>CM041726.1:15672939-17101439 GCA_023373845.1 Nibea coibor | reverse complement strand
CAAACTTCAACATCTTTTTATTTCCTGTGTAAAAATCCAACTTCCTTAAAAAGTTTGATAGCACTTTATTTGAATCTGTAAAATACGGATATCAAAGAACATTTTCTGCATTTTTAACTAATCATTTTCAAAACATCAATGCTATCGCCGCACGGGCTCATTTTAAATTATTTTAGAACAATAAAACTTTACGCTAAACTTTTATAGAATCACCCCAAGTAAATTTCTTTCACAATTGAACTGAATCATACTGAATGATCACGCAGCCGAGTTGCAACATAGCATCAAAACAAAGTCGAAATGTGCATGAAGCAGGGCTGCAACTAACTATGACTTATTATGACTTGTATGCTGTAAAAACAAACAAACTTGAATCTACTTAAGAAATGTGACGTAACAGCTTGTACTCAGTTTGTTTTCATTGAACCAAACAAAGCATAAATGGCATGCACTCTGCATAACAGACAGGGTGACATGAGGAACTGCTCTTTGCTTTAATTTCCCCTCTTTAGCTATCTGTTACATTTTGCAGTGAACATCACCCAGCACCAAAATAGACCCAAATATAAGTTACACAAGGAAACAGTCTATAAAATAACTTTAGAGTTATTGAAATCCTCCAAAGGTCTACTTGTTTTTCTTCTGTCTTAAAAAATAGAATAGAGGACACACACTCTGCATATTCTACTTAAACAAACACTTGTTGTGTCTTATGTTAAATGTGTAGTGAGCAGGGCTGCAACTAACTACAGTCGAGAGGCTAAAGATATAGCGAGATATCATAGATCTGATATTGCAGAAGACTTGAACAACAATTAAACACACACACAATTTAATATCGTTTGTAACAATATTAAATTATTGTTAACACCCCGGGGTGATAAAGTTAAATTAACATACCTAAATACCATATACAGACATTATTGTTTAGAATAATCATTTATAATAATCATAGTAAAAAGTATTATGTATTAGACAGACAGACGTTTCACAGCAAGAAGGTTCCTGGTTCCTTGTCTTTGTTTGCATGTTTTGGTATTCTGGCTCCCTCCCATATTTCAAAGACATTCTCTTAACTGGCACCAGCCCCACCATGACTCTGATAAGGATGAGGTTACAGACATAAAAACAAAGAGAAACAATTCCAATATTTTTGATCAGGTCTATCAGGTTCTGTTGACGCAGTTTATCTTGCACTCTTGTCAACAAATTAAAAAGGAAAAAAAAAACAGAGAAGAGATATGATGAAATAGCAAAGCACCGTGTGCTACTGTTTTAAACAAGAGGCCTCTAATGTTAACAGAGATGAATCAGAATGAGCTTTAATGGGCCAGTATGTGTACACATGCAAGAAATCTGACTGCAGGTTTATGTTTCAGCTCCACAAGTACAACTTTATGTCCTGCCTGACACAGACGCTCATCTGAAACGACCTCCAAAGAGTCTGTTGTTTTGAAGCACGACGTCCTCAGACCTTCACTATCTGTCTGCCTCTCACACGGAGACAAAGGGAGACACATTTATGATTAGAATAATAATTTATTATGTATTAGACTTGGCGCTTCACAGCAAGAAGGTTCCTGGTTCCTGGTTCCTTGTCTTTGTTTGCAGGTTTTCCCCTGTATGCATGAGTTCTCTTCTGGTATTATGGCTCCCTCCCATTGTCCAAAGACATTCGCTTAACCAGTCAGTTGGTAACCCTATATTGCACGTAGGTGTGAATGGTTGTTTGTCTCTGTGTACCCTGTGATGAATGGCAACTTATCCAGGATGTACCTGAGTCAGCTGAGACAGGCTCCAGCCCCTCCATGACTGATGAAGATGAGGTTAAGGACATAAAAACAATGGACTAATACAAAAGAGAAACTATTTACATCGTTTTTTGACACATTGACGTTGATTTATACTATTAATTATACATATGAATATTATCTGTAATTTACAAAGCCAGAACAGAGTTAGGGCTGGAAATAACAAAAAGTCGGTCTTAACATCGGCCTATCAGGTTCTGCTGACGCAAATCTGTCACGCAGTTTATCTTGCACTCTTGTCACAAACTTTTGCTCGTAATGTCTTTGTGTGCCGACACATCCAACAATCTGTTTTAGGTCTTTTGCTCTGTTATATTTCACCAATTAAAAAAAAAGAGGAAAAAGGCATAAAACAGAGGAGAGATATGATGAAATGGCACAGCACTGCGCGCTACTGTTTTAAACAACAGGCCTCTAATGTTGACAGAGACATTTTACATGGGGACAGGAACAGATAGAAAACAGGATCAACAAAGTTAAACAAAGATAAAGCTACAAATAAGCATGGGATGATTAAGTACACAAAAAAAGTCAAGTCATAAAAGTCAAGTTTTGAAGTCCACTAAAGCTGCAGCGTCATAATTTATTGTGTTTTTATGAAATTATCTTTCTTTATATTTTTTAAGGTTCAAGTGGCAACAAGAATGCCTTGTGAAGTGTCACGAGCGAGGCTGATTACCTGTTGCCACACAAAACCCTGACCTTTAATCACATATTTAATGTTTTAAATCAGCGTCGGTGCTGACTTTATGTCCTGTCTGACACAAGCACTTATCTGAAACGACCTCGAAAGAGTCTGTTGTTTTGAAGCACGACGTCCTCAGACCTTCAGTATCTGTCTGCCTCCCACACGGAGAGACAAAGAGAGATACAGTTAAACCGTTTTAAAAAAAGAAGTGCAAGGACAAGTCGAGCACTGTGCTCCATGCATAATTTATCAATCAGAAAATGTCTTGTTGCCACGACGACGAGACAAGGAGGGTGGGAGTTTAAACACTGCACACACAGGCAGACGTGAGTCAGCAGGAAAAGGCAGACCGAGAAGGACAGGGGTAAACAAGCTCCATAGCTAAAATCCCAGGGCTCTTTCCTCCATGTACATCAAATTCTGTCGCAGTTATGGCGGGGATAAGAAAGACGAAGCCGAGGCAAGCTTGTCACCTAAATCAAAATTATCTGTTGAGCTGGAGGGCGAAAAAGGTAGGTGGCAGGCGGTTGCAGCCTTGATTGTGGTTTGTGTTGTGGTGACTGAAATATCTGAATAATGCGGATGATGTGTTTCTCTTCTTCAGGCATCCAGTGTGCCAACGTGGGAACATTTCGCCTGTACCGTGTCGCATGTTTGGTCCTCTCAATAATCTGCGTGCTCCTGCTGATAATCATCACTATCCTCGCTGTGAAATGTGAGTATCTGCAGCCATGGATCTGGATTCATGTAAAAATAGACAAGGGCTGGCCGGATTATGTTTGTAACACCAAATAAGGACATGAAAGCACTGAAGTTTTTCACCAGCTCTGCAGATGTCAGAATCACATTTCTTCTATTATATTTTTTGTCCGCAACAGCACACAATACGGGATTACAAAGCCTGTCCGACTGTTTTCCTGTTGCCTGCTGGCTTTAGTATTTCCCCTCACGACTCCTCCCACTTTGCTCTGCTTTCTAGTCCAAAACAGATCCACAGAGTGCCCCATGAGTGAGAAATTTGGATCACAGGATAAGCAAGCTGCTGCTGTGGCCTCAACTTGCTCTTACAGCCAGTGCCAGGATTACGTCTCCAGGAGCGTTGCCCCATGTGAGTGTGATGCCAGCTAGGAAAAAAACCCTTATACATAAAGATTAGACAACTGAGAAAGATTTAGATTTTTTTTTTAAATGATGCTGGATGATTTTGATTACTGTCAGTGGTGTAACTCTTCAGTGGTGCTTCTGCTTTCAAAATGTGCTAGACCTCAGAGGAAGTTAGTTTATTTTTAGAGAACTGAGAACACGTTTGTTGTTTTTATTAAATCCAGGATTTTGCTTTGTTTTAATCCTTCTCATTAATTCTTCTCATTTTTGTTTGCTAATGCAGAAACATACACCTAAAAATAAGAACCAGAAATGGAGAAGGAAAACTTTGTGGCTATGTAAATGTTCTAGGACAAACTCTGCTTCATTGTTTACTGCTGTAATTTAGTCCTGCATTTGCAGAGTGATGTTTGGTTTTTCTTGTTAGAAAACTTTCTGTACTGGTCCCTATCTCCTTCCAGATCGCGAGTGCAAACAGTGCGCGGATGGCTGGCTGACTTTCGGACGATCGTGTTTCTTCCTGTCCACCACCAGGCTGAGCTGGGAGCAGAGCCAGAAGAACTGCAGCACTCGAGGAGGATCTCTGGCTGTTATTAGCAGCCAGGAGATTCAGGTGCATCTCGTGTCACTTCCTCTCCTGACCTGAAAAATAACCTCTTAATAACAAGAACAATCATTTGTAACAGGATATTTGTTTTTTATAAAAGTCAATGGTGCTTTGTGTTCCAGAGCTTTCTGACCCAGAAAGGGAAAATGAAGTATTGGATCGGACTGAGGAAGACCAACCAGGAAAGCGACACATGGACCTGGGTCAACAACACTGTGCCGCAAACGAGGTGATTCTTAAAGCACCAGTTTGTAGGATTTAGTGATGCCTCTTATCTAGAGGCAGTGTTTAGTTTGTCCGCTCTGGACTAGAAACATGGCGGTTCAACATGGCGGACTCCGCAGAAGAGGACCCGCGGTGACTAATCGTCTCAGCAGTAACTAGTAACTAGACTTTGTAGTCTTTAGGTGTCCTGGATGAGAGGGAGAAATATGAGCTAGGAAACGTTTATCTTTGTGTTGCTCTTTATGATTTAACACTCTTTAAATAAATATATATACATACACCGGAACAGCATTGACAAATAATCAACAATCTTTTCTTTCGTTTGCAGCTATTGGGCTGAGGATCCACAGCAGGGGGACTGTGGGATCATCAACAGTGACAACCCTGCTCAGAGGAACTGGGTCAGAGCTCCCTGTAGCTCCTACACCTACTTCATCTGCCAGCTGCAGATGTGAAAAGCATCCGTCTGATTTAACAGGATCATGAGCAACTCAAACAACAATCATCAAACTACTCAATAACAATGTCAAATCATACATATATCCACTTCCACACCTCAATCAGTAGTAACCAGCAAAGACAGACGAGTAGCTTTCAGGTAATAGTTTTATATTCAGCAGTTGATTTGTCAGATTTTGTGTCATTTTCATGTAGCCCTGTGTTGGCTAGTTTGTATTCTAACATGACTTATGCCTTTGGGCAGCTTATAAGCACCGATCAGGATAACTCTTTCATATACTACTTTAGACATACGATTACTTACACTGCTGTTTGACATAAATCACAAATAAAGGCCAGTACATCGTCTCACTTGTTTTATTCTCATATAAAAACGTTTATGCAACTACACAATAAGTTGAATGTCTATGTTTCACTTCGTTTTAGCTTTGCATATATTTCTGCTACATGTTGTTTATACTAATATAAAAATAATGCACTCTTCTCTATAGCATAATACTGCAGGAGTAATTGCACCGTTGACTATATGGAAAGGTTAAGCCGGTTGAGTTCTTGTCTTGCACGTTTGTTCGTTGACTTTCGTCAACACATATGTTCATGTGTTCGGGTCTCTAAGATCACTCCGGGCTCAGGTAGCATCTCTTCTTAGACATATTTAATATCCTGTTCGTCCTCCAGCTCAAAGTCCTGACCCATCTCCAAACCCAAGGCGCTGTGGCGAATCATCTGCCACCCTGTCAGAGACTTCCTGTTGTTAAACCCTCTGTTTTTAGGTCTGAGCTTGGGCGTTCCTGACATTGACCCCTTCGTTGTGTCAGTCTTTTCCTCCTTTTCATCGTCTTTGGAGAAAGCTTTGATGTAACGCCGCATCTTCTGCAGCATCGGGTCGTTTCTGTCCTCAACCCTGCATAGATGAAGATGGAGTGAAACAGTAGTCTCAGATGCTTAAAAGGAAAAATAAACTTTCATCATGACGTTGAAGAAGAGGGCACATGCTTAAAGTTGGACATCCTGTCTTTTTATATCTCGAAAGTGAACTGCTCTATGACATAGCGTGGGTAAATCTGTGGAAACATGTAGGTGGTGTAGGTGGAGACGTGATAATACTATCTCAAGATGCAAGAGTGAGAGTTGTGCCTCTTACTCACAGCACAACATGACCTGCGGCTGGGTGGCATTAAAGACTTTAGGTTGTGGTCAGTGGACAAACTTCCTTCCTGTATGATTATTTTCAGCAAAAATAGTAAGCCTAAAGAAGGTTTTAACTGCTGATGTCACCGTTATATATAATATCCAGATATAATCTCTGTTATTTTGCTATTTGCAGGTATTTTTGGTGTGTTTATTAGAGGCCCAGGATAAAAGGAGGGAGGGGCTGAGCAAGAGGCCACCAGACAAGAGTAAAACTTTTAGCTGCTGGCGAGAGCTTCGTGGAATAAACGGATGCCGAGCTTGGCTTCCTATTGTTGGGCTTGTAAGTAATATTAGCTGGCTGCTATGTCTTGTGTTGTTGCACTCGCTTGATGTTTGGCTGTTAGCGAAGTGGTCGACTTGATTGTTTTTAATCATAAGTGACATAATCAGAACAAATACACATGTGCAACTGTCTAAATTCATGACACCGGTATTGCAAAAATACAAATTTCTGCATAATGTATCATCTTACCTGAGATACCAGCGCTCCCTCAGACCATAGTTGAGCCCACACACTCCCAGTCGAGGCCACAGGCATCGCGGCAGCCTCCTCTCCAGCATCAAAGTTGTAGCCACCACCTGTACGACATCATTACAGCTTGTAACCGCGATGGTGTTCCCGTGCATTTATGCTTTCTTTGTGTATCCGTATCTGTGTGTGTTACCTGAGTCCTCCACAGCTCGTCTCTCTCCTGGGCGACCCTCCAGTGTGTGTCGCTCATCATGGCTATGAGTAGATTTAGCAGAAGGATGTAGGAGACCACAGAGAAGGTGCAGTGCAGGACGTGGACGATCGGGGGTGTAGCGATGGTGTGGTCCACTGGCAGATCTATGAGGCCCACGCTGAGCTCAAACTGGGAGAAGAGGGTGATGGGGAAGGAGCGATATGCAGGAATGGACTCCGGCTCCTGGGTCATATACACCATCCACAGGGCTGAGAAGAATAGTCACAGAGACATGATGTGAGGAGTCTATAACATCTTATCTTACAAGCTTTGGGTTGAGGGTTACAGATTTGTTTGTACATGTCGCCCAGAATATACTCACAGGTGGAAAAACCAATGAGCACAATGAAACTCAGCCACATAAACTTTGTCAGGTCTCCAAATATAATCTAGGGGGAAATGAGACACATGGTATGTCAGTCTGCAAACACGAATAGGTGAACCTCAAAAACCAAAACAACAACTGAATACATCTGCGTCAAAAACATTTCGGTACAGGTGTGTGTGTGTGGAACAAACTGTTTCTACATGACTCATGAACTCCTATAGCGTGCACCACTGAGTGTGCCTGAGTCTGAGTCCAGGCTGAGCTGACTCCTACCTTCTGTATCATGATGACATAAGGTCCGAGCATTTCAAAACCTCGGGCGAAGAACATGACGTTGCACCAGCCGAGAACTAAACACACTGCCATCACCACAGCCTCTCCCTGCACCTCGCAGGCCCTGAACACACACAGCAGCACCACCAGGCAGGCGTAGCTGATACTGGTCAAAACAACAGCAGAAAGGTTAAAAGATATTTCACACCAGAGCGCCTGATTTTTAACTGCTTGGACGTGTTTTTACATACAGGATAACATGGAAGGGGCCTCCAAGTGCTGTCTGGCCAAAATAGCGCTTTGCCCCGACTCTCAGTATATCAGGGATCTGTCAGGAATACAGGAGGAGGTGACAGTGACGTACAGTGTATGTACAGAATGTAAGAAGATGGAGCATGTTTCATAAATTCACCTCCAGCAACAGGATGACTAACGCTCCCAGGACGCTGATGATCTCGCCCGCCAGCCGCAGGTTATCCTCATGTGTCACATAACTCTCCTAAGGCACAGAGAGAGGAAATAAAGATGTATTAATATTAAAAGTAGATTATTATTAGACTGTGTGTCATATCCAGGTGCACAGTTTGACATTTACACTGGCCCCCACTGTGAGCTAAAGTCCCAGTTATTCCTGTAGTTTATTGGAAGTGAATCATGTCTATTTATAGTATTAGTTAGTATATAGTATAGTATAGTACTATTTATAGTTAATTTATAGTTGAGTTTATAGCATGGTATTTGTTTTTAATATAGCATTCGAATTATATTTTTTGGTTTTACATCATCACTAGGGTGGGATATTTTTTCTACAGATTTCTACAGCAGAACGGCACAAAAAACAGAATCTAATATTTATAAGTATGTTTTTATTATATTATATTATATAAAAACTATATTATATATTATATTATAGTATCCTGTATTGTTATGACCTTAGCATGAGCCTTTATGTATACAGATAAAGTTTCTACAGAAGCCCAGAGTAGACAAACTAAACACTGCATCTATAGCAGACCAGGTTTTGCAGCAACCCATTCTCCTACATGTTTAAGAGGGGAGGATGAGGCGAGGGGTATTCAGTAGGTTTCAATCTGTATGCCACTACATCCTAATAATAAAATAAATAAAATAAATGTACTTAGCTTTTAATTTAGTTCTTATTTATTCTGTTTATCTCATCTTAGTTATCTTCCATCATCAGTGTTTATTTCTTAAATATTTAGATTATCATGTTTAAATTATTATCATAGGTTTATGTGGCGTATCACACTGAAATATCACATTTATGTATTAATACTCCAACACACATTGAGTGATTTCTGGACCCGGATGGTTTTGTCCATGTCTGACTTTGTGTAGTTCTCCGGAGCGTCCTTTAGAGGGCGATATGCACAACACAGTGTGAAGGTCCCGATGTACAGGAGATACAGTAACAGCAGCAGCCTGACCCAAGAGAACAAAAGAACACAGTTAGACACGAGGCTGGACGTGTCTACAGTTTAAATATTTCATGTTACACTAGCATCAGTTTTACCTGAAGTAATGTTTCCCGTACAGGTTCCACTTCAGACTGACCAGCTGCCTCACGGGGGTCACTTCCAGGATCCCTCTCGCCTGGAAAAAAAAAAAAATTCAACATCATTTTTTCTGACCAAATAGTCTGTGATCAAAACACTGTATATCTTTTATTCTACCTCTCTCTGGTGGCTGCCCACGATGAGCTCCAGCACTGACATGTTGTCAGCCCATGAATCGATCTCCGTCAGGTCATACAGGTTAGAGGTCAGAGGGCCCAGGCTCCACTGGACTACACGCCTTTTATTTACCAAGTGCTGAAACGCCTGAGAGAGACAGAGGGAATCACAGCGGTGAGGACAGGATTAGTGAAATAATCTGCTCCACATTTCATGGTTGGGTTTTCACCCCCCCCCTCACCACAATGTTTCCCTCTTTGGCAGCCAGTTTAAAAGGTGTAAGGCCTCGATAGTTGGGCACCATGTCGAGAGGCACCGACTGGTCCAGCTCTGCATCGCGTGCCATAATCAGGTCAATGGCCTGGCACGCAATCGTCTTGGTGGGCTGCAGAACCAAAATGTGAAGCACTGTGTTACCTAGAGAGGAAACAAGGGAATACAAGGAGGGAGTGTGTAGACAAGAGACAGGAGGGCATTAATATTAACAACAGCAAACCGTGACACAGACACTAAATGATACTGTGCGCTTTCCTAACTGTGCTACAAGAAGAGGTGTTTCATACCACGGTAATCTTGGACCCTGGTGCTGGCCCCTGCGTCGATAACCATGGAGATGATGTCCTCGTTTCCAGCACATGCAGCAAAAGACAGGATGTGCTCACCTGTTCACCAAATGTACATTTTGAAAAACGTCATTTGATTTGTGTCAAGTTACATTCATTTGGTAAATGCTTTGCGTACATCCATTAGGGTTCATTGTGGGGTAACACAGTCATCCTACAGATAGTTTATAGAGGATTTGTAACATTTGAACTCTTTCACCTCGCCCACAAATCATTCACACACCTTAACTGAGATATTTCTGTTCCTAAACATGACCAAAGGGATGTGATATCAGAAAACGGTTGTTGAATCTGAACTAATAGGCTGTTGAAACGTTACAAATACTCTATAATCTCCCTTGCTGACAGTAAGCATGGTGACATACCGTAGTATATGAGTCCGCCTATCCTCTTCCTGAAGTACAGACCAGTGACCCGAGGCGTAGCCACATCGCCACCACGACTAATCAGATGATGAACCAGATTTATGTTCTGATTCACCACGGCGATGTGGAGAGGAGTAACGCCTGAGACGGAGCAGAGAGAGAACAAATACATCAGTAAGTTAACCAATTTTAACTTGACCTGTTGAGACTGTTTTAAACTGATCTGTGTTTCAGTGTTTATAGTCCAGTTCCTTCTGAGCAAAACTAACCTGGAACTGGTGGAAAATCATTAAAGTACTCCACAATATGTGAAAATGAAATGCTGGTGACAAAATCTACTTAAAGTAAAAAGTATTTCAATATTTCATTTACATAAAATATCAAATTAAAGCGGTTTAGAAATTACTATAGCTGTTCACATCAGATGATTCTTTATTTTAAAATAGCCCTTGTTATTCTAAGAACAGAAAATACACGTGTACACACATACATACTCATATCTTATCTTAATCTGTCTCTTAAATTATTTTTAGTTGCTACTACGTCCAATGAGATTTAAACTGTAAGACGTGTGTGACGGCTGCTTGTTTGAGTTCTTGTGCGCCTACCTTGGAAGAGGTCGGAGGTCATGGGCTCGTTGATGAGTTCAGGAGCTCCGTCCATCAGAGCCACAGCAGCTTCCAGGTTATCATTCATGACCGCGACATGAAGCGCTGTCTCACCGAGAGAACCTGAGTGACAGGATTACAATTTCACAGATTACCAGTCTCGGCGCTGCACTGCCCTCAAATAACAGGCGAAGTTTGAATTCGTAGTTGACAGCAAAGGATCTTACCTCGTTCAAAGATATTAGTGGACGCACAACTGAGCAGTTTCTTGATACAACCAACACTGTTCTTTTTAGCCGCGTAGAAGAGAGGAATGTCGTTTATGCTGAGAGAGGAAGGACAGAAGAAAAACATGTAATATATTTAAACAGGTAGGGCATGACACCTGTATGTAATAACTCAGACATCAGTGGAAAAATGAGTTCATTACTGTTTGGTGTAGAGCAAAAACGTCTCATCCAACATCTCGTTCCATCCTTTCTTGTTCTGAAGGCGAAACCTCAGCTGGCTCCACCAATGGTTGAGCTCGCTTGGAGCAGATCTGGCCAGAGACGGAGACATCGACACCTGATGTTCGACTGGAAGACACAAATAAAGAGGTGAGGTCCTTGTTAATAAGCCACAGAGAGAGAATCAGAAGTGGTGAATCAGGAAAACCCTGAAAATAAAATAAAGAGTCAGTTAGAGTCAGTTACTTAGACCTTTTAGGCCGTGAACATGGCTTATTTCGGTTACTATATTATTGTGTTGCTTCTAGACTAAAATACAAATTATCAAATGAAGAAAACAGAAGAAGAAAATGTCTCAATCTCACCCTTAAACAATAAAAGTGCCGCTCCTCAGCTTCTGGTGATCCTCAGTCATAACACTCAAGTCAAAATTTGGAGCAACACCAATGAAATGTCCCTGAGGAGAAGTGAAATCCCTGTGGCATCACCATTATATATGACCCGGCCATGAGGGAGGAGACAGGTGGAAGGATTGCGAATGAATGGGTGGGGAGGGAGGATGACTGAACAGCATACAGGTAAGACAGAGAGAGTGAGGCTTTAATGAGCAGGTAGACTTTCACCGCAGCTCAGGAATCCCACAGAGAAAGTTATGCTTCGAGATCCAACTCAACGTCGGGCCGAGAACTCCTTTATCACGCTGAGCTGAACTTATTGTCAGTATCCTGTCACCTTAAAAGTGAAGCGACAATGGTCTAGTCCCTAATCCCAGTGTATCTCTGTTATCACCAGTCCTGTCTGCATTCCTCTAACCACCTCCAAAACCTGCATGGCCACTATAAAATTCTGCAACATCATGACAGTCAACACATTGCGGTCATTGTTTCAAGTGAACTGTTTAAGAAACCTGTTTGGAAATTGCAAGCATGCAAGTCTGACACCAGGTTTGTAATTTAACCCTGATATTAAGGCAAGACTGTCCAAGCTGCATTTTATTTCTGTCGCTCCGTTATAAGTTTTTAGGGTTAGGGTTAATCAGGGTTAATCAGGGTTAGGGTTAATCAGGGTTAGGGTTAATTAGGGTTAGGGTTAAGGGTTATGTAAAAAGTAAATATGGACATGATGTATGATTTTCCAACATGTTGCATCTTGTACACACGCGCACACGCCGGCTTCTTCCATTCACAATGATTTAACATGTTGAACGCCATTGATGTGTCAACACAAACACGGTAATTGCCACATTACAAAGACCATAATGATCATTTGCAGGTTGGCAACATCATGTCACTTTCCTCCGAAGGTGGAAAACAAAGCTGCGTGTTTTGTTCTGTTGGATTATCACTTCTTTTATTCCAGGAGAGTCGGTTCGGCAAAGAGCCAACGACTGAACCCGAATCGCAGATCTCATTTTCACGCATGTGAAGTATTTGTAAACTGCTGAATCAGTCGACTTTTACAACATCTCTGGTTAGCTCGGATATAGTGTACAGGTGTTTTGCTGCGCCATTTATAGGTCGTGACTAACAGGCTGGTCAGCCGCAGGATAAACAGGGTTTAGGAGGACTCTATAGGAGGCCCTGATAATGGCTGCAGATGTGGCAGTCATTTAGTATTGTGGACATAATAGCTGTTTACCAGACGGAGAGCACCGTCTTTAAGCAGTGTCATAAAGACCAGTGGTTTCCACTCTGTTAATGTCTTTATAAAGAAACAATAACACAATAAAAACATGATTTTGTGGTTTGTGTGTCTGTCTGTTTCTGGACATACGTAGCTGCACTTCTTTCACAACACTGTTAATTTTAAGTCGGGACACCACAGCAAACAATTATTACGGACATCTCGGCTGCATTTACGAGAGTTGACGGACGCTCTTATTCAGAGTGACTTAACACGAAGGAGGTCATTATTAAAACAAAAGCATTACACAGTACAACAGTTACAGGTTCAGGGAGGCTCTTTCTCTTTGATTTAACCTCTGAACCTTTAATACTTTTTATATTTGTAAAGTCTGTGAGGCGACGTCCTTAAAGCCTCAATAACGTGTAAAAAGTAGAAACTAAAATCCACCTGTGAAGTTTAAATTGTGACATTTTCAACTTCTAGAAAAACAAATGAATTTGTTTCTAAAATCAACTTCTTCATAATTATTTGCGCCTTATTCTTTTTTTTTTTTTAAAGATACAAACACTAATTTCTAGAACAAATTTGAAACAAATTGGTTTATTTTTTTAAACAGTTGAAATAACTGAACTGCAAAATAATAATAATTAATTTTATTATACTTCTCATTTTACTGACTCATTTGAAAACATACATGTCTTTTTGCAGGGAGATATAAAAATATAAGAATCCAGTGGTGGAAGTGGTGATGGGCGTATACACTGAGGATTATTTTTAAACTTTATCATAGTTTAATGAAACAGGCTCAAACTAAGTGGGAAAAGTAACTGAACATCACAAAGAAAAATGCTTTCATATGAGTTTAACACTTCAGACATCCACAGATTCACGTTTATTTGAAAGAATTTAATTGGGAAAACTTTCCCCAGTGTGGGATCATTAAAGTCTATCTCATCTTCTATTATTTTACATTACATTATATTCCATATATAATGTATATATGGAATATATACAGTATATGAGTGCTGCTGTGGTGCACGTCGGTTCACTGGAAAGTCTCTGTTGTACTTCTTTGTTATACTTCTGTGCGTTTGCATTAGTCAGATTTTAACACAAAGATTTTACTTGTGATGTATTTTTATTGTTTCATTTCTTCTTTTTTCCTGAAGTAAAAGTCTGTATCAATCCTGAAAATGTTCCTCAGTCAAAGGGCAGAAGTTTAATCTTCATTGCCCTCAAAGTGCCACAAGTTAAACTACTCATTATGCACAATGACTTCTTTTATAGAGAGTTATATTGTAATATATTTCTTATATTGCTGGATTAAAATGACTTATTCAAGAACCAAATGAATGTAGTTGGTCAAGATAATTTTAAGATGTACTTTAAAGCGATGGATATGTTCTATGTTTGGAAACATGATTTTGACTGTAATTTAAAATGAAGTTCTGAGGTTTTAAACAACATTTGGCCGCTCACATCCCCTTTGTAGACTTGACATTGGGCCTGATACAGTGAAATACAACACAGTGCCGGCGGCATCACACTGTGGGGGTTTATGTAAGCGGTCTTCTGCTATCAGTCCAGATCTGCTGTGATATCAGCATCAGCGGGACATGTGGGAAACAAGTGTCTGTTTTTAGACTGCTGCTGATCCAGCAGATCCAAAACGCAGATCCTACACAAATCTGCTGATGTGTTCGCTCTTTAACATTGTGAAGGTGATATCAATGGTATATCAAGGTGAATATATGGTGACGGGTTTACCTGTTAATTAATCATCACAGTGGGTTTTCTCTGTTGGATGTCATTATGAATTATTGTCTATGAATTACTGCGCATCGTGCCTCAATGCAATACAATGATATACAATAATAAACTAAAACTTTTTTACCTTTTCTAAGTTGTCTTTCATTTATGGTTGAAAACGTGAATACAAGTTATGCTCTCTACAATCCAATAAAATGTGCAGTTTCTCTCATGTTTTTCTAATTTTGGCACCTTCAAGAAAATGTTTTTCATTTTCCACCTGATAGACCATCACTTCGGTCCAGACTGAGAGATGTCCACAGTTACTGGCTGTATTTACATTAACTTTAGTCCAGATGTTGGTCCCCAGAATAAAACCTTATGACTTTGGAGATCCTCTGACTTTTTTTCTAACACCACCATGAGGTTGGCTTTGAGTGAAAAGCTGTTAGATGGACTTCCTAGTCCAGCCTGATGTAGATGATCTTCCATGTCTTTATTCTGCTTTACGTGTCATATCACAAACTCCCCTGTCATTTCATTTCCCGACAATCCATCTTGCACTTCAAGAATCCCTTCCCTGCCATTCCCCTCACCTGAGCTTCCCCACCCATCTCCCTCGTCAGTCCCTCTCTGTTTATGCAGAGTTGCTCTTTGCCAGATTATCTAATGTTTTTACTGCCTTTGTCTATTTGATTCTGCCTGTCTGATCCCCCACCTGTCTCTGGTTTAGTAACACTTTGTCCTGCGTCTCTGATTAGTTGCCTGGTGTTTGACCCTTGACCTTGGACCACCTTGGACAGAGAGGTGGAAGAGGTAGGACTGCCAAGATGGCAGCTTCAAAATGGCTCTTCTGAAACCTGTGGGTGACGTTATGGATATGACGTCCATTCTTTATGCTGTCAATGGTTTTCAGGCGTCAGAGAGAGGGTGGTGGTTTGATCCCAAAATAATGACGAGGGGTATTACGTTTGATTATCAGGTAAAATAAGATGCAAATGAAATATTTTAAATAAAATCATATCATTTATTTTACAAATTTGCACAATTATGGAGTAGTGGTGAGCACTCGTACAAGTAAACACAGCTAATAATGTGTGTAGCCTGACACACTTGTCTCAATCACACACATGCACATGTACACACACACACACACAGCGTCATGTACAGCACACACCTGATGTACACATTAACACGGCCTCATTTACAGCGCACGCACGTTACAGACACATACTTACAGAGCCCCCTTCCTTCAAGTGTAAATCAGATCTCAGGTTTTGTCCATCTTTCCCGTCTCGCACATTCACAACGATGCAACGACTCAGTGTCTTTACTCTTGCAATCAAACAAACAGAGGTGAAGTGTGAAATGTACAGATTAAGGTGGGTGCCGTTCGGTCCTGTCCTCATCAGAGACGGACGGCTTGTGTTTGCAGCTGAGGTGAAGTTTGTATCACAGTACAGTAGAGAGTGGACTGTACAAAACAGGGCTGCTCCCAAACCCTGGATATGTCTTTTAAAGAGGGTAAAACATGGCGTACAGCTTTTAAAAGCATCTCTTTGTTTCCCAATTTCGTAACAGTGATTCATATCAAACCTCAGAGTTTGCAGTACTGATTTTGGATTTGTGGTTTATAGCATTTTGCTGGAACACTGAACAAACTATACATGTTTCTGAAAGCTAATGGTAATACCACAGGCTGCTAGGCCGTACACCGATTTATTTTTTTTGTAGCGTTTGGTGTTTTAAGTAGAGAGGAAGTGATATAACTTTACAAAGAACTCAAAAAATATTACAAAAAGGCTTCGATTGTCTTCACGCAATTCTTTGTGTGGAGAGATCTCCATGAGTATTTTAACAAAAAAAAGAACAAATCATTTTTTAGTTTTTTTTTTTTAACTCAATGATGGAAAAGTTTCAGGATGGGACGGTAGTGGAAGAGAAGGTGAGAGGTAGGGCTCCAGATGGGTGAGGAGAGAAGAAGGCAGACAACAACAAAGTGAAATCTAGTGAAAAACATCGAGGAAGTCCTCCTTCTCTTCGGCGACTCCTGAACCTCACTTCGATCCAGACAGCAGCTCTCGTAGTGCGTCCTTCCTATGTTATTCTCTCGAGTGACTGGAAGGAAGTCCGATCCTCTTCTTCACTCCTTCTGGTTGTCGTGTCGGTTTGTCAGAAAACACCTGAAAGCTGATTCTTCTTTCAGTTTTGGCTTGAATTGTGCTCCATCGAAATGAATGTTACAGAAACCAGACACAACAAGCAGAGGAATGTAAAAAAACACAGAAATCCATGGCACAGGTTGTAGATTTCACACCTCCACCTGCCCCTGTGTCAGATGGGCCCTGAGCTGCTGTGCTGCACTGAAGATCTTTCTCTGGTGTCCCAGCAGGTTCACCCCGAGATTCTGGACGTCCCTGAAGGAGAGAGCAGATGAACCGCAGAGTTTAGTGTCGTGTGTCCTGACTGATAATCTGAAGGTTTATCAGTCAGATCAGATGCTAGTAAGATCACATGCTAGTCTTAGTTATAATTTAGTAACCATCTATACTCACTCCATGGTGAGCATGCTGACTCTGTCTAATGTATCCAGGTGAGCCTGATCAAACTCATCCTGATATCTCTCCATCCTCAGCGCCTTGAGCCAATCATTGACTGTTGCCACTGACGAAAAGTCTGTGGGGGTGGGGCTGAGCAGCGGCTGAGAGCAGCTTCTGTAAATGGGGGGGGGGCATCAAGAATGGGAGCATGAGAATCCATAAATATAACGGATTGTTTATCACCTGCTGCCTCTGATTTGTGTTGCCACATTCTGCTGTCTCACCGAGTCGGCTCTGCCTTGAGGGAGGCGGGGTGCCTGATGAGCCGATCCAAGGAGGACAGGAGCGAGTCGAAGGCCGGCCGGTCCCCACGATCAGCCTGCCAGCACTGAAGCATCAGGGAGTGCAGGGCAGGGGGGCAGTTGTGGGGGGCAGGGAGGCGATACTGGTCCGCTACGGCCTTCATCACCTGGAGAGAGAGAGCAACGCAACACGTTAGTTAGAAGTAGGGCAGAAGGTGTGAGGAGTCTCGTCTTAAAAAGGTCACAGACCACTGAGGGTTTGTAAGAGTGACTCGGGGAAAAAATATGCAAATTCAAGGCCCCTGACATTTTGTCAACATGTAAATGTGTCTGTTATATAAAGAGGAGAGACATGGTACAGGTTCAATAGTTGAAAGGAAATGAGGGGAGAGACATAAAGGAACAACATGCAATAAAGGTCTCTGGCCGGAAGCTAACAGTGGATGCAGCGGTTCATGGTTGGTGCCCCCGGGATCTTTACTTGTAATGGCATAAGCAGTTCAACTTGTACTTAAGCATAAACAATTGAGTGCATTTCAATTACTAATTTATAACGACTTCCTGTGCTCAACATTCTCCTACATACTCACTTCTTGATTGCTCATGTCCCAGTATGGACGCTCTCCATACGACATCACCTCCCACATAAGTATGCCGAAGCTCCAGGCGTCGCTCGCTGAGCTGAACTTGCGATGCTGAAAGGCTTCTGGTGCCGTCCACCTCACGGGAATCTTGCTGCCCTGATGGGGGGAAACAGACGATGAATCAGCGAGTTGTGCGTTCACGGATGCCGCAGATCAAGTCTTAATTTGCCAACGCGTACCAGTGACGCAGTGTATGTGGGTATGTTGTGGTCCAGGCCCCTCATGAGTCGGGACAGGCCAAAGTCGGACACTTTGCAGACCAGGTTGGAGTTGACTAACACGTTCCTAGCCGCGAGGTCTCGGTGGACAAAGTTTCTCTCGGAGAGGTAACGCATCCCTGCACCGATTCCTCGGAGCATCCCAACGAGCTGGAGGACGCTGAACTGGCCTTCGTTCTCCTGAAAGAGATGAATAAGAATGAGAGAGGGGAGGAGGTGCTTCTTTGATGTGCAGTCGCTGACAAAATTATCAGTTGTCTCACCCTGAGGAAGGCGTCCAGAGGCCCGTTCTCCATAAACTCAGTGATGATCCTCTCGGGCGGATTACGAGTGATCACGCCCTCCAACTTCAATACGTTGGGGTGATCAAACTGCCCCAGGACCCCTGCTTCGCTGAGGAACATCCCCCTCTCTCTGTCGGACGCACCCCAGCGTAGAGTCTTCACCGCTACCAGCACCTCCCTGCGACCCAACGGACGGTAACGGCCCCGGGACACCTCCCCAAACTGGGCTGGAGTAGAAAGGAGGCAGAGGAGATTACACGGTGTTGACAGCTATCATATAACTACAATAAGATGAAAAAAGTGTCAGTCAGGCCTACCTGCACCAATCACCTCCTCAATCTTGAGATGAGTGGGATCTATCTCACGAGCAAACTCTTTGACAGCCTCACTGGGGTCCTCATAAGTGGACGGGTCCACATAATACTTAACTCCACCTGGAATTAAAAGACAGTTCATGATTTTATCTCTTTATATTCCACATTTAAACACATTTACTATCATCACATTAGGTTGAGATGATCTTTTACTGCACAGCAGAGAGAAATTACTATGAACCATAATAGAGATGTTCTGTATTTCTCAGAATAATATTAGATTTTAAGCCAATTTCATCACGCAAACCTGATAAGGATATGGAAAACGTATAAGGAAAAAAATCGAGACCCTCAATCAATCAGACATTAAACTGAATGAACTAATGCTCACCTCGGTTACTGATGTACCTCTGGAGTCTGTCACTGTACGGACTCTCCCTCCTCTTACTGCAGCGTGCACACAAACAAAATATGTGAATTTGCACATGATTCAAACAAAACAAATCGTGTGTCTGACGGTGTGAATAGATGGACAACGTACAGTACCTGCGATATACCACCACAACCACAATCGCTGCCACCACCAGGAGAAACGCTGCTCCACCCATCACTGACCCGACCAGCAGAGGAAGTCGGTTCTGGATCTGCTGTGAATGTTCCTCTGTGGGAGAGAAAGGTCGTCTTTAAAAGATTTATCTGCCTTACTCTCCAAAATGACTTCTTTCTGTAAATTATTGAAGTCTCCAACCCTAAATATAGTGAATTCCACCAGTTCAGGTGTGTGTTAATTGCAGTGATGAACTTTGGCTGCGGTGGATTTCGCTGGTGTTAAATGAGTTTTGTACCCAGAGGCAGCGTGGTGAAGTAGATGGTGTTGCTGTAGGGGCCGTAGCCCCGTTCATTTCGAGCTCTGATCTGGAAGGCGTAGATGGAGCCGGGGATCAGAGAGTTGACGGTCACTGTGTTGGTCTCGCTGTACACGCTCGCTGCGCTGTCCACATCTGAACCCTGAGGGGAGGCAGAGGAGGCACATTTTGTGGTGACCTTTGTCACGTTCGGCCGGTTGTGCAGCATGTTTTGGATTCCCTGAGCGTACCTTGTCATAGTAGCGAAGCTGATACTCCAGGATGTCGCCGTTAGGCCTGTCCGGCTGAGGCCACGAGAGAGTGATAGAGTCTGGGGCTCGGCTCAGCTGGTGCATCATGGGAACTGTACTGGGAACTGTGGGAGATGAGTAAGTGGAAGTATTAGCAAAATTTAGCTGTAAAAGCACGCCTGTCAGTGTTTTACTATTATATATGAAGTATTTGAGAATATCGCTGCTGCATTAATGGGTATAGTGCAATAATTTTAACTACTTCACATGCTGCTGGGTAGTTTAATCTAAGAATATAGGACATATATTCATCATCATGTGACTGCGATGTAAAACGTTCACAGTGTGCAGAATGTCCAGAAGATGTTAAAAAAGGCTGTTCCTTAATGAAAGAGTCTGTTAGATGTGACACGAGTGACATGTGACATCAGTAAATGTAGTAAATGTAAATGTTCCACCACTGGAGACAGCGGCTGTATGAACTGGACTGATGTTTCCCCTGAGAGGTGATTGGTCGGTCTAAAAGTCTTCCCACAACAGTAAAGTTGTGCTGAAGTGACGCTGGCCACGAGGGGGCAGTGCTAAAGAGTATTTAGTAGAGCATGAAAGTGGACTAGACATTTTTATGGAGCACCAAGCAGGATCTAGTTACAGTCACTGTCGTGGCTGGCTGGACCCGTTAAAGGGAACTTTCCGGCATTCCTTTCATTTAATCGATAAAGTCTGAGAGCGGACACAAGGAGGTTTTAGATTATTAGAGGCTTCTACTCAATCTTGATCAGTTTCTTAGAAAATTGTATAATGGTGTACTTTGTCTGCACAATGCCCCAATCTCCTCTCCCCATTCGTCTACTTTCATTCCTCTTTTCTTTTTTTTTTGGTCTGTCTTTTTGTCTTCCCATCTCTCATTTGTCCCTTTCTTTCTCCACGGTGACTATAATGGGATCTGACAGGATATTGTAACCTCGAGCAACCTCCTGTCCAGGGAGCAGGAGAGGAAAGACAGAGAGAGATAGAGAGGGAGAAAGAGGGGGAGAGAAACCCCAGACACACACACACACAGTATCTACACAAACATCATCATCAGAGCATCTCCTCTCTTTCATCTGATCCTTTTCATCCTCTCTGTCCCATGCTCACCTGACTGGCTCGTAGTGAAATTGATGCTTGTGTATCGAGCTGGGAAGGGACTCAAAGCTGACACCTCATTCATGGCTTGCACCTGTCAATAAGAAGAACACACAGATGTGACATTTGAAGCTTTTTTCTATTAACTTTTATGACATGCTTCCGTGTTTGAGGAACAAAGCATGACACGCGCATGGCAGCTGCGTCGGCTCGGTCAACAAACACCAGTAAATGGGATATAGCCCATTATGAATAAAAAATAAGCTGTGATTTAGTTCAGCTGCTGTGAGCTAAATAATAAATGTTAGTGTGTATTTGCTGATGTGGATCTTATGGAATATTACAGCGCAGGGGACTCGCCTCTCATGTGGATCCAGGAAATGTTTCATCATTCACAGAAATCTCTTTAAAACAACTTCCAACTGCTTTGAGTCCAAATATTTGCCAGAAAAAAGTGCTCATTACTTAAAAATGTTACTATAAAACCACTTATATAGACAATTTTATAGGAGGTAATGACGGAGAGGGTGTTGTTTTCCACACTACCTGTATGAGATAAGTGACTCTGGTCAGCAGATTGTTGAGGGTGACCTTGGTTTGTTTCAGGTTTGTCTGGGAGGGGCTGAAGGTGACACCCTCCCCACACCAGGAGCACAGCGCCGGGTTGGTGAAGGTGGCTGACGGGCATATGCGACACACCACCCCGTACCACACTTCGCTGCGTCCTCCCATGTCCACTGGAGGGCGCCACCTTAAAGACACGCCGCCGTCGCCGCTCTCGTACTCCCAGGACAGAGAGATGGGAGCAGATGGAGGAGCTGTGGAGGAAAAACAGAGCGATGGGGACAACGGGAGGGGTTCGACATACAAAATGTAAGCGGAGGACAGATGGAAGCATCTGCTAAAAAGTTTAAGATATGAAAGGAAGTGCTTGCTGGCAAAGACATTTAACTATGTAAAGTAATGGAAAGAACTTAAAACAAAGGTTTGGCAGTGACACAATTTGAGCTAAGGGAGCAGAGGAACTAAATACTTGGCAGTTTTTTCCCCGCTGGTGTTTAAATGTCCATTATATTTCTAGTCACTGACTGTACATCTCGGTTCTCACACTCTGAGTAAATGACAAATGACCAGTGAGGCCCCTTGAACACCTCCCATAGAGCTAGGCATAAACAAACAAACCAACAAAGCTCACTTGTGCAGGCAGTAGAGTTGCCGTCATTGGCTGCCCGGTAAAAGCCGCTGCGACATTCACACACACGAGATCCCTCCTGACTGGTTCTGCTGTTGGAAGGACACACCGAGCAGGGAACAGACCCCGAGACGGGCTTGAAGTAACCCACCGGACAAGCTGCAGAGAGACATGAAGAGACACAAGGAGGGTTGAGCTTCATTCTCAGTTTAAATTCCAATAAATAATCAGTGTTCACTTTACTGGTACCCAGTACTACAGACTGTGCCACGTAGGAGTCTGCAGTGTTTAAACTGATGGTTTTACTGATTTCTGGAACACAGTAACCAGTCTGAAATTAGATTAAGGAGGAACACTTAAAAATGAAGCAGAGCAAACAAGAATTAAGAGTTTGGCATTATATTTAACTACAGCTAGGCTATTCTTTTAATCCTAAAAACAATAGCGTCAGCTGCCTGCTTCTATTTGCAGCTGAAACACAATAAAAAGTAGCAAAAGTTTTAGTTTGAGAGCTTCATCTTTTAATCCTGGAAACCGCAGTTGACAAAAAAATCTTAACTCGACGTCCACTCACTCGCTTGCTCTGAAACCGTATCATGTGGTCTTCATTAGCAGCAGCAGTTTGCTGAGTTGTCATAAAACTGTAGATGTAGATAACGGAAAATTTGTGGAGCCACAGTTTCGTGATGTCTTGGTTGAAAGCTTGAGAATGAGTGAATAAGTGGATCTTCAGAAGACTGTTTTCTTTAACACATTTAATAAATTGTGTATAATGAAGAAAAGATAAAGCAGAGGAAATATATTGCAGAAAACATGTGGAAACAAGATTAAAAAAAAGATATTTTCCACATCTTTGATTTAATACCTTTCTGCATAAATTAGTATAATTTAAATGTCAGCTGAGCAGAGGTAATAATTAACCAATAAGGGACTTCAATGAACTGGCAGCATGTCGTGAAATACACAGTTTGTGTTCTTCTAATTTGTCCTGTTTTATTGTTTTGGTCCGTTCTGTCAAGACAAAATCAAACACCCGAACCTATTTTTGGGTAAAGCATCAATTTCAGCTTGGCTTGTGGTTTCCTTTGAGTCAAAAGTTCATCTAAGACATAGCGGTCTGTTGTTTGTTGTTGGCTTTGTCCAGCACAGTCATTTACTTGTGTTTACAGAGGAAGTGGTGGCCTGCGTTAGCAGAGTGCAGCAAAACCATCAGTCACACAGAAAAGTTCAAATTGGTACAAAATGGCTACGCTGACCTTATATCAGAGTTTCAGAGGAATAGTTTGACATCTTGAGGTGTAGACTTATTTGCTTTTGTGCAGAAACTAAGATAAGATGATCCATAACTCTTAAAAATAGGGCACAGTTCATTAGCCCAGAACAAAAATAGGAAATAGGGAAAAAAGTCATCTCATTCTTAAACTTTGGTTTCTGTACGGACTAACAAATAAGTTTTAGAGGTGCTGGTCAGCGGGATTTGTTAGCTTCGGACAAAGTTTCTGTCACATTTTGTTCAATAATAGGACCCAAATGCAGACTCAAAGGTGAAGTGAACAAAAGTAACTGTAATGACCGAAGGAACGGGTTGGCAAACTCAAAATAACAAGAAGCAGCTGGTGAGTCGAGGCAAAAGCAAAATCCAAAAAATTGGAGTAAAGTCAACAGAAATCCGAACAAACAAAAATCCAGAACAGGGAACAAGTGGAAGCAGGAAAACAACAGAACACAGCACACAGTACAACATGACAAAGTAACACAGGGACTAAACACACAAGACAGACACCATACACAGGTGAAACTAACAAGGGACAGGTGAAACCAATCAGGGAGGAGCAGATAATAAAAGGTGGCGGGAAAACACAAAGGCAGGAAGTACAGATACACAACAAAATAAAACAGGAAACACAAAACCGTGACAGTTTCCCCTGCTTTCAGGCTTCGTGCTAAGCTAGGCTAAGCTAACCGGCGGCTGACTTTAACCTTATAAACACATTTAAGGGAGAGACATGAGAGTGGTATGAATCTAATTTGAACGGAAAGAAAGTTAATTATTTTCGAAATATATGGCAAACATTTCCAAAACGACTAAAGGAAACTTTAGTCCTTTTGTTCATCCCTTTACTAAATATGATTTTTGTTGGAGAGCAACAAAATGTGTAGAAAAGAGGAGAAACTCAACAGTGATCATATTAATAATACATAAATAATAAAAATAGGATTATTCTGCATATATTTCTCTGTCTCTCTCTCTGTCTCTCTGTCTCTCTCTCTCTCTCTCTCTCTGTCTCTCTCTCTCTCTCTCTCTCTCATACACACACACAAAAAATAACTATTCGAGCCTGCAGGCTGTTATCCAGTTTAATGGTGGAAAATCTGTGAAATGTGCCAATTATTAATGTCAACAGCAGGACAGCTGAGCACCCAGGTCAAGGTAACACACACTTCACTTCATGCTGCCGCCTGCCAGAGCCTCAAGTGCTCATCCTGAGCCGGACTATGAGAACATTGAGAGGACTGCCTCTGGGTTGGTCTACTGCCATTTTCACACTCTGAGTGTGTGTGTGTGTGTGTGTGTGTAAGGATGCCTAAAGTAGTGTCAACTAAAGGCTGTATCGTTCAAAAAGAGAGGCCTCTTTGTCTGTCGGCTAAACGCAGAGTGTGTGTGTGTCTTCTCATACAGTGAGGCTTTCTTGTATCTCTGAGTGATGCACCTGATAACACCTAACCCAGCAGCTTAAAAAAGAGATGCTCTCATATGCTTTTGAACAGAGTAAACACACTCTCAGAGTTGGAGGATGAAGGAGGATGTGCGTCTGTGTGTGTGTGCTCTTTATGGCAGTCGGGAGCGAACCTCTCCCTTTATTTACATAACCTTGTCAAGAACATGCGCCACGTCTCAAACGTGTGGATGCATGTGTGTGTCTACTATGTGGTGTTGGCCAGTGTGGGAGCAGAAGATAAGAAGGTAAGAGGGAAAGTATAAACAGATAAAAGGCTTTCTGTGTTCTCACTTGTCTCAGAGAGCTGACTTTGCTTTCAAACAGGTGTGAGGAGGGAAAAAAATGGAGATAGGAGAGAACACAGACAGAAAATAAATGAGGAAAGAGAGAGAAGCGAACATTAAGATGGATGGACCAAGACAGTTGTGGGATGAGAGGCAGGATTATGTATGTGAGCGCCAGATGACGGGTGAAAAACAAGGGAACAGAGGAGGAGAGAGGAGAGCGACAACAGAGGAGCGCTGTGAAATATCCTCCTTCCTCCATCTTTTATGTCCCGGCTGCACATTACCAGACGTGTTCTCTTACAGCTCTGACACGAAACATAACTTTCCTACAAAACCTCTCATCGCCATTATAAGCCCCGGCAACAACTCAAGCACTGCCCTCCTCCCATCATCATCCACCTGATTACAGCAGCCAGCGGCCCTCTGCCCTCTCTCGCTTGATCTGCAACCCCCCCCCCCCCCCCCCGCCCCCATCCACCATCCCTCCCCTCCCTGCGCCTCCCTCCGGCTACATCCATCCACCCATCTTTCATTCTATCTCCCAGCTATAAACTAGACAGTTCATGGCCACTCCGAGACACACGTACCTTTACATCAGTACAGTCGGGGAGGTAAGGAGAGAGGAAGGCGAAGAGGTGAAGAAAAGAGGAGTTACAGTGTGTGTTGATAAAAATCCAACAAACAAACTAGCAGAGAGACATACCCAAAATGCTTTTTGGAGTGTTAGTCGGACAAAGAAAAGCGATTTGAAGATGCTGTGCTGAGCTCCGGGGAAGCAATTCTTTTCTAAACAGAAATTCAAAGACTAAGTGATAAATTGGTTAAATTAAAATTTGAGAACTAGCGACAACCCAGATTTAAATTCCATGCCTGTGCCAAAATGTTTTATTAAAACAGAAGGAAAAAAAAATACCTAGAGATATTTCACTCATGACCTGGCAATTTAAGGGCGAGGAAATGAGAAAAGCTCGATGACGGGATGACATGAGAGGGATTAGTTTAGCAAAGGTTACACGCAAAGAAAATTGAATCATGTAGAGATTAAGAAGAATGAGCACAACTGAAAAATTAATTTGTGAAAGAGATAAACAGAAATAGAAAAAAACAACGGCAGCGAGGTGAGTAATTTGACGTTAACATAATACGTTGGTATGTAGATCGCTGACCCAATTTCTCTTTTTCTCTCTCTCTCTCTCTCTCTCTCTCTTCCTCTCCCTGTTTCATGCACTCATTCCCTCTTTTGGCTTCCAGCATAATCCTTTCCCCTCTCTCTCTCTCTCTCTCTCTCTCTCCCTCTCTCTCTCTCTCAGACACACACAAACACACACACAAACACACACACGGTCACAGATGCAGCCACACAACAGGAGAGACGAGTACACATGGTTCTGACTGTAAATGCCTTCCTCTGAGCCTCTCCATCCCTCAATTTCTCTACGCCGTGTCGCTCGGCGCAGCCTGGAAACAGACAGACACTGAGTCACATGTGCTCTAATATCATCCATTTCAACATATATGCTCCGGCAGCACACGGCCGTATGTAAAAGCAGGTAATCCTTTTGTTGGATTTTCAAGCTTATCACAGCTCATGAACTACACCGTAGAAAAAAACGGATGTTTGTCTTTTCCTGATAAAATAATTCCCTTCACTGCACATATTTTGATACTTAAATAAATCCTAATGATCTTAAATGTTTATAAAAATATTTAGCAATAAATATTACAAGTTCCCAAAAGTTTAATGAGGCGGCTTTGGCAACATCCGAATGTGAAAGAAAAACTATGTGGACCAAAAATGATGTCCCCACTTAGGCGATTACATAATGCAAATTATACTAATTGTGAATGGAGCTCTAATTTTATGTGTATATATACACCGCAGGCTGTTTTTCTTGCGCATGGCCATACCTCATTAAACCTTTAACACCTTTCAGTGTGAAGACGTTTCCTCTTTTTCATGTGTACGCTGCTTCTATTCTGCGCCCGTCCAACCTTTGATTATGATAAATTTAAAAAACTGATTTTATCATCACGATAATGATAACAGTTTCAAATTGGACCGCAGCTACCGTTGAAGACAGCGAGGTCATGTCCTCACTATCATCCGTGTGAATCTGGGGCATAGCTCGGACGTGAGGGGTAGTCTGAACTGAGCAACGGACAAGGTCCTGACATTTTTTTAGGGGTACTTTTCATATTTGTGAGTCACTATCTTTAAAACGGCAATGTTTTTTTGGTGAACGCATGAGCAAACACTTGTTTATTTTTACTTCAAACAGTTACAGGGAAGGATTAACATTATTTTGAGTCATGTTTCGGGCCAACTGGCATCTTTTAGCTCTGTTTTTGGTCTCCTTGTGGGAAGTATCTGGCTCTTTAACTGCTAAATTATCCACTGTGTTCACCAGCCCAAAGCACTCGGGGAATTTTTACTCCTGACCTTTTATTTCTAAAATCCTACTGCCCTGAATTCAAAAACATCTTGGCTTAAAGAAACTTGATTCAAAACAGTCAACGGCCTCCTCGTTACACAACAACTCGCTGTGATGTGTTCAATAAACTTGCAGACAAAGACGGCCGATGTGACGTAGTTATATTCAGCTTAATTTGTCATCATCGCCCGGGTGCACCCGCGCGGTGATGTCCAGTCACACTTGATACTATCTCATCGATCATTCAACTCAACGGTGTTTTTCTCAAAGCTTGACCTTTATTAATAGGACAGAAAGCAACTGAATGTCAACAAGTGCCAATAAGTGTCAGGACGGGCGTATCATGACATATCATGGTGGGAAACAATAATGAAGAACTGACACAAATCCCGTCTGCTCAGAGGAAGATGCTATTTGAAAAGTGTCTTTTTGGGAGTAGCAGAGGAACTAACTCAAATAATATCACACTTGCACTTTTACTTCCTCGACAAATGGTTTTTGTGGGAAACAAAAAACATAACGCGCCTCAGCATCGTTGGGGTCTGGGTGACGGATAAGCACAATCTGACATGTTAAACATTTCACCGTCAGTCACACGCCACAGAAAAGACCAACACGGAGACTTCCAAATGAACTCAGAGCCCATTTGAACATTTGGCACTAATCCTTGTCCCAAATCCTTGACAGAGGCTTAATATTTGTGAGGAATCACACAGAGGAAGTCTGAGGACGATGTACTGCCAGCTAGGGCCCGGCTCGGGGAAACAAAACTAAAGGAATGTTTCATGTTTGGCTGAACAGGTGTAATTGTGTCTCATGCTCAGTTGTGTTTCCGCCTGTGCTCTCAGCCTCTCCATCTCCTTTGTGGGATGCAAATGTCAAAGGAGAAAACCATTCTTCTGTTGTTTGGCAGAAAAAAAAAAACAGCAGACAGCTGCTGCTTGTCGCCCGCCTCTGTCCTAATCATTTCTCAAAAGATTGAAGATGAGATTTTATCCCTAAACTGAGACTTTGAATGTCACAGTGATCACGCAGAAGCTGGATGCCTGTGATAAACAGCTTCATAAATAATTGAGAAATGATCTTTTAATGTCGGTCTGTCTTCCAAAATGCCGGCTGTGTTTTTGTAAGTGCTTGATGTTTCATTTGGCTACTTAATGAATCATCAGTCCAAATGGTGGTGTGTTGTTTTAGTGAGGCTCAATTAACAGAATAATCAGGCGTCACACATTGTAGTGGATTAACAGGCGACTACAAAGTCTTCGCAGTAGCTTATCTTTTGTTCTAGTCATTTTTAGTGATTAATGTTTATTCCAAACTGAATGTTTTGATCTGACAGTGAGTCAAAATTGGTACATATAACATTTTTAAAGGCCCTACTTCGTCAATTAGCTTGTTACTATAAGCATTTTTGAGATTTCTGTATTATTTTCTTCTACACTAGTTTGGCTTGGCCAGGCTCCGTTGAAAAAAAAAACACAAAGTATTTCCATACACAATCTGGATTTAAATAAATTTGAATCAAAGTCTGATGACAGTTAAGATGCTGTTGCTTGTTGGCACGACAGTTGTAATCAAATATGATGAAACCACAGCCACACAGGCCTGACGAAACAGATCTGCTATATTATACGTTTGACTGACTACTGTCTGCTAAGAGGCTCTGTTAGGAGACACTTAGTTCATTGTTCACTGTTAGTTGCTAGCACACTCACAATTAAAGTGTTATTAGGTGTAATTTTTTCTCATCTTAGTTTAGCCTGCTTGAATTTGACGTGATGGGAATGTCATTACTGTTAAAATTTTGATGTGATGATCAAAAGTTAGGCATCACCAGAGTTATCATGTCTATACATCCAAACATTGTTCACCGACCGACTGAAAAAACGCCATGTGTACAGTCACACCACAAGGACAGCTAAAGGATGCTGGTCTCTTGGATAAACGTGTCAAATGTTCACGTTAAATGAATATAATAAAGTAGTAAACAGGGTAGTTCAGTCATATTCTCTCTGCTTTTGAGTCATGAATCCGTTCCATAATAATCCACTTTCACAAATAAAGAAATACATTACAGAGGACCCCTTGAGTCTCAAAATAGAAAGCAATTAGAGCTGTGTGTAGTTAAAGGCAATCATTTAACGCTGACATTCATTTTCACCAGAGACCGAGAGGAGGATGGTCCCTTATTTGTCCCTAAAAATGATGTCTTGCTTGAGGGGGGCAAAACAGCGCCGGGTGTGGTATTCTCACGTGGATATTAAACAGCATTCGTTTACACTGTTGTGATTTATTAGCAAGAATAGCAAGAAGCCAAAATGGGAAAATATTGAGGAAAAAAAGACTGCAATTCAACCTCAAAGGATCTGCTTAATGTACTAAATAATATGTTGCGGTAAGTAGAGTGAACGTCACTTCTTTCTCAGAAGTGTTCAAAGTGCTGGCAGCAGAAGAACAATCAACATTTCGCAGAATGGTGTGTCTCTGTTTGTGGCTTGTAACTAATACCTAAATACGGCGCGGTACGGCCTATAATTTGCTCACGTCGTGCTATTATTAAATGTCCTTGGTGCTTAATTCAAACAAGAACAAAATGTTCAAAGTTCGAATAGTTAATAAAGTTCGCTGCTCCACTTTCTGGTGAGAACAAGGATCGGGCTACTGTTAATAATCCTTGACGACTGCCTCGCCAGTTAACCATCTGCCTCTTTTCTCAACATTCCCAGGGAGCCAGAGAGGACAACAATGTAACGATGCCAATCCACATCATTAGTCAGTCAAGTGATCAACAGAACATAATCATAGGAGAGTTGGAACAAAAAGCCGCAGCAGCGTGGGCAGCAGCGTGTTAGATCATTCATAGACAGTCAGTGGAAGGCTTTGCTTCGGCAGCTGAACAGTTTCGAGGGGTGATTTGTCAGTAAATATCAATCAAATGCAGACAAACAGAAGTGGCGGGCTGAGTGCGGATGTAAAGCAAAAGAGCATGAACACATTTCATGGCTGACTTGGCAGGATTGGAGGATTAATTGTGCTGGAGTTAGTTAGACTTTAAGGGCCCCCGTGTGAGGAAGCCAAGCAATTATGGCCATTGAAATTCCTAAAGAAAACACTATGGCTTTTTACAGCAACCCTGGCATTTACAGTGCTCAGACATATGTGTACATCAGCTTCAGAGCGAGGCACACAGACTCACACATTCTCATTAAGAGGCGCGCACAACCATCCGCTCGTTTCCGTTTGTGCCCTCAGAGTTTCTTTTTTTTTTTTGCCTGCTCAGTTCTTTAAGTCATTAACTTGCATCCTCCTATCTTTCACTCTCCCTCCACCTCTCCCTGTTTTCCCTCCTCTCCGCCCCCCCTCTCTCCCCCTGCGGTTTCTGTCACTTGTTCACAGACGAGTGGCCATTACATCGCCATGACCTAAATGTGTCACATCCCTCTCACTATGGCTCTCTCCCTCTCTTCCTCTCTCCCTCCTCCTGCTCTCTCCCTATATCCCTTCCTGTCCGTCTGGACATCTCTCAGTTTTTTTTTTCCTACTTCTTCTTTTTTTTTTCCCCACCACTTACACTTTTTGAGAAGTGCAAACACTTTGGACCAGTTTTCGCAGCTGTGTGCTCTTCTGTAGATGTGTGTCCTCTCCATTCCTGTATCCGTAAAAAACTCGACTGATGACAGACTATACATGCGGATGTTACATCACTGCAAGCGCACAGCATGCATACAACACTGCCCGTGCCTTTACATCTCAATCGAACCTGACCCGCCTGCCCTTTTTTTCCTCCGGTCTCAAACATCAAGCACAGCTGTGCATCAGAGTGACAGCAGCTCTTCTCAGTATTGATCCAGATGTTTCACATTTCAGGAAATACCACGAACAGAACTGACAGGAAGTCAAATTTGGCTGATTTCCAGTATATTTTTATGGACATTTAAATTCAGATGAATTGAACAGGTAATAGTCTATATCACATTTAAATCTGAACTTTTAATTAATATTTTACCTGTAGCAAAACCAACAAATCCTCCAAAAAACATCAAGTATTGTCTGGTGCTCCGACTGTTACTAGCTTACAATAGCTACAACATAGTTTAGGATTGCATGTTGTGCTCGGATTAAATTCAACCAATTACGTGTTTGTTCAGATTTGAACCTGCTCCGCCTGTGGACATAAAAAAATAACCCTAGTAACGTCATCAGGGATCTCCAACAGGGAGGGTCTGATGAAAATACACAATCTGGTTGCATGAGCGAGGTTTATAGAGCAGATATTAGAGATAAAAGTCATAATATCATGGCCTCTTTATTTAATATGTTATTATATGACTGATATACTATCTGTACATGGAAAAACAAATAGACAGATGAGAATAGTAACCGTGCTGTTCAGTATTCCTCTGGCTTACCTAAGCAGGCAGATCCATTGAGGTTGGGCTCATAGCCTTCATCGCAGACACATCCTCCGACAGGAACCATCCACTCCCCTTCAGCATTGCAGTGCATACGAGGGGGCGTGCCTCCCTGCGCTTTACTGTGGGGGACACATGTCCCGCTCACAGGAACTAAGGCGGTCGGTTCTGCCCCTGAGGGAGTCGCCGGGTAGGAGGCCAAGTAGAGACTGGTGGCTGGACAGCGGCGGTAGAAGATGGACACACCCATGAGGGAAACACAGGCTCCGCTGTCGACGATGGCCAGGACGAATCTGAAACAAGGGTCAGACGTTAAGATGTGAACCATTCAGTGATGATGTTAGCAAAACATGAGCAGCAATGTGATGGTTACCCATTTCGCGTGAGCGGCGCAAAGCTGCGCGTCTTGATGTTGATTCGGTTGTATCTGTTGGGTTGATACTGGTGAGGTGAACTGGGCTCCACTTTGGAGAAACTCTTATCAGCTGCGATGGTGTCGATCTTCACCCAACCCTCCCTGGTTTCTTTCTCTCCGGTGGATGGCTGCGGAGTGGACAGCAGGCAGAAGGGGGAAAGATAATGAGCGGTCAAGAGAACACAAAATAGCATGGAGAAAATGTGTGGTTGACAGGAAGGAGAGAAGTAAACAAGAGGAAAATTATGGACCTTAAAATAAGCCGGTTGACTGATGAACAAGGATTGAAAACATACGGTGCATTAAATCAAAAGAAAAAAGTGAAATGAGAGGGAAAATGATGAGATGAAAGACTGGCTCTGAGTTTTGCTGCGTTTTTCCCAGGCCCATGTATAATATGAAGTAGTTAGTGAGAAGAGTAAACGTTGACTTAGATGTATGCGGGTCCCAGTGGGGGGTTCGTGCTCAAGTCCCTGCAAAGACTTTCAGCGCTGCAGTGCTTCCTGCTCTTCTGTGCCTCTCCTCTGATTCCTCATCAGGCTTTGATTTGCATTTTTAAAAAGCAACTCACTTCCCTAAGGAGAAATGCATTCATCTATACAAATACTGCATCTCCCCCCATTGTGACAGCAACTGCACATGTAGCTCTGGCAATTCAGACTCAGTAGTTCAAAATGTCTCAGAAAAAAAAAAAACTGAAAATTAAAACGAAATGCGTAAATAAATAAAACCTCTTTGGACAGTCGTGTCACTCAGCGTTTAGTCAAACTGAAAAAAAAAACACAAACTGCTTCACATGGCGTTCATCTTATTTTCCTGCAATGAATGTCAAATGGTCACTGTCATAAATTTTATGCCTTAAAGATGTAATTAGTGGGAATTGAAGTGACATTTCTGGAGACCACGGTGGCACATTTTTGCATCTTGTAAACCTCCAGTCCTCAACAAGTATGTACTTCACACCAGCGTGGTCAAAGGAGGCCGTCAATCTGAACTGTTTTTCTTGGCAAGCACAGCGATAATCAGGATGATTATACAATTACTTGTTGTCACGAGATGATGAGCGGTTTTGCTGTTTTGGTGTAACATGGGCGGAACATCAATGAAAAGTGCATTTTACTGCGCTTAATGATTCTGTCTGACGGTTGTTCGCCTAAAGCAGTGATGAACAAACAGCAGAGAAACGTCTTTAGCACGGCTGATTTAGACCGCAGTAAATCAAACTGTAGCATCTCACTTAGCATAACTGCCACCAAATAATATAAATATTTAACTTACTCTGTAAGTTTTAGGTTTTACTTGTTTGTTTATATACACACAACGACAAGGAGACAAGGACTATTTCTTTCAGAGTTTAGTGTATACAGGAATATCTTTAAAGGAAATATCTGATTACTGCTGCTAACCCAACCAAGCTATTTTAGCGATTTAGTCTGGTGATATGAGCATCATGAGTTGTAATTTAAGGTACATTATATTGTCTTATTATGTCCCCTTGTGGTTGGTCAGATAATAAGAAGAGTTACATGTTAGCAAGCTAAAGCTGGTTTTGTTAGCTAGTTCAATTAGCCATGCAACCATTAGCAAGACCAGTCAAAATATTACAGTTTCTAAGTAATTTGTTCCATCAGTGCTGATATAGAGTACAAAACCACTTGTACGACACATATCACTCCGCGTCACGTGTTCTAGCTTAGTTTCAGTTCTGGTTGTTTTCTGTCTTAAACTGTAACGAGCGGACGGATAAAACTATGAATGCCCATCAGAGGAGGACAGAGGGAAGGAGAGAAGCCTGCTTATTTCAGCACAAGCCTCCAGGTGTGTTCAAACGACATCAGATCAAAAAATCAGAGCAAAAACAAACTGTATGAAAAACAACGTGCTTTGAATTGCTTTCCCACTTGGCAAAGTCCCAAACGTATTAATGCTGAATTGGCTGCGGTAACATGAAGATTTATAGATGCGTTAGTCCAGTTGCGGAACTGCTTGTGGTGAAGCAGCCACATAAATGATTAAATAAACAAATCATAATCTGTTGTCCGTTATTAATGTAAACCAATAAATGCCACTTAGTAGAAGTGTCACGCTCAAGGTTGCATGGCTGTGCTGATATTGAGTCCAATCATTTAGGTGTTATTGCTTAAATAACAACATCGCTTTCAAGAACTAGTTTGTTTGGTGCCATGTGTTTTTAAATTTAGTGATAGATACATTTTGTACCATACACACTTGTTGCTGTATAACTAGGCTAATTATTGTGTTACAAAGAGCTGGAGCAATGTCTGTTGGATCACTGAGGCCAGATGCGCCATGTTAAACTACAGATAAAAGTGTAATTTAGGTTCTGTTGTATTGTAGCATTTTGGATTCAAAGTAGGGTGGGTTTTGCAGAAAGCTTTTTGGAAAATGTGAAAAGTGTAACACACTCCTAATATCAATGTAAAAGAATATTTGCTAGGTAAATGCAAAAATATGCTAATTGCAAGGTAATTGATATGTAGCACATGCAGTGTTTTGTCTCACCTCAGCCACCCAGGTTCTCTCGAGCTCTCTCTGGGTGTCAGCCTGCTTGTAGAACAGGGTGAGTGTCTCTCGGCAGGTGGGTGACGGTGATCGCAGGCTGGCGCAGTCACGCACCGAGAAACGCAACGTGACAAACACCCGTGGAGCAGAGTGGCGGTAGAGGAAGGGCGTAGCCAGCCAGTTGTCTTGCAGACGGGGATTCTGGTTGACATTGCAGACCTCGAAGGTTCGTATGAGTTTACCCCGGTCGTCTAGAACGCTGACCTCGTCCCACTGAGAGAGACAGAAACAACATTATGAGCTTATGTAAACCCAGCTTGTAAAAAAGAAACGGGATCTTCAGCAGGGATCTCTGGTGTCACCCTTTATAAACTATAAAAAGTCTGGTCTGTTTATGGTGTGTCTACAGTGATGAATCATCCTTATATTTTAAAAGAGAGTTTACGGGTTACAAGATAAATATTGAGAAGATTTTCGGCGTTGTTGATATGTGAGTCCTGTCCTTGGCTAACTTCACACACATCTTGTTTGACATCTTCACCCTTAGTGAGATAAGTATCATAAAGTATTTCTTTTGTCCCAATGTAACACACACACACTGGTATTGAATGAAAAAAAGCTGTTCCCGCTGATGTAGGTCATCTCTATGTCCCTGTTATCCACAATAGACTTTCCACTCTCTAAAAAAGTAATCAATGATTATAAAACCCGGACTTAATTAAACCTCTTGAGCCATTAATTTAGAACATAACACATCTCACATGTGGCAGACAAAACTGTAACGATCCAAAGGCTAATTAAAAAACACACATATGGGGAGATGTTTCCTAATACAATAGAGTTTAATGTGATCTTGCTCATGGTGCAAGAGTCAATATGTCAGCGGCTCTGTCAGGCTGCACTCCCAGCTGGCTAGCATCAGCACGCTCATATATTGACATTGACAACATGCTGATGTTATGCCAACTTATGTGTTGATCACATTCGCAGCCTTAGCTTGTTTGCTAACTAAATTCAAAGTAACATAAGCGCGTGATCTTGCTATATAAACAGTCGAGGGAGTGTCGAGTTTTTACAGTTTGTCCTGAAGGGAACGTGAATGTCTGTATCACAATTAATTCTCTGTCTAAGTAGATGTTGAGATATTTCACACAGTAAGTGAAAACTCTGTTCTGCCGATGGTGGCGTAGCAGTCAGAGGATCGCCAAAATGATTAGGATTCATCCACGACCATGAATATGTGTATGAAAATTTAATGGCAATCCACCCGACTGTTGTTGACATACTTCGGCTTGGACCAAACTAGTTGACCGACTGACCAACAGACTAAAAAATGTCTTGAAAATGTGTCCTGATTTCTCAGACACACAAAACCCAATGTCGATGTTTTTTTAGGAATCCCGAGCCACGCTCAGCCACGCTGATGTCGAATTTCATCCATTCCACTGTATGGAGATGGAGGTGGACGTGTATATTTCAAACTCTTGGCACATACAATCAAACATGTTTGGCTGGACGAGACAGGAAGTAAGAAAGGAAGTGAGTTCAGGAAGTAAGACAAGCTGAAAGATGATTTTGCATTTATTTTGTAGTAGAATAACGTAATAACAGTGATTTCGTCTTACGTGGCGCGTGGTTCGTGTTTCTCTCGGTTTTTGGGCTCGCATGTGTGTCATTGTTCTCGTGTGACAGGTGGCGGACACTTGTGTGTCTGACTTGTAGCAGCTGTCGTGTCATAAAACGAGCAGATTTTGTCGTATTTTAGGGAATCTGAATCCTCATAGATGTTGAACTGTACCTTCATGGAGAAAAAACAAGCTCAGCTCTGTCACACGAGTCAAAATGTAAATGTAGGTAGACGGCTTAGTTTCACCAATTATACAGTACGCAGCCTCCAAGGATGAAAAGCCTCTGCTTTGAGCCTGTGTAGCCCTGAGTGACAAGCAGGGCCTTTTCTGTTGTAACACAGAGGAATTATGTATTAGGCCTCATCATCATTATTCTCCCTGCAACAATAGCGAGAGGACAAAAGGTCCTGATACCCTATCAGGGCGCATTTGGCGTGTATGTGTGAGTTTCTGTACGTTAGTGTATCTCTGCATGCTCATGTCAGTTTCTCTGTGTGGCTCTGAGTACGAACAATAATCTTAGTAGCATCACACATGAGGGAGTGCATTCATATTTGGTCAAACTGGAATAATGATCAGCGAGCAGACAGAAAGAGTCGGAGGCGCAGTCAGTTTGACGCCCTGAAAGGACACGTTTTCTCTCTCCCAGGCCGCGATTCACTCTCTGTCAGACATGAGAATGAGGGGGATCTGATGGAGGAGACAACAGAGAGCACGTGGTGGAGATGGACAGATGCAGTTGGGTGGGAAAAGTGAGGAGGTGTCTGCGGGAAAAGCCTGACTGTGCAGATGTTCAGGTACAGAAAGTAGCCGCTGGTGTCCGTGAGTGGCATCGCGTGCAGTTTGCTTCTGTACATTTGTGAAAAAAAAAAAAAACCCGGCTCATTTGTTTTCTGACCCCAAACCCAAAACCCCCACCTCCTCTCCTTTCCTCTCCTCTCCCCTCCTGCTCCCTTCACCATGCCTCCCCGTCTCGTTTTTTCCCTCCCTTATGAAGAAAGAAAGAAAAACGGGGCAGATTGGGGAGGAGGGGTGGATGTAAGCGTTGGAAGGAAAGAAAGAAAAAAAAATAGGGACGACTCATCTTCGTGATTTAATTTGAACCGAAATGCCAGAGAGCCAGAGAGCAAGCTCTCCAGTGACAGAGGGCAGGGAGGGGCAGGGCCTCGGACACAACGCACACAAAAACCTGAAGAAGCTGAGAAAGGCACGCACAGACACCCTGAGACATATGCATGTGCACACACACACTCACTCACACACACACACAAAGCAAACACACAATGGAAGAATGGCGAGTGGAAACAAGGGGGAAGAAAAGCAAAGTGGGAAGTTGAGAGTCTGCTGGTTTGACACTGAAGGGAAATAGGGGGCAGAGTGGAGATTGAGTCGGGGGATAAAAGGAAGAATATGAAGCAGCAGAGACCCAGTGGCTCTGGGACTTGTGAAGGGCACAGGGAGGAAAGATTAAAAAAGAGAGAGAGAGAGAGGCAGAGACAAAGAAGCAGAGGAGCTGCTTGTCAGTACATTAAAAGAACGGAGAGACGGTAAGTGAGCAAGAAGAAGCAGGAAGACGGGGCGCAGTAAAGAATATCAACAGACCCTGCAGCGAAAGAAAAGACGGGATGTGAGGAGAAAAGTGAGGAAAGGGTTAAAAAAAGAACACACACACACACACACACACACACACACACACTCTTTCTCTCTCCCTCTCTTGGTCTGTCTTTCTACTTCTCTCAGCTTGATGCCCCGGGTCAAATAACCATATCTCCATCTCAGAAGCACTTCTCATCCAGGGACCATAAAGAAAAAAAACCTCATGCAAATGCTTGACTTGCTCACACACACACACATACACACACATATACACACACACACAATAAAAATGGATGGCGTCCTATTAGCAGCAGCAGTCATCATGGTCCACAAATTCCTAACACACATGAGGCCCTAATTAATCAAACATCATGTATAATTATGGCCCAACACTGGAGGCCTGACTGGGGTGATAATGACAGCGCGTTAAGCTAAAGTTTGGTGTAAGGTGAGATAAAAGGCTTCGACGTGAGCGTGTATGCTTACCAGATGTTGGTTAGAGACTACTGCATTTTCATTTGGAGCTTTTTTAGAGCCGGTGGTCTTAATCGCCGGCTCACTTGTTAATATTAAGCTCATTTTACATCACTATATGATCAACTATATTTAGATGGTTTGCACATATTGTCCATGTATGGATAGAGTCTAAAGAATAATATTGTTCTGCGCTAGCGGAGTAATTGCCGTAGGAATTTCCTCCACAGTAACAGGCTCAGGAACTGTCCTACGGTTTCTTGAACGAACTTTGACTGATTATCTCAACGATGCCGACAATGAAGATGATGTACGTGTGTAATTATGAGCCATATTAGAGCTGAGCCACAATCACTCACAGATGAATGAATTTATCTGACCCGGGATTTGACCCTGACACAGTCACGCAAGCACACACACATAACCCGCCGCACCCCACATACACACACAGCTCAAGGCGATGCAACCACCTTAAATAAAAAGAGGTTGACGAATGAGAGATCAATGGTTCAATCACTGCAGTCTGCTCGCAGATGAAGTGACACAGAAAGAAGCATTTTAGCCCTCAAGGTTGTCTTAAAGGCGAGGAGAGACCTTGTTTATTCTCTTCTCAGGCTGCCAAAAGCACCACAAATCAACTTCAGATGTCTGAGGTAATAACACGGACCTCAGAAATATAATACAAATATATAACCTTATTCCTGAGCTCTATCTCTCTGTATCATGTGCAATTCTCTGCAGCAAAGTGGGCAGAAGATGTGTACTGCAGAGCTTGTGCTTGTGTTTGGTGTGCTAGAGATGAGGAAACATGGTGAGAAATGTGTGTGTGTGTGTGAGAGAGAGAGAGAGAGAGAGAGAGAGACGAAATAACATGTCTACAGAGTACAGAGATCTGTAGGCACAGTAAATGGGTTTGTGTTTTTTGACGACATAGCTCAGAAATGAACATTTTATGTTCAGGGTCAATTATGATCATTTGGGAAACACAGAAATGATAACTCTTCATCTATACAAGCCTTTTTGTTTCGACATACACAGAACTTTATTATTAATTAATAATATTTACATAAAGGACCTGTAACCATGCATAACCTTCTGTCATAAATATTGCTAATCTTATCAAATTTCTACTAAAACCCTTTTAATGTTACTTTTAGTGGAGCAATTACTTTGATCATTGTTATTTCTCAAGTAAAGATGTCAAACATTTGCTTCCAGCTCCTTAAATGTGTCATATTGCTGCTTTTCCTTCTCTTATATTACAGTAAGACAAGTGAGACAGTAACATCTTTGGATTTTGGAAAACCAATTCGAATGTGCAGGAAATGGACGTGAGCATTTCATAATATTTTCTGACATCTTACAGAATATACAAACAAGAAAACAATGAGGAATCAGTGATGAAAATAAACTTGCAGCCCTGTACCGTGGAGAACCCATTTGTATTTTGATGCTTACCTCGCTGTGAGTTACCTAACAGGGTGGTTTATATAAAAAAAAAAAAATTATGTATTCACATGTGTAATCAAACCATGAAACCAAACAAACAACGTCATTATAACCCTACACTTAAAAACATGACCATGTGTAACATGTGCGCAACACATTTGATTGGCCTCCCAACAGGGCCGCTCTAATACGCCAACAGCTGGAAAGCACATTGACAGCGAGAGCTCCTTGCTTACCCCTGTGTCTGGATAGGTGGTCCAGCCCAGCTCTGAGGTAGACTCTGTTGTGTCCAGCAGCATCACTGACAAGCGAGGAGAGAGGAGACAAAGATAAGGTATGAGAAAACAGACAAACGAGCTGAATACCATCGATTGCTGCAGAGGAGAGCCCTGAAAGAGAGAAGTGACTGTGAAACAGAACTCGCAATCACGAGGCTCGATCACAGATTTATTGAGAGCTAAAAAAAAAAAGAAAAAAAGAAAATGGATCTGTTCCAGTGAACTTTGTGAAGACGGAGCTTTTACAATCAGTCTTTCATCCCTTTGTTAAATACCACAAGTAGTTGGAAGCCCATCTACTGTTGGTGGAACAGGTTCAGATTTAGTCCGCATTTCTCTTTGATTTTTCTCCCTCATGCAATAAAATCACGGAGGGCTCCAGCTGTGTGCATCTGTCAAGCCGAATAACCGATTCTGAGTGATGATGCATTTTGGCACAAAGTTCTGGTGCTTAAAAAATTAAAACTGATTGACCTGATGAGGCACTGTGATTAAAGGTCACATTTTCCAACTTTAAAAGGCCAAAACAGTTACTGTCAGGTTTTGTTGTAACTTTGCAAACTGATGCGTCTAACAGTGTGGTCCAAAGGGAACCCTCATTATTCCACAGGGGACGATATGTTCAGCGTTGGTTTTCAGGCATTTACTCATTTTCAATGATTTAAAGTGAAAGCGCGAGAATAGCGTATGACTTTTCCCATAATATGCGTTTAAGGTTTAAGTGCTTTAAAAAGCGTGCTGGCAAAGAAATCACACACACAGACACACACACAGAGTGACTTTAATGCTGAGTGCTGCGTGCTGACACATGGCAGCTTCCCACACAGAGCTGAAGCCCTTGAATTTTCCATTAGTATTCCAAAACCGTGGTGGCTGCCGTTTTTTTCAGTCTGGCACAGTGTGCGCTCCGTTCTGTTGAGGAGACGCCGATTGAGCGCAGGCCAAAGATTGTCATGCACACAGAGGTGGCAAAAAAAAAAAAAAAAATCTGAATTCAGGTTTAGGATACTCGCACAGATGGAGTTAATGGAGAAAGACACAGTGTGCCTGATCAACACTGGTCACCTAAAGGGCTGTAGACACACACAGAACGACGTGAGAGGAAGCAGCCATCCGCCTCCGTGTGCAAATAAAGAATTCTCCTCATAGCTGCCGTGCAATTTTTATTCTTTCATTTCCATTTCGCGTCACGCCGTCGTTCACCAGAGAGCTCTGGTTTCCTCTCTCTGACGAGCAGACAAAGAGCAACAGAAATATATCATCACACACGCACAGGATGAGATTTGAAGAGGAACACTGTCTCGGCGAAACACCAGCGACCCGCTGTGAAAGCTCAATTTCTGTTTCTCAGGTGTACAAGCCTGTGCACACACTCTGCCCTCCCGTCTCCTCCTTAATAAATCAAATAAGAAAACTGATATCGTTTGTGGCTTATGACATAAACTTACCCCCACCTCTGTGTTCTCTGACTGTGCTGGAAACAGATTTTTTTTTTTTAGGATTATACTCACAGATGGAGACCCAGCAAATCTGTTCTCCAATCCTTCATTTCCCTCCCGTGTGTGTGCGTGTGTTTTTTCTCCTTGTTTTTAGAAGCCCCCCCTGCCCTCCAGTCTGTCTATCTGTTTTCACCCACTTGTCTTTATGTCAATCTTACTAAATTCACACATTTTCCATGGAAGTCCTCCAGGATTTGGAGCGATATGAATTGTATCACGAAAAGAAAAAAACAAATGGACTATGACAGCAAAGGATTACGTGCAGCCACAGGCATCAGAATAAATAGTTTGTCGGTGCGGCGTATGTCTGGACAGCTTGGCGGCTGATCAGGATAGAATCAGCTACGGGGAGAAGACTAAATCCACAAGGCCGGGACGTCTAAAGCCCTTCAGAAGAATGATGATTTCCATTAGTGACACAACTTTCCTGCTTTAGTTGATGCATCTGTGGAGGTTATACGCTCATTTAACGGGTTATTAGGCATACATAAACTAATGAAGTCTAGTACAACTTAAATCCTACCGTCTTTGAGACCTGAAGGATGTAGTACAGAGGTGTTTCTGTTATTTAACTCACCTTTATGAATATGAATAGGGGTGGACAAAATAATAGAAACACCTGTGAGCACGTGGGATGACAGAGAAGAAGTCGATCGGTTAGTTTCCCAAGTTCTGTGTCTCTGCTCGTCATCACCCTTTGTTTGCGAACATGATAAATGATTGCATGTAATGGTTATGTGGATAAACATGTCACGCATGAAGCGCACGCATTCACATATATATGTATTCTGACCTCATTAACCACCATCCTATTTATATCAGATGAGACCACCACGCACACATACACACGTGCCGCAAATGTGTCATCCCAAATTCAATTAACCCTCTGCTTCGGGGCAGAGTCATGCATAATTAATATATAGCCAACTATTTTGACATGAATATTTATGCCTCTGCTATTTAGCTTCTTGTCGTGTGGCCCGCGGGACCGCGGGTCCTCACGTTGGCCCAGCTCTCTCGGAGCGACAAACCTGTACACGAGGATTACATGGAGTAGTGTTCAAAGAGCTTCATGCATGTCTCATTGCGTGACATTAGCATGTTGAATAATTCACCGCGCCATCCTAAGATAAGCGTCGAGTGCCGTCTTACACACACCTTTCAAGGATTACCTTGAGCTGAGGCTTCCTGACTGGATCTTATGCGTGTGTGTGTGTGCGAGACAAAGATGAACAAAAGAGAGGGACATTTTCTGGCAGGTCCTCTCAGCAGTAAAAGCTCCTTTATTTAACTTTCAGTCTGCGCCACAGCATCTCTGTTATTGGTCCATCTGAGGGCCGAGACACTCAAAGTTTGTCCCTGACAGTTTGAAGAAGTGCTGAGTCTGCAATCTGAACCTGAGTGCTGTGTTAATGCACAGCGTCTCTCACGTCTTCCTGCTCCTCCCTGGTCTTTTATTCACTCTATTTGATACCTTTCCCCCTTTTTTCTGCCTCCATGCTGTCCCTTGTCCCTTTCATCTCTCCGCATGTGTGTATTATTCATCTAAAAAGTGACAGCAGAGTAGGCATCTCTGTACGTTAAATAAGGAGATACGCCGCGCTCCATTATTGATGTCAGATCTGCTTGTTTGTTTGGGAAGAGCTTCGATCGAGACAATGGAATAGAAAAGGGCAGGATTATGGGGCAGGAACCAGTAGAGGAGGATAGGATTGTGTTTGTGCATATAAATGTGCTTCTTTCACTCTTTCCCACTCTTTCCTGTGTGCGGTGTGGGTGTAAACGCTCTTTGCTGTTGTGCAGAGGTGACCTGCATTAGTTCGCGACCGTCCCCTCTGCCACTCGAGCGTTCCCTTCAGCTGAGTGACCCTCTCTCCCTCTCCGCTCTCTCCATCCATTTCTCAACACTTTGCCTCTCTTGTGTGGCCATGCATGCACCGACACTCTTCCAGCGCTAAGTGTAGTGCCGTTGTTCATGTCACGCCTCTTTGATGGCAGATGTATGCTACTTTAGCGCGCACTTTCCAGGCAATGGAGCCCCTATTAGAGCAAAGAATTTCTGTGTTAATATTAACATAGTCGAGAGAGAGAGAGGTGTGAAGGTGGGAGCGCGTATTATGTCTTAACACCCGTAAAGCAAATGCACCTGCACACAGAGCTCACAGGTAAAAGCGAGTTTCGGGAAACACACACACACACACACACACACATTTTCGCAGAAAAAAATTCCCACACTGCCTGCAAGCGTTCTCGGCAGTGGTCAGGTTGTATTTTGTCTTTTGTCCACTCATCCACCCATCTCCACCCATTCTTTATACGCTCCAGATGCTCCCACCCACAGACAGTCAGTCAAGGACATGGCCTACACCAAACCATCATTACAAACAACCACAGCGAGAGAGTGATACGCCAAGACGGAGAGGGAGCAGGGGGGAGGACGGAGGAGGGAGGAAGGAGGGGGATTAACGCGATTCCAGAAATAAGCATGCACATGTCAAGGGGAGTTATCAAAAATTCTCTGGCGGTTAAGCCGAATGAAAGTGCAGCTGCAACAAACAGCACTTAAGCCAGGTTAGATGACAGAGCAGAGTCTGCAATAAGTCGCTGAACAGGCAGCAACAGGCACAGGTAGGAGGACATTTCCCGAAGACTGACTGCTTTCCTTGATTACAAGACTTTTGCAAAGATAAGACTGGTTCGGTCATCACCGGGGGGATTGTGGTTAAGTAGATTTTCAAGGAGTACGGTTCAACATTTTGGAAAAATACAACAGTTTTGCTAGAAAACGATTTCATATGACGTGCTGTCTGAACTCTTTGTTCCAATCGGCTTCGCTCAGACGCAGAGTTAAAGGTCGGTTGTCACGGAGAGGGGGGAGCCGTTATACAGAGCAGTTTGAATATGGAGAATACAAAAATAACAGACAGACATTTTGAGACAGTCTCCTCTGGAAGGCATCCGTCGCGTTGCAGCCGGTTGTAAACACGGAAAGTGACAAAAAAGTTCAAACGTAGCTTACTTTCACACCCCCACCTCCAAACGCCGAGCCAATCGCGGCGTGAAGTGGGTGTGAATATCAAATCGAGATACAGCATGTTAATTAGTGAGCTTTAAAGGTGCCGGTAGGTGGATTTTGTTACAGCGCCAGGCCAGCTGTTTCGTAATGTTTCCAGCCTTCATACTAGGCTATGATAACATCGCCTGGCTTCATATTTAGCATTTTATTCCAAAATGTCAAAACAGTTTGTTTAACCCATGCAGGTATTCTTTCTCTCCTCTTCGGATCAGAGGATTTAAAAACAGTTTTGACTCATTTTGGGTGTGTGTTTTAGGCTTACAGAGGCTTGGATTTGTATCCATGACATCATTTAATGACCAAATAAATGCTGTTAGCCATAAATCCCCCTGCTTAACTGTACATGCATCAAAAAAGGATCTAGACCTACCATCAAAGACAGAACCTGCTACAAACATAATGTCATCACCATCCCCGCCCTCCACAGCCACAAAGAAGGAATGTAAATCTGCGACCAGATCAGTTTACTGTAATCTCATTGTGTCATTTATGAATAGTGAATCCTTCAACAATCAAACTGGGCTCCCTCCCCATGCAGTCGATGCCAACGCACGCAACTGCCAAGTGCAGCTTTAATGTGAAATTCAAAACTGCAAACTACATTCCACTGTGTCACAGCAGCCCATACCACGTGTTCATCTTTCAGTTACATTTTGGCTCTAATTCGCCGCCTTTCTGCACAGGCGTATTTATCCGTGACTCTATCTGCAGCGACACTGACTGACTCAAAGCAGAGAGTCTTGGCTCGCAGCTGCCTGAGGGCTTCAACCTCTCATAACACAAATGGCAGATATGTGATTCATTTGAGGGAAATGTGGCCTAATGTCATTACAGAGCTCTCAACAGCCACGGGAAATTATGTTGCTTTTGAAAATGACATGCAAAAACGCGGCTAAAAATAACGCCTTGGTCACAGTTAAGTGTTGTAGTGTCAATGATGAGGATGCTGCATCCTCCGCTTCCCACCAGCATGTGATTTTTTTTCTCTTTCTGCAGCTCGGTGCACATGCAGGCAGGAGGGACAAGAACAGGAAGCTTCTCGGGGCTGTTGGTGGCATCCGTCCCGGTGCTCTCCCACTGTGACAAGCATGCCGTTTATTTTCTTATGACACGTTCTCTAATTTATCATGTCCTGCAAAAGCGGCTTATTGCACCCAGGATAAGGATAGTAATCGGCCTAATTAACACTCAATTAAAGCCTGGTGGCAAGTGACGGCAGGAAAGATGGCCCAGACGACCTTAAAGTGAGAATGTAAACATGGCTCCAAGTGTATACAAGCTGGTCTTTGTGGCTGAAGAAGCAGTCTGATCCTTTGATTAATATTAAGTACTAGTAATGTGAAAAATACTCAATCAAAATCTTAAATAAATTTAAGTGGATGTGCAGAAGTATTGGCAGCAAAATATACTCAATTTATCAAAGTAAAAGTACCTGATGTGCAGAAAAAATATTCCTGTGACTGATATATCATTAATAATATTCATTTTATCCTTAACAAGAGCAAAAATTATAAATTGGCCTTTCTGATATTTCAGTCAATACCACCTTATTCCAGAAAAATTGTTATAAGTGTATATCTCAGCCAATAACTAGAAAAAGTGCAGTACAAAAGTGCCAAACTACATTTCATAGTTTGCCCACCAGAGTGCACTGACAGGTAGATGTTTCATCTGGAAAATATTCAGCTCATTTGTCACCTTGGTCACAATTTTTCACGAAAAACAAATCTTATTATTCGGTGTCAAGACTGTTTGTCTCATGTTTATGTTATTCTTTTTTTGAAAGCCTCCAGACCTTTATATCAATGTCAGTTGGGCCGTGTGCCGGCTGCAACCACTTCGCCTCACCTCACATCTTCTTACTAGCATGAAGGAGAGTGCACGAAAGGCCTTATCTAGAGCAGATGTTTCGTCTGCGCGTTATGCTGAAACATGGCAGCTCCACATGCCGAACTCTGTGGAAGAAGACCTGCAGCGTAATGTCATATTCTGTACATCAAGCCCTCCAAGTCTTACACACTGGACCTTTAAGTACAGTATTTGAGTACTTTTAAGTTACTCTCCATGACTGCAAAGACCTGCTAAACTTTTCACCCGGTTGGATTTTCATGCAGAAATTTCACATTTTAATACATTTGTGTAAGTCTACAATTTGTGCAGCCTGTTGTTGTATGATATAAGTTCCTCTAATGATACAAGGTTAATTTCTGAATGTGCATAGCTCACTGAGCATCACTGCAGCTCCACTCATCCATGACGGGAAGAGCTGGAGGGGCCTCAGGTGTGCCTCCTGCCCGGGCTTCTCTTTCGGCGTGGTACGTTGATCCAACTTGAACACGCAATCCTCGAAAACAGACCCAACAATTTAGAAGCCGGCCATGTGGCCTCACATCGGTACCTCACGTCATCAACAATGCATGTGGGCGAACGCATCGACACTTACTCAGGCAGCGTGTGAGAGTGACAAATCAAAAGCCCTGCCACTCACACACTTGTCTGCATGCAAAGAGGCGGCAAAGCAGCTTTCGTGCTCTTCACTGCAAGAAACTGAGGCTAAAAAAGACTTTACGGTTTTGTGGTGTGAAAGCAGACAAGAATGGGCATTGTTAGGGACGTATGCACTGATATACTTCAAAAGAAGCCGGCAGACAATAAACAGTAGGAAGACAGACAGTAAACATATCGGATAGCCACTCAGCTCAGACAAACACGTCATCTGCTGCGACCAAAGCTGAGGCAGACGCCAAATCCTCCCTTTCGTGACATAACTAAATGTATCAATTTAGGTGGATTTATATGGAGGTCCATGCTATTGGGTTAATACTGTATTACGAAGAGCTCTATTTCAATTACACAAACAGAGTCAGTAGGCCAGCAACACTGTGCAGCCTCTCTTCCTCTCTGTCATTCTGTCTCATCTTAGTCCAAGACCATCTGTTACAAACACAGCTCAAATAATGTGGCATGAGGCGGACATATAAGTTACCTCTCTTATAGACTATTACTGACACACACCTCGCAGTAAACTAAAGCCAATGGGAGATGAGCGTGAACAGGTGCAGCTCTTTGGAGATCCTTTGAAAGTAATTGCGTGCTGACGGGCTGAAACCCTCTCAAGTGTTGGGGACAGGACGCAGCCAACGGGGGGCTATGTATAGGCAGACACCAAAGCATGCATGCACCTATAAGAATACACACGCAGACGCGCGCACACAGACACACACGTAAAGGCAGCTTGAGTCATCAAATAATAGTCAGGTTTCAAGTCGGCCCACTCAAATGTGACAGAACACTTCATAGAGGAAGTCTCGCTTCAACTATCAGCCTCTCCATAAAGTCTCTCCATTACGAACTCTCTCAATCACTCTGGCACTTCTTAAGATATCTAATATTTCCATGTATATCGAGAAAGTATGCAGAGTTAAGAACAGAGCTGAGCAGGGGAGACACATTTGTTGAGGAGACAAGGGGCGCTGATAACAGTCTAGAGAGAGGGGGCAGGGGTCTCCGGCTGTCACATCCATGAGATCATGAGTGACACGGCGGGGCCAGAGGTGGGGGTCGCCAAATACATAGCCAAAGAGAAATGGGTTATGCAACTTATTATTCATTTGTCTCCTGCCTTATTACCATATTCCTTTGTTGCAGGAGCTTGATAGGCCCCAGCACGCACCTGGCACTTCCATGCCAACAAAGTCCTGATCTGATGCGCTGCCACAGCGGCGCACACACACAAGCATCTGCACGCACACACACAGAAAAGTAATGCACACAGAGCTGCGCAAGCAGTGGGAATTTAAAAAAAAAAGGTGGTAATTATTCAGGGGCGTCCCTAAACTGGAGGTGCAACTCCCCAAAAATTGAGAACGGATCAGACTGTGTGGAGGTGTCGCGACCTGACGTGCCACACTTTTCACACATTGTCAAAGTGACCGGCATTCCCAAAGAGCCACTTTCTTAGAGAGCTATTACAGGAGCGCACCATCCTTCACTTGTGGACTCATTATGAGCACATGATGGGAGCGCTGCTCAAACTCTCCATCCATCCCGCTCTCCATACTGTACATACCCTTAAGCACACACACAGACACACATGCACGCACACACGCAATCACAGATGTAAAGAGACGTAGAAGTAAAAGTTGAGTGCTTACCTTCCTCAGCTGAATTAGGCTGGAAAAACAAACAGAGAGACAGAAAGATACTCCACATCTCCACTACAGAATGACACTGACAGAGAGAGAGGGAGGGAGAGAGCATGAAAGAGGGAGATAGAGTGAGTGTGTGTGAAAGAGCGAGAGAGGGGGGTGAGAGAGGGGGTGGAGTCTGTTCGCTCCCTTTATCTGAGAGAGAGAGAGAGAGAGAGAGAGAGAGAGAGGGAGGAAGGGTGGATGGATAAATGGATGAGGAAAGGAGAAAAATATTTACAGAGCAGCACATACAAGAAGTACACTGCCAACCGAGGAAGTAAACAAAACAGTGTTGTCAAAGAGAGAGAAGGGAGAGAGAGAGGGAGGGAGGCAGATCAGAAAGAGTCAGAGGAGTTTTTTATTTGAGAGAAACAAAGACAGAGAGAGAAAGCATCCGAGAGTCAACAAGAGGGAGTGACAGAAGAAGACGGAGGTGGAAAAATTAATAAACAAGTTTGCCTGGTTTGTAGAACAACTGTCTAGACATGTCTACCAACGTCAGCTCCAGCTCCAGCTCCAGCTCTCTCTCTCTCTCTTTCTCTCTCTCTCTCTCTCTCTCTCTCTCTCTCTCTCTCTCTCTCTCTCTCACACACACATTTCTCTCTCTGCAAGGCCGTCTGGCAGACTGTGCCTCAAACTGTGGCATCCCTCACATGTCTGGACACTGTGCTAACTTGCATTTTTTTCAAGCTGTGGCACGTGAGAGTGCCCAACTTCTTTTTCCTCGTCTTGACGCTCTCCCTCATTTCTACCTTTTATGGAAAATTAGTATAATTTAGACACATTTTTGGATGCTCTCCATCCTTCATGCGTCGCCTTCTTCCTAATACCCCCCCACCCCCCCCCCCCCCTCAGACACACTCCCTCGCTCTCACAGGATTGCTCATCCAGACAGTATCTAGACACGCACTCTTTTACTCTTTTCCCAACTCCCCCCTCTGGCCCATGCACGCCACTCGCTGGTCAGAGCGCAGTACTGCAGCATGTTGATGCGCTTTCATGCCCCAGTTCACTGCAATGAGTAAGACTTCAGTAGACTCTTGCAGGGAGATGTTGCCCATTGGCTTGACATAGTTAGATGTCCCCATTCCCAGCCAGCCGGGGGCCCAGTGATCTTTGCTCTAAGGGGCTGAGGTACAGAGGGTAAAGTGGATCATGGTCCTCCATTTATTAAAGGTCCAATGTGTCAGATTTAGGGAGGTCCGTGTACCGAATAAGACAGAATCAGGTTTTTGTTGTCTTGGAATGAGCGTCAGACACTGTAGGTCTTCTTCCACAGAGTCCGTCATGTTTCTACAGTAGTAACTAAACACTGGCTCTAGATAGAGGCTTTTGCGTGTTTCACACCAACTACAAATTATCCTTCAAGCTCGGGAAGAGAGGGTTAGGCAAGGCCACGAAGTCCTACCCACTGGTGCTTTAAGGGGAGGGGGATTAAAACTTCCTGATCCATTTTCAGTTTGTTCATCAGGAACTCGGCTCCATGTGCCAGCTTGAAATAAATGTATGTGTTTTGCTTGTTTTTTTTTAAAGCTTAAATTAAATAGTTCATTAATAAGATAGTAAGTCTTTTAATTAGCACCAGTGTGTAAGATTTTGTGGCATCCAGCGGTGTAGTTGTTGATTGCAACCACCTCGCCTAACCCTCTCTTTCCTAGCTTGAAGGAGAAACTGTGGTCGTTACAAAACCAGGTGCCAACCTCCGTGTCTGTGATATGAAACCAGTGATGGTAAAAACTGTAATTCCTCAAACGTCCACTTGAGGCTGGCTACAGAATGAGTCAGTTTCCATAAATCCCCATATTAAAATGTCCAACTTCACAGCAGAAATGACAAAAAAAAAACTTGTACAAACAACAGTTTCGGTCTCTTTCCTGATCATGACAACTTTATAGAGTTTGAGTTTCTATTTAACTCACCTGTTCAAGGTGAGGCTTAAAGTTATGCATAATTAACAGCATGGCTGCTTTGATTGACGGGTGGGTGCCTCACAGATGGCTTGTTTGGGCAACCAGGGGTCATTCAGTCCACCTCAGGTCCACGGATGAGCCACGCCGACACTGATGAAGACACAGTTATGAATATTATATTGCTATATTCTGTAAACAGAGTGCCCTAAAACATAAACATTTGCACCTTTAAGTCAAGTGAGTAATCAAAAACTGGCAAACTTTGCTTCTTTTCGTCGTTTGTGATGGCAAACTGAGGATCTTTTGGTGTTTAATGTTGGCTGGATTAAAAACAAAAGATATAAAGGGGTCACCGTGAGGTTGTGTTGCTCCTTTAAACCTCTTAGCGCCACGGTTTGCGTCAAACTCACACATATCAGTCATTAATCAGACAAATCTGAACACAGACATAATATAGATTTCTATATTTAGTCTGACTTACACTCTCCGATGTTCATCTTAAGTCAACGTCCATGAATCCGCTTGTAAATCAGAAAAACGACGATAACTTGCCTGAGAATAATAAAAAAAATAAATGAATAAAGTTTTCTTCCGCATCAGAGTCGTCCATTAACAGCTGTCTGTGCCTGTATTAGTATAAACTGCTAATAGTTTTTAACTGATTAGCACACAGCTAACCAACTGAAACCATGGCAACGCTTAACTTTCTGTTTACATACCCCAGAGAACTATGGGAAATATTAAAGCACGATTATCTCCAAAATATAATTAATTTTTCTTATTATATTGTATATATTTATAAAGGGTTAGTGACAGAATTGAACATTATTTTCTCCTAACAATAGACTTAAATAATATATTATTAGAAATCATTTAACTGAGAAAATACTAATACTGTAAAATAAGTGACTTTTGCAGCCTTAATGTTTTTTAGTCTAAAATAAAATCAACAACTCACATAGGATTTTATTTCCCCTAAATACAACTGCATTCATAAAATAACAGGGATGTTCTCTTGGAGTGCAGTTTCAGAGGAAATCCTCTTTGGGATAAATATTCTCTTAGATCTCGACTCGTGTTTTGGTTAGGCTTTTGAAGCCGTGTAACCCAGGAGTAAATATGAGCTCCTCCTCACGCACGCACACACTCCTTAAAAAAAAAAAAAGTAAACACAAACACAATCATGATCATATTTTTCTAAACCGTAATGCTCAGCAGCAGATCCAGTGAAAAATACAGAACTCTGATGTTCAACTCATGGCTTTATTTCAGTATTTCAGATTACTGGTTAGCTCTACATTGAATTACTGTACAGCCAACTGAGGTTTTTCTCTGGTACAGAAAAGGAAATGAAGTTGCCACACTTTAGAAGAAGTGGGTAGCAGACAAAATAGCAGACAAACCTTTCCCACTTTCACTTCAGCACAGATTACATTAAACATTCATGACAGGCAACTTGCTTTGACTCATTGACTCGTAGCATTACAGACAGAAAAATCACAGACTGTTAATGCTCTTAATTCAAGTCACACGTTCCCTTAAAAGATGGACAATTTTATTTCCTTTTTAGTTTTCTCAAAGCAAGTGTCACTCGTTTTAATACATTATATTGTATTACTATTATATTTTTTATAATAGAAAAACAGTAAAGGTCATCTTTTATCTGAGTCTCACTCAACCATCCTCACTTCTCACTTCTGTCTGCTGTTAAGCAACAAAGTGACATTCACCATAGTAACAGTATTTCCAGAGTGCAAGACAAATCAGTGAATGTAACAGGATTATGAGGAACAGAGAGACACCCTAACACATACAGTACATTATATTTACATGTCACACAGAGCCACATACAATAAAAGCAATCATTAAAGAACAGTCAGACTAAAAGTGCAAATAAAAAAAGCTCAAACACTGAAAAGTGCTTCCTTATGAGTGTGTTCACACCTAAAGGAAGACGCAGCTGTACAAAAATTGAACTTAAAAGCATGTATACTGAGCTGTAATAGTTGATCGTGATGCGGCAACTGGAGATTTTACCATATATACAAAATATCTGATATAATTAGACTAAAATACATATTATAAGACATCTTATGTGCATTAACCACTGAAATAAATACATTTAATTTAGTGTTTTTAATTCAACAACGCCATCATGGCTAATATCTCATTTAAGATACGTGTTGTAACTTAATTATCAGTAGGCTTGAATGTGTTTTAACCCGTCACATTAGAAAAAAACTGTGTAACAGTGACAAGCACATTTGATTTGATGTAATCATTTCAGAGATTGTAAGACGTTTTATTTTGTGGCGTGTGATTCAGAAGTTATTGCTCCAAGGAGATGTCAAATGAATTTCAAGTACAGTGATGGATATCTTTACAGTAAGAAGCCGATGAGACACTACAACACAAGTAGCCACCTGAGTTTTTGTAATGCAAGCTGTAAACAAATGCACTACAACAGTTTTTCTGTCATTCTGGCTGTGCAATGAAATCATGAAGCATAACAGGTTGGGTTGTGTTTAAGAGCAGACCCTATCAGGGGACTTTGCTAAGGCTTGGCAGTGCGAAACTACACCTCATTCTCATACGAACCATGTACTCGAGACAGTACAAGTTTACAGAACTGTTCTCGTTGTCTTACTCATCAGCATAAACTGACTTCAAACAACACACAAACATCCTCTAGTCTCCAGAGATGTTGTGCTACGGGATGAGAAGAAGTATTTCTTCTCATCGTTGTGCTTAAATATTATTATTTTAAGCCTCTGGCACCTCCTCCATGTTTTTTGTATCGACTCAAGGCAACATGGCTCCCTCCCCCCCTAGCAGCAAGGCACATCAGGCAGGCAGACAGGACAGCAAGTCAGTCCTTTTTGGGTCAAACCACCATGGATCCAAAACCAGCTTGACCTCAATACATAAACCCCCCCATCCAAATCCTGCAACCTTTTAACACTGGGGGTAGCTGAAGACCTGGGACTTAACAGTAAACATATGTTGATCCTCTTATGTGGCAATATGCATGGAGCTGGCACTGGGAATGTCAACAGATATTAAGTACTGGTAATTCAGTTAAGTTTGGCCAATGTTTAAAGTAGGATTACAAAGAATTCTGTCAATTATTTTAGCTTGTGTAACACCTGAATCTTAAAAATAACACTCTAAAAACACATATTAAAAAAAACTATAATCTTATTTCTGCATTAATACACTGAGATGAAACCTGTTGTCTGTCTTGTACCCTGTTTCATCGTCTCTCTAAGGACGATCATTTCTTCTATGGAAGATCCACCATGGGAACCTTTTCTGTTGGGGACACAGGTGGACCTTCTTTGCTCTCTGGCACGACCACTGCTTCAGGCACCGAGGAATGGGAAGGTTTATCTGCACCGGCAGCGAATCCCTGACTGATGTCATCAAATGTTCTTCCTTTGGTCTCAGGCACTCGCAGGAAGGTGAAGATGAAGAACAGGATGAGGAAGACCATGAAGATGATGAAGGTGTAAGGATGCGTAAGCTCCTGAGAAAATAAGAGAAAGATGATTGTAAGGGCATGACAAACTCACACTGCTCGTACATCAGATGATTTTGGTGAAGTAAATATTGTTCATACCTTCAGCTTAGGGAAACACAGCCCCACCAGGAAGTTGGCGCTCCAGTTGGAGAAACCAGAGACAGCTATGGCAGCTGGTCGGGGCCCCTGAGAGAAGAGCTCTGCTACAATGAACCACGGGATAGGACCTGGACCCATCTCAAAACTGGCAACAAAGCCGAACACAGCCACTATGGACAGGTAGCTTAGAGACTGGTTTGTGTTCTGCTCAGAAAGAGAAACAATCAGGACAAGGACATGTTAGAAGCGAGCAATGAGGACACACACTCTTTATTTGTATGGTCAAACAGCTCACAGGACAAGAAGACTCATGCAAACGTCACTCACCACCAAAGCCAGCGAGATGGTCATCAGGAGGGAACAGATAGCCATTCCAGCCAGTCCAGTCAGGTGCAACGTCCTTCGGCCTGCTCGCTCAACCAGGAAGAGCTGCAGTCAAACCAAGAAAAATACTAATTAATAACCAAATAGATATAAAACACGGCTTTTACTGAGACACCAAATGTGTTGTGTGAGACACTTACAGAGACAACAGTAAACACAGTGTTGACGGCTCCAGCTCCTATGGTGGCATAGATGGGCTGAGAAACACCAGCTGTTTGAAATATGTTTGTAGAGTAGTAAAAGACCTGAAAGGGAAGACAGTGGAAGAGTTCATATTTATTCCAGTGAATACAATTGGCGTAGTCTTTAAAATAAGACTTATGTCTTTTTAAGTAGATCTGGCTAACATGTTAGCGTGTCTGTAATATAAACACATTGATTCATGCATATTTAACCTCTTGGAATAATTACACAGCGGGGCACGGGTTGCTCCGTGTATAACTCTATTAGCGGCTGTGCTGGTGAGTGATATAGGTCGTGAGTGTTGATGTGTCTGTCAGAGTTCAATCAGTGCTGCAGCCTTTAGCCGCAGGCTACAGCAGCTTTACTGTGATTGTCAGGTCAGGACGTAACAACCGCTAACACATTTAGTCAGCCTGGTTACATGACCTCATTAACAAAATACCTATTAAATACCACTGTGTTTGAGGCTTCAATTATTCCACTTAATCTAACATGGCCTGGAGCTAAGAGGCATCTCTTGTCGTGTGATTTGTATAATTTCAGTGAATGCTCCTTTAAAGATTCATGCGCGAGATGACAGATTTAAAGACTACTCTCTCCATTCAGACTGACACTTGATAATAATATCCCTAACACACTCTATTATAGCATATGATGTGTACTCACAGCGTTGATGCCGGACAGCTGCTGAGAGAGCTGGAGGACGATGGCAATGATGATCGGTTGACGGTACTTTGGGGAGCGGAAAAGTTCGAGGATGGTCACTTTCTTCTCCATGGCCATCTTCATCCCTTCTTCCTTCATCTCCTGAATATCATCGCTCACGTCTTCAGTGCCACGCAGACGCACCAACGCTGCAGAGCGAAGAAGGGATGGATGGATGAATAAAGTGGAAGTAAGTACATTATTTATGCAAAAATAATGTAAAGGCTGGAAGGGTCTTGGAACATGGTTACATGGTAAAAGTTTCATAAATCACACAGCCACCTCATCTACGGGACATGCTTCAATCTGCAGGTCATTAAAAATGCATGTGTAATTCCAGATTCAGCCTCATTAAAGCCTAATGTCGCCATCCTGTTAGCATAGCATAAACTGTCTCAAAACTGACCTTTCCTTGCCTCCTCCTCCTGGTTGAGCACGATGAGCTGGTAGCGGGGGCTTTCGGGGCAGAAGGGCAGCATTATGCTCTGCAGTATGGCTGGCAGGATGGTCAGAGCCAGCAGCAGAGGCCACAGAGTGTCTGAGCCCAGCAGGAACTCCAGACCGAAAATCTAAAACACACAGACGACACATGATGAAGTTTATTTCTTGTACATTCTCACCTCACCAAACATTTTTTCGGAGTTGTGTCTGAGGTGGTTTCCTTGTATAACCCGTACCTGCGCCACCAGGATGCCAACAACTACCCCCAGCTGGTGGAGCGTGCCAAAGGCTCCTCGGAGAGCAGTGGGAGCGACCTCGCCTACGTACATGGGTGTCAGTCCCGTGCATAGACCGCAGAACACGCCGATAAACAACCGGCCAATGATGACCGTCTCAAACGATCGAGCCAGAACCGACACTCCCATCAGACCCCCGCCAATTACAGCCAGGATGTTAACGAGCAGCATGGACTTACGCCTGGTGATGAGAGACAAGGAAGAAAGGTCATAGTTAATAATGTTTGCCAATTGTACTTGATAAATGTTGATAAACTAAAGTCATTTTCTGTCAGTTGACTAATCAACTAACAAAAGTCTGATGAAAATGTGCTAATAATCTTGAAAAGGACTTGATTGATTTACTGCTATGTCATGTTGTCGTGCATCAAACCGCTGACTGCAGCATTTACTACAGTAGTTTATTCCTGATGTTCTCACCTGCCAAACCTGTTGACTATCGCTCCAACACTGAAAGACCCGATCATGCCTCCCACACTGAAGATGGCCACAGCAACACTCCACACCATGGTGATGGTATCCTTGCTGAAAGGATCCCCGTAACGCTCCATTGATACATTATGGAAAAAACTGTGTAGTTTCTACCAAACCACAGAAAAGGGTAAGAAGATTAGAAAGGGCTGTACGTGTTTTAGAATTAGGGTATAGTAGATCTGACAGAGCTTGTACCTAATGTGTATTTGAACGTTTTGATGCATCCACATGGGGGCACTATAGCTTTTATCATTGCTTCCTTGTAATACTGAGCTCTCAACTGAGAGCAGACACATGTTCGAGGCCGCAGATACAGTAAAAAAGTGTTCAAATGATTCAAAAAGTGTGCACAATCAGATATAGAAAATAAGATATGGTGTTGCATCTATTATTAATCTGCCCCAATGGTAGCATGTGCTGTTATAAAACATTAAAAACACTAAATGTCCATTACAAGAATTCTGCTGTGTGGCTAACATGTAACAAACGCATACACACACCTCCTCTGGTGCATTGATGACCCCGGTGTTGTATCCAAACTGTAGAGAGCCGATGACTGCAGTTGAAACACAGTAAATAAGGTAAAGGGTCATCTTCTTCTTGGGCTGTCCAAGGAGAGAAGAAGACAAACAGATATAAAAGATTAAAACAATGTGCAGACAGAGTTTATGTAACCTTCCCCTCCGTTTTGTGTGGCGGACATGGCCTGTTCCCGGCTCCACAAAGCTCTTGTTGTTCCTAGTGACACTCTTCGCACAATGAGCCTTTCTACATCTGCCCTCACTCATCAGCTTTATATATTTACAATTTGCAATTACAAGTGTTACAACAGTGCACAGGCTCCATGATTTGCAGCTTTGAGGTATTTCTCAGCTAAGTAGCTAAAGACACCCCAAGAGAATGAGACTGAATCCTATTGTGAATGTTTTTCCCTGCTGGTTTTCAGAATTAAAGTGGGTTTAGCTCATAATAACAAGCTTATACACCTGACATTAATCCCTTGCATGGCTGTACGCCCTGCTGGGAAGAGAAATTTGCAATATGCAAAAATATCCAACCAAGCAGAACTGAATGGAGTAACTGGTTTAGATTCTACTATGTGGAGGTGCCTGTAAGTAACCCAGTGACTACATCTCTCTTCGATTTTCTGTGATGCACCAACATTTGCAGCGCTTACTATTTGCATCCAGAATCTAATGGTCAAGGGCTTGTGTCCAAATAGGCTCATTAATGAAGGGAAATCCATTTTAATCGGCCAGTTTAATCCGTCTGTTTTCAAAATCTGCCCCTGTTGCAACACTAACTTGATTATGTAACATGCATGATGCAAATTAATGCATTGTTTTGCACAATTTGCAATCGCGCTCGAGGCAAAGACAAACTCTTCTTGCGACAAAGAGCTTGGTTTCAATGTACATGATATGATTATCTGCACAGATAAAGCAACAAATTCCTGCAACAGCATGTCTGTCGGGAACAAACTGCCACAATATGAGCAGCATTTTGAAACCAGACGGGCAGCCTTCTGAAACAAACTGTCTGTTCTTTCATCTGATCAGTCACCTCCTTTTTCTCATTTGCTGCAATTCATTAACTTCAGGCTCCTTATCTCTGTTTTTGGTAAATGGAATTTTGCCGCTCTTATCAGGTGCTCGTTAAGTCACCAAAAACCGCCACATGGATCAGAATAAAACATCACACAAGAGGAGGCGCTGCATTACTCAGAATATTTGGCTGGACTGAGATAGTGATAATCAGTTTTAATTACGCAGTGTGTTTCTCCGGGGGACATCGTGACCTTGTCTCATAATGAGGACTGAAGCAAGCGGAACACGCTGTTGTTGTCATGTCAACTATATGTTACAGACAAACAGGAAATGCTGCAAACATTATGAACTAGATAGACAGAAAAGGGAAATGCAAAATTCTGGTAATAGAACAAAAGTGTGATAAGGATGGAGAGCGAGAAAAGAAGCACTTGAGAATATAATCGCAGGGAAACAAATGAATTGTAATACATGCATGCCATATTTGACTCCTCCTACAGGATCACCTCAAATAACCCAACATATGAATAAAAACATGCAACGTATGTCTGTGGTGCAGCTGAGCCAGACTAGAGGAGATTAGATCAAACAAAGCTGTGTGTGGGCTTGTCGTCATGTGAAATATACAATTACATCTGCAGAAACATGCCATAGTTGAGTAACATTCAAACAGTGTGATTGCGTTATTAAGCCATCCTCTTGCCATCGCAGTATGTCTGATTAAGGAGGGGCCGACCGATGTACTATGTGCGTACTATGTGGTCGCACAGGCATGTATTGACTCTTGCAATTGTGTGTGATTTATACATGTGCTTTGCGTTTAGTAGACTGCTTGTCAAATTAGCACACAGTTTCAATGTCTGCAGATGTGTTCTACAATGTACAGTACTTTACAGGGTCACAGGGGGCTGGAGCCCATCCCAGCCGACTTAGGACAAGAGACGGGGTGCACCCTGGACAAGTTGCTAGTTCATCACAGAGACAAATAGAGACAAATAGAGACAAACACCATTCACACCTTACAGGCAATTTAGAGCCACTAATTAGAGTGCATGTCTTTGGCCTGTGGAGAACATGCAAACTCCATGTTTCAACCCGAACCTTCTCGCTGTGAGGTGACAACACCACCGTGCCGCCCTTGCAGGAGAACACTGATCCTTTGCAAATGCATCTTAACTTCTGTTTCCAAGATCAGTATTGAACTTTAAAGCTCAGTTTCTACTCATTTAGTGGGGTAATTTTCTGTACTTATGTTTGATTCATTTGATTCTAAAAATCTATATATAAAAAAACAATAACTTATTCTACATGGCCGTATAGAACAGTTCATTGTCGGTCTCAATATTCAGAGGAACGACTCTGGATAGACACCTCCATTTTCTTCAACACTCAACTTCCACATTCCTGTTATCTTTCAATACCTTCAAAGTTTTTTTGTGATGGACTCTTGGACTCATGGACTCTTGGACTCTTTCTTGTGGTTTGTTGTTGACATTTGCAGACTGATCTCGTGATTTATATATTTATTCTCTTCAGCGCAAGAGGCATTTGATGAAGCTCATTCAAGACTTTTTGGAGCGCAGGTTAATATTCGTTGCAGTCTGGTGGGAGGTTACATCGACACAGATTATGTAAGTAACAGCAACGAAAAAAAAATGAAGCAACTGAGTGCAATATGTGTTACAAAAGACAATCTACAGGGGCAGCTTGCGAAAGCAGATTGCAGATGAAACATCTTTAGTCGCTTTAGTTATGCGTTAGTGTATTCAAATTTAAAAATTTTCCTTTTAATTAATGACACTAACTCTCCTGTATCACTTGATGCATGCAGTAGTCCTCTGTCCTATAGTCTTGTCAAAGATCTCTTTGTCCTATTACAATTCCTTCATTCCAAATAAAATCAGGACACTAAAACATGCTCATGTTCAAACTTGCCACCCACCACCCTGCATCCCACTCTCTGTCTCTTAGTCATGTCCTGAAATGCTCGGTTCTCATGCTCCTGCCAGAGAGGAAAAATACAGGATTGCCAACCCGTGGCTCGTAAATACCGCACACACTTTTTCAATAGGCAGGTGTTGCCTGCTATTGGCTGACAATTGAAATAAACAATGGCAAAAACCTGAATGACACTCTTCCTCAGGAAACGCCGGCAATTGTAACAGTTTAAATTAAAATGTACAGTAATCAGTGTTTCGAGCAGAAGTAAGAAACTGTTATTTACCTTCTCATCTTCCATGCGCTCCATCTTCTCTGCTTGATAGAAGATATTAAGAGGTAAACTGACTCTTCAGATCACAAAGTGAAGCTTCTCAGACTGAGCTGTGTCTGTATCCCTTATGGACTCACACCACTGTGCAAATAGCCTCTGCAGGAAAACCTGATAATAAACAAACACAAGAGCGATATGAGTAAATATTAATTGCAAATTTGCATAAATAATTAAATGTCTAAAGAGCCTGGAAGTCTTGTGGGTTACAAAAGAAACTCTAACTGTATCCTATAGCTCACTGAAGACCATAAACTACAAACCTAATAGACTCAGAGCACCGTGCGTCAGTGTGCGGTACTTTACTGACGCTCAGTGAGTTCAACAGGACCCAGACTAACAGTACGAGCAAAACCCGTCCCTCCCTCTTCCGCATTCACCCTCCTCTTCTGCCTCAATTATGAACTCAAAGGAGAAAAGTGATGTAACTCTCCTCTTCCCTAATTAAATTACTGCCGCTTTGCTTGATTTTAATCATTAGAAAGCATAAAATACAACCCGAATGGGCTGCGGAGAAAATAAATGAGCATAATAACCCATGTTGTCGCGATGGAGCAACATGTGATGCTCCACAAGTGGATTAAACTAAATGCTTTGTTATAGTAGGCAACTTTCACTTTATATAATTATGTATAAACATAATTATAAATATAATATGAAATAATATGAATATAGTATGATAATAAGGATACATGCATCTGTCTTAGTTTAACACGTGAACAATATTTTTTTGGAAATAGTAATACACCGCGTGAATTAATCATCATGAATCATTAATAAAAATAAATGTTTTTTTTACCGTTATGTGCCAGCCTTTGTGTATCCCGTGAATCGCTCTTGTCAAGACCTGTCAACTATGTCACATGTTGGGCCATGCCTCCTGTCTGTGTTTTATACGAAGGGGTACACGCACTTCGGCACGTTCACATCCCCGTCATTTTGCCCTTACTCATATTTTGGTACGCGCGTCACATTTCCCGTCGACTCACGAGCAGCAGTAGTCGCGCTTTGATTGGTAATGTTCGTAATTTCCTAAGAAGAGAGGAAGGGGGACGTGCTCATGCGAGCGTGAGTGCGGAGCGGCGATGGAGAGAGAGCGGTGCACGGTGAAAGGAGGCTCTGTGCTGCTCGCTGGCCCGTCCGGCTGCACACCGGGGGCGCGAGAACAGTTCAGATACACAAAGCCTGGTCATGCAGAAATCATGAGACCGGCTCAGTGGGTGGCAAACAAACGGGGAGCCCTCCTAATTCTCCATCAACTATGTCAAATCTTCATAGCCCGCCTAAATCCCCAGTACGGAATTTGACAAGTTCTCCAGAAACATGCGAGTGAGGAGGCCCAGCTCTAAATCTACTTTACATTCAGTGTATTGTAATGATTTATTAGATTTTTATTACTGGAGGTCCGGGAGTTTGGAGCTGGACTTGAGTGATACATATGAAAAATGTTTGTCAGGTTTGGCAATTGTCTTGAAAAAGCAAATATCCTCTAACCTCAACATGCATCCTAAAGAACATCTTATGTCGGCGTCATCGCTGTAGGAAGGATTTTAGAAATACAAGTACTCTCTCCACCCTTACCTCAGAAGGCGTGCTAACGATGAATCTGCAAATGCAAATATGTTTCAGTAATGTAGTTACTTTTAGAGACACGAGCACCTCTGTGCTGAATCTATAGAGAACTGAAAGATGTCTAGAAAAACAGGAATCAGATACTCAGGACATGACCTCTGCAGCTGTAGGTCTGATCAGTATTATTAAGTGTTGCTCTTCAGCATCAAACTCAAAGATCAGTTACAGCTGCGACTGACGTCTGAGGCCAACATTTTTAGGTTGTTTTCTAGTTCATTCTGAAGTCTGTTGCCGTCCAGGTCACGGCACCAAATTGTCGAAGAAATCATCGAGTCCGGTTGGGATGTTTGCTGTGGTGGTGTGTTTATTAAGAAGCATGCTGGCACACTGGTGAACTGACGGGTCACAGAGGGTATCTGAGCCAGTGAGTTGACCCAAGGCCTAAACACTAGGGGCTGGTAGATGTAGACATTACCTGATTAGCAAGTCTACACTGTCCCCAATGGCTTCCCCTAGATATTACTTGATTCACTCAGTCTACAGTGTGTTAAATGTGTATTTTATTCATCAGATGAATCATATATACTGTTTCCTGTAGATAACAGTCCAGTAAATACATAAATAATACATAAACATAAATATCCTGAGATGATGGACTGGAAACTGGATAATTTCTTTGTCAACGAAACTAAAATATAGCTTCTCACTGATCAAGATAACAGTAATAATAATAATAATGATGACAATCGAGTTTTAAAATAGCACCCAACCTCGTGAATCAGAGATTACTCAAACACCCAGGTGACACCTGTTTGAACCTTTATTGACCCATCGCTGCAGCTCGGTATGAAACTTTCATCACATTGCATTGCAGCAGAATTTGAACTATTTACTCATGTCATAACAGGAAATGGGCATCTGTGCTCAAACAGGAAGTAGTGAAAACCTCTATGGTAAGATAGTATAAGAGATGTTTAGAGTTCAAACCAGGACATGATGCATTGGCATTTTATCATTCATCTTAATTAAAGTACAATATGTTTGTGTTGATTTCTTCTGTACGAGTGACATCCAATGCACGTCTGTCCATCCTGGGAGAGGGATCCCACCTCTGTGGCTCTTCCTGAGGTTTCTTCCAGCTTTTTTCCTGTCAAAGGGGTTTTTCCTCACTCGAACCGAGGGTCTAAGGACAGAGGGTGTCACTCACTGTACAGATTTTAAAGCCCTCTGAGGCAAATCTATTTTGTGACCTTGGGATATATACATAAAGTTTGATTTGATTTGATTTGACGTAAGCTTTACACTGAATTTACTTTGAAACTACCATGGTGACCTTCGGACCACTCATGTGGCAACACCACAGTTGGTAGCCCTGGAAAAAATGAAAGGGAAATGTGTTGTGACATAAAATTCCGATTAATATGGGTGGCTTCTTCTCTTTTCTGCTCACGAGGAATCACAATTACTTCATCAAATCTTGAAATACCGACTCTCAAATAAGACTAAAAGAAAGATATAACAGAGAGAGGGGGGTGCAAATGTTCCGGGTTCAGTGTCATTTTGTAACAATCCTCCTCCTCATTCTTAAGAAACTAAACTTCCCTATCCTTCACATCCCATCTGGCGATCTCATCCAGTGAGCCGTTGCCAAGGAAACTAAACATACAGCATCTCTTCGAGTGACCCAGTCCAAGTGAGCAAATCAATTAAAAGAATCTTCAGAGAGCAAACACAGAGGAGGAAGGAAGTGTGAATAAAGTTAGAGACACTGCCTCTGTCACACACAACCACATCCTGTAGCCTGAGCTCAAGACATCCAAGTCTGGATTGGACTGTACAAATGTTTTCTTTTGTTGTTGTTTGTTTGTTTGTCTTTTGGCCTTTTCAAGCTTTATTTGATAGAGACAGCTGAAGAGTGACAGCAATGCAGGGAGAGAGAGAGAGAGAGAGAGAGAGAGAGAGACAGGAAAGGGCTTCAGCAGCAAGGACTGAGCCGTCACCAACTGAGCGAAACACCGCCCCCTGCTGCGAATGTTCTGATAAAACTAAAAATGTTGCTTGTTCACACTGAGCATCATTTAAAAGACTTGATTTGAAGTCAGCAAGTAGAGCTTCCTTTGTTTAGTTTATTATCATATACTGTACAGATGAATATATACCTCAGATCTACCACGGTGACTTTTAGACAGGTCCACTCTGCATATTGCAACACTGCAGTTGTGTAAATGTGTTGTGACATTTTAATATGGGCGGCTTCTTCCCTTTTCTGCTTAGAAAATTTCATCAAATCTTAAAAATACCAACTCCTGACTAACAGAGAAGGGAGGGGGTGCAAATGTTCAGGATCAGTGCCATCTTGTATCTCACCTGAGCAGTGATACTTTAATAAAATACTAAAGTAATTAACCAATTTGTTTTGCGTTAACAATATTTGACTAGAAAACAATAAAAAGCACTGACAATAATTGATGGCAGCAGATCAGACTGTAAGGACTTGGCTTGGGAACCGGAGGGTGGAGGGTGGACTGGTAGCTGGAGAGGTGCCAGTTTACCTCGTACCTCGTCCCCCTCACTGCTCCCAGGGTTTGCTTGTCTATGAGTGTGTGTGTGTGTGTGTGTGTGTGTGTGTGTGTGGTTGTATTTTGAGCCTAAATGTATAAAAACTTGAGTGGAAAAAATACTTTTCCCCACCAAGGGATCATCACATTTCTATTTTACTCTATTCTAAATGTAATTTAATTTCCCTTTTAAAGTTGCTTTAGTTTAAAACTGTAGTAAACACTCCTTTTCTAATGTTTCAGTAAAATATTTCAACACTTCACTGAACCTCCTATGAGCTTGTTGTGCTCAATGTTTCTGCCTGTTAAAGTGTTTCCTTGAATTGATAAGTCAGAGTAGATAATTATATAGCGTCTATATCTGCTCTATATGGACTTTTGTTATGGTTTGGCGCTATATAAATGAAATTAAACTGAATTGAACTGAACTGAAGCTACACGGTCGTTCAAAGGTTTGGCCTGCCACAAAAGCTTGTTTTGGTGCAGTCGGGTCTACTGATACAATTTTTGAATGGTCTCTCAAGCCTTTAGGATATAGAAACTCCTCTCTACAAACGGATGTTATTTTGTAAGAAGGGTTTGCAAAATGTTTCACAACGGGAGAACAAAACACTGCACAATGATTCAAAGAGACTGACGACTGAAAGAGACACCCTGAGCAGCAGTTAAAAAAGCATCACTGCTGTTATTGGTTTTGCTACCCTATTGGTTTAAACTTCAAAGTAGAAATGGATATTAGCAGGAGTGTCAAACATACGGCCCGTGGACCAAAACCGGCCTGCCAGAGGGTCCAAACCAGCCAAAGGATGACTCTGCAAAGCTTAAAAATCAGTTTAAACCTTTTCAATCTAATTTAGAGCCCCATCACGTCACTGTGATTCAGTAATGACCTGTGGTGAGTTGTGTGCTGTGTCATTGCATCATATAGAAATATTACCAATTGCATAATTCTATACATACTTCCCTATTTTGAGTATATTTGGTAAGATATGGGTCTTGTGTGGGAAAATTGAAAACTAAATTGAAAATAAACATGCACATATATATTCAGGGTTCATTTTAAATATCTGATGGACATTGAAGAGCTTGTTGCAAAAGGATGGAGCATTGCGAGGACAGCTTGCTGCAGGTTTTAACCCTGTGTTTGCCATACACATGTTTAGTTCTCTGGCTGTCATAATTTTACGACACATTGTGCGTCTTGTAATATTTCACTCACTTGGTGTTTTGGCTTTAGTATCTTCTTTAAAATGTCTGCCACAACGATGGCAGTCTTATCAGTAACAGACAAAGCCCGAAGAGGAGTTTATGTGGACTGCAGATCAACACAGGAGAGAGCAGGGCACACCCTTTCTTGCATGTCAGGGCAGAGTCACGGTAAATGTTTTCAGCACAGGATGTGCCGCGCTGATGATAGTAAAAGGAAGGCTACAACTGTGCAAAACTAAAACCCTCAAGCTTAAAATGGGCAACCATGACAACGAGAAGTAAACTGTGACATGAAACAAGAAATCTTGATAAAGATTAATTCATGTGACTGATATGTAATCATCACGAAAATCTAGAGAGGAAATGTATGAGAGGGTATTGGAGGAAATAAGTGTGATAACACAGTGTTAAGCATATTATAAGTTCATTTAATTCGTTTTTTTTTTAATCTATCACATAAACCCTTTACAACACTCCTCTCTGTTTTATAGTTGATCTTTGTTTCTAATATTTATCTAAATGCTGTTCATATAGTAAATCTGTACAATTTCACTATATGTGCTATAAAAGCGGTGGATCTCTGTCAACACAGCCTATCCAACGTATTAATCCACTTCCTTTAGTATTGTGTGTTGCAATGCACAGCGTTGCCTCAAGCATTAAATGAATCCAGATAATTGAGACACTAGTCCTCCAGTAGTTACCAAACATCACTGAGCTTACCATGGACACAGTTCAACTGCACCACAGTGTGGTAAAAGTTGAGTATTACACCCAAACCAGCATCTGGTTTTATCATCACTGCCACCCACTGGCAAAGCTTTGTTACGTAAAGTTTTCACGGCCGACAGACCTGAGGGGTGTTTTTGGATAATAAATGAAGACTTTTGCAGATTACAGTGTACACTCTGATCTCTGATCTAAACATAATTATCATGATAGCTGAAGGGGATGTTGGGTAATGCAGAGAGACTACAGGTCTCTGCAAGCTAAGGTGAAAATCTTAAAAGGCAGCGAAATTGGTCCAAAATTACCCAAACCACTGCAGGAGCAGACACACAGAGAATGATACAAATCTGCTGACAGCCTAATGGCATAAAGCGTGCCCATCTTAAAGATCTGCTCCATAACACCACGCCCTCCCGTTAATACAGATGACTGGCTATCACTCAGACGAAGAGACTTGTGTTACTTCTACACCCAAACAGGTACAGTTACTTAACATTAACTTCAGCAGCAGCCAAAATGTTGTGTACCGATTTAAGAAAAAAAGGCCCATAAGTGAAAGCAATATAATGACACCTCTTTAATTAAATCTGCAATATATTTATTGATTAATTAATGCAGAAGAGTAGTTTACAATAGAGACGAGAAACAAACTTCAGACCATAGCAGGGTAAAAAGTTGTGCGTGTTTAAGTTAATAACTGTAACATGTCTGATGGGGATGTGATGGGCGTGTGACGATGTCCTTAGGCACACTACAAAAAGGTAACAGTGCATCGGACAGGACGTTCTGCAGTGGACCGTCCTGATCCGTAACAGCTTGGCCATTTCAGATCTTGCCGGGGAAAGTTCCGCTCTCCATCTGATCGTCCCATTTGGCGACCTGAAGATATTCGAGAAAAGCAGAGATAGCGTTATCTAACAACTAGCAGAGCTGTTGCTTTACATCAATGCCTGAAACAGCTGTGGCATCTGATGTGGTTTGCAAATAACCTCAATAAATCTCATTTGAAATTAAAGTTGGGTTACTAGCTTTTCAGAGCTTCCAATGAAAAATGTGCAACAGCTGTATGATGAAAGAGTGAGGCAACAATCATGATGAAACAGGAACACACAAAAAGCAGAAACAGAAGTATATTCATCTCAAAGTCTTTCACAACAACTTCAGATTCTAAGCAACTTGAAGTAAACAAAGATTATGACAGAATTATGATAAAAATGAATGCTTTACCCAAGAAAATAAACCAGAGAAACAAAAAGAAGCAGGAAAACAACAGGCCTGTCTGGGCTAAATCAGACAGCCATGGATATATATTTTTATTTTGTGACCCATTCCCCCAGTAGGACAGCTGAACATATTAAATAACTCTCTGAAATGTAAAGATATAACTTACCCAGCTCATGGGACAGAGGCTCTTGTACACCCTCTGGTACCAATCACAGGGAGCCACATCTTGGTCTTTGGCTGACAGGGCCTTGTTGCACCTGTGGTAGTCTGTGGCAACAAAGAAATAACAAAAGTGTTCACGGTTACTCATCTGACACAATGTTCATACTAAAAACACCATGAACAGAAAAGCAAAGGGCACAGCCTATCTATCTGGAGACAGAATCATGTCGGTGTCGTTGCTTGAACTTATATTGTTTGATACTGAGTTCATAGCTATACCGCACTTTTATTTTTGGGGGTTTGTTTCGTGTTTTATTACTGTCTGTTCTGTTTTGTATCTGCTTCAATGGACTTGTTTTTAGTTTGTGCTGCCTAGGACTCCCTTGAAAAGAGATTTTTAATCTCAACAGGACCTTTTCTTGTTAAATAAAGAAATAAACAAGAAACAGAGAGTAATAATAACACCATTGCTGTGATAAATCTGTTATTACAAAACTAAAAAGGTCACGGAGAAAAGCATCTATGCACCCAAATCAACTAAAAAGGCAAACAGTTAAATGTTGTTTTATAATAAATGGATTACTGACTTCAGCTCGTTGACAGGAGAATGTGTTTAACGTGTATTTCAATATTAACAATGTCACATGGAGGTCATTTTCTCATAAAAACATTCTCAATGATTAAAGGTCAAATGATTTGTGAGCTTCAGTTGACTGTCAGATATCTATCACACAAAAACTTAACTTTAACACCCACAAACTGTGATTTGCTACTAACTTGCATGCAGTTTGTCAAAATAACATTACACATGCTGCAGACCATTGAAAGATGGTTGTGTGTGTGTGTGTACATGGCCGCTTCAGGCATCTTTCAGTGTTCATCTGTAGTACTTGTCCTGCGTCTAAACAGTTTTTCACACAGGGTTCATGTAAGGTACTGATCATGGACCTCACCCAGGTAGTTCTGGAAACAGTTGCGGGTCTGGTTGGTGTTGGGGAACCGGGCGTCGAAGGGAGCAGTCCGGTAGTCCCTGATCTTCTCCTGGATGGTCTCAGACATCTTTACAAGCTTCAGTCGGGTCCTGAAACAATCCACAGTGCGGGTTAAGTCTATAAAACAACCTCAGATGAGTGCTAGCAACTTCAACATAAGGCTCAATGTTAGCAGGCTAGGCTAAAAATAGCGTTGGGTTAAATTAAGACACGCATTGTTTTATCGCAACTCAACGGTTTGATATCAGACCCGGTGTTAAATACAAACAAGCCGACTCTCTAACTCTTGACAAGAACAAACATTTGAGCAGTGACACGACCACACAGCTGTGAACGCAAGTTAGCATAGTTAGCATAGCTCCTTGGCTACCTGTTAGCTCGGTGCTAACACGGTAACACGCCTGGATCTGAGTGTTTGAGGGCGCCGTGTGGTGCCGAGAGTGTTCGCAGGTCGAAAGACAAAAAAAAGCCAGAGACAAACACACCTAAATAATATATGAACAACACCGAAAACAGGCGAGAACGACGGCTAACCTTGGGATGATTCCTGATGTGTCCTCGGTGATCTCAGGAAAGTTGTCCTTCCTGTCAACGCGCAAGGGCTGCTGGGATACCGGGTGGTGGGAGTTGAATGGTCTTCAACCAGAGGTCCGTGACCCCTAGGCGGTCCGCAGAGCCACTGCCAGTTTTTGTCGTAATAATTGACAACTTTCACCGAAATAATTTGTGAGAATTAAAAAAATATATAACACAAATGATATTGAGTAAACTGCAAGCAACAATATACAGTAACAAGCTAGATTTTTGTTGTCTAAAAATGAGCCTTTTGTATCTACAGACACAGCGGGTCCTCTTCTACGGAGTCCACCATGTTGAACCGCCATGTTTCTACCGTAGCCCTGTGCAGACATGTAAATATGGCCTCTTTTTCCTACATGTTTGGAAGGAGAGGGTGACGTGTGAGGGAGTATTCATTTGGTTGTAATCTGCAACTTCACTGACAGGTGCCACTAAATCCTACACACCGGACCTTTAATTTTATTCCGTATCTACCTCCCCACAGTCCAAAGACATGCACTTAATGGGTTAGTTGCTGACTCTAAATTACCCATAAGTGTGAATGGTTGTTTGTCTCTATGTCTCTGTGATGAGCAGGTGACTTGTCCAAGGCTGTGATTCTAATGAGGATAAGTTGTTACAGAAAAGAAAAACCTCTCTAGTCGATAGTCTATCTATATGTACAGTAGCATTATGAACATACACCTCAAAGTCTGTTATATGCTGTCTGTTTCTTGTCAAATGTTGTCTGAATGCACTCCACCTGAACATACACCCTACACAGCCCTTTTGTACTTGTTGTAATGTAATGTATGTGCATGTTAATGTAGTCGTTTTATGTTTTATGCAGCTCCATGGGAATATAACACATCATTTAAGCATCAGGTAGGTGTGTAGTCTTGAAAGGTGTCTGGCAAAGTTGAGTACTAAATTTTTGTAGCCAATGAAAAAGAAAATACACATTTTATGATACTGTATAATGAGTACCTGTTTATATCACACCTCAGTTTATTGGCACTGGGAAATTAATTGCTTCAAAATAAGACTAAGGCTTAAATAAGGAGGATTATTATAGTTTGTTGAATTGATATGATGCTGACAGTGACAACTCATGATAATTTCAGGTGATTGCGAGTTACAGCACACGTTGTCTACATTTAAACTGTAGTAATATGTTCTCTTCACAGTGGAGCCTTTGAAATGGGACAAAGGTTATTGGTGTCTTCGGAGGATCTAGACTGTCCCTGAACTGGGACACAGTGACAGTCCCCTTTCTCTTTCCATCACAATCTTCCTGTCGAAGACAAGGTCAAAGATCACAGGTGTCTATGTTGCTCCCTCTAGCTTCCTGTCTCGCTGTGTGTGTGTGTTTGTGTGTGTGTGTTTCCTTCATCCTCTTTCCAGCAAAACTTTAAACCGGGCCCAGTCTCTGTGTGTTTTGTGCTGTGTTGCCTTATCTGTTCTAATCATGAAATCAAAACACAGTGGCAGATCAAAACAGCCACGTTCTTGACAATCTGTTGTGGTTTTGAGACCCCGTTTTGATCTGATCAAACATTATTAGGGTGAAACCACATTTCTGTTTAATCCAGACAGAGTAAAATATAGATGTCTAGACGGCTTTGTGGCGTACAATACACTATCTGATATTCCCAACAAAGTCTCAAACTCGTGTGTGTAAATTCAACATTCTCTTGCTTTCTACCAATGTCTCCCTCTCTCTCTCTCTCTCTCTCTCTCCCTCAGTCAGGATATAGGTGTTGTCCAGCGAAAAGGAAGGAAATTCTGTCACTTAGAACAATGGGCCTGTTTCTCTATCTATAGACCCAGAGAGGCTGAGAGTCAGACGCACAGAGAGGGAGCAGATCTTGTCCAGTTAGAAAGAAAAAAGGTATTTCAGATAAAAGAAGATTGGAACCGATGGATATTAGTAATTAGAGATGTGTGTGTAGATGTGTGACAAGTTTTGGCCTTTTGAAAATGGGATTTCGTCGCAGGGGAAAGGAAACATACAAAGTTATTAGATTACTTTGAGCTGCGTATTTTGTATTTCGGAAGGGAAAGAGTCATCGTAACACGCTACAGAAGGATCAGAAGTAACTGTGGGTAAGTTCTTTTAAAATCTAATACTTAAACACATCTGGATTTATTTTGTTTTATGAATTTTCCACCACAACATATAGGACAGACCATCTTTCCCGGCGGACTTTAGGGGCGGACACACACGTTAAGATATGAAAAGTACTTTTTCAGAGGGATGCAATGATTTTGTTTCTGCCTCTAAATTCCACCTGTAAGAGGTGAAAACAGCAAGTGTGGTCCTTCATTTTGATGGTGATTCACTCAGAAATAACACTGAGAAATGGACGAGCAGTGACCTTTTGGAGTGGGTATTTCCCAGTTTCAGTGCAACAGCTGGACCTGAGTCCTACAAAAGCTGCTTCCTGTTTGAGAATGGGAAATTCAGGCTTTGACTTGGGCTGATTGGGGGTGTTTTGAGTCTGTTTTTTTTTTTTATCATGTTGACAACCTGCTGTAGGTATCCTGTTGATATTGTTTGATGGTGACATCATGCCATTGTTATATTGTTTCAATCCTGGCATTGCTAACACATTTGTCGCTACAGCGCAGAGGCAGATTTGAGGAAACACAACGTTTAGAGTATCTTGACACGCTGCACATCTTAATATGTCTTTCTCTCTCCCCTGCTGTCAGATGGAGGGGTCTGGCAGTCCTCGCTTCAGAAAGCTCCATTTCCCCGTGGGTCTGTGGATCAACTCGCCCAGGAAGCACTTTGCCAAACTAGGAGGCCGCTGGCCGAGCGCTATCTCTGTCAAGTCAGTCTCTAAATCTTGTTATCTCCTGTTTTGCTTTAGCGCAATGTATATGTCTTCCTTATTTATGTAACTTTCATCCCGTTGTTGTTTAGCTAGAATTCATAGTCTGATAAGCATTGTTCAACAGTTTGATGTCATCTTATCTTACTTCCATTGTCAGTAGCATCCTTCTACCTCTGTAACCTTTCCCTGTTTTATTTTAGTCCTTGTTGTTTGTCTGTGTTTAGTCAGTCATAATTCACAGCTGACTGGTCCCTTCCTTTCTCCTTCCTCTCTCCTGCATCTGTCTTCCCCTCCTCTTTTGTTCGTAGGTCGACCACCAGCTCTGACGCAGCCTCCCTCCACGAGGCCCCCTCTGCTCCTTCCTCTTCCCTTTCTAACTCCACCCCCTCGCTGGCTTCCCCTACCCCATCCCCATCTCCTTCCCCGGCCTTCCTCAGGCCGCGGCCTGCTGCTCCCCAGTCCCGCACAAAGCGCCTTTCCCACCTCTTCCAGCGAGGGCGCTCAAACAGTGACCGGGACCGGGCGGTGGGGGAGAGGGAGAGAGAGGTTTGGGCTCATTCGGCCGCCTCCTCCTCCCACCACTATTTGCCCCCTGCCTCCTCCTCTGCCCCAGGCCTGATCAAGATCTATGGGGATGCTCTCTCCAGCGGGGCCAACTATCGCTCTCTGCTGGTCAACATTCACTCTACAGCCAGGCAGCTCATCGCCCAGGTCATCACTCGGTACACTGAGAGAGAAAGGGAGGAGACAGATGACGCAGGTATGAGAGTGGGAAATGTTCTCTCATTTGGGCCTCTGCTGCGACCCATTACTGGGAATTGTTTGCTCAAAATTTTTTAACCTATTGGGAATGACTTAATACAAACATAAACCACACTGTTATGGAAAAATAATTACCCCGCCGCCCCCTTCCCCCTTCCTCCTCCCTTCCTCCATTACCTTCTAGTTCTCCAGAAACACAGCCCAGAGGACTTCCTGTTGTGTGATGTCATTGGAAAGCCCATCCAGCAGCCAGATGGAGCTATCAAATGGGAGACAGAGTGCCGGAGAAGCGTTTCCCCATGGGAATGTCCTTTGTTGTTGGTGGACATGTGGCGGCCTAAGGATGGATTTGAGCGGCGCTTTGAAATCCAAAGAAAGGAAGACTATGAGAGAGAAGAGAGGGAGAGGGAGAAGGAGCGTGAGAGGGAGGGAGAGAACCATCAAGGTATGTCTGAGACTAAACAGGCAGGTATGTCAGCGTGCAAAAGGCCAGGCCGACTTATCCTGTGATCTTCTGGGGCGACAGGTGTGCGCTGGCGACGAAGCAGGATGGCTTCAGGAGGTGGAATAGAGGAGAGCGAGCGTGGTCACCGGGGAAGGAACACAGAGCTCAGGAGGAGCATCAGTGACATGAACCTGAGTCTGCGGCGCCGCCAGGGCAACCACGTCAGCAAGGACCCACGCGGTTCAGGCAACAGGCCTAACAACGACGGAGGGGTGCAGGACAGGAAGAACATTGTGAGCATGATCAACCCACAGCCAGGACAGGTAAAAGAAAAACATGATGTGGTGTAAAAAACAATGAATTTACTCTGCATTTATTGTTTTGACCATCACGTCTGCCAACTTTTTTTCAGATTAGAGCGTCAAAAGCTGAAGCAAAGGTCGGCTGGACGAATCAGCCAGCGGAGGACGAGAAGGATTATTCAAGCTGTGACCTGGAAGTGATGTCACAAAGTTTGATCCTTCCACCCACGGACCGGCCCTATTTTCTGTTGCTGCAGGGTTACGATCAGAGCAAGGCAAGACATGCTGACAAGATGATATCATGCACACAAACACTCACAAGCACCCACGTACACTACATAAACACAAGCTTGCACACAAGCACACACGCACGCACGCAGGCGCTTACTTGGTAAACTCTATAACAAGGTGCACACACGACGATGAGCAGATATGCAAACTAGCAGGCGCGCCGTGGAGGATTTGTGCAGATGCACACGCGTGCACACACCCTGTGCATGACATCATACCTGCATGTCTGTAATCGCCACATACCATCAGGGTTTCCATCGCTCTACAAGCCTCTCCCATTCAGCATCCTGCACAAAACAGCCTCTGAGCAGCACAATGCCTCAACGATTTATCCAAGGAAAGCACAAAACCCCTCTGTGTACATCACTCGCACACAATGACCTCACACAGGTCTCCATTGTAGCAAACTGTGACACACTTCATAGCTTATCAGCCCACCTTCTGTTCAACTTAACATCTCTGAGATGGAAGACTGATGTAAATCATAGCACTTAAAAGATAGCAGACCTCCCTGACTTTCTTCTGCTCTCCACTGTGTGTTTTGTTTAGGACTTTGTTTTGTACATTATGATGGGTCATACGCATGTGTTTGGACGAAAGCCCACAATGAGGGAGAGGGAGAAGGACAGAGAGAGGGAGAGGAAGGGGAAGAGGCCACTAAAGGTGGAGACGTTCCTCTCTGCTCCTGACCTCTTGGCCAGACACTTGTTGGTCAGGAGAGACTCGGCCGTTCCCGGGACACCCACCGGACAAGGTTTTAAATCAGTTACTCACATCACTCTGCAATTATTGCGTTACAGTCCAACCTAATCTAATTTTATCCTGTCGTAGCTCTGATGCGTCCCTTCAGAGGAGGTGAAGTCACGCACAACGGAGTGGCCATTTACAGAGAGACAGTCCTTAAGCCTGGGGATGTGATTGGTCTGGGGAACCACTTCCTTTTCCTGTACCGTGACCCCCGTGTGACTCCAGCTCCACCAGTGGCATTGACCCTGCCATGGCAGGCTGACGCCTCCACCACCTGCTGCCCTTCAGGGTTGGTGGACAGACAGGAAGCACTGAGGCAGTACCTGGGATCTACGGAGGCAATTCTGAAGTTTCACCCCCGTCACGCAGATTCATTGTTGCAGGTATAGACAGGAAGGAAAACTTATCCTTCTACTATTTATCATATGTATCATAGATAAATGGCCTGGATGACATGCAGTTTGTTTACCTCTCATTTTCTCTAGGAGATTATCTCCAAAAATTCCTCTCCGGACTCTGGTGGTGGGCCTTTAGCTCCGGCTTATCTCCTGTCAATCATGATAGATCATGCCTCCAAACACCTGGACCCTGCTCTCACCCCACAGATATTACTCAAGTCAGCCAATCTAATTAAAGAAATTGTCTGGGTAAGTACAAAAAAAAAAAAAAAAAGCAAACCAACATCTTGAAATATATGCCAACGCCAACCCTGAACCACAAAAACCGTGGACCTTTGTTGCGTGTCATTTCCCCTCCCTACCTCTTCTCATTTCCTGTTTCTTTTTTTTTACTGTTAGCTCTGTAATAAAGGCATAAAAATATCAAATAAATACTAAGAAGGGCCTTAATTTGGCACAGCAGTGCTTTGAGGTAAATGCTAACACTGGCATGCTAACATGGTCACAATAACAATGCTGATGTTAAGCAGATGTAACGTGTCACCCTTTTAGCGAGTACAGCTGAGACTGGTGGAAATGTCAGTAGTTTTGCAGGTAATAATGGTGCTAGATTAAAGGTCAGGGGTTCACCAAAGGTATCAATTCAGCCTAATGTCTGAGCCAAGATTCATGCCAATCAATCCAATAGTTGCTGAGACACTCAAAACCTCAAATGTCATGGTAGTGGTAAAAGGCAGAAGGATTTAATCCTCTGGAAACCATGAATGACAATCTATCGTATAGTTTTTCAGTAGGGGAAGAAAGAAATATTAGGCAATAGGCAAGAAATATTGCTATCCATAGTGCCGTGCTGCTTGCCTGGCTAAAAATAATCAACAGCTCAATATATAAAATCTGCAACATATGGTATGTTAAGTAAAACAATAAAATATCCCAGAGGTTTAGCATCTGTGGAGCTCGTAACAAGTGAACGATTGACCTTTTTTTTTTTTTAGTATGGCCATGATCACACTTAAACAACCTTGGCAGAAAACATCAGGTAGGCAGATTGAGCCTGCCACATTCAGTCAGACAGAAAAACCAGCAGACAGACGTATGCCCTTCATTGTGGCCGGCTACGCTGTGGACAGGAGCGAGGATGAGCTGATGTCACTGCCCTTCTGCTGGAAAATGTGCTGTAATTGTCCTGGCTACAGGGCTAGACACTGCTCCCCCCTCCTCCTCCTCCACCCACCTCCTCCACCCGCACACTAAGCCAAGATGTCTCTCTTCTCTTCTTTCTCCAACTCTCTTTACAGGATAACATTAAGGAATTTGGGGATAAGCATCCCACGCAAAAGTAAGAACATTTTTGTTCTATGTCATGTTTCCTCTGTTTAGTGATCTCCTGTTGAGTGATTCATGATACATTTGTGCCTGTTATGTCTTTGGCAAATTTTTGTAGTATGATGAAAGCATTGTAACACAGTGATGTTGGAAAATGGCTGAAATATAGTTGAGTAATGATCACTAAGTCTATTTTTAGTGTGTTTCTCTTGTAAAACACAAACAAAACACCGACAGGAGAATGTTCACAGTCATTTACAGCTTGCATAACTTTGGTGTTACATAAATGTGCCCAGTTCCACAGAACAAGAAGCCGAGATAAGCACGCCAAATGTCCTGAAACTGTCATCTGACCTTCGACCCCTGATGTTCTGGATGTCAAATGCCACAGAGCTCCTTAACTTCTTCCAGGTCAAAGTAGAAACCATGGAGAAAGAGTGGGAGTTTGAAGGTGAGAGTGATTTGAAAACAATTAAAATGACTGATTGGAGTAGAAGGAGCTGTGAGCGTTTAATGAAATGCCACAGCGCTTTGGCAACGTGAAATGAAAGCAGACACAAAGTCTTTAATTGATCTTAATGATCGTTTCTTTAAAGCCCCGGGGGACCCACTTCTGACGGCTGACATGGACACCTGCTCAGAAGCTCTGGCTCAGCTGGATGATGTCATTATGCACACCTTCCAACAGTGTGTTTATCACCTCACCAAGGTGAAGTATAAAAACAAAACCTATGTCCTAAATCCAGACTGCTTATGACTTCTTTACACTATACTATTTTCTAATTTATAGTTTTAGCAGTTAGCATACAAAAAATCAACATACTTTCAACTGATTTTAAATGTGTGGCGCCAGATGTCAATCAGACTGCAAATTTGGAAAGCCACTAACCATTAAACTTCACAAAGAGACAGCTAAATGTCTTTCTTAAGACTTAATACATTTTTTTGTTTTCCAAGATGTTTCTGGAGCTGTCTCACTACCACCCACTATTTATTTTAATTTTTTCCAGCTGTGAGCAGCCCCTCTGTTCCCTTTGTGTTTTGCTATTTGGGAGAATATTGTGCATCAACAGCATGTTTGAAAATTAACTGTATTATGCATGCGGTCTCATTTCTTTTGTATCTAAACACACTATACTCTAAAAACCTGCTTAAAATTAGCATGTTGTGTAGATTTGAGATATACTTTATGTACTTGCCAGTACTTGCCACTCTAGAGCCTGACAGGCTCACGGTGGCAACGCCAACATGTTTACCATGTTCAGTGTCTTAGTTTAGCGTGTAAGCCTGCTAGCATTTGCTAATTGGCACTAAACGCAAAGTACAGCTGTGGCTGTTTGGTATTTGGTGATAAACAACAAATGCAAAATTTGACCGGAGGATAGCAAAAGAAAAAAAGTCAAGAGGAAGACCAAACATATTATAATTCAGAGGGCATGGATATTTGCATGAAATGGCATAGTGGTTCATCCAAGAACAGTTGAGACAGTTCAGTCTTTACCTAAAATGTAAACCTCACGGTGGCGCCAGAGGGAAAGTCTAGGGATCATCAAAGTCAGTAGGATCCATCCTCTGGAAACCATGAATGCCTATACAAAATTTGTTGAAATCTTTCTGTGTCGACCGACTGACGTTGTCAACAACTCTCCACTTTCCTCGTCCATTCCAACTTAATCTGCCCCCCAAATTAATTTCCTTTCTGTCCACATAGACTCTGTACTCACTCCTTCCAGCCCTCCTGGACACCAACCCATTCTCCAGCGAGGACAAGGAGAAAGAGAAGGATAGTGCAGAAGGAGAAGAGAAAAGAGACGGGGAAGGAGAGGTGGATGATGTGTCCGCCTTACCGCCCAAAGTTGCCGGGCTGGTGGAAGTGTATCGCTGTTCCCTGATGCTGTCACGGGAGGCGTGCCTGTCCCCGCCGCTCACCTCCCAAACCTTCGGCTACCTCTTCTTCTTCACAAACACCTCCCTGCTCAATACTCTGCTGGAGAGAGGTGAGAGCGCACAGGTTGACGTAAGCCATGTAACAGTAGCCACAGTAGTCACTCAGTTCGTGACAGTAATCATTAATTCCAATTATGCAGCAATATCTTAGCTAAGTGGCCACACCAAACAAAGTAAGTCTGTAACCTCTGAGTGTGCTGAATTAAGCCAAGGTGTTTTATTATTTATGAATTAAAGGTCCAGTGTGGAAGATTTGGCAGTATTTCTTTTGGAAGAACTGAATATAACGTTCATAAGTACGTTTTCATTAGTGTATAATAAGCTGAATAAAATGCGCCCTTTATATCTACAGTAAGAGCGGGTCCTCTTCCATGGAGTCCGCCATTTTTGTACAGTAGCTCATAACAGACAAACTAGAACTGATCTCAATCTTCGCAGCCGGAGTTTTTCCTACATGTTTGGAAGGAGAGGGTGAAACGTTTGAGAGCATTCACTTTAGTGCAATCTGCAACTTCACCACTAGGTGCCACATAATCCTACACACTGAACCTTTTAACATTTCATTTATAAAAAGAAGATTGTATTATTTCTGTTATCAAAAGTGAGACAGCCTCACTTTACTCTTCTACCAGTGTTCTTCTGGTAATAATTTTCATCTTGTCCTTTTTCTTCTTCTTAGATGGGCTGTTTTCGTGGTCCAGAGCGGTCCAGATCCGTACAAATCTGGACTTGGTTCTGGACTGGCTACAGGGGGCGGGATTAGGAGACATTGCCTCTGAGTTTATGAGGAAACTGTCAATCACAGTCAACTTCCTGTGCATTCCTAAGACTCGTCTTATCCAGGTAATACACCTATATGTACATGTGTTGTGTGTCTTTCCATGGGCAAAGAATGTGAACTTTTATTTGTCATTTTTTGTCTCTCTGTTGACCATTTTGTCCTCCAGTCATCTTGGACCAGTCTACAGGAGGACCATATCTTGTTAAGCCCTTCCCAGTTGCACCACCTGCTCACCCATTACAAGCTGGGTCCAACCAGAGCCCCACCAGCATCCTGGGCCCCTCCACCGGGCACAGAGTTGAGTGGAGGTAATGCATAAATAAAACAGCTCAACCATGTAACTGAGACAGTGATATAATCTGTTAAGTCAATTGTTTATTTTCCTTTCATGACATTTTAGACATCTTTGAGAGCTTCCTGGATCACCCTCCTCTAATCCTGCCAAACGAGACTCCACGCCTTGACCTCTCCCAGCCAATCCCAAGCCCTGAGCTGCAAAAGGAAGTGACACGTCTCCGCACCTTCTTGTGGGGACTCGACCAGGATGAGCTCCCTGCCAATCAGAGGACTCGGCTTTGAGGAAGCCCATATTTGTCTCTCCGTGGATGTCTCAAAAGAGTAAAAAAAAAGGTCATCACCAGAAACAGCGAACCAATAAAAATAAATAAATACACACTACAAATGCAAACTGGACATGTTTTCTGCATTTTGGTAGTTTTTCGTGACATTTCCATATCAGTTCATTTAATCATTTAGATATTTTCAAGTAAAAGAAATGTATTGGCTTTGGTATGTCTTTATAGAAAGAGAGAGTAAAACCATGTCTGTTAGACCACGCAGTGTTGTGCTTTATGTGACTGTTTTACTTGGCTTTCATGTATGTTTTTACTTGTTTTTAATAAAACACTGAATCCTAGTCTAAAAGACCTACAGTTTCCGCATGATCTTTGACAAGCTTGTTTCCCACAGCAGGGCCTCTCGGGCTTGGCACTCGCCTCGACTTCAAACACCAAAGGAATATTCCACAAGATGGCATTACAGGACTCATTCCCCTCTGACGTTAAATGATGAGTCTGCAGGTAGAATTGCTTGACTAAGGAGGCGATCATACAACAACATTAACGTCTGCTCCAAAGGCTCATTCTCATTTCCTGTAATAATGGCAGTATTTTACGAAGGGGTCATGACTCAGGCGAGCAAATGAGTGCCGTGACGACCACACACAAAGGTCACCTTTAGCAAGGTAAGCTGTCGTAAAGGTAAAAGCCGGTGACTTAAGAGCAGGGGAGATTTTAATTTCCCTTTGGTTGATGTGACACACTCAAGTGGTCCGATCTGTAGGGTTTCCCATTTCATTAATGCAGTCCTATAAAAAAGAACAGCTCATTAAGCATAAGTTAACAAGTGGTTGTCATGAACAGACAGCAGACAGGTGATATCATCAGGAGTGAGTAACAGCTTAGCTTGAACTTGAACTTGTCACAAATTTGTAATATCCAGTCAATTTCACCGTCTAGTCAGCCAGACTTTAGAAACCACTTTCTTTGTTTTGAGAGTGAAGCTCCATGACGTCTCGACAAACTCAAGTTATCATGCTCCTCCTCTGGCGTCCGACCAAATGGCTTCCTTTCTTCCGGTCAGCTCCTCAGATGAATTCCTTTACGGTAAAAAGCTAAAAAAAAACATCAGTCCCGTGAGAGACCCCCTGCTTACATCATCACCGCTGCCTCCGGTCCTGTCTCCCCGATTTCTTACAGTGCGGACATCAAAAAACATGCCACTGAGAGAGACCGGTTATAGATTATGAATCATGAGGAGAGGCTCTCTGTGGTTACATTTATCAATTAAGTGATTGTAATCACTCTCATTTGAAATTCTATGTGGTGTGTGAGTGAGAGTAAGACTGTGTTTGTGTGCTAATTTCAACTTTCCAGTAATGTCAAACAGCTGTAGTCTGTAACTTTATAATGAAACACAGATGGGGGATCAGGCTGGTATAGGTCCTTGCTGATTGTATGATATTACAGTAGTCTGTGATACAATACGGTGACCAACGTCTGAGTAGTATTAAGTAACGTGTAAGGTTTAGTAAGCATGTGACACACACACGGTTTTCTGTGATCTCAATCAATGACACAGACTAAATGACATACACACTTTCACCCAGAATGTCGTAGTCATGCGCTCGGTCCTCTATCGCTGCCTCACACACGCCCACACACACACGCATGCACTAAGTAGACCTCTTTACCCAGGTGCAGAGTCCCACACCTGTTGTAGCAGCTCTCTGTAATTAGCTCAACACAATTATCATTGGTGGACGGAGGGGGGTGTGTGTGTGAAGACAATGGGGCAGTTATTCTCTCCCTATCATCTCCTTCTCTCTCCCTGCTGTCGAGTAATGAAAGATTCTTCCCTTCTTCAAAGAGACGGAGTTTCCTACAAAACAGCTGAGTCAGAGGAGAAAAGAGAGAGAAGGATGAAAAGAAAAGGAGAACAGTAGGGAGGCAAGCGCGGTAATGCAATGCTGCTGGTGTGAGGCCCAGTGGACCACAGTGATTGTGTTCATTGTTGTTACACACAGGAGTCATTTTCAGGAACCAGAAAAAGGGCCCATGGCTCTCACACTTAACACTAACAGCTACAACCTGGCACGGCCTCAGTATCTATTTGTGATCTGGTAACACTTTACCTGGGCTCTGCGTCATCCTAAAGCCCGCAGTATAAGGAGGTTTTTCAAGTCATACGTCAGGGGAAAGGGCAGAATATGATGACTGTAGAGCTACTGATGGAGGTTGTGAGACACATTTATCAGGAAATCAGAGGGGAAAGTGTGAGGGTTTGAGTCCAAACTAGTCATCATTACCAAATATAGCGGGATCTGGTTTCTTATACCAGTGGGGACCTACATTTTTTGGGGTTTTTTTATCTTGGTTTCACTGGCCAAGGGAGCAATATCTCTTTTATGAGTGTGGCTTAAAAGAATAAGGCTAAATTTCTTATTTTGGGTTTCAGGCTGAAAATATTTAAAGAGTTTGACAGTCACCAGAGAGTCAACTTTAGTTTGTAGCAAAGCAAGAGTGGAATATTGTACATGGCTTTTGGCTAGGACCTGTGTTAAGGCCAGGAAGGAAACAAGGGAGCAGGGGAATCTCTGTAATAGGTCACAGACTGACAAAAAAGACAGACTGGGGGTGTAGGAATCTGCATGAGGTTTGAGACAAGTGGTGAGAAGGTCAGAGGTGCCGGGAGGGAAATCAGTCAGATGCAGACAGACGACAGACTGTGGCTGCGGACTTTAGGTGGATGAAATGGACAGCGGGGCCTCAGTGAGATGACTAAAAGGCCAAGAGAAAAGCCCTGGTCTTCCTCAAGGGACAGATCTGTTTTCTTCTGGTTACGTCACCCGAACGTGAAATGCACACACAAACACACAAACTTTTTTTTTTTCAGTGCACACACGCGTGCACCTACACACAAATGCACACAGGCACACGCCGGGATATAAAAGAACCCCTGTGAGGTCAGATCCACCGGGCTGAGGCTGTCCACTGTTAGTAGGACTAGCCAGCTCAGCCTCGCAGTCTCACTGGCAGCTACAACCACCACCACCAACCGCTGTACCCTGTCTTGCCCTGCCCTGCCCCGGCCTTCTCTCCACTGGCGGCTGTCTGTCCAGGCCTGCTGCTTCTACTGCTCCTGGTTCTCCGGGGGGCAGCAGCAGCAGCAGCAGCAGTGTTTATGTGTGTGCTCAATTTGGTACAGGGCCAGCGCCACCAATTTAGGACTGGTGGTCTTTTCCTCTTTTTAAAAAATGTCCTCATCTACCTTTTCCCTCCTTTCCTCTCCTTTCCTCCTGTTTTCCTGCCCCTCTCTCTCTCTCTCTCTCTCTCTCTCTCTCTCTCCTCTCTCGTTCTCGCTCAGTATGTTTCTCTCGGGCCGGGGGGCCTGTGGGCCTGTGGGTAGGGGCCTTATTCCATCAGCCTCGGGCTTCTGTCAGAGGCTTGTTCCATTTTGCGTCATGGTGTTGACTGAACGGACCCCACACTTAACTCCCATACAGCTATGGGGTTGGGCGGCAGGGCGGCCGGCGCGGGCTAACGCGGCCCCGTGTTCAGCGTGGTAATCTGATGGCCGTGTTTATTTTATGCAGCTCTCCTTTGATGGAGCAGAAAAAGTCTTTGGGCTTTTTGTTTCAGCACTTTCACTGCCAGGTCAGAGGTGCTCGCCGTGGTTACGCTCAGGAAGAATAATATTTGCCCTTATATTCGCTCCAAACAGGCTTTTTTCCATATTAGTGTCAGGGATACTCTCTGGGTTTCTGCCTTCCACTGATTCGGCACATTGGAGGTGAAGGGTGGTGGGGGACCGCACCTCAAAAGCATTGCTCCCTAGAGGATAACAGGGGTGTTCCACAGGTCGTCCCCGGGGCCTTTTCCTATACCCCTGAGTGAACCCCTGTCACAGTCAGCTGCGGACCTGAGAGACAGCCCTGCAGCCATATATATAAGTCCCAGTAGTGAAGGAAAACACACACATAAACACATGAAAACACTCTCCCTCCTGCTTGGCTGCCCCGGACTCCACCTCAGCTGTCAGTCGTCCAAACCTCCCAGGGGTTCGTTTTAACGGAGTTACCAAAAAAACAGAGTTACCTCTCCTTGTCTGCCTGGGCCTTTCACTGCCTCACCTCAAAACTCACACACCCACCTATCTGCCTTGTGTCAGCTGTTTCAGATGGGTCGAAAGGCCAGGGAACCGCACAAAGTCATTATATGAGGGTTTTGACCTAAAATGTACAAGAGAGAGGCAGAACTGTCCACGTTCACAGGATCAAATTCTGACCCTAATTTGTCCTGTACAACCACACCATTAAGTACAAATAAAGCCTCATGTACTGCCCTTCATCACAACGTTCTGCACTTTACTGTGTCTCTCTGTTGAGCTTTATAATGTTGATCTGACCTGGGAAAGTGTTCTCCGAGCGGTGGCTTACAGGACTCGCTTCATCACGCAAGAATGCTTTTTACTTTGAAGATTAATTAGTATGTAGCTTTTGAGAGAAGAAGCCCAGATTGTGGCCGCAGTATTGTTTATCTATGTCGATTCTGTTATTGATATTGGTCAAGTTCTATGCTGTGATTATGATATTACAGGAACGATTCATTGTCATACAAGATAAGGCACCCTCGGGAGTTTTATATGGATAATATTTCGTTTCTTTCTGAGTTGTTCATTTTTTATGATCTGAATACAGAAAAGACTGTTTTTGGGGCCAGATAGCAACGATAAGCACACACACACCCACGCACCCTCACACACCAGCATGCATAAACAGAAATTAGATCACCATAAAACACCTCTACACCTCTTATCTCTCCAATTAAGACGGACAGTAAACCGTGCACAGGAAGGGCTGTTTACACTTCCGGACCTCCTCCATATATCCCATTATCCACCTTTCTGTTCTCATACATTTGGCATGTTTCTGGCCCCCTGTGGGACTGTGAGGTATGTGCTTACTCACTGATGAAGAGGGCCCAAACTCTGATGTAATCCGGGGGAGAAACAGGGAAACGTGAAGGTGGGGGTGAAACTACCCTGGTGGTAGGTAATCCAATACCCCCTGGTGCAATTTAGCAGCTCAAAACAATTACCGACGAGCTGCCCCCAAATCAGCACCAGCAGCCAGACAAATGGGATGTAGTCTTGGCTTGTTCGTGGACACTGATGTAAGGTCAGCTTTAGTAGGCCACTTACAGAAGGGGAGCTAATCTGGATCAGGGTTTGGCAGTCGCGTTCGCTGTTCAAACTGAGCTTGAAAGCCTCTGCAGATGGCACATTGTTCGAGACAGTAGAAAAGTCAGGTCAGTGAGTCATAAAGAGGCGCTGTCCGTCAAATTCAAGGATTCACCAGCTAGAAATCTGCCTTTGTGTGTCCTCCTCATCCCACTCACTGTCACCCAATCAGAGGCTGATTAAAAGGGATCGCCTTTCCTGTGATGTGCCTTTATCTCTGTGCCCTCTTCCTGTCCCACAGTTGTCCTTCGCTCACGCCCAACTCCCTTTCAATACATAGATACACTGTTTCACGTATTCGCCATCGCTATCTTTGTTCAGTCATTCTCTTCCATGGCATCATTTTTCTAATTCCAACTCTATCGCTGGTCATTGGCTCCCCATAATAGTCTCACCTATCTGTCTCCAATCGTGCCAACCCATCCCATTCCTTTCTTTTCTCCTCTCATGTGTCACCATCCCGTCCTCGTCATCACTCTCATCTTTCAAAGATAGCCACTGTCACAGTGTCTATTGTCTTAGTGTCAGACCTGTATGTCCAGGCATCCTGTTCCATCCCTCCCATCCCACTCTTTGTCGTCATCCCTTTCAACCCCTCCACCTCACCTCCGCCCCCAGCGATTGCCCATTCGCCTGTTGTTTCTGGGGTTTTAGTCCAGTCTGCTGTGGGGAATTTCCTTCTTATCGTTCACTGTGCTTGAATTCCTTGGATTCCTGGCATGCTTCCCGGCACTACCGGGGGTCCAGCCAGATGCGAGGGCGTCTGTAATAGAAGGCAGACGCCGAGGCCAACTATCACCATTCATACATCCAGCGCTGACCTTCTGATGAGAACGGACAGCGTGATTGATGAACAGAAAGAGGATGAGGAGACAGGGAGGGAAGGGAGGGTGAGACATAAAAAGACAGCGGCGGCAAGCGCGTAATGTGAATGTGTATGAACTCTGCGCCAAAAATAGAAACGTCTGTATAGCTTTCATTTCTGAGGCCTTGACTCACAGACTGTTATTGATAAAAGAAGACATGTAAGGCATTTAAATATCTCCCGACAGAGCAGTTTGTGGCTAATTGGAAACAGCAGGGGGTCAAAGTGCACACAAACATTGGGCACAAGTATAGAGAGATTAGAATAACTTGCGTGTCATTCCTCTTAGTCACAGCCCTCCAAGGATAAAGGTGGTTCTCTAACTGCATGCTAAACAAAGCTTTTGTGAATTCCCACAATGAGAAAAAGGTCAAGTAAATAAAACTCAAGAGACGTTGGGGTTGTGACAGGTCGTGCAGATGTACAAGTAAACGATGGTCGTCAGACTCAGACTTGTCAGCCGGAGATAATGATAATGGTGGTTACCAAGAATGCACGCAAACACATTACTTCCATATCTTTCAGTCACTATTCCAGAGATAAGATAGCATGTCCAAGAAGTACAAGCTTGCTAACAGTTTATATAAACATTTACAGTAAATGTTTTGTTTTTTTTTGCACAAGAGAACCAAAAAATAAAATAAAAAAAAACCCCAAACAACAGCTGCAGAAATCTCCGGCGAAAACCTGAAAAGGAAGACAGTGTATCTTCTGTGCCGTGTTTTCGCCGCTTTAAGTCAAAGTCACTTCAAACCAAAGTTGACATTTCAGTGAACTTGAGGTCCGCCACCCCTCCCTGTGCGGTCAAAGAACAGCCTACTGGATGTGGAGAGAAGTCTTTTTGATTTACAAACATTTTCAAATGCACTCAGCCTCCAAACTGTTGTGCTCAGCTGGCCGCCCCCTAATCCGTGTCCGCTATTTCAAAACATAAATAGTGACAACGTGCGGATATGAAATTTCCTTTCCTGTGTTTGCTCTTAGTTATGGTGAAATTTACACACTGCGCGTGGCTGACGTACGGGAAGTGGTCGGAGGGACGACAGTAGAATCAATACAGCTGCACATGTGCTCTGTTATAAGTTGTGTTATCTGCTATCATTGTTGTGGGAGGTTGATTTATGATTGCCACCGCGTAACGAGCGTTAATTTAATGAATGGCCATGTGATGGAGGGGCCTGATGTGCGTCAGCGTTGACAGAAACAGCTAGGCCATGTCAGGTTAAATGTGGTGGAGTGGTGGGTTATAAATTGTTTTAAATGCTGGAGTGAACTGTCTGACATGCGTAAGCGTATGTGTGTGTCTCTTTGAGTTTGTTTGTGTGTCCATCTGTCTGGAAAAGGGCATCCTCCCACCCCCCCGGCCACCCCTCCCCATGTGACTGAGGTCACGTCACGTTGACAAAGTCAACCAGCGGGGCAAATTACGACGTCATACAAGTCTTCTTCCTTTTGTCTTCCCGCTCCCCTCACTCTTTCCCTGTCGTCTCTCCAGACCCCGCTGCCCCCTTACACACACTCACACACACACACACACACACACACCCCCCCCCCCCCCCCCCCTCCTTTTCCCCTGAGAGTTTGTCAGCAGCTCTAAGCTTCCGTAGAATAACACGACAACAGACTCAGTGTGTGGTTGACGCAGACGCACGGCGCGCCGGCAAGTAGTGGTCAGCTCTGATACAGTATACATCACTCACAGACACACACACACACGGAGATGTAGTAACTCACCACAGAAACGGTGAACGTCTGACAAAGGGGCAGAGAATGCAGAAGTAATGTCTCCCGGATAACTACTCTGCACTCTGAGGAATGTACCAGAAATAGCACCTTTACTTTCACTCCTCTCTCTTTTGGTTTTATAAAAACCGTCTGTGCAGGGTCACTGGTGCAGAGATATCGCATCCAGGTGATACAAACGCATGCACATGCTTCATTACATATGCTTGGATTGTTTATATTTCATTGATCCTCCTTCTCCTCCTCCTCCTCCTCCTCCTGTGCACCAGACTGCACAGGAGGAAAGAGGGATGTGAAGTGGAAACAAGAGAGTGTGTGAAAGAGAAAGTAAGAAGGAGCCGAGGGGAAGCACTTTGAAAAGGAGGAAGAGATTGGGGGGGAGAGAGAGAGAGGGAGAGAGGGATGCAGACAGGACACGCAATGACAGGGGAGGAAAGAATGTTTAGGGCGACTGAGAATGGCGCTGGAGAGGAGCGGGAGGGAGAACCGGAGAAGAAAGCGGGAGCTCTGAGACAGGCCTGGGCTCTCCAGTGTATTAACACCAGTCTGAGATGGAGGGAGCAAGCAGGGTAGATGGAAAGAGTGTTTGCACAGTAAAAAGTTCCTTTTGCGTGGGTTGCTTGCTTCCCGCTGTACTCCCCCCCCCCCTTCCTCTCCTCTCCTCCCCCTCCTCCTTCCTCTTCTCCTTCTCACACTCTGTCTGTGACCTATTGCTTCAACTAGTTCATTCAGAGATTTCCTCACTGGCAGACGCAAAACTGCTTGGACGCAGTGAGAGGGGGAACGTGAGCAGGTGAGCGACGCAGAGTCAGAGAGGGAGAGAGACGCGCACGCACCCGTGCACGCGTGCACACACGCTGTGTTTTGTCACATACCATGGAGTTTGGTTTCCAAACAAAATGAGCCTCGTAAATGTGTGTTTAATAGAGAGCTGATTTAAACATTTTGCTCCCCCGGTTTCTGCCTGAGAGACGTTTGCCTCATGCTCTCCCTTTCATCCCTGCATCCTGCCCTTTGCGCTGGCTCTGTGAGCTGAGCCAGTGGAGGAAACCTGCAATAATGATGCTGGTTAATGTCCCCCTTTAATGGTCTAATAAAAAGGCAAAGCAACAGATGCGCAACAGCCATATCTAACTCAAGTGGGCAGCTCACATGAAAAAGGAAGAGAGCAATTGACACGCATAATTAGTAAATCACGTCCATGGTGAGTTTTCTCAACTAGTGGAGGGGAGCAGGAGTGGAGGGGGGCAGGGGGGCCTTGAGAGGAGGGTCTCTTGTCATGGATCCATTTGAAAGAAAACAACGGAGCTTTAACGCTGATCACCGACAGTGAGAAAGAGAGAGTCCGAGACGTCACTTTATTGCCCAATGACCGCAGCCCCCCTCCTGTGTGTCACTATTTCTCCCTCTGACCCCCCTGAACTATTAACACACTCACTTGCTCTCTGACGTAGGTTGCAGCAAGGGGGCAAGTGGAGGGGAGTAGATGATGTTGGTTGGTAGCAAGTTCGGATAAGGGTTACCATGACGATTCCCCAGATAGGATATCCTTGGCAGCGAGCTGGAGAGAAAGAATGAGGGACAGAATGACGGAGTAGAGAGGAAGAAGAAGCGATGGGGCGGAGGAGGAGGTCATGGGGAAACTAGCGTCCTGTCGCAGAGTAAATATTAACAGTAATAGGTTGGACCTTTGGTTTTCCCTTTAAAGATAATCATTGTGTTTGTTTACCCAGACCCTGCTGGAATTCCCTACAGGAAATGAGGGTGTAATATGAAAATGACGAATTTATTACTACTCCTTCTCCCATAATCGCTCTCTCATCGGAGCAGTGTTGCGTCACGGTCAACAATTGCAGTGTTTGCATATGACACTCTGAGGTAAGCAGAACATCAGGCTTAACTCTAAAACCAACTGGATTACTTTATCATCTACCTGGATGAGGAAATGAACCCGCAGCGGCAAACATTTATGGGAAACCTCACATCACGTTAACAGAAAGAGGTGATTTGGTATTTGTTCTCATAATCAAACTTCCTAATCACACGCACACACAAAAAAAACCCCGGCACAAAAAAGAGGAGCTCTTCCTTGTTAGATAAATAGCAATAAACACTTTTTACAGCGACTTTGGCGAACGGCGAATGAATCACGCGACTGTGCGGATTAGCAGCCCATCAAAAAGGTGAGCAAGGAGTCTGGGGCGAATGATTTGAAGCCTGTGTAATAATGCCATGGCGCACAGGAAACCTAGTGTAAAGCATGACCGACTTGAGTGAAGTTTGTGTGAGTAAAGTTTGTCTGGCAGTGGGGCCTGGCAGGCCCTGTCACAGGTTCCCCTTCCTCTCTGATGTCTTTGAGGTCGTAGTCAGAGTGTCTCACTCTGTTTCTCCTCCTATGGTGGTTTACACAGATTGGTGATGTAATGGGTAGCATATGAAGGCCACACACAAACACACACGCAGACGCACACACACAAACACTGATTCTCATGCACGATATACAGACACCGCACTTATACCACCACATACCCATAATTACGCACATATACTGTACGCACACCCATTTACACAAACCCTGGATTCCCCCTTTTCCAACAGGCATGCGCCCAGTGTGCGCTCGCTTTCTCACACACACAAAAACAAAAGTCTAAACAAAGATACATAACGACGCTGACATCTATGCACGTGCGCACACACACACACACACACACACTTAAAGGGCACCCATCCGGTGTCATGGTGTGTGAGTGATCAGCGCTGGCGGATGGCCTAACAGAAGAACCACCCAGGAGACCCCCATCATAAGAGGCAGCCCTGAGAGGGAATGAGGGAGAGTGACTAACTTCACTTTTTCTTTTCTTCTCTCCCCAGCTGTGTCTTCAAACGGCCCTTTGATGTGGGAAATTAAAAAGAGCGAGTGTGTCAATATCTCCCTACGTCCAACCGCACTCATCTATTTCCTCCCCTTGTTCTCCTGCTCTCCTCCTTTGCCTGCTTTTCTTCTCTACCGTTGACCCGAGAGAGCAGCGTATGACCCTTTTTAACCACAACAACTCCGCCACCCACTCTCTGCCACCAGACCCTCATCATTTGAAGGGTGTTTGTTTGTCTGTGTAGGCCCACCACCGGACTGGTAACTCTGTGTGTATATGTGTATGAGTGTGCGAGTGTGCGCATACAAGGCCCACCACTAATTATTTTCTAACCACACCATGAGTGTATGTCTGTGAATGAGGGTCTCCTAATCTCACACCCAGACTCCAAAGCGCTTTCTTCCTTTTCCCTGGTCTCTCTCCCCCTCATTCTCTCTCTGCCTCTTTGTTTGTGTACGTCTCTAGCGAGGTTTCCACCCAAATGAGAGCAAAAATTAGAACCAAACTTTGAGAGAATCTGCAAAAGAAAATGCCAAAGAACGCCCGCTACTGTCTGCTACTGTCGTGTGAATATCAGGACGTGAGCGGCGCTGACTCTCCAGTCAGGTGTCATTGCGGAAGTCAGTGGAACGCGACGGAAATTTGGCGTTTCTCTTTGACTCCTGTATGAATTTGAGGACACATATCTGATGTTTTGGGCACCTATTGACTCCCCTGTACAGTTTAACACACAGTGTGATGCATCAGCTGTGCCTCTGTGATGCCTGGAAACTCATTCTTGCCTCTTGCAATAGTAGGCCACGCTTTACTGCACCTGACAGAGTGTTTCCAGACTGCCCCGCTCTACGTCTGTGCGCGCGTGTGTGTGTGTGAAACATACAGAGAGTGTGAGAAGTCATGTTGATGTGTGTACAGTAGGCTGTTATGTTTCTGCATGTATCAGTGTGTGTGTGTGTTTGTGAGTCTTTTCGGTCTATTAGAACGGCATGTTTTTCTACGACACTGTCGTGTGTGTGTGCATCAGTGTGCACGTCGCGTTGACCCCTACACCCACCCCTCAAGCGTGTGTGTGTCTATGTTAATGTCCTGTAGTGTGTGTTTATATATATATATATATATATATGCGTGTGTGTGTGTGTCCGCTCACTGTTTCTATGCAACACTTTCAGAGGCCCCTTCTGGTCTGGACAACACCTCTCCTGCTCCTATCCGTCTCTCACTCCTCACTCTTTCCTTCACCCTGGAGAGGGAGAGAAGGAGTGAAAAAAAGGGAGAGAGAGAGAGAGAGAGAGAGAGAGAGGAGGTGGGTGGGGGGGCAGTGGAAATAACAGGCTGCTGTCTCAGGAGGGGCTCTGAAAAAAAGAGAGAGAGGGAGAGAGAGAGAGAGCAAGGGGTGAGAAAAGGAGGGAGAGAAAAGGTGTTTGCTGTACGTATTAGCTATAATACAGGGAATGTGTCATGTGTAGGCTGAGAGAGCCGTGCCGTAAATGAAATAACACAAGCACAAACACTTTACGTCTGGAATACAGCACACAACACAGAGGGGGGAGAAAAAAAAGAAAAAGAAAGAAGCAGGTAAAACTAGAGGCTCTAAAAAGATACATGGTTACATGAGATGTGCAGATACACGTGAAAACAATGGGCTTTTTAAAACGTCTGCAGTGATAAAGAGAGAGAGAGAGGCAGGGGGGAAGAGATTTGGAGATGGGGAGATTAAAAGAGGTAGATGGGACAGATTGGCGCAGGTAGCGGGATGCGACGGAGGAAGTGCTGGAGATAGCGACAGGACACAGGACGGGAGAAAGTGATAGAGGAAAGAAAGAGAAAAAAAACAACGGAACATTTTTTTAAAGTTTCGCAAAGGGAGACAGGCAGCAGGGAGGGGAGGAGGAAAGAGGGAGAGAGGAGGGAGAGAGAGAGAGTAGAGAGAGAGAGAGTAGAGAGAGAGAGAGAGAGTGTGTGTGTGTGTGTGTGTGTGTTTTTATGAATGAAGTGAGTCACTGCCGATGTGTCATAGGCCCGACGTCTTTATAAAGGAAGTTTTAAACAAGCCTAAACACTTCACTGCGCGCAAAAATTGGACTTACCACACTCGCATCCCTCTCTCTGTGCATTTCTGTTGCCTCTCTGCCTCTCTCTCCAAACTCAGTGTCTCTCTGCCTTCAGCACTCACATAAAGACTTACAAGTGGGGCTCATCTCAAACTTTACCAGAGACAGAAAGTTTGACGATATTGACTTTCTCTCTCTCTCTTTTTTTTTTAACTTCTTCTTCTTTACTCTCTCTCTCTGAGTGCTTCAGTCATCACTCTCTCTGCTCTCCCTCTTCATTCATTCTCCCTCTCTCGTCTCCTGACAACTTTCCTCCTCACTCTGACTTGAAGAGTGCGAAGACGAAGAAGAAAACCGGAGCACGTGACAATTTCCGGAGTTCAATTTATTTATTAATTTTCTATTTATTTATTTATCTGCGTCTGTTTTTGCTGGTATCTCTTGGATCCGAATCAATATGAAATGTAAGTCTGTGTATGCGCGTGTTTTAATTCATTAATTGCTTTAATTGCTAATTTTTTTTTTTCTTTCGCAGCTCGCAGCCCTGTTTTAACTCTTTATTTTGTGTGACCGCTAACAGCTGCTTTATTATTACCTTCATTCACAGGTTAAATTCAATTATTTCAAGTCCAAACAATGGACTTCGGACTTGGGATTCACTTGGGACAGCTTTACTCCCTGGTGAAACTGTAAAAGTTACACTAGGACACGCAGCTCAGATGCTCCTGCGATGTTATTTTGGCTGCGATTCTTGTGGTTCACCTGTAATTATCAAGCATTCATCATTTCAACAGCACTGTGGTTCCCTTTTAATACTTAGTCTACCTTGTATTTGAACTTGAAAGGAAAAGAATGAATGAGCTTACTGTTAGAGAGTTGACTTGGCTGGGTCTATATAATTTATACCACCAACTCACGTACCTATCCAGTTGCAGGTGTGACAATCAGCAGCATTCATTGCGTTGCTTATGGTAAAGAGTGTGATGGTGATATTCAGTGTCAAAGCCCGGCTTTTTTTTTTTAATGATTTAATGATTTGCATTCAGCTTGTGAAAACACGACTCTGACACTGAAGCTCTTGAGGATTCCTCTGCCAAGTCTGGAGCTATTGTTTATATTATGGTGCAATATCTTCCCCTGGAGCTGACAGCCGTGGCCTGAGGTCATTATCATTATGGCGAGATGACAGCGCCTCTCCACTAATTGCTTCCGTTTTGTTCTACCCCTGCAGTGCTGCTCGACTCCTCCTCATCGCTCCTCTTCTCCCTGTTGTTGGCTCAGCTGCCAATCTTCACGTCTGCCTCCCCGGTACCACAGCGGCGGCCCACTGACATGGATAAACTGTCCAATCAGACCAAAAATCTAATGAAGCTGACCCAAGAACTGCTGGTAAGTGAAGTGACGTCGTCATGGTGATTAGACTACCAATCTCAGCTATTGATTGGAGGAGAGGCTAATGAGGCCATGGCTACTAATTGAATTGTTGCTGTGTGAGTGGAAGGAGGATGCTGGGTGTTGATTGATCTTCTCCTAACTGGATGCTGGGGTTGGCCTCACCTATCGGTTTAGGTAACATCACTCTTCACCCACAAATGTGTTGTTGTGGAAACAGTTTGGCTGAACTGTACCAAAGGTTTACTCAGGATTCAGTTAGACTTAAGCTGCTTTCATTGATGACAGACTGGCTAGAGTCCATGTGCATGCTTAGATCAGGGCAGCAAAGGGCCTTAGGGGAGATTTGACTGCATGATCTCAGTTTTAATCCACACTAGACTCGGAAGGGAGGGGAGGTCTGACTCAGCAACCTCCTGGTCTGTCTGGTCACCTGACTGGTGGCGGTAGCAAGAAGGTTGGTGGCCAGGCTGCTGCATTTGTACAGTCCAGCGAACGGGCAGTCAAATTAATATCAAGTTTTATGGAACCGAGGGAGAATAGACTCACATTTACAGCGACGGTGTAGCCAACAGGATGGAGAAACAAACCATAAAGTTCTAGGAATCAGTTTAATATCTCTCATCAAGACAAATTTAGAACTACACATCAACACCTACCTGCATCCAACTAAAGCTGAACTGCCAAACATACCATCTATGAAATGACAGCAAAGTATATCACACGCCTGTTTACACAGAAACATGTTTATGTTCTGCGGCTAGACTGTGGAAGTGAGGATGGAGCTGGCGGAGATCTGTCCTCCTGTGAAATTTGAATCGCTTGCATCGTACTGACAACCTGAAATCTTATTCTGTTGACAGTCAAGTGGGTAGGAAAATCAGATTTGAGAACATAGCCAAGATTTGGCTCCAGCTGGTGATTGTGTATCAACACCGTGTTTTAACAGGTGAAAAGAAAGCGGGGTCATATCTCTGGATCTTTGGTTACACATGACTGATCCAGATTCTATTTTTGCATTATGCAAATCGTTAAACTCTTTTGTTCAGGGACTGATATCAAAAATAGCCACATACTCTCTCTAGTCTTGGCCAGTAGATAGTGTTCATAAAGTGTGTGTGTGCCGTGTGGGTTTGTTGCTTTAAAACAATGTTACACGCCATTGTGTAGCAGTAGTCTAACCTGGGGTCCAGATGTGAAGAAACCAGCATCATCAAAGGGGGCTGGGGACAGTATTAGACAGTGTTCAGTAACATGGAAGATTTATTTTTAATTTTCTTTCCTTATTGTGTGGAATTCCACTAAAGAGCGGACAAAGTTAGGAAAGATAAATAGAATCGGAATCCATGGAAAGTCCCTGCAAAAAAGCAATGAAACTGATGCTTTAAAGGGAGGGAAATATGTGTGTCTGTGTGTGTGTGTGTGTGTGTGTGTACACACACATAGGTCTATATAAGTTTTCCGACGCAACTGTGCATGTGTGTGCGTGAGTGGATGTGTGTTTGCATGCATGCAGGATGGGTGCGAATGTGTGCATGCATTTGTGTGAAGGCATTTTTGTGGCTCCGTGTGTGCATTGAGGGTTCTGTAAATAGTCATGGTTGTGTAGGTGCGGTGTTTAGTGTTTTGCTTTCGGTCGCCACAGCAAAGTGACTTGATAAAAATCAAAAAGATTTATCACATTCCAGTATTTGCATTCAGGAAGAAAAAGGCTGGATGCTAAGTTCTGTCGGGTGAGGTCATGATCTACGATGGAGAGAGAGAGAGCAAGAAAAGGAGGATAAGAGGGAGAATTAAAGGCTGAGAAAGATGGGAGCGAAAACCACAAGAGATGAAGAGATCAGAGAGCCAACTAGATGACAAGCCAGCGGTGTATGTGTGTGCATGCATGCACATGTGCACGTGATGTTGCATGTGCCTGTGCACCTGGTGTGAGACAGGGAGGGGGGGGGGGGGGGCGGGGGCGGTGGTGGTAGGAGGGGAGGGAAGCAAGGGATGGAAGGGGACAAAAGCAACGGAGACAAAACATTGCACCACAAACATAAGTGAGCTCTTATGAAAGGCTGATGGAGAGACATGCGAGACAATGTGGCACATTCATCGCTAAAAACATCAACACAAACAACTGGAGGAAAACAGTAAGGCATAGAAAACATAACAGCATAACAGGTTAAGGAAGCATTAAGCACACACAACCTGTTTACACAAAACATTTCTCGGCATTCATCAACATAATGTTCCTCCACTGATTGGAAATGACGCAAACCACATCAGTCATCTCCATTTATTCCCATTCATTACTGAATCGGGCATACATCTTTAATACTAAATTGGAGTACAGCTGCCCTTCTAAGGTAGAACGCCATAAACGAGCAGTCAGGTTGTTTACCCCCCTCTGGTGGCCGTGACGAGCACTAAATCTGCCGTCTGCACGTAGTTTACAACACAACTTAAGCTGGGCAGCGGCACTGCGTCATTCTGTCTTTTTATAGCTGTGACCCTGGAGTTTCCCTACAGCCCTGTGTTGTCTGTCCCACTTGGAGCTTTCTTAGTCACTGCATATGTTGTTATCCTCGCTCCCTGTAGAAAACATCCTGTGGGTTCAGGTCATTTGCTCTTATTGTTGACATTTGGGGTGGCTGAATGTGGATGAACTCACACTGACCCGATCGACCGCACTCCCCTCAGTGAGAGCTACTGTCTCTAAGCACAGAAAACAGTCATCCAATCAAGGTGCTGGACTAATACTTTCCTCGTGTTGCCGTGACTTGTCTCAGGATGAGTGAAATTGCGCTGATGCAAATTACTAACTGGCTGCTCTGTGTCTTGTTTTCTCTTTCAGAGGGAGCATGCATTTGATTCAGATGTGGAGCCCCACAGGTTCAGGTCTCTGCCAGAAATGAGCAACAGATCAGCCAGTGATCTCAGCAATCTTGAGGTAATGCTCTGATAATGCATTTGTGTGTGACGTGTGCGTGCGTGTGTGTGTGTTGTGTGTGTGTGTGCATGCTTGTGAAGGGAGAGGGGCTGGTCTGTTTCTATCCGCACAGTTACATCTCGCCACACCCATGTTAAGTCTCTAAAGTATGTCTGTGTTGTTTCCAGCTGAAGCCCACACTCACTCAGCTGCATGCTGACCTGAAGCTGTATGAGCACCACTTTGAGTGGCTGAACAAGGTTTCAAAGAAGCACCACCACCCCGCATTGCCCAAGCTGGTGGAGATGATCAGAGAAATGAAATCTCTCATCAACCTGCTGCACCGTCAGGTAAAGGAACAGAGTTTCTCCTTTTCACTCAGCTGTCTTTACCCTGCGACGAATCAGTTGTTCTAATCTGTCTTCTCACCTCACAGATGCTGAGAGTTGAAGCACCGAGGCTGACTCCGGCGACCCCGTCCCTACCCCCTCACCTCCCGTATCAGTTTGATGTCCTACAGTCCAGCCATGAGCTTCTTCAACACTTCAAGCTCTTCTGTGATTGGGCGTACAGAGCGTTCCTCAGCCTGAAGCCCAAAGTCACTGTAGTACAATGATAATCCAGGCACACTCGTTCTTTTCCTTTCAACTACGTGGCTGCAGAGCCAGTGAGGATCCACTGAGTCCCGCCTCAGCCAGAGGGGAATAAGGACCATGTCAGTGTGCCCTGTAGTTAATAGCATCCCTTAAGAGGCCTAAACGTCAACCAATGACATATGTGTTGAAGAATGTGTATTTCCACCAGAGCCAATAAGGATGCGCTATACTGCAGCCAGTTACAACCATCAAGATTCCTGTTAAAGCAAACTGCCAGTTTAACTACAATGATTCCCCAAAACTCTTCCCTAAAGGCCTTGTTCATGCCGTGTTATTTATGTATTTATTTATTTATTGACTGTTAGTAATTTATTTAATTTTATTTATTTAAAGTTGTAATGTGTCACTCTCATCTTTATTTCTTGTCTTAACGTGAATTTATTTTCCCAACCTCTCTGTAATCTTTCTTTTTTGTCTTGTGTCTCACTGATCCTCAAGAAAAAAAAACAAAAAAAAAAAAAACACAGTAGCACTTCCTGAACCTATAGCTCTGATTATGATTTTTGTTAAAACTAATTTAATCTACTTTTGCATTTGTGTATTTTTTTTTGCATCAAATTATTCTTCCAGTAGATGTAGCATACATTTGGGACAGCCAATTTTTTCACTATCTCTCACTTACAGTGCCCTTAAAGTAAACATTTTAAAGGATGTCAATGTTCTAACCATGTTAAATGTGCCACATCTTAACATATCAATTGATGGCCTATGAAATTAACCGCATTCATTTGAAAATGTCAAGATGGTAGCGGAAGAGAAGTGGATACTTTCTTTTGTACCGCAGTCAATAGACAGACAGACATCAGTTTCTATTTTCGATGCCTGTTTCACTCACGATCCGCGTGAGGAGGCATATTTAACATTGTGGTAAAGTTGTATGAATGTGCCCTGTTGCTGAGCACTGATGGACCTGATTAGATTCTTTGCACAAACTTGTTAGGATTAGCCTCTTTGATAAGTGAGATGGCTGATTTTGAACCTGTGCTTTGGGGTAGAAAAGTTTGTTTTTTTTAATTAAACACCCAAAGCCTTAAAATACTATGTATTGTGACACTATGTTCTGTACAGGTGTACATAAATATACAAGAATGTAAATTGTTGTACACAGTGCTTTTGTGTATTATGTTATGTTGTTTTCTACAATATACTGTAGATAACTTTTATCAATTTTATCACTATAATTTTTGTTCATTCCTATTCTAGTATTTGTTGCAGTATTGTCTATTTATTTAAGTAACTTGGTGGAACTATTTATTTTATGCTGCAGTGGAGCAAGCCTCCTATCTTTTTGTACTTTTATACAGTTTTTATTCTTATCTATTATTATACCATCCTGTTTAAATTATTGTTGTAACATCAAGATGCTTCTTCCACACACTGATTGGCCTCAATGTGAAATATGTGCCTTGGTGAAATAAATACTAAAGAATGTGCACAATGGATTTGAGTTGTTTTCTTTAACTATATATATATATAACTACAGTATCAAATCAATCAGACTTAAAGAGACAGATCAGATCAATCAGACATAAAATCAATGTTAAAATGTATAATAGTTAAAATGTATGATAGTAAAATAATAATAAAATTAAACCCATTAAGACATTTAAATAGTTAAATAAAATATAATAAAAGTAAAGCATTGTAAAGAATATATAAATAAAGATATATAAATACACAGACAACTAACCAAATAAGTAAATAAAAGTGAAAAAGTGTTACAGATTAAAATATGCAAACAGAAAAATGTATAAATAAATAATAAATAAAAGCCAGATTAAAAAGATAAGTCTTGAGTTTACTCATAGTACACATTGTACATCTAAACAACAATGTAGGCTGTGACAGTTTGCGTCCATTCACAGAGATACTACGTTACCCAGAAGTCTGTGCGCCAGTGTCCGACTAGAACCAATAAATATCCATTGTTAACAAAGCTTTATAAATTATTTTTAATATATCGGCGTGTGGACACGTGGCGGACACATATTTTCGGTAAATTTTAAAAGTTAAAAATATTTATAAGCGATGTTTAAAAACGTCAATCTGTCTGTCGGAGGTCCCGACCAATGGGAGTCGCTCATCTATCGGAGCAAGCAGCCAATCGGCGTCGCTGTTCTTGGGAGGCGGCATCGGGCGGAGAACTGCTGTTAGTTTGTGCTGTGTTTATTGTTAAGGTTGTGTGGATTAGCACTGCGGTACCCAGTTTCCCTTTTCACAATATCAACAGTATATCTTTAAAAGATGAGTTAGAGATGCTCGGTGAGTACCGCTTCAGCCTGGATTCATGCTCGGCTTTATCGAGCAGTTTAACGGCGCTACTGACGGAGGCTAGACTAGCTTTAAATGAAGGCCAGTAGCTGTTTTTGTTGACACAGTAAAACTGATATGACTTGTGTGTTGTGCGTCGCAGCTGACCGGCAACACTGGGGTACACTTGTGAGGTAGCTTAATGTATAACTTAGCCGTGGCCTCGGTGTGTGTGTGCGTGTGTGTGTTGGTAGTAAGCACCGCACTGCGGGGACGGACAGAAACGGACTGACGGCCAGAGGAAAGACAGCAGGGAGGGGAGGGGGGCTAGCTTCATAGACGGGAGGGAGGGAGGGGAGGGAGCCAGGGGGTGGACTTTAAAGGGGACACTCTTACCAGGAGTTACCGAGTTATAACACTGTATTTATTTCCATTTCACTTCATGTCAGACCTGTCCTGAGCTGTCTACTTGGGATGACAGCTGCTGTTTCCAGTTGGCTGACTGGGAAGGAATTCGTGTAAGAAAATATGAACGCAGGAAAGGTGAAAGAAAAAACCATGATACTGCACCAAAACTAATCCAACGCCTGCTTCCAAAAGGAGTCACCTCGTCTGCTACCAGCTCGCAGCTTGGTAATGTCTAACTCGGTGGCCTTAGTGGTCCAAGCAGAACTCTTACCGCCTCAGTCCGCCGCCTCCCTCTCTCCTTTCCCGTCCCTCCTCGGCCCGGGAGAGGATGGTGAGGACGATAGGGACAGAGGGGAGCTGGTGGATGGAGACAAAGCGGTCGTAGAGGGTGGGGAAGAGGTGGTTCTGGACATGGTGACGTCCTCGGTGTCAGGCCCGGCCCAGCAGCAGCCCGAGCAGTCGGATCATCCCTTCCAGTGTATGGACTGTGGGAAGAGCTTCAGGTGGTCGTCCAGACTGACCCACCACCAGCGGAGCCACAACAATGAGAGACCATACCGCTGCAACCTCTGCCCCAAGGCCTTCAAGGGCTCCTCTGCTCTGCTCTACCACCAACGGTACCCACAATAAAAGGGTTTTCATAAATTCTTCTATAAATCCATGCCTTTTTAATAGAAAGAAGGATGTTGCCAGTATATAAGTTGTATCACAAGAGAAAGTACGTTTCTATACTAATAATTTGCCACATATGTAATGATGTAAATTAATGCTTTTGTAGGTCTCACTCAGGGGAGAAGCCTTACGAATGTAAGGACTGTGGCAAAGCCTTCAAACGCTCATCTCTGCTCCAGGTGAGATGTCAACAAAGTCATATTTTAAAGAAGAATTTACAAATAGAGAGCGATTTCACGTCTCTATCTCTGTCCATTTCCAGGTCCATCAGAGTGTCCACACTGGAGTGCGTACTTTTGTGTGCCCCTATTGCCCCCTGACCTTCAAATGGAGTTCTCATTACCAGTATCACCTGCGGCAGCACACCGGAGAGTGTCCATACCCCTGTGACACCTGCCCCAAGGCCTTCAAGAACTCCAGCAGCCTGCGGCGACATAAGAATGTCCACCTCGGTCTCAAGCCTTACACCTGCACGGTGTGTAACAAATCCTTCACTCAGTCTACCAACCTGAGGCAGCACATGAGGATACATACAGGCGAGAGGCCCTACATCTGCAGCGAGTGTGGAAGAAGCTTCACGCACTCTTCAAACCTGGCCCTGCACAAGAACTCGCACTCCAACCTCAATACGGGAGGGAAGGAGGGGAAGAGGGGAGAGGACGCAAGGAAGGGAAATGAGGTAGTGGAGGTGGTGGTAGGGGAGGAAGTGACATCGTCCATGTTGACGGACATGGTGGGATTTGTGAGCCAGGAAGGAACTGATGGAGTCGGGGTGGGGATGGAAGAAGTGTTCCTGTCAACCACCTCATCCGGACAGAATCCGAGCCTTCTCACTCTCACCTCCTCCGGAGGGGATGTGTGTGCATCTCGGGCCATTGGGACAGAAGTTCACCTGAGCACAGACACCGGTGCCAGCGTGCTGCTGTACAGCTGCGGCAGCTGCAACCACACCTTTGGCACACGAACAGAGCTAGAGGAGCACCAGTCCATCCACATGGCTCCAGAGGAGCACGGGGCCAATGCAGAGGCAGGGCACGGGGCAGGGATGGAGGTTGGGGATGGGCTGGTGGGAGCTGGCCATCTGCTGGCTGATTTTGAAGAGGTAGTGGAGACGACCACAGTGACTGAAAATGGGCACAGCACTGAGGTGCTCCTTGGACTGACCGAGGGAGCAGATGGCAGCAATACAGTAAGTGATCGGACTGAGCGGATAAATGTGAGAAGAAAAAAATCCTCTTACGTTAAAAGAAAAAAAAGTGAAGTGAATTACAGTCTGTAGAGTGGGAATCAGGTCATGGGGTGTGTAGCCTGGTTGCAGACCTCTAAATAGAGTCAGAGTCAGGCCGTCATCTCAGTGCAGGGCAAATAGGTCTGATGCTGTGCTCATTGACAGCTGCCTCTGTCCTGCGTAGAGAAGCAGTTGACTTATCAGAGGTCAGTAGGTGGAAATGGGGATGTCATCCTATATAGCTACATAGCTACCTTGCTGCATTCAGAAATGCAGACAAAAAATTGTGGATGCTACTGCAGCTTCTGTGTACTTCCGGATACCGATGTACTCCTGAGAGTCAGGACACTTATCTCCCCATATATTCTAATTTTAATTGATCCAGAATGAACCTACACACCCCATAAAGTCCTTGTTTTCAATGTGGAGATATGTTTTTTTATATGCATTACTTCCTTTGGTTTGTCCTCAGAATGTGGGCACCACCCAGGCCCAGTTTGACCTGCTGCAGAGCTTCACCGAGGTGACTCAGAGCTCTGAGACCGTTCAGCCAGAGGCCAGAACCACATGGGCAGGGCTGTCATGTGGCTACTGCAACAAGACCTTCAAGACCAGTGGAGGCCTCAATAGACATGTGTCACTGGTGAGAACGCTCCTCTGCTAACACTGTTATATGAATTACAGCAGCGTACTGTAAACAGTGCACTGAAATAAATCAGTTGCGTTTTGATTTATCTGAGTTAGACTCATCTTTGGCTCCCGTTTTCCCCTTTTGTTTGTCCAGATGCACTCTCTCTCATCGCAGTCCCGCTCCCAGTTCAGCTGCTCCGCCTGCGACCGCTCCTTCCCCCTTCTCTCCTCACTCCTCACCCATCAACACTCCCACACCCCTGAGCAACGTCTCCTGGCTGAAGCGGAGGCTGAGATAGTGTGTCCTCCTTCCCTTTCCCTGTCTCTCCCCCTTCCCTCCTCTCCCAGCCAGGCTGACAAGCAGCAGGAAGGCCAGAGGGAGATCCACGTCGACATCATTGCCGTCGGCGAGGAGCAAGAGGAACAACCGGTTAAACCGACCAAAGCCCCCAAAAAGACAGGAGCCAACAAGACCACTCCTGCTGGAGGTAAAGACATTTTAATAGCAGAACAGATACAAAACCGCATTTCAACATGGAGATGATACAACAGGAAGCATGAGCCAAGCAATCTGCTTAATGCAAAGCTGGCTGCACTGTATCCAATGTCAAATTGGATGTATAAGACATTTAAGGCTAATTAGGGTGTTCTTAACTGTGAGAATTACTACAGTTGTTGTTGGACAAGCAACATTTCAACTGTATCATATGTATTATTTTATATTTCAATCTTCACACGCTTTCATACAGAGAGGCCATACCGCTGTTCAGAGTGCGGAAAAGCCTTCAAAGGTTCATCGGGGCTAAAGTACCACATGAGGGATCACACTGGGGAAAGGCCCTACCGCTGCACCGAGTGTGGAAAGAGCTTCAAGAGGTCGTCACTGCTTTCAATCCATCAGAGGGTAAGCGTCACTCCTCTAGAAATTGATGCACATGGTATGACGAGTCCATCATTTGGGAGCTAAATCTCATCATTTATGTCAACGTTAAAAAAGAAGAAAAAAAAAACTTCTCTAGTTTACAGGGACTGCAGCTGTCTCGTATGGTTCACACCCCCTCAGATGATTGCAGTCTGCAACGGGCAGATCTAAAAAGCAATAAACAACCACTTCAGTGCAGTAACACGCTCGGTAGTTACAGCTTTGTGGCTGTTATCACATAATAGTCATAACATATATAACACTTTTGATTGCAGTGTTCACACATTCATTTAGATAAAGACAAATTAAATCAGAGCCATAAATTGCATTGCACACTACTACAATGAACACTACATGCGATGACAACAACCCCAAACTGTTCAACTGAGAGAGAAATATTTTAAGTAAGGCCAAAAATATTTTTTTTTGTTTCCACGTTTGCCTTTCCCAGGTACACACAGGTCTCCGGGCATTCCAGTGCCCCCACTGCCCTCTCACGTTCAAATGGAGCTCTCACTACCAGTACCACTTGCGGCAGCACACAGGCGAGAGGCCATATGTGTGTAAGGAGTGTGGCAAGTCTTTCAAGAACACCAGCTGCCTGCGCAGACACAGTCAGATGCACTCTGGACTGCGACCTCATACCTGCTCCATCTGCTCAAAGTCTTTCTCGCAGACGTCAAACCTTAAACAGGTCAGTACAGCCTGAACAGATTCAGCTTTTTTTTTTTTTAGATCCGTCATATCGCCTAACCTCATATTTGTCTCCCTTCTTCTCTTGTTGTTTCTCTATGAGCAGCATGAACGCACCCACTCTGGCGAGAGACCCTTCCAGTGCACGCACTGCAATAAAAGCTTTACACACTCCTCCAACCTCCAGCTCCACCTTCGCACACACTCCTCAAGCAAGGACTTCAAATGCCCCTACTGCTCTAAGGAGTTCGTCATGCACTCCTACTTGCAGAGGCACATCCGTACCCATGGCAGTAGCGTTCCTCTGCCCTGCCCTGGTGGTGGAAGTAAAGACGGAGTGGCTGTGAAAGCCAGCGTTGGGGGAGTAACAACCACCACAACTCTGCTCAACCCCATCACCCTGGAAACCTCAGGAAACCATGGCAGCCTGATTGTGTCCCAGCCAGCACTTAATATCCCCCCCAACACCTCTCAGAACTACTTTATGATTCAGACAGCCAGCGGCCTGCAGCTCATTCCTCTGTCATCCCCTACGCCAGCCCCTCCACCTCCTCCTCCACCACCGCCACCTCCGTCCCAGCCCCAGAACTTCTTCCTTCTACAGTGCCCTTCCAACAACGGCAGCCAGTCCAGCTTGATTCTCGTCCCGACGGCAAACAACCCTCCACCAGCTCCGGAGCCTCAGACCCTCCCTGTGCTTCAGACTATCCAAGCACTCCATCCCGTCCTAAACCAAACACAGACTCAGATACCCCAGTTTCCGACCATATCACAGCAACAACAGCAGACCAGGATCATAATCACCAACAATAATAACAATGCACACACTCCTGTTGCCATGCCGACAAACACTCTCCCAGTCAACTCCTTACTGACCAAGCCCATATTGGGGAAAAGCACACGGACAGCACGGGGCAGACGGGGACGCAAACCAAAAGCTGCTCTACAGAAATCCGCAACCGCTCCCGTCAGTCAGGCTGCAGGTGGAGCTCTGTCAGTAACAAACGGTAACGCGACCAGCGTCACGCAGACTGCTGCTAACACCATCATAGAGTCATCAGCAACATCTGCATCCACGGTGTCCCACTCTTCCCTGCCGACATCTTGCACTACTGTCCCCGTTCTTTCATCTTCCACCACTGTAGCCCCCACAGTGGACACCTCAGGACCCCCATCAACTGTCACCATGGTTACACCAGCCACCACAGTAACCACGGCATCTGTTTCTACTCCCGTCCCAGCTACTCCAGAAAGCAACTCCCATACCACTGTGGGGCAAATAAGGACAGAGGAGACCATGGCAGGGAAACAGTTTGTGTTATGTTTTGATAATGAAGGGCGGGCAAAGGAAGGGATGAATATCGAGGAGGGTGGGGAGTCGTATGTGTTACAGTTTGAAGGGGATACATCAGGGGAGGCAGTGGACGGAGGAATGGGTGGGGAAGGAAAATCACTTGTGTTGCAGTTCAAGACAAATGGGCACGGTGATGGGGAAAAAGGGGGAGATAAAGGAGGAATGATGTCACTTCTGCGTGAATGGGGTGGAGAAAAGCAGGGAGAGAGACAGACAGGAGAGGAAGGCAGCCAGGGGGAGTCTTATGTCCTTCATTTCCACACCGAGGCGCAGAGCGGCGGCGCCTCCGGTGCCAACTTCAACCAAGGGCAAGAAACCAGCCTGCAGCTTTCCTGCACACCCACACAACGTTTGGTGCCACTCGATGGGCAGGAGGTGGTGTTTGAACTCGGGGGTGAGACCAAAATGGAGCAGGAAACTGAGGAAGGTATGCAGATGATAGCCCTGTTAGAAGGTGAAGAGGGGATGATGGGAGAGGAAGGGGCAGGATGCAATGCTACAGGTGGTAGGGTTACTGAGGGCGGAGGAACTATGGAAGGTATATTTCAGCTGCAGAGCGGGGAGGAAATTGTCATAATTGAGGTCAGCACTAGCAGCTTAAGGGAGGGAAGAATGGAACGAGGAGGGGATGGGGAGATCTCGCAAAGTAGCGAGGTAAAATACGAGAGCGTAACAGCAGAGGCGAAGGAGAAGTCTGCGAAGGAACACGACTCTGCAGACAACACGGAGGTACAGGCGTCAACCGAAGACACAATAAGAAATGGACCTATACCCAATAAAGAGATGCAGTTCTCTAACTAAAACCAGTGTGCATGTCAGAGAAGAAGGAAGTGTGTGTGAGTGTGTGAAGGCCTCACTGTTTGTGGGCCCGGTGTGTTAGCACTTTAGTCATTTGGAGTTCTCCTGGAGCAGAGGGAGAACATGCAGTCAGAGGAGTACTGTCTTGTAATCCCATGGTGCCACATACTAGAAATGTTATACATTCAAATAGGCTGTACATGGACCTTCCTAAATATATTAGTTTAAATGATAACTGTCATTGGCAGTTTGTTTATTAAGTAAATATGTTTCTTTTTGTGAATAAATGTTGTACATGGCCTACTTTCTTGATAATGTTAATAGTAAATAGTAGATAATTATTAATAAATCTGTTAATACCTTTCACCATTTCCCATTTCTGCTTCCCTTTCTTTTTTCTTTGAGTTTTTGCGCCGTTTACGCAGTTACGTCCTCATTCACGTCGCGTTTGCGCAGTGCGTATTGTACGTACGCAAATGGCGCAGGCGTAACAACAGAGGAGCGTGCAAAACAGAGTACGTCCGCATGCAGAATACCTCCCTTTTTCGCCAGAAACGACTTTGCGGTCACTCAGTCAAACGTTTCCAAACCTGTGCGGACTCCACAACAAACAGACGCAGTTTTAATTTCTCCCAGTTTAATCCGAGCTGCGTGGTGCACGAGGTAAGCGGAAACGGGGGGTGAGAGCCGGAGCATTGGGTCTAAACGTGACCGCAGCACTCTGTAATAACCATATAAGGATTTGAATGAGGTCTTTTCGCTTTCGGCCTCACCTCTGATCATCACTGTTAGACGAGCTACAATGGTGTGCATGATATAAGTACAGTGTGATGGGGACACATGCATGCTACAAATCCTCTGTAATCCCCTTTGTTGTTAGGAGGCAGCGAGGGGGGGTGATGTTACACTGCAACCACTGCAGGCTGCAACATGTCGTATAATACATTGTCATAATCCAGATAACGTAATAAAAACTCTAACCTGTGTGTCAATCTACAGTAGTATCAGTTATCTGCATGATGCAGTCCCAGAGTTTGATTTCACTGTCACCTGTTTCACCCACAAAATGGCACGTGCTCTTCCTCAAATGTGTTGTTACAGGGTTCCTTCGAACACAGTGTGGATGTTGGAGTTTGTGACAGACTGCCGCTGCTGTTAAAGCCTAAACATGGTGAGGCTGGAGCTGGATCAGGTGGTGATGAGGAGGATGAAGGAGGACGACATAGAGATGGTCAAAGCCCTCATCAAGGTATGTACAATATAATTAAAAGTTTACGATAGGCTGCTTTTGTTGTCCTCATTTTTTAAAATAAACCTTTATTGGTGTCTCTCCAGGAGGGCTGCGAGGGCACCGAAAACCGTCTGATCCTCCACATCCTCACTCGTCCGCTCTGCCTCTTCATCCTGGCTGTTCTCTCCTCAATCCTACGTTGCCTTGTCCACTCTTTTATCCTGGCTCTTGCTATTCCCGTCTTCCTGCTAATTGTCTTTCTAAAGATCACCATGCCGCGATCCACCGGGGTTCTGGGCACCAGCCGCCCCTACTGGGACTATGTGGGAAGCAGCTACAGAGGGACACAAGATGAGACGCTGCAGAATCCCTACTGTAGAATCAGTGGCAAGACACCAGTAACTAGAAAGGTTGGTCAAGTGTGCTGGAAATTAATAAATCTTAATTATTAGTGACCAGATGTTGCAGCCATGTAATCTTATTTCTTTCTTTTACTCAGCCAAGGCGCAGAACTGGACCCAAAGAAAAGGAGAAAGAGACGTCAACAGAGAAGATCACCCCAGAGAGGGAACAGTCAGCGGGTCAGGTTTGGGTGGCAGACTGCGAGGGTGACATCATCGGCTGCATTTTTCGAGACAGCGAGAAACGAGCGGGCATAAGGAGGATCTGCAGGTTGGTGACAGGCTCCTGGTACCGCAGGGAGGGCCTGGGCCGGCTGCTGGTCCAGAGTCTGGAACAGAGAGAGAGGGAGAGTGGCGCTCACAGAGTGTACGCACACGTCCCCTTCCCCTCCAAGGTGGCGGAGGCCTTCTTCAGGAAGCTGGGCTATCAGCAACTCGGGGAGGCGGCTGACGAAGAAGACGATGAGGAGAGCAAGCTGGAGACCGCTGAGAGAGGCTTTCTGGGACACCCCCTCACAAAGGTGTTTTATAAAGACCTGTGACTGAGTGATGATGGACAAAAATGGAGGAGGAAGGTTTATAGGTGAAGAAGGTGATGGCATCATTTTTGCAGCATGTTTGGATATTTAAGTTAATAATTTATTGAATATTTATGTTATTCATGCCATTATTTATTTACTATATGTGTTGGTGTTCTGTTTGATTTGAAGTATATGTTTACTTTTTCATTATATAAAGTATTAGTACCATTTTTATGAAACGATTACAATTCAAACATTACATTATGAAGCTTCACTTGCACTGTTCTCAGAATTTGTAATGAAAAATAAAGTATTTATGCAAAATGCGTGTTTCCTAAATATGTGTTTGCGCGTTTCTCTTCTCAAAAACTGAACAGTAACCGGTGCGTGTGTCTGACGGCACACATTTTGTTGTGTGTGAACCCATACAAACGTGTAGGAGGATGTACAGTTACCGTGTAGGAAGTATATGTGGTTTATGTGAATCTGCAGAATTTATTCGCTTTTATCTTTCAGCGCCCTTCAGCTGCCGTTGCTCTCCTTCATGTACAGTGTGTGGCTCCATGAGTCTGCAAAAAAAAAAAAAAAAACAGCCCTGCCTCCCTCCTTTGCTTTGGCTTTCTTGTTCTTTCATTTTGGTTTTCTTTGTTATATTTAGTTTTATTCTTCATAAGTCTGCATGCTCTAATGTTAGTAATGGTAGCATGTGTCGGTTGTGGACTAAATAGTTTAGTGCTGCATAATTTAATTGAGTCATAAGACATTCATTCATCTCTGTTATTTGTATTTCTTTATTTGGCTACAACTTCTTAACATGTAGTAACCTCAATATTTTTTATATTAACTGATTAAATATCGAGATTTATTTATAATGAAAGAAACTTAGTTGTGGTCTTAATATCAAGAATTGATTGCAAATAAATCTAGTCTGTAATTAGTACTTCATATATATATATATGTATGTGTGCGTCTGTCTGTCTGTGTGTGTATGCATCTAGTATTCTGACTCAAGAATGTGTGTGGTTAGCAGGTGAATGTGACTAAGGGGGATATGCGCACAGCCCCAGTCTGAGGGTAACCTTAATATGGTTAGCAGTCCTCACACTTGCATCGCGCAGCTACCTACGCTGTTAACCTCAGATGGTGTCAGTATAGCATCAGCGTGCCACAGATAAACACCACAGGATGTTTGTTGATGGTAACGTGTCTGTGAAAGACATATCTCACCTGATGTGGAGACAAATATAGGCCTATACTTCACTGCAAACTGCAAATCACACAAGCTGTAGTGGAAAATAACAGGTCACTCAATAAACTTTGATGAAAAGTCTGAGACACCCAGTAACATAACAGCGTTGTTAGTTGCACGAGTGAGTGTGTGTGGTCAGGCCAGTTTCACCATGTGAAAGCTATATTTTTTTTTTTACTGGTGACACTTTTTGGTCATCATCAGGTTGTTTCTTCATGACTGTCAAAGAGCAGACACCTGTTAGCTGGGCCTCTACCCGCCCGATCTGTAGCTATTATTGTTGTCAGGAAACAGATGTGAGTTCACACACTGGAAAGAAAGTCTGTTTGTGACTGTGGTCATGTGCGTCTGCACGGTATGGCTGTGTGTGAGTGTTTGTGTGCGCGTGTGCAGGGTGTGGGCGGGTGGGTTTCGGAAAGTATGACTTGGCATTTCCTACACCCGGTTTCTGCCCCTGACTACGGGTTAAATGCACAGCCATGTCTGGCCATACTGTACTACTCCACCACACACACACACACGCGCGCACGCACACACAGAGACGGAGCACGAGCGGGGTGGTTGTGCATGTGAGCGTTCATGTGTGACTGTGAGATGACCTTGGTCAACTGTGGTCAAACCCAGAGAGCTGGGTGGGAAGTGGTTACATATAGTTTGGCATTTGATCAGCCTCTTGAAGTTGGGAAAAGACACATGCACACAAGATCAAATGTGCAGAGACATTAGCCTTAGTGCACCGTCAGAGTAATGCAATATGATGTGAGGTTGCTCAGAGCATGCAGACACACATACACATGAATCACTCTGAATTCTGGGGCACCACACAATCATAGGATATATTAGATAAATTTGTTCCAGATGATGTATAACATATAGACTGTGTTAATGACATGCTCATACAGATGGCTAACACACACATGCGCACATACACACAGATGAGCTCCAAAAACAGCCACCCTGGGAAACGGTGAATTCCCCAAACCACAGAGTGCATGAGAGGGTGAGGGGAGTCATGGGAAAGCAGGATGCCTGCATGCAGTGCCACTGAGTGAGCAGACTGGGCCAGAGCTAAAACAGACAGAGCAAAGAAAAGACGAGAGCAAAATAATACACATCCTGATTTGGCAATGACGGATGACAGCATCTGATGGTTCAAAGGCTTATGAGTGAGATTTATCCACACACTGTGGTCGGTCAGCTGGCCGGCCATTCTAGCAGACACGTAGGGTGAGGGAGGTCGATTATAGTTCTGCTCCCAGCCTGACACAGTTTGGGAAAACCCAGATCAGAGGACGAAGTAGGTGTCAAGGCCTCCGAGGTCTGGGAACGCCTATGGCTCCACCAAAATCTTGGGGCCCCGAAGAGGTGAGAGAAAGGGGGGGACTGGCTAGGTGGAATAGCTGAATAGCAGAAGGGCGATCCTTGACGATAGGCCTGTAGATCAAGGTGAGAAGGTATCTGGAAGATTTTAGTTAATGATCTGGGAAAACCAAAGCAGAGGGGGACCAGTGACTGGATGAGTCTTGAGTGTTTGGAAAGTTCCAGCCAGTTGGCTCAGTTTACTGACGTCTGAGAAAAACTCCAAAGGTTACAAATCACGTCAAACACTCTTCCTCTCATGTGTGGTCACTTAGATTAGTTTGTAAAATCTGTGTTGTGTAAGCTCGCCTCCTCAATAAGGTTCCTTTATTGCCTTGTGCCAAATTAATGGTTTAACTACAGTGATGGTGAGCAAATGTTGAAAGTGTTTCGCAGAAAAAACCATGATGCACTTAACAAACTCTGTGAGTAACTCATCTGTAGCTTTAAAAGTTCTGCAGCCATTCATTTCATTTCTATCACGCCTCCCCTGAACGTACTTTGAAAAGTCTTTTTGAACTTTTTGTCCAACCAGAAGCTGCCTTTGTTAGATGCAGGATGTTTATGTTTAGAAGTATATGCTCTCAGTTCCCTCCCTTTATCCCCCCAGCACACACACACACACACACACACACACACACACACACACACACACACACACACACACACTTTCACTCTTTCTCATTTACCTTCATTTATTATCTACGCCCTCCGAGTGACAAAGAAAAGCGCGCCTTTCAAAATGATTACAAAGCTAGACAGGTGAGCAAAATTGATACATTCTCTTTATATGTTGTATATGTGTTTCTCTTAGGCAAATATTTAGATATATATAGATGACACGTGTATGCTATTAGATGGGGGGAAAAAACGTGTTTCCTACCTTTTTATGAATGAGGATACTTTGACACCAGCATAAGATATCTTAAAGTGGAATTCTGTGTGAGTAACTTTGACACTTTTGCCACCTTCAAGCGCAATAAATTGAAGTTTCAGTATTAATGACTTTCGTTAAAAGTTGTGAAACTGAGAGTGCAAGAAAAGCAGTGAATGTTGTAGTTGTCTTCTGACTGTCCATCTCTCACAGTTGGTTAACCACAGATTTTACATGAGTTTATTGTGCTAACATTTTGGATTGAAAACAGAATTAATGCATTAGTCATCTGAATAGTAATACGTTACAGAATCTGTGCATACAGAGTTTGTCTCAGACTTTCCCGGCATAAAATGACTGAATACTACAGAGAGAATCTGCACCGAAGATGTTTGTTTAACAAAACAGAAACGCCTTCAAGAATAGCATTATTACTGATGAAATGTTGACTAATAATGCAACGTGCAGAAAGTTTTTGTAGGTGGATCTAGCCTTTAGAAAGAAACTTTAAATACTCTGTACTGTGCACCACATGTCATTAGCTAATAAAAAGGACACATTTTCTCCCTTTGCCTCAGTGTGCTTTTGCCTCGAAAAAAGTTCATCTTCCATTACAAGAACGTGCGCTGGGCAAGGGGTCGACATGAGACATACCTCTGCTTTGTAATAAAAAGGCGAGTGGGACCAGACACCTTAACGTTTGACTTTGGACACCTCCGCAATCGCAGTGGCTGTCATGTAGAGGTAAGTAATGTGAGTCAAGATAGGAGAGCATATGAGAAGGACCTGTTCAGAGGAAAGGCAAAAATAATTGGATGATTTTACATCTCACATTTCTCATATATATCCATAGCTGCTGTTCCTGCGCTACCTGGGATCCTTGTGCCCTGGTTTGGGGGGCTATGGAAGCACTGGAGCAAAGAGGCTCAGTTACTCTGTCACCTGGTTCTGCTCCTGGTCTCCCTGTGCTGACTGCTCCTTCAGACTGAGCCAGTTCCTCAACAGGATGCCAAACCTTCGGCTCAGGATCTTCGTTTCTCGCCTTTACTTCTGTGACTTGGAGAACAGCCGTGAAAGAGACGGCCTAAGAATGCTGAAAAATGCTGGCGTGCACATCACAGTTATGAGTTACAAAGGTGAAGGCATAAATCTGTATGTGTATGTGGTTGTGATATAAAGAGAGTCAGGGCACTTAGCTAGCGAGTTAGATCAGCGTCTGTATGTTAATAAAGACGATTATTTTGACCTCTCTTTTCAGACTTTTTCTATTGCTGGCAGACCTTTGTAGCGCGTAAAGAGAGCAAATTCAAAGCCTGGGATGAGCTGCACCGAAACTATGTTCGCCTTTCCAGAAAACTCCACCGCATCCTCCAGGTAGAGGTTTTACCACCAACAGAATCAAATCAAACCGATAACCTAATGATTTTGTTTTAACACTAATAGTATATTTCTATCTTTCTTTCTCAGCCCTGTGAAACAGAAGATTTAAGAGATGCCTTCAATCTTCTCGGACTGTGAAGCACATATTATGACCTCCTCTGCTGTTGCCATTGAGTCTGTAGAGAAAAATACATGTCGGTGTTTGTCCATCACTACAGCTGCTCAACTGAGAATGAGAAAAACTGAGAAAAAAATAGATGTTGTGGCAAGGCTTTTGACATTAGATAGCATTAACTGCTGCTTGCTGTTTCTGTATTAACATATCCACGTGAAAGAAAATAAAATAATAGACTGTGATATGTTGTCTTGTAATGTTGTTAGCCTGGCTAGCATTAGCTCGGTATTCAGCTTACTAATTGGTTGGTGTATTCAGCTAGCATAACTGCTGGCTGTAATGATTGTAGAGTATTGTTAAGGACTGCAAATTAAAGGGATATTCCAGTGATAAATTAGAGGTCAATAAATAAATAATAATAATAAAGTGCAATACCTTTTATTAGCCTAGCTACATGACTGTAAATTATCGCTTTTTTTACTTAAAGGTCCAGTGTGTAAAATTGAGCAGCACCTAATGGTGAAGTTGCAGAATGCAACTGACTGAACACTCTTCAAGCATGAAGGAGAAACTACAGTGGTCGTGAAAGTCGATAAACATGACTGGTCCTATGTACAGCCAGTGTTTGGTTTGTCCATTCTAGGCTACTGTAGAAACATGGCGTTTCAACATGGCGGACTCCGTAGAAGAGGACCCGCTCTCTCTGTAGATAGAAAAAGTACATTGTAAGGTAACATACGCATAAAAATTCTTATTCTTAATAATGAAGACATAGTTATTAATATAGTATATCATTTTTGTAAAGAGATTCCCTTAAATGTAACACACTGGATCTTCCTTGAGTAAACTGACCTTCCGTGGCATGCCCCTTTAAGGGCATCACTGAGCGGTAGCAGTGAATCATGGTTTGTGCGCACATACACTGTCTATTACGGTCACGTAGCCGTTAACGCCGCACGGACACGCCACTCACCGTCACCACCACCACCACCGGCGCGCACCGACTGTGTGTGTGTGTATACAAGTCAAGATGGCGACCGAGGGTCAGTCCGAGTACGAGTCGGTCCTCTGTGTCAAACCTGAAGTTAACGTTTACCGTATCCCACCGAGAGCATCCAACCGGGCTATCAGGTGAGGGGGTTGGGCAGCAGCCCGGCGGTGAGCTTCTCTGACCCCGCATCCACAGTGAGCGACAGCCGTTAGGAGCCGTTGCCTCGGCGACCTACCTACCCACAGAGCTCGCTCACCCCCCCCTCGAGTAACGGTTAACCGTTAGTGTTTGTGCCGGTTGTCTTCGCCGTGTGTTTACAAGGTCATTATGGAAAATAACGTAACTATCGTTTGGGGTTTGCCTGCACTGCGTTAGCCCACTAAACGGGGATAATGTCGGGCGTGTGTTTGTATGCTTTCTTCAGACGATAAATAACGCTCATACTGCTTAAAAAGTCGAACCAGCTCGGTGACAGAGCAGCTTTAAAGCCTTGCTCAAGGACACTTATGATGCTGTTTGATGACGAGGGGGCTTTAACATTAAACTTAAAGTTCCCTCTAGACGCTGTTGTTGTGGTTAAAAAGGCTGACATTGAATTGTTTACCCCGGCTTTTCATTGGCTGTGTGGTCCAGCCTGATCTGTCACAGCTGCATGTGAATGGACATCACACCAACCAAACAGTAGCACAGGCCCGACTCCCATGGGAGAAATGATTGGTTAACCAGTGACCATATGTATAGTGAGTAAGGGTGATGATGTAACATTTCAGCCTTAGGTCTCAGTGAAATGCCCGTCAGATGTCTTAGTCACGTTCTGCTCACGTAGGAAATAAATCCGGAGTGCGTCTGGAGTGTTGAGGGGAATCATAACAATAACACACACATAAGTCTCCTTTCCTGTCTCCACGTCACCTGCATCACCATCTTCCCTGTTTTGTGTCCCTAGGGCTGCCGACTGGAAGCTGGATGCTCCCGACTGGTCGGGACGCATGCGTGTGACGGCCCGGGGCAAAGTGGCCTATGTGAAATTGGAAGACAAAATCTCTGGTGAGTGAAAGAGAGAGGGAGAGAGAGCGGGAGAAGCAGCAGACAGCAGAGTGCTGTTGTTTACTGGCACTGCTGTTGTTGTAAATCAGTTCACTGTGTAGTCTCCTGTTTCGCCATCCCCCCTCTCTGTTACTCATCTATTCCAAGGTGACCCAGCCCACGTCCAAGCAAGCAGTTTATTTTGAAGCAAACGGTCTGATAATCTTTCTCTGTCTCTCTCTCAGAGCATTTCACGTATAGGTATGCACTTTGTCCCCAGATTATAACTTATATCAACTGTTTTGATATGATCTGAACACTAGAATCCATCTGCAGGAAAAACGTTTAATTTATGGCCCCGGAGTGTCTCATAGTTGAGTTTTGGCTGGGTATATGTGACATTTTTAATGTCTCTTAATGATCCAAATTGCTGCTGGAGCATTTTGCCAAATAGATAATGAGCGTATTTCCTTTGTTCTAAATTAAAGGGGAGCTGTTTGCACAAGCACCAGTGGAAGAGTATCCTGGCATCGCAATGGAAACAGTTAGTGACTCAAGCCGTTACTTTGTGCTCCGCATCCAAGATGACAATGGTGGGTAAACTGTTTGTTGCTAAGCCACAAATATTTAGTAAATGTGCTCATAATTTAGGGAACGACAGAGCAGCAGTGGTTGAATACGGGGATCCACAGAAGAGATAGATCATTATTTGTAAAATCTTGGATTAGGTTTTAGTATGTTACAAAACTCTAACCCTTGTTTGTTCATTTCTCCCGCAGGCCGCAGTGCCTTCATAGGCATCGGCTTTGGAGACCGAGGCGATGCCTTTGACTTCAATGTTGCGCTCCAGGACCACTTCAAGTATGCAGCTGCTTCATAGTGTGTCATGAATCATGACTAACTCAGTAGTGAATTTATGTATTCTGGTTTACGAAACTGTCTTCAATTCTCATCTGCATCTTGTCTCATCTGCCTCCCAGGTGGGTGAAACAAGAAACTGAATTTAGCAAACAGGCGCAGGCTCCAGACTCCACTCCTAAACTGGACCTCGGCTTCAAAGAAGGACAGACCATTACTCTCAATATTGGGGTAACCTGATTTTCATTGGATTTAACGGTCACAAGGTTGGAACATTAGAGGAACAACATTGCACATACTGTAGCACTGATAGTCTTTGATTAGACCTCTAAATGGAAACCACTGTTTTAACAAATAAACCATGATTAAGGTTTAGGCTTGTTTTGATGCGTTTTCGCTGCAGTCTCAACTTGCTGTCCTAACTATAACTTTTCCAGCAATCCAAAAAGAAGGACAGGGCTCGTCCCCAGAGTTCAGGTGGCCTTGGGCTTCTTCCACCTCCTCCTGGGGGCAAGTTAGCACCACCTCCTTCATCCAGATCTACCAATCATAACACACAAGCACCTGCAGGAGGAAGCGACACCGGTAGGTAATTGTAACACTACAGTATGGAAAGCTGGAGAGGTCATGCACTGACTGTTTTTTTCTTAACTTGGATACTAAAACGATTTATTCCATAATCACGAGAAAACTATTTAGAAGCAAATCATAGTTCTTTTAGGCAGCGTATCTTTGGGCACGGCATTGTACCGTACGCAGCGCTGTTACTGTAGAAACATTGCACTTGAGCACTCTGCTGGAAACAGCTTAGCCCAATCTTAACTCAGTTGTCAAAAGCAGTTAAAATTATGACTCCAATAATCCACTGCATTGCAGCTTTTCTTCCATGTTCATGTGCCTGTAGGTTGTTCTAGATGAGTGAAGTTGTTTCATTTACAGAGTATGACCTGGCTGCTGCACTCTGAAAAGTTCAGATGGTCAATTATAGAGTACGGGAAAGTTATTTAGTTGTTGAAAGCTTGTGTTTCCTTGGCCCCAACGGGGTCTCCTGTAAAAGCTGTTTCCAGTGGAGCACTTGTATCCACAGTCTTTACAATGAAAGTGGTGAGTGCGACGTTAACGTGCTAACGTAGCTGTAGCCAAAAACTATGAGGTAGGCTGCAGTTGTAAAATACAGGAATTTTCCTTTTAAAGATCATTGTTGCCCTTCTCTCCTCCAGCCCACTGTCAGATAGACGTAGTGTTGACTGATTTATCGTCGAGGTTTGTCTCTGAGATTTCTGCAACCACTTGAATACAATGGAGGTGAATGGGATTTTGGGTTTTGTGCTCAAAACATCTGTCAGTTTCGTTACTGTGAACAGCTTTTCATTGTATTGTATTTGAGTTGTGGCAGAAGTTTCAGAGTTCGATGTTTGAAAACCTCATAATGAAAGTATCTGCATGGCTAGATGTCTCTAGGGGAAAATACTACATTTGGGTGAACCAACCCTTTAGCAAAATACAATTTTCAGACTTCATAGTCTGTGAAATTACTTCTAAGATGCTATTTAATGCTGAATTCTTCGACTGATCTAGAAATCTAGATTCTAGATTTTGCTTGCAGTTTAAGAGGTGCATTATGTTTCTGTCTTATCCTTTTAAGGTTTTTTGCTTGACCTGGACTCTAGCAACTCCAACTCAGCGGCTCCATCCAACCCCGCCACCACAGCCAGCTCTGACCTGTGGGGAGACTTTGACTCTGTATCCTCGAAGTGAGGAGCGATCCTTTTAGTGTTTCTCCCTCTTTATCTCTCTGTAAATGTATGCAGAACTTTTTGCAACTTTGTTTTTCCCGTGTCACGGGGTCCCGTATCTTTCCCTGCCAAGCAGGGTAAACCCCCCTCCCCTCCCCTCTGCACTATTTATTTTATTTAACTTCAGTTCTTCATGGCTTTTGTTCTTAGTCAGAGATACACCCAGGCTTCAAAGTCCAATACGAATTAGGGAGATTTAGAGCTATAGGCCACCAGCCCTTCCCACCCTTCTTGTTGATCCATTTCCCTCTCTTCTTCTGTATCGAGACCTCTAGAGCTCTAGTTTGAATTCTACATTTGTCCCTTTTCTCATCCTCTTAATGTTTTATTTGCTCATTTCTATCATAGATTATAAATAATAGGATCAAGGGAGACATAATCAGACTTATCTGATGGTGAAATCTGATAAAATGTGACTATGGATGAATTTTATGTACAGAGAATATTTATTTTAAATGTATATATTGTCGGTAGTTTGTTATTATTGTCATTGGCGTTGTCACCTGTATGTACTGTAGCTTATATTCCTCCAAGTCCCCAGCAGAGGGACTGACTATATGCACTGACTGGCAGTCTAGTCTGTCTATGTAGTTAGTAATGCATAAAGTCTGCATTTAAGGGATCAGGGATTGTTCGAATCTTAGACTTGTAGTTAAAGTTTACCACGAGATGATTTTACTTGAAAGAAGCGCGTTAAGCTGTAGCTGATTTACAGAACATTCGTGCTCTCTAGCGCTCTCTTGTGGCTCTATAGCATCATTTAGAGAGACGTCCACAAATTGAGTTGCAGCTGTTGAACACACATTTCACTTGGGGATGCGTCCCGGGCACTGTGTGCACTGATTTAACTGTAGAGCAGTACAAAGAGTGAGAGGGATGTGGGAATGCTGGATGCGACTGGGTGTTACCAAAAGAAAGAGAAGCGTCAAGTGCTTTTATCTTCGCCTCAAGGGGAAACCGAGATGATTTAGCCCGTGTTCTGTCATCTCTATTCGGCACAGCTGTTAAAGCTGTGACTGGTGAGTCATTTAGGTCGCGACCTCTCTCCTGCTCAATGAATAGGTCTGTGTTTCAGTCAGTGAGGGGAGCGCTTCATCCCCTCAATTCTTTACGAGAAGGCGATCGGGTCGTAGACCTCAACCTCAGCATGTCGTACTGTACAAACAAAGTTTTAACTGTGATCTTCGATCCCGTGTCACGATGTGATGTTATTACTGGTATTCTGATGCAGGCACGTGCGACGTGCGGGACCAAGCTAGTCTGTGTTTTCAATGCAGTGTTTTGTCATGATATTGTTCCGTACGGAGAGGCACTGATATCGCGTGCACATGTTTTTTGTGACGGTGATAAGCGGCGTGGTGATGGATGTTGATTGGAACGCACAGAGACTGTGTGAGTGTAAAGCCCTACGTATGTTTGTCAGTGTTTGTTTACTGTTTAAATTATATGCACCTCTCCCAGATGTTACTTGTTATTCAAGCTGTATATGTGTATGGAAATGTATATGCAAAGAAAAACATAAAGATCTCACTCAATGATCAACTTTTATTGGATGTTTTTTTCCCTCCTAAATAAACAGAGCGAAAAACAACAAATCATTAAACATGTAGCTAAATGTAGCTTTATTTATCTGGATACAATAGTGCACGTAATACTGGATTGTCAATGAGTACCTTACAATCCACAACAGTGGGTCTTTCTTTGTACAATGAAATGACTTAGTGCTGCTATAGGCCCATTACTACAGTACCTTAAATGGATCGTAAACCATGGAAAGACATGATCTGTGTCCGACAACACACAGATGAAATGAGCACACCCTCAATATTCACACAGAAAAAGACTAATACATAAACTTAGATATGACTCAGCACATTGTGTGAAACAAAAAAAAAGAGAAAGAGACCCCCAGGTGTTGAGTGGTGGATTTACGGTGTTATGGGCTGTTTTTATGACGACGCTCCTGGATTTGTGTCTCTAAGGGGCTCATATCCTCACCGGTGGTCACAACGCCATCCTGGGCTCATCAGGCTTTGTTTGCCCAGGTTTTGGGGTTGCTACGGCGATTGCGACAGCGTTTCCTATTAGATGACCTCTCAACACGCCTGGGCCACCCGGACCTCTCTCTGCACAGTTCGGCTGTAATGTGCAAAAGACAAAGATTTGTCTGTAAGCGTGTGATCCCGTACGTCATGCTTGTTTTACTTGCAGGGCGTCTCACCTTTCAGATACTCGTCCTGTTGGCAGACTGTCCTCATGCAGATCTCTTTGTTGATCACATAGACACGAGGAAGGCTGCAACAGAAGTTTATAATATGGTGAGTATCGTGAGCTGGAGTTTGGTCTGGTTTGATGATGCAACTTAGCAGCAGTGTAACATCACGTTTTGTCCCATTTATCTGATGTCTACACACAAAATATTCTCACTTTATGATTATTTTTTTAAGATAAGCAGGGGAAAGTAGCTCCACCTGCAGCAGATGCAGCATTAAAACATTGCTCTCATGTTGCATCAGTCATAATATGAAAACACAGACAGAGTAGTTTTGGTATGATAACACTCTCATACACTTTGACTTAAATCGTCTTCTTCTCGCCAAAGTTGAAACAGTTGCGGCTGTTCCGCCTGAGAGATTTCTGTGTTTCTGCTTTTGTCTCCGCTCTCGTCTCTGCGGTCGAGGGCTCAGACAGAGAAAAACGTGATGTCACACCTTTCTGTGCACCAATCAGAGTGCAGCAACATTTAAATTAAAATCTGGTGGTGACAGTTGAAGGTTGTATGGCGTAAGTTGACGGGAAGGCTTTGATAAAACACCTGCACAGTCCTGATTAAGCAGCTTAGTGCTGAGTTTTTATAAATCCTTAATTCAAAACTGTTTATATTTTTGTGAACTTTAACTTTGATTGTTGTTTACCTAGTCATGAATATTGAAAGTTTTTTCAAGGGCTTTAAATTAGAGTATTTTTCATCTCTGCCATACTCAGTGTGTCATAGCTCTGGATTAAGATATTCGCTGCAGATCACCTGTAGATGCAAATACCGATACCAATACATCTCTTGATGGGCCGGTGAACCGAGTACATCCTGGTGCAAGGATACATCTCCTCCCTACAGTCTGCAGAGACAGAAGATACATGACACCAATCACAATGACAGGATGGAGCACACAAAGATGCTGTGCCAGCAGTTCTCGGTGGGGCCTCCTGAGAGGCGGTTCAGAGGTCATTTCCAATTTGCTGTCACTCACTTTCTGGCAAGGTGCCTCCAGGTGCTGCAGTGGCCTCTAGAATTAAGGAAAGAAAACACAATCAGATTGGGAACACAATCTTGTGATGGCTCACAGATGGACAGATGTCATGCAGCGTAACTCGTCCCGATCCCAAAGTGTGACTTATGAGTAGAAAGAGCGTTTACCATCCTGCTGAGCTTGGGCTACAGCTGCGAGCGCTGTGGAACAGAAACCACATGAGGGGAGTGTTTCGCAGCATAAAAACAAACACGCAGCGACTCAACCGTAATTAAACAAGATGATTTGTGTGTTCTGTTTGGCAGCGTTACCGTGGAAACTGCAGAGGAGCAGGACCACTGGAAGGCTGCCCATTCCTTCAACTTGTAAGAGGTAAAAGCTTTACGAGCTAGAGGAAACCAAAGAGGAAAAGAGTCAGGGTGATTTCACAGAGTGGAACTGTTCAATATCCTCGCTCAAGATTTTTGTGCTGTTTATGTTTCCTTTAATCTGCTTGCATATAAATGCTCCCAACGTTCCAGGTCTGTAATGTTTTCCCTAAAGCTTTGCTCCAGCTAAGAACACAGAGAGAGCAGTGCTACGTTTTGGACGGCAGACAAGTTGTCATCGTTATAGGAGTGCGCCTGATGTCATTTTGCGGTGGAACAATCTGCTCCTGTTATACTTTTGACTGCCTGTAAACAGCCTGATAGTAGCGCAAGTATGAAAAACAAGTTCTAAATGACACTTTTCTCCTTTCCCTCACTCCTTTTCTTGCTCTTCTCTCCCGCCCTGCATCATTCCTCTCGTGATGTGTCAGTGTAACTTTGGAGTCCAAGACGTGAGTTCTCTCAAAAGAATGTGTTTTTTTTTTTTTTTTTTTGTGCCCTATTTGAGCACCCCTCCGCCCCTCCTCTGGTACAGTCGCACATTCTTTTCCAGCTTTCTTTTCATAGAACATATCACTGCTTTCCAACTGTACGGTCATCACTAACCCTTTCTGAGCATCACAGTTTTTTGCCACAAACTTTGTGCGTTTTCCACTCCGGTATTCCCAGAGTTACACATTTGCAATTACTGAATTGAAAAACTCTGATTGTCCTGGTTTAGCTCAGAGCATGCCACTGGTTGTGACTGTGACATGTTTTTTTTTTGGTTTTTTTTGCTGCGTGTACTTCCTGAACTCTGTATGCAGCCAGATATCACATTAATATACAAATAAACACTGCAGTGAGCCAGTTAATCAGCCAAGCATTCGCCCTTTACATTTCAGTTTTACGTCTAAATCAACAGGAAACATCCATCGACATCTCTGGATGTGAGATATCCTGCATGTGCAGATGCTCTCCCTCTGTGCATTTCCTACAGTTAGGTGTTAAAATCAGGGTGAAAAAGAAGCATAATTAACTCGTACTCACAACTTTTTGCTGTCGTCCACAGCTGCTTTAGTTTTATGGATCTTTTGTCTTCTCCTCTTTTCCCCTCCTTCCCTCTCCTCTCTCCTCCTCCGCCTCCTCCTCCCCCTGTCCTCCTAACCATCATGGTTTCCTTGCATTTCACTTTTTTTTTTCTCTTGTCCCAATCTGGTAAAAAAATTAGTATGCAGATATAATCTGATCTCTTTCATGCAACGTTGTTTTTTTTGTTTCTCAAGCACATTAGTATTGGTCACCTTGTGCAGACATTTTAATAGGCATATACAGATTCAGTATCACGGCATGAGGCATGCATAGCGTCCGATCACCAGACAAAACAACAACAAAAAAACTGACTGTCATCATCCACACAAAGCAGGGCACTCTTCAGTTCAGTAAATAGACACACAAGACACAGTGGACTTCCTTTACCTTAATAAACCTTTGTATTTGCAAACATATATGTAAAGATGTCACTTCCTATATTTGTTTAAAATAAGATCGGAGGTGTGGGGTGGTCTTACTTGCTTCTTTGTGTAAGGTTGAATATATTTGCTACTCTAGCTGTAAGAGCATGCAGATTCTTCTGAGCCTCGGCAAACTCTCTTTCTCCTGGAATCTGCTCGCAGTTGTTGTCTTATTAATGGAAAAAATTAAACAATGAAGCAATTGTAAGACACACAATTGAACACAGGCATCCAACCATAGTGGGCCTCAACTATGACTTATATGTGTTACTTAATATACCCAGTAGGTGGAGCAGTGTGCATAGAAGAGGGTCTTTGGCCTCTGCACACAATCCTATGCGGGGAGTTAAGGAGTGAGTTTAGGCCCATGTCTCTGCAGTAATAATCAGTGACCCATATTTTATATGAATGTTTTAAACATATGTTTCCTGAAAGATGTACGATTTGAAATCTTAACGGCAACCGCAGTTTGTTTGTTTAATTTGGTGGTGAAATGATTTGATGATCATTTGATTAATCGTTTATGACATTTCTAAGCAAAAAACAGGAAATGTTCTCTGGTTCCAGCAACTCCACTGTGAGGATCTGCTGTTCTGTTTTATATTCTTGTTGACGCTATATATTTGGGTTTTGGACAAAAAGAAATATTTGATGTGATTTATCTATTTTATAAATCAATTGATTGAAAAAGTAACAACTATAGTTAACTAACTATTGTTTAGTTTATAGTTTAATTTATTGCCACAGGAGTAAACCTTGCTCAATTTGTTTTGATTTTGTAAATTTATATCTTTGGGGTGAAAACATCAGTAAAGAAAAAACTGGAACATATTTGAGGAGAACATGTCTGCCTTTCTTTTTATCATCATTAGTTATTCTTTATTTATTCCTGTGTGTTTTTGGACATTAACAGGTGATGCTCAACAACACATCTGTAAATTAAGCATAACTTAAGAATATAGTATATAATATACGAATACATATTTCTCCAAACACTTCACTATGTGAATCTTCAGAAAGTTTGTGATCCATGATAAGCCAAAGATACTTACACTCTGTCACCAGCTTAGTCTGCTTTCCTTTCTTGTCTTTACGATTATTTCTAAGAACTGTGAATATATCTGGCGCAGTTACTTGCAGAACGACAACTGATATCATGCACAATTTATTGATCAGATAATTCAGATAATCAGATATGTGTCATCTGTAACATACAATTTCTTAAATCAGTTTATATAATGAAATATCCCAAGTGGTAATCTTCGCAGAGATGAAAGTACCTATCAAGGCCATAGTTCCTGACCCTTTGTTTCAGAGGCTCTTTGTGTTGAAAAGATGGGACCATTACAGCTGCATTGGGAGGGAAACTTGACTCTGCATTGGCCTCCGTGGACTTGACTAATATAAATATTACTCCACATACCTTTGAAGTCACACACGACAAAACTCTCACTGGCTCTCACCTTATGGTCGGGCCTAGTCAATTCAAGAGGGAGACACTCATCATCCCCTTGACATATCGGGGCTACATGGACTCCAGGGTGACTGCCTGTGGGGTGGCTCTAACAAGGTCGACTGGGCGAGCCCGATGACAGCTTGACAGATGGAGCCAGTGTAAGCAAAAGAGAGGAGGAGAGGAGCCAAGAGGAACGATCAATCCTTTGAACACATCAACCTGCCACTGCTTACCCTGCTCCGCCATGACGGGGGAAAGTATAGCTGAGATGAAGAAAGAGAGGAGAGGCAAGCGTGGAGTAAAAGAGTCAGGTGGGGAGGAAGCAAGAAGTAACACAGAATAGTAAAGGCAAACATGCCAGATAGTTAACACATGATAATATCACGACTTGTTTATTAGTTGGATGGTAATGCACGAGGCATGCCAGCCCTGCAATACATACTCTCTCACCGACCTCCTTTTCACCCTAATACACTCCTCCCTCGCTCTCTACCTCTCCACTGTCTCTGCATTTCAACCACTTGTTACATTTACACATACTGCTGTGTTTGCTGTCTAAGAAACACACACACACACATTTTTGTCTTTCTGTACATTTGGGGACCCTTGTTCACAACATGCATTCTCTGGCCCCTGACTCTAATGTCGACAATCCTTAATGTTACCCCTTACCATTTTTTAAAGGATTATTTTCTCATGATTCTTGCCTTTATTGGATATGAACAGCTGAAGAGGAACAGGAAAGGGGGGAGAGGGAGGGGATGGCATGCATAAAAGGGCCAAGGCTGGAATCAAAGCGCTGTGGTTAGGACTCAGCCTTATTACATGGCGTGTATGCGCCCTCAACCTCAATCTAACCTGAACCATAAAAACAAGTCTGAACCTTCCTTGAAGTAGTAAAGACTGGCCTCTTAATGCAGAATGTCCTCGCTATGATGGTTTGGCACATTAGTCAACAAAGCGATAGCAATACAAGCACACACACACACAGCAAATTAATTCTCTCATTTACACATTACAATTCTCAGTTAATGCTCACTCATGACATACTACAAACTAGATAATCAGCACTTCTTCCTCTGCAAAAGTGTTAGTTTGAGGTTCTTCTGGTACATCTACAGCATGTGACCTCTCTCAATCCTGGCTAAGCAATTAGAGTCACTGAACCTTCAAAAGCAGCCAGGTGACCCCGAAGGTCGGGGGTGTAGGGGGCAAATAAGGCCACGATGGCCCAAGAGTTTTGCTTCACTGTGGGGATACATTTCAGACACCTGGCCGTATGAACTCTTTATCTGCTACGCTCTGGTCATCAATCTGGCTCTCATATCGGTGTCTGCTTTTGCAGCTATCATCCTGACGACATCTGTCCAAATATCTGTTACATCGAACATAATTTTCCAGCTGGTTGTCTCCTTCATCCATGCAGCCCCTGAACATTTTTAGCAAAGAACATGAAGCTCTCTTCCAAAGACAGGAAGAAAGGAACTTAGCGAGATGTGAGATGGAAATTTTAGCTTTATAGACAATAAATTGTGACACCATGCAAATGTTCATAAACTTTAAACTTTTGTGCTGTTCTAAAATTCGTATCTTGCTGACATAATAAATCTAAATCCGATATAATTGGGATCGGTGTGTCTTCTCAGAGATCTGCCATGACTTGGTACAGACATGTATCTATTAAGAACCAGCAGTCTTCTTGTATAGTTGTCCTCGTTTCTCCTGTTTTCATCATCCCTGCTATCTGTCCTCACGGACCTCGAACAGATTTGCACCTCGATTAGCATCTTTGTGTTGGCACACAATTGTCTCTGCGGTGTGCAACATGTGTTTCCATTTGTCAGGCTGTGGTCCTCCATTAGCTCCATGCCCAAATGTCACATGAGCCTTGTTCCTCTGTTTCTCAGAAAACAACGCATCCCAAAAGCCGTTACTAAAGGAGATATCAAGTGTTTTAATGTAAACATACTATATTGGTATGTTTACAGTCGAAGGAGTAGTTCATGTTACCAGTGACCTGTGAAGTGAGAGGTTCAGGGAGGGAGTGACTGACAGGGAGACAGCCGGCAAAGCTGCATAAAGTAGATCTGACCACAGAAGCAAAGATGAAAGGAAAATGCTCAGCCCGAGTGGCATGAGGGGAGAAATACAAGGGGAAAGTAATCAGCAAGACGGCTGGAGATAAAAAAGAGAGCAGAGACGAGGGAGTTAACAGGCAAGATGGGTCACAGTGTTCCATCAGATTGTGCTTGTGCAGGCCTACAGGCGCCAAGGCAGCCTGACTTTTGCGTTTTGGAGGGCTGTGGAGTGCAGATAGTCAGAGGGAGGTGATGATGTGCACGGTGTGTAAATAGATGGGCTTGGGATCTATTTATAAATCCATCTGGAGTGGCCCTTAGCACAGGGGTTAACACAGGCCCTGGTGACATAGACACACACCAACACTGCACATTAGCAGCTTGCTACTAAAAGGGATCCAATCCAAAATGAAACTGAGATATTGTGCACGTTGCAGAGTGAAATTTAAAACTGAGGATTAAATTATCTGGGATGCATTTTTCCATCTACTTATTTGCAGTGGAAATAAACTGAAGTCCACCTATTGTGAGCTAAATTTAAGTTTGAAGATGTATTTCATTGTTTTTCCTTGCAGCTAAGTTCTTTGTATCTGCAGCGGCAGACAGTTGTTAACATAGCATGATTCAGGAGTGGCAAACGTGCGCAAAGTGGCTCTAAGCAATGCCAAAGCATTCTTGTGGGGGCACTGTGACAGGAATGCAGGTGATTTCTCAACCAGTTATTGTCCTCTGTGACAGATGTAGGGCAACCTTCCCCAGGAACAACATGGAGGTCAACCTGACATGTGTGTAGATTTCACGTGAGGTTGTTTCTACTGTCAGCGCCTCAAGCAATCATGTAAGTACAGTATAATATATTATAATAAAGGTCGTTTTGGCTTAAAAATAATTGCCAGTGTGTGAATAAATGTCACGCCTCTCTCTCTGCTGCAGGTCTGGGGTCTGCATCACGTACACGCTGGTATCACTATCAGGTTGTATTGTTCAGTCCAATTTTAGATGTGCTTCTTGTGTTCTGCAGCACCTGTTGCTTCATCCCATCAAAGATGCCACTGAGTTCCACAGATACACCTTTCCAAAAGTCTATTTTAAAGGTATCACACGTTGTCAGTGATTATTGCTAAAAATTTGTAAAAAAAAAAAAAAATAAAAAAATAAATAAATATACATATTTATTTATTTATTTTAAATAAAAATTTGTTTCATTTTGAGTTTTTCACCTCATGGTTAAGTTGCTGATAAACGTTTCTTGGCTGCATCTTCTGGAACCTTCTTTATGTTTTCTTATTAATCAAAAGGTGGGTAATGTTGGCGGAAGACATACTGTTCATCACTCAAATGTGGCCTTTTTAAAGCCAGTATATGTGGGGAGTTGCATGAAGGGTTATTATTAAATGATCATTATTAACGTGTTAACGTGTCCTATGTTTGTTGTGAAGTTATTGCATTTATTTTAAATTTGAACTCAGTAGCAAGAACTCAAACCTTTGATAAGTTTGGGATTTCCTTTCTTTAGCTTTTAAGGCTTCAAGTGACTCCTGACCCCGTCCTGTCCTGCATCATACACACTGATATTTCAGTCAAGAAAGATCAAGGTCTCTGAAGTGGGGCATTTGAAGTGACGATAGCAGCGGAGGTTGTCCTTACAGTGCAGTGTTGTTGTTATCATAGCTTCAGCTTTATATTTACAATTATATGTGAAGATCTCGAAGTACCTTTCTAAAACACCTTTATCCTAATTTGTAATTTTGATATTGTATGTGTTTTTATGAACTGAAATTCAAGTAAACAAGTTTATTTTATTTAACCAATTCCAGTACAGATTTTACACTACAATACAGCTTAGGGTTTCAAACATCAAACCTTTCTTGTATTTTCATTAAGGCGCACATTCATACACATACACACACTGGAATATATACAACAATGGAAGTGGTTGGAAAAATCTGAAAATATAGCACCTTATATTAGAGTAAATTTTGTATTAGATTTAAATTTATACACAAAAATGCATTGCAGCATAACGTCAAGCATGTTACATTCATTAAAAAAAACACTACTCTAGAAACAGTTTCATAAAGACAAAGCTTATCTCTCCCCTCTTCCTTCCCTCACAATCTCCTCCTCAATCACCCCTCCTGCCTCCCTTATTTTTATGGCCTCCTTCTCTGCCTCCTCTGCCTTCCTCTTCTCCTCTCTCTCCGTCTCCATCAGCCATGGCCCTCCCAGGTAGCTCAGGATCTCCTCTGGGTTTCCTCTGCGTTTGGGCTCAGGGTGGAGCAGCTCCTTGAAAAGAGTCATCGCTAGCGCACTGACACCGTCAAACTGTGAAGGAGGAGGGTTGTCCGTTTGTTCTTTCTTCACGATGGCGTAACTGTCTATTTCCTCCTCGTCAATCCACTCACCATCCCTGATCTTCCCCTCCTTTTCAGCCTCACGCATAAACCACTCCTTGTATCTACGGTAGCCACGGTCATCGAGGGTGCTCTCCTCCCATGGAAAGCAGCTAGTTAAGAGGCAGTAGACAAGTACACCAAGTGCCCAGCTATCAATACAGGGCTCCACTGTTATCCAAATGTCCTCCATCTCCTCTTCAGTCCCATCACGCTGCCTCCTCTCCCACTCCTTCTCAGCCTTCTTGGCAGGTTCCACCTCTGGAGTACAGAAGGGCGACTCATACCAGACGGCACGAACAGTGGAGCCGATGGCCCGGGCAAGGCCAAAGTCACCCAGTTTGACCCAGCGGCAGGCGCCGTCACAGAGGAAGATATTCTCAGGTTTGATATCACGGTGGACGAAGCCCAGGGAGTGCAGATGCGTAACGGCACCACTCAGCTGGGCCATCACCCTCTGGACACACTCTTCACTCACCCCGACCTGAAACAGCAGGAAAGTTTGGATCAGCGTTGACTCAACATCAGAAATCTCTCCAGAGGGTCGTACAACACTTCATATCAGATGACAGATGCAAATGAGGTGAAATGTGGTGAGAACATGACATGAAAGCCAAACAAAACTTGCGTCATCAGCCATGGTGGTGACGCTCTTGGAAACCCCTGCTACTCAGAAAGCACGGGGGCCCTTATTCTTATCACTACTCTATTATGTTACTGGCAGTGACACAGACACAGAAGGGGGCGAGCTGGAAGCCTTTATCTGTCTCAAAAGGACTTGATCAGCAGTTACAGTTTCCATGAAATCCCAATGAGAAAGCCTCAAGTTGAAACCTTCTGAACTTCAATTCAAAATCGGCTGTCATGCGGATGTCAGCCTACAACCTCATCTTCTTGAAATTACATTTATATGGCTGGAGTATTGTTGCAGGCAACATTTTTCCAATGTTGGGAAAGATTGTGGTTTCGATGAAATGTTGATGAACTAAACAGGTTTCTTCCCCTGCTTTGAGTCACTGGTGGTGCTTGTGAAATTGTACTGTATTGACTACAAATATAGTCAGATCGCCAGTAAACATTTCAAATGTAAATGTAATTTGTAGGGGCAACCCAACTTAACAATCGTGCAAGCTTTTATTTTGATGAAACCACAGGAAACGCCGTCTGCTCCTCATTCTACAAGTATCTTAGGCTGGACATACCATGCAGGGGTAAAAAAAAGCATTTTTCATGCCGCAAATCCGCCAAACTGACCTCTGACACAATCACACTGTAGAGGTCACCGTATAGACCAGCCTGCTGGGCAAAGACATAGTATGTCGGTGTGGAAAAGAAGATGCCGAGGGCCCTTGTCAGAGAAGGATGGGTGCAGTAAGAAAGGGAGAGATTGTATTCACGCAGGAAGGAGGTGAGCGAGGTGGACTGACGAGGGAAGAACTTCAGAGCCATAGGGGTTCCTGAAGGGAGTGAAGCAAGACATAACATGTGGTGAATGCTGCAACATCTAATCAGGTTTTGTCCTAGGTTGTCAAAAAGCTGTCATTGGCGATGGAATGCGAGTGTTGTCCATCACTGACACTTTGAACAAATATAACTTCCCCTCTGGGGCGACTCTGTTACACATCTAAACCCCAGTTGCGGCAACTCTATCTCAGAGAATGTGCCAAAGCACTTCATTACAGCAACAGAAGCGCAAAAGGTTAAATGAACGCTATCAAAATACAGATCTGTCCTCACATTACTGCAGCGCTGACCCTACGCAACATGTGTAGTTTTTTCATTAGAAAGGAACCCGAGCCTGAGATCAATGTGCTGCGGTGGAGATACACAAGCACCCATTTCAGATTTGATTAGTGTAAAAGCTTAATCAAAACTCTTAATTAAATGTGCAAACATCGAGAAACTTGAATTATAATCCCGCACACACTTGCAGACTGATTAAACGTGATTAGACGTCTCAGGCAGGCGTGACCTAAACTGAGTCTTCCACTAACCTCTCTTTCGGTGCACAGCCAACATGACCTTTCCGTAGGATCCCTCTCCGAGGAGCTTCACCACCTGGAAGTGTTCGGATACCTTCAGACTGGGCATGGACTGAGCCGTCAGGAAACATCGCTCATCAAGTTCCTGGGCTGCTGCAGCCTGTTCACACGCACACACAAAAATCCATATTCAGTGTCGTTACAGATGATGATTGCGTCAAGTGAAAGCAGATCCACAGCTCGATCCGCATGTGTTGATGTCAGTGATAGATAACTTCACAGAATGAAGTCTGAGCATACTGACGCGTTACCCGAGACTGCCACTTTTAAAAAAGCAAACGCAAATGCAACTTTAAATCTCACATGTCTCATTAGTTGCAACACTGTTCCCAAGGGAGGACTTGTTTTCTGAAAGTTCATTCTTTTACTTTCTCGCCCACCATTCGTACTTTCCCAGCATGCATCGGTCAGAAAATCAGCAGAACATACTGCGTTACGGTCTGGCATGATCACCCCATAAACGGGATGAACTTGAGACATCAACGTGTCTTATCAGGACGATCAGAGCATTTGGCGCTGTCATTCAGTTTCCATCATCATTCATTGTTGATCGTGAAGTCACATCCATGACAACTTCCTTTGAAGTAGATCCCCCGTCACATACCCCGGCAAATTAGGAAGTCTGTGAACTGTTACCGCACAGAGCTTAGCACAAAAGATGAAGCAATTGTCATGACATATTTTTACTTTTGACCTTCCATATGTTGCGTAATTGAGCTTAGTGGGATTTAAATGTTGAGCTAAGTACACCTGTTATGTCTGCAAACATGTAATATATCTGGTGGTTATTGCATTTTAATATATAATCATTTTTTTCTTGATTCAGCTTAAGATAATTAGCCCGATTGTGGATGTTTTCCAGTAAATCTCTGATGGTGAAGAGAGATTCGACCGTGACACGTGTGATTTATTTTTGAGTTCTGCCATGACAGCAGTTCAGAAAAACTGATTGATCTCAGTTATGGGTTTCTGCTTGACAAACAAATGGATCTGATGTGCAGCCAAAAATAAGACTGCAGGTTTCAGCCAGTCTGAGTGTGAAGCTTGGCACAGATGCAACCAAGACAGCTCTATTTAAAATAGAGCTGATAATGGGCCGCTTCAAGATCAATGGCGTATAGATTGATACTGATCCAACAAAAAGCTTCTGTTTGAATTTTCAGAGCTTTTTTTTTAAACTCACTCACGCCTGGGAAAATGCTGCATTTGAGACAGTTTCCAAATGCAAAGAAAACTGAAAACAATTGAAACTCTATGGTAAATAATGAGCACATTTATAGAAATGGTTACATGGGGAAATAAAAAGATACATTTGTCTGTGTGTGTTTGTCTAAGCCTTCTCACGGTTTTGAACTCAAAGCAAAGTGTTAAATTCCTGAACTCAAATCTCACTTAGGTTCCTATCCTATCTTCCTATCGTAGAGTTGTTAACACATGTTTGGGTTATCACATTATTACATTCTCCGGCTGCTGCGCGTTCCACTCGTGCCAGAGATAAATTAATATAATTTATTAGGTTTGGAAAACTGGGTCTTATCCAGGTCACAGTTTGACTTGATGATTTAGTGGCTGATGCATAAATCATCGCGGATGCATATGTGATGACGACAGACACATCCTGATACTTGCCATGTCCTTTGAAAACTTGTAAACGGAGGTGATTATTAATTAAACCCCTCATTAGTAACTTGGCATAAAGCGAGTGATTTGCAATGAGCGCTCTGCATGAGCTAACATAATTAACAAATTTGAAGTTTGGTGCAAGCGCTCAACATTACAAGCTGAAAATCCTCTCAGTGTCATTTGCCATCAAACGCACGCAGCCTCACAGTAATTTTGGAATAAAAAGCCAGCATTGTAACGGTGTCGTGCCTGTCATCTCATCATATAGCTGCACAAACACATTAGTAACATGATATATGAATCCCAAACTCTTTGCACATACATTTATAGAATAACTACATTTATGCATATTTTTGCTGCCATTGTTTTTTGCAGCACAATAAGATGATTTTGTGACTATCACTTAACTCATTTAAGTGTGCATGTAGCATATTGCTGCTGGATTTATCTTCATGTGAATAAAGTGCAATACTTACTGCCATTTTCTGCTCAGTTGGTTGATCTCTGCTCACTTTGTCTCAGCTCTTTTCACCATCTAAACACTTAAACTGGCTGAAGATGAGCTGCTTGCCACTGCAGCTAGCTGTACCGTTCTGTGCTGGAGCTCAACTCTGTCCTCAACTAGGCTGGCAATTGAACTGGAACTGAGGCTGATATATTTGCCTTTGCTCCGTTGTTCCATGCAATATTGCACAGCAGCTTTATAGAGAAGGCTCATAGATGTTTACTGGAGACCTGGATACTGTGTGCTTCTCCCCAGGAGACACACACTGAACTCTCTCCCTCTCTTTTCCTACTCTTGTGCCATCTCTCTCTCTCTCTCTCTCTCTCTCTCTCTCTCTCTCTTTGCCGGCATCTGTTATGCTGGCAAATACGCGTGAACTAGCTATAAGGCATGTCAAACCTCTCCCTCTCTCCCCTGTTCACAGCCCCCCCCCCACTATACGCAGCAGTGTTAATATCCCACCGTTTCCAATCTGTCAGTCAAACTGACCACATTAACCCGTCGCTCTCCTCCTCCTGCCTCCCTCCTCCTCAGCTGTCACTCACTTTCCGCCAAAGTATACACACCCTCTCCTCCCCCCTTCTCTTTCCATGCATCTCTCTCTTTCTCACCCTCTCAGTCGGTCTGAGTCAGTGGATTCCCCCCACAGTGTAGGATTCCTCATTTAATCAACAGGTATGCAGGAATGATTGGAATAGGCCAACAAGCTGTACTCATGATCCCCGAACCTCACTGGGATTACAGGGTACAGTTAAACATACCACTTCACGCTTTTATTGCTCAAGATCACTGTCCTCTCTTCCTGCGTGTCCCCTCGTGTCATAATAATATAAACTCTTAATTTCCCTTATGGCATCCTCTTGAGCTCACAGTGATGAACACCTTCAGGGTTTTCATTATGTTATTTTTTATCACCATCAGACAGACGAACCTTCCACACCTCATCTTCTGCTCTCTCGTGATATATTATGGTCTACCATCACAGACAGACACAACTAACAGCTGAATCTTTGCCTTGCAAAACACCTTCATTTTGCGCTTCGGTCTGTACATGCCAGCTCTGCCGATCAGGCCTCTTCTCCATCTCCCATGGCCTCGACACCCTCCTCCTCTTTCTGTCCACTCAGATAGATTTCCCTTGGTGCTCCATACTACAGGACTATTAATGCCACTGGCCCGAGGGCTGTTTGTTATGTAACACAAACACTGGCTGCTATCACAACGGCCTGGACCCTCCTCAGGTTACTACCACTGCGCTGGTCATGCGGCCGGCAATAGACCAATGACCGACATGTGCTTCCATGTTTGTGCTTGCACCATAGGGTTCTTCGGCCCCTGCTGTGACAACCTACACCCCCCCCCCAAAACATAACTTTCAACGCTTTCGCTAAGTTGATGCCAAGAGAGGGTCAATTTCATTCACAAATACGGGACATAAACCACACACGCATGCAGAATTATACACTACATGAATGTGGATTCACGGATGCTGATGCGCAGAGGGTCTTGCGCTGATGCGCAAGAGTGCATACTAAGGACATCTTTGTTGACAGTTGCATGTTTATCTTTGCTATTTGGTTACACCTTTATATTTTTGAGTGCTTTTGACTACCCAAAAAAAGAAATCGGTGAGATAACCCTTATGTAATACTACACTGGTATGCGACAAACATGATATATTAACTGAGAGGAGATGGCAAGATGTCTTCAGCCTTCTCTTTTCTATTTATTAAAATTCTTTCTTTAAAAAAAGAAACATGACATACATTTACAGAATATTTAATTCCAGAGAGTCACACTTGTTTGTCATTAACTAAATACTTAAGTACTACAGCTCCACAGGATTACATAATGTTTGAATTTCCTGGTGCATGTCATGAGAATGGTGCAAGAGGATGAAGCAATTCACAGCTCTAGCAGTTTGGAAATTGTAACAAAATAGACCAAAATAGAAGTATCTTACAAACCAAAATCCACAATAGACTTCTAACTATAACATTTAGGGACTCATATACATAATAATATGCATCTAAAAAGTATTGGAACATTGGTTATCAAACTGTGGTTTGGGTACTACTAGTGGAGTTTTTTTAATTGAAAAAACTAATTGGAAAACATAATAGACCATCAAAATACTATAACATTTAAAATTGCTGGAATGCAAATGAGTTTTGTATTTCTTGTGATATTTTGTTCGCCTGCTGCGAAGACACGCTCATTCACATGGCATGCACACACATCACAACCTTTACAACCTAAAATCTGCAAATGGAGGTAAAATTAATGCTTCACAAAAATCACTGTAACCGTGTCTCCAAACAGTAAATATAAGGAAGAAGAAGAAGTGCGGCTGAGGAGCGCACCTTTAACACCAAATTAGCTCTGGTTCTTAAACTGGTTCACTTCAACAAAGGTCAACAATAAATCTTCTTAGTAGTGAACCTGCCTCTTGTGTAAACTGTCTGTAGCTCAGCAGGATCAGTCACATTACTCTAACATCTGTCATAATGGTGATACTTGGAGAACTTAATATTTTCTGAGGTGGTACACGGTGTAAAAATTTGTATGAGACAATAGTTTTCATCCAGATTTGAAATATTGTCATTTAAGTTTTTTTTCCCAAACTTTCCTGATTATTTCTTGATATTTTGATTTACTTTGAGATTTAGACATTTGATCTGATAACACTGATAGCACTTTTATAACAGTACTTTCTGTTTATAAGTGGTATTTTTCATTGTGGCACTTTCCCAGTGTTTGTGTGCATGAATCATGTTGACTCAAAACACTCTCTTCTAACAGACAAAGGAGATACTGTGTAAAGTTCCTCTGTGACATAACCATGGAACAACACCTGTCAAAATAGCTTCTACGCTTGTGATAATCGCCTGCATTTCTGTGTTTATCTTCATGAGATTAGTGTTTCCAAAGCAGTGCGACAGCTCGTTACAGCTATACGGTTTGCTTGAGTCCTGCTGCCATGTTTCCTTCTGTCCCCTCCTCCCCGGAGAGGAGGCAAAGATAAAAGGATAAAGAGATGCAGGATAAAAGAGGAGCTTGTAACACACATGTATGCCAGCTGTTACTGTGTTGTTCTCATCTATGAGGCTTGCTATGTATTATTTATGGTTCCACTGACAGGCAAAGGAACAGGGAAGCTGTTAGTTCAGAGTTAGTTCAGTGACGCCTCTCTGTGGACAGTGTGTGCAATTGCATTAGAGGAGAAACCATTGACAATGGCATGCATTACGTTACATAGAGAGTTATTTACCTTATTCAGGGCTCTGTAAGATTAAACATAAAGGCGACATATGTGTTGCTCAGCCTCAATAGGCTGCGACTTATTGCAGATTATAGTTTCAGACCTCAGAGGATAATCAGTCAGCAGTCTGCTCATGTGTCTCCCCACCACAGCGTCCAACAAGAAGACTTTTGTTCGACTCTGTGGAAGAAGATATGATGCGTTTACAACTCATCCATGCAGGAGGAAAATTCTAATTTTATAACCTCCATCTTCGCTGCCTGTACATAGCCACGCTTCATAAAGGCTGATGATTATGATGATGATGTGTCATGTTGACTTTGAGCAGCATTTTAACAGCAGATAAAGTTTAGAATTAAAAACCTAAAAGCCACTTTTAGGCTTTTATTATTAGATTATATATTTTTTAATATTATATTACACACATATTCAATAAATAAGTTTGTAATCATCTCAGTTTATTGTCCTTAAAGATTTTTCTGTCACTGTCACTGATCTATCACTGAACTGTCTTCTCATCTGCCTCAAGCAGCACTATTCTGCTCTCCAGTGGTAGAAGATGTACTCAGATCCTTTACTTAGTAAAAGTACCAATACCACAGCACAAAAACACTTGTTTAGAGGGAAAAGTCCTGCATTTTAAAATCTGTAAAAGATACTGAAAAGTATCTAAAGTATCTCATTTTGCATTTTTTATTATATCTGATATTGTTAGATTGCTACTACTAGTGCAACAATGAGCATAAGCAGCATTTTGCTGTTTGGTACTTTGGTCCAGTGATTCATCAGGTGAAAAAGCGGACCCAACTAGACAGTGTTTGTATGTATGGGGTCAAACAGTTCAGATTCAGACCCTCTGGTTTAATGTGTAACTCTGTGTCTTTTTTCAATTTAAAAGTCTTAATTAGAAAAGTAATTAATAACTGGTCGTAGTATAGTAGTGTATATATTGAAGCATTAAGTAACCTATATCCTTTTGAACTGCAGTGAAGTAAAACACTGTCATATTTAATGGCAAAACCTTTATTTATAGGCATTTGTTTGTTTGTTGTTTTTCTTTTTCACTCCATACTATTGCGGAGATTGTGTCTTGTAACTGTATTGTCAACACTGAAAACTAAATAAAGATTAAAGTACAAATATCTCAAACTTTCACTACAGTAAAATACCACTTTTCACATTGATGTATATAGATTATAATTCTACCTGTGACTGATCTGCATAACAGCCTGTTAAACATTTAAAATGTTTACCTGTTATTAACAGGTAAACATTTTAAAATAAAGAAGAGCCAGAAAGAGGATGTGATTTCTTCCCTCTGTGCAGACAGACAGGCGGCTGGTATTTAAATATACACAGCAACCAATCAGACGTTGCGTCCACATCTCTCCATACGAGCCTTTAAACATTAATGAAGCGTCGTTCTGCGTATCATTTCATATTGGGACTTTAATTTTCACTGCTAAAAGAGTCAATTAATTATTCATGAGTCTTGTACTACCGTCCCAGGAAAACAAAGATACAGGGGGTGCGGTCTTTCCTGTAGCCCGAGAGCGGAAGCGGAAATTCGGCCATCTCCTCGTACATTCAAGCTACAGCAGGGTCAGTACACACTTGATTTGGACATTTATTGTGCTGTGTTGTCAGTGTGTCGTTGACATTTCGGCTCGTTGTTCAAACGTGTGTGCTCGTCACTGTCCCGAGGCCGGACGTGTCTCTGCCGGGGCGCGTGCGGTCTCGCGCTCCTGTTGCCAGTTACGAACTAACTAGCAGGAGCTAGCTAAGCTAACTGCTACCTCTGCTAGCAAGCAGCAGCAAGTGATTTATTTGATCAGACTGTCAGGTAATGTTAACGTTAGTTTCTAGTCTGTTATGATTCAATGCTCGGGCGAGAATGAAACCGTTTGTTTGTCTCCAGCCAAGTCGTAACTTGCCTAGCTACACCCTTCTGTTTATACTTTACCCAGACTTGCTGGCAAAGTGCTAGTTTCGGTTAGCTTAGGTGTGAATGGAGGAGTTGCTTGCTTGCTTGCATGTCTGTCGATTGAAACACTTTGTGACACAGACGTGCTCTGGCCGTACAATGCCCGGGGTTGCACGTCAGCTCCGTGTCCAGACACCTCTGGTCTTCAGCGTAAGTTAGCTTTGCTGCGCTAACGTTAGCGTTAGCTTGCTACATTGGGGAGGTGTGACAAGTCAGGGGAGCTGCAGTCCGTCTGGGTGGGTGACGATTGTTAACCTTATCTGTGTGCAGGCTGGTTGGGTGGAGGTAACTCCTCGGTTGAGCTGTGCAACGTCAACTGCATGGAGGCGATAGGAGGGATACGTTAGCTGAGTTTAAAGCCAGCTCCTGGCCCTGCTGGCAATCTATGTAAATCGATGTCATAGCGTAGGTAACTGTGATTTACAGCTTCGCTTAGCTGCTGCTGATTCAAGTAAAGCATCTGTCTGACATACTAGTAGATGAAATCTGATGTTTGTCAGTATCAAAGGCTGTGGAGGGCATGTTATATTCCTTATCAAAGATTAGTTGGCGTGTCTGAACTTTGATACAGAGCTCCAGGAGTCTCTGAACTGGCTTTAGGCAATGGTTGCCTAATGTTGAGTTGTGCAACGTGCTCTCATATTTGTCTGACCTACAAATCTAAACACGAATGTCAGCTATAGGTTTGCAGCTGGGTCTTCAGTGTCGGATATAGTCCTAATGCATATACAAAAACAGATTTAAAGTACTTTTATTTACGTGTATGAACGCAGAGCAAACCCATCAAGTTGTAAGATGATCTTTAAATCTCATATTTGCACGCCGGTCGTGGTGTTAAATCTCAATCTGTGGACGTCTCTGTCACCGCCTGAGTGCAGCGCGCAGGCGGGACTGCTGAAGGATGAGGGGAATGAAGAGAGCAGCGTTTGTTTCTCAGTCGCCCAGGTTGGAGGAAATGTTCAGACAGCAGGGTGGAATAAATTTATTATCTTCTTTTAGCAAAGAGAGCGCGCCTGTGCTCTCTTTTGTTCCTTGACAGACCGAAGGAGTGGCCAAGCTCCGCATTTCATCTTAAATGCACTCTGCTGAACTTGCTCAAACTTCTCCTCTTTCCCTTTAGTGCATCCAAACTCAATCAGTGATCTGATTAGGGGTTAGTCCTATTAAGGGGAAGAAGAGCAACTGGACTGTGAGCGGATGTTTTTTTTTTCTTTACACCTAAAACCCTGGATGGATGAAGGTTAGGTCATAAAAACATTCATGAAGAGTGTGTTAATCTCTGTTGCTTTGTGATGCATATGGTCAGCAACAGCGTTGCAATCAAATGCAAACAAACAATGCTCAGCGGGTCAAAGGTATCTAATAGTGTGCTGCAAATTTATTCTCTGCATGCCTTCACACCACCGCCGCCGCCGCTGCCACTCGCAGCAGCAACATCCATGAAGTTTATGTCAAATTCAGACTAGTGACTGTATAAAGAATGGACGGCGTACCGTACTGGTGACAGGTTTCAGGAGTCATTTTGAAGTATGGTGGCCTGTGTTGGCAGTCCTGCCTTTTCCAGCTATACCTAATGACCTTTATACCTCTCTTTATTACTCATACTGTTGGTAATTATAGAGGAGTTCATTCTACTTAAACTCAGTCTGCAGGCCTGGAAATATTAGCTCAAGAAGTTAGTTTATAGTGTCGTCACTATTATGTCACATTATATTATTAAAAATATGATCACCTGAAATTAAGTAAATGGATCCATGTTGTCCTAAAGCAGCCACCAAAATTCATTTCCTGTTCAGAAATACAATACTTATTTAGCACTCCTGTTTCATAGTACGAAGGATACTATGAAGGATGGAGGTTCCCTAAATTATTTTTAAAATGTTAAAGTAATTATCGAGCGGCTCATCAATGAATGAAAAGTTTGATATCCTTGAATGTGTGAACCATCATTACTTCATTCATTATTAATAAAACACTTGGTTTATGTGAATCCCACTGCTACAACTCAACTTTGTCAAACTAGACAACTGTAAATTACAAAGGTTATCTCCTGAAGTAGGAGTGTTAGGGTTTCCCTTCTGGCCCTCATTGGTTCAGGAAAAACCACCTGTTTATTTTCAAGATAATTAAATAATCTTTCTTGCCCTGACTTTGATAAGTAAGTTAAAGCGTTTAACTAATATGTATCTCTGACTATCGGCCATGTGTGAAGCAGCAACAAATCATGTGATTTTCGTTGCTGAATATCTGCTTTGTCCTTCTTTCATGGTGTTATTTTGGCAATTAGATACAGGGAAAAAAGTAAAATAAAGTTTTATCTTGTTCTGGTTTGTTTGTTGTGGTTTAGCAGTAATGTTTGGGTTCTTTATTTATTTATTTATTTTAATGTTAATCTCAATCTTGCCCCATAGTTTTCATCTCCCGTCACGCCTGTGGTTTTGGGACCCAATGTTGCCACGGGAAGAAACAGACAAACTGAGACATAGCACTCCGTGAATGAGTGGCTCACAAGCCAGCCAAACGAAGAGATACCGAGAGGAGAGACCCCTATTCTGCATCATTCTCGTGTAACAGGTGCGCATGACGCTCTCTCTCCGCAGTCGCATGATTGAAGATTGATTTTTGGTATGGGCACAGTCTTTCACGCCGTGATTGTTCTTCTCAAGGTCTCCTACTCTTTCATGAGTCTTCTCTACGTCTTTTTTAACTCTTCATCTTCTTCCAGTCTCCAGTATTGAATAGTTTCCATCTGCGTTTGTGTGAAATGTAGTTTTCTTTGCCCTGCCGTTGTTTGGTTTGTGCTAACTACGCTTTTACAACCCTTCTTTTCCATCTGCTTTTCAGATTGCAACAGAACTAGACGGCCAGACCGTTGCCATGTCGACCTCATCGCTACGGCGACAAGTAAAGAACATCGTCCACAACTATTCAGAGGCTGAGATCAAGGTTGTGTGTCCTTCCGCTCATCTGGCTTTTCTTCTTCTCCTCCTCCTCCTCCTCTTCTCTTTGTGTCCAAGTGTAGCCCATGTATCTCTGCAGCACACATGACATAATGTAGCTTCAGATAATCTAATATTTCCTTGAAACAACCTCTTCACTCACTCCTTCCCCTTGTTAAGACGATGTGAGCTAATCACATGATCCATTCATTACGCTGCCTCGCTAAAGCCTGTGTCGTGATTTGAGCTGTCATTGCTGTCGACCGTTAAACTGTCACAAAGTATTGCCCCCCATTCTCATCGCGGACAGTTTGGATTGTGAATAATTTACGGTTGTCCCCTCGCTGTGTTGTTGTCGTCCAGGTTAGAGAGGCAACTTCCAATGACCCCTGGGGCCCCAGCAGCTCTCTGATGTCAGAGATCGCTGATCTGACCTACAATGTTGTGGCCTTCTCCGAAATCATGAGCATGGTGTGGAAACGCCTCAATGACCACGGCAAGAACTGGAGACATGTGTACAAGGTTTGTGTGTGTGTCGAAGTGTTGTGGTGTTTGTAAGAGTCCATATCCATTTTTGGACAGTCTCCATCCATCCGTGTGCAAACATAGACTTGGAACTATGGAGATTAGTGATTTGCCTTTTTATTTTTTATGGACTACTTTGTTAATATTTCGGGTGACCCGTTCTAAAAAAGCCACAGCTCTCTTGTTTACACTTGAGAACAGCTGTTTAGCGCCAGGCAACGCTACCGTACTCTCTGCGGAAAGCTCATTGATCCCCGCTGTAGTGAGGAGAAGAAGACGACGGGGATGCAGAGCAGGATCTAAGCGACGGGAGCAGAAAAAGACCGCCTGTTATCACGGGAACGTAAGATCTCTCCCTAATGAGATGGATTACCTAACCGGGCTACAGAGGGAGGATGGAGAGTCTCACATCACAGAGACGTGGCTGAATGAACTCACTTCGGACTCACAACTCTGGGCTGCTTTCAGGTTGCGAGAGCGGACAGCGGAAGCGATTTATTTATTTTTCTGAACCACAGTATTTTTCTGAACCACCTTTTTATACGTTGTGAGCCGCTGTAACAAGTGAATTTCCCCTGTGTAGTATCGGTAAAGTCTGTCTTATCTTATATTCTGCGGTATGTCAACAGCAGCCGTGTCCATGGCATGTGCTTTACGTTCTCCAGTCCCACAATGCACTGCATCACACTTTGTACAGTTACTCAGTGGGTGTCATTTGTGTGTTCACCAGGCTATGACTCTTATGGAGTACCTGATAAAGACGGGTTCAGAACGTGTTGCCCAACAGTGCCGAGAGAACATATACGCAGTCCAGACCCTCAAGGATTTTCAGTACATTGACAGAGACGGCAAAGACCAGGTACACAAACACACCCACACAGCCCACAAAGCTTTACAGAGAGTTCAAATGTTTGGCGAGTAAGGTCCACCTTTATTGAATGCAGGCACACTTTGTCAAACGTGCTGCTTGTGGTTCATTCAAGGACACTTGAAAATGAGTTTCTGACCTGCAGTGCAAACCTAAGTACAAAGGCAGCCATAAAGATATTTATGGGTTGTTGATAACGTCAGTTAGAAGCTGTTGCGGTGCATTAGTATTTATATGTAGTATTTAACATTGTGTGTTTTTACCTGCACTTCTCCAGGGGGTGAATGTGCGGGAGAAAGCCAAACAGCTAGTGACACTGCTGAAAGATGAAGAGAGACTACGAGAGGAGAGGATCCACGCCCTCAAAACCAAAGAGAAGATGGCACAGACTTCCAGTGGTGAGATTGCTGCTTAAAAGATCCAACCAGTGCCCAAATTACACTTTGAAAGAAGAGCGGCCTCACCACATCACAGCATGAAGGACCTCTGAGTAGCCGATAACCTAAGACAGGCTCTCACCCGTGCATATATGTTTGTGCTCCAGCCTCCTCAGCTCCCTCAGCGCCCAGCCTCGGAGGCAGCCTGTCAGTGGGCTCCCACTCCGGAGGGGCAGACCCTGAGCAGGCCTGGCCACAGAGCTCCGGAGAGGAAGATCTGCAGCTCCAGCTGGCTTTGGCTATGAGTAAAGAAGAGGCAGAGCAGGTAACACAAAGCAGCCTGTTGACGGCAGGACACAGCTGGGTTACAGCTCTCTAAGCTAAGGATTAAAGCATATTTGGAAGTAACTGTGGCTAAGTTTGCAGATTGAATCTGTTGTGTACACAGAGGGCTATTACTGACATTATTTGGTGCATACACCTAGCTTTGCTCTCACCATGTTACGCCTGACCTCCCCCAGACAAGCACGGACCCTCTGGAGGACGCAGAGATCCGCTATGCAATCACTCTCAGCAAAGAGATGCAACAAAAGGTCAGGGGCAGAGAGTGTGCCCAGATGACTCCCAGCCAGTCATCAGCTATCTGTCTCTCTGTCAATTGGAATTTCTCAAACACGCATCAACCTCTGATCAAACAAGAAAATTTAATTTATGCTTATATCACGTGTCATTTTCCCTCGAGATACAAATTTGCATCAGACTGCGGCTGTGATAATTCAGCGTCCCGTTTTGTTTTGCACTCGTAAAACGTGTGCAAAGTAGGTGCTTTGCAAATCCCTGTCAAGATGCGTTTAAAAAGTGAGCACCCGAATAATCGATTAACTCTAAATGAATTGTTGAATTTGCATGGCATTGACAGATATTTATCATAATTGACTAAATTGAACACTGAGCTGTTTATAAGCATTGATTATTCTTTCCTCTCTGTTACCCTCTCTGATGGCATGCCTTGAGCTGAAGTCTTGATTTGTAACGCTCTTTCTTTATCTGTTACACATCTCCTGCTGTTGTAACTTCCTTGTACTGTGTTCACTGAGTGCAAAAACACGTTTGCATGTTGTATGCAACTGGAGCCCTGAATCTACTGTATCACTTCACAGGTGTACAAACTAATGCGGGGTCTTTAAAGGATAATGGCTTTGTTATTGTTACTTAGCGTGCATTGCTCAGTTGTGTAGCAGAGACAGCCTGTTTCCTCATGGATTAGTCAACGTTCTGCTGTTTGATCACCAGTTCTCATAATGAGGTAGGATATAAGGTGGCATTAAGTGGGCATGATCGACAAGTTCTGTGTCAGTGGGTATCAAGGTATTTGTAAAATTAATTGGTATTCCGTATGTCCATCTCCATGTAGGCTGGATGCTAAAGAAGCTCCACCACGCTGAGCTAAAAGATCGGGATCCTTCCTTATACATAGTATTGTGAACAAGTGAAGCGTGAGCAGCACAAACAGCCAGCAGCTTATGTGGAATATTTTAATGACAGCTTGTGTCAGGAAGCGAACCAACCACAGCTGCTTTTGCATCTGCTCTCCACCTTTTTAAAGTGTCGCCGCTGGTTCAAACTACATTTGAACCTCAGTGTTCCGTCTATGGTCGGGGTTCACATCCCGTCCATGTCTAAATCTTCTTCCCACAATGCATTTGAATTTTATTTTCGATAGTCTTGGGACAGCAGCTCTGGATGAGCTTATTTTATGCATTTCAAATCTCCAAGCATTCGTCTGATTTGCTCATATTTTGCTGAAGTACTGTGAGTTAGATAAAATTGCACACAACTCTTGCACACAACACAGGGATTGGTTGACTCTCCGTTGACTGGAGCCGGTGATTTAAGGTCAGGTTGTCAGTTTCCACTCCCACCGATTCAGACTTTAATTGTGGAATTGTAAACTGACCCTAAATCTGTACCTTGTGGTGTGCTTTCCGAGGTTGTGTGTCTCAGGTTGCTGACATCACAGTGTGTGTGATTGGCAGGAAGAGCGACTGCGCAGAGGTGATGACCTGAGACTGCAGATGGCCATCGAGGAGAGCAAGAGGGAGAAGCTGAAGCCTGAGGAGGTGTGTGTAGAAAGCATCTGTCTATCCCTCACTCTCCTGGCATTACCTCCTCTCGCTGTGTCTCTCGCTGTCTTTCTCTCTCTCAGTTCTCCCAGTTCAGTGTGTGTGTGTGGTTGAAATCAGCAGATTTGAAAGTAAACCATGAAGAAGTTTCAAATAGTCGTGGTAATAAATTAATAGTGGTAATAATGGTTGAATAAACAAGATTACTAGTGTAGGAGTGCACAGTCTGTACAAATTACTGACATGGCCACTGAAGAGATCACTTAGATTTTCTAAACGTTATCACATTATCAGTCCTTCATATGTCAAATCTGTCCTAATTTTGTCTAAATGGGGCTCTACTTGGTATGTTCAGTGTTAAAGCCATTATGTGTGAATTCATATTTGTCTTTGTGGCCTGTCAAACTTTTGATTTGTTTTTGAATTTTATAAAAATGCACCCGTGTGCTCATGTTTTTGAAGGTAGAAACTGGCAGTGATAAACTTGCTGCCTTAAGGGACCAGTGTGTAGGATGCAGAGGCATCCAGTGGTGTAGTTATCGATCGCAGGCGCCCTCTCCTCACCTTCCCCCCGTCTAATGTGAATGAGGAACTATGGTGGCTGCGAAATGCGCGAAAAACCCTAAAGGCCTTATCTGGAGCCAGTGAACCCTGAGCTAGGGTTGAAAATTTTCTGTAAATTTCCAGAAACTTACCATGGGAAGTCAAGCTGGGGAAAGTTGGAAACTTTAAACAGAAATGTAGGTAGCATCATGATACAGCAGCCTCGTAAATTATGCTAGCTATTACTTTTTTAGCATCTTACTTATCAGCTAGCTATCTTCTGCATTATTTGTGAGTTAAACATTAATACCATATACCATACCAATATACATTATATATTTCACCTTATGTAGTCCACAGGCTCAAATGTGTGGCTTCAATAGTCTTGTGCTCTGGGCTCCAAAGTGTGGTCCAGGTTGTAGAAAGGGGCCCATTATAGCCCACATGTGCATGTGATTGAGGAATAGCAGATATTCAAGTGTACTTGGATGAAATCATCTTATTTTAGTCAAGATTACGCTCCCAGTTTAGAGCCAATGTGCAGTTTTGTAAATTCCTCATTTATTCCCATAAGTTACTGGTAAATTCCTCCAAAAAAGTACCTCTCCTAAATACCTCCAAATTCCACATTTCCAAGGAAAGCTTCAAACTTTGAAAATTCCCAAACTTTTGCAACCCTGCAAACTCCATCTGTAGATGTAAAAGACTCAATATTATTGTTATTTTCAGGTGGTTATACACAAATGAAAATACACTTCTGCCCCCTAAATTTTACACACTGGCCCTTTAATTCAGCTTTGTTCTTCAGATATCTACAGGAACAGTCACTGTGTGTCTGTGTGTGATCGCAGATGGCCCTCAATCCACAAAATGAGTGTATGTGACTGTTAACAGCTGTGTACATAGTGCAGAGTATCCGCTCACAACTCTTGTTTATCAAAGATAAACACTTGCTTTCAAAAATGTAGCATTTACGCTAACAAGTTATATTCATGTAGCAAAACAGGGAGCGACAAATGTATTATCTGGTGTTGAATCTGATTTCTCTCTTTGGTTGCCTGGTCTCTTGTACTTCTCAGTTTTATGAATTTGCTTTTATCATAACGCCGTTATCTGACCTCAGCATGGAGGGGTGAACGTGTCCTCCAGATTTCTTCCTGAATACGGCTGCAGGAACATGAATCCATAATATATTCTCCTGTACAGAGTGCTCTGATGGAGCTCAGTGCCGTGGACCCCTGGGGGGCCCCTGCTGCAGCCGCTGGCACCGCAGCCGCCACCGCCACTGTGGGGTCTGCTGGCCCCTCGCCTCCACCCACGGTTCCTGCCCCTGCTGCCTCAGGTCCGTGGGGCGTAGCCCCCGCAGACCCTTGGGGGGTAGCATCACCTACATCTCCTACAAGCTCTGACCCGTGGGGTGGGGGAGCCCCACCGACTATAGCCCCTCCTCCAGACCCGTGGGGAGAGACATCCAACAGAGTTAACAACGTCGACCCCTGGGGAAGCTCAGGTAAGCAGAGCGACACTGGTGACGAATTAACTCTGACCGTACTCCACGCCGAGTATCAAAAGAGAACCGTGTCCCGCTCTGTGGATGAAAGAGGATGTGAAGACCTCTCGACCTTTACTCCTCTTCACTCCGCTGTTCCATTTCCTGTCTTCATGTCACATCACCATGCTGTCGTATCTTCTCATCCACTCACGAGCTTTCAGTTTGTAATGAGGAAAGCAAGCATGCTAAATCCATTCTCCCGCTGTCTAAACCAGGGATCTTTTATCCTCTTGTTTCCACTCAGGACTGACTGTGGCTGTGTCTCAACCAGAGCTGCCTTGTTTCTTTCCCCTTTGTGCCTTTTTAATGTATAAGGTAGCTTCTTGTTACCTCTCCTTCACCTCCACTACTTCAGATATTAAAGTAACACGGTGGACGGTAAGAGAAAACCCGCTCCTACCTGTCAGGTTAGTGGAACTACCGAGAGGTCAAGGAGAGAAACACTACTGTTGGAACCCAGCCCAGCTTCCTGCTCCTTCCTTATTGTTGATTGTACCTGTAAGGTCTTGTGTTAACCCTCCCCTCCCCTGCGTCTCCTCCCCTCCCCTGTAGCCGTGACCCCCCCCAGTGCCGACCCCTGGGGCCCCCCAGTGCCACCCAGCACTTCCTCCTCGGGGGGGCCAGTAGACCCATGGGCAAGGGACGGACCTGTCCCTGCCTCTGACCCTATCACCTCTGACATCTGGAGTGGCACCGCCGCCAAACATACTAACGGCACAGGTACATTCACACTTAACGCTACATGGACTCAGAATCACTGAGGTACTGGTACACATCTCTCAACAGTTGTCTTGTCTTACATTTCATCCTCCTAGTATGTGTAGTAATCACTGTTTATTACAATGAGATATTTTTTTTTTTTAGTATTCTGTGTCTTACTGTTTCTGTTTCTTCCCCCTCAGGAGACCCAGAGCGGCGAGGGTCCCCAGCAATGGGCTGTGACAGCACAGGCTCACCGGTGCCCTTCGACCTGTCATCCCTTGGCTCTTCACTTCCCGTTCGCAAGACTCCCGAATCTTTCCTCGGCCCCAACGCAGCGCTGGTGGACCTGGATTCTCTCGTGTCATCGAAACCCAAACCCAAACAACCGCCGCCTCCTTCCATCTCTTCCACTTCAGCGCACAACCCCTTCCTCCAGAACACAGGTTAGTTACAGCTATCGTGTTAGCCGCGTGTAATCCGAGAAGACAGACGTAACCGCGCTTTCTAAGCTCAGCATTACATACAAAAGCACCCAGCGATGTGATATCTTTTTGTTTGTTTTCTTGATGAATCCGTAATTCCATGTGAAAACGTGAATCGTGCAGGGCTGTCCAAGTTGAAACAAGATGATTTGAGGAGGAGTGAATGTAACAGGTTAATATAAACTTATCAAGCGTATGAAGATTTGGGTGTGTGTGAAAGCGTTCAGCATGGTTACACAGGCACGTGTGTGTGTGGCGGGTCAAAGCCTTTTCCAGTTGCATCGAGTCAAACTCTGCCTGATAAATGTTTCATAGAAATCTCTGTTCCTGGAAAATATTTTGTATTTTTATGTAGAGCCGTGAGGTTTCAAGCAAAGTTAACAATTCCACCATCAGCCAACTGCAGCTGGCAGAAAAAAAAGTTCTCAAAAGAACAAATTAAATGTCTCAGACCACATTAACTCACAAGCATGGAGACAGTTTGGCTGGAAAGAGCCCAGTTTGTCTGAACATCCCGGATCAAAAGCAGAGAACTAACCACCAAACAGTCATGTTAATGGCCCTGCGGTGACCTGGAGGCAAATCATGTTATCTGCACTCAACTAAAGCCTCTCTGGGACAAAGTGAACACAACTATGAAGGACTTTTCCAAACCGCTGTTGTTTTCTGCCTGATGCACGAACAGAACATTTAGGAAGCGATACGAGGAACCTTTAAGAGCTTTAACAGGAAATCAGTGTATAGCTCAACCAGGAAACAGCAACGTCTTAATACGGTTGAGGAAATGTATCGATGAAGAGGCTGTGATAACAACAAACAAACTGCAGAACAAATAACTTCCCTATTTTAAATATGTGCCATGCGGAAGTTTAAAAATGTTTAAGCATGCTGTAACAACAATTTGTGCAAAGGCTGCAAGTAGGAGTTATTTTCATAGACATTCATTTGCTGTTCATTTTTCCAGATTAAATGCTGAGAAATGCCTGTGATGGTTTCCTCAAGCCCAAAGTGGCACCTTCAGATGTCTTTTTATCTCCTGCTAGGATATTCAGGTGTCAGGAAGTCAGACACAGAAGCAGCATAGAGAATCCGGTCGATTTTCAAAATAATTTGACATTTTAACAAAGCAATTTAACAAAGTCTGGCGGGCAAAACGCTCGCCTCCTGAAATGCTCACGTGGAGGAGGGACCAAAATAACGCTGCGACTGCAGTGTAACAGAGCTGTGCTGCCGGGGTCCAAGTGTTACTGTGTAAAGATTGTTTTGAACTAACTAACTAACTGACTAACTACCTCTGGCCCTCAGGCTCATCTCCTGTTCCTGGCATGGCAGTGACTCCAGGCAGCACCATTTCAAGTAGGGGGGTCTCTCCAACACCTGCCTCCTCCAATCCTTTCGGCGTGGCTCCACCCATGACCTCCATTTCACCTCAGCCCTCGTCACTTGGCCTGAGCGGCCTCCGCTCCAGTCCTGTGCCTCCCAATCCCATGCTGGGCATGGTGCAACCAGGAATGGGCATGGGGCCGATGAGCGTGGGTATGGGGGCTCCAGGAATGGGCCTGGGCATGATGCAGGCAAGCCCCATGGGCATGCCCTACAGTGGGCTCTCGCCTATGGCTCCCCCAGGTTCGTCCCTGTTGGGGCCAGGAGGCGCGGCACATCCTCAGCTGATTTTGGGTGGGCCCACAGGAACAGGAGGAGTGATGGGAGCAGGCGGATCAGTGGGAGGCGGAGGAACGACGGGAGCGAGCACCAACCCTTTTCTTCTTTGAGGAAGTGTCACCACTACTTTGCTCACCTGTTTCAACCCGACCTCTGTCGTACCTGCTGCCCCCCCCTTCATCCACCCCCACCCCCACCCCTCAACACAGTTTGTGTCCAAAAAGAAAGATGTGTACATCTCTATATTTAAAGAAAAAAAACAAAAAATCAAAAATTATGGTTATCTTTTCCTTCGCAAAGCATTATTTCATTTCAGAATGATTTTCTGCATTTAGTTCCTTTCATTTCAGTTTGGGTTGTTTGTGGGCGGGAAATAGAGATCTATTTATTTTTGTTTTAATCCTGTTTTTGTTCTCTATCGTTCTTCATGTTGTGTTTTTTTTTTGTTTTGTTTTGTTTTGTTTTTTTTTCTTCCAGTCCTGTCTTGAGGTGAAGGTAAGTCTGTGAGAGCAGGAGGCTTTTTCAGTAGTGTCACTCTATTCTAATATTACTGCACTGAGTGAGATGGAGGGAGAGGGGACATAGCCACTAACAAACTGAACAGAGAAACTGTCGTACTTGCCTCTTCCTCTTTTCTCCCGCTAGAATGAAGACAAACACTGAATCACTGAAATGAAACCAGTGCATGAAGGATGTTGTTTTTTTTTTTTTTTTAAATGAACTCCAGACTGAGATACGGACTGAAAAAGCTGCATTAACATTTCAGGCACAACGTGGTCAAATTGTTTCAAGTATTTCACTTTTAATTTAATTTAATGTTAAATGTAATTTATTTTTTTCCAATTTTTGGGAACAAATAAAACCAAGAAAAAAGGAAAAAAATCACACGATGCCATTTAAAATCAAATGCTTATTTTTTTTTTCTTCCTGATTTATTGTAGAAAACTAAAGAGCGCTCAGACGTCTGCGGCGGCCTGACGGGGGAGAAATGAATGGGATGTTTGTTTGAATGCGTGTTTGCGGCGATGTGTGAATGAGAAATGCTCCTTTTGTGAGCGTGCAAGGATGCAATAGTGCAAATGCCTGTTTCTGTGTATATGTATCAATACCTGTCTCCATTTTTCCTGTGTCTGATCTTATTTCAGTGACTCAGTAAGGAAGAAATGACATCCATTATTTTTAAAAAATTGTCACTTGTATTAATACTATGTAATGTTGGGATTTCAAATGAGGTATTATAAGGGTCACCCATTTCTCTGCCAATCTTATTTCACCTTTTTTTTTTCTTCCATTGATCGAAGCATTTTTTTTCCCAATCACACATTTCATATGGGATCCCAGAGCACCACTGTCCTTGTGTTTCATACCTCTTTTCCTTCGGGGAGGGAGAGATACCGATGCTTCTTTAAAAAAAAAAAAAGACAATTATTTCAATGAATGAAAGAAGAAAAAAAAACAGGGACTTGACAACATGCTCCATGCTGTTCTTTTAATTTAGTTTGATGAATTTATTGTTATTTTATATCAACAAGAAAAATATCTCTTTTATCGGGTAAGGTTGAATTTTGTGTGGTGATGACTGTGAACATTCACATTTGAAAAGTAAAATGGAAAAAAAAATCAAAAGGAATTTATGAAATAAAATAAAAACACAGGATGTGTTGACTTGTTTCATGCTTGCTCTGTAGTTCATTTGTCTATTTCATGTTTTTTTTTTTTATTTGTTTTTTTTTTTTTTACTACTGCTGCAGAGTACAATAATGTGACAAGAATGAATTTACATTTTATTTTCTTTGAACACGTTTATAAATCTATAATCCGACTGAAAAAAGCCAAAACAATGCCAGTTACCACTGGAAGATAAGCTACACAAAAGTTATTACAGCATATGAATTTGAATAAAGGTGGAAAAAAAACATACAACTTTTTCTACCTACAAATTACAGCATTCAGTCCAAAACTTGCTCTCAGAGAAGCTCCAAGATTGCCAAGAGCGAGGCAGCTTCTGCATAGAGTTTGATGAAGATGGCCGCGAAGAGCCACGTCTCTCTGAAAAGTTCAGTTTCTAATCGTTTCTCCACACAAGACGACAAAGGTCAAACAAGGAGAGAATCCCAGTCGAAGTCGTCCTGGATCTCCTCGCTGTTGCTGTGCAGACTCTTTAACGGAGGACGCTGTCGTGGTGTCATAGGCTGAGGCTGCATCCCAGCTGAGACAGGAAGAGAAACTTTAGTAGGTATCACTTGATGAAAGTAAAAAAACAACAAAACACTTCTTGAATGTGGCATCCAGATCTTACCAGTCGTGCTTGCAGGTTGTGTTAGCTGCGGCCTTTGAACTGCTTGTCCCTGCATGTGTGGAGCCCTTCGGGGCGGCTGTGCACCACTGGCGGGAGGAACTATGGGAGAGTAGGGTAGGGGTGAGGGATGAGTGAGGCTGGAAAGAGTAGGAGGAGGATTGGTGGTGAACGGTGGGACTTGTAAGGTGTGAGGTACACCCAGGGCTAGTGGGGAGTTATTCCCAGAGGTGATCATGCCTTTCTGAGTGAAGAAGCGGTTCAGAGAGTCACAGAGGGAGGTGAAGAGGGCTGGATCCATGGCCCAGTCGCAGAGCTCCGCTTGGCGCATGCTCTCCAACAGGTCTGGTGACAGAAAGATGTACATTTCTATCAAAGTTCTCAGCAATAATTATTTATAATCTGTCATGCAAAAGGAAAACATCTTTCAAGGGTCAATTCACCCCCCCAAAAAAGACATTTTCTATTTTAGTTCTAGTTGTATCAGTCATCCAAGATGGCAGCACTGTGTCTTTCTAGGCTGCAACCAAGCAGCAACCTCCGTGAAACCTATGCAAAACTGCAGTTCCTCAAATGGCCACTCGAGGCTGGCTACAAAATAAGTCAATCTCCATAAGACCCCATATTAAAATGTCACAGCAGAATTAAACATGTTTCCACAGCAGAAATAAACATGTTAACAGCCTGGTACAAAAAATTGTATCTGTATCTACTGAGCCTGAATTTCCATATAACCAGTGGCAGACTGGTCAACTGGCCCGCTTGGCGTTTGCCGATGGTCGGGACCAAAGGCTCGGTTTGGGATGTGCTTGATTTTTAAATAAACAATCCGTTGTGCGGCTCATTAGGGTATCTGCCTCGCTGAAGCTCACACAGACTGAGCAGCAGCGCTGGGCACAGACACAACCGCTCGTCTCTTTTTGCAAGGCTCTCTGTCACAGCAATGCAGAAAGATACACACACACGCTGACATGTGTCTCCACACATGAATTGATTACTGGTTCCTATAAATCTGTTTTTTTTTTTACGAGTGAGTGAACGTTGTAACCTTTTCTTTCTGTTTGTTTAAGAGTTACAGAGAATAAACCTAGACATCCGCAGTGTGCCACCTGTGTACCTCTCACTTGTGGTATGATACTATTATAACTAGTCTGGTAAATGTTACATTAAAAATGGGGTTGGTTTCGAATTTAGGTGGATGATGGTGTAACCTATTTTATTTCATCTACTCCTACACGGTTAAGTGTGCAGCCTGCACAGTCTATGTGATTGGAGTACAGGTTAGTGCAGCACAACAGAAACATTTATGTACTAGGGGAAAGAAACAGAAAAAGTGTGTGGGCGCATGTGGAGCCTTTACTTTATCATTTTACACTCTTACATCAGTAGGCGCCCCTGTATGGAACTCACCCATTAAAATTATATTAAGGCTAAAAGTTATACATAATTCCCAGTGTGCTGTTACAGGCGGCTTGCTTGAGTATTCAGGTGACATTCAGCCTGCCTCAGATCCACCGATCCACGGACTGCCAAGATGGCTGGCGACTGCCAGCGTCACCTCACTCTGAGCTTCACAGTGGCTTACGGGTGACGTCACGGATAGGACATCCATACTTTATATTGTCTATTGCTGCAACTGACAATTCTTTTTATTATCAAATCATTTTATTTTCTTAATAAATTGATCAAAAGCGGCTATAAAACTACAGAAATTTTTGCTAGAGCTCATGACAGAAAAGATCAATAACATACAACAAAAATAAAGCATCAAATCTTCATACTTTAGGAGCTGGAAGCTGAACATTTTTGCTGTTTTTTCTGTGATGATTCATCAACAATGTAAATGACTGTTTTTTGTGTATCAACTAACCGACGACTAGACTAAATGTTCTCATACTACATACTCTCAGCAGGCCACAAAACCCAAACTACCCCCAGAGGTAAGCAAGAACATATTTTGTAATTGTGGGCGACGTGACCTTCTAAACAGCACATACCTGGGTGACCAGAGAGGTCTATGTTTGCCCAGTCTAGACTGCTGGCAATGCGGAAGCTCTCCTTCAGAGAATCTGGATTACTGAACCAGTCAGGCGGCACCACTGAGGTGGAAGGGAGGGAGGGAAAGGTAACTTTAGAAAACAGGTTTTAACACAGTCGAAACATTTCTGGGGTCGATTTGGTAAAGTGAGACTCACTGTGCTGTGGAACGCGCTCCGTCTCAGGAGGGTGTGCAGCTGCTGGAGGTGGGGCAGGTGGTGCAGGGGCAGGGTGAGGAGACATCGGTAGCAGAGTTGGAGTGTGAAGTGGGGTGATGTCATTGCCCAGAACTGGCAGGGGGGCAACATCCGCTGGAAAAATGAAGAAGAAATCACTCACCTAAGCTGTTTATGTGTGCGTTTGTGTGTTGATGGGCACAGAACACTCAGGACTTACACTGCGAGCCTCCACGCTCCCGCATGGTCTTGACAAGAGACTTGAAAGATGCATACAAGTCTGGCAAGTTCAGCTCATCGAAGGTGAAACGGAGCGGGAGATCGGTGGAGAGGTTGGATGAGACAGCAGGGACAGGTGGCATGGAGACGGATGAAGGGACAACAGACACAGAAGAGTGATTCGGTCCTGATGCGGTGCAAACAGACACGGGAGTGCAGGAGAAAGTGGAAACAGAGGCAGGCCCTGAGTTAGCAGGAAAGGACAGGGTGGCATCAGAGAAAGATGAAGCCACTGGAGAAGCTGTACACATGCTGGCAGCAGACAGAGGTGTAGCAGAGGGAGCGGGGACGGAAAAAGTGGAGCTGGGAGGAAGGGGAGGCGGGAATGAATTGATGGAGGACATGGGGGTAGTAGGAGGGAGCCCAGTGGAGTGAGAGACAGATGGGTGAGGGAGATTGGACACTGGGCTTGGCATGAATTGGGCTGGTTGCTGTGGAGATAAAAGACATCACATTTAAAAATGCCCCGACAAAGGTGGCTGTGATGAAGAGTGGAGAAAGTGACTCTACCTTGCATGGCGGAGGAGAGAGGGAGGCAGACTGAGGTGAGTGGATGTTCCCCAGCGACTCTGTCTTAAGGAGCTGGTGGTCTGTGTGGGAGTTTGGTTGTGGTTGATGAGGAGAGGGTCCTCTCTCTGCTCGGGTCATCTATAACAGCAAAGGTGGAGAAGTTGTTAGGATCAGTGCGCAGGATGTAGTTGCTGATTGAACTGCCTCGCCCCATCCTCTGTGGCGACTGTAGATATAAAAATCTCATTTTAAGGTAACAAAAACACAGTGACTCTTATTTTCACATGATTATGTGATTATGATAAATATATTCTGTAAATAGAGCCACATAAATATGTCGCACTGGACCTTTAAGATCCTGCAGGACAGTAAAAGTAGCTAGTAGTAGCTTTTTTTCCCCACAGTGATACTTGTATTTGCTCTGGTTTCAATTTATGCCTCCATCCCAATACAAGTGAGTGGTGACTAATGGAAACAGCTTCCAATAAATCCGTATTAAAATTGCCAACATAAAGAGTGATCAGAACTGTGTTTATGGAAAGATAAATTAGGTTTCATTTGTCTGTAGAAATCTTAAAGACAGTATGATCTAAAAATGAAATGAAACCAAAACCAGTACCAGGTTAACTGAGAAATATGTTTTCCCTGGAAGGGTCTCTGAAAACTGGACCCTTGTGTAGGAGTGTTGCGGCAAAACACCACTGGACACTCCTCCGTCACGTCACAGCCGCCGTGCTGTTCTGGTTTGTTCTCCACGCAGCTTCAAACCAAACCAGGTTTTCTGTTTCTGCACGCATTTTTCCCACCTTTGTTAACGTCCTCAGATTGGGTCATTTCCCCTCGTGTTTCTAAATATGTAAATATGCTGCGTAGTTAAATTGTTTCCCTTTTGGCTTTTCTAACAATGAGAGGTTTGCACAAGTGAATCCACCAGATTCTTTGTGTCGTTTGTGCCTCTGACTTCTGGCCAGCTCGAGCTGCTCTGTGCAGATTGACACGGGCTGCTCGCGGCGTCCAGCAAAAATAGCACAGCAGCGTATTCTCTGCGGAGTGGAGCAGACAGCCGCTTCTGGGATGTTTCTGAATTGGACCTGCACTTCCGGTGGGGTTTGAAACATTGTCTCATCACTGCATCACTACTACTCCCTCAGGGTTTAAAGGTCCAGGGGAGTTGTAGATTGCAACCAACTGGATATTACTCTCCTTTCAAGTGTGAAAGTGTGAACTACAGTGGCAACAAATAAAAACCAAAATCAAAAAACATTTAAGGCTCCAGTATTTAGTTTGTTGAAAACACAGCTATGAAGATTTATTCTGTAAATAGAGCCTCCTAAAGCTGACACACCGGACCTTTAAGTTTTCTTTTAGTCATTAACCGTTACAGCTGTTAGATTTATTTATTTATAAAATAGGACATACATCCTGTCTCTCCTCTTCCTCCTCTGGATAGGGACGTTTAAGCGCCCTCACTGGATTCGCCTCTGCGGGTCCATCCATCGTCCAATAGGAACCCTAAAAGAGACGGGACAAGTTTCTAGCTTCAGGCTCATTCTCCATGGCACATGATGCAGATTCTGACAAAGGCACATTTATTCTTTGAGCATTTTAAAATATAAAAAAAAGTAATTCACCTTGCCGGGGTCGTTCTGTGGCCGGGGAACTTTCCTGAAGCATTTATTGAGGGACAGATTATGTCGAATGGAGTTCTGTTGAGAACACAAACATAAGAACTAAGTCAGTCCTGAACCAGCTGGTAATGCAAATAATATTAAAATAGTTTACAAATTACTAATCCCACTACTTTTAACATTATTTAGTTACAGTGGATCCACCACACTGATATGTCGTTCTCCATTAAAGCTTACTTTCCATCCACGACCAGCTCGGCTGTAGTAGGGGAAAGTTTCACTGATCCAGGTGTAAATGTCATTCAAACTCAACTTCCTCTCAGGTGCAGCTGCTATTGCCATGGCAATGAGGGTAGCATAGCTGTGAGGGGGTTTCCCTTTAGAGTTAGAAGGGGAGGGGTCCGGCACAGAGGGTAAGAAGTCTCCCCTCTCCCTCCCTCTGTCTTTCTTCTTGTCCCTCTCCCCTGCTCCTCCTACTCCTCTTCGTTCTCTTCCCGAGCGCAGGCTGCTGATTCCCAGCTGAGGCAGCCAGTCAATGCTGGTGAGACTAGAGTCCAAGTCAGAGGACATTATCTTCCGTTTTCTCTGTCCAGGATCTGAAGGATCAGAAGAGGAAGTGTTGAATCAACACGTCCTTTTACTTTTTGTTTACTTTGGACAGTGTAGACGAAACCACAGACACTATAGTAGACTGCCTTTTTGCCTGTAATGTAACACTGTCAACCGTACTGTTCCTGTACTTCCAACCAGCGTCAGTTACAAACCAGTAAGTTCAGACATAAGACACTCCTTGCTGCTCTGGAAACTATCCATTCACAAGCAACAAGACACTGCATGACTGTAACAGACTCTAAATGTGTCAATTCCACCTACATTTTCCATTTTCTGAGGAAGAACAGTGACTTGCTTACCTCTGTATGGTCACTCGAGGCCCAAGGCCTTAAAAAGTGTTAATATTTGATGTTGTCATCAGCTGTGCACAACTGCTGACAAACCGCTGTCCGTCCTTCCCTTCAGATATCTCCCTTCAGCATGCTGATCCCCACAAGGCCTCCAGTAACACCTTCGCTTTATGAAAGTTTATGTAACTTTGGAGAAATATACACAAAAACTTATCGGAGAGCTTCCTTTTTCTCTCTCCCTCTCTCTCTCTCTCTCCTTCCCCTCCCTTTCTGGATAGACCAGAATTACGTCACTCTCTCCTCCCCCCTCTGTGACGTCACTCTTTGCGCCCGCCTCTCTGAGCTGGTTCCACCTCCTCAGCTTGTGCAGCTGTGGGCTCATCAGGATATGAATAAATAAGAGAGAGGAAGGAGAGGAATAAGTTTCACCTAAAACCGCCTTAAAAAGCACAGTGGGGCTCATTTAAAGTAGCAGCATCACTTTATTGAAGGACTTCATCAGGATGTTGGATGCAACAGTGAATTTCTGTACAGAATGACAGGTGGTGGTCTCCCTACAGAGCGCTGAAGAAGGCGAGGAGGCCGGTGTCAGGGGATGGGTGGGCCAAAAGCTTCTGGATCTGTCAATGAAGTTGAAAGAATATATGTTTGTCATTTTTATCACTTGGCTGGCAGCATATTTAATGAATTAAAACAGTTTTGGCATGTTTATAAGACGTGTTACAACTGAAAAAAAGCAATATTTGGAGTTGATCGCTGCTCCCTTCAGCACCTTATTATAAAGGTCACCCGTGGCGTGTCAGCAATGTCAGATATTTGTTGTAGGTGGTGTATTTTTGGCAGGAGTTGGAGTGGTTGTGGTTGGAGTCTATACACAAGCAATTAATTTGCTGACAGCAGCCCGAGGACACGCCAAAATTGTTTTCCTTTGGAGTACACTGCCAGGCTTTTATTCATGACCACATCTAAACACACAAAAGTAACTCAGGCGTGTAACAGAGAGTAGGTATAGTCTGCACCTCCTTGAAGTTGGGGTGCTTAGCATCCTGAACCAGCTGCAGCATAACAGCCTCTGTGGTGGTGAGGTACGCTCCGCTCTGCTTCAGTCGGGACAGAGCAAACAAACGGTCTGTCTGGCTGTGGAAAGAAGTAACACACACACACACACACACACACACACACACACACACACACAGGGATGAATTTATATTAAATGCAGGTGATAACAACGCTATATAGCTTTAAAAAAAAAAAAAATACAGTGGTACCTTCTGGATGAGACAGCGTCAGCCACAATATGAACCTCCATTCCCTTTTCAAGCAGGTCATATGCTGTGCACTGTTAAAAAGACAAGCAGAAGCCATCATTCATGAACTGATACAGTGGAAACTCTGTGGCACACCAGGAGAGAACATTATTACATAATAACGTAATTACGTTACTTCATAATAGCATAATAGCTTAATAATCATCTGTCATTTTTAACTGCGATATTTCTCATAAACACGCACATGCTGAAGCTGTATCTTTGATAGAAGTTGTTTTTCCGTTGTCATTTCAGCAGCTACACTGCAGAGACAATGATGTGGCCTTACCGCAATACAGGCGTGCGCCTCTATCCCACACAGTATGGCCTGCTTGGGGTTCCCCAGGGCCTCCAGCTCCTTCTGCACCTCCTCGATCATCATGGTGAATGAAGTCTTAGCGTGAGCCTTCAGGTCTGACGCTCCCAGCTCTGGTACAGTGGGACCCAAACCTTTAGGGTACTGCTCCGTCAGAATGGGGGGGATGCCCAGAACACGACTAGCCTGTGAGAGAGAGTGGGCAGATTTGCTCAAAATTATTTATAATTTTTTCTATTAGTAGCTCTCTTATTTCTATTTTTTACTTTTTATATAGCTTTCTATTTGTAAAAATATTAGCACGGGTCTAATTTCTTTGTACATGTTTAACTGAAATTCAGATTTATCTTTTAGGTTAATTTTAATGTATGTTTATTGTGTCTCATGCTGCTACTGGATGCTTGAATTTCCCGCGGTATCTATCTATACAAATGTATGTGTGAGGTACATAAACTGGTATGAGTGAGACTCTCGTGTTTGTGTGGGTTCTCTCCAGGTACTCTGGCTTCTTCCCACAGTCCAAAGACACACACTTAACAGGTTAAATGGTGACTCTAAATTGCCTGTGAGCATGACTGGTTGTCTGTCTCTATGTGCCCTGCGATAAGCTTGCGGTTTGCCCAGGGTGTACCCCGCATCTCGCCCAAAGTCAGCTGAGACAGTGACCTCGATGAGGTTACAGATAATGGATAGATGGATGGAGTATTTCCAACCTGGAGCAATCTGGACGCATTGCTGACAATGTTGGTGAACTGGAAGATGTTGGGTCTGAACTTCTCCTGCATGTCACACAGGAAGAGCACTGTGTCCTTGGTGGAGAGTCTGCCAATGTTTGCCACTGCAAGAGCAAAATCACAGGGAAAAACATACTTCAATTTGAGCTTTACTGTTGGACTCTAATTGAAACACCGTATGTTAATCACATTGGTGTGATTTCTGTCTGCCTGAGGAGGAAATATATTCTCTTCCTTGTGCGAAATATTTCCTCCATGATGTTGCATTTTCTTAAAAACAATGCGACCAAACAGTGAAGCTCTACGCAAATGAACTGCAGCGACATTTAAGCGAACTTAGACATAAGAAAGTTGAACTTACTGCTGTTTGCCTGAGTGGTCCGATCGTGGCGAGGAAGAAGAGGAGAAGGAGGAGGAGGAGGAGGAGTGGGTGACAGGTTCAACAGGACCGCAGAGAGTTCAGCTGTCAGGTTAAACTATTGTGTCCATGTGACGCCTCCTGTGTTATTGTACACCAACAGAAAACACAGCTTTTTTTACTTGCAGGTGTAAGAGAAATAACGTAGCCAATACTGCACATAAGCAACATATCATAAGAGTAACTAAACAAACAACAAATGTCTGAATTCGCTGTGAAACATTTAGTTATTTTTTGTAACAAAGTCAAAATAATAACTAACCTAGCATGTAGCAGGAGAAGACACAAGTCCAACAGCCTTTCCTAGCGGCGCATCGACCAATAGAATTACAGACCGTGGTGATTGACGTGTCTTTCAGCCAATAGCAGCCCGTGTTCGCCGCGAATCGGCTCGCTTGGGTGTCCGGGTGGGTGGGAACCATAACTTAGCCCCGGAGTGGTCACCTGAAGATGTCTGACAATGCAGAGTCCCCAACAGAGACGCAGAAAGAGGATTCACAGGCACCGACAGACGACTCGACCACCAATGAAGAGAAGAAAAAAAGTAAGAGAGCGTGAATGTGTCGGAAATGTGACTGAATTAACAGGTAGTATGTGTTTACGAGGACTAGTGCGATAGGAAACAATTCCGGGTATGTGATTGACAGGGACTCTGGCCAATAGGAGGGCTGATTCTTGGCTGTGTAGCCAATCAACGTTTAGCTTTTAACATGCGCTACTACCGGTTTGGGGCATGGCTGCTAACGCTAATATTTATATACAGATACACACAATTATGTTTGTTTTCATGATTTGTCAAATATTCGCTCCACCAACACCAACATCGACTACACATCTTGCATATAAGATTATTAAAGCGAAGCTAACAAGCCCAAACGGCCCATGAAAGGTCTTGTTTGGGGGTGAAATAAGTTAAATAAGTCAAATATTTTCCTTTTTACAGTAATATGAGCCAGATATGTGAGATTTAAGTTAAGTGTTGCGTGTTTATAACAACCCTAGGATGATTTGCATCAGGCTTAGTGAGATATAAATCTGCCTTTAATATTCTGTGTCTTTATATTTAAAGTAGTATAGTAATCAGATTACAGTAAACCAAATCAGGCATGCCCAAAGTGCCAAAGTGTGTGTTTTGGTCCCTATTCAAACGAATGTATATAGAGGCATTTTGTTAATGTTTGTGCACAATGTTCAAACCCTGAACTAAAAAATAACACATGGATGAAATTTAATGTGAACATGAGTTTTATTCAGAAACTTTCATTTTAAAACTGTAACATAAACGTGGTTGAGATGTAGTCTCAGGTTTTCAGGATTTACCTTGCTGTGTTTAGGTTGGCCTGATCGGCCTGTGCGGCAGCAGCAGCACTTTCACTTTGTGCTTTCCCCGTTTTTTCACAGTTGACGTGTTGCTGAAGGCAGTGGGAGACACTCCTATCATGAAGACAAAGAAGTGGGCAGTGGACAGAGGGAGGACGGTTCAGTCCCTGTCTCAGTTCATCTCTCGCTTCCTCAAGCTCGACGCCAGTGAACAGCTGGTAAGGATGACGTTTGTCTGCTTGCTTTCTCAGTTCCTCAAATTATAATGTGGACAGAGGCTTTGAAAAAAAAAAACATGTTTCAGTTCATTCTTTTATGTATAACTGCGTCTGTATTTTGTTTTGTTTTGTTTTGTCTTTTCTCCCCAGTTCATTTATGTTAACCAGTCTTTCGCCCCCTCACCGGATCAAGACGTAGGGGTCCTCTTTGATGTGAGTACATATAAACACCTGTTTTAATTTCCTGTTACTGTAGTGTGTTGTTTACTTCCGTGTGTACCTAAGCTCATTTTTGACCTTGGTCAGACAGTATGTGTAACAAAATACACAAATCCACGTACTGCCTCATCACCAAACAGTTGTTTGATTTCCATTCACTGATGAAGACCGAGATGTTGTTGAAGCTCATAAAAGCTGATAACTGGACCTGACGCACAAACCTGTCTCCACAAAAGACATGTTTATTCTGTTGTGTTGTTGTAGTGTTTTGCTTGTTATGTTACTTTTATAGCTTTTTAATTGAATATTCATAATCAAAACAGTGTAGAGGCAGCCAATTGAAAACCAAATAGCTTTTTTGTTTTTCAGTAATATTGTTGGAAGTCTTAAAATCATTTGACTGATTTAAAAACGCGTGTCTGTAAAATTTTATTTGGCTGATTGGATAGAAAGATGACAGACTTAATACACTTTCAGCAAACCCTTTACATTTCTAAGGACCTCCTATGTTGTCATAGATAAACTTTGGCCCAGCGAGTTAATTTAGTATACCTAAACTTCTCTGTAAGTCACTTTGGATAAGAGCGTCTGTTAAATGACTAAATGTAAATGTCTAGTCTGGTCCAGTCGAGTCTCTTCACCTTTAATGGAGCTTCGACCAGCAGGGGGGGCAGTAAGAGTGACTCTCCCTGTTACACATGCCTAGACCTTGACCACTGATTAGTGCCTTGATAAGCAAAGACCTCAAAGTCCACATTCACAGTAGACTACAATCGCCCCCTCGTCAATATCAACACATGAACCTGTACGGTCACAACACTGTTTAACCTTTATCTTGTTCTCCTGGTTTGTCTCTTTTTCAGTGTTTTGGCAGTGATGGAAAACTGGTTCTACACTACTGTAAATCTCAAGCCTGGGGTTAAACTGCTCTCTTCAGCTCCATTTTGAACCTCTCTCTTCTCTTCAGTTCATTCTCCAAACATGCACACAATGTTTTTCTGTATATACATTTTGTAAATAAAATATTCTGACTATGTAAAGTTTTCCTCTGTTTTTAAGGTGTCACATTTGGTATTCAAAAATAAACATTTAACTTATTGGGCACACGATTTGGACACACAGCACTGGTGTGGATGAAAAAGGGTAAGATGGTTCATAGTTTTATTCACCTTCTTAGTTTAATAATTGAATTCAAGTTGAGCTTGAAAAGGTTTCGGGAGGTTTAAAAGGACCCACCTTTTAAAAAGAAGCAGACATAGGAAGAGAGGAGGCACCACAGTAACAGATGGACTGAGAGGGATTACATGATTCAGGATGAGTTTGTGACATAAATTCCCAAGAAAGAAAAGAGAGTGGAGTGATGTGGAGGCACACACACTCAGTCTTGCATCCCCGTCCAACTATTGGCCCGGAGGATTAAAGGGAGGGGACTGCAGCTGGAGAGGTAAGGGTCACTGATGCTCATCCTGAAGGAGGAATACTCATGACAGACACAGAGGGGAAAGATGAAGAGGGTAGTGACTCGGAGAATCGAGATGGAGCAACTAACATCAAGTTTTTAAGGAGCTTTTTGATTACCAAGATAACCAAGGATTGTAGGTTTAGAAGGTGTCGAGAAATGACAACTGAAAGTGTTATTTTACTGTGGTAGTTACCTTGTGTTTGACCTGAAGTGCTACAAGGGACAAGAAAAGGATCTTTGGTAGGTACTTGTCACTGATTATTTTAAAATAACTAGTTTAATCAAATGAAAATGTAATCATTTGTTCGACAAGAAAATGAGAATTTGATGCTTTTATTTGTCATTTATTTTAGTAAGCTTTAAATTTTGGGACTGATCTTAAAGCTCTGGACTTTTATATTGACCATTTTTCACTACAGATAGACCCGATTAATAGAGAAAATGGTTAAAAGGGGTTTTCAGATATTTTGCTAATGACTGCAGATTAAATGAGGCAAATGGGTTTTTAATATTTGTTCAGACAGACAGACAGACGGACCTGTCAGTGCAGTCAGAATTCTGTTGAACAAAGTCTTTGCAATCTTGTAAGATTAACTGAAGAGGTAAGGGTCACTAAATTAACGTTGTTCATTCTAGGTTGATACTGCAAACTTTTTCATTCATGTTGGGTCACACTGTCCTGTATGTTTAATATGTTCAAATCAAAGAAGGGGAGTAATATTATTAATTGAGCAGACACTGGAGGAAGTAAAGGTGAAAAATTCAGGGATGTACAGAGTTGGGTGGCATGGTGGTGAACTTCAGCTGCGGCCTTTCTGTGAGAAGTTTGCATGTTCTCCCTGCGTCTGCGTGGGTTCTCTTCGGGTACTCCGGCTTCCTCCCACAACCCAAGCACATGCGCTCGACAGGTTAAATGATGACTCAAAATTACCCATAGGTGTAAATGTGAGTGTGGATGGTATGCGCCCTGTGATGAACTGACAACAATTGGGCTGCATACTGTAAACTTTTTAAATTCATGTTGGTCACAGTGTACTGTATGTTTAACATGTTCAAATCAAGGAAGGGGGGTGATGCTCTTTATTGAGCATTGGAGGAAACAGTGGTAATAAATTCTGGGGATATACAGCTTTCAGGTCTGTTGAAAACAGACACCGAAAGTTTTAGACCACTTATGCACAGTTGCATAGAGAATTTCCGTCCATTTGAATGAGATAGTTTTAATATAAATGAACTAATACGCTTAATGTGAAGCAAGCAATAAGATTTATGTAATCATACTAACAAACTCAAAATGACTGCATTCTTTTTCACTGTTGGCTTTGGGCAAATAAATTGGCTTTATTAACACTGAATACATTAACCTGTCCACTACTACACTACTGTGTGGTGGAAGCACATTGAGTTTTATTAGTACTATTACATAAGTCTTATTAATTTCATTAGCTCATTAGTTAATTTAGATTAAAACTGTCCAAATCAAATGGATGGATGTAATTGAAATACCAAAGTCCTGCATTTAGTCTAAAAATATCTTTGGGTGTACTTCAGATATCACATAAAGAAGACACTGAGGCTGTTTTTATTCTTTGTAAACATTTCGCAGGTATGTATAAATCTTTATACAGTCATTGAAAATATAAAATATAGCCACAATTATCTCATTCAGGACATCCATTGGGTCATACATATTTCCTTTTCCCCCTAGAGTTTTTACTTTTTTGTTAACATCATCAGATACACCACCACAGGTCGTGCAGATTAGAGTTTGTGCTTAATTCACTTCATTTCACTAATGTCCTGTTGTGTTTCAGGGCCTGTGGGCTGACAGGGAGACGTTGCATGAGAGAGAGAGAGAGACAGCCGATATGGTCAGAATACACTTCACACTAAAACACACCTAACACAAACAGATTAAAGCAGATTATCGGGGATTACTAGTAGAAATTTCATTTAGATCTGTGTCTTATCCATAATTTCATCATAAAAACATAATCTGTTGTTTTTGCTCCCACAGAGGGTTCAGCGGTGGAGCTCATAATGAGGGGCAGGGTCAGGCCTGAGTGTGTTAATCAGCAAGCAGGGAGATATTAGCCTGGGTCACAGGATAACACACACGTTACTTATTCTTCCATAACTCCTCCTCATAAAGACAGCTGGGGTTCTTATGTGACCTCGGGCAGTTTTAAGACTCTTACTGACTTAAGGAACATTCAGCAAAGTTTCATGTCACCATATGGACACCCTGGTTTTAACATTTCGTTTCACTTCCTTGCCTGGCGATGAGTTACGTTTACATACATCTCTTAGTGACGAAATCTAGACGCGACCTTATGCTGCAGTCACGCTGATCTACAAGTGAGATCAGGGGATGTATGGCCGCCCCATTCATCACAGGGATCAATAGCAGGATATCACATTAACCCTGTCTGGCCACCTCACTGTTACGTCCTTGCATCCCACTGTTTTCTCCCACCGTGAACCCCCCGTCCACCTAAATCCCTTCTTGTTCATTTTTCTGGTCCCATCTGTCCTTTCCCACATGTATCAACTTCATTGCGTCTTATCCCGCTCCCTCCCCTCTCGTTCTCTTTATCTTCCTCTCTTTTAATCACGCTGACTTTACAGTATAGCTGTGTTTTGTCATCTTCTGCCTGTACTATTACATCACATTTATCTTTGCTTTCCGTTTAAACCTGGCATCTCATCACCTTTTAAAACCACCCTAAAGCATCTGTCCTGCCCTCTCGGCTCCATCTGTGACTGCAGTCGTACCTTCTGTCCTGTTTGTCCTATACCCACGTGTCACACACACCCCCCCCCCTCTCTCTCTTTCTCTCTCTCTGGCCTCCCCCTGCATCCCTTCTTCTCCCGTGTGGCCATGCTGGAGCGTATGTCCCGTCGCTCTCGCTCCCTGCTCTCCCTGACCTTGACCACTCTGGCTCTGGCCCTCTCCATCCTGGCTCTCTGCACCTCTTACTGGTGTGAGGGCACCCACAAGGTGGTCAAACCTCTCTGCCTGTCGCCTGTCAAAATGAAGAACTGTGGTCAGAACAACAGCGAGCCTTACACCACAGGTATGACACGTTACTTTGTCTTTCACCTCTCCATGTCGAAAGGTGTTTTGTGCAGCATTATTGTTGCTCCCTGCTCCTTTATTATTGCTGTCGCTTAGATTGGTCTCTTACTGTTTTGTGTCTGCGGACCACAAATTTGTGTACATAGTTAATATACACTTTTTAAGGTGCACCTCCCTGTTTGTGTTGACTTTTTGACTATGATTTGTGTTTCAACAGAGCATTTAAGTTTGCAGGCAAGATGGAGAGGTTCAGTTAGTGCTCAGCATTGCAATGAGCAAAATACATGAACAAAAACACTTATATGATCTCAAAACATCCACATTGCATGGATTTTTGAGGTGTAACTAACTGTCGTAGCAAGTTGAGATGGAACTATTTGGGTTTTTTTTTTTAATGTAGAATATTAATCTGCAAAGTAACCAGAAATGATCCCAGTCAACATTATTTCCCTCTGAAATGAAGTAAGGGAGATAAAATTAAGTACATGCTAAGGTCCACAGTTGCATCAGGAATGTTTCAGAACAAAAAGGCCTGAAGCGGAACAAGAAAGTTTCCCTCCTGTCGGTTAGTTAACGAGCGGATAAATCCACAGCGAGCACATGAACAGACAGTATCTACAAAAAGTTGCCGGGCTGAATGATCTCGATATGTGTTGCAACACGTTCTCGAGCGTTTGTTGTAAACGCTACCAGTTCATAGATTCATCCCAGCTGACGTCAACAGTCGGGATGTGGCGTCAGGCAGAATTTGAATGTTGAAACATTGTTATTGACGTCGATCATAGCCAGAGGGTGGGTTAGACCAGTACTCTCAGCAGCAGCTCACTGTTTTAAGATGCTTTCAGAAGCGTGACTTCAGTTCATTCCAGTGGCCTGTGTAATTATCTCAGGATGGAAATCTGCACAATCAAAGCAATCCTAACTCAACAGAAGCTATACTAACTCTTACAAACTTTTCCTGGAGTTTTCAGCTGTGTTTCCCAGCTTTTATCGGCAGACTCTGTCAGGTGCAGATTTTTGTCACTGGCTTTCAAATGGGAAAAGCCAGTAAGCACCCGCTAAGAGTACCACGTAAACAACCAGAATCAGAAACAGGTTTATTTCCACGTAGGTTTTCACATACAAGGACTTTGTCTTGTTGTTTGGGGGCATAACACAGATGAAGTAAAATATAAAGTGGATACTAAGTTTGGATACATACAGTAGTATGTCATATGTTTGAGTGTCTCTGCATATCATCCGTTTGTTCTTGCGTATCACCTCATAAGTCTGAAGTCTAAGCTATAAAATGGAGCTCTCTGACATTGAATTCTTAGACATTTTGGCCGTTACTGCTGAACCTGATTACACAAGTACTCAATTTCCCGATTTTTGTCGCTGCATAACAACCAATACCACAAATTAATCTGACTGGATAAACTGACAGGCTTCTCTCCCCCCTGTTGAAAACTGATTGTTGCTGCTTTGATGTTTTTTAATCTCTTTTTGCCCATACCGTAGTCCCACAGTGAACTTAATTATGGCTTAGTATTAATCTGTGGGGTGTGAGGGTAGCTCCCAAAGGTTTATTCATCCGCGGAAGAAAGGTTTACACTGCCCGCTGCCTGGTTTTTAAATTCTCAACAGATATGCTTAATCCACACTGGGATTAACAGTTCTTACTGCATAAAGGAATCAAATTTGATCACTACATGTACTTTGTGTACTTGTACAGAAAGATCTACCTTTACAGTGGTGGATTTAACTCTCCCTTATGCTTCCAAACCAGATTTAAAAACGCACATGTGTGTGTGCCTGCATGTGACACTGTGAAAAAACACAGAGGCATGTTACTTTTGAAGCGGTGGTGTGATAAACAGATTATCCGTAACTCTGAAACACAAAGTCTTCTTTTGAATTTTCAACCGCGCCGTCAATTATTCCTCGTCAACACACGTCTGCATGCAAAGCGTGCGTTACATTTTTAATCGTGGAAAATATTTAGTCAGAGATCCTTTCAGATGTTGGTCAGGCATGAGTGCATTTGCGGCATGCGCTTCTCTATTTGTACATCCGCCTGTTTGCACATGCAGGTACTGTGTTTGCTTGATATGACAGGTTTCTGCCCATACACTCATGAGGGTACCTTTACATTCAAAGTCTGTAAACTAAGAAAATAACTCAACATAATTACAGTCATTTTCTGTTTTTTTTAAATTGTATACAAATCTTTGAAGACTTATAGACATTATATGTAAATTAATAACTGTAAACAGACTGTTATTTCAAATATTCTGGCATTAATGACACATTACATGAAGTTATTCTCATATTTGTGGAGAATAAATTACTATTATTTATACAGTATGTCTTCTGCTTTCGTAAATTACACAAAATGTATGTAAAATAAAAAATATATGTAAAAAATAATGATCTGAAATTAAATATTTATATAATCATCTCTTATCCATACTCCATTTACATACTCTGTATTGTAATTTCACATGTATGTGTACTTCTACATTCCAACTACAATCAAATAAGCCTGATACACATTTTAATTTCATTAAATCAAACATAATACATACAAAGTACAAAGCTGCAGTGCTCTTAAGGTTAAAACTTTGTGCACCAGTAAGAGAAAAGTCAGGATAACGGTGCTTTCCATTGTATCCCTGTTGCACTAAATGGAGCTGAACCTTAACAGTGTCACTGGTAACATCTGTGCTGAGCCTACTATGGCATGCCCAAATGGCTGCTGCTTTGGAGAATATAGATAGTCTGTAGATTTGTGTGAGTATGAATGCCTCTGTGTCTAAAGTGCTGTGAACAGATGGCCCACCTTGCTTCTGCAACCAATGCCATCCTCCAAAACTGGACCTAAAACACTCTCCTCATCATCATGCTGCCGTGTTGTCTCACAGAGAGTCCCACTCAGAACCCCTTCAACCGCACACTGTCCCCAGCCAGGAGGGACGAGCTGGCCAAGATCAGACAAAGGCAGCTGGCCAACGCGGTGCACTACATCTGGGAGACGGGAGAAGACAAGTTTGCTTTCAGATATTTCCACACAGGTTTCTGGGAAAGCTGTGAGAAACACAACGATGGTGAGACCACAAAACACACACCCAATCACCAAAACACACTTGGTCACAATATTAGTTATACTGTGTTTTCACTGATGGTTCAGCTCTCTTTAATTTTGTTGGCAGGGGAGAAATGCCGAAGCTTTATAGATTTAACGCCTGGAGAAACACAAGGTAAGCTGTGCGTCGGTCCTGTGTCAAAATATAAAAAACATGAAATTATGATTTTAAATATTTTTCCTCTACAGATGCATGAATTGTTTATGTATTTCCAAATGTTGCAGGTGTGCTCTGGCTGTCAGTTGTTTCAGAGTTTACATACATCGGTCTGCTGGGGATGGGCTTCTTGCTGATGTGGTTGGAGGTCCTGTGCTCCCATAAAGAGATGCACTCGCTAAAAATCAATGCTTATGCCGCCATCTGTACCGTGCTATCAGGTGAGACCTCCATGTAATATTCTCGATTTGCATGGTCACCTTTGTTTTTCTAGACTTACTTATCAGATTTGTTCTGCCTGTCTAGTTTTTGATCGTGTCGTCCCACACGTAGGTCTTCTCGGGATGGTAGCCCATATGATGTACACCACAGTGTTTCAGATGACAGTCATTGTGGGCCCCAAAGACTGGAGGCCTCAGTCCTGGGACTACGGCTGGTCATTCGCGTAGGTGGCTGTACCTGTACTATTCAAACACGTACATGAAAATACTTGTCCCTCTTTGCTTCAGCTACTCTGCGTCTTCTCTGTTCCCAGTCTCGCCTGGGTGTCTTTCAGTTGCTGCATGGGTGCCGCCGTGGTCACACTCAACTCCTACACGAAGACCATCATTGAGCTCCGTCGCAGACAGAGGCTCCGTTTGGAGGAAGCAAGAGCCGCCACTCATGCCCCTTCCTATGACGAGGTTGTCCCAGGTGGCGGGCTCTACTCCGTCAGCGGCCTGTTGCAGTGTCCGGGTGGCATGATCGATGTAGCGTGGGCCCCAAATGGCAGCGTGGTTGGAGTGGGGAACGGGGATGTACCGACACTGGTTTTAGTAGGAGGGTGTGGGCCAGAGGGGTGTGAAGACTGTGAGAGAGAGATAGATGAGATGGAGGAAGCAATGGACCGAGTTGATTCACCTTGTTAGGGGATCATAAACATCCGTCACCTGAAAGAGATGAAAGACGGTGTCGCTGTGCTGGAGAAGGATCCACGTGAGCAAACACATCCTGGTCCCCTTTTCTTCCACTTTGACTTTCAGTGAAGTTGGGACAAAACTTCTTCGGCTTGTACGCCACGTATCAAAGACTACAATGTATGTGTAGGTTGCACTGACATGCATGTTTTCTGGGTATTCCTCAGTGCCTCGTGGTAGGAAAGCAAACACATGTCTGTATATGTAAATGCATGCATTATTTCACTGTTTCTATATTTAACATGCAATGTATCAGGACAACAGTTAGAAACTGGATGGACTGTCTTCTCCTGTTGACACCTGAACAGAGCAGCCTGTCCTTTACAGTAAATGTACAATATATTCTCATTTACCTGAGCAGGACATCAATCAGCAAGCGTGCTCGTCTCTCCCCTGTGACAAACTCATGACAGATACAGCATTTTGATGCAATGCATGCAGCTATGACAAACTCTCTCTCTCTCTCCCTCTCTTTCTGCAGATGCACAAACAAACCCATAAGACAGACACGTCGAGATAGAAAGATTACAGAGATTTTGAAAAGTCTGCTCTCTGATGTTGAACAGAAGATTATGTGTAAACCAGTAATCCCGAGTTGGACGGAAAGAAGGAGGAACAGAGTGAGGAGAGATGGTCGGCATGTGAAGGGATGGAGATAGATAGAGAGAGAGAGAGAGAGAGAGAGAGAGAATCCGTATGGAAAGAAATGCAGACACAAACAATCTGCAGAGCGAGAACACTTCCAGGGAAACAATTGTTTTGCTTTTTCTTAAACAAATTTCTAAAGCTAAATAACTGAATCTGCGTTTACCTTAAATGTTTGGGATAATCCCGGATTTACTGTCTGGGATAAATACAATTGAAAAGTTAAGACCTAAACCAGCAGTATTATATTAAACAGTATGTGTCTAGGTCACAGGAGAATTCATTGTTTGTTTGTTTTTTTTTTTGGGTGGGGTTAAATAAATCCATATTCGAAGCACAGATGTATGAGAAAACCTTTAATTTATTATACAGTTAATAAAGTACAACACTTGCTACGACCTCTGTTAAGACATTTCCAGTTCTGTAAAAAAGCTTTAATGAGCTCAGAAATGATATAATTATCATTAATAACGTTAATTCGTCCAGACGCTGAATTTCATTTGAATCATTTAAAGAGTTAACAATGGGACAATATTCATCAGAGATATTCTTTATACAGTATATATTATTTATTGCATTGCATCATCTTCTTTTTAGCTCTACGTGTTTTCAACACTATGCCACTATGATATATGATCTAAATTAATTTACAAACATTGATAAAGCAAAAACAGAAACGAGAACTTACTGAAAAGTTAGTTGCAACCAAGACACTGCAGAGAAGACTATTTACAGAGCGGGGAGGAATGGAGTAAAAGCGGAGGAGGGGAGGAGAAAGTACGTGAGGAGAGGAAAAAACAAGAACAAGAACAGGAGAAAAAAGAGTTTAAAAGAAAAGGAAAGTGTCTAATGAGAGGGAATGAAGCAGAGTTTATTGTTTGATGGGTTCGTAGTGGATAAGACGCATTGCATTCTCGTTTTCGATCACTCCTTTGATGAACTCTCCTTCGGCCAGTCGCTCTGTGTCAGGGGTGGGAGGGGGAGAAAGAGATGTTACAGTGGGAAGAAAATGGTAAACAAGACATACAGCGTGGGGTTAAGATGAGGCTGAATAATGACTCTAAGATAATCTAAGAAATCCGCTCTTATCTCCTGTGTATGGGTTACAGTAGCATGCAATGCAGTGGAGTCACTTGAGGTTTCATGGTTTATGGCTGGTACATACATAATAAAGCTTGCATGACACAAGTGATGCTGTAACAAGGGGGATGTGCCCCCAGGTGGATTGTATTATGTGTTATTAAGCCAAACATCTGATTGTAAAATGCAATCTTCGCCACGGGATGTCAGAACAGCTGCTGAGGAAAGGTAGCAAGGGCTTAATCCACAGCGATAAGGACACAGCGACTTGTCATGGATGGCGGGCGGGCAGTGTTTATGCACATGTGCAGCGTGCGTGTTATCCCACTCACCGTTGTCTCTCTTTTCGAAGTAAGACCACAGCTTATTGGCTCGCTTCTCGGGTGTGTTCTCATCCTCTGGTAGCTTGCTCTGCTCCTCCTTGGGGATCAGCTTAAATATGGCCTGAGAGGGGAGGAAGGGGGGGGGTATAAGATTGGTGATAAATGCTGGAATTATTTCTCTCAAACAAATAATGCATGCAATGTCAACACAGCACATAAAACATGCGTACAAGCCAAGAAGCATGTAGCCTGCACGACCGGTGAGTAAGCCCACAGCCCTCTTTTAGTTAATTAGAGTCTTGTGTGTGTATGTGTTGTTTATCGAGCTTCTGATGCAAAACAAGACTTCTTCTTCATGATTGTCTTATGTCTGGTCCCTGATTACTGCTATTAGCCACTGTGTGCTCTGCAATTTAGCTGAATACAGCCAAATCAAGTGGGCTGCAATTAAATCTTACACAAGCCTGCAATCACCACGTGACAACTGATCTGCCTACCGAACGCGGCTACAAGAGCAATCCTGGAAGGCTTGGCCATCACAATTTACACTTAGACTTTGTATGCAAGTGTAAAATCCACCGTTAGTGCCAAATTTAATAATCAAGTAGCTCATGACAGCACATTCCGGCCTGTGCGTTATTTTTAAGAGATTATTAATTTGCCAACAGATTGTAAATGACTGCGCACTTTAAGTTCAGGTCTTTAAATGTGTGTCCCACTTACAGAGTAAGCACTCATCTCCCACATTTAAGACACCTAGATTAAGATGGATTAGTGCCAAGACTCAGGCCACAGGCCAAACACCAAGATCATCTCTTTTCTCCCTGGACTGTTTCTCCATCTCGCCCTTCTGATCTTGTGGTCTGGATAGTTCACACTTGTTGTTAAGTTGTTAAAAACAAACTGTATCCAGCAGTTGCACACAAATGTGTACACCCTGACAAGACGCAGCATATTTACACCCTGTCCAATGTAACATGATATACTAGATTAACCTAATATCGGCCCATCCTGCCTTCCTTGCTCACTTGTTTCCCACTTTAAACCTACACACGAAGACAAATATCACCGGATTATCTTCGTGTAATTATGATGTTAGCTTCTGTGCTTTTAGAAGATCCTTTTTTTAGTCTAATTGTGTTGAAGGTTGTTTAACTTTTGACGGGGTGGCTTTAAAATATAGCTATTTTGTACAGCGGTTGTAAACATGATGCATATGGACTGAGGCCAGTTGGCCAAGAATTAAATCCCATTACAATGCCAGCTGGATCCTCTACTGATCTGTCTAAACCTCTTACAATGCTATTTCATTTGTCTTAAAACTTCACAGTCGCCATCCGGCTGAGTTTTAATTATATGAAAACAACAGCTATTGTACAGTAATTAGCATAAATAAAATGAAGACGCCAAAGTGGCAGCCTCATGGAAAAAAGAAACATGGATTAGACTCAAGAGATGATGAGCAGTCCTAGAGTAGGACTGCCTTACATTGTCTGAGAGCTAAACTTGTAATCACAGAGATTATCAGGGGTTTGAGGCTCAAATAGGTTGGCTAATTAGTGCTGAGACCTACATACATGAGAGGGATGGTCACTAAAAAGCAGCTTGTTTTACATGGACCTTAAAGGGAGAGGGCAAAACACCAAGCAAACCTGATGATATGACACAGTCCAACAATGATTCTCCAAAATGATTGCCTTAGAAATGATCAGGTATCATAAATCAACAGCTTCAAAAGAAGAAGTCAAGAAGTGTTACAAACATAGAAGAAATACTAATCTTGTAGCATTCGGTACACTACAGTATGTCAAGTAATCATCTTATTTTGTCTTTCTATTGGAATTTTTACGACTTAAAATAAAAACTTTCACCAAGGACTAGAGTAAGAACAGAGTTAAGTTTCCAATATTTTCTGAATAAAACCTTAATAAAACCGACCTTTCTGACTTTGGCTTTGCAGGTCAACATAGTTTGATATGACTCCCTGTGAGACAAGATGGATATTTAAAAAATGAATCTCTGTCTGAAGAGGCAAAATGTTTAGAAGTAGTGAATCCCACTGATGCTAGATTTCAGTGACCAGAACAATGATTTACTTGTGTCATCCTGTCGTCTTACATGTGTAGCCTCCTCACCTGGCAGATTTCCGTCACTTCTGTCTTGTTGATGTATCCGTTCTTGTCTACATCAAACAGCGAGAAGGCCCACTCCAGCTTTCGGGTGGTCTTCCCGGTGGAGGTCATGTGCAGTGCAATGATGTACTCCTTGAAGTCCAAAGTGCCATCGTCGTTGGTGTCAAAGGAGCGAAACACATGCCGTGCGTAGCTCTTGGCATCACTGTCAGGAAAGAAGCGGGTGTAGATCTGTTCAAACTCTTCTGGTGTTATGCGCCCCGTCGGGCACTGCTTCTGGAAGTTCTCGTACCACTGGCTGATCTCATGTTCAGTGAATATGGTGCTGAGCTTCAGGTCCTCCAGGATCTCCTTTGATAATGCGCTACTGGTTGTATTTCCCATTGTGGTTGGTTTTAGTGTCTTAGTTACGTGTCTGACAAACTCACCAGCAAATATTTGCTACCTGAGTTCTTCTTCTCCTGTGCCTCCTGAACTTCTCCTTTCTTGCTTGCCCACTCCTTTCCTGATTCCAGAGGCCAAAGAAAACCCTGCAAATGACGGCAAAAAAGTGTTTCCTTTACTCACATGGTACAGTCCGCTTCAGTCCTTCATTTGTTGATGCTGCTTAGCAAATGACAAGATGATCAATGAAGGCGAAGCTTACCTGTGCGTTGCGTTGGTAGATGATGGCTGGAGAATTGAGTGTCTCGACGAGTAAGACAGTGACAGATAAGGAGACGAGAGGGAAACACACTCCTACCATGGATGACTGGGTTAATTCTGTTAATGCGGGATTTAAGGTGGCTGAGCTCTTGACTAAATTGAACCCCAGGTCCTATTTTATTCTCTATTGGGTCTGGAAGTCTAGAAAGATCTACAGTATGTGACAGTCCATTCCTCTGTTATATCATTTCCAAACAATAGAGATTCAGAGTTGCGCCTTGTGTCCAAGAAAGTCTTATTATTTAATATTTCAATATTAATCAATCAACAGGGGGTTCAATGCATTTTAACTATATCTGTGTGGGTACAACCCCCTCCATGAAGTTGAGAAATATTTGAGTGCTGCAGAATCGTGAAAACTTAACGTTACTTTTCTACACCAAGAGATTTGCGGCCCTTAAGCGATATTCTGGGAAACCAAGGTGGGTTTTCAAAGCTAGCAGAATGTCTGCTATTTCAGTAGTGGCCTTTCAATGGGTTTAGTTGACCACTCACATCTAATTCCAGACTACCATCTGTCCAGGGAGTTTAACGCCATGACCCGCCCTCCTACACCTCCAATCCCACCTACGCCCCCCCTCATATCATCGTCTCTGCCGGCCTTCTCTGGTCATAACCTCCTTCCTGCCCAACGTGAGTGATGTTGTTGTCCTCCTTCTCTGTGAGAAAGTGTTGCCCCTCATTCCTCACTGCACAAAATTATATATTTTTTTATTGGGCTGCCAATTTCTGCTTCTTTTGAACCTCTTTTGGTCTCGGCTTTGACTCTTACTCTTACCAAGTCTTGTCTCGTGTGCTAAAAGTGTCCTTTTTTTACATGCTGACTCACACAAAGATGCACACTCATGACTTTGTATAACTTTCCACTTTGTCACATCAAACTTACATCATGACACTTTGGCTGACACCTTTACATCAGCTTTATATGTGCCTAAAAGTATTATCATGATCGCCTATGACTATTTTAGCACATTGCTGGGGGTGAACAGTAGAAATGACGTGTTACATATTTTTACAAGAGTAACCGCATTAGTAGCAATTCTTACATCTACTGTGTTTATTACACTGTATGCTTATCCTTCGTGTTTTATTTTTACAGCAGGATTTTCTTTGCTCCATAAATATACTCAGTGAGTCTATCTATTGGATTACGAATGCGCCGTCCCGTCCCACCCAATCCAACTCTTTAGCCAATTACCATCATCATCCTGCGAGTGCCACGGCCAATAGAATTATCCCCTCCTCTCCACATAACAATCCCTGACATCTGACCTATACCCTCAGCTCGACTAATTGCAGGAGCTAGAGCAAGCAAGGATTTGTGGCCACTTTTGAAGTGTTTTTCTGCTTGTGGAGGAGGTCAGGGTTCATGTAATGAACCGAATCCATAACATCGAAGCAGAAACAGTCATGAAATGTTACTGTCTTTACACAGCAGCAGCAATGTATAGATAGATTTCTTTTACAGGCAGTTAACATATGATACACATAAAAATAGTGCCGTGACAGGTGAGAGTTTGTCAATAGTAGTTGTCAACACGTCTAAAAATATCTGCATTTAGGCCTGTGACTCACCACGGGCAACATCCCAGTTGGCTGGTCAGCACTACAGCCCATTAACCGGCAGTATCAAACTTCACCTGTGTTACAGCATCGACCTGGGAGCCAATTTAACGTCAGTGCTGATATATATATATACTGCAAATCTGCCCTACTCATAGTCAACAAGGCAGGTCAGGCAAGGCCGTTCATTCATCTATGTCTTGCACTTACACAACAAAACCGAGCAAACAAGGACTTTGTTTGCAATCGTGTGTGATTTTTTTAATGATTATTTCCCAAGTGAGCTTACGATACTGTGAATTTATCAACAGTTCCTCTACAACAGCACATTAGAGAACTCTCAGTCATATTTCGCAATAGTAACAAGGTTAAATAAGTAAGAGCATTGATGAAATCGTATGCACCTCACTCCCTGTAACATGAGAAACGAGAATGTTGAACAGGAAAACGCTTTTAAACAGAAAAATCCATTCCCAGCCCAAACAATGCCTTAGTGGGACTCAACTGAAATCTTAAGACTGAAAGAGAGAGGAAAAGAGGAAGGGAGTTGTTCCTAGATAAATATCTGGTAATGGGTTATAATGACGCTTAATGACAGACATGAGCTTCCTTCAGAATGCAAGGGAAGAGAGGAACAAACAAAAGATGACAACAATCTGACATTTCTGTCCGCCATGTGTGAGGCCTAAAGTTGTGACGTATAAAGTAACAGCACTGTGGGCGCCTGCACACATTTCTACACCCATTGTCCAGGCAGTAGGTCAGCAGTGCTTCTTATGTTTGACTAAAATGACTCACATATTTGGAAGAAAATCGCACGTATGAATTTAAAGCATCACACAATTTCCACTGCACCAAAAGCTCCTGAGTCAACACTGAGGTAAGCAAAGTTATATTCTTTATATAAAATACAAGATTGTATTCTTTCTTAAATTATCAGCATTAACTCTGTCTTGATTTTGCTATTACTTACCAATCGATTGTCAATTTGTGCTGAATTTGTGGTGTGAATAAGTGTCACACTGGTCTTTAAATGTCTGTGATTTTGTGCAGCTTTGTTTGTATAAATGAAATGCATGCAAGTTTTCTATGTTTTTCTACATTTTTTTTCCCTGTAGATAATTTTTTACATGATCTAAAATCTAAAATCTTCCAGTGGGTCAGTGATTACGTACCTATGCTGTACAGCCACAGACCTTTATTTTAAGACTGTTCCAAAGAGTTCCAAATTTATCAGACTACATTTTCAGGAAATGTTTAAATGATGACCTCAGAGGCTCACCTGGTAGAGAATTCCACACAAAAAAAGAAATAGTAGCCTTGAAAGTTGGGTGTTAATCAGGACTATGTGTCATGTTGTAGGAATAAGAAAGAAAGAAGAAGAAGCTGCTTGCAAAATAACCTTCAGCCATCAGATAAAGGAATTGAAATCAACCATGACAGCCAAGATGGAAACACTCGATCCTTCAGCTCTATCAGATACCACTACTGTAACCTACGACCCTAAATCTGAGAGTGTGACCCTACCAGCAGGTGTCGTCTCGGTGACAGGCATGACCGTGGTGACCGGGGGCGTGGAGCTGTCCTGTGGATCCTGTATTCTGGCCTTTGGGTTTTGGGGAACTCTCATTGGCTTCAGTTGTGTAGCTGTGGGGCTGTGGGACCTACTGAGCCAGTCCAAAGGGGGAACCTCACACTTACTGGTACTGGGATTTGTGATTCTGTCCCTCAGTTTTGTGATGGTGGGAAGTGTGGTGATATTTCACATCGTGACGAAGAAGAAGAGAGAAATGAGGCGACAGGAGAGAGAGGATGGAAAAGAAGTTCTTGTAGAGAGTGGGAGGGTAATCAAAAAAGTCACAGTGTAAAAGAAATAATGACAGAATACAAGAAAAAATGATGACTTGGACTTGAATGGACTGGAAATAGCACACAGTCATAGTGCTATGAATGAAACATTCCCTTTGTTCCTCTTTTACAAAACAAGTTCCCGGCACATCGGTTTCATTCTCTGGCTCTTAAAGATCCAGTGTGTAATTTTTAGGAATAGCCCAGAACAGAAAAACCAAACACTGACACAGATGTACGCTTTTAATGTGAATTTGGCAGAGTTTTTCTTACGAGCTTGAAACTGAGGGTGAGACGTAGGAGAGTGTTCATTTGGTTGCCACTCGGTGCCACTAAATCCTACACACTGGACCTTTAATCTTTAAATCTAAATAATGTAGATTTGTGTTTTCTAGGGAAATATAATACATTATCTCAATTTTATGCTACTGCACTACATTTATAGGGAACTATTTTAAACTATATCTTATCAACAACTATAGTTACTAGTTACTTTGTTTATCAAGAGAATATAATACTCTCAAAGGGCTATTCTGTGCCTAATGAATACTTATTTTTGATACTTAAGATATATCCTGCTGATAATATGTGTGTAAAATGATGACTACTTGAAATGTTTTTATAGTAACATATTGCTACTTTTATTCCAGTACACTTACCTTCTACACTGTTTTTATGTCTATATTTAATTTCATTATCACGACATGTATGTAGACACATCCTGTAGAGTATGTAATGAATGGACTACATATACAATGTTTGTGTTTGTGTGTATGTGTGAGAAAGACAACGGCAGAGAGAGGAAGACAAAAATATGTGAGATAAATTAGAGGGTGCAAATAATAAAAGAAGAGAAGAGGTCAATTGATTTGTTTTTGTATTAATGCCATATTTCAAACTTTTGAGCAGCACAGATTTCTATTCACCGCCACTGTATTGGTATGTCAAAGATGGATATCTCAAAACATAACAAACAACAACAGCTCAGAAGTATTCAAATGTCTCAGCAAGTGATAGTATGATCATGAATTTACATTTATTCAAGCTGCACTTGTGCTTTTCCTGATGAAGTCTGTGAAAAAGACCTTAGATAATGTGTTGTGCAAGTAAAGAACAACAATGAAAGCATCACCAGGGAAAGAACAATAAGTACACCATAGTAATTAATACAGTAAACAAATACATGACCATCTTGGCAGTCCTGCCTCCACTGCCTGCCTGCTACTCCAAAACTGAGTAGTGGATCATAGGTGAGGCTCAACGAGACACCTGTAATGACATTCACCTGTCAGATACCAAGCCACACAGTTAATTCTGCGTAACTTTAAGCCTTAATATAATTTGAACAGATGAGTTATATTAAAGTCTAGGCTCTGTACAGTTGTCATGAACGGGAAATTAACAATAAACTTTTTTTCTTTTTTTTTTGTACCAGGCTGTAAACATGTTTTTTCTGCTGTGAAGCTGGATACCTGAATATGGGGCCTTATGGAGACTGACTCACTTCTGTAGCCAACTTCAAGTGGTTGTTTGGGGAAGTGCAGTTTTTGGTTGCTGCTTGGTTTGTATAGACTAAACAGTTATCAGGAGACTTACTTGCAGGAAGAAATAGTTCTTATTTCTTCTTTTTAAACCTTATAAGTCGAAAAGTGTTCTTTTGTGAGTTGGCCCTTTAATGTGAATAATTCTCAATGGCGATACAGATAAATTACGTAACAATCCAGCAGACAAAGGGAGATGTAGAAATAAAGTCGGGAAAGCACACATTTCACAGAACAGAAACCAACAACAGAAACCATGAAGCAGAGGAAGGAGAGGGGTGAAATGTGTTAGTACCTCCATCTGCTGGAATTAAAACGAACTGTACCTCATCCAGTTACTTTACTCACCGTGATTTACAATAAATGCTATTTTCCGCTGTACCTCACTGTCTGAAACAGAAACCACCTCCTGCTTCACCTCCTACGCTGTTTTTATATGTTTAATCAAAACACATGTTTGTATTTAATAAAGATAAAGGGTTCAGCACTGACACCACTATAAAAACATGTTTTTAATGTAACCTGACACCTGAATATCTTTATTATCTACCTGCACCAATGTAAACATTGACTTTTCTCACACTGTTCTGAAGTGACAGGTGAAACAGCTAATTCTCAGGTATGTGCAAGAGAAGCCTGTGGTATTTCGACAGGTATCCGACTTGGCCGGGCTTTGCTCGGGTCACCTGACAGCCCTCTGCAGCCTCCTTGGTCACGTGTCATCGTTCAAGTTTCAGGAACCCTTTTTTTTCCTCCGTCCGAAAACAGACCCTCCCACGTCCCGCCTCTTCTCCACGCCTATTGGTCGGAGCCAACACGGGCTGCGCTCCGATTGGCCAAACCGAGGACATGTCTGTGCTCGTCAGAATCAAACAACACCTCCTTCTTTAAACTCGTTTATGTGTAATTGATATCGCCTCCGAAGAAAAGACGGCTGGAATTTCAGTATTTTGGGGGCAGTGAAGTGAAACTAACGAAGGAGTCAGCCTTCAAGGTGAGTTTATGAACCGGCAAACGAAAAAACGGGACGACTCCGGCTTGTTTTTTCTGGTCCAAGGTACAACTTTGTAAACTTCTGCACGGAGATCTCTCAAGGTGTCCACAGTCAGTCATGTTACTTATTTATACAGTCTGTCAATTCAAGTGTGGCTTTTCTAAACGCCTGTGTGCCTCTTAGGTTGGTCAAGAAGGCTGATTAACTTAATTATGGACACATATTATAGCATGTAGGAGTACGTGTGTGTTTACTGTTTTAATTTCTGTTTCATGTGGCGCTGCTACACACACACACACATTACATAACTCTTATTAGGGATATATTAATATTCAACAGATTATTGAACAGACCAGACACCGAGTAAAACAGACTAGTAGTTACATGCAGCTGGAGCTACACCCTTTCATCACGTGCATTGCCAGATATGTACAGACTGCAACCTATTATTATTATTGTTATTGTTGTTTTCATTATCATAATTATAATTGTTCAGTTTCTAAGCTGCATTACAATTTCCTGAAGTTCAAGGTCACACTTTGTTGTTTCTTCTTTTGCTGTTATTTAACTGTCAGGTTTATTATTGAGGGTCTAGTTTGCAGTAGCGTCATGTTCAAAAGTGTTTCTGATATTTTGTATGTAAATGGTGTGGTCAAAATATTAGAAACATCTGTCAATGTGATGCACTCCTGTACGACAACCTGCACCAACTAAGACCTCAATAATAAACATGAAGTAGAATTATGACCTCTCTGACAGTGTCAACAAACTGACACGTACTAATCTCCACAAACGCTGAATTTATGGCAGAGTAGATGCGTTGAATCGCATTGAGTTGTTTACCTAATGAAGGTGTTGGTCGTGAGAAATAAATGTGAGACTGAGTGTCTACCTGTATGTTGGCATTTGTCTGAAAGCCCGAACACTAACAAGCGCACTTCTGACTTGAGATGATTATATCCTTAATGAGCAGATGCTTTGTTTTTCTTTTTCTGTTTGCTGTTAAACAAACCACTAAGTCGCAGATCGTCATAGAAGAAAATCACCTCACCGTGCTCAATCAGTTATAAGCTAAGAAGAAGAAAAACATGTCGGCACTTGAACCATGTCGATGTCTTTACAATCCGGCTGCAGAGCAGGAGAGATTAATCATCGTATTTTGTTCCTTTTCTCTCTCAGGATGGACTCCAAAACACCCCCTGACATCAGATAAACTTCACATTACAGAGGCAGCTCGTCGGTTCCCGTCTAAGAGGACGATGCCTTCGTCAAGAATACATGGAACATGAAGTTGTTGGAGGATGGGTGGTGCTGGTGTTAGCAGAAATGTTAGAAAGCTAGAAAAACTAGTTGGTGAGGAAGTGTAGTCAGAATAGTTTTTTTTAGTGTGTTAATACCACTTACCTTTGGCGGTGAGTTTGGGAAACCGCTTTGACGGTTAATACAGCAGGTAAAAAATAATTATGGAGTGCACAGAGAGAGTGCTGTGCGGGACGGGGGAGGTGGAGCTCGACCCCAACATCGTGAGTGAGGAGGCGGGAAAGCTGTATTCAGAACTACAGGTACAGCAGCTCCTCAAGTTATTCTTTCCTTTCGAGACAATTGTTGGTGAACAAATGTGCCAGAAGTGGTCACAGATACTGTGCCTGATCTCTCTCTCTGCTGCTTTGTCCCCTCACAGACAGTTATCGAGACCCATGGTGAAGGTGTGGTGGAGTCGCTGGTACCCACATTCGTGTGGGTCCTGGAAGGACTGGCCAACTGCAAAGCCCAGCTGAGAGACAGGGAGGAGGAGGCGGAGAGGGAGAAAGCTGAGCGAGAGGAGCTGCTGGAGAGATACCAAGCAGAGAGAGCGCTCAGGAAAGAAAGTCAAGAGGTGGGGAGTGCCGATGCAGTGTGGTAAACCATGATTTCAGTTACGTGTTACGTAGGTGGTTGTCCGTACTCAGAGCTGTTATTTTGTCTTCTTTAGAGGTATCTGGAGCTGGACGACCAAATTGAACAAGAGAGGAGAGCCCTGAGGGGGAGGGAAAAGGAGAGAGAGCGGCGGGAAAGAGAGCTAGAGAAGAAAGCAAGAGAACAAGCTGATCAGTGTGAGTGTCGTTTTTCTCCTTCCAGTTTCATTCATCTTTCTTGTACACATCGTGTCTTTGATACATGTTAAATATAAAGCTACAAGTTGTGGTTTCTTGCAGTGGTGGCCTTGGAGGAACAGAAGACAAACCTGAGTAGAGAACTGAGCACACTGAAGCACACTCACAACAAGGTCAGATACGACTGTTCAGTCTACAGACCTCGCGGATATTTCGCTGTTTCGTGTTATTGTTCTGCTTCTTACGCTGCTGTTCTCTCTCTCTCAGTTGGCTCACACATATCGGGAACTTTTGGAAAAGAGAAAGGATTCTGAAAGAGAGTCTCCTCTAAGGTGAAACAAACAAGTCATTCATACTGTAGATAGCGTGTCACACAGGAAGGCTGTTGGTATTTCATGACTTCCAAACTTTTTTATGAGCCATATACGACCTACTGTGGGCATCAGCCAAGAACAATCAAGTAAATAAATCTCAGTGTACTGTGTTACATTTCTGAACTTAACTATAAGAATCATCATATTTACCTTTTCAGTGATGTAGCTGAAAAATGGCAGATTATTTTGACAATGTAAATTGAGGTTAGGCGGTGTGGTTAGAAATGTTGCCTTACAGCATGAAGACTGAATAGGCTAATTAGTGACTCTAAATTGCCTGTATGTGTGCCACCTCTTGCCCAAAGTCAGCTGGGATAGGCTCCAGCCCCACCGTGACCCTGATGAGGATAAGCGGTTACAGAAAATTAATGGAAATTAAGTTTTACTTTTTTGGTACACTTGTCGTTCGTCCATGTTTTATCGTTGTTATTGAAAGAGATAACTCATTAGCTAGAGGGATCTAATTCCTTTTAACGTTTTAACTCCTAAATAGACACAAGTCACAGCAGTTTTGCAGGAAAGTTGTACAAAATGTAAGAGGGAAGCACAAATTGATGCTGTGTGTTCACATTTCTTTATTCTCTAACCCTTTGTATGCTGTGTTCAGGAATCACATGCGCTCCAAGAATGCTGAATTTCCATCCAGCACAGTATTGTCAGAATCCAGTGTGAATGAAAAGGTGACTTTGTCACAGCTGTATTTTCATCATTTTTAATACAAGATCAGATTCAGCAGAGAAGTAGCTGATGTTTCCTGCTGCTCTTTTTTTCAGGTGATTCAAAGGCCACATTCAAACTCTGGTCCCTCCTGTTTGGAAGATCTAGCAGCCAAGGAAGAGAAGGCGATTGACATTGCAGCAAAGTCCACCACAGATCAGTTTTTAAACGACATCATAAGCTCCACTCCTGAGCTGAAGCAGTTTCATGGCTGTGTGGATGCGAGGTAATAAACTAATAAACTCATTTTTGTTGTAGATTTATGTGCGTGTAATCATTCACTCGACTCAGATTCACTTTAACTCTAGATTCACCTATTTTCTTACCCTTTAATCTGCATCATCCTCATCAGCACCCCTAACACCAAAGAGGCACAGAGAGATGGGTTGGAGACCAGCTTGGAGAATGAGATGGGGGAGGCGGAGGAGAAGGAGGGAGAGAAGGAGCACAAAGCTGAAGAGGTGCAGGGAGGAGAGGAGCAGGAACAGGACAACAAGAAGGAGGAGGGAGAGGAGTTGGAGGAAGATGATAGTATGGAGTGGGAGCTGCGCAACACGGACTCTGTGTTCTCTGAACTGTCCGAGCTGAGTCACGACTATGTGGAGAGTGTAGACCGAGGGGCCAGTGTCAGAGGTAAACTCATGAAGGAAACACATAACACAAAAACATAGTTGATGTAGTTTCCCTTCATCCTAACCAGCGGTTTAATTAACATTTCTAACAGGTTAACTGTTATTATTTTGTAACTTAAGTCAGGCAGACACAGATAAATATCTAACAAAGTAAGTGATCGCAGACGTCAGAGGTGACAGAAGGTTGGTGTCTGCGCAGCAATGGTGAAAAATTGTTTTTACCTTGTCAACATGAAGTGCAAGTACATCAGTGACAAAGGTTTCTTGCTGTAAAGTTTTACTTCCTTTTCCTTCAACGTTTCCTACCACTCACTGTTAATCTTAGATGTGAACGAAAAGTTAACGGTCACACCAGTTTGACCTGCATTTCTCTGAGTGCTCCTTGTGTGTTCAAGCATTTTTTAATATTTTCTTTTGTGCAGGCAGTGGAGACCAGTTTGAGGAGATTCTTTCCCAGTATGAGGAACTGAAAGTCACCCAGTGAGTCCTATATTTAATTGCTCTGACCTTGTTATGACTGTGTGGTTATTTGAGTGTGCGGGGGATTTTCCAAACACTTCAGTTCGGTTCAGTTTCTTTTCTTCAGTAAAAACACGTCAAGTATTACTGTAGTGACTAATAGGCGGACACTGTTTACTCTCTTTAATAAACTGATTTCTTCATAATCTTAAATTTTTCATCTTTTGTGCTGTTTCTTCTTTCAGTGAGTTAGTAGACGCTGCTCGTAAGGCTTTGATATCTCGGGTAGTAGAGCTGACTGATGACCGGTCCGCCCTTAAACTGGAAGTGTCCTCCCTTCATGAGACAGTCTCACGCTTAGAGGGGCGGGTGAAGGAGAAGGAGGAGGAAACTAAGAGGTGTTGTCGTAACAATAATTGGAATTATTTTTAGGATTATAATACATGCATTGCTGTCATCGATAACTTTGTGCTCTGTATCCGCCTTTTTTCATAGACTTAGGAAGGAACTGGAAACGTTCCAATCTGAAGATCCTGATGTAAGCAGGCCCTGTTGTTTTTGAATTTCTATAAACTGTACCATGAAGGTGTAGCCCTGCTCAGTGTTAATTATGATGTAAGAAACAGATGCATGTGCCCCATTAATAGCACAAATCTCTCCATTCAGGCCTCTCTAACCGCATCCATGCGCCACTTCTCTCGTTCTGAAATGGCTCGCGTGGTCATGGAGAAAAACCAATACAAGCAGCGTCTGTTTGAGCTGCAGGAGGCAGTAAGACGTAGTCAGACACTCAGGTAACTGCTGCTGAAGTGAAGTCTTTATATTTTATATGTATTTTTTTGTTTCCTCTTCCCATTTAGAGTGGTAAAACGACTGCTTTAGCTCCAGTTTAATTTTGTGTTTTATTTTTTGTTGTTTTTTTTAATAGAGCAACAAAAGAGGAGAGGTTAACAGTGGACAAACGGTCAGGTGTTTGGAGAAAGTAAGTGTTGCCATCTAGACTAGAACATTTCACATTATACTGCATCGTCATCCCCATTTCATCATAACAGATAAAAGGTTGGGTCAGCTTTGTTCCTTAACACATCAGAGGTTTCCTGGTCCCAGTGGTTGTGCAACTGTACGCCAGGCAGTAAAGCGACCTTGTCATGCTGAAATACTGTAATTACGGATTACCTTAATGCAACCCAATAATGTATGAAGCTAGAAAAAGTGAGAATAGCTGACGCTAAATTGTGTTGCTGTCTTTAAAAGTTGAATAATGTCAATAATCTTATATGTGTAATATTTTAGGGTTTGTTGAAAAGGAAAAGGAAAAGGAAACAGAGGAAGGACGATAAGGAGTTGAAAAAGTAGGAGTATGAAGAAAAGTATGAATATATTTTGAATATGATAAAAGTCAATAAAACCCATAATATATGAAAGGTGTGAAGCATTTTAAGGTCTGAACAGTTTCTAGCTTAAAGCATGAATGAGACACAAGTTAAAAAAACAAGAAAGAAGTCTGAGTAGTTGGATCCTTTGGTTTGAAGTACTTGACTTAGGAGTAGAAGTAGGTGAGCCTGGAGAGTTGCACGAAGACAAAAAGGCTCCCTAAGATGGCTGTAAGGCAACCTGAGCGTTGTGTGTTTGAATAGGTAAACCGTGTCAGCTGAGCAGCACAGGCCACAGAGGGAAGAAACTGTACTGTTTGTGTCAGTAAGCCACTTGGCCACCACGTGGACACAGCACAGAATGATTTAAATGAACAAGTGCACGTTTGATAACATGCTGTAGTCAGATGTTTGATGGTCTGTGTAAAATATTGTAAATGATTTCTTTCATTAAAGGTTCAACCGCTTATTTGGCCTGACTAAGGAACCCTTAATCCCACCTCCTGCCTCAGCATTCGGCCTGCCAACTTCTCCGTCGTTCACTCGTCCTCCTCTGGGGTCTCAACAGCTACCGGCTGCCACTCACACTCATGCTGAGTAAGCTAGCCATGTTGCTCTGGCATATTCTCCTCTAACCATGATTTGCAACAAATCGTAATCATCACAACAGCCCCAATCAAAGTGATTTAACACCACGAGCGTTCTCTCTAGATCTGCTTCTCCTGCTGCTCTCTCCCCTCGTGTCAGGCGGAGAGAACTCTACAGAGAAATTCGCTCCCACATTTGGGGATCACTTGGAAAGCGGCAGATACACGGGTGGAGCACACCACTGCCAAACACACAGGTAATAGAAATGCAGCAGTCTGATGATTTAAAGGGGGCTTCATGCTCCCCTGTCTGTTATTTGAGTCTGAATTTTGTATTTTTTGCTACTTTACAGCATTAATTTAACTAAACCAATTAAAAAAACATTACCATGCCACATTACAGAGTCTAATGTACCCAGGTGCGTACTTTTCCACGATACTAACAATATCCTGATGATGAACTGTCATTCATCATCATAGGAATCCCATGTACCAGACCCTAAAGATGTGCCTGTACTAATGCAGCTCAGACTGCTGGATCAAAGAGACTCCACAGCTAAGGTAGATCCTCTCACTGCAAGAACCTAGCAGCCTCCACATCGTACCTGTGGTGCATTTAAACGTGGTTTCTAATTTGTTTTTCTCCTCAGCTGAACTGCGCAGTTGCAGTCACACCTGAGATCTCAGGAGAGGCCACAGTAAGTCTGTCATTATCCCGTTTTAATAGCAGCTCCCACACTAATCACCATGTTCCATAACTGATGCTTCCCAGGGAAGCGTTGTTTCATGCCACTCATCTTTCACAACCCCATGTCAACCCTTCTCTGCCAGTGTTCTGTGTGGGTAGTTTCTGGCCCTGCCTTCAGCAGCGATATTACAGTGATTGATCCAGCACGGTCCAACACAGTACTGGATCAGTTCAACCTCCCTCCCACAGCTCCTGCCCTGTGCATCTGTGCTGTGCCTCCCATAGGTCAGTGCCCGTGGCACGGGCTGCAACAGCTGCCTACAGACAACTTGCCTGATGTATTCTGTGCTCTTATTATGCCCTCATGCCATACTGCTCGTTTACTGGAAACATTTGGAAACACTGCTTACTTAGCCTTTGCTTTTGACACAGCCTTTCCTGTCTCGATTTGTCAGGTGACACTGCAGGAACTGTGTGGATTGGGACTCAGGAAGGAAGGTAATGTCTGCTGAATAAGCAACTCACTTCAATAAATAACACACTCTCCGAGTAAAATACTTGTTGGCAAAGCGTTTTCTCTTTTTTTTCCCCCTCACACAGTATACTGGTACACTCAGCCTCTGCTGGTAGGAGGCGCTGCCTGAAGTCTGTTTCCCTCTCAGAGGGTATTCATTCACTCATGTGAGTTTGATCTGCTCTGTGTTCAAAGCATGGTTGCATTAGTATTTAATTATTGTGTTTAAAGGGTTAGTTGAGATTTTTTGAAGCGGGGTTGCATGAGGTATAGTCGGTGTATTACCTAGAGTAAATGGCAGTCAATGTGACTCCAGTCTGGAGATGCAGACACAGCGCAGAACTAACCTTGGTTGCTGTGGATGGAGGCAGCGCGTGAGGCGTTTGTGCTGTGAGGTCAGCGTGTTGCTTTCGTGGCGAGAGTCATATAAACACAGATTCCAGTCACAGAGCAAAATGTAAACCTAATGTACACCTGAACCGACACTGACGTTTTTAGGTAGAGCTAAAATAAGTTTTGTTGCTGCACCTGTGCACAGAAGCGCGTTACTTAATTTTAGTTCCACTCCCCCTGTGTGCTTCTCCAAGCTGGGGATGTGCCAGCTGCAGTCTGCTGTAGGTGCAATGACTACATACAACCCAACTTCAAAAAAATCCAAACTATCCCTTTAAGGTGACATTGAGTTATCTTTTATAAACATCCCCTTTTTGTTGACTGACAGATATTCCCAGGGACAAGTCATAGCTGGTTTATCTGATGGGTCTTTAACATTTTTCTCACACAGTTCAGGTAACGGTTTCCTCTTTTTCGTAATATCTCAGTTAATAACTTGACTTGAAGTTTAATTACATCAATAATTAAGTAATGAGCGCTGTGATTGACAGATGGCTGGAATCTACAGTCACACTTTGTGATGCCTCTTGGAGCAAACCCTTTGCAGCCCATTCGCTGCAGCCTTGCAAAAGGCGGCCGTCTGTGGGTGGGATACTGGAACAGAGTCCATGTGGTTGACATTGAAAGCAAGAAGGTTGAGGTAAGAAACGTGCCGTGCCTACGTTGTTTTTGTGTCTCGTGTTCACACCGTCTTTGAACTCACCATCATTATTCCCTATGTGACCTTACAGCAAACGTTCGCAGTCTCTGAACGCAGCGAGCAGCAGGTTCGTTTCCTGTGTGCCGGTGGAAGCGGCGTTTGGACCTCCTGCCGCCTCGACCCAATCCTCAGACTGTTTGACTGGTCCACAGGAAGGCCGCTACAGCAAGTGGACTTTAGTGCTTTGGTCACCAAAACATTAGGTGCTTAAACTCTATCTACTATTTTTTGTCTTTCAGGAAATGAACAGTACTACAGTGTGTTTCATAGTGTAGTAATTTCACGTTGACGTTAGCAAGCACAGTTAAAGCTCAAGTGTTGAGGAAACTAATTCATCTGTGTTAGTTCCTCTGTGCGGGTGTGGCAGCAATTCATAATCTAACTGACAAAAGGTGTACCTGCTAAAGATAAAGAGCAGTTACTGTTAGAGCAAGGGGAATAAAACGTCAGTCAGGGGACGACAGATGTTGGATTTATTATTTATGCCATATATCAATACAAAACATTTGTTTAAACTCTTCCCTGCGGCTCAGCTAACACGTTTCTGTCTCCCTCCGCAGGCCAAGCCTTCCTGACACTCTCACCTCTCCAGATCTCGTCTCTCGCAGTCATTTCTGGCCGTCTGTGGGTGGGCACAGGAGGTGGTGCCCTTGTCTCCATCCCATTATCAATAAGTGAGTGAGTTATATTGTAAGTGTGCAGATTTTATATAATCAGAAATGTGTTCTATGGAGCAGTAACTATATTAATCAACTTTTACAGCATCTGAAGACGTTTCCATCCCGTATTGCTCCATTGCTTCAGCCCAGCTGTGTTACCATGGGCATAGACAAGCTGTCAGGTTCATCATCGCCGCACCTGGTCAGAATCTAAACCTAACATGCTCAACATGATCAATAACTTAACTCAGAAGACTTTAAGTGTCTTTAACTGACCCTGTAATCTTGTTTTTCCCACAGGTTGTCTGATCACCACTCCTGGCAGTAATACTGTCACTACCTCCCAGCTCATCCTCAGCGGAGGAGAGGGCTACATCAACTTCCGAATTGGTGAGTTGAAGTCAAATTTGATCAGCCTTTCCTCTTGGATGTGATATTTAGAGCTTCGTCACTGCGTAGTTAATGAAATGACTAACTGAGCCGGCCACTTTTTCAGGAGACGATGAAAGTGATGGATCGGCCGAGTTGTCCCAAACTTCACCTCAGAGGTCTGAACGCAGTCACATGATCATCTGGCAGAATCCTTCGCCCTGCGTGCCCAGCTCTGCCCTCTGACGTCGCTCATCTCCTACTGCCTGCCATTCAGGAACGAGATAAAGGCGGAGCAGACACATGCTGCACACCAGCAAAGATTGAGACAATGTGGTGCTTTCAAGGAACTAAGTGAACCAACGTCTCAATGTGGCAACAGTGAAAGTGTCCTTTAAAAAAAATCTCCTTCTCCTGTTTTGTCCTTGTTTACCTCATTAGTTTTGTACATCTGTCTTTTGACTGGATTATGGGTGACGATGCCTTCGTCATCACTGTGTTCCTTTATCTGATGTTCTATCACGGTCAGTAATTCATCTGTCTTATTTTTAAAAGCTCATTTTTGGCTCTGCGCTAACTTTGCATTCAGTTTTTCTGACATACAGCTCCAAGATTTTCCTGACGGCTCTTCTGTTGATGTTTTCTGCTGTTGAACACGCTGAGTTTTCACTGACATCTTCATTCCACCAAGGCATCGCCACATCTTTCTGTCTGTGTCTTTTAATCGTAACGTTTCACATAATGACGTGGCTCTTCTTGAAGCTGCTGTGTACACTCACTGTGAACTGGAAACATGTATCTGTGTTCTCTGCGTGAAGACAATCAGACACTGATGCTGCATTGAGATTGCTGATGACCTCTTTTGATTTTGTTTGTTGTTTTTTTTTTTTTTTTCAGATTATAACCTTTCCACATCGCATGTGGTATATTTACAAACTGCACATTTTAAATGTGTGTATCTGTATAAAAATATGATATTCTATATTTTAAATGAATTTCAGCGCTTGTCCTTATGAAGTATTATAAGTTATAAGTTCTTTGCTTTGCTTAATGTCTCTGGATGTCTTAATTACTTTTATGTTTTAATTTGATTTCAGTAGCTTTAAAAAAATAAGGGAGGGAGCGTGTCCTATGCAGTATTTACGTGCAATTACATGTTTGTGCACACAGGTTGACGTCATAGCAGTGTCAGTACTTACTCTTCTTGGAAAGGCATTTAAAACTTGAGTGTTCGTTCTGACTTACCTTTGTGCAATCATGATTATCGTCAATAAAAATGTCTTCAGTGAATAATAATGGTAACTTTTATTCTAAGTGATATTTTGCTAACAGACACTAAGCACACTAAGCACAAAGCACAAAATCATCTTTAATCTTCATTATGTTAGACATCTAGCAGAGCCTTTTACATTATAATCCTGAGTATCCACATACAACCTGTGAAGCAGAGAGGCAGACTTAAACATGAAACACGAATGACCCTGACAGTTTTTCTTCATATGAATGAGGTTTTTGTGAAGAGAATGACAGCCAGCACAGGCACTCCTTTGCTTCAGGCAGTTTGGCCCGCCACCTGGTTTAAGGACAGCCCTTGGTGTGGCAACAGTCTGAGTCAGTTAGTCGTTGGGATCCACCTTCTATGTTGGGCTGCTGTGAGTCCTCGGGAGTCGTATCCTGCGGCTCAGGGAGCGGGCGAGACGGTCCACGGCTCCACCCATGGCGCCCCCCAACTCCTTCTTGGAGGTCAGACCCTCAATATTGCCACTGTACCACATGACCCAGCCTGCCAGGGAGAATAACACAAGCAAGGCTCCTGTGTACACCAGCAGATCCCCAAAGTCCCTGCCCTGGATCTCTAATGGAGCGAAGACCCCCAGCAGCAGGGATATGACACCCAACAGGTCCATGAGCACAGCAAACACCAGGGCCAGCTTACAGTGGGACAAACCGTCATATTTGACTGCCATGACTGCCCTGAAAGACGGAAGGATGTCACGTGGAAATATGTCATACTAAAAAGAATGAATGATTCTCAGTGATTTGTATCTCTATACCTAAAACACACATAAGATAATTATTTCAATAATTTTACATCGACAGTTCTTGCAGTTCAACACGTGTTTTGTTCACTGACTTTACAGTCAAAACAAGTGCCACACCTGTCCCTACAGTTCAGGAGACTTCTCCTTTATCCACAGCAATAACACATCAACAAAACCAATATTATGACCGTATCTTACCAGAGAAAACAAAATAACTTACCGTCAGTCTGCTGAGTATCTTAAATCCAAACGTGCTTACATGGGAAATCGTGCGTTTGGCGTCTTTCTCGATCGACTGAAAGGAGCCAACAGTCGACACTGAAACCTGACACCTCGTCACCTGTTCTACCTGTCCTGCAGTTATGTTGCACGAAGCCTGTCAGAGCTGGAAGTGCAAAATATTGTTGCGTGTTTTATCAAATAATGTAGTTCTTAAAGTGTATTTGTATTTATTTAGCACCTTTGCATCTTAATATATAACTTCAAGTAATGCTACACTTTTTTTATTTTCTCTATTTGTAGTTCTATTTCTTATTTCTATAAACATTGTATTTCTATTTTTACTTTCCATGTAATCTTCTATTTGTAAAGACCTTCACACGGGTGTAATATCTCTGCACGTTTATTTTCTTTGCACATGCTTAATTTAAATTTATAAATTTATCTGGCCGTTCATTTTAATGTATGTTTACTGTGTCTCATGCTTGTATTTTTATACCTAAAACACACATAAAGGAATTATTTTAATAATTCATTTTTAATGTTTAACATATCTGCACATGTTTACCTTAAATCCATCCTATAGGTTGATTTCACTGCGTGTTTACTGTGACTCAAATGAATGTCGTTCATTTTAATCCATCACTAATATTTACGCTTCATTATCGTCCACGTGACCAACGCTAATTTGATTGCGTCCGGAAGTGACGCAGGAGGGAAAAAAAGGGGGGGTTGAAAAAATAAAAGAGCGATAATTGTTATTGTTAGCTTGTAGCTTAGCAGGCGAACTGGTGAATGGAGATATGACAGAGTAATAACGTCTTATTACATGTGCACGATTCAGTTATTACAAACGTAAAGTGGTACGTACCAAATTTCTGCACACTATATCGGTAGAGGGGAGATTATAGCGATGTGTGAATGACGGAAATAAACATTGACGTGTACAGAAAAGGTTGATATTGTATTTTATATATTCGTAGCTAAATCTATGCTAACGTTAGCCGCGCCAGGCTAACGTAGTGCGGAGCTAACGTTAACGTCACCAGGCCGCTACTACAAACTTATATTTGAGTAGCACGCCAAGTTTCACTGCTTCAGGTTGTACGCGAGTGGTCAGACAGGCGTATAATAAAGTTAGCTTTGGTTTGCTGTCTGTCTGGTGTTGCATAAAATACGACATTTATTATGAAAGCAGCTGCACCTTTCTGTGTATTAATGTGCACCGTGTGTGTTTGTGTGCACACACCGAGCTGTTCAGCATAGAAACCTACTAAAAGGTTGAACTAATCAAACATTGTTCGTGTTGTCTGTATGTGAGATGGAGGACGGAAACAGGACTGATGCTGCGTCCACATCCAAGAGTCACGCAGGCTCACTCCACCTGCAGAGTAAGCTAAAATAAAAAATATATATATATATGAGTTTTATGCGTCCAAGTCAGGATTTATAATTAATACTGTGCATTTTTCCACCTGTTCAGCTCCTAAAAATGAGGATGCATATGAAATTGCCATCCCCTATGAAGAGAACAACTTTGAACAGCAAGGATTTTTCAACCAGAGCGATCAAAACTTTGAAGGTGAATACTTTAAACCTCTTTTTTTTTCTTGATATATAATATATATAATGATGTCCCTAACGTATCCTGTTCTGTGGTCTCCCACAGATTCACCCCCGTCTGCTGGCCCGTCCCCAGTCAACAACTCATACATGGTGATCACCAACCTGCGGACCCAGCTACAAATCTCTCTGGAGAAAAACTCCTGGCTGCAGAAAAGAATTGAAGATTTGGAAGAGGAGAGGGACTTTCTGCGTTGCCAGCTGGACCGCTTTATATTTTCCACAAAGAGCCAGGGACAGGAGCAGAGTCAGAGCCAGTACAGTAACGGTGAGGACAGTTGTGAGACATCAACCTGTCCGACAAGTTGTTTTGAAACTTTTTGCAACTAATTTCTTCAACTTTTGGTGTGTGTCTCTGGTTAGGTTATGAATCTAGACGATTTAACTGGAGGGCAAGGAGAGAGGATGATCGTCCCGCTGGTAAACACAAAGATTTATGCACTTAACTCCTTAATAAAATACAGTAATGTTTAGATACAGTTGTGCTTCAGTGTAGCCTGTTGATGCTTCACTGTATTCACGATTTTCTTCTCTTCATAGAGCAACAGAAGACGGATTCACAGCATTTCCCCTCACGTCCGTTTATCCAGCGAAGGCCTGGTCCTCCGACCATGGTGCCTTCTAAAAACCACGTCTCCAGTCCACTAACCAATCAGCTCGCTTCTATCAATGCTCTGTTCAACTCTACACAGTCACAGGCTCTCTTGCAAGGCCATAGCCATAGTACTTCCAACACCACAGCCAGTGGAAGCAGCAGCAACAGCAACAGTGCTACAAGGTCATCCATGAATGAGATGAGTGGACATAGCAACGTGGGTCCAGGTAATACAAATAGCACAAAGCTTTCCATCACCTTGAGTGATCAAATGGAATAGAAGTGTGGCTTTTTTTCTGCTGGTTTTTCTGAGGAAATGTTTTACGCTCTCATCAGATTCACTTTCACTCCTGGGAGAATCTGATGAGTACTTGGGTGAGGATAGCTACCTCGAGGAGGAGGAAATGATATCAGGGGAAGACGTGATGTCGGATACCATCAACAGCAACCGTCACCAGTTAAAGAGGAGGCGGGTCTTCCGAGCCCCTAGAGAGCGACAGAGAGGTATGGGAGTGAAACAAAACATTTCAGATTCATTACTTAACCATAGACGTAGGGCTGCTGTATCTAACCCACACGTGTATTCTTGTTCTTCAGTGAAAGATGCTGCCGGAGTTCTCTTTCGCTATAAGAAGATCCTTCTTACATACCAGCGTCTGAAAAACATGTCCAAAGCCTTCCAAATCCACGGTGTGGACCGCAACACAGTGGCTTCTACCACACCCATTGCTGAGCTGCTACTCGTGGCCCCAGAGAAGGTGGCAGAGGTGGGCGAGTTTGACCCATCCAAGGAGAAGCTTCTGGACTATGCCCGGCGCTGCTACACTGCCCTGGATGAGGAGACACTCAGCAGGGTGCAGGCCCTAAAGAAGAACAACCTGCTCCTGCCCATCTCCTACAGGTTCAGACACTAAGCGGAGAAAGACAGAGGAAGTGGGAGTGTCTCTGGACAACAGTGGAGTTGCTGGTTAGGCGAGGAGGCCAGCTTACCTTTGAGGCACAGAGAAGTCCAGAAGCACGAGAATCATTTTGCTCTCTCAGCGTCCTGGATATGGCCATGAAAACTGCGGCTGAGATCCTCAGACAAACAAACCTTTCACTTCTCCCTTTTATTATCAAGATGTTGTTAATTTCTTCAACAAATCCTCACCATTCCAGCCATACTGAGGACGTGGAAGCCCTTGCTGCAGCTGGAAAGGGAAAAAAAACACAGTTCCCATTGCTCAAAGAGCAAATTGTCATATCTGCGAGAACTTGTGAGCAAGAATGTCTCTTTACCGTTAGCATTATAGACGGGACTGATTTTTATGAGTGTAACTAGCTCATTCATGTTTCATCCTTGACACACAGACCTTTTCTGAACATCCCGATCAGCCCAAGGCCAGTAGTTCATTAATCGTCTAGATCAGATCCTTACAAATAATTTTTGTAATTTTTATCACTTTATTTATGTGCAATTTTATCCTAAACATATGGTAGTTTTCAGTCACATTGTCCGTTAAAACAAACTTTTGCAGAATTATGTTTTAAGGGATAATCATTTCCTTTTGTTTATATTGCTTGTTGTATCTTTGTGGTATTATTTTTGGAATCGCGTCATCAACTGTTTTCACTTGCCTTAATGCATTTTTTGTTACTTCCTCATGTGAGACAATGTTTTTGCTCCATAGAAACTCGCTGCGTTCTCTCCTCCTTTCCGTTTTGTCCTGGTTTGAAAGAAGCCAGAACTGACTATAGTCATGTGTAGTCCAGCATTATGTGGTGCAAATATGTTTTTTTAACAGTAACAACAGGAGACACTTGTTTTTAGTTGAAAATCAAAAGACAAACACAACACATGTGGGTGACATTGTATGTGTTTGACCTGTAATAATATCACGTTTTAACTACAGTACTGCTGCGTTACTCTGTTGTTCCACTAGAAGTTGTACCAACACTTTAAAATACAGTAAGTGTCACTCGGCATAGTATTGAGGCTCTTGTAATGCTTCGGTGACAGTAATACCTTTTGTAAAATACAGAGTGTTTACTATACTAGACATTTGTAACATGGTTAAACTTTTGGATCTGTGTGGACTTTAATCACACAAACAGTTTTACAGTGCGAATTACAGCATCAGCAAAAGCAACTAACTTGTGCACATGGAGGATCTATTATTGCTCCCCAGTGCTCCACTGCACATGTACGTGAAAAGAGCTCTGTGATGGCCTGAGGCTTATAGAGATCTTGTCAAAATTTGTGTTTTCAAAGCGGCAGACATGTAAACAGTGAAGTGAGATGATAAGATCTCACTCAGATTACAGTGAAAAGGACCAGTGTGTAGGATTTAGTGGTGTACCTCGTCTCACCCTCTCCATCCTAGCATGAAGAAGAAACTACAGTGGCTGTGAAATGCACAAAAAAACATTGATTGTCCTCTACAGAGCCAGTGTTTAGTTTGTCCAGTCTGGGCTACTGTAGAAACACAAGTTCAACATTGTGGATATTCTGTAAATAGAGCCCCTTAAATCTTACACACTGGACCTTTAAATTTTCATATCTCCTGACAGTAAACAGACATAGGTACTCCAGACTATTTGACTGATTGTGTGGCTAAAAAAGAAGTGATTTAAGGTGCAGTGCAGACTTTGCAAAATCATACCAGGGTGCTGTGTTTAAAAAAAAAAAACAACAATAATCTGTTTGTCTCATTTTTATGTGTCATATTTATGTGTATCAAATGAAACGTGTATCTCACTGAAACAATGCCTATCATTCACCAAATGTACAGTAAGATTCAGATGTCGTTAAGGCATTTGATTTCTTGCAGAAATGTAGATTTATTCATCTGTAAAATCCAACATCACCCCTCACTGGGAAAAAAAAGGCTTATGATTGAGGATTTAAAATATGGAAACCCCATGCAGCCATGCATTCATACATTTTATTACCTCCGGTTTCTCGTGATAATGAGTTAATTTAATTAGTTTTGTCGAGATCTCAAATTAAATAATTGCAACTGTAACTGTAATAATGATAATTTAATTTAATATACTAGACTATCTCTTGGTTTTCTCACAATCTCAAATTAATTATGTTGTTGTCTTGAGAAAAATGATCCTGTTATCTCAGGATAACATTTATTTTGACACTCTGACACAATAAATAACTCGAGATTATGAGAAAACAATTGAAATCAGCTTGTTATCCTGAGAAAACTGAGGAAATAAAACGTATGATCGCTTAGGGCTTCTGTATTAAAATGATTTTTGCAGTATGTTAATCCTGTCTTTGGGAAAGTGAGCATACATAAATGTATGTCCGAAAAAGATTTTTTTTCTCTCTTTTCAGCAAAAGAAACTGCATTATGCATTTCAGCTAAAAGAAGATGTGGCTTTACTTTGAGCACTTTATTTCGTAATTTCCAGTTTCAGTTAAATCAATGTAGTGAGAACTCTATCCTTGGAGGAAAACACTGAACATGATCTTTATGACATAAAGAGTTTGTGAATATTTTTTGTTAATTTGATAAACCCAGTGTTAACTTTTTTGAATTTCAATAAATCTGATGATCAGTGATGTTTCCCGCCTTTTTTTTTAAATTATAACTTAAAATACAAAGTTAGGGGTTTAAAACTTTGGAAACACTGAAGATCATGTTTTTCAACACAATACAGCCATCGCTGCTAAGGGGGAAGCTCGAAGGGGCTGGAGTTGACCGCCACCTGGCTGCTTGTCTAACTACCTCACCAACAGACCACATTATGTAATCTAAAAATTTGCAAAGATGTGGATCATTGGCGGACCTGAGGCGGGCTGAGCGTGTAAAACGGAGTGGCATCTAATGGTGAAGTTGCAGAACGCAAGCGACTGAATACATTACATCACATTTAGTCATTTAGCTTTTATCCAAAGCGACTTTCAGAGAAGGGAACAATCAAGGTATAGGGAAATAAGAAGCAATAAGTGCTTGTGACAATTCTTAAATTCTTAATCTCTGAAGAGCTGGAGGTTTTTTCAAGGTAGAGAGGGATGCCGCTGCTCTGGGAAGAACTGGTACTGCATTCCGTCAAGGGGGAACAACAAACAAGAAGAGTTTGTCTGGCTGTTCTCTGGAGGAGTGTAATGGTTGTGAGGTAACATATGCCTGTATAAGGCCATCAAGCAGGTAAGTGCAGTACCGGAGACAACTTTGTAGGCGAGTATTGGCGATTTGAATTTAATGCAGGTGAGGTGAATACCCCTCACCTCACCCTCTTGTTTTAAGCATAAAGTTGAGATTACAGTGACTGCGAAACTCACGATGAATGTAAAAGGTCCTATGTAGAGCCGGTCTTTGGTTTGTCCAATATAGGCTACTGTAGAAACATGGCGGGCTCCATGGAAGAGGACCTGCTCCCTCTGTAGCTCATTCTGAGGTGACATAAACATAACAGTTCTTATTTTGGGGTGATTATACTCTAATGAAAACACAGTTATGAATATTGTATTCAGTTTCTGTCAGTAGATACCCTTAAATGTTACACACTGGACCTGGACTGGCGGCAGTAGGGGACTTAGCATGGGAACCGGAGGGTGGCAGGTTGGAGTCCAATATGGACCAAAGCATGGAAAGGTGGACTGGTAGGTGGAGAGGTGCCAGTTCACCTTCTGGGCACTGCTGAGGTGCCTTTGAGCAAGCCAACTGCTCTCAGGGTGCTTTCTGGGCGGCTGCCCATCACTCCACCATCTCTCTCTACATTTGCATGTTTATCAGTCTTGTGTACAGTGCATTTCCGCAGTGTGAGGTCACTAAAGTCTGTCTTATCTTTAGTAAACTATAATGAGAGTTTTGGCGTTTTAAAAAAATGAATGAACAAAAGTGTAAACTTTACATGTGTGTGACCCTGAAGCACACAGTGTGCTTTTGAAGTCACCGGAAACTGGTCATTCATCAACTTCCGGTGTCACGGGGTACCTGGGAGACGGAGCAAAAAAAGCGGGCATACCGAAAATCTTTATTGTGTTCGCTTGGCTCAAAACATTTGGAAGCGCAAATATTTGACCTATAAAGTCAAACAACAGCGCCCCGGGGGCAAGCGACCGTCTGCGGGTTGCATTCTGCTGCGGAAACGGTGTCATTCATTCGGCTTTCGGACTAGCTTAGCTTAGCTTTAGCTGGCTGTGGAGCAGCAGGCCCATTCTTCTGGACTTTGCTACATGCTAGTTAGCATGCGAACACGTTTTCTCTCTCAATGATTGTGTCTGTTACGTTGTAAATGAACGCCGCGCCGCTCACGTGTGTGCTGGTTAACAATTCTTGGTAGTTTTATTGTTACGTCGAAGCGAACTTAACTCGAGCTGCACCGGCGAGGCGTTTGTTTTTGTTTTGTTTTTTTTCCCTGAAAGTGTTGATCACTTTGTTGCTAGCTTGAGCTAGCCACCGCCAACTGAACAACGCAGCCGTTGAACGCGTAGCTAGCCTCCAGCCCACAGAGATGTCGGACTTCGACGAATTTGAAAGACAGCTCTCCGAAAACAAGCAAGGTACGTGAACCGGTCGCACATCTGCGGTTTTAAACATTAGTTTTTGACGAGAAGTGCCGCTATCAGGTTAGCCGAGCGTGGGCTGGTCTATTTACTGGAGCGTTGTAGGCTACACGATTAGCATCTGATGTGCTAATGTAGGTGTAGTTTACCGTTGCTCATCGGGCATTCATATGGGACTGATAATGTCAGGCGACGTTAGGCTTCTGCATGTTTGCGTCCCATCATGTGGGTTTCTGGCCTCAACCGCATGAGCTTGCATTGTTTGGTCAAAACAGGGCCAGTCTATATCATGGTGGTAGCCCTGCCTGTGCCAGCTGATTGAATGACTGGAGCAGCTAGCATTCATTCGTTGCAGCTGCTGCGTCCAGTGAACATTTTCAATGCTATTTGCCTATTATTGCCTCCAGCTATCTGGCACACAGGCGGTAACGCCACTACCCTTATCCCACAATAAGCTCTTTAACCTAGATTTGCATTTACACTAAAGTGCTGCACCAGGGAGTAGACAGGGTCTGTGAGAAGTCCAGGACACATACATGTTTTTTTTGTATAGTTTTCTATTTTATAGAGAACAGGAAGTAGCTTTAGACAGTTCATACTCTGTGGCGTTGTCTTATTTCTGCCAACAGTGTCATTTTAACACCACTGAGATGTAATCTATGCATGACAGTTCCTAGTATCTGTGAGTTGCTATGTTTCCATTGCTCTGCTGTATCGTGTTTTAAATACTGTCCTCTAAGTTAATAGGACTTTTTTTCTTGCAGCTGAGAGGGACAAAGAGAATCGCCACCACCGCCGATCCTCCTCCCGTAGCCGTAGCAGAGAGAGGAAAAGGAGGAGCAGAGACAGGGATAGACGCAGCAGGGACCGCCGTGGGGACAGTAAGGAGCGCAGACACAGACGCAGGTCAGTACCCTGTTTGTACGGCTACACCTGGACGTGGATGTGTCACATCATCATACATCCCCCCGTACTAGCTGTGCATCTAATATCTAATAGTTAAAATGAAATGTTTCGGTCTAGTACGTGCCACCACTAACCGTTTTTAATTTAAAGACTCTACGGCTGATTCACTTAGTTCAGCATGTGCCTCAGAGCAAATGTGGGTCACACAGATGTACATGAGCATGCACGCACCTTTTTAGAGTTCGACATGACTTTGGGTGTACACCTACACGCGCTTATGCCACATCAGCATGTCTTCTCTGCACCCTCTCCTTGGTTTGGCATCAAACCAGTCGCCTACTGTATTGTAGGTGGCTGCAAATTCCAAGCTCGAGCGAATGCACACAGATCCATTAGCATTGATTAAAATAAAACTCTAACAGAAATCTATCCGATTGAGCCTGCGCTCGTTGTCCATTCAAAATTTCGAGGGTTGTTCTCGTCTCTGTTACACTGGCAGATGTCGTTCTGGGCAACAGTGCAAATTCATAAATCTTGACGAGTTTCTGCAGGAAGTTGTGACTGTGAAGTGGTGCCACGCATCAGTGTTTTATTTGGGCTGACTTTAGACTCCGAGAATCAACACACTGAAAATTGAGTGCAGTTTAGTCTAGGAAATATTATTCGTATGAATAATATTATTTCACCCACAAACCGACTTTCATGTCGTCTATTTTGGATGTTATTTTCATTGTCTCTGTCCCTCTGTCATTAGTGCTAATGGCGTAATTTTGCTTCAAGCTTATGGGACAAACATTTTAATACACACAACAGCTGCTGCAAGCTCTTTAGAATTTAACACAGAGTATCAAGATTAAATTCTAAATGTTTTTGTTTGAAGAATGTCAGATCCTTCCTCGAAAAAAAAATCACACAGGCTGGTATTAATAGAACCAGAGGAAGAATTGTTCTGTCATCTTAGATCACTTCCATATTCACTCGGGTGTCGCATAACATCAGATGTCTTTGACACAGGCGGCCATGCAGTCTGTGGGTGATTGTCTCACGAAGAGCCTAAGATACGCTGTAATAAAATCTCTTTAGGCCAGTAGCTGTGGTAAAATTTTCATACTGGTGTAAGTTATCACAGTTGATGAACACCTACAAATGTGACGAGCCTGTCTGTTGTCAGGGAAACACGCTTGCTACTGGACACATAACACCTGCACGTCTTTTTGGACATGATTCATGCCCAAAAGTGTTGAAGATGATATCCTTTGGAGAATATGCTTTTCAGTAAATCTTCGTGTTACGTTTGCATAAGGGTACATTCAGACAGAATCCAGCACCGTGGCGAACTGTCCAGTTATTTGAGCGGGGGAAGTTCATTTTGGCTGCAGATGTGCGGGCCACAAGTGTGGCCTCCAGAAATGGCTGCCTTGCAGCATAGAAGTTGACCCAGATCCAACTTTTGGATAAACAGCGTTAAACAGCCCAGCGTTGCGTTGCAATCACCAAATAGACAGATTGGTCAAACCCTCCACAGTCAGCCTAGAATGTCTCTGTCCATTCATTGACGAGAAGTTTCCTTCCAGAAACCATAGGCTTAGAGACACAAACAGTGAATGAGGGTGAGTGAGCACCAGCATCAAAAGCTGGTTAGCAGCAAAATAAAAAGTCATTTCCCGATTGTTTCACGTCGGTTACATTCAGCACAGACAGACACACACTCCCAGCAGCCCCCCCACACTGTTGCACAACTCACCCAATTCACCACAGCCCCAGATTCAGTCTGAATGTACCCAAAGGCAGGTTTTTAACAGTTTGAAGCCACACGTCTCTTCAGTGACTACTCAAATGTTCGCAATGCTTGTCACCTCTTTTCTTGTTGGCTGCGAATGTGACCTCTGGCCTGACTGCTTGACTGTTGCTTTTTGTCTCTCAGTGCTAATTTAAAACAAGTTACTGGTGGTCACTCAGTGTGAGTACTCGGTCAGAAGATGTAAAAATCGACCCCTCCCCCCCTGTGCAGTTGCTGTGTGTTTTTGAAGATGCCCGTTCTGGTTTAGTTGCATCATTAGTTGTTTAAAATGATATTAGATGTCAGCTGTGACATTTTGCGCTTTTAGAAATACATCAAGGCTCCTGATAGTTTTTTTTTTTTTTTTTTTTTTTTTGTATTTGGTGGTGGTCGTAGAAATTGAGGTTCTGATTTTGTGAAGTGGAAATGTTGCTGAATGTCATGGTTGATTTGAGAGAAATGTGAAACCCTTCCAATGTCATTTCAGCTCACCATCCAGCTACCCCCAGGACAATGCTGGAAGGTAATACAGCAAACTAACACAAAGCCAGTTTGTGCATTATTGCAACAACTGCAGTTTAATGACCTGCCTCTGATTCTATGTACTTTTGACTCATTGTGTAAATGTCTGCCTGGATGGGGGTTTCTGTCCCTTCTATTCCCTTTACCATCATTTTAACAAGTTCATAATCTTTTGACTGATGCAATCCCTCCAAAAGTTGCTAGATTTTCTACTGTATACTTTTGAAGACATGACCTATCATCGGCTCTAGTAGTTTACTGCCGTGCTAATGAGAGATGTGTGTTACCATTGTGCGAGTTCTACTTTTATTTCACCTGCCTTCTCGTCCTCCAACAGCCGTTCTCCACACCGTGAGAAGAAGAAGAAGGTGAAGAAGTACTGGGATGTCCCTCCACCTGGTTTCGAACACATCACTCCCATGCAGTACAAAGCCATGCAAGGTAAACTCCCTCTTTTTGATTAGTAATGTATTTTGTTCTCGCCTACCTTCTACCTAAAGTATTTTTTTATTTAAATTAGATTGTTGAATGTTTCCTGTGTTATTTTGTTCTCCAGCTGCGGGACAGATCCCGGCCACAGCCCTCTTGCCGACCATGACTCCAGATGGCCTGGCTGTTACTCCCACCCCTGTACCTGTAGTGGGCAGCCAGATGACCCGGCAGGCCCGTCGACTCTACGTGGGCAACATCCCATTCGGTATCACAGAAGTAAGGAACGGTTTAACACATTTAACTACAAGTTTTAAAAAGTTATATAAGACTCAGTGTGTGCATTTCATCCTTCACCACTGATTAAAATTCTTCTGTGCAGGAGTCTATGATGGACTTCTTCAATGCCCAGATGCGTTTGGGTGGTCTTACTCAGGCCCCTGGAAACCCTGTTCTCGCAGTACAGATCAACCAGGATAAGAATTTTGCCTTCCTCGAGGTAACGAGCCGTTCGCTCCCTCTGGTGTCTATTAAACCACGTTTGAAGAGCAGATTTTTATAAAATGCTGATAAATGTTAAGAGCAGTTTAATCGCCTGTCGTTTCTGTGTAGTTCCGTTCAGTGGATGAGACGACACAGGCTATGGCCTTTGATGGCATCATCTTTCAAGGCCAGAGCCTCAAGATCCGTCGTCCCCACGATTACCAGCCCCTACCTGGCATGAGCGAGAATCCCAGTGTCTATGTGCCTGGTACACAGCCAATTAATGGTTTTTAACTCTAAGTACTTGTGGCATAATTCATAAGTCTTTAATAATTTAATACAGGAGCTCGCTCCCTTTCCCTTACTGTTTGCACATTACTGTTATCTTTGTGTCTTGCAGGCGTGGTGTCCACAGTGGTACCTGACTCGGCTCACAAGCTCTTCATCGGTGGCTTGCCCAACTATCTGAATGATGACCAGGTGAAACCACTTTGCCTCCAAGCTGGGATACAGTGTACCAAGCTTGTACTTGTACCGGAAAGATGAGATGCTTTTATGCTTGCGGTGCTATATCCCGGTCATCGGCGACAGCGCTAAACTTGTAGCGGTTGTTCGCGCGGCGGCGTCTGAAGTGAACTTCCAGTGACTCTTTTCTCTTACGTGTCTCAGGTGAAGGAGCTGCTGACATCATTTGGCCCCTTGAAGGCATTCAACCTGGTGAAGGACAGTGCCACAGGCTTATCTAAAGGCTACGCCTTTTGTGAATATGTTGATGTCAACCTTAATGATCAGGTAACCAATACACCAGAGTAAAGATTTTTGCAGGTCATTACTGATATTATTATTCTGCTTTTTATGATGATCAGACAGTTTAAAATAAACGCTGTCTGCATAATGCATTGCCGCTTCACACTTCAGTAATTATACAGGCTTCGGAAAGATCATTTAAAACCACGGTGTCTTTGCAGGCTATCGCTGGGCTGAACGGCATGCAGCTGGGAGACAAGAAGCTCCTGGTGCAGAGAGCCAGTGTGGGATCCAAGAACGCCACTCTGGTGAGTGTCCAAACGCTGGACAGATGACAGTAGGGCGGTGGGAGGCTGGATGATCTTTAAAATGTATAAAGACACATTGCGGATTCAGTCTGCCGTAGCCATTTATCTGCCACACCCCGAGGCACACACTGCTAACGAGGAAAAGATTCCTCGTTCAGTGAAGTGATAGTGGTCCAAGAAAATCTGCATATGCATTATTCACTGACTTTTAAACCTTTTGAACTTGAATCACTTGCTTCATAGTAGCAACAGATGTTGTCCATTATATTCTAACATTTGTTCCCGCAGCAAGAAAGCACAATATCAGTAAATTACAGGCAGATAATTAAAACATGCAGCTGGAGTTCATCATTATGCTTAAATCACTTTAAAATAGTTAGTTCGGGCCTGCTTTAGGAATGTGTTTTTGTGGGTTCAAGTTATGAGAGTTTGAATCGTGTGTACGGTTAACTAATTTAAACTAAAAAAAATTTTATTATACACGTCAGCAACTCTTTAGGGGGTTCCTTACAAGTAGCAGCAGTGGAGAGTCTTGTCTGCATCATATGAAAACAATAAATATGACTCCGTGTGTAATCTTTGTGCCTGTCCTTCCAGACAAGTATAAACCAGACCCCAGTGACGCTGCAGGTCCCAGGTCTGAACAGCTCAGTGACTCAGATGGGTGGCCTGCCTACCGAGGTGCTGTGTCTGATGAACATGGTGGCCCCTGAGGAGCTGCTGGATGATGAAGAATACGAGGAGATCGTGGAGGATGTCAGGGAGGAGTGCAGCAAGTACGGCCAAGTTAAGAGCATTGAGATACCTCGACCTGTGGACGGCCTGGAGGTGCCTGGGACCGGAAAGGTAGGAACCTTTGCATCCAAATTCGATTTGTCTTGAGTTATATGTACCGAAAAGTAATCAGTGAGTCCTCATTGTAATATTTTTTCCCACTCTACAGATCTTTGTGGAGTTCATGTCCGTTTTCGACTCCCAGAAGGCCATGCAGGGGCTGACAGGAAGGAAGTTTGCCAACAGGGTGGTGGTGACCAAATACTGCGATCCAGATGCTTATCACCGCCGGGACTTCTGGTAGAGGAGGCATGAAGAGAAGAGGGAACGGGGAGAGGGAGGGAGGGTGGGAGGGAGGGTGGGAATGTGTGCTACCCATTTCTAAATCAGCCCCCCCACTTGATTTGAAACATTTCAGGTAAATCTGGGAGTATTAATCATTTGACAAACGGCCGTGTTAATATCCAACTTGTCACTTGAGATCTGTGTGAAGTGTCCAGCTGTTAAAAACATGATGTTTGGGATGGGAAACGGAGACGAACAGGGAGGGTTTATATTCAGTCCACGACACGGGGGGCTAGATTTGGGTGTCGAGGGTGTAGCTGGGTGGGCGGGGGTAGTCAAAAGATTTTTGAGAAATGTGTGTAATAATAGGTCTGGGGCGGGGTCACCAATTTTTATACTTTGTGAGACTGGGATGTCATTTTGGGTGGGAGGGGGGTGCCACACTTTAAGGTTTGTATTTAAATGGAGGTAGCCTGTTTTAAGTACATTAGGAAGGAGGTGCAGCGGGGAACTAACTGGACTATTCGGCTTGAGACGAGGGGTCAAGAAAACAGGAGTGTTTATTTGTGAAAGGGAGATGTGTGGGAGGGGGGGGGGGGGGGATGGAGAGCAAGGTGAGGGCATTTTTGTTTGACCATCTAATGTAGATATACAGTAGCCGTAACATCCACTTCAGTTTTTTGCCCACGTCATTAGGAAGGAGAGAGAGGAGAGTTCATATTTGTTTTTCTCAGTTTGGACTCGTTTCTTCGTGTTCCTTCATTTTCATCATACTACTGCCCCCCTCAGGACGAGTGTCAGAGAATCTGTTTAATTGGACTCTATCTGAATGTTTAACTGTAACTGTTCCAATAATGTGTGTAGCTTCACTGATGATTTGAGCTGTAATATCACCTTGTATCCAGGCCGCAGAATAACATGAACTGCAGAAAAGAATGTTTGTTTTCTTTCTTTTTATTTCCTGTAACCTTTCACGTCCATCTTTTGCGCACAGCTTTTTAACGGGAGAGATTGCTTTTTTTTTTTTGTTGTTGTCTTCTTTTTTTGGTCTCGGCAGTTCAGATCTGGTTTAATTCAACAAAGGAAGAGTGGGGAGAACAGATTGGTATTTAATACTTCATTTATATCTTCCTTACCAAAAAGCCTTAATGTTAATTCGCTAAGGAAAGAAATTCGGCTTGCCCCTCTATCATTAATGTCTGTATGTCATAGATGTCACTTTCTTGTACTTTAGTCTTGCATTAGCCCTTTTTTCTTTTTATCCCCTTGTTTCCCAGCAGATTTGGGATGTAAGATGTGTTGGACCCGGTTGTTTTTTTTTTCCCTGTGCAACGTCTCACCTCTTTGACAAGACCAAATAAACACATGACGAATACCCCACGACTCATGTTGTACTGCAGAGTGAAACCAAAAGCACACAACTTCTCTCTGTTCTGTCGACTTATCGAGACACATTGGTTAAAAACAAAAGAAAAGAAATTGAGAACGAGTAAACCTAATACTCCGATAACTTTTTCAGAATTACTTTAAAAAACCAACTAAATTTCAACAAACAATCATTTCATAATTTACTATTCAGCACTTGACTTTATTACGTTACTGTCTAGCTGTTGGGGGATTTTCACTAAATCTAAGAAGTAGTCTGTGATAGAAACTGTTCATATGTACTTGGACAAAATCTGCTTTTCTCTCATCTCCCTCATCCCCTGCCCTTGATTCTCTGAGGACCACATGTTCACACTGTACGGGCTTGAGACTGCTTTCATTTGATACCTTGGGTTGCTTATGAGCGCGCTGAAGAGAGAAAGATTGTGTCAGTGAAAACACTTAAGAGATGTTACTCTTTACTTTCTGAAACCTACTTTCTCAGTGTCACTGTGTCATTTAATTTCTTTTTTTTTTCTCTCTGGAAAAAATGTGATTTCTTAAATGATTTAAAACCTAAAAAAAAACACATCTAGTTTATAAAAAGCAAAAACAAGTCTTTCATTTGTCCAATTTGTTTTCAAATGTTGATTAAAAACTGAATTTACATGACGACTTTTTTTCTTTTTGCTTCCTCTCTTACGCACACCCACGACCACTGCAGCGCCGTTTTATTTAACCAGTGAGTGATGACATTCAGTTCATTATGGAGATGGAGTAGGCCGGAGCCGTGTCCAGACAGTATTCGATGGCATAATTTATCAAGCCCTGTAATTAACAGTAACGTCCGAACGATGGAGCTATTTCACGATCACCAAAAAGGGACATCTGCATTTCTGCTGCATTTTAAGCAAATTTACTCAGAATAAAGTAGCATTTAAACGACCAGGCTGTTAATGGTATATTAAATATTTAATAGTAAACCTTTATTTCCATTCATATGGTATTTTCATGTCAGATATATATATATAGATATATTTCTTTTGATGAAAACTCGTGTTTACATGGTAAAATATGGAATAAAACAGCAATCAACGCGTCAAGACGTCAAGCCCTGTAATTAATAGTAATGTCCAAACGATGGAGCTATTTCACGATCACCAAAAAGGGGACATCTATATATAATATATTACTCATACCGCAACATAATATGGGTATGAATATGCGCATACTCTTTATACATTTTACTACAGCAAAAATTAGTATAGTTTGTACGTACCTGTACATCTTTTAGGTTATTTCTAAGGAACCTAATTCACGATCATCTCTCAAGCAGAGACCAAAGGTAGGAATGTCTTTAAAAATGAGATCTTCCTTTAAAGTTGTACAAAACTTTTAAATAAAGTTTCATAACTGGGTTCAAGGACAAATACCAGGCCTTGAACTTCAGCACACCTTATCCGTTCACTCTCTCTTTGACTCGGTTTTCACATCCCCTCCCCTCAGAGCCCATCTCCCTTTCCTCTTCTCTCTTTCATTCAAACACAAGAGCCGTGGGGGGCTTTAATGGAGATGGTTCCCCCACTCAGAGTCTCAGCTTCCTTCCAGTTCCCTCCTGTTTCCCTGCCGCCAGCCAGCACCAATCTGTGAACTCCATCGATTAATGACCCTGATTTCTCCTCTCTTCCCTTTCCCCTCCATCCCTCCTACAGCACATCGTCTTGGTTCACCTTTATCCATGATATGTAATGAGCCTGTTTAAATCCATATTGGTGTGTTCCTTGTTGTTGAAAAGAGATATTAATCTCTTTCATATTTTTCTCATGGTTTGCACAGATGTTTTCAAAATTGTGAATTTATTTTGTCATTATTTCATTTGAACTTTTTTCCTCTCCCTGCACATTCATTTCCATGTTTGTTTGTATGTCTTTTGTCTGATTTGAACCTGTGCTATGCTTGAACTAATCTTTAGACCCCATGGCTGGCATATTGATATAGTAATGAATTTCTTAGGAATGGCATCTTGCCCTCTCTTGACCTGGAGCACCATCTATGCTTGCTGTGTCACACTCCACCCAGAAATCAAGTGAAGTCGTTTCAGCCGGTCTTTCCCTTTATGTTTCAGATATAAGTCAGTCCACATGACAGTAGAAGTAAATACAATAAACCGTGCACCTGGGAATCGTTCAGCAGGGAGTTGCTGTAAAACAGTTCCAGGAAAGCAACAAATCTCTGAAATGAAATAATGTCCTGTGTCAGCTCTATACTGCCCATCTCCGTCTGCATTGCTGCACCCCGCTGCACAAAACCCGGCAGCATGGCCCCCGCTCTCTGCCCTGTTGTTCCCTGAGGATACAGATGAAACAACAGCAGTCGAAGCAACCAGGGGAAACATGTACAACTGCCCCAGCTCCTCTTATACATCAGGACATCCAGGCTGCCTAACATGAGACCCATTAAACGCTATTAGCAGCCCTTCCCCGGCCTGATGCTGCAGTGAAGATTGTAAATCCATTATCTCCCTCTAGTGGTGAATGTAAAACTCTAGTGATGGTCATTGTCATTCTGGGCAGTGCCTCCCCATTGATCCTAATTCAGAAAGATAGAACACTGCAGCAGTGGGAGAGAGCAACGCTGGTGTAGGATGGATGCGGTACTCTGTACCAGTTCAGCAAATGGGAGTTCAAATAATGCAAACATTCGAGGGCAAAGGACACAGAAATAAGTCTGAGAACACGGGTACAGAGATGTACAGGCCTGTCACAGGAACAAAAGCACAGGAAAATGAATGATGGCTGAATCCCATTTATCTTCTTCAGTTTCAGGGTCCTGGTTTGGTTTATACTGCTGGACTGTTGCAGCTAGTGGAGCAGATGAAGTGTATGTCTGAAAAAAATCATCTTTTGACGAAAAAATCCTGTATTTTTGTGATAAAATATGGAATAAAATGCCAACCTTAAACATGAAATCAACAATACTAACATCCTTGTACCATAATATTAGAAAACGTTATAAATTATTTATTAAGATACTGAAAATTCTGGCAGCTGTGGTTGCCAGAATTTTAATTAAGACAGTAAAAACTGTCTTTTGTGCGTGCACCCTAAAAAAACAATAATACTACATGTGCACACATAATGTTATTAAAGGATATTAGTAATGTTGAGGCTTTTTCCATCAAAGTAAAATAAGTTTTGTCGAATAATTGACATGAAAATGCCACATGTTGTTGCATAAAATAAAGGTTTGCCATGAAATATGACTGTGTTTTGCTGTAGGGCCTTTTCTCTGAAGTGTTCGTGGTGTTTTGCTTACTTCCTGCTAAATGTGTTAGTCTTTCTCTCCTGACTTCCCCAGTCCTCTCCGTGGCTGTAAGCTGCTCTTTTGTACTGTAGAGGTAAAATATTTGAATACAGGTCAAGCTAAATAATTTACTAAAACAGCAGGGTAGTTTTTAACAAACAAAAGTGAATTGCACCTTTGTTGGAGGCTATTTTTGCTACATCTGGGATCAGCTGAAAATGAACGGCCACAGATGAATAAGCTGCATCAGGCTAATACTTCAGATCAATTAACTGCTGTTTTTTTTGAATGGGATTTGTTGATAGCAAGCAAAAGACCAATCTCCCCAGGCTTATGCTTCAACAAATATTCTTAGTCGAGGTTACTCCAGCATCAAGTAAGAAACGGTTGCAGCTGTAGCGTGCACGAGTGTGGCCAGTGTGCGCATGGCTGCATACATGAGCATACATGTGGGCACACTTCAGCGTGTTCAAGCATAAATCAGTCAGCAGCACTCAGCTGACGGGGCCACTCGAGCGACACGCGGACAAGATTGTTCACATCAGCATACTGTAGATTATTGATGGCCTCAAACTCTGCGTGGACACTTTTCTATCAATCTCATGTGACGGAGGAGGAGCAGAGACGGGCTGCATAATTAGAAGCAAAGTCGTTTTAAAGAACAGACGCACACGTGTGTGCAGTGAAACAGATAGCCGCCTTCCAGATGAAACAATTTATCACGGCTGCCATGTTCTTTCTCTTTGCAAACTGCACTGTGGCGTCACAACAATCCCTCCTAAAAAAAAAAAAAGGAACGGTGCCTGGCTGTTTTGGACATTGGAGGTGTTCGTTTTGCCGTCACAGCCCACAGCTTGTTTCGTCCCTTTCCTCTGATTCTCTCCCTGTTCTGTCCCCCTCCTCTCTCTCTCTCTCTCTCTCTCTCTCTCCTCTCTTTCTCCCCTTCCCCCCTTCTCTCCTCGCCCTCCCCGAGCGTGGCTGGCCTCTGGGGTTGGCCTCTCTCTCACTGTGCCACGTATGTAACCTAAACTGTGCAGGAGCCAAGCAGGGCTGGGCCACGAGAAAAAGCTTTCCATAAGACCAGGCTGAGTCTCTGAAGTCTCTCTGGACCCTGTTCAGTGAGGAATGAAAATGGGGCTGCAGCATTCTCATTCTCCTCTCTAAACCTGCTTCATTTTCACTTAATGCACTCCATATCTGCATCTGCCTCAGACAGTCGGCGTTCCTTCACCTCTTTATCTCTCCCCGTTCCCGTCTTTATATCCTTTCTCCCCCTGCAACCCTCTCTGCCGCTCGCCTCGCCTCCCCGTTTCACTTTCACTCTCTGTCTCCGTGTCAGATCTTCACTTTCCTCGCAGCATATTGTGTTGCTGTAAAACGCCATCCTGGCCCCTCTCGTATAAACACAGGCTCCTCCTTCACCCTTACTTAATGTCATTAACAGGTGGCTGTCTAAAATAGACACACGCGGCCACAGATACACATACAGACATGTTTTTAATCGGCGTTTGCCCGTCATGTGAGCGGACCACCCTGCAGTACAGTTGATTATTCATTTAAGATTTCAAACATGTGCGGAGAATGGACCGGGTGTCGCTGAGATTGAGCATGCCTTGCAGGTGCAGTCTTAGGGGGGCACACAGAAGCGCAAACACACACATTCAATCATCAGCAGTGTGTTAACCAACCAGGCTGCAGCCCCCTCCCTTGTTACACTCACTTTCCATAACCCTTATGTACCTCCCCTCTCTCTCTCTCTCTCTCTCTCTCGCTCTCACTAACTCTCCCATCACCACTCACTCTCACCACCCCTCTATTAAGTTTCAAGCGTCTCTTACTCCTGAACTGAACAACACACACCAAACAGGTCAGACTTATTCTTCTTTTCACGGTGCCTTATCTAGTTGTTGCTTTCTTGTGTCGCACAGGTGACCCCGTGGCTGTCTACTGATGACACCGTAGGGAGAGTTTCTCATTTTCACAACAACAAGAAAAGAAGAAAATAAAAATGCAGCCGGGTGTGTGCAAAGCTTATCATCGGCTCAGCTGCTGCACACCATTAGTCTCTGTTGCATTATCAACCTCTAAAACGTGCATGTAAACACCGATCAGGATAATCTTGGTGGTTACAAAGTGAGCACTTGTCTGCATTATCCCTCCAGTCGAGTAGCCTGGCATGCTCTGACCCCTCCGATCATCCTGTGGTTAATATGGATGTAATGTGATCAAGTTTTGTAATTCTATAACTACTAATATGGCTGTCAGCAGCTGCAGTCTTGATGTTCTTTATTACAGTTAATGTTGAAGGACTATTCTTGTGCACGGATGCTATTCCAAACCTTCGGTTCATTAGGGACATACATGTGTTTGTTTTTTGTTAGCTCTCACTTATATATGATATCTGTTTACAGGGCTTCCTGTGAGCCATTGGGCTGTAAATTGATATTATTGTTTATCAAGTTTTGTAAATAATCTCATATTGATGTAATATTGTAGTTTTAATTAATAATTTCACTGCATGGTCCATTTTGTAGCTGTTCTGGAGTTTTCAGATGTCATCTGTGTGTGACGTGTAAATCATAACAGGGAAACAGTTTATTGCTTTGACCATTTGATTATTTATAAGTGACTTTGCACACATTTTATATAACATAATGTACAGTCTATACCTTAAAAACCCTGTTATTAATTGACTTCAAGGCTGCAACTAACGATTGTTGTCATTGTTAATTTATCTGCAGATCATTTTCTCAATGAGTCGATTGTTGTAACACAAAAATGCTGCCTAAGATCTTCAACTGCTCAAAAATCCAAAGATTTTCAATATAAAACAGAGAAAAGAAGATGAAATGAAGAAGATAAACGAATAATCAAGTATCAGGACGTTTATTTAGTTAGTTTCAGCTCTAAAAGACTTCAACAAATCCCTGCTGACCTTGATTGAATCATATTTACACTGCAAAACTCTAAACTCTGCACACTGCTCTTTATATTTATATACTGTAGGATACTGCACACAAAGGACTTGCACTTAGTGGGTTCACCTGGTGTGCTGCCTATATAAAACCGCTGATCCTGTCAGTGCAAAGCTCTGAATTAAGTGATCCACCAACTGCCGGTGCTGCCCTCCTAACTGGCTGGGCCTCTTTCCTCCACTATGTGACCTGTTGGTCTGCGCAGCAGACTTAATTACTGTAGCCCCTTCTCTGTCAGAGGGCTCAGGCATGAATTATCACCTCTCATGCACCCTGCGCAGAGCAGTGACACCGTTGCACTCCGTCACTCATGTTATTTAAACGGCTCCAAAGCTCCAAAGCCCCCCCCCCCCTCGCTCCAGGTTTTGGAATAACAAAAACAACTCTGTACGGCTGAATCAACCTACAGTTTATATGCAACACACTCAAATACATGCACTCGCATTCGCTCGGTCAAAAAAGACAGCCACGGCTGCAGATTCCGAGTGTTTCCTGGTAAGGTAATGCAGGATGGGAGGTATTTGTGGCAACCCATTATCCCCTCAGATCAAAAGGGATCTGTATCTAAGCCATAGATAGTGTACTTTCTCGGCGTAGGGCTCTGTTGTCAACTCCTCTGGGAAAATAGAAGATGGGTGGTCCAGCCTGGCGCTGTGGTGTTATCTCTCACCTTGACCCCGCAACAACTGACTCCACCAGCTCATCCAGCCCATTTGTTTCTTCATCTGAAGCAAAATCTGCCTTTCAGGGAAACGCCATATGGCTTATCTATTGTTGGCTGAGAGCATGTCATATGGCTTTTAGGCAGGGATAACTGTAGATGCTGATAAAGCTGTTGGAAATTAAATATTACTCTGGTGATGAAAGGATTTTGCTCTTGTGAAGCATATGCTGGCTGCTCTTTCATCTTCCTGTTTCATCTCTCTATTTCACAGGACTGGACGGAAAACAGACCCCGGCTCTCCTGGTCCTTGCCTCCGTCTCCTCCTATTTTATAATTTCCCTCCCTTCATCCGCCCCCCTACTTCATTTTAGCTCTAATCAAATCGCTTTCCATCTTATGTCATTGTTCAGCCCACTTATTTTTGCTTGATCTTTTGTTCACTGGCTGCTTTTGCTCAGTTTGCCCATCCATCACAGGACAGCTGATAGCTGTGTCTCCTCTTTTTTTAATATACTGTTTTAAATACGTCCAAACCTCTGCCCAGTTCCTTCTCTCTAAACCTTCCTTCCATCTTTTCAGCTATTACTTGCTCCTATAATCTTAAACCCAAGTGCCCCCATTCTGGCCTGTTGAGATCAGTATGTGGTCCAACTTCTTTGTACAGCAGGATGAGGAGGGTCGCATTGGGGTGGCAGGAGCTGGACAAGCTGGGGGTCTGGGTGGAATGAAAGGTGGAAGGGGACAGAGGAGGATCCCCAAAATGAGTGACAGCCAGGAGGGGAAGATCAAGCTGGCCTTTTTTGTGGCTATCATTGGTGTGACCCTGACGGTGTTGGGCATGGGGACAGAGTTTTGGGTGGAGCTGGCCCAACCAAAGAATTTCAGCGGCAACCAGACCTGCCAGATGGCCCATTATGGCCTGTGGAAGGGCTGCATCCGCACCCTATGGGTGGCTGACATAGACCCAGAGAGAACAAGCTGTGGCCCCGCTGAACTACCTGGAGGTGAGACCTCTGGCTGGGAGTGTGTCTGTGAGAGTCTGTGATCATTTGTCTGTCTGTTCTCTGCGCTGTCTCCGAGGTGGGCAGGTGAGGTTTCTGCAGGGCATGTGTCTGTTTTGTTTCTCCGACTGTCTGCTCCTCTCGTAAACCGAATTACAAGTCCACGCGAGCGTACCTCGGGGCCTCCTCCACGCTACACTGTGAAAGCGAATTAATGGGAAGGGGTCAAAAGATGTTTCGGTGAGGTTGCAAGTCGTTGACAGCATTGAGGGAAAAAATGCACACGCCTAATCGCTGCGATTTTTCTTTGCCATCACCACTGATGTGAAAACAGAGGGAGCAGGCATAACTAATATGATGTATGCCCTCTGGGAATACGCTTGCATCTGTAGGTCTTTCATGTGAGCCCATAAGGGACTGAGGAAAGCTATGCCAACATGTAATTTTGATTTAAAAAAAAAACACTTTTCATCGCACTAACAATCCTCAGGTTTTTGAGCTGCATATGTACGGAATTTAATACACATTTAAAGTGCATATTTCCTCGTGTATATACATCCACTGTAACCTCACAAAGGGATGGAGAGAGGATAGTTGTGTATGTGAAGCTGCCTGCATGCATATGTATCTAGGTCATCCTACAGATAATGTGCAAATTGAATCATTAAAGAAATACGATGCTCGGGAAAACAGAGCACGAGTAGCACCACGGAAAAGCTGTTTTCAAATCGCTACACAATAGAAATCTTTATGATTCACAGTGTTGTCAGTGTAATGAAGCATTCGTTTCAAGTTTTTTCCCTCGACCGGGTACCTAACCATCTCCTGTTGTACTCGCAGCACAGACAGGTGATGAGAGGCAGACCTCGGTTTGCGTCCACGTCTGGAGTCGTGGCAGCTCTTTTCAAAAAGCAATTTAGTCATCTTGACCACGGCGATTATCCGCACAATGACCCATTTCTGTCTGAAAAGCAAGTGTAGAGATGGAGAGAGGCAGGTACTGGGAGACGTCAGATAGAGGCAGAGCTCCTGTTTTCTCAGGAAAAATCTGCCTGAGCTTTGAAGAAACCAAACAACCTCCTCGCCCAGCAGAGATACACGTGGATCACATGTATGCATAAATACTGCTCACCTAACGTCAACCTGAATGATGTGTCGCAGCGTTGTTTTTCCATCCAGTCGTCAAGGCCTAATTCATCTCACCTGTCAAAATGTTCTACCCAGCAGATATATATCTGTGCCTCCGAGATGGTCTGTTGGTGTGCGAGAGCAGCCAGTATGCTTCTGACAATCTTCCTCACACGTCCTGTAACACAGTTGGCCCACGCCGCCTGTCGCAGATGGCCGTGGGCTTGTCATGTTTGGACGAAAACAACTGTTTTTCGCTATCTCCGCTTCTCTGTTTCACATCCCTGTTTACACGCCTCTGGCCGCCGTCCCGAGCAAAAAAGTGCGGCCCGCTGATGCCGCCATGCCTGTCATCTCAAGACCAGCCATCCGTCTTTGCTGCCTGCTGGAGAGGAACATGACAGCTCAATAATTATAGCCTCAGCAGGGGTAGCGAGAGAGCGAAACCAGTTGACTGTGATACCATAATGTGTTAAAAAAATCAGTAGGCTGATAAATGGCGTGTCTGCTTCGAGGAGAAATGTTTGCAAATGTGCTCGGGCACAAACATATTTGTGTGTGAAAGAAATGTGCGAGTGCGCGCACATGCCCGCGTGCGAGCATGTGGTCATCTTGGACTACAAAATATTCAGTGGGTGAAAGTCATCACTATGCGCTTGTGAAGCCAAGTGGAATCTGACTACTTCACAGTTTTTGTCTAAATATAGAGAGGGGGAAACGAGGATGAGGGACAGACAGGGACTGAGGGAGAGTGTATGTCTAATGCAGTATTAAGCAACCCCTCTGTGTTTCCTCCCCCTCTTGACATCTCCTGCTCCCCTCACCTCCGTCTCCATCTGTGGCTCCTCTCTCTCTCTCTCTCTCTCTCTCTCTCTCTCTCTCTCTCTCCCCTCCATCCTCCATCTGCCCCCCAACTCACTCCTCCTTTCCTCCTGCTTTCTCATCCTCTGAGCCTCTATGCATATTTCCTGCACCCCCCCCCCCGTTCATCGTTCGCTCACATATCCTCTTCCTCTCACTCCTTCTTCTTCTTCTTCTTCTTCTTCTGCAGCCACGCCTCTCCCATTTCTATCCTCCATCTGCCCCTTTCTCCCTGTCTACCTCCTCTTTTTGCTCCCCTCTGCCATCCACCCTCAGTGTTTCGCTGTCTCTCACCCTCTTTGGCGGCACCATATGCGCAGTGCTGGGCAGTGTGTGTGTGTGTGTGTCTCTGGATATTCCAGCTAATGCTCGACACTTGGATATAAATAGGAATAATGCCTGGAAGGACAGGGTGCATGGATGCATAGGAGGCATATAACAGAAGACCAGTGTGTGTGTGTATGTGTGTGTGTGTGTGTGTGTCTGATCTCTTTGTATGATCTTTTTTTTTCTTTCACCCACAGAATCCAACTGCACCTACTTCAAATTCTTCACCTCTGGGGAGAATGCAGTCATATTCAAGAAGACGACTAACAAAAGTGAGGCGTTATGCTCTCCCCTGCAAACACGCAGATGCAAACTAACAGTTACAGTGCAGCTACTATCAGTGAAGATGTTCACTGAGGTGCTCAGAGGACCATGCTGCTGGTTTTTGCATGTTTCAGCCCATTAACTACCACTGCCACCCATTTTCCAAACTGAATCATAAGCTATCAGGCTGATTAATGTGTTTACCTTTAACTGTCCAGGCAGCCGCTGGTTTGAAGTGCAGTTGGCTTGACTTTATACATCACAGCGAGCATAAAGTCAACTTTATATTTTGGTCAAAAGTTCTGAAAAGTTTTTAAAATATTAAACCCAGAAAACACGCACCAAGCAAACACTCATTTAACCACGTGGATAAATGGGATGCAGATTTTAGCCACACATGTAGCTACATAAACTTGAATATCTCAGCTTAATATCTCAATTACTTTGGTGCCTTAAAGGTCCAGTGTGTAACCCTAACTATTCATAACTGTGGTTTTCGTGGTTAGTGTATAACCACCTTAGAATGAGCATTTATATCTACAGACATTGCAGGTCATAGATAAGTCAGCCACCATAATTTCTCCTTTGTGCTAGGAAGAACAGTGTGAAGCGAGTTGGTTGCTATCAACAGCTACAGTGCTAGATGCTGCTAAATCTTACACGCTGACCCTTTAAGATTTCATAGTATAATTTCATCACGTTGAGTACGTTTCACGTGTTCTTCAAGTTTTTGACCAAATACCTGCAAATTAACGAAGTTCCCATCTGCACTTTGTGTTTATTTCTAATTAGCTAATGTTAGCATGCTAACATGCTCAACTAAACATATACCTGCTAGCTTTGTCATTGTGAGCATATTAGCATGTGGGTGTACCTGAGCATGACTTCAGACTTTCAGTCTTGTTTGTCAAAAAGTGTTTTGTTGTTTGGCTGAAAGTTCAACAACCATCAACAAGAAATATTTTTCAAAATACTCCATGGCGCCAACTGCATTAACAAAATAACAAAACTTTGGGAAAGTGTTCAGTATGATGATTGATTCCAGTCTCATTTTCATTTTAAATCTTACAGGCACACACACTTATTATTAATCATGTATTTATGGTTTATTTGATAGAGACAGATACAAACTGAAAACAGCTATCTGGAATATTATAGTGTTTATAGCGGATGCTACTTTGCAACACCTAGCAGGGTTTTATACTTACACAAATGGTTGCCATGTATTATAAGAAAAATGCATTAATGAATTTGTGTTGCTGGCAAAAACAAAAGTGCTGACAGTCTTTTTATATTGCGTTTGTTGTTATTTATCTCACCTCCTTTTTGGCTTCTTCTCCCTCCCAATAACAAAGCCCATTCCTAAAGCTTTTATCTGCCGGGTTTTAATTAATAAAATAAAATAATAGCTGTGTGATGGAGTGTCAAAAACCCCACAAAACTGGCACTGGCTGTTGTGAAATGTTGATCGTCTTTTCGGGTTGCACCTGTTCAGGTGTTCAATATCAATAAAATCTGTTTTAAAAGAGAGCCAGTACGGAAAGTGGCACAATTCACACCACGTTTGTTCTTTTCATATTTCAGTAATGAAATATAAAAACTATAAGCCCAGTACAATCAGACTGTGTGAGGCGGTCTATGTCTTCCACACATTTATTTCACAATACGTCCGTCAACTTTCCTGTAGATTTCTCACTACACAAAGCTACAGATCGCAGCTTTACATTTATTTTCACAAATTCTCACGTACATTATTACACTCTATTCCCTTTCCTCTTTTTATTTAGCCCTGCTCTCTTTTTCCTGCTTCACAGATCTGAATTTAGCAGCCGCTATCTTGGCCCTCTTGAGTCTCACCATGATGGTGATGGGCTCCATCTGTATCGGCATGTCCCTCAGCAAAGGAGTGCCCTTCTTTCTCAAGCCAGCCTCCTTCTGTTTCATCCTGTCAGGTGGGACGACATGTGTTACCCATTTAGATTCAGACGTGGTAACACTGGCTAACTCGGTGATGTGATCATTGTTACAGGTGTACTGGTCCTTCTCTCTGTCCTGATATTCCACCAGTCCGTGCTGGCCTTGCTGTCCAGTGACCACTCCGTACCTTTACACCATGAGCTGTCCTGGTCCGTGGCCTGTGTGGGCTCAGCGGGAGCCATTCTTATTTTCGGAGGCGTCCTCTTCATCATCCTCTCCCTTCCTTTCAGCCCCTGGCAGAAATGCTTGCCACACAAGAATAGCGCCACCTAGCATTTGAAAATATAGACACAGTGTTGTTCATGTCTTGTTTCAGACAAGCGGAAAAGTCATTTTCCTAAGGACTGTGACTTTGCTTGCTCTTGGTATTTAATTTGTCAGAGAAGTCGTACTAGGTCTTAATGAAATGTATGAAGAGAAGTCAGCCACACATGAGTAAGGCCTCCAGAATTTGGTTTTCAAAATTTTGTTTTAGCTTTTTAAGTAGAAAATAGATGAAAGGAGCAAGAGGGCTACTGCTGACCGTTTAATCGTCTAGCTATGTGTTGTGTTTACTCAAATAAGTGTCACAAAGAGGCTTGTTAGCCTGCCAATAGCTGTACCGCAACACATAAATCTAGTCTTTCCGCTAGCATAAGGAGAGTAAATAAAAGCTTTTTACATACTCAGACACTTTTCTATTCTATCTAACTTTTTGTAGTCTGTTTAATATGGAAGCCCGTTTCTGCTAAGAAAAAACAAACAAACATTTGACCATGGCTAGGTTCAGAGTTAGCAATAAGTCCTCCGTCCATCCCTCTAGAACAACTCTTGGAAGTGGTATGTGCCTTTCAAAACCATTACAACTCACTGTTGAGGAATAAATGTAACAAAGCTGTGTTTAAGTCCAGTTCAAGCGGCAACCTCTGTGGCAGTGAAGTGAAGCCAGTGCCAAAGTACCAAAAACTGCAGTTCCTCAAACGTCCACATGAGGCTGGCTACAGAACAAGTTAATCTCCATAAGCCCCCATGTTAAAATGTCCAACTTCACTGTAGAAATGAACATGTTTACAGCCTGGTACAAAAAACAGTTTTAGTCTCTATAGCCAATTCCCCTGTTCATGGCAACTGTACTGAGGGTGAATTTATATACAACTCACCTGTTCAAATTATATTAAGGCTTAAAGTTATGCATAACAAGGCGATGGCCAGATTGTCCACACTCTGATCTTTAAAACAGGTCTTCAAAGACTTAGAGGTGACATCATGCATGCAATGTCCACTCTTTATGCTGTCAGTGGTCTATCATAGTTTGGATTAAAATAACTTTGTGGGGGACCTTGATAGTCACAATAATAAACGTGTTAATGTTAGGTACATCCACCTCGACCTCCTTTCACAGACTTTGTCTCTCCACAATAATCCTTTCTCGCTGCTTGAGGACTTTGTCACTTGAACATAAGATATGTTGTTTTGGGCCATTTGCTGGAATCCTGTTACTGTTCTTGGGGTGTTCAAAGTTAGACAGAGTACCGAACTAACTTACTTAATTTTCATGTGTGTTTTTCAGGTGAAATTGGCTTCCACAGTTTCAAATTGCTAAAGCAGCATCAGAATGTATCACCGTCAGTGTAGCAACACATATTATGTTTTTGATGATGTTAACAGTTATCAGTCTGGAGGAGGTCCTGATTATGTTACTTGTCATATCTGCTACATGTTGCCTTATGAATAGAGTCGAGTATATCCTTAATATTCTAGCCTATGAAGCTTTTTAACACTTAATACTTGATAAATAAGCTTTAGTCGTCATTATTTATTACTTATGTGTGTTTTACAACTATTGGGGCAAATGCTGCTTCAGTATACCAGATGAATGTATGTTGAATGATATCAACTGTGAGATTAAAATACCATTTTGTATATCAGAGAATTGTATGGACTCACTTTATAAGCTCAACTTTGTACATAAACTGAATGAGTGTGTTTTTATTTTATGAATGGTCAATGTTTGTAGTCTCCAGTCACTTTATTTGCAATATATATATGTTGCCTGCCATGTATCTCCACCACGACATGCTATATTACAAAACATATGCTGTGCTCATTTCTACTCATATATATATATATATATATATATATATATATATATATATATATATATATATATATATATATATATATATATATATATATATATATATATATATATATATATATATATATATTTACAGTATGTGGCGCCACTTTTGCTTATCATTAAAGAGTTTTGACATACAACAATTGCCTCCCTTTTGTTTGCTGACCTGACACCCTGTCCGTTCTCAAAATTGACATTCAGCCATTTTCACCCCTTCACAGTGTGACTCCTAACCTCTCTGCCAAACCCCCCCACCCTGCCCACCCCGCAAAAACCAGCTCCTCTATAATTAGGCCAGTCCTCATCGTAATGCATTGCACTGCAGAGGTTGGGAAACCTTATCCTTGAATTTCAACTATGTACCCCCCCGGCCTATCCTCATACCTCTCCTGCCCTCTCCTTTCCTTCTCCACCCCTGACCTCGGTGCGTCACTTTCCCTGCTGTCTCTAGGAGAGCCCGCTGGTCACAACTCCACCACCCACCCACCCACCCACCCACCCACATAAACAACTGACTGCTCATCTCAGAGACATCCCGATAACTAATGACCGGCCTGCTGGTGTGTGAGTGGCATCTACACTCAAATGCTCACCTGCACATGCATACACACACGTTTTTAACTCTGGGTGGGCAGAAACTGAACCCACATGACATACAATCCTGGTGGTATAAATAGCTGTTAATAGTCCTACTGAGACAGTGTGACAAGTTGTGTGCGACCACTAGCTGCATGTTTGTAAATGGAAATGGGTTTCCAAGAATTCTTGATAGAGGACCAGTTGATTGATGGCGTAATTGTTATGCTATTACCGATATATTGCCAAAGTATGTCTGTATATTTTAAGCTGCATTGCCTTGGACTACAATAGAGAATGCTGCCTGTGTAGTACATGACAAGAGTTCGTTTTGGCAGCTTTTCTTCCTCCTCGAATCTCTCATCGCTGCATCACTGTTGCTGTTACTGGACTGCAGTAGGTATGATAATAGCAGGGGAACGCTCTCCAGATAACTAATCCTCAGGGTTCAGGAGCACTGCTAGGAATCTCATGCCCCTTGTCAAGGATGTGACACTGCTTTAAGTATCATCTCTTGTCTCGGAAGGGACTCCTCCAGCTTGATCCTCCCTGGAAGTATTCCCACTTTCTTCCCTAACATCCCTCCGAGGTCAAGCAAAACCTGCCCAGTGGGCCAAAAGGGACCAGAGCAGACCTTGAGAGTATTTTATGATTCAAAAACATGCATGAGGTACCAGATGGGTGCATCAGAAAAAAAAGATGAACTCAGGCAGGGCAGTGGTCACGGAAACATATACTGAATTAACTTTCAGTTGCTTTTCTCATTATCCTATTCGGCAAATACCGCCCATCTGGCACTTCTCATATATTTGCAAATATTATGAGCCTCAGGTCTGACAGCGGAGGTCAAAGTCTTTTTAGGATCACAGCACACCAAAGATTAGCTGAGAGACCTTGAGCTTGAGTAACTATGAAGAGCAAGCAAGAGTATTTTGTAGTTATAGTCCACTGGATTTCATATTTATATTCGTACGTGATGTATGATGACGGTAACGATGACAAATATGTGTAAATATATCTGACAGCGATAGTTATACTACTTACCAAGCAGTATATAAAGCTGTTAAATCGGTCTCACCTTGTTAGCTACAACATTAAAAATCTGCAGACATGTTAGTTAACACATCGATAATAATGTATATTAATCATTCACTAATATAACACTGGCGGGGCCACTCTTCGTATTGAATACTCACTTTTAATGCATTTTGTTTGCTAATCGTTCTGTACTTTCACTTTAATATCTCCTCCAGAAATGTTTTTTGGACAAATGAAAATATTCTGCTTTGAATAATTCATGCCTGATATATTGTTTACTGTCTGGTCTTTTCTCAGTGTCTGTGCACGGGTGGTTTTAAGATGCATATTGGACCATACCAAAGAAAAGATCACAGGCTCGTAGGGACAAGTCAGATTTAAGGTGAGCACTTAAAAACTACCTCCTTCAGTAGATAAACATCGAAAACCTTTTGAGCTGATGAAGTTTACATAGTAAACTTGTTAACAAAGAGTTGCTCATCATCCAGCACTCATTCAGAGTTGTGTAAGTTTGAATCGTTTGAAACTTCTGGGGGTATCATCTGTGTATCTTTGCTCCACTATGTTCGCCAGGTAGTCACTAACTGTGTCTGTCTGCCGTTCGGTGCTGAGCGGTGAGTGCACAGTGAGTTTTTCGAGGTTTTTCACTGAAATCTGCTGCTGCCTGCTGTGGCTGAAAAAGGCGCTAAGGGAGCAATGAGAGTGAATCAAAACAGTGAAGCTGCAGCCGGACAGCTGAACAATGAGCTAAACTATAATACAGATTCACATTACAATTCTCCATAGGTCACTACAAGCAACCCATTGTTTTCAAGATACATCGCCAACCCCTTTCATACCCTGCGCCTGTCTATAGATGCTCTTGAGGGAAACTCGGGTACATGCTCAGTGTGCACTTCAGAAGAGACCCAACTCATCTTTCTTAGCAAAAAAAGGAAACAAAAGACAGCAGTCTGTGAATATGTCTGTCATTGTTTTTTTTTATAAACTTCGTGCAATACAGTGTTTAAGTTTATCACACATTTAGATAAACCATAATCATTTGTCTAGATATATCTATTCTCAACTACATACTATTCATATTGCCCACATAAATGCTATCTGTGTGCAGTTTTATCACATTATTCTTTTTCTGAAATGAAATCAAAGAAATGAAAACGAAATCTGGAAGCGTCTGGTTGTTTTGTTTTGTTTCTTCAGTATATCATGTAGCGGCGTGTCCATGATTTCACCCCCGGATCTGCAGTCACTCGGGACAGAGAGTGGGTGGTCGGAGGTGGGGGGCGGGCGGTGGTGGTTGGCGGTGGGGTCTACACGTGTTTACATTCTCATCAACATAAACAGGTCAGAGTTCTGTCTCAACGGTCACAGGGGAAGCACAGTGAAAAGAATCTTTGGGGAGGTTTAGATGGCGTCTCTGTGGCAAAATCTGTTATTGGCGTGATAAAAGTTGGGGAAACACTGATCATGTGACCAAATCTGGGCAAAAGGAGACGGAGTATGGTGGCGCGAAGGGTTAGCGGATGAAACCATCCAACAAGAGTCCAGGGAGGGCACGGAGAACAAAACACTTCAGCCAAACCTGCCCAAAATGCATACCCAGTTTGAACAGTGGTCCCGAAAAAACATATCTATAGACTTTACAAATATATGTATGTGTAATTACAATGTACATGTATCTTTTCAAAAGTTTTTCTCTGTAGTGTTTTTTTTAAACCCTCTCAACCCACATATACATATTGTATTTTTTTTGCCACTGAAAATGATGAGTTGCATGTCTCACTTTGGGACTCTTCATAGAAAAAAATTATTTTTTTGTTTTTCTGCTCAGGCAGTAACTTTTACCTGAATCTGTACAAATGTATTATTCTATGTCTCTTTTTTTTCTGCTTCCTCCGGTCAGAGGTTTCTGTTAATGCCCAAGAACAAACATCTTCAACACGACTATAGCTACAAGTACTACTGTTAACACTGATTAGAATGGAAATAAGACTAACAGAGGCCCATAGAAAACTCAGACTCATAATAACAATGAAGTTGGACAGTTGTCTCAGTCACTCACATTATTGTTGCATTTCTTTCAGTATCAATATTGGAAGACAATTTACAGTATTCAAATCTGACTTCATGTTATAAATGAAAAATTATATAGTGTGGGGATTACAAATAATAATACAGGCCCTCATTCTCCCACATATTGTGCACACTCATGCTTGACACTTTGACACAGTTACACACAGCTCACCGACAGTGCCAGCGGCTCTGCATGGAAGAAATTCACAGTAAAAGTCGTCGAGATCTAAAATCAGAGTGAAAAGAACGTTGAAATTAAAATTTTCATTCCAAACTATAGTGTTTGCAAAGCTAGCCTGTAATAACGCTAAGAATAATCACAACAACAATTTTACATTAATGATGATCTGGTTAAATTAGCAGTAATATTGCACAAAAAATATGTGAAACATTTTCATAGTAGCCCAAGGTTAATTGCGTTTGATCATTAACAAAATAAATCATTTCTAGCACATTAAAATATCAAAATAGTTTTATTGTGAAAGTTCATTGTTGTTGTTATTATCACTCTGTTATTACTCATCTTCTTTTTGTTCTCAGTGAGCTTGAGTAGATTAAATAACAGTGAACATGAAGGGAGAGTTATAGCGTTTCACCTGCCTGTCTGTCTTTCTATCTATTTCCTGCTGAGCCACACAAACACAGAGCTCCTCTCCATCTTCCCTCTCTCATCACTATCCATCCTCCTCCTCTCCCTTCCCTCTCGCCTCCCCCTCTCACACCACCTCCCTACACAGGCGTTGTCTTCCTATTGAGGGTGTTAGAGTTGCTCTCCCTGTCTCCCTTCAGCCTGTCCAGAGTCCCCATCCCTCGCTCCCTGTCTACCGTGGACGAGGTGAAGGGTGGAGGGCCGGAGCCCACTGAGTTGGGCATCGGCGCGTTGGAGTTGGAGGAATTGGAAGGGTTGTGGGACTTAAGCGAGGGAAGTGTACCACTCATCATCACCCCCCCTCCTCCACCTCCATCCTTTGGGAAGCAGTTGTGGAGCTGGTAGAGCGTGGCCCTGTCCACCGTTCCATACATGGGTGGCAAACCCCCCAGTTTGGGGTCGCGGGACAACGTGTAGAGGGAGATGTCACCTCCAGCCAAGGCCGTGTGGGAGCGAGAGTGCGGGTTTGGTAAAGTGGACACTGAGATGGGGCCCTGGGAAAGCAGCGCAGAGGGGGGCAGGCCGAAGTTCTTGCCCCCACCTCCCCCTACGGGTGAGGGGTCTCGGGAGCGGGAGGGGTCGGTGGATCGGGATGAGGAGCGGGAGCGGCGGCGGAAGCGGTAGCTGGGCAGGCGGAGCATGGCGTGCGTGGTGCTCTTGAAAATGTCGGTGCGTGACCGGCAGCGCAGCTCCTTGTTCTTCTCGATGTAGATGTTGACAGCCAGCACCCCCACCATCTCGGCCATGATGAAAGACAGGCCTCCAAAGTAAAAGGACCAACCGTAGGAATACTGCCACTTCTTATCCTCGTCCTTCTTGGGAGAGATGTCCCCCAGTGCAGCCGAGATATACACGATCACACCAATTATGTTACTCAGGCCTGAGAGAGAGAGAGAGCGCACAGAAATGTGGTATTTACAAAAGAGCTAAATAAACTCAGACAGACCAACTTATTTTGCACTAATAAACAAATCTGTTTGACGTGATGATTTGTGACATTTTCAATAAAGACAGCTGGCAAGATGAGGGTTGAATGTAAAAACCTCTATTAAACTGACAGGACAGTCTCCACACATCTACAAACTCCCAAACAATCATAAAAACTGTTAGCGCAAGTAATATTCTCCAGACCTGCTCTCTCACACAGCAGGCGCACACACACACAGATACACGCACATTTATCCACACCAGCATGCGTATATAATATTTAAAAGTTACCTGCAGCCACAAAGAGGATTCCTGCCCCCAGGATGATGTTCCTTTTGCTTTTATAGAAACGACTAGCAGCAATGCAAACCCCTCCCATCAGCAGCAGGATGGCACTGAGGATTGGGAAAATGTTGGAAGCCCTGACTACCCCTAAACAGAGGAGAGAGTAACGTTCAACAGCGAAAACTAGAAAGGAGAGGGAGTATAAATATGTGAGGAATGACGTTTTTTGTGACAATATCTGAATTGTTTTAGTCTAAAACCAGTCAAATCTTGTTCTGAAACTATAACTCTCCAAGAGCGATTCATTCTGTAAATAGTTTTGTTAGTGGCGGGGTCCGCCATTATGTCTCTGGGTTCAGATCACCTGCCTATGCACGAGAGATTCGCAGGAAAAGATGCATGCATGCAATCCACACTGCAGTTATTGTTAACTGTCATAACAGGACTAAAACAAACATTACAGGGATTGAACTGGCAAAACGTCGGGTGGCTTTTATTGTGAAAAACTCCAGGAAACACAGCGCGTGCCGTCTTTTACCGGCAGCGACTCCTGTTACAGTGCTCTGCTGTTGTGTGAAAACTACCGCCGCCGTGCACAGCGGGAGCTCAAAGTGTGGTATTTCTGACAGAGTGGCTGCTCCACGAGCGTTAACTGTAGTATTAAACTGTGCATGCTGTCACCACGGTAACCACAGGTGTCACCAAATCAACCAGGAATGAAATCTTAAGGAGTTTAAGAAACCCGGTGCTCTGCTCCAAGTGCAGTAAGACTACTTTACTGCTTAACCCAGGTTTGAACAAAGCAAGGGAGATGCAAATAATTTAAACAGTCAAAGCTGCTCTATTAAACATACACACGTAACACTCGATGAGGAAATTAATTACTCAGTTCTAGAGACACGGTTGAATCAAACCCTTCCCATGTGGCCTTTAATGCTTTCAGCAGGTCTGCCAACCGTGCGCGCACACACGCACACACTTAGCATTAACACTCCTCTCTCATCTAGGACAACTAGGCCACGTGAGAGAAATGCCACCTAAATGCCAGCAAAATGCCTCTGCAACATTGTAAACAGAACACAAGCTTTTCTTTATGTATGCACGGGCACACATGTAGCAGAGAGCAGAAAGATAGCACTGCAGGGCACTGAATACGAACTAGGGCACCCCATCTCCCCTGATTTTCTACACGCATTGTCACTTGTACAACAAATCTTTTGAGGAATGGAGCAATAAAAATTTTTTTTAAAAAAACATCAAGTTTTGCACTTTTTCTTATTCACAACCAGGCCTCGCTCCCATTTATCATCCGTGCCCAGTAACGCCGGTATTGACTTACGTAGGACGTATTCTGCCCCGTCATGGTCAAAGTCTGCATCTTCTGGGAAATGGTTGATCTGAGAACACACTCCTCGCTTTACTCCTGAGATATGAGAGAAGAAACAGGGTGACCAGACACACAAAAGACAGGAGCTCATAGCTGCAGCCTGAACAGCAAATATCCTCCTGGCGAACAAACTGACTGAAGCCTGAACACAGCCACATACTTGAAAAGAAAATATCTTTGAGCCCAAGCATATAACAGAACACAACGAAGGTTAATGGCTCTTCTAAATGCAAGTTAGTAACATCGCATACATATAATACACACACGCATACATGTAAATACATACAAGTATGCAGACACACGGGCAGATAGGTAACTACCCGCTGGGGTCTTGCATGTAGACAAACAGACGAACGAGGGACGCACGCACGATGATGACAGCACACCACTGTTGCTGATGGGTGGATTGTGAGAAAGATGGATGGAAGTGATGGAATGAAGAGACACAGACGGAGGGAGAGACGGACAGATGCGGGGTGAGCTGGTCTCTTTCTCACAGCTCTTATATTTCCACAGGTTGGTCTGAAAAGAAACAGATGAAGGTACAAAGGGACGGGACGTCAGTTGAGCCGCGCGAATCAATGTTATCATCCTCAGACAAAGACTCAGCAGACTGTTTCAGGTGACGTTCATACATTCAAGGCCTTTAGAGTAAGCTGGCGTTTCTGGCAGATTTCCTCCAGTTTCTAAAAGCACCTGCTGGCTGGAGGACTGATAACTGATTCCCTGAATGACTAGAATATCCATAAAATATATATTATTACTTCACATGTCATCTGGCTTGTTCTGTGTTCACTTCTGCAGTTACCACGACGTATGTCGAGTGTCTCATCGAATTAAAAATAATATAAATTATGATTTAATTGGAAAAAGTGACTAAATTAAAATGATTAAGTCAGATTTAACACATGAACACCACATGTTGCTATTGGTAGTGCGTAAAAAATAGTCAGCAAGTGAGCGAAGAAAAGCTGCTACAAGTAACAGGTGAATACTGAAGGTAAATAGCTAAAAGCAATTCATAAACAATTAAAATATAAAGGATAAATATATATATTGTTGAAGAGACAGCTAAAACTGATGGATAAATGGGACAAAGGTGAAATTAACCAACCACGACCTCAACATGAAGAATTCAGGTGCATGAAAAATCCACATCAGTCAATTCAAAGAACATATTTATAGCACGGCGCTTGGTGTCAGATCTGTGAGGCCAGGTTTACCAAAAAAAAAAAAGAAAGTGTTGGGAACTTCTATATTAACAAAATAAATACCCTAAAAATAAAAGAAAGTCATCATTGACAGGTAATTCAGTGCAACCTCACCTCCAGTAAACCTGCAGAAGAGCTAGAGAGGAGGACAGGACACATCTCTATCCACAGCATAATGTGCCACCCACCTACGGGCATAAATCTTTTAGAGCTAGCATGTCCTGCATTTCCACTCCAGCTACACCTCACTGCATCACTGCACGACTACTGAGCATCTATCTTGGCTGAATACTCCACAGACATCAAGGATACTTGACCTCTAAGCCATGCCAAGACACTGTCAGCTTTTACTGCACCACAATGTGAGAGACTTAAAGAGAGGAAGCTACAAGGAGGGAAAGAAAGTGAGAAATGATATATATATAATGTTTGGGGGAGTGAGACAGAGGGATAGCAAGTGGAGAAACTGAAAGAGTGAGGCAATGGAGAGAGCGGGTGGGGGTGCACTGCAGCAGTGCTGCAAGGGCTCTAATTGGCTGCTTCGCTATCAGGAAGCTTAGAGATGAGGGCAACTTAGCTTTGTACAATGACCAAGCCCACGGTGGGCCGGGGATGCTTTATAAGGAGAGCCAAGAGGTTTTTCCTGGAGACAGAAGTCTGTATGTGTGCAAAGGCACGGATCTCTAACTCGCACCGCCCTTTTGGCTGGAGCTACTTCACTGTTAACTCCATCCCAAGCCTTTACTGTTGAGTCAGCCAGGCAGTGTTATGTATAATGAATTAGCAGCTTGTGTTGCAGTGACAAAACCGAAGATTGAGAGATGGTCACAGCCAGTTTCTGCAGCTTCCACCGCTCGGAGTGAGAAGTCGCTGTGCGCCGGCGTGAACGCGGGGCTTTTGTTTTCAGCCCTTGAATTAAATTACCGCAGTCTGAATCAAACACAATGATTAATGGATTATTGTAAGTGAGGGTTACGCTTCACTATCATGTAATTATACTGCAATTATGCAAAATTGTTTTTCTTGTCACTATAGCGCGAGCTAACAAACAGGAATTGAATGTGTATATGTTGGCGCTAATAACGATTACTGATGTCGGAGCAATGCCGCAGCTTTATGAACACTGACAGCTCAAACACACGGTGACTGACACAAAACATGTTTCCATTTAAAAACTTTGACATAACTGAGAGGTGCCAAGTTTCATTCCACGTTAACAAGTTCAGCTGGAGCTGATAAGTTCAGTTGGATTCATCACTACCTCCATGTTCGGTGCCACCTACTCGATTTTGATTGAAGTTTTTTAGCAGAGTTTCAGGACCACACCTCACCCGCTACTTCCGACATTCCTATAAATACCCTCCTAACCCTCTCGTCCTCTTTCGCTTTCGTATTCTGTACCCCTCCCGCCCACCTCATTTCTGTCTCCTGCTCCTCTCCTTCCTACTCTCTATAGGGTTCTGAGGGGGGTCCGTCGTGCCTGAGTGCTTTTCCCCGCCAAATTTTAACCACGATGCAGCAACGGACCAAAGAAGTAGAAGAGTTCACACTTCAATCTTTCATTTTGTTAATAAATCATGGAACATCAACATCTTGTTGATGTTGTAGCCCACGCTGGTGAAACGTGAGCGTTAAATATCAGATCACAGAGGAGGCAAAAAGAGTTCAGCAACGCATAAATACAGATTACAAATTCAGATTATATTAATAAAGATACCACATAATTGTGTGAACTGAATTGTTCTGCAAATGGAAAAAAGGAAATACATCACCCATTCCCATTCACCTGAGAGGGGAAATTAAGACTAGAAATTAACTTAAAGGAATAGTTCAACAAAGCTTCTAGCTTAGCTTAGCACAAAGACTGGAAGCAGGGGAAACAGCTAGCCTGGCTCTGACACAGGATTTTACCCCTAAATTAAATTAAATTCACAAGTTTTGTACCGATTAGACAAACAAGATATATTGTGTTGGTTAGTGAACTTGAAATGAAACTTTAGCCCTATAAATTTTCTCATCTCACTTTCAACAAGAGAGGATTTATGTTCCTCCAATCTTCAGTTGACTCTGCCTTGCTTAATTTTTCCTCCTCACCCTCAAGTCCTGCAGGCAATAAGCTCCAGTCTGACTAGATTTGGATCTACATTATATGCTAAATGAAAGCAACCGTATCTGTGTTGCCAAATATTCGCTGTCCGTGAAATGAACAAGCTTAGACCAAAAGCGAACTCTCACGTGCATCCTCAGCGATCCACATCCCACAGACAGACCCCAGATGTCTCAGACTTCTTTTTTACCTTCCAGGCAGCATATCCTCCACAGTCCAGAGTGGGTGAGCGCCCCAGGATCCTTCTTGTCCTTGTTATGAGGGTCATCCTGGGTGACGTTGGCTGTGCTGTTGCAGATGAGGGCACGGGAGTACAGCCAGTAGTCCGTCCCTATTGCCACCGTCATCAGGCCGAAGGCAGCGAATGCCCCCACGGTGGTGAGAAGGATCTGGATCCCCTTCTCACACACCATGCCTTCAGAGAGAGAGAGGACAGGAGGGAGGAGAGAGCGAGTTTAGTGGCACAAAACAGTTTGAGAACGAACAAGAACGGAATAACTGAGCAGGAGCATATTTGCAATCATGCACAAAGTGCAGTTTATTAAAAAAAAGACAGCGAACATTCAGGTGAGATGATGAGGGGCAAGAGGAGGTGAAGGGCACCGGTGGGAGGCAGGGAGGGAGGCGATGAGAAAAAGATGAGAGCGAGGACGAGGCGTATGTGGGAGGTGCGTAAGTGGCTGTGTGATGTGTCCTTGGAGGAGAGTTGGATGACTCTGCTGACTCCGCTTAACGAGACAGAATTGATGTGAAACATAACAGATCACACCCTCCCAATCTCTGAGTATTCCATATTCATGACCCTGACACTGTTCTCTCCCTCAGAATCAGCAGGGCTGGGGATGAATACACAAAGACACACACACACACACACACACAGCAGATCTAACATGAGATCACCTTGTACCTGTTACCGTCTTCATTAGGAAGGCGATGTGGGTTCATCTTTCACGCACAAACGCGCATGCTCTCACACGTACAGCATCATATAATTCACTTACAGCTCGTCACATTGACTCATGCATGTGCGCGGTGTAATAAAGCTGCTTCAGTGGCCTACAACTCCCCTCTGCTCATGCTCCCCTTTCAGACGCTGACAAAAGTCTCCAAAAGTTAACCTTACCTGACGGCGAGTTTCTATCCTTCGACTCAATTTTGAAATCTTTCTTTTCCTCGTCAGTGAAGAACGTGCTGTCCCCTCAATCCGGACAGCATCCATCGACTGTTTTCACCCGCTCCCCTCTCTCCTTTTTGCGCTCGTTTTTTTTCTCTCTCTCTCTTTTTTGCCTCTTTCTCTTACTCTCTCTATCTCTCTCTTCACCTTCTCCTTCTCACTGGGAAGCAGCAGCTGGTGGAGGTTGTGGCTTGGACAGTTGTCCCGCTCGCCGTCCGTCCTCTGTTAGCAGGAAACTTGCATCATGGTCACCGCTCTGCTGCCGCTGCATGTAAAACAAAGCAAAAGACAAGAGAAGTTTGCACTTTGTTAGTTTATTCTGGAGCGTTAGGCCGTGAATTAACAGACAGAAAGAAAAGACGCATGGCAATAAAACAAAATTAAAAACACACGTTCAGTATTTTTATTCTAGACATAATTAGAAGTATAATCATTCCACCAGGGCAGTATCGATTAATCTAACAATTATTTATCCTAAATTCAGTGTTCAGATTTGATTTAATGCTGATTTTATGTCCTTTTTAACCTTTTTCAGTTTTATCCTCATCGTTTATTTGCTGTTCTGTTTTAGAGTTGAAAGAATTACTTAATTATGATCATTCAGCAAAAACTGAGTCGAGACATTTTCAAGGAAAACTACAGTAAAAATACCAAACATGATCATCATGCAGCATCCCAGTTGTAGGTGAATTTGCTGCTTTTCTTCGTCTCTTGTGAGAGTAAAATGAAAATCTTTGGCTTCTTGACAGTTGGAAAAAAAAACCCCAATTTGAATCCTCACAATTGAGAAGCTGGAAGTGGGGTATTTTTATTTATATTTTTAACCACGCTAGCGGCTTGGCTCAACGTCAGTCTGTCAAACTGAAATATCTCAACAAATATTGAATACATTGCCGTGAAATGTCGTGCAGACACTCATCAGTCTTCAGAGGCTTTCATCCTAGTGACTTTAAACCATGGACTGTTTGTCTTGCGCCATCATTACACTGACATTTTTTTGAGTTTTAGAGAAACATCTCAATCACTATTGGATGGATTGCTGTGAAATTTTGCTACCGACGGTAATTTCCCTCTGAAGATTGACTGCACTCACTCTGCGATCGCTTAACTCTTCATTCAGGTTAAAATTATATTATGCTTTTATTTTGACCAAACAACTGCAAAACCCATTACCAGCAGCCTCAGCTGTCCATTAGGATTTGTTGCCATACACATGATGTCACCAACAGGCTTCTGAAGAGCTGTTTTCAAGCTCAAAATCTGTGGCTCTGGCCGCCGCCATATTTGTAGTCCTGCCTTGCTCTAAAAATTTGTAAAGAGAATCGGTGGACCCGAGGCGGGCCGAATGATGCTCGGGCACCACACAAGCCATCTGTAACGGCACCTACATGTCTATCAAAGCGGCCACACTGTTAATTATGCATAACTTTAAGCCTTAATATAATTTGAACAGTTGTCATGAACATGTAAATTATCTATGGAGAAAACAGTCTGACTTGTTCTGTAGCCAGCCTCAAGTGACCATTTGAGGAACTGCAGTTTTTGGCACATCTGCATTGGCTTAACTTCACAGCCACTTGCCACTTGAACGCCCCGCTGCAGCTAAGTGCAGCCCCACAGTGTCTCAGTCTCGTTGCTTGAAAAATGACTTAGATGATTGCTCCAGTCTGAAAATAGTTGTAGATTAATTTTCTGTCAATGGACTAAATGATTCATCTCCACGTTCAATACAACAGATGCTTTATTTAAAGGTTGTGAATCCATATCGGGCTCAATACAGATCAGAGGAATTACAGAAGTGACAGTATTACAGGCTGAAGACAGAATGACTCCAGAGCGAGTTGTACTGCATCTAGCCTGAATAAGAGGAGCAAGAGGGGGAGGCAGAGAGGACCAACCCGACATTGTTACCATAGCAACATTGAATTCCAAAGTCTGGATCAGCATAGAGCGAGGGGGGGGAAAAGGAGAGGGGCAGGCAAGAGATAGAGGGAGGAAAGAGGCAGAGAGAGCGAAGCAGCAGAGAGAGAGAGAGAACAGAGACGGGAAAGAAAGAGGCAGAAATGAGGAGGGATATTTCAAATCACCTAACGTGTATGTTGACTCTGAAAAGCCAGACGGACGAACAGGCCGAACAGTGTGCTAATGCTCTATCAATAGATTTGTGTGTGACCACAGCGACACAGATGCTCTCGCTCACTCACACACACACACACACACACACACATGCACGTGCACTCTTAAGAATAAAGACAACATCAGTTAGTGAAGATGAAAATGAGAAGTAAGATTTCTGTCTGTGTCTTTTCCTGCGGAAGAAGATACGATGAAGGAGCACACATTGTTCAACAAACATTATTTAGCAGACATAATGCAGTGCAGTCAAGTCTGTTAATATTTGATGATGCAATATGGCACCATGATCAAAATAGGTTACATCCTGTTTGCATTGTGAGACCCAAAACAGAGCTGCCTCAGAGACAGAAGAGAGATGGAAGTAGAGACGGTGTGTTGTGTGTTTGAGTGCGTGTTTTTTTTTTTTTTTTTTTTTTTTAGTGTGTGTGCGCACATTTTCTCTCCAGTGCATCTGAGGATGGGTCTAGTCCAATCTTATTGAATCCCAGTAATGTTCCCCTCAGCTCCCCTCAGTTAGACAGTTAGCCTCGTATCTCTGCGTTCAGGCTCCTTATTATGTAAACTGTCAAATGACACCACCGCTGTGTGGTTTATTTATACACTGTGGGTTCATATGTGTGAGCAAACAAGTGTATGTGTGCGTGTGTGTGTGTGTGTGTATAGTATGACCTTCCAACCCTATCAACATACTGCCTCTCCCTGAGGAAAATACATGTCCAGAAGGGATTACACTATCTCCAAGGCCTAAAAAAAAAACGCAGTATCTAATGCGTGTGCGTACGTACGTGTGCGGTCTTTGACTCCGGTATTTAATAAATGACCTTACCATAACCTACTAAGTTATTCCCCTCAGCAAAAACTCCCCTGTGTAGGAGATCATAATTGTCATTTAATTATCTGTAATTTCTATTCTGCACCAATAATTAAGAAAGAGGGGAACGTGGGGAATGAGAGCAAGAGAGCGTGAAAGAACAAGAGGATAAGAAAAAAGAAACAAAGTGTGAGAGTTAAACTAATTGGGTTCGACTAAGGGACTGTACAAAAATTATTAATGGGGGAGAGAGGGGTCAAAATAAAATGTTATTTTTCTTTATTTCTGTCTTTCATTTAATTCTAGTTAATGGTCACATCTAAAAGACCTTAAAGGTGCACTTGTTCATGTGAACTTGCTGCAAAGTGAAGTTGCTTAAGTCAGCGTTGTTGGGGCTGCAGACTACAAGTTTGACATTCAAAAAAGAAAGAAAGTTATCAGATCTCTGCGGCCTGCTCCTTATGTCTGCTTGAGTTGCATTGTGGGTAATGTAGGTAACTCAGGTGTGTGGTTTTGACCAAGCAGCAACCTTCGTAGCAGTGAAGTGAAGTCAATGCGAAAGTGCCAAAAACTGCAGTTCCTCAAATGTCCACTTGAGGCTGTCTACAGAACGAGTCAATCTCCGTAAGTCCCCATGTTAAAATGTCAAACTTCACAGCAGAAATAAACGTGCTTACAGCCTGGTACAAAAAACAGTTTTGGTCTCTATAGCCAATTTCCCCGTTCATGACAACTGTACTGAGGCTAAACTTCTATTTAACTCACACATTCAAATTATATTAAAGATTAAAGTTATCCATAATTAACAGCGTGGCTCTTTTAATTCAGATTCTTCTGCATCGATTTTGATCTGTCCATCACGAGTCTGATAATGTTATATGAGTGTGATGCTAAATCAGCGCTGCACTCTTTTAACAACCCTTGATGGGCCATTTTACAAAGAGAAACATAAGGTTGAGCCTCCTCTCCACCTCGCTAATTTTCATCCAGTCCCTGACGGCAACAAATTTGGCAGGACTGGTAAAAATGTGGGTGGATTTTTAAAAGAATGTTTGAGCTAACTTACCCTTACACTGATGCTTTTATAGTATGTTTGCAACACTCACAGGACTCTGGGCCAGCCAGAGGCCAATTAGCTGCAGCAGAATGTTCTGCAGCAACAAAAGCAAGCCAAGAGCTTAGCTTTGGGAGCTAGCCGCTACAGGGACCATTATGGGACCGGGCCTTCACTTGTCAGAAAACCTCAGATGTAATCAGATCTACCTGCGTGACTCATTCCCAGCATGACAGAATACCTCATATAAAATATAAGCACACCCAATGAGTTGCGGCTCCAATAATGCAGCCATAAATCACACAGGAGATTTGAATTTTGTAGCAGCTGCTCCATTAGCTATTCATTGCATAAATCAACTACCAAACTGCTTGTTGAATAAATGATGACATCCGTAACACATTCCATACATGTGAACGTCAATGGTCCTGTGCGGGCATGAGGGAATATTTCCAGTGTAGATACAAAACACTACAGCGAGTCACCCTGCAACGACTGAAATGTACTTAGTGAAAATGACATAAGCTAATGCTGATTGCTTGACCAGAAGAAAAAAAAGATGCACCAGGCCTACTTATGATGACAGCTCTAAAAATACGAGCAGCGTATTCTATTCTGAGTGCTGGATGGCAGCGGTGAACATTAAGAAAACATGAAAACATTCAGAACAGCGACGGTTGGTAGCCGAGATGATTCCTCTCCTTAATCGTGGGAAAAAAAAAATACACACCTGAGCTCATTGCTGAGGTCCCGCACACACCAACATTTACACACATCTCCACATGCATGCCAGCACAGACCTACACGCAGGTGCACAGAAAAAGATCAACACGCAAACAAAAACCCTTGGCGTGCGAGTGCATATGCAGCCTCAAACCCTCACAACAACTGTCAAAATGATGACAATAAAATCATAAAATAGGTCATCTTTAAAAGGCACTACAAAGAGTAACAGCACTGCCATTAAGAGAAGAGTCCACCAAGAGCCTCAGACTGCATGTGACCAAGCCTGTCTGAGCAGAACAGCCTGAGGAGGCAATGACAGTAACACCTTGGTCTAAGAGGCTCCCAAAATAAAGTGTCTCTGGATGACCGGATGCTCTTGAACTCATGAACATATGCTTAAACACATGCGCACGTGCTGCCAGACACATGCCTAAAGATTCACCCCACTTTACAGAGTAAGGTTGTCTCTGGCAGCAGATTTAACTCAAGTTGGCCCTTTAAATTGATTTAGATTTTGATTGATTTTCTTTTAATTGTTTTTTTTTTTAGATATAGATAAAGAAATGTGTTAGTTTATTATCCTGCCATAAAAGTGCAGCAGAAGAGAGGGAAATTAACTGGTGAAGCAAGTGAATATTTGCAAATATCAAAGCTCATCAAAAAAAGACCTGTCCAGATAGTTCAGCTGCTGATTAATCATTTAGTCTGTAAGATGTCATAAATAATCTCAAATTGTTTGTCCAAAACCCAAACATATTCAATTTACAATGATACAAAACAGCAAATCCTCATTGACAAGTCAGAATAATATAATTTAATTGTTTTGGAGGAGCTAAAAACTAAAAAAAAGTCTCTATGTGAAGCTAAGCTAGCACTGACTTCCTGTAGTCCTGTCTTATCAACAAAAAGTTCCAGCACCCGTAAAAACATAGCTTCTTTCTACATTTCAGATGTGAGATATAACGTGTTGCATATACACGGCTGAGATACATGGGACGTGGCAAAGCTGAGTTTTCACCTGCTGCACAGACTCCATCTTTGTAGTACCACCTTCACTCTGTGCATATCATGTTTTGCTGTGTGATAATGTAGTTGGTTATGCAGGGTCTGTCTGCATCCATGCCCCGTGTATGAGTTGCTGGCAGATGGATTTTGTCACCTCCAGGCAGGGCTTGGCTAGTGTGCCCCTTTGTTTTCAGTCTGTGTGCTAAGCTAAGCTAATCAACTCCAGGCTCTAGCTTGATATTTGGCCTAAGAAAAGAGAGCGGTGTCAGTTTAATCATCTGATGATCAGCAAGAAAGCGTGTTTGCTAAATTGTTAAACTACTCCTTCAAGTCAAGGTCCACTTACTGGCTTTTTCAGCGGCTTTCAGTCTCATGGTCTTCAATAGTGAAAAGAGTTGATGACAACTGATGAAGACTGAAATGTGGTTAAAAGCTCCAGAAAGTCCACCTTATTTTGTTAGATTTTGTTGTTGTTTGCTGTGAATGGACTGATTAATCGACTAATTATCGTTTACAGGTATGTCATTCATTTAGTTTCTTGTTAGTGAAACACTAAACTTTCTCCTTTCTCGGATTATTTTTTGTATAATTAAACTATAAATCCTTGAAATGGTCTGAACTTTATTATTTTAACATAATATACATAACAACGAGTCTCACACACAGACAGACAACTCTGCAGCTGGCTGTAATGAGTAAAGAGGCTTTGATCACAGGTCCCATGTTGTGTACCGTCCAGTCCAGTGAGCACGCTTGCCTGTCAGACATGCTAACACTGTGTCTGCTGTGTGTTTACGCTGCACGCCTCGGCACAGACAGGTCGCCTACAATATATCACTGACACGATATGGTTCAAGCACAGGCCGCTCTAACTTGAGCAAAGCACTTAAAAACACCAAAGCTGGAGGTTAATTGATGCACGGGTCACAGCCGTTGAGACAGGAGTCAATTAGAAAGCTTTGGATAAAAGCGTCTGCTCACTGGAATTATAAGTAACGTTGTGTACTGAAACAGGAAATGCTTGAAGCCTGTGTTTGATTTTCAAATTTACTTCACGTACCAAGTACAATAAATACTCAAGAGTTTGTTTTACTGAAACACAGTTATGTTACTTAATAGTTATATTTTGATAATTAGACCTGTAGCAGGAGCCTGATATCATATTTAAATTGAGGGATCTGCCTCTCATACAATGCTGGGGTTCCTCCTGAGCCTGAGGTGGGAATCTCTAGTAGACCATCAAGAAAATTGCAGCAAAGGCATTGATCCTCTGAACAATACATGACAGATGTGATGATCGTTGCAGAATTGCTTCTCCTCAGAGAAAGACACAGAGTCAGAAGGAGATGAATGGACCTGATCACCAAATCAGTTATGAAATTAGAACGAAATAGCAACGCAAAAAAAAAACAAAACAAGCGGAAACATTCAGAAGTTCTGGACCGCTCACGTATTAGATGATTATGATTTGGCCAGCGCTAAAAAAACAACTACAGCCTGTGTGGGCTACGCACCAGTATTGACTGCAATGAGTCACCTTACAGCGTAAACAGCAGATCTTAGGTTTTGAAAGTAATCCAGAATCCGCAGAGATGATCATCAAGGCCACATATGCATTCACACACATAGTACAGACAGCGTTTTAACACGTGGGAGGTGGAGGGGCTGAGTGGGAGTGACCAACAGATGGCGGACCCCGCCATATCTCACTCAGAGATTCACTGATCATCGATGGAGAGGCGAGCGCACTATGCTGCAAGAAATGACACTTTATCTTGTCACTGTTGGTAAAATGTTTTATTTTTAGTTGCACGTTAACGTGCAACAAATCAACAATAATTTACGCTGTCATGGAAAGTTATTTTACAAACTACAGTTTAAATAATGTACGTGAACTCAACATGTTTTGTGGTGCATCTACAGAACGGCAATTAATTAACTGGGCGATTAAGGATCTCATCCACAATTATCTCATACATACTGATCACATTTAATTATGACATGAACAAAAACTATCATTTAACTATCAGTAACCACCCACATATCCAGGGTGATCATGCAAATGAGAACTTAAAAGTCCCTGTGCCCACATCCAGTGAGAGCCAAACAAGTTGGATCTGCATTACATAGCCAGAAAGGAGCAGGTGCTGATGGGCACTAAAGGCCAGTTTCCCCCCCTCCTGAAGAGATGCAGCACCTAAATCAAAAGCTCAGCTCAGAGGGGAAAAGCTTGTGCTACAGTCACTAACTTCAATGGACACGTTTGGTTATTTCCCAACAGACGATTATAACCTCTGAGGAAACATTCAGACTCGTGCTGTCATAGTCTGCAGCCCCGAGAGAGACAGGTATAACTCACTACCTTGTTTTTTTTTCTTCTTCTTGACAGTGTAACTCCTGAATGCTGCAGTGCACGCTCCTGTAGCATCTCCAATTCTTCCATTCCACCTTTAGCCCAGATATAATCAGAGCTGTGATTAAAATGAATGATTGATGGGGTGCCAGATGTTTGGTGCCCTTTACCTCTGGATCTGTCAGAGCACAGGTTGGCCAGTGAGAGGAGACAGTGGGCTGAATAGAAAATGAATCTCATAACGCATCAGATAACATGATGTGGCCCAGGTCCAACATGAAGCTAAGATGCTGGCCCTGAACCGTGAGGGAGTCCAGCTGCAGAAGCTGTGCAGACCACTGATTAGACACAAACAAGCTCAGAGCTATGGGGGGCTGAGAGCGTGCAAAGCTCAGGTATAGTGATGCGGACTGCGGTGCATTCATTAATAGAGTAAGCTACACACATCACCCTGCCTGCATGGGCTTACACGGTGGAAAATGGACGCCTAGCATCAAGCGGCCGGCACAGAGAAAAACTCAGTGGACTGGGACACAAATCACACGTTAAGACACATCACACAGAAAGAGCATTTCTGCACATACAACGGATATTTTAGTCCCAGCACCTGCGGTGCGGATACAGGGGGAGAGCTTCAAACGGGCTATTATAAGGCTTTCATTTGCATAATAGACGTTGCAGTCGCTAATTATAGGCCCGCGGAAATAGGTGGGAAAATTATCATTCAGCATTTAATCGGAGAGGTGGCAGAAGTCTGAGAATGATCATCATTATTTTTGTAAAGTCTACGCTGTCAGCGGTGGGCTAAGTTGCAGGCAACGTGAAACAAATCAATGTGGCGTGTAAATTACGCTGGATGAACAGTGATCCATTAAGCTGCAAAGTAACAGATCAACAGCGATAGTCACAATCATTCAAAGGAAGCTTAGAGAGGTCTTACCTTGCAGGCTTCTTCTTATATTATTATGATTTCTTAAATGTGTGTGTATGTATATCGCAGCTCGTCGCACTCCCAAAGAGAAGAAGGAGATGGAGGGAAAGAGAAGACAGGGGGTGGACGGTGGATGGGCTAAATAACGGGTCGATCGAGGCAAAAAATAAATAAATAAATAGAAAAAAAAAAGAGGGGATGATCAGAGTTGATGATTATAAGAAGCGCGTAAAGGACTGGATGCTCTATCCCTGATTTAAAAAAATGAAATCAGCCACTGATGGAGAAGGGTTGAACATGCATATATATTTAACACAAAAAAAAAAGGCTAATACAAAACACGTCACTGAACACGGATTTGTCTACAGAGGATGTGGCCGCTGCTTGTGTGTACTCGGGGAGAATGCGTCTCCCCCTCCTCCTCCTCCCCTACTCTCCTCCTCCTCCCCTCCGGTTTGGACGAGCGCTCGCCTGCCTGCCTGCCTGTCTGCTCCTCGATCTATTTCTCCCACACTGAGCCCGACGCAAGCAACTTGTCGCATCCCACCACCACCACCACAAAAAAAAAAAAAAAAAGAAAAGTCCTCAATGATGTGAATGATGGCGGAGAATGTCAAGATGAAATCAACTACGGTGTGTTTGTGCTACAAGATCACAAGGCGAAGATTTTAACCCCCACCCCCCTCCCCTCCACCTCCTCTCTCTCTCTCTCTCTCTCTCTCTCTCTCCTCCTCCCCACGTCTCTCATCTCCCCCCTCCCACCCTCACCCTCTCTTGTCTCTCATATTGAGGGGATTGGTCTGGATGTGCTTATTGGAGCGTGTGCCAGCGCGCGCAACGCTGTGCGTTTGTAAGTAGCCTATTAGCCGTGACCAGGTTGTTTGTGTGTGTGTGTGTGTGTGTGTGTGCATGTGTGTGTGCAGTTGATGTCGATATTTATTTTTGCTGGAGAGTGACTCGATGGAGAGCCAGTGGGACACTTTTCCTCTGTGATGGTGATGATGATGATGATGATGAGGGCCGCGCTGGTAGTTCTGGGAAATGCAGCACGAGCGCAGCCCTGCAGAGAGAGAGAGAGAGAGAGAGAGAGAGAGAGAGAGATGTGAGAGTAAATCCTGGAGTCAAATATCTACAGGTCAATATTTATGTATCTATATAGAGAGAAAATCCAGCAGAGGCTGCACAATAATTGTGATAATTGACCATCATTGTCATAATTATTTAGTCCAGTGACTTCGGTGATGAGGGACCTCTACTGTTTGTAATGTAGAATAAATTATGTCATCCACAGATCTATAAAAAAACAGAGCCAATCACTGAGCTGCTGGTCGCACAAAACTGGGCGGACAATGACCTTCAATAGCTTTAAAATGGCTTTGCTGCCCAGTTCAACCTCTCTCTCTCTCTCTCTCTCTCTCTCTCTCTCTCTCTCTGTCACTCACACAGGCACACACACACACACACACACACACACACACACACACATAGAAAGGGGCGAGGGAGAGCCGGAGAGAGCTAATACAGAGTGACAGGTCTTTCATGCAGTAATGGTGATGGTGAAAAGAGAGATCCACTCAACCCATACTGTCACACACACACACACACACACATATATACACACAGACAAACAAAAGAAAGAGACAGCAGCAAATACACACGCACACACGCGCGCACGCACACAGGCCTGAACACACAAAAGCACATTATTACAGAAAAGTGGCTGCACAACAACCACAAGTCACAATTTAATCTCAATTGTTTACACCAGCAGTCAGGCTTCATTCATCAGGAGAGACGCTCACACACACACACACACACACACACGCACACTGACACACACAGACAGCTACACACTCACACACACACACACACAGAGTCCTGAAGTCAGACAGCAGAGTGCTCATGCTTTTTAGTTTTATTGACCTGTGGATGTTTGATGTTTGACTTTCTAATGTAACACCTCTCACTCTCTCTCTCTCTGTAACACTGACACACACACACACACACACACACACACACATTGTTATTTACTTTGGCATGAGATTTCATTTAATTCTGGATTGAAATGTCAGATCATAGATGTTTGATAGACGTTTGTTTTGCAAAAGTTTCAGTTCAGTTTGTGTCGCTTGCTCCAAATGTATTATTAGTTCACCCACGCGGCTCGTTCCTTTTCGACCTTGATTAAAAATCAGACGCTTCTTTCTTTTGAACTGCGTAACACCTGGAGATGTCCACGTAACGCACACCGGGTTTGAGAGACAACAGTTGAGTGCGTTTCACTTTAATCTAATGCTCCTTTGGGAGTTTCAGGCTGGTTATGATAAAACAAATGCAAACACATACGCCAGCAAACGCAACCCCGCACAAACGCGTACACATATACAACACTCTGATCAATTGTTGCCCTCAGGCTGTGGTGGCTTGCCGTGACTGAGGAGGGAGCCTGGTTAACACCCAGTGGTTCACCGCAGTGCAGTGTGCATTCACTTACAATGGATCCCTCCATCATAGAGCCCAGCTAGAAAAAAACACTTGTCACGTATCATATTATTACAAGTGCACGCCGGGCTCATATCATTCCAGTTCACGTCAAAACGAGGGCCGGTGTTTCAGCTGTATCCTCATTATGCAAAAGTGAAAGATTAAATAAGATTAAACGGAGAACAAGAGAGGGCAGACAAGGTGAAATGAACCCAAAGTTTTATTCACGTTTAGAGGAAAGTGAGCGACAGACGTCAACACTTCCAAGAACAGTGATCTTATCACAACTGCTATTGAATTATAGAACTCAAGATTACACAGCGTCAGTTCCATTGAAGCATCGAAAAAGCATTTTGTTTTACCCATTTTGTCTTTACAAAGATGGTCGTGTGCAAGAAGTCTAGGCTTTTTATGCAGAAGCGAGCACAGCTACACCCTTTTTATGTAATCATGTAGAGGCAAAGAAAAAAACGCTGGGGGTGGAGGGGGGAAAACAAAGAGGTGCAGAGATGAAAAAGGAAAAGAGCTGTGCAGTTTAAGAGGCATGATTATCGAACATTTGTACAAATGATAAATGGACAATAATTATGTAAAGGAAGAAACAGGAGGAACTGTCCACAGTCACAGAGGTCATGACGCCTATTGGTTGGTAAAATCTGGAAATACTTTGATCTTCTTTTAACAGCTACTGCTGAGAGTGCCCTGAAGCAAGGCACTTAACCCCCTCACTGTAACAGCAGAACCAACAACAGAAGGCTGCAGTTACACCGGGCTTCACCTCAATATGAATTTGTGCAACTGCACAAACGAAAAGCAGGGCAAGTGTTGAAAACCTGCATGCTTGCTCAACAAAACCCTGCATGAAGGCGAAAATACGATGATATCTCACTTTATGCTCTCCCCTGTAAGTCTTTATCTTCCCACACATCTTCTGTAGGACATCAGCATGTTTCCCTCTCTCCAGCATCACAGTGATAATGAAAAACCAGCCATTACACAATGACACGGTGGTTTAATTCTCATTACAGGGATATCTCATATCGACATATCCCTGTGCATGATGTGCCTTAAAAAACAAACAAACAAAATAAACTATTCTACATTAAAATACTGTTTTTGACGTGCAGGTCCTGCTCGTCTTGCTCAAGATTACTATTCTGCATCTCTGAGATAAACAGCCAGTATTTCTAGAGCATCTGAAAACGCTCAACAAAAACATAAAAGCGACACTTTTGATTTGAAGACTTCTTCTGTGCAAACAAAAGGTTGACCTCTCTCAAACTGTGCTCACAGGTTTGTTGAAATCTGTGTTAAAATCGTGAGCAGCATAAATCCATCTACCTGACAGGTGTGGCATATCAAGACGCAGATATGGATATCAATTGTTGTGACCCGTCCTACGGATGATTGGCTAGCACTTGTTCCCTTCATCGGAACGGTCGGTCAGAGTCTTTGAAAAGTCTTTTTTCAAGATAAAACTGCACATTTTCGAGTCACTTGTTGTTCCCAGTCCAACGCATACCTGTGCAAAAATCATATTGTTTAATCAGCATCTTATCTGTGCTCACTAACACAGATTTTAACAAATTTGTGAACAAACATTGATAGAAATAAACCTTTAGTGTGCATAAAAAAGTCTATGTGTGTATGTAAGTTATTTCTGGGGGGGGGGGTAACACAATATAACCGTATTTGTCTAAAATACGTGACAAAGTAGAGGCTAAAACATTCGACAATGCGCCGTTGAGCCTGCTACATTGTGATGCTGGAGGAAGTGCTACTCTGACCCATGTGGGGTAATATCTGCTGTAACGTGCAACATTTTGTCAGGAGGAATCATTTTCGTTGAGATAATGTTCAGTATCCATCATACATTTACACATCTTTTCTGTACAGTGCTGATAACACATCTAGAGCTACGCTGATTGATGATTAATCAATAAATCCTTCAACAAAACAATATTTGGACAATAGATTCATTATTTTAGTCATTTTTCCAAGCAAAATGCAAAAATACTTCAGTCAGTTCCAGCTTAAATATGAGGATTTTTTTTCCTTTTCTTATATCATATAAATCTCCATTTCTTTGGATTTTGAAAAGTTGGTGGAATAAAACAAGCAATCTGAATACAGTACCCTGAACTGCAGGCATTTATCACTACTTTGTGACATTTCACCAATAAATCAGGAAAATAATTAGCCAATAATGAAAATAATCGTTAGTCGCAGGCCTAAACACAAGAGATGATTTTTCAGATACTCTAGAAACCAGCCACTGAAAATGCTGGAATAAAGCTGCATCCTCTACGTCATCAAGCAGAGGATCTGCATTTCACAAACAGTGGTATTATCCTTTGAGCAGTGAGTGCAAATGTAATTAATACTTTCATCATGTGTTTTTTTTTCTCCAGATATAGAAACAGCATTGAAGCTTTAAAAAATACTTCTAACCAGTCTTTAAAGCGTATAAGCATATATCTTGATCCACGTACAGTCCTGACATTCACCATAAAACTCCACCTCTGGATACGCAACGGCTTCAGCTCATCTGCGCTACACCATCGCACAGTGCAGGTCAGCGAGGAAGGAAGAGTGCATGAAGGAGTAGTAAACTGAGCCCAGGAGGCTGGTCCGGGGTCAGTGCAGAACAGCGGCCAGTAGAGGGCATCAGACCTCTGTCTCATCGTCGGGTTGTTCCTCCTTTAAACCGGCGTGCGCTGCATCCAGAGGGGGTGTGTTGTCGGTTACGGTACGCCTGTTGCGGAGTCTTCATCCAAAGCGGAATGAGTCAGACATTTTCTTGATGTGACCTTGTGCCAAAGCTTCATTCATAATTTACAACAGCTATGTAGAAGTCCTCGTGTGCAATTTTATGTACAAGAAGTTAGAAATCTGTATCTTAAACAAATATGTAAAACATAAAGTTGATTTCTCCTTTTGATATTTCAGAGCATCATCCGCTTCTGTCTGTTTTTTTTTCCTTTTACAAACGTTAACAACATTCACATACAGTGTTCTCACCTCAGAATTACTCTATTGTTAACTAATAATTAATCATATTAATTATACTACTCTGACATTGTGAGTTATGAAACTGGATTGATGATGTAAGAAATTCAAAGAAGACAAGAATATATTTTTTACCACATTTACCTTTTGGTAAAAAGGAACATAGTCCATGTGTCGGCATGAGTCATGTGTGTATAAAACTACCCTCGGTCTTCAGTGATCAGTGTTTTGCATTGTACATTTCCAAGTGCATACAAATTTCCCGCAGCACTGCAGTATCTTCGTCTTATACTGCAGCCCCTCGCTCTCCCTGCCTCACTCTCCCTCCCCTATATCTCCTCTGTCACTCAACCCAACCTCTAAAGTCTTTCTAGGAAACACTTTTTTCCCCTCTTTCCATCATGACAGACTGAATTCCTCTTTTTTTTTTTTTTTGCCTCGCTCTTGTCTTGTTTTTATTTTTCTCTGTCCGTCACAGTTTCTGTAAAATCTCCACAATCCTCTTAAATCTATCTCATTTGTACTGCTCCAAACGCTACATTTTTTTGAGTGTGTGTGTGTTTGATCACCTCCCTCCACTTCATCTCGCAACATCTGTGCTCCAAGCACGCAGCATTTACTCTCGCACGTCATCTAAATGTACTGTATACATGATTATGAGGAGTCTCAGTGTCTCTCCTTATCTCCCCGATGCTTCCCTCTTCCTAACAGGGGGAGGCGCTCATGTGCATGTGTGTGTGATAGTGAGGGGGAGGTACAGGTGATGGAGGCATGGCCATGGGAAGAGCCTGGCCTTGGGGATGTGAGGAGTGCGACCTGGTCAGGGTGTGCGTGGGGTATCCAGCAGACTGCGGGGGCATTTGGTAGCTCCCCGCGGAAGAAGACCCAGAAGGTGGGCTGCCCTGGCTGCTGGCCGCTTGGAGCTTGCTCTTGGGTGGTGCTGGGGGCGCCTGGTTGAGCTGGATGGAGATGTCGCTGGAGGCTTCCGAGGTGCTGCGACCTCTCTTCGGTGGAGGCCAGGAGGATTCTGGGTGGAGGAACTGGCCACTGTAGTCACTGCTGTCGGACAAGCGGGGGCGGTAGAGTGCTGGGTGGGGGCGGTACATCTCTTCCTCTGCGTAGCGTTTCATAAACAGATAGACTGACATCACCCCGGCCCCCTAAGACCAGCCAGTGAGGAGAGGAAGCAGGAAGGGATGAGGGGGAGATAAGATGCGACAGGGATTTGGTTACATAAATAAATTGAGTTCAGAGACAAATACATTTTCAAAGAAATAGTAACAAGCGACGGCTGGGGGAATTAGATTAAAGGTGACTGAAATGTTGAAAGGAATGTACGAGGTGGAGAGGTGTAAGTAGGAGCTTTTGATCACTAAGGATCTGAAAAAAATGAGGATGTCCTCTAAGTTCTTTTAAGCTCGTACAAAACAGAGTGAAAGCGGGAAAGGACGGGCGACAAGAGTGCGGAGAAAAGACGGGGGGGGGGGAGAAAGGGGGAGGTTAGGGTCATGCTGAAATGTCCACTGCAGCACATTAAGAGCAGTGCTGCTGATGATGGGATGAAGAGGCAGAAGGAGCGGGAAGGGAGGGGGAGGGGAGGTGGGAAGACGAGCAGAGGACTCACATGAAATTGCACCACGCATGGATGCACACATGAACACACACACACACACACATCCCCTGCAGTTCTGCGTCATAAACATTGATAGCTCACATTATCTGCAGAATACTAATCACCTTACCTGTTTGACATTCGATGTGCAATGCTCATACGATATGCAAATATATTCTCTGCGTCTATACACACTCATTCACTCATTCTGTTTTCCATATTTGTTTTATCTCTAACACACACACACACAGAAGGAAAGAGAGAGCCCAGACTGACCTCTTTGAGTAAGAAGGAAGAGGCAGCGAAGGCAAAAGACCAGCCATAGTGGTAGTTGAAGAACTGCTCGGGCTCCCTGGGTCGGTTCATCACCTCATCATTAATACTGGAGATGTAGAGCACCAGGCCCACCACCAGACTGAGGCCTGCACACACACACACACACACACACATTAACAATGACAGTGAGTCAGAGAGACAAAGAAAGTCCGATCCGAGAGTGAGAGCGTGGAGGTCATTATATAGCAATCCAGACAGCTGCAGCAGTGTGGCGAGGGTTTAAGAGACAGAGAGAGTGATGGGATGTGGAGTGACCACGGGAAGCAATTAGCTTCCGAAATGCTAACATTAATAAAGAGATGGGAGAGAGAGCAGAGTGTATAACTCCAGAAAGAAAAACCTCGACTTCGCAGACGATGTCTCGTTATAGAAATAATTAGCTGTAGCTGCGAGAAACAATAAGTTGGAAAAGTTTTTTTTAAACTTTCTGTAAGATTCTGGATAACTCTAACGGTGAAGCACTTGTAGAGATGACCCTCCGACTGTGCTCTGATGTTTGGCTGCCTATTTTCTGAGTATATAAGCACTAGTATTTTTCTTCAAGTATCTTGGGTCCCTTTCCCCACTGCAGCAACATGGGCTCATGCAAAATGACATTTATATACAACTGATTTGTCTTCTGCCTAGATAATGGCAGAAATGTGTATTCAGGCAAGGCACAGTTAGTCAAAGACTATGGTTACAGTTAACTGTTGAAAAATTGCAACTGCAAGCAGAGATAGGAGGAACTTTTTAGGGGCCGTGCTGTTAGGACACCAGAAAAGCCGGACATTGACTTCAAACTATCTCTCCCTCTGGAAACTGTCATTATTCATATTAAACCAAGGCCAGGATCTTCCCCTCACCTTAACTAAACGCTCCGACTGCCTAAACATAACCAGAAAAACGTTTGACAATGCTTAAGTTGTTACAAGAAGATGAAGTGCATGATACTGCAGGACAAAACAAATGAGATTTAGAAATGTCAGTGTGTACCGATGCTCTGAATGAACATTTTGTGACTTGGCGGGTACATCCTGGACAGACACACACACTGACTTCAAACCAAAAATCCATTTATCTGAGTTTGATTGCAGTCATATCCTCGTCGTCCTCATTATGGTAATTTGCTGTTTCAAATGAGTAACATATAAATGTATTGTCTGGGGGACAGGGTTGCCTGCAGATTCCCATTTAATCTAAACAAAATAATTTTACCTATCCCACGAGAAAAGTGCTGTTAATTTAACTGTCATATTTTGATTACAGATGGAGCTCGGACATTTCTAAAACAGACGAGATGAAGATGCAGCTTGACACAGTTCTTCAGACCTCTGAGTAAGAAGCTACATGCAGCATGCACCTTAAACGTCCGTGCGAGTTAATTAATCGTCGTATTGGAAAACCAGAATTGGCTTTCAAAAGTGAACGAATGACCTTTTTCACCCGGAGGCAAAACGTACAACGTTAAAACTCCTACTTCCAAGAACACTCACATGCTCTCCACGCTGCTTCAGGCATGTTAAATGCATGAGATACAACATATGGCCAGCATCGAAGAATCAATATTCAAAGAAAGCTGCGCGCTGTAAGCACAGAATACAAGTATTTTTAGCTTTCACTGCAACATTCAAATGTACCAGAGGGCCGTCCTTTACATAAACGGCTAGCTGAAGAGGTTGCGCCGTCGATTTAAAATGGACACGCATGGAAAATGCAGAAACCGTGCTGCTATCAATCATGCAGTGGAAATACATCTTCATCTAAATAAGTAAAACCAGGAAAACGAGGGAAACATGCATGCATGTGCACAATAAGAACAGATGGGGCTAAGGAAAGTGTGTGAGATAAAAGGAAGTAGAAATATAGGTGAATTATGTGTGTATGCATATGCAAGACGTGTGCGTTTGGGAGAGATGAGAGGGAGGCGGTAAGAGAACAGATGTGGCTCCATGCTGTGTTTCTCTTTTGCTGCTGCTGCTGCTCTGAATCCTGTAACATGAACCAGAACAGTGACCGACCGAAACTGCAATATTCACCAGACTCACTCCCTCACTGAGGAGTCCAAAAACATCCACAGTGACTTGGAACACTGACAGAATATACTCTGAATGAAGGAGTGAGTGAGAGAGGAGGGGACAGGGAAAAAGCAAAGAAAGCTGAGGAGGGGAGGAGAGGGGAGGGCGGTGAGTAAGAGGAAGGCAGCGTTTAGAGAGAGAGAGAGAGGCTTAGTGCAGCAGAATATCTAACCGCTGAAAAGCAATTTGATACACTTGCCCCTTGTTATCACCCTATTATCAAAATACCTCATAAAGTAAAACAGTGCAACACTTCCAGCACAGGCTATAAACATTACATAACCCCCGTTATATAACCCCGATTATTTCTGCTACACCCTTTATCAGCGAGTGCCTGCTACGGCAAGTCGGAGCTGTCGTGGCAGACTCCGCTTGATGCTCCTCTGAGCTCTGCAGTGCTGCTTCCTTCTCAAACATGTCAAGTGAAACAGCCTTCAGAGGACACAAGGTCCAATTTGGCTACTGACAGTCTCTACTACACACACACACACACACACACACAGAGGGCAAAGAAATGGGAGCATTACAGCCACCTGCTGTTCAAGAAGGTTAACTACACTAATGCAGAAACTCAAGCTGAAGAGCCTACTCATGATACTGTGGGCATTGGTGCATGTATGTTCACAGTTTGAACCATCCCAGGTTCAAATGTTTTGTCTTTTCTGTGTCGTGTAAATGCAAATCACATGATCAAAGTCAAAGCTCCCGCTAAAGCAGTCACCTTTTCTGATGACAGCCTACACACCTGCATCACACACTAAAAATAGAGCCATGATGGAGTGTGTCCATGTGTGACACGGGACACACCGGGCCGCTGTAATCAATCACAGAGTGACAGCAGGACATGAGTAATGGATCCCACCTGAGAGGATGAAGAAGATGCCGGACACAAAGGCCAGGATGGTGCGCTGAGGCCGGATGTGTCCGATGTTACTGATGACGAAGGCCGTGAAGACAAAGAGCAGCGACACCATCGGGAAGGGCGTGGCTGTCCGCACCATCTCTGTGCGGAGGAGAGGTCACAGTGTTAAACAAAGCCGATGGGAAAGGTGAACGATAACATCCCTCTTAGTTAATGCACCCAGAGGCAGTAAAGTCTATGCCAGGTGGAGGTGCCTGGTTTTGAGATGGGAAACACTATTTCTTACAAAGGATGGATACATTTTAAGATTTACCGTCTTTTATGAATCGTATAATTGTGTTTTTTTAATGATGTAAAATGCTACAATAAACCGTGGCGACATGGTTGTAAACCAATAAGATTAGAGAGAAACATCACTGAATTTCAGCTTTTCAGTCATTATTTCATCAGAGTGCTCTACTGCAAGTAACATTGAATATTCAGGACTGCCTGACTATGTGAAAACACAAATTTTTATCACGCATGTAGAGTCATTCTTATCCAAACAAGCAGATGATACTGAAGATGAACTAATGACAACCCTTGGAGTCTTTTTTGGAAGATTAGTGGAATAAATTTTGAAACATTGACTGAGAAATTTAAAATGCATTAATGTCAGTTTGGAATTAAATCCATCACACACCTCCTTTAGGAAATTATTTTCTGGATAAAAAAAAGATCACCAGGTAAATCATTTAAAAACGTACCTTTTGGGGGGTTTCTAAATCTCTTCAGCGTAGTTCATCTGTTCATTACATCACTAATCTGTCAATAATTTTCTTAATTGATAAGTTTTATAGTGTCCAAAGGTCCATCAGAGTTCTCAAAAGTTCAAGGTGACGTCTTCAAATATCTTGTCTTTAGTTCACAGTGATAAAAAACAGTAAATAATGGCAAATCTTCATAGTTGAGAAGTTGCAACAACATTTTTTCTTTAAAAACCGACTAAATGATTCATCAATTAATCAAAATAGTTGCAGATTGGGAGTTGCAGCTCTGATATTATGTTCAGATTTCAGTACCCACATTCAATCAGCAGGGGGCCTCTGCAGTTACTCATACCTGCAGACTCTTGCACAGTAGATAATGTGCTGTTATGTGTTTTACTCACTGAGGATGTTTGCAGTGTTTTCAGTGGTGATCTCAATATCGGGTTCGGTGAAGTACTCTGATGCAACACATCTCCCGTTTTCTGATCCTGAGAGGAAACACACACACACAGAAAAAAAAAAGAGAAAATGTTGAGGTTTGCTTTTAGGATCAAAGTCAGTGATGCATGAAGAAACAAAAAGAACAAAAAATCATGTGGGGTCTCTGCTGTCCTGCTCACAGGTAACAATCATGTTTTGTGACGAGTCTGTCTTTTTTCCGCCTCGCTCTCTCTTTGTTCTGTTTCTGTGATGATGTGGACATATGCACGCACACATAGCGGCGTTGTTTGTGTGCGCGCGTGTGTATCGGCGCGTCTTTCTACAGTGAATATTCAAACATGTCGTCGTGTCCTCCTACCAGCCACGAAGCAAACTCTCCAGAGGCCTGAATGCAGCGCCATCTTCACCTCCATGCTCTGGTTCTGCTGTAGGATGATGCCCTCCACCATGATCAGCCAATAGTCTGTGGACACGGCCACCCCCACCAGCAGCAGCCCGCAGGCTCCGAACACTGTGGACAGGATGGTCAACGCACGGCTGCTGCACGAACTCATCTGCAGGGCAGAACGAAGGGAGGGGAGGGTGTTAGGAGAGGAGGGGAGTTACATGGAGGTAAATTTGGAAAGGGGTCACAGAGATAAGAGGTCATTAGAGACTGGGAAACATTGAGACAGACGGCTTTTGGCCATCTCCATGTCTCGCTTTGTTACTGCTAAATACGAGTTAGTGACACGTCCGGTGGCAACCAATCCTGTCAAAGGTCAAAGAGGAGCAACAGATGATGACTTCACGACAAAAGTTAGGACTTAAAAAACTGATAGATAGATAGATAGATAGATAGATAGATAGATAGATAGATAGATAGATAGATAGATAGATAGATAGATAGATAGATAGATAGATAGATAGAAGAAACACACACACAGAGATCAGGAAAGGGAGGAGGGGTCCTGTATGACTCACACATGGTTTAGTTCTGGTTGACTGGGAAAGACTTCACTGCAAATCCTTTGAGCATGCTGTCTGTATGCATTTGTGTGTCTGAGTTTCCGTGTGTGTGTGTGTGTGTGTGATTGTTCAACCACCAGCTTATGCTTAATTTAGCATCATGAGCTTGACAGGTAATGGACGATAAACGCATGCGGACAACACAGAGTGTAATGCAACCGTAATCACCCTCATTTAGTTGAGTTATACTGAGTGTTACGTGCTGCGCTGGGAGGATCATTACTGTAATGCAGCTGACCTGTCAGTTCATCTCACGTCTCTCCCTTTTGAAGACTTTCGCTTCACTTTTCCTTCGAGTATTTTCAGGTGTTTCTCCACATATTTCAGACAAACTAGACTTTTACAGTATGTTTTAACGCGTGCACCTGGTGCTCATTTAATTAGGCTCTGCCAGCGAGAACAATGGGACCCGAGCTTGGCTCGTGATGATTGCACTTCTCTGCAAATGTTTAGTCAGTGCACACCTGCTGTGAATATCACTGTGCATCTCATAGCCTGCGCAGGCCATTTAAGTACACTAAAGTCACTTTAAATGAAACGTGACACTGCAATAAGTGACTGGAAGAGCCCAATTATGGCCGTGAAGGAAACACGCCTGCACTGCAACAAGGTGTAAATACACACTGACATTCAATCCGCAGCCATTCACTACTACAATAGTGGCCAAGTGAATCCGCCCCAGGAAAAAAAAAAAAACTTTTCCACCGTCATTACATATACTGTGCTGCTAAGAGCTTGAAATGTGGACAGAATGGTGCTTTTACACCAAACTCTGTCTCTTACTGTCACAGAAATAAGCAGGAAATGTTTCACTCCTCACTTGTCCGGTCCTAGCGATCGTGTAACTACTCAGGCTTCACCGTCTTGTTCTTACAGTAGCTGACAGGAGTGAAATCAGGCATGTTCTCCCGCTGATGTAACACAGCTGCTTCGAGGTTTGAAGAGACGCGTGTTTGAGGTTTTTCCCCGGCGTATCACCATTGTGCTGAGCTGTTATTTACATACTTGCGGCCTGCATGCTTTGAGATCAGATCCAGAGCCACATTATTATCGTGTTTTCCCATCTAACGCTTTGTCTAACGGACACGGCTCTTCCGTAGCTTGTCGCTGTCTTGTGGAGGAAGCTATTTACACAAAAATACATGTTTGAGCCGGCTAATTAATTTAACATCCATGAGGACCACTTTATTCTTCTTCCAGTCTTTCTTTGTTTGGCAAATGTTATAATAGATACAGTGATTCTAGCGGGGAAGATTACGCGTGACCTCATCTTATCTGAACAGCTATTATGTGAGACCTGACCACTATAGAAGTTGCTTTAGTTTCTATGCAACACCGGAGATGAACAGAGCCTCTTTTGTGAGCATGAGGTATGTGTAAGGACAGAGAGAAATCCTCTGACAAATAACAAGTTTGAGTTTTACTACTGGGACCAGACATGTAAACTCTGATGGTGAGCCAGCGTGATTGAGTGAGTCTCCGTCAAATCAAGAACAACTCGCTGAAATGACTGAAGACGCAGAGAGAGGGGAGCGAGATATAAAGATGACCGGGGAGCATAGAGGAGTGGGGGAATGAACAATCACACCTCGGGGCAGCTGGAGGATGTGCCAAAGTGGTCAGGAAGGAGTGTGAATCAATTGGAGTTGCAACACAGCAGAAAGGAGTGGATGTGCCTGAGTGGCTCGCGCAGAGTTGTTCAGCACCACGGACAGCACTCTCATCTCTCTCTCATAGACTGCCAGTCAAACAAAACATAAAAGAAAACAAATCCTGCTTTTTAAAAAGAGGTTTGGACTCAAATATGGACACATCACCCCCACCCGAAAAAGAAAAAAAAAAAACTCTTCCTCTAGGAGACATACCCGTTTTCGGTTTGGGATTGAGATTGAGCGAGTTTGCCTGTTAGATTTGTGATAACAATCCCATTTTAGCGCTCCGAGACAGGCCCCTCAGCTCCTTCACCCAGAAAGTAATGAGCCAATTGAATTGGTTAGATAGGAGCCACGAGGGGGGACAAAAGGTTTAATTCTCTCTAATCTGTCACAATCTGGAGACTGACATCACCTCTAAAGCCTCACAGGGAAGGAGAGAAAGAAGGAGTGATGGATAAGGAGGGGAGGATATGGAGATGTGCTGCTGAAGAGAGAGGAGAGGAGAGAGGGAGGATGAACTATGTTTGGAGAGAGAGAGACATGTAGCAGATATAGGTTAACACAGGGAAAGACCTTGGCCCAAAAAAATGGAAGGAGTACCCAACATGGACGCGCACGACGGGGACGCGCCTTACACCTGTGCTAAACTAACCAACCTTGACTGTGCGGCGACTCAAAATCAGCCCGAGAGGACGGAGGATGAGGATGAAATCAACTCAGTCGGGGTAAAAATCAATGACTTCATAACGGCCAAACGTAAAATATCGTGACTCAATGGGTGTGTTTGCTCGAAACATTTCAGCTGCGCAGACACACACACACACACACACACATGCACGCACCATTTTCCTCACGTCCACATCACACCTCCTGCAAACTACATGTATGTGAAACAGCATTTATGCATGTGCACAAGTACAGGACCGACTGAGGCAGTGATGTGCGCATAGGACTGTTTAGAAACACCCCTCTTCCTCCTCCTCCTCCTCCTCTTCTTCTCCCTCTCCACTGTCACACACACTCACACGCGGAGTTTTGGAGATGATAAACAGAGCAGAGAACATGTGAGCGACTCCCGAAAAAAAAAAAATTAAACTGTAATGGAGGACGAGGAGGGGAGGGGGAAAAAAGGACGAAGACTTCCAGGTGACACGAAACTGTGCCGCTCACAGGAGCACGAGCGAGTCTTTTACGCTAAACACGACACGAGGACGCGTGATGAATGCTGCTCTTTTCGCAGCTGTCATCACGCACACACACGCGCGCGCGCACACACACACACACACATTTGAAATGACTGAGTCAGGTTGAAAAAGGCGTCATCGTCAGTTTTCACTGCCAAGAAACACCAAACTGTTTTTTTTTATTATAAGAGAAGAAGAAGAAGAAGAAAAGGTACTCACCCTGCCACGAGAGTCGTGCGCACACGTCAGTAGTCAAGAAACCTCACAGCGGGAGGCTCGGTGGATTTTTAGTCTCTCCCTCTCCCTCTCTCTCTCTCCCTCTCTCTCCTCTGTGTGTTTTCCCTTAAGCCCCCTTACCCATCCTCTAAATCCCTCACTCTCTCTTTTACTCAATCTGTCCCAGGCACTGCGGTGGATTGGTTCAGCGAGCTACTTTGGCTACAAAAGAAACAGGAGGGAGAAGTGTTGGAGAGAGAGAGCGAGCTAGAGAGAGAGAGAGAGAGAGAGAGCGAGCGAGCGAGAGAGAGAGAGAGAGAGAGAGGGCGAGGAGGAGAGAGGAGGGCATGGATATTATACAGCATAGAGATATAATAGTTTTTATACTAGTGTAGTCATGTGCAAACACATTTTAAAATCCATTTTTATTTTCACATTTCATCATTTTTGTCAATTCAATTCAGTAGTGCTTTATTGGTGCGAAACTAAAGTCAGCAATGTTGCCAAAGCATCACAAATGATACAGTTGATTACTGAGGTTTAATAACATGTAGTTCATGAAGTATAATAATATAAAGCAGACACTGATGTCTCTGTTTTTACACGTTTACTCTCATGCCGTCTCATTATCAGGTCACAAACCTGTCAAATACAACCTTACACTAACATGCAGGAAATGTGCTCTGCACATAAAGTTTCATCAAACTGTCCCTCGTCTGTTTTCTTACATGTTTAACTTATTTGACTAAAGTTTACAGGCTCTCCCTTTATTATGCCAATAAGGCAAAATTAAAACAAAAAAAACTTCACATCACACAGATTCACGGTGTGAAATATAAAGCAGAAAACGCAGCAGATCATCTGTCCTCTGGCACTTCATTCAACACTTCCAACCCCACATTATGAGAGCAGGACAGCAGTAAAATGGCACAGCGAGTAACCTCTCTCTCTCTTTCTTACTTTCTCTCTTCATCCCTCTCCTCCTCTTCCTCTTGCCCCCTCCTCCTTTGTCCCCTGTGGTCCATGTCCCTTGGTCTATATTTAGCTGGCTGGTGGAGGAATCCTATATTTTTAGTAACGATATCAATAGTCTACAGCACACTCTGACCTCAGGGCATGAGAGAGAGAGAGAGAGAGAGAGAGAGAGAGAGAGAGAGAGAGGTGGAGGGGGAGGAAGAGGAGGGGTGAGAATGAGAGATTGAAGCGAGATAGAAAGAGAAGGGAGCGAGGAAGAGGAGGCAGCAGTGAAGAAGAGGGATGATATCATGTCACAGTGACAGTGAATGATGGACTGCACACACAACTCCGACCAGAGAGCGCTGGAGGTTCAGTTTACACAAAGACGGACAGATCAAGGTTGTGGTGAGGAGTTTAAAAGCAGGCAGTCGACATCAGGTGTAAAAAAACAAACCATCCAGGATTCATCTCTTTGGGAAAAGTGGCGTTACGGGTTTTATTTTCTTTAAAACGTCATATTTAAGTGTGAAATAAATCCGTTTGACAGACATGACAGACGGTTAAAGAGCCTCTACTGTCTCAGGAATCAGTATGAAACATAAAAATCACATTTAGTTATAGCGTGTTTTACCTTCAAAACTGAGATGCAATGAAAATAAACATTTGCATCAGGTGAAAGCTGCAAAACTGAAAACCAAAACTTAGTTTTGGCAGGTCTCCCCTCCATCGTGTCTCTCTCCCTCTTTCACTGAATGTAAAACAGATCATAATATTGATGCAGAGACATGATACTTATATTAACAGACAACAGCAGGAAGGGGGGGGGACATATCAGAGAGATAACAGCAGCAACAGTAAATACTGACAACGTGATTTATGGAGAGCGACGTAAAACAATGCAGTAAAGCATTTACAGTGACAGAAAACAGAGACAAAGAGTGATGAAGGGCAGGCAGAGATAAAGAGAGGGAGGCAGAGAGGGAGATGAGAAGTTGATGAGATTTTAATGTGAAGGTCAACTTGTTATAACGGAGATCTCTATGGGGATATTAGTCCCATCATGATGCTGGAGGAGGCAGGGAGGTGGCGGGGCCGATGGGGGGAGGCGAGGAGGAGGAGGAGAGAGAGAAGGAGGCTGCTTCAGATGAAGGAGGAGGGAGTGAAAGTGAGACGGCTGAGAGGTGGTTTTGCTGGTTCGACAACTACAGTACCACAGTAAATAGAGGGGTCAGCATCTTCTGTGTGTGTGTGTGAGTAAGAGCGTATGCGTGTGCACATGCTTGAGATTGCACTTTTGAGCGTGAGTATGTGTGAAAGTGAGGCAGCGTGACAGAGAGGCGTGTGGAGAAGACAAAGCGAGAGGCTGTGCGCGCACGAAGTCGACACAATCAAACACTCCAACCGTCCTCGTGTCATGATTTCTTTTTCAGCACGTTTATTTCCATGTTGTTGTCGTAGTTTTTTTTTTCTTTCCAGCACATAAAAACAGAAGTTAACCCAACTAACAGATACATAAATGCATACATCATCTATCGTATTATCTATTATTGGTTGTATTATCTATCGTGTTGAAGTGTGCGTTGTGACATTTGACCTCCACTCAAACTGAGCTGCCATCAGATTAACTGCTCTGACCTTTTACAGCTGGCCATTCATGATCTGTGTGATTGTGCTCCGCTGCTAAACTGTAAAAATAAAAATAATATTTAAAAAAAAAATGCTTTAAAGGAAATCAGCCAGATTTCTGTGTGAAATGACCAGCTGCTTTGTGAGATAAGAGCGCTGAAATGGGATTAATTAAACCGAATGTCTGCAGCCACCTGCCCCGCTCAGATAATGTTTTAATGACAGCACTGCTAATATTTTTCCATGTATTGAACAGTCCCAGCGAGCCTCACTTTTAATTACATCTAATCAATGCTGTGAGTACGTCATTACACAGCAAAAAAAGCTTTATGGCATACAACACCAAAAAAAGCGCTGAAGCCTGTCACGCTCACCGCGTTGTTTCAGCGTCTCGCTGGGTCATCTGGGGCCATCTGAGGTCACTCATGTGACGTCTAACACGAAGGCTACTCGCTCAGTTTGCGTCACGGTCAAACGCTCACACGCATACACAAACAGAGTGCGATAGATACTTAGAAAGACACATTATAGTGTTTCTGATGCTGAATTACTGTACCGTGTACTGGAATATACCTGCTAAGAAACATTTTATTCGTGTGTGCGAGCTGCAAAATGGTGAAAAAGTGACTCGTTTTGCCTACTACGTGGCCTGTAGAGCTGCATGAGGAAAAAACCTGACTTTCAAATTGTAATCGTTTTCTTCTAACAACACAAGATGATTCTAATCAAAGTCATGGAAACAATGAATAAGTCGTAAACCTATACAGATATATCGTCTTGGATAATCTATGCTATAGAAAACTATCAAAGCATTTCATTCTAAAAACAGTGCATGCAAAGAGATTCATTTATCAGGTTCATGCTACAGTATTCTTATATCAAGTTAAGGGGCGTCTTACAAAAAAACCCTAAGATGGAAATCTACAGTAGAATACCGGCTTTGTGTGCATCGCTGCAACATATTGTGTGACTATCAAGATAAAACACATCAGAGAGAGTGCATGAATATAAAGGTGTCTTGGCATTTTCATGTAAACGTCAGAATTCGGTTATGAGAGGTGTCTTTAATACAGCTAGTTCTCATGTTCAAATTCTGTTATAAGACTACTATTAGGAGGATAACAGGGTTGTTTGTCGTGGACGCTTGGAGCTGGTTAGGGAGCCATTTTCAAACAGCGGTGAGGGGCGACGGCGCAAACTCTGGGTTTAGGAAGGAGAAGCCCTGGAAGTCTTCCTGGTTTATAGCTGCTAGTACGTCCGGATCAGATGGAGTGAGCGCTGACGGAGCTGCCGTGAAGAACTTGTCGAAATTTTCACCCTTTCTCCCGCCCTGATGAAGAAGGAGAGCAGATGATTAATACTGATTGTATCTTTCTCCTGAAAAAAGACACAACATGAGAAAAGTCAGATTATAAAAAGACACCACCTCCGTATCTCTTTTTCTCACCCACACCCTCCCTTTCTCTCCAAGGAGCTCTCTACCACACCTACTGTTGGAGGAAAGCTTCTCACGTCTCTTCTTCTTGCTCCTTAACAGAATACGACAGCCGTTCTGCTGGATGATATGAATCTCATTTGGCTAATGGGCCTGGCCTCTAACCCCTGAGCATACTCAATTCACTCAAGACACACCTCACAATTGACCAGCAGGGCTGCAAACTGGCGTGTGGCAGGCTAATGATGACATACATTTGCATATGGGAGGAGTAGGCAGGACCCCTAGGTCAAGGGGTCCTGCCTGTTATGACTGGACCGTCTGATCCTGAGTGCTCATGGCTCATCTCTAGGAAGCAGTGGATGAAAGAGAGAAAAGAGAGGGGAATGTGGGAGAGGAAAGGAGGGACAGGGCCATTTGAGCAGGGAGAAGAAGAGTAGATGAAATGGCCAACACAATGCGGACGGCTGAGAGAGGAAGCAAGCAGGGAAATGAGGGGAAGCGTGGGAGTCTGAGGAGAGAGGAGGCAGATGGAAGAAAGTGACGGCTTCAATTCCCTAAAAGTGTCCTCAGAGAGGAAGAGAAAGGAGGAGAGGGGGAGAAGGGAGAGTGTCAAGAAAGCAAGAAAGATAGAAAGAGAACAACTCTTTCGAGTTTGTAGTCCATCTGTTTGTACTGACAGTTCTGGGTTTGAAGGGTGCCTGGATCTCCAGTCTCTCCAGACGGTCCCAGTCAATCCAGCGGAAGAACGGATGTTCCCTGATCTCTCTCTCGGCTTCCTCTCCTCCGCCCAGTCGCTTGGCTGGGTGCTTCGTCAGTAGCTTTGGGTAAGAGTGGAGAAAAGGAGGAGAAAATATGATATTAATCACAGGACGCAGGTGAATGATTTTTGTTTATGTTAATGTAGTTGACAACTTATGAAATGTGATATAATTTCATTCAAACTGTCGAGTGTGTGAGATTTAGGGGGCTACATTTACAGAATATGGCAGAAATGGAATTTAATATTCATAAATATATTAATGAATTAATAATAATCATTTGAAAAGTCCAACATTTTTCTACATGTTGGACTCTAAACACTCTCATTTTTTCAAGTTTTGCAGACTAACGTAATTCCACCTTCACACTATGAAGAAGAAAGTGAGGCGGTGTGGTTGCAACTAGCAACTACACCACTAGATGTCACTAAATCCTACACACTGGTCCTTTTTCTGATTAATTAATTAATTTGCTACATATGCATTTATATTGTTTGTGGGTGCTTTTGAAATAAATAGTTAACTGAGAAGATGGATGCCACTCTCAAATCTGTATACTATATTATATATGAAGCCACACCTAGCAACCTGTTAGCCTAGCTTAGCATAAAGAAACGAAAAAGGTGATTACCTCACTTATTAACACATTGTATCTGCTTTGCAAGAAAGTAATTTGATGTATTTCCTAAAATTACAAGCATAAAACTAAATGAGTCCCCACAGAGTGACGACCGATGTGCATGGTTAAGCTTTGCTTTGTTTCTTCATATTATTTAAATATATTTTAGAAATGTAATATGATGTCATTTACATTATTTTTTTCTTTTCTTTACAGTGATATTAAAAGTTGTATGAGTAAGAAGTAAATGAAGGGCGACTTACGCCCTTGCAGATAGCGACAGCTTCACGAGAGAGACATTTCGGGTATGAGACACTTTGCTCCATGATGGACTGAAACAGCTCCTCCTCGTCAATACCATCAAATGGTGGCTGGAAGGGGAAGATAGAGAGAGAAGAAGAAGAAAAAGAGAGAGTCACTAGGAGGCCCCGCATGCAAATTGAAAGCAAATACATTGAAATTAAAGTTCTTTTGAAGTGCACACAAAGGACAAGTACTGGAGGCTTAAGTGTCTGTGTACATGTGTCCATTGTTAGGATTAAGCTGAGTGTTACCTGTCCTGCCAGCATTTCATACAGCAGCACTCCATAAGACCACCAGTCTACGGCTTTATCGTAGGGCTGATATGCCACGATCTGAAAAGGATGGAGAGAAAAGGAGAGGAGATAAAGGGGAAGAATGGCAGAGCAGAGATAAGGAAGTAAAAAGAAGACAGGGAGAGTGAGAGAAAGCACAGTTGTAGCTGTAGTCGGCCGCTCGGATGATACGCAGCTATCAGAGACGGCTGAGGTGAAAAGCAAAGAGAGGGAAAGGGGGAAGTATGGCATTAGAGAGAGTAAATGTATGAAATAATCGGCACATGACTTTGTATTTGTGTGTTTATTTGTTTCCCCCGTGTGTGTGTGTGTGTGTGTGGGAGAGGAGAGAGGGCACAAGGGAACAATTTCCAGCCCCTGGGGAAATATATTGTATCTCTTCCAAAATGGCAGATGCGAGAGAATCAATGGGTGTTTACATAAGAGAGTCAATACCCAGGGGATAGCAAAGTTTACAGTATCAAAGACATGCACAGGCAGTCACATCTTCTCTTTCTTCCTCCGTCTGTCTGTCTACTACGAGTCCACAAACACAGCGGGATATCACCCTCCATCTCTCTCTGAATTTGATTTGTTCGCAATGACAAAACAGAATCACACACACGCATATTTCAATCAATTTGTAAAAGAAACGTAACGCGGCGTACACTTTGATATTTTGCATTTCAAACAGATGTCAAGCAACACCACCTCAGCTGCTTTCCGGGCTGAAATTTGCATCACTATCGATGAAATGTCTTCGAGATTCTTCAGTTGGTTTTCAGTGGCTCGTTTGATTCTCAGGGGAGTTAATCGCCTCATGTTACACTTGTCAATCGCGGTAAGAGAATGGCAAAAACTGATAGATACAAGGTCTCTGAAGGACAATCGCAATTTCTACACAGTCGTGGCACAAGCACACACCGCCGCTAATTGAATCATGTGAAGTTAATTATTCAAAAATGCTGACAAGGTCAGAGAGGATGGAGGAGATGAGAGGAACCGCAGCGAAGCAACTCGCCGCCTCGCAGCGCCGCAAAACAGGTCAAGCAAAAATGAAGAGGGGAAGACGGGGGTGAGACGAGGGGGGAAATTAGGGATTGTCTGGACCATGACACGAGAGCAGGGGTCGGTGTACCTCGGGGGCGATATAGTCGGGGGTGCCGCAGAAGGTGCGCGTGGTGTCACCCTCCAACATGCCCTCCCTGCACATCCCGAAGTCCGCTATCTTTATGTGGCCCTCGCTGTCAAGCAGCACATTATCCAGCTTTAGATCCCTGGGAGAGGAGGAGATTGATCACGCAGGTATGAATCATTTTGATAGATAACATCTTTATAACAGTCGTTTGCTACAAAAGAGACATGATAAATCTGTGTCGCGTCTGCAGAGCAGTGACAGTGCCAAACCAGGCCATGTTAGATGAGCAGCCCCTTTTCTCTACCTGTAGATGATGCCTTTGCTGTGGAGGAAGAAGAGGCCGACCGCTATCTCTGCTGCATAAAACCTGAAGCGAGAGAGAGGGGTGGGGGAAGGGGGGGGCACAATACTGGTTGCTTTATCTTTCAGAAAATTGGCCGTGGTTTTCAGCGTGGAGTGAGGGAATGGAGCTGAAGAAGGTGATGAAAGGGAGGGTAACCAAATAGATGAAAGGCAGGCGGACGAAAAAAAGAGAGCTGGAAATGAACAACATGGTAAGAATTAGTTTTAGATGATTGATCAAAGATTATTGATTAGATGAACAGCCACGGGGGGGGGGAGGGAAAATGTAGATGAAAAGATGAGATTAGTGGGAGGAGAGATTTGGAGGGAAAGAGAAGAGGGCTGGTACTTGAGCAGATGACTTTTTATGAGTCACCAGGTGTAATGAACAAAGCTAAGAGATGAGTGTGTGTGAAAAGGAGCAGAGAATAAAGGGGAGGCAGAAAATGAGACGCCGCAGATGAGGACCGTGATTAAAGGTAAGAGAAAGGAGTCTTTTGACTACATACGCTGCATGAGGCTCTTTGAACTTGCCAACTATCTGAATATGAAACATCAGGTCTCCTCCGTTGACATATTCCATCACATAATACAGACGGTCCTGCAGAAACAACACACAGAGACATGCACACACACACACACACAGGCTATACATAATCACCTCTTGTCCAAATTAAAAAGCAATCTGTTAAAATCCCTCCTCCAGGACCGAGGACCTTGTTAAAGAAAGCAAGCTAATTATTTAATTTATAAATCGAAATTCTCATCCGACCCGGACTGAAACAGCTCCTGGGAGAACCGCGCAGCCAAAATGTCAGGCAGGTTTATGGACAATTTAATGAAAGTTATGTGGATCATTTAAAAGACTCACACACGCACACCCGCAGAGCTACACGCACCTCAGTCTGGAAGGCGCAGTACAGCGATGTGAGGAAGTGAGGGCGCGAGGCAAGCGCCAGAACCCTCCTCTCCACCAGGGCGCTCTCCGTGTCCTCGTCCTGGAAGAGAACGTCTTTCTTCAACACTTTCACGGCGAACAGACGCTCGCTGCCTCTCTCCTCTGCCAGCAGCACCTTTGCAGACAGACGGCGAGAGAAGGAGGGAAAGTTACTGGAAAAGAGTTTTAAAGGAGCTGCCTTTCATTTTTATATTCCTCACAGTTCACAGAACAGCGGGCTGTGCGTCAAACCAGGGGAGACACTACTTTACACTTTTGTCTTTTCATAGTTTTGACACGAAGTATGTTGCAGCTCTCACTCAAGCTTCATTTTCTGACCCTAGACAAAATTATACATGTACTGTAATGCTGCCAGCACTGAGCATTTTTTGGGTCATTGTGCTATGAGTGACAAGGTGCTCTAGTTGGGAGCAAACTAGTTCTGATTTGCTTTAGCGGCACAATATGTGCAATGTTTAGGTGATAGTTTGCACAAAATGTAGGTATTGAAAAATGAATCACATCATACGGACAGATGCTGGAGCAAATTCAGCAGTGTCCACGGTGAAAATAACCAAAGCATTGTTTAATTAAAGCTGCTCTGCGCCTGCAGATTCTAAGACACTTTAACGTCATGGATGAAAAAGTGAAGCAGCTCTCCTCGTGTTCCTATCAGACAATAAAAATACAATCACTGGCTATTTTCACACTCCTGTGAAATTGGTTGCTAGCGGGTTGCACTAACGATGCAGTAATTTTCTACGATGAGAGCCCGGGTGACCCGGGTTGTACTGTGGTTCACGGGAAAAGATATGGTCAACAGCGCTGGAAAGTGCTGACAACAACGCTGTTTAAAATTGTCTTGCCAACTTGCAGCAGCACTGTGCTGTAATGGTCACTGGCTAGTGGCGGGGGGATAAAGGATCTCATTTCACTTTCAAATAGTGGCGAATAGTACAGAAAATTACACGGTTTCATTTTTCAGAAATCAATGTGTGACTACACAAAGGTGCTCGTGTGTGTGTGCTATTGATGAGCTGCCAGTCACTGAGAGAAATCCTGCCGTCCTCTGTGATCCCGTCTCCTGCTCTTCCCCCACAATCTCAAACTAACGCACACAAACGGGGCTCATTGCTATCACAATATTACAAATCTTTCTAACACAGTCACGCGTAGCTCTTCCTCTTTTCTTGCTCTTGTTATCCCATTTCCTTTTAGTCATTTTGTCACTTTCTGCAGCAGTAATCCTTCCTTCTCTTTCTCTTTATCTCCTGTCTGTCTCTTTCTCACTTCCCCTCACTCAGCAGCCCCGGGGTCTGTCTCTCCTTTCTTGGGTCGTCGTCTTTTTTTTTCCCCCCCTTCTTCTCACATCTTACGTAAGTCGAGTCTATTTCTCCTGTCCTCTGTAGACTCTCCTCTGACAGTTATGAAACAGCACAGGGGGGATTTCAGAGGAGGAAGAAGGACTCAAAACTCCGTTCTCTTAATTATGCTTCATCTACTGGGGAATTAAAGAGAAAATGGAGAGCAGAGGCTCCCTTGAAATGAACACCTCCAGGAGGATTGTCTGCCCGTGTGGCATGTAGGAAGCCAGTCAGCCCGAGCTCACGACTGCTGACAGCACTAAAGAAGAAACTAAGGGTTAAATGAATCATTTGGCAGTAGTAGGAGAGACAATGAGCATGTTAGTGAGAAATTCAAAGAAGTTCAGCCTTGCTCAGCCCGGGAGCTGCTGTATGAAATGCCACTTGAAGGTCAAGCCCATCAATAGAAGAAATCATTTAAAGCCAGGAATAATCTTTGTTGTGCGAAGCGTGAATGGCCTCTTTGATATGACTTACAGCTGTTGGATTGGAGCTGCCGATTGTGTGCAGAAAAGATGACATTTGGACTCGTTGCCCGCTGTGTGTGTGTTTACCTTGCCAAAGCTGCCTTTGCCCAACACCATGAGGAAGTTGAAGTCGTGGATGCCCACTCTGCCTTTCGCAGGACCTGGGGTGTGGACGGGAGGACAGGATGGTACAGGAGTCGGGGACAGGGCCACAGGGAACGCTTCAGACAGCGGGGCGGGTATCGCTTGAGGCAGAGAGGGTGTTGGGACGTCTGGCTGAGGCTCCTGGTGAATCGTAGTGGGAGGATGGAGAGATGAATGGCTGGATGCAGTCCAACACACATACACACACACACACAACCTGAACACCATGCAAAGCAAACACGTTCCTACCCCTCGCTTTGGATTACAGTCAGGCAGAACAATCCTGCACCCTGGTGGAGACGGAGTGTAACAGGGAAAGGAGGGGACTGTGTATAATTTATTATCTAATTATTTAGCTACAACACCCAGCATAAATCTTCTCTGAGGTTTTTTCCCCCTCAGAAGGAATTGTAAGCCGAGGGACAATTCAGGATCTCGACCCAGTGTGAGCAGTGGCAGCTGTTGTTTATTAGATGTAGGTAATTATAAGCTGATAAAGGCTATGCCAAGGCCTTAGGATAAATGGTCATTAGCATGGGAAAAGAATAAAGCCCTCCACTCAAAGTTTTTGTCTGTGCTGGAGCAAGTTTCCTACCTGTAAGTCTGGATCTGGCACAGGGATGTTGTAGTACTCTCCTTCATCTTGGGCCAGCAGTTTGAACCAGCCACTGATAGGACGCCTGAAGATCTCACTCACTCCGAATGACAGCGCTCCCATAAAATCATTCCTGGACGTGCGATCCCAATCCCACACCTCCACAGACAGTCGCCTGTCCCACTGGTGACCGCGTACTGAGCTGGAGACACACAATAATGCACAAAGACACAGAAGGAAATGTTTTTCTGTGTTTTTCAGAGTCCTTTTATAACACTCGGTAATTTCAGTTTCAGGGACTTTTTATTTTTCCTAAAACCTTTTTTTGTCCCAGTGAATTGTGAATTTTAAACCTTGGATTAAAGTTCTCAAGGACTCACAAGGTGAAGCTCTCATTCCAGACGGGATTGAGCGTTGAGCGGATGGTCTTAGTCTTTTGTTTGCTGTGGCTCTTGGGGTCTGGAATCAATTTCAGTTTAACATAAGGGTCTGACAGGCCGTTTGGATCCATGGGCATCAGGTTACGAGCCTCCCGCACTGGAGATAAAGTAGAATAATAGAAAGTACAGACACAGAAATCCTTCATTATCTACCTAATCCCACAACACAATAAAAAAAAAACAACACTTCCCATAATCCAGCGGGTCCTCGCACCTGTGACAAAGACGTCCTCCGACTCTCCTCTGATAGTCAGGTGGATCCTCCCTCTCTTCTCTGTATGGTCTTGGCCACAGAGGCTGGGAACACTGGTCTCACACCGTCGATGGACGTTCATGTCACAACCTCACAGTACAAAGATGCGCAAGTATGAACAAGCGTTCAAAAATGTTCATTGGTGTCTCATACCACATGACCACAATGTCCATGGTTAGAGACACTGAAAAAGACATGTTTGCTTTCTTGTTGAGCGTTAGATAGGAAGATTAATTCAGCTGTTACCTTTAATTATACTGTAAATCTGCAGTCAGCAGCACCTAGTTTAGCTTGAGTTAGCCTAACATGAAGACTTGAAGTGGGAGACTGCTAGCCTGCATCTGTTTCAAGCTAACAAAATTCACCTAGCAGCGTCTCTAACGCTCACTAATTAACACATTATATAACTTGTTTCTTCAGTGCGTATAAAAACCTAAATAAGACACGTTGTAGCTATAAGGGGCTTATATACTGGACTATTTCTTAGCTAGACATAGTCACTCCCCAGAGTCTCTGCTGGTTGCCAATCTACCTCATCTAACTCTTGCCAAAAAAAGGTGAATAAGCATATTTACATAAATGTAACTGAGTCAACTCTAAATCTTGAAGGCTAATTTTTGATGGAAAGCAGCTTTTGTTGCCCAACTAGGAGGCCCATAAAGTGCCCAAGTGAGCTGATTTTTATCCCCGCAGTACAAGGACACAGAGGTATTAGACTGTAAAACTCACTGGAACATTTCATGCCCTGGTGTATGAGGCCGTACAGCAACGAGCCACAGTGGTCGCAGAAAGTGGGACTGGAGTAAGTTTGGACCTTAAATGTGTGTCGACTCTTCAGGTCCTGAAACAGAACAGAAACAATCTGCGCTGATGTCTCGCGAGCACACACACATGCACACACACACAGTGACCATGGAATTAACTGTGAACACACACACATTTACACACATGCATGCAGAGTATGATTAGTGGAGAGATGTTGAGTGGGGTATTCATGGACAAGCCAATTAGATTTCTCCACTGGGAGAGGACATATAAATGAGAGTGCATCTAGACAAGGCTGTGTGTGTGTGTGTGTATATGTGTGTGTGTGTATACTGTGCAGAGAGGGATGAATCATTTTTATCTCTCTTCAGCTCATCAGACTCCACCACCACCACCGCTCTTCACACACCACCTTCTCCCAAAATGTTTTCCCTCCCTCACCCCTCTGAGTCGCTATTTAAAAACACCTCCTCTCTCCCTCTGTGTGTGTTCCTTTCACTCATCCTTTTGCACTCAAACACATACATACACACAGTCTCTCTCTCTCTCTCTCACACACATACACACACACACACATGTTCCCCTTGACCTCGTTTCTGAGGCAGTTTTTTTTTTGGGTTGGCAGAAAAAAAAAAGACAAATCCTCCTTGAAATCCTCAAAATGCCACAGAGAGGAAGAGTGAGCAGTTTGTTGCTGCCCCCCCCCCCCCCCCCCCCCCCAATTCTCCCTCTTATCTCCCACCCTCCACCTGTATCTCCCCCACTCTCTATCTCCAACTCCCGGCATCACTGAGGCCTTGCAGGATGACACGACACGAGGCATCACAGATGGGACAAGGCTGCGCCGATGTGAAGGATGTATGGATTGATGGATGAGTCATGCACACGTGTTACTGGTGATGCGGTGATGATGATGATGATGATGATGACGGGGTAAATCTTGACTAAGACAAACGGTAAAAATGAGAGTGTTGTAATGGATACACTGACACATCTGCTCACATCTGGTTTCGGTCCCGTGACAGAGCCAGGACAGGTGAAGGTCACGAATTCGTGACATCTTTTGTGGACCACAAAACTGCAAACTGGAGGAAACAGGGAGAAAAATATGTTAATAAAACGAGTCAGCCACACTGAGAAAATCTTCTGAGGAGATTAAATACTGCGGAAAAAGGGAATAACACAAAGTTTATCTTTACCTTGACATTGGAATCCCTGTTTGCCGATGCCCCTGAGGGAGAAAGGCACGTGGATTAAGACACAAACACAATCCTACTTTTTTAAGGTCGAAATATTTTGCTTCTGTTTCTCAATGAGAAGAATACAGACAATGCTGCCCAGACATATATAGGGCTGTTGCATTATTCCACCCTGTATTAAGACCAACAGACATGCAGGCAGGTTATCTCTTAAAAAATAAACTCCACGAGCAGACTACCAACTTAAAAAATAAAATCGTTGTGTGTGAAGTTCGCAGTTTCCTTTCCAAGCATCACTGCTGACCAGGTCAAGTAGAGCACTGTCAATTATCATCACACACACACATAAACAATCCTCCTGTTTTCAGAACTGTGTGTGGGCGCGTTTCCAGCGTCTCCTCGGAGCTTTAATTGAATAATTAAAGCCATTGATTGACTAAAGAGTCCACTCAGCGGCTTGCCTGCTGTGAATCAAGTTTTGATTAGGAGGTTCAGAACGGGAAGACGAACAAGACGTCGCAAAGAGCCCCTCTACAATCACACTGGAGAGGCTTAAGGGTTCATAGGAAACTGACCGTAATCACTGATCTAAAATCAGTTCACCCTCTGGCTGGTAATAATTAAAGACGGGGGTTGCAGAGGGTGATCTGATCCTTGATCAGCATTCAACAGAAGTCTCAGTGTATGAGGCCTGTTCTGCTGTTTGACCAGCAGAGAGCATTAGAGAACTAGGTATGGGTTTGGAGAAAATCGACAGTGTTGCTTGTTGGCCGGATATCACAGAGAATTCACTGCATTTTAAATTTAATGATGCATTGGAACACCTCTCCAACACATGCCATTAAACACGAAGCTGCTATGAAAAAAAACATCAACAAATAAAAAAAAAAATTAAAAAACACTAAAACTGACCAGAATACTGGAAAAACATGCTGGACTATAAATAATTGATTACAAATTAATGAAAATTAAAATTAATGATGGCTGAATACCATCTAGCTACTTTAGTTTCAGGGTCCTGGTGTTGTTCGTGCTGGCTCACTGTCGATGTCTTGAAGAGAACAGAGCCAACCGAGCTTTTCTTATGACAAGTCAAAATGTCTGCTGTGAAACGGGCCTGTTCAGATCTGCCCTGCGATTTCCAGTGTTAGGACCAGAGCCTTTAACTTATAAACCCTCAGGAACAGCTCATAAGATCTTAACCTCACATACAGTAAGACTGGACTGTGACTTATTCCAGTCAGTTCATAATTGAAGAAGCCATGTAAGGTACATTCCCTCTATAGCCTGACTTAATAAACAAGATATTTACATTTCAGAATTAGGACAATCTTTTCTTAGTCTTTAATTAATCTACCAATCCCCCCGAGGAGCCTCAACACCCCGGTTGACATCCTGTGTGAAGGAAAAGAGTTTTCACCCTGAGCTAAGTGCTGCTACCGCAGCCAAGACAGCAGCCAGTTGGAGAAATGTCCTGAAAGCTACCCAGAGGCTGCTGGCACATGCACCGCCCTGTATCCGACATACACCCTCACCATATGTCCAAAAACACAACCACACAGCCACTTAGACGCACACACACACACACACACACACACTGCCACAGCTTCGCGGGAACAAGCTCGCTGCATCGTTGTATCTAAATAGAAGACACTTTTTTTTTGTTTTTTACATCAGTACATGTGCCTGCATGTCAGACATCTACATTAACAAAGATACTTTCACTCAAGTGCTGTAGTGCGGCATAGTTTTGAGGCACTGGTACGTGCTGGAATATTTCTTTTTCCTCTGTTCTTCTTCTCTCGTTTGTTTACACGGTTTGTTTTCACCTACAAATCCTTCATCCCTGAAAATCTTCCATGTCCTGCGAAAACCTTGCTTTCGACTTTGCGGTGATACATTTTCCCCAACCACCTTGAGTTACATTTTTGTAAAATAAATAAATAAATAAATAAATGGATAGATGGATGTATCCCATCATTATTTAATGGAAGCAGTGGGAGAATAATGAATCTTTAGAGGAACACTAAATCCTTCAGTTTAGCTTAAAAAATTCAATATCCCCAGATTTGGCGGTAGGTGGTTCTCACTGGACATCGATAAGCGTGAACTCCAGCTGTTTATTAAATAGTTACTGTAGATCTGCTGCCACCTGGAGCAACGACAGCAAGTGCAACCAATCCTGCTTACACGTTAACGCATTAAAAATCATTTCAGAACGGTACTGTTGAGTTAAGTTTGCTACTTTTATACATCTACACTTTTAGAGAACTTTCGAATAAAGTCTTTATTATGTTGTGGTATTTGTACACTCCATCGATTTCACACACAAAGTTCATTATGAGTAATATTGAACCTGTGAAAACAATTCATAATGCCTTTTCTGGCTACGGAGTCTGAAGAATAGCCCTACTGATGGCAGGACTTAATAAAAGCTGCGACTAAGCTGCAGTATGGGAATTGCAGGATCCAGCATTTTTAGATTTTGGCCCGCAGTACAGTCTAAAACTCAGGATATCTCTGCCAATTTCGACCATTCTTGTTTTAATCTGTCCCCTATGAGTCGCACAGCTTTATGAAAGTGACATACTGAATCAATAGAGTACCTCTTTAAGAAAAAATCCTCCTACACTGCTGCCTGTGTGTGTTTGGGCATCTTTGTATTTAGTGTGTGTGCAGACATTTATAGCGTGTGTCCTAATTGTGTGTGTACTGCACGTGCTTATCACTGTGTATCCGCGTGTGTGTGAGCGCATGAAGTTACTCCTGTTTGATGTGGGCTGCAGTGTGGAGGTGAGGTTATGTGATGAGGTCAGTGTGCTGGCTACACAGTGTAGGATGTTTCCCCAGCAGGCAGCTGGGAAAAAAAAGGAAAAAGTGCAAAGAGAGTCAGTGTCAGATGGAGTAGTGGGATGCCTGAGGAGGCGGCTTATGAACTTCCGGGTTGGTTTCTGTAAAAAAGCGTAGCTGTGTGTGTGTGTTTATGTGCGTGTTACCAGATGAAGTCGGTGCAGTGACTGCAGAAGGTGGGCTGCTTGAAGAAGCGGGCCGTGAACTGGTGGTCTTTGACTTCGACGATCCTCTTGTGTTTGAGCGCTCCCTTCCTCTGGAATACCGGCACCCTGGGTGGAGGGGAGAGGGGTGAGGGCAGAGGGGAGGCACCAGGGGAGGATGCCAATGTAGGGGAGGCCAGTGTCAGCGGGGAAAGGGAAGGGGAAGGGGAGACCGGGGTGGACATGATGCCTGGAGGATACAGTAGGAAGAGGAGAGAGTGAGGGAGGGGGGGGGGGGGGTGGATAATGAGTGTCAGTAAGAGGGTATACAGTTGCACAGGCGAAAGACCTTGAACATGGGAGAGGGAGGAGGAGAGGAAGCAAGGACAGGCAGGAGTAGGATGAGGGGGGAGGGGGGAGGGATGGAAAGTGTAATGGGTCACGGTTGAGACAGGAGTTGTATTAATGGCACATGGGATGTAGGGTAGGGAGCGGTGAAGGAGTGACGTGGTGGACAGAAAGATCGAGAAAGGATGAACAGGCCGGAAGTGCAGACAAAAGAGGGAGGGCGCGCGGGGAAAAGCGACAGGTATGAGAGTGAGGAGAGAGGAAAGAGAGGTGTAATGAAGGAGACAGGGAGGTTAATTCACACACGGCGACAGAACTCTCCTAAGACACGCCGAGACGCTAAGCGATTAGTGCAACTCACAGTGTGTCCCACATACGGCCCGTCCATTCCACCACCATCTCGCTCTCTCTGTACCCCTTATATCTCCATCTCCCTGGCAGCTATGACTTCCCCCCCCCCCATCCTCCCCCCCCCCCGGTCGTCATGTCAACTCTACCTCCTGTTGCCATGTCAACAACACCCCCACCACCTGCTCCAATATTAGAGCCTGTATCCTCTCTTGACTTCCTGCTTGGCCTTATTAGCAATTAGTCCCATTTCTGAAGTAAAGTTTGGACCAGAATAAAATGTATACGTCTATAGGGAGCGAGATGTGCTGGAAAAAGTGCAAAACGGCAAATATTAGCTGGAGAGATTGTGGTGCAAGAGTTGCACGCTACTAAATGATAAATGAAACACCAACAGAGATTTAATGAATAAATAAATAAGCCCACAGCAAAAACCGATGTTAGAAATCTAAAAAACTGTGATGAAATGATGGTGTCTCAGCAAAGAAGCAGGAGCAAATCAATCAAAAGGGTGAAAGAGGCGAACGGTGGGGAAAAAAAATGGCACCGAAATTAGCGAAAGAAAAACTATGTTCTAAAAAATGTGTGCAAAGGAATACGCCAAAGATAGTACAGACACGATACCTGAATTTGTGATGATTTTGGAGGAAATGCTCGATTAAAGGGTAGCTTTCTTCTCTTCCTCTCCCCCTTCTGTTCTCTTCACTTGGCTCACTTCAAAAGAAAGGCTAAAGTGTCACACCTGTAGCTGGTCACTTCAAAAAAAAAAAGATGGGAAGAAAAGACAGAAAAAAAACAAGAGAGAAGCAGCACTGTGGCAAGTAGAAAAGACTCGGCCCCCTCCCAAAAAGAGAAAAACCAATTACAACAAAAAGAGAAAGCAACAAATGTTTTGAGAGATTCAAGCTTTCTAGGAACCAAAGATAGAGGAGTGAAGTGGTATATATCCGTTAACCCACAGGCAGGGTGAGGAGGAGGATGAGATAGAGAGGTGGTATTCTCTTTCTAAGATTGATTCTCACTTTACTAAGAAGAGGATGTAAGAGAGAGAGAGAGAGAGAGAGAGAGAGAGAGAGAGAGAGAGAGAGAGAGAGAGAGAGAGAGAGAGAGAGATTGAAGGGAATAGGCAGCGATTCATTTTAAAATCTGGGTTACTTCTCTCAGGAGAGGGTGAGGGAGGTGGAGGAAGGAGGACGGAGGAGACAGAAGCTGCCATTTTGCCACCACCAGTATAGTATGGACAAGTGAGCGCCAACTGTCCCTCACTTCCTCTAGTGCCAGACGGTGAGAGGAAAGAGAGAGGAGAGAGGGAGGCGGAGTGGGGGGTAGAGTATCTTGTCTGGAAGAAAAGAGCCGAGAGCTTCACAAGACATGAAGAGTCCAAGAAAAGGCTAGATAAGCATAACCCAAACTGGAAATACAGTGTTAGAAGTCATGGAGTTTTGCAACAGATCCAGATGACTGGAGGATCAACAGGCCTGTGAAATAAACAACTGTGTTAATCTTTTCTGCAACAGCGCAGTTAACAGTATGTTCACCGCGTTTGCAATTTGTTCTGAGATCTGAGCAAGCGGTGGCACGATAACGCTGCTCCAGTGTGCACTGAAACCAGGTCAGCTAAGCCTGATGGGAAGAGTAGTTTTCAAGAGAGCGAGAGAGCTGTTTGTCCATTGATTGCCTATATAGCATCAAGGACACACACACACACACACACTGTCTGTCACTTAGGAGGACGTTGTATTGACTTACATTCATTCATGAGACACAGACCAAGTCTTAAAGGAATAGTTTGACATTTATTACACTTATTCTCTTTCCTGCCGAGAAGGAAACAGAGCTAACTTGGCTCTGTCCAAAGGTGACAAAAATGCCAACCAATATGTATAATGCCCACAGCTTAGCATGTTATATCTTGTTTGTTTAATCCCTACAAAAATCTGTGTAAAAAACAACAATTTGCTGTTTTTTTGGGGGGAATTTCTGCCAGGCTATTCGGCCCGGGACCAGTTGCCTGGCAACCAACAGGGACTTGGACTACTATGACGTGTTAATTAGTAGACTTTTGGCACGCCAGTAGGCAGATTTTATTACTTTAGCACTCAGATAGAGCCAGGCAAACAGGGGGAAACAGCTCCCCCTGTTTGCAGTCTTCATGTTAAGATAATCTAACCAACTGCTGAATCCAGCTTCATATTTACCGTGCAGATCAGGGAATTCATAAAACTTCCCGTCTAACTCTTGGCAAGAAAGCGAATAAGCATATTTCCCCTAATACCCTTATAACTCTAAAACTCACCGGGCTCCCCTGAGTTGAGTCCTTACAAAGCATGAATAAATGTTTGTCCCTGTAATGTAAGCAACACAGGTACACACACACACACACACTAAATTAATCACACTCCATTTGTGCACGTGGTTTATGGACAATCTTGGGAGAGGAGCGCAGCAGGCGCGAGCGGGGATGCAGGCAGGCAGGGGACGAAGGGGTGGATTGGAGTGGGACGGAGAGACTGTGAGAGGGAGCGAAGGGTTGAAGGTCTAATTAATGGAAATGTAGGTTATTAGTCTCCTGATGAGGACACTGGCAGAGAATTAATTAACAATTATAATTAGCAAGATTGTTAGAGAGCAAAATGGTGTCAGCCAGCAAGATAAGAGTGAGCCACTGTGCCCATGCGTGTGTGTGTGCGTGCCGGAGACAGTCATTATTATGCATGTGTTTAAAAAAAAAAAAAAAACAGCTGTGTGAGCATGCCCTATCTGACAACGATATATGTCATTTCAGCATTAGTCATGCAGAAATAGCAGCTGATTGGAAATGATAGTGGGCTATTCCTTCACGCAAACTGCCACCAGACCTTTCTCTATAGAACAGCCATTACTGTCTCCATTTTCTGGCCCATAAGACTCACACTCTTCATCGGTCTTATCTTGGATGAGTCATGTTCTTGTCCTATTGTCACAAATAAATGAAGAAGATGTCCTCACATAGTGAGAGTGGCGCACGAAAATACGAGCCGCGGACCGCGCACTCCTCAGTAATCAGGGCATTGAAAAACAAAGCACATAAACGACTCACAATGCTTCCCCCTCTGTGCGGTGTGATGAGTAAGCACTTGTGGCTCTAAAGTGTCTGTATCAGTGTGCGTTTGCATGCCTATCAGAGCATGCTTTACAGTGTTTGATCCCGGGCCATAAAAGCCAGTTGGTGTGCAGCCAGCCAATGATACATTAAGGCTGTAAACCAAGAAGACGTACACACACAGCAGAATGAAAAACACAGAGATTCAGCCTGCCTGATTAAGAGCGGAGAGAAAATGATATAAAACGCAGTTACAAGTGAACATAAAAGGAAATAGATAGATGACATTTGACAAAAGAAAAATAAGGATATATCAACAAAGGAGACAAACCTATAATCTCCACAATCTTTACGATAATCAGTATTATATGACAATACTGGAAGTCGCTCTGATCATGAGCACTTTCAATACCTCAGCTCCCCCTTTCTCTTTTTCTTTCTCAGTCTACAGATGGCTATCTTATTATTTCTGACCATGGCTTAATGAAACAGAAAATTCTCCTCCGATGGAATCTTTTTTGGGGGAGCAATCAGCACTTCACCAATTACACGCATCCATTATCGTCTAACGAGCGCTCGCACGCATCAAGCACCGGCTTCAACCTGGCTGGCTGGCTGGCTGGCTGGCCGGCTGGCTAGCTTTCTCCTCCAATGAAATTAAGGTAAATTGACTTGCCTAACTGTTGTTTGTGGAATCGGGGGGAGAAGTGGTGTCTGAGGTAATCATATCTGCCTGTTAAATTTGTCTCTTCAGAACCAATTGGCTCTGTTTGCCTGTATTGGTTTTCTGTTGGGGTGTGCTTCCATTTGCTTTTTTTAATGAAGAGTGGTCCGCTGTGTTTTTGGAAGAGCGCAACAAGCCTCCATGCCAGTCAGATGAGACATTTGGCATGCGACTAGGGCCCATCAACATGGCCTACAAAATCTGAGTGCTGAAGCAAATACGCCTGCTCTCCATATTTATTTTACTGCTGACCTGCCTCTCGTTGCAACAACAAACGCTGCTAAAATTGAAAAGCATATGGACAAATGAGAGACGCTGTAAATTAATTCTAATCTCTCAGATAAAGTCATGGATTTTGGTTTATGGAGGGACACCCGAACCGAGCAGTCTGAGGAAGACATAATAAATGAATCTATTCAATGTGACACTGTTTTGTGCAGCCATTCACTGGTTATAGTGTCTTTACAACCCTACACCACTTTAGTGTTTATGCCCCATGAATCAATAACCTACTGCATACTTTTCCACTCTCTTTAGTACCACTATCTTCAGCTGCTTGCCTTTCAATATGGTTTCAAGCTGTATTTGCTCATATATTGAACAGTGCGTGGAGGAAAAGGCAAAACTCTACTTGGCACACTGCAAAAAGGTTAAGAAATGCTTTTGGTCCTTTCAGATTTTTGGCCACTTTCATGCAGTAGAAACGAGCTGTGAACACATCACTGACATATCATGCTAGCAACACATGCAACAGTAATGGGGGAACATTCACTTCTGTTACGGCCATCTGATGAATCCAAGTCCGATATTAACTTTACTTTTTTTAATGTTTCTGTTTCTGCTAACTTCTGGGGAAACATTTGAAGGCTCCATTAAATTCAGCAGCCAGTTGCTAATTGTGTCTGTCCGTTTGAAGTTGAACAGGTAGCACACGTGTTTCTTTCACTGAAAACAACTGCCCACCACATAAAAATACATGATCAGAGGGGTGAGAATGAGTCAAAACAGTAGAGGAAGCCATAAAACAGTGAGTGGAAACACACTAAAACACTCCACTGAGCTTAACTGCAGAGTCAATAAATCTCTTTGGGTTGTATGTGATCCATTATTAATACTAAAACATTGATAATGGAACAATTTTCCCTTTCTAGGGGCACACAACAAGGGTTTCCATTACTTTTTGTTCCAGCCACTGAGTATTTAACTATTGGAATTAGAGACAACAGGACAGCAGGCATTAAAATGAATGATTATGAGAATTACTTTTTCTAACAAATGGAAAACACCTAATACTTAATTCATTAGATCTAAATGAAACATATGGAAACTTTGATGGTTATAAAATTATTTCTTAAATATTCTAAGAAGGACCATGTTACATTCTCCTTTCAGACTATTCCTTCATAATCTGGAGATTGATTTAGTGTTAACAGATGGACAGCAGTACCATTATCCATGATTGGATGTATTAATATTTTTAAAATGAGCATCCATCAAAAGTCTCTTTATCTCTTTCAGACCATTCCACTTCATCCTCTGACAGAAGGAACAAGCTCTTCCGCAATTTTATTTGGAACAGTAAGCACTCAAGGCTTCGCTTAGCCCTGTTGTACTTGCCTTGTGATAGAGGGGGATTAAAACTCTCTAACCTCCAGGGATACTCTCGGGCTGCTCAGCTATGGACAAGTTTCTTTTTGGTTTGAGCGTAAGTCACCCTTTGTATAGATAAGAATAGAGGAGGCCACTACCCCTAAAATACCTTTGAATCTCTAGCTATATTCAGCAAAACTATCCAGGCTGAAAAAATACACTTCCAACCTTTGTAAAGGTATACAATATACTATCAGTGTATCCATAGCATGAAGTGCTAAATTATCTAGGAAAAGTCATTGTCTATCCCAATTTCCTCCAATCTGGGGGAACCAGGAAAAGAGGTGCTCTGCCTTCATAATACTAAAGGAAATGGTTATATTTTGTTTACTTGAATGTAAACATAACATTGCTCTGATATGGAAATATGTTAGTAGACAAAGCAAGCAAAGTTGGGTTGATGAATTGTTGAAATGTGGCTCATTCAATGTTTCTTTCTACATTGGAGAGCAACACCAAACACATCAAAACTAGAAAACAACGCATATAACTATGTGGTAAATAAGCGGTTCCCACTGTAACATGGAAGAAGAGGTGTTGGAGTGTTTTGGTGGTGACACTGTCGACAATTTATTCAAAATTCAAGGACAACATGGCTACCACAGCGTTCTTCTGTGACACGCCATTTGACCAAGAAGGTGAGTGATGGTGTGCTCCATCAGGTGACCTGGCCTTTACATTGACCTGACCTAAACCCCTCTTGAGATAGTTTGGGATGAATTGAACCGCAGTGTGAAGGAAAAGCAGTCACCAATCTGCACTGCTTATGTGGGAACTACTTCAAGACTGTTGGAAAACCATTACAATGGACGACCTCATGAAGATGTGAGAGAATACCAAGACTGGGCAAAACTGTCATCCAAGCAAAAGGTGGCTACTTTGAAGAGTCTAAAATATAAAACATGTGTTGTTTTACCACATAATTCCATATATGTCAGTTCACAGTTTCAAAGTATTCAGAAAAAAAGAAGGAAAAACATTTAATGAGAAGGTGTATCCAAACTTTTGACTGGTACTGTATAGTAATGTGTAAATACACTTGAAAAGATTTGGGGCCTTGCAGTGAACTGCTGTTAATATTTATTTTCATTTTGACAGATTATGTTACTATTAAGTGTCAAATCATTCTTTTTTTCCACTGAGATGTAATCTTAGGACGTGTCAACAAGACAGACTCAACGTGCCCTACTTCCTTTACGTTCAGATTGCCTTTTATGTTTAATGATTATTCTTTGCTATATGCGTAAAGTACAATAAACAAAACAAAGAAGGAGAAAAGAAAAAAGATTATGGTTGTTTTAGACAAGCACTGTAACAATATGTTAAATGTTTTATTTTAATATATTTAAATAAAACATACTTGTGTTATCTGTTCATTCATTATTTTATATCTACATAAATAAAATATTTGTGTTCGGCCGATCTTTTCCCCACTGAGTTTAAGGCCTTGAGTATAATGAGTTCGGGGCCGCGGCCAAGCCAACGGATCATCTGCTAACATGAGGAAAACAGGCGTGCGAGCTGAAACATATTACTATTCACAGTATGTGCAAAATACTAACAAGAACCCAAAGCCTCCGCTGTAGGCTGCAAAACCTTTTGCTGCAGGGAGGAAGAGGAGGTTGTGAACAAAATGTGCTCAAGGGGAAGGATGAAAGCAGGAGGGCAGGAGACTCAGGGTAAGAGGGGCGATTGGATAATGAGGCGAGGGGAGAACAAGGTAAAGTCTGAGGATATCTTAATCTTCATCCTAGTTTTCTAGGATGACTTCCCTTTGGGTAGGTGGCATTACACAGGCACTCACACTCACACACAGAGGCAAACAAGGTTGTAGTGTGAATAATTATTGTGTCCTAGTTGAGGTGCTAATGTTGTTTCAGACATATTGGCCACAGCAAACTCCTGTTCTGTTTCGAGCACATAAATCCATTCATCCTTTCTACTTTACCTTCTGACACAGAAAAACAAATTCTTGACACACAAGTAACGTCAACACAACAGAACAGAAAATACAGTACAGGCTGCTTCAGTGTGTATAAGTGCTCGAGACTGAACATCCACAGAGATCCTGGTGAACCAAATTCATGCAGCAAATTTGCATTAAAATGATATTTGCATTATTGTGTAAATATACTCTTTGTTCATTACCACTGCAACTAATCAAATCGCCACAGATTGTTACGACTGCTGCTGCCTGATAATGATAAAAAAAGAGCATGCAATCATGCTAACATACAAACAAACAGACCCCACTCACACACAAACAAACTGTGTGCTATAAGCTGTGGGTCACTTAGCTCATTTGTCCCTGGTCGTGGCCCATTGTGGCTCATGTGAAAATGGAGGAAGGGAGAGATTGGCTGTGTATCTTGGGGGGAGAAAAAGCACGAGATGAAAGGATGCTCGGGTGTTTTTTTTTTCCCAACTTCAGAGATCAAGCCGATGAGTTGTAGAACCCTGCGGCGCTGCTCACATGATGAAAGAGAAACAGCGCTCTCCTTCCACATGTCCTGTACGCGTGTGTGTATAGTGTGTGTGCGCGTGTGTGTTTAGATATACATGGGTATAGATCTAGTTATTCAGGAGATATCGATATAGATATTTCTACAAACACGTGTAAGACAGACGACAGTGTCAGCAAGAGAGTGGCGAAAAAAGAAACGATGGAGAAATTATCAATAAAAATACAATAGGAAGCGAAATCCACAGGGAGGACAGAGTGATTTTAAGGACGGGATAACCAGAGATGGAGTCGAGCAGAGAATAAATGAAATGACAGAGTCAGTCAGAGGAAACGGAATTGAAAGAAAATCAAAACAGAAAGACGAAGGGAACCTGCTATTGTCACAATACTGAGAGAGATGGAGGGTGAGAGGTGCAGGAACATGAGGGCCACTGCACTGCATAGCAAGAGAGACGATGCTCATGTCACTGGAGGGAGACAGAACGAGAGAGAGAGAGAGAGAGAGAGAGAGAGACAAAGACAGAAAGAGAGTGAGAGAAAGTGTTAAGCCCTGCATCGCAGACATGCGTTACAAATCCCCAGGGACCCGGTGGCAGATCAGTACAGGATCAATCTGCTGCACCTCAGCAGGGACGCAGCACACTCCTTCAATTCCCACACACCGTTCATGAGTGTGTGTGTGTGTGGTGTGCCACCGTACTGTACTGTACATGTGTGAATGCCTGCGTATGTGTGCGTCTGTGTGTGTGTGTGTGTGTGTGTGACCACGGAGTTGGAACAGAAGTGACTGAGGACTGGGAGGTGCTGCGGCGGGGAGAAGGGGGGATGGAGGGGAAAGAGATGGGAGCAGGTGAGAAAAGAAGCAAACAGAGACAGATAGCTGTGTTGGGTGCAGATATATCAAGTGACCAATCCAGATGATACATATTTTATAACTTCGAGATAAAAGCATAGCTGGGCAGCATTCATTCAATAGAATGTAGATTTAATCAGAATGAAAAAATCCATAAAATCACTCAAAAGTAAACTACACCACTGCTGGCATCTAAGAGTCCCCGGCTCTAAGATAAATGACTCAGTGCGAGTGATCGAACTCCCACATGGGAGATCAAGGGTCAGTTTATCCCCTCCACTCTCCCATCATAGCCATTAGAGAGAAAAGCATAACGCTGACCTCAGATCAGTGTTTGGGGACATCATGATCCAACTGTCTGTAACTCAATCTTATTAGAGCGTTAAGTCATTACTGCATGTACACACAGAGGCCTCACAATGCAATTAGCCATTAGCCCATCACACTGACAAAGCATGGCTAATTAGCAGATCGCAGGCGCACAGGGAGCAGAGCAAAACATATTTAATATCCCCATCAACACTCTCGCCGAATATCACGTGTCAGGTAGTGTTCAGATGTTTTGTCACGCTTGGTTGAGCAGTATTTTAAAAAATGCACAAGAAGTTGTACTTGTGAATAAATTTAAAGCTAGCTTTGAAAACCAGATAAGAGATTTTCCACAAAGGACGAAGTTAAAACCATTTCAAATTCAGTTTAATACATCTGTGTGTGTGTGTGTGTGTGTGTTAGTAACCCCATTTCGATCTATCTATTCCTGATGTGATTAATTCTGTTCACGCAGGTTAAAAAAACAAACACAACAAAACCAAAAAAAAGAGGCTATCAGTGCAAATATCATTCGACATGAGTCTGTGGATGACTTCCCAGAAAGCTGCGCCAGGGTCAGATCTGTTTAAAATTCTGTTCTGATCAGCAAAAACACATCTGTTTGTCGTAGTAGAAATAGAGATGGTCAGGTGTCTCTGACTGGACCGCTTCTGGCGGAGGTTGAGAGTTGAGGCAGAGTGTTATGTGTGTTGCCCTCTTTGAGTGTGAAAGAAGTGGATTACGTTGGGTCAACTCTGGCCAGATCAAAGCGAAAAGTCTGACAAGAACCGAGAAAGCTCTGAGAAATATATGCAAGCAAGCATGCACGCACGCACACGCACACAGACAACACACAGACGCAGAAATACGCGCACACACACACTTTGGCAGAGGACTGCCTGTCAGAATGCCAAAGAAACTACTCTTTGAGCTCTCCATAAATTTACTTTGAAGGAGTTCTGACTGGGTAATAGCTTGTATGGAAGCTACTGTCACAAGAGAAAACACACACACACACACACTGCACAAACACAATCTCAAAGCCCCTTATTTATAATCGCATTCGTGACAAAAGAACTGGAAGGAAACACAGCACCACTGGCATTAATTAAAGAGAATCATATTTTATGAAGCAATTCTCAGGAAGTAAGTGCAGCACTGACCCTCCAGCCCCACCCCAGACAGACAATGTCAAATAAACTAACACAGTTAAATTAGGGCATAGACCAGACCAGTCTGGGCTAGGAGCAACATCACCCGACTAGCAACCCGCCTTAGCAACCCGTAAGTAGGCCTATAGTGTTGGCGAGGTTACTAGAGCAGAACTGGGCCTTGTACAATGCTGAAAACACACACACACACACTGGTTTCTGTGGGTATATGTGCCCTGTCACCGTGTGGTACGATGAGCTTTTCATGGTGCAACATGCAGACCTGAGACCTGGTGAATACCCAACGTGTGGCACTCCTGTGTTTCCTTGATATAATTCATGGCCGATTCAGCCAATGAAGACCCTGTTTGAATTCTGGAGCACCACACGTATTTGCTTCCCAGGTAACGGGCCAGTAGAGAGAGGGGATGAGCTTGAGGCTGCACCAGGATCTCTTACAAACTCAGGCACTAGACTAGCCTGGAGCACACTGCACTAGGCTGGACTGGACTGTTCAGTACATACAATTTGACCAGACAGTAAATCTGATAAATCAAAGCAGATTAGGACAACAAGGTAAATCAAAAGAAGAGCAAGTCAAGCAAAATAAAACAAATTGAATCCGACTACTCTAAACGGGAACTGATGGATCAGAACAGGCAGGACAGTGCAAAGCATAGTGCAGGATTATACGGCAAACCCAAGAGACAAATCAGCTCAAAACAAGCAGAACGATCACTGTGGATGTACTTAACTTCCTCTGGTAACCAAATCTCAATTTTGCACAAAAGATTCTGCAATTTCAAGAAATTAGTGTGAGTGTTTGCGAAGCCAAACGTGTGCCTGTGTGGGATGCTCAGACGACTTGAGGCGATGCTTTAGATTGCAGCTTAGTGAGGGCTAGAGGAAGATGAGGATCATTGGCTGAGTGATGTACGCATTGTGTCAAATATGCATGCACAGCAAAGTGTGTGTGTGTGTGTGTATGTGTTTTTCAGAAATAGCGGGGAGAGGAAAAAACAGAGGGAGAGCAAAGAAGAGTACTAGAGAATCATGCTACCGTGGGCTTTTACACATGATTAGTGCACATGCAATACACATACCTGGCATACCTGTACCCTCTCAACATAAAACGCACACACATCCGATACACGAGTATAGACACAGAAACGCACTTGTGTCCTGACTGGTTTGAGGCTATCTGTGATATGAAGCTTTCGGGATAACATGCAGGAGCGGCACAAACCGATGATTCAAAGATTAGGTGATCAACACGATATCAACACATTATCGTAGCCACTTCAAGCCAAACCAGTCCAGTCTAGATCAGCATAGACAGCAGACACGTCACCACCATGTTGCCCCTCAGCACTCTCCCAAAGTGAGCTTTAAATATTTCACCTCCCACTGATTAAGGTCAGGATTGAGCAGAGGGGAGCATAGCAGATCTTTGACCAGTGCTTTGGGAAGAAAAAAAAAAAGTGATGGACATTATACTATATTACCCAGCAGGCACCAGGTGGTGGCGGTGCAGAGGACACCATGGCAACGCCATGAGAATGCCATGGCAACACCATAGCAACTGTGGCCTCATTTGCTCGCTGGTGGTGTGGTACAGCCCAGACTTGCTACAGTGGCATGGTCGTCAGATACACACTTCAGTCACATCAGTAATAGTAACATTGTTCATTAATTATTTCATCAATCAATTAATTGATCATCATCATCAACAATCAGTCAAAAGGAGCAAGAACACAGTATCTACTGGTCTCTGTTTTTTGCTAAGTGAGAGACACACAGAGGGATGAGCTGATTTAAAAAAAAAAGAAAAAAAAAAAGGAAGTGACCAGAAGAAAAAAAAAAGGCAAAGGTCAATGGATGGGTTAATTAACAAAGGGATGTGATCACCATGTGATAAAACTTTAAAAGAAGAGAGATGGGCGAATGTTCGTAGCTTGTTAAAGGAAACCAGGAGAAAGAACTGCAGAGGAGAGCGGGAGAAAGAAAAAGAGACAGCAGACTGTGTGAGACAAACGTACTGATGTGTAAAAGCAGCGAGTGTCAAAAAGTAATGTTAGGTAGTACGAGAGGAGTGACAGACTGATAGCTATAGTAGATACAGATGAATAGAGAGTTTAGACTTTTACTTGTCTTTTTTGTCACAGGCACTAATGTCTTCACAGTCATATAGGAGGAATCGAAATTCAAAAATGATTTCAGTGTCTAGAATCGCTACAAAGCTAAAACATTTAAAACTATTTCATCTAACACTTCCTCCAAATATACCAAACTTAACTAATATATATATATACCTGTATGTATATATATGTATATATTTATTTGTACATATATATTTCTTTATAGATAAATGATAGAATTCAAATGATAATTGAATACAATAAAATATCTCAGTTAAATCACAGTATAACATGGTACATTCTCAAAAACATAGTATATTTTAATATATTCTTTTTTCTCAGCATAAAATAAAATAATTAAAAAAAACAAAAACAAAATAAGCCAGAGGGTTTTTAAGAGTCACTTCTGTTCATGCAGTCACAGACTTAAGTATTAGCGCCTCAATAGAAATCAATAATGCTCAATGACATACCAGGTTTAAGCCCTGTTGATTGGTTGAAAATGACTGTGTTCTACTACACAGGAAGCAGTCAAACTGTTGTCGTGGTTTTTCCGCTGTTGGGTGCAGAGTAGAGCGAGCGTACTACCTCACTGAAAGGTGGCTGCCCTGGGTCCTAAGCATTTTGCTACAATTGAACTACACAACCCTCCCACCACAAATCTTTGAGATTTCATTCAGCTAAACATGCAATGATTCTGGGGCTTTCCAAAGGATGGGAAACGGCAAAAGCATTTCTCTAAAAACAAAGACAGATTGTTTCAAAAAATTGCCCCACGCAGACCTAGAAAAAAAGCAATCCATGTGCAGATAAAAGGTACAGTCTGCCCCCATTGAAAGGCAAAAGGAGTTAAAAGGGGAATTGAGAAGGTCGACTAACCCTTCGATCTGTGACAACATGCACAAACACAACGCCCACAGCCCCTCGCATAGCAGGTCAACCCCCCTCCCCCTCCTTCTAGCCATTATCAACAGCATCCAAAAAGCTACAAAGTCTAAAAGTAGGTGTTCTTTTGCTACATCATGTCAAAGCTACATTCAACTACAATAGAAGAAGAGCTGGGCTGTGGCTGGTCTTAGTGTGAGAAATGAGGTGGATATGTTGACCTTATGAAAATGGAGTGTATGCATTGCAATGTTGGCAACACTGGCACAGTTTACACAGTAGATGGCTTTTGGCACAGCTCACAGAAGACACGATGCTAGAGTTCACTACTCTCTCTCTTTCTCTCTCTCTCGAACACGTAGCATTTTGTATTCATATTGGTCAGCCAGAGCCAGGTGCTGTGGGCTTTAACTCATTTATTACAATCACAATCTGACCAAATTAGATGACACCTATCCCACCTATAAGAAAATCAGTGAAGAAGTGGAACATCCGACTCTGGCTGAAACAAATGATCTCATTTGAAACTAGAGGAAAAACAATTACAATGTCTCAGATGCAAACAGATGTGCCATTGCATCCCTGTCACATTGAAGGTGGGAATATTGCTCAAAGTCAAACAGTCATCTTACAATCTTGATAACAGGAGTTATTACTGACTGCAAGTCTATTGTCTATTGTATATGCACCTCAAATTGGAACTCAAAGCATTCACAGTATGACGTTCAGTCTTATTTGCCAAAAGGAAACAAAATACAAGATCATTTCCTCAGCATAAGCATCTGTGGTGCTTTGTTATTTGAACCTCGGTTACAGCGAACTGTACCGTTCGTAATAGTGACATGAGTTAACATCAAGTGAATAGTTGTCCACAAACCAGCAAGATATGTCGCCTGTATATTGTGCAGTTACAACTGTGGCACGCATGTCTGAAAAATACAATGAAGAATTGTGCTTCATATAATCCATCACCTACACCCCCTGCCAAGGTACAGTATAGCAGTGAAATACAATAAGAGAGCTTTTACAATACACTGCACTTGGTTTCAACCCCCTTTTTACTTGATCTGAATAAATCTTAACTGGCCACTTTCATAAAAAATAATAAAGTTCATAGCTGCACACCCCCTGCTCTACATCATGTAGCTACAATTATTAAACTCACCAGAAGCCTCCTGCACAATTGTCTCCAAAGCTTATTTGAATATTATGCAGCCATCTAGTGCCAATTACAGATATTGCACCAATCATCCCCTTGATCCACTTTCATGATGGAGAATTATGCGTCGTTCGCATGTGGAAAGAAAAGATGGGGCTTTATCTATGAAAACAAATTACTTGAAAACCAATCTTGCTTAAAAGCTCTTGAGTGGAAATTTGGCACTGCTATTGAATCATTCCCACTTCCAATACTAGCCACATCCAGTCTCCTCTTTATTAAAACACTAACACAGTGAGAGAAATATATTGATAGAATAAAAAAGAGGGCATGGGGAGAAAAGTCTGAGTAAGAAAGAAAATAAAAGACAGACATAAAAGAAAATCTGCTACATGTCTTTTTTTGTTCTTATTGTTATTTCTCTTTTAAAGTTCAGTTTGTTGTTCAAATACTTTGATACTCAACTGTGTTCGAGCTCTGGTTGGACCAGAGGTGGCATGACAAGCTCCAACAGGGAGGAGGAGAAGTGGTTCCTGTTCAATTTGATTGGTTAAAAGGGTTTCTAGTAAAACATGACATCACGTAGATGGTCCTGGGGTAGAGCTAGATGGGTCTGATGGTGTCATGAGGTCACTGTGGGCAAATAAACAGCACTGTCCTCACTGTCCAGTGAAAGGTGATCAGGCAGACAGAGTGCATGACAGAGCTGACTGCATTGCTTTTTCATATCAACTGATTTACAAAAGGGAAGAAGAGGGGGCAGTCTCTCCAACACCAAGAAGCAGTCCACCAATCCAGTTCAAAAGCCAACAGCCAAAGAGGACAGGGAGCCAGAGTCTATTGACCAAACGCTGGTCTCTTTTGGGAGAGGGTGGGTCTCTCCATATCCCACCGAGGTGTATTCTCAAAGCCAGAGGGAGGGAGACGTTTTGAGCATATTATCTGTGTGTGTCTCTGTGCGTGTGTGTGTGTACTCGTGCATGTGTGTGTCTGTGTGTACAAATATGACATCATTACTCACAGATTCGAGACTACTCTTATCCATAGTTGTGACTCGGGGAGGGGAGGAGAACCGAAGATGACATCACAAAGCTCAATTCAGAGCGGAGAAGAAGTTCAGGAGCTGCAGTCCCCGGTAATGCAGTCTCGCCTTCACTCACGTCGTCTTGGGAACCATCCAAACGGATGTAGCTCACCCTGGTGTGCCGTCTCACTGTCGCCCTCACTAGAACGCGTACAATGGAGCGGTTGGCGATGGTGTTGCTCTCACACAGAGTAGTGTTGGCAGTAGAACTACTGTCCATATTAGTTCCCGCAGTGATGGTCGCTAATTGATTACCTATGGTGACCAAGGCAGCCATATCTCTGGTGTTATCCCTGGCTCCAGCTGCCATGGCACCACGGTTCTCAGTAGCAGTGGTGCTCGCTCCCACGTCTCCCTCTCTCCTTTCCCCCTGTCATACCTCGCTCTCCAGGCTGGAGAAGTGGGCCGACCCTCTGCGTGAGCACAGGCTCTTGGCTTTGAGTGGCAGGTGGGGGGAGTAGAACCTCCGTGGCTGTGGCACCGAGCGCAGTCTCTGGTACTGGAGTTTGGCACTGGCCGAAGCCTGAGCCTGGCCCTGGCCCACCATCCCTACCCCTGCTGGTGGTGAGACAGAGGATGAGGAGGGCGGAGGCGGGATGGGCATCGGGAGGGAGGTGGGAGACATGGACGGCTGTGGTGGCGACGGCGAGGGTTGTGGTGGATGGTCTGTGGGCTGTGTGCTGAGGCTGAGGTTAGATTGGCTGCCTGATTTGGCCTGACTGGGATCTGGTTTGGGGGGCAGAGGCTTGGGGCGAGAACCTCCGCTGAAGCTGTGGCAGTGGGGGAGAAGCTCTTCCTGGCTATGGGAAAGCGCCGTGGTTGCTCTCTTGGAGTGGGAGGTGTGCGAGCGGCTGTGAGGATGTGGGTAAGGATGGGGTTGGGGGTAAAGGCTACAGGAACACATGGTGGCCCGTCCTGCTTCTTCCCCTCTGTCCCTAGCTCGCCCCTTGCTCTTCCCCCCTCCACTCTTCCATTTTTTCTCTCCCTTCACAGGGATCTTGTCCATAGACCAGTATCTTCTAGGAGGAGGGAAGGCTGCTGGGGGTGGCGGCCATTGTGTGCCGAGCCCTCCACTGCCTCCCCCTGATCCCCAACCTACTCCTGGCCCTGAACCCCAGAAATCAGCTCCTATCCATCCCTCAGCCCGCGTTCCTAGTAAAGAATCATCCCGACTGTTGATACTGCCCCCTTTCTCTCTGGAGGGGTAAGTGCCAAAGAACCACCCTCCTCCGCCTATGCCCCCTATTCCTGTGCCGCTTCCCCCTGCACCTCCTTCCCAGTATCTTTCAAAACGGCCAAACTCCCCTGATGAGCCCTCGTCTGAATAACTGTCCTCTGCCCTGGCCCTGTCCCTCTCTGATTCAGACACCGCCCCCCTACCTACTCTCCTCCCCCTGTCATCCCTCACTCTCTCTCTCTCTTCCTCTTCCTCGTCATCATCATCCTCGTCATCCTCAGAGTCCCACTCGTGGAAAGACAGCCCTTCTCTTGTCTGTGCTTTCTCTTTTTCGTAATGCATTAACAAAGGACGCCGCTCTCCAAGTCTACCACTGTCTTCTCTGTCCATCCCTCCACTTCTTCTCCGCTTGGAGGATGGAAGGAGCGGGTGCAGGGATGTTGGAGGAGTATTAGAATCATCTCCCCTTCCGTTTACCCAGAATTTGACAGATGCAGGGAGTTTGTTGAGGTTAGGGTAGCGCTTACTGGGAGTATGATGTCTTGAATGAGAGCGTGAGGATTTGGGACGCTTCTCCCTGCTTCTGCTGCTGTCCTCCTGATCCCTGTCATTGCCCTCATCTCCTCCCTCTCTCCTAACCCTCTCCCTCTCTCCTTCCCATGAATCCCGCCCTTTCTCCCCAAATGAGCTTCGATACTGGGCAGAGAAGGAAGCGTAGTCTTGTATTCCTCCTTCTCTTTCTCCTTCTGCCTCTCCTTCCCTCTCTGGCTCTACATCCCCCTCCTCTGGCTCAGAGCGTCTCCCCCCAATTGATTTCTTCCTTTTCTTCGTCTTAAGGGCCTTCTTCTTCTTCTTTTTCACCTTTCGCCGCTTCCTTTCCCTCTCTCGCTCTCTTTCCCTTTCTTCCCTCTTTTTCCGCTTTTTGTTCTTTTTCTTTTTCTTCTTCTCTTTCTCCTTTTCTTTCCTCCTCTTCTTTTCCCTTTTTTGCCTCTCAGTATCCCCACCTGCTCCACTCCGCTCTCTCTCGCTCCAGCTTGCCCACCACTCTTGGAGCTGAGACAGTTGGCTTCCCCCTCTCTCCCTTTCCCGTTCCCTTTCTCTGTCACCCCAGGATGTGCGTGGTTTTCTAGGGGGTATAGGGGGTGGCAGGCGCCCGTGGCTGAGGGAACGAGGCCGGATGATTGAGCGTTCCCTCTCCCTCCCCCTGCCAAGAAGGAGGCTAGACTCTTCTGTCTCCTCATCGTCGTCATCATCTTCACCATCTATTCCTCCAGTCCTGTCTCGTGTGCTCCTGGAGGAGCTGTACGAGTAGGTGGGAGAGGTGGAGCGAGAGGATGAGGCAGATGAGGACGTGGACGTAGACGAGGTGGTCGACGAAGAGGACGAGGACGTATAGTGCAAGGATGCAGAGGGGGAAGGAGGAGTGTAAGAGGGGCTGAGGGGTACTGGCACAGGAAGTGAGAGCGGGGGAGAGAGGGGGCGTGCCCTCCTCCCTCCTCCCTCCCTCACTCCATCACGCGCTCCTCCCCTCCGCCCCAGGGGCAGAATGTTCTCGTATAGTGGCCCTCCAGGCTCTTTGGGCTTCTTGGGCCTGCGCTTCCTCCAGAAGGATGAGGGGAGAGGGGGAGAGGGGTGTGGCAGCGGGGGTGTAGGAGGCAGAGGGGCCTGACTCTTAGAAGGCAGTCTGGGAGTGCCCAGAGGTTTAACGGCCCCTTTCCCCTGACCTCCGCTGCCACCTCCCACCACCCTCTTCCCGACCCCATGGTCCATGCCCTTCTCTGAGTAGAAGGCCACACTGGCTGGAGGGGGCTGGGGGTGGCCCCTGGGCATAGTCTTGGGGGTCTGGGACCCTGCCTGCTGCTCCATGCAGGGCCCCAGTCCCTCAGGGTCAATGGGACCATAGTATCTCTTATAACCATCAAGTCCCCCACCCCCTCCAGCAGTTGAAGCCCAGTTTGGTGGGACTTTCTGAGCAAAGGGTCCCATGTCAGTGATGGTCCCCCTTACAGCCAGTGGGTTAGTGGCTGTAGCAGATTTGGGCAGCCTCCAGCGATCCACCACAGCCAGTCTGCGGTCTGGCCGGGGCAGGAAGGTGGAGCAAGGGAGGGGTGCACCAGCAATGGGGGTGTTAGAGGGACCCAGTGCTGTCCCAGAATGCACCACGGTGGGAGGAGAGCCCGGTAGAGGTGTTTTGTAGACGGGCTGTGGTTGCTGCTGTTGCGGTGGTTGCTGCTGTTGCGCCATGGCAATGGCTGGATTGGTCATAGACGTTGAGACAACATGTGGCTGGGATGGGACTGTGACCATTGCAGTATGGTGATGAGTAGGCAAAGATTTAGCGCCGCCTGGCGCTGTTTCATCCTCGAAGCTACAGCAGCTATACATGCCCTGAGAAAAAGAGCACAAATCAGAAACACAGAGTTCATTTGAAGAATAACATGAAATGAAACAGTATTTCCTCTGATGGAAAATGAAATTAATAGATGTTGCCTTGGAGATAAAGGTACAGAAACATATTGGCAAATAATGTAACACAGATGTGTACAGATTCAGTGGACTGCAGATGCACATGCTGCACGTGAACAAAAGACATTGTATTACTGTATGTACATGAGGGACAGAGAGGAGGGGAGGAGATGAAAATGGAAATCATAAGACTACAATCCAAATAAGTTCCAGTTTTCAAAAGAAATGCAAGATTGCTATTTTTCAGATAAACATCCATTCTTATTTATAGTACATTTGTGTATTGTTTGGTTAATGAAATTGCATACATAAATGAATAAATTACAACCACAGTGGCGAAAATGGAGAAATTATCATCAGTGAGGCTATAATAATCACATGCATATGGTTGTTGGCTGGTTCTGTCAAGGTCACTGTCAAAGGAACAGGATATCCAGGGTGTGAGCGGAATTGAATTTCAATTAATCTCCCGAATTGACTGAGTGGGATTGAATTGACCTCAGACCTCACACTTTCTAACACTCACACTGAGTAACAGATAAGGGCATGCAACACACGTGTGTGCAAAAGGTTACATGCACAGTTACACACCAAGTCAGATAAATTAAATAGGTAAAGTTAAAACATTGTCCCTGGAAATGTGGCATTAAAATATGACCAGAATAACAGTAAGACACCGAGTGTGCTAGTACAGAAAAACACTACAAAAACACTTACCCTGCTGATTGCCAGGAGAAAGTCCAATTTGCCAGAACTGGTGGCCATGCAGTGACGCAGCTTCCAGTAGACCAAGTGTTCCCAGGCAAACACCAGCAGACTGAGACCCATAGCCACTAGCAACATGTAGAAGACCCCAGCCATGTTGTCAATATCCAGTTTACTGCTCATCACCTCAATTTTGTCATTATGGCAGATACCGGACAGCCAGAGGCGCTCCAGCATCTCAATCTCATCTGGAAAGGGTACGGGCAAAGGGGGATGGGAAAAGGACGAGGAAGAGAAATAGGAAAAAGGGAAATGGATCAGGTTAAAAGGGGGTAAAAGTGGAGAGGAGGAAAGAAAAGAGAGAAAATGAGGGGAGAGGAGGCGGATTGAAATGCACACCCAAAAAAAGAAAGTAAAACAGGACAAGACTAGACAAAAAGGGGGTAAGAGATGAGAGAAGAGATCATGTTGGATACGAGAAGAATTAAGGCTGGAAGACTTGGGTTTATTTCAAAGACAGACAGACAGGTAGGTAGGTAGGTAGGTAGGTAGGTAGGTAGATAGATAGATAGATAGATAGATAGATAGATAGATAGATAGATAGATAGATAGATAGATAGATAGATAGATAGATAGATAGATAGATAGATAGATAGATAGATAGATAGATAGATAGATAGATAGATAGATAGATAGATAGGATACACAGGGAGACAGAAAGGCTAATAAGCACTAAACTACAAGTCTACAGTATTGTTCGCTGTTTTCCCATTATCCAAGGTGACTTGTCAAGGTCAAAGGTCAGTAATACAAACAGCAGCACTGTGTCCAAAGTAACAAAGAGGAAGGAGACTGAGGCAGAGAGAGAGAGTCCAAAACAATGAAGTAGCACTGAGAAGTAAAATGGCACCGACAACCTAATCTCAACATTGTAACCCAGAGTAAATGAGGAGAGGAGGAGGAAAGGGAGACCAGGAGCCACAGTGAGGTGGTTGGATAGGGTGAACAAGCATGGAAGAGAGGGATAGAGGTAATGAGAGAGTTGGGAAGAATATTTTATAAAGAGAGTGAGAGGGAGAGGCATTCTTTCTCCGTCCACGAACGCGTCAGGGGAAATGAGACAGACACAGAGAGACAGAGCGACTTAGAGAGAGCTGGAACAAGGGAAGCAGAGATGGAAGACGAGAGGCTGAGATTGTGTCATTATGACAAACAGCGGGAACACTCCTCAGCTTGAAGAGGATGAGAGGAGAGAAAAAGAGGGAAAAATGTGAAGAGAGAGGGAGAGCTGATAGGAAGGAACAGAGACAGAGGTAGTGGGAGAAGATCATAATCATTTAATTGTGCTGGAGGGATGGTCAGAATCTCCATCAAGGTGGTAAGCTCTGGGGGGACTCAAGATTCCCATCTGTTAACCTACCAGGAACCAAGCAAGACCACTTCACCCACTACCCTTTTCATTTATTATCTCGCTGGCCTAATGAATCCAAGCTGCCCTGCTAAACCCGTGATTGGCTGCGGGGGTTGCTGGTGTAACCATAGTGATGGACAGCCAGAAGATGCAGCGTATGATTCATAATGGAATTAAAGAGGAGTTCCAACAGAACTCTCAATGATGAGCGCTTCTGTTACACTAATAGCAATGGCAGGATGAGCGCAGCTGCAATAACCAGGTCTGAAGGTTGCATTTTACTGCATATTACACTCTCTGAAGTATTTCGAGTCAAAAGGCTAAAGCAGGGTTGAAAAGCTGACAAGTCATGCATTCACTCCCAGCACTGCTCCGCTCTGCGAAAAAACTCGAGCTCGAGCCTTTTCATTTGTGCCATCATTAGCCGTGCTTGCATAGCTTAGATGAAGCCGGCTCAGTCATCTGTGTGATCTGGCTAATGTGTCTCCTGTAGAACATCATTAGCCAATCAGCTGTGGCCTCCAGCTACAGCAACAGATGGACACAGAGCTACTGCAGCCCACTGGCAGACTCAGGTAACAACTCCCTGTCTCAGATTCACTCATATACACATTCCAAGACACAGAGGTCTGTTTTAAACTCCAGAGTACGGCACCACTGAAGAGGATTTATCGGTGTCATTGACCTTCAGTCACAGCTGTGTGTCCAAACAGGTGCCTGATGTGAAAACAGCAAGTGTCTTAGTGAAGGGTACAGATAAACAGGTAGTCTCATGTCTATCCTCCACTTCACAAGCCCCAGTCGAATCCTTTCTCTAAGCTCTAAGTCTCATCTCCTGGCTTTCCTGCCATTTGACTTCCAGTGATTCATCTTGCTGCTGCTTCATCTTTCCGTCTTTCACAATCTGACTCTTTCTCACTGCGCCTGTTTCTTGCCTTCCTTAGACCTTTGTGATGGCAGTTGTCTCTGCCGCTCAGTCGCAGCCAGCTCATGCCTGCCAAATCTGACAGGTGTGTCAAATCCATACTCCACCTCTGTCGCTCCTGGCAGGTCAGGTCAGGTAGAGCTGGCACACACTGCTAACACAGAGCTGGCATGCACCACAAAGGCATTATTTAATAAAGGAAACTGTACTTGTGTATCTTCATGTGTGTTGTGCGTGCTTGCATATGTAAATGCACGAGTACGGACTTGCATTTTTTTGGGGGGAGGGGGAGGATTTTGCAGTGCCAGATGCGGCATTATGCCAGACATGTCCGGAGACGCTGAGCCTCACAGTTGTTGAGCAGCAAAGCATGACCCGTACAATCCTGTGCTTTTATCACAACACGACAAACCTCCCAGCATTTATTGCAAGATATCTGAAAAAAAAAAACATCATGCCAGCCAAGAACTGCAAATCCAGCTTCTTGCTTTTTAAAAAAAAAAAAAAAAAATCTACTCACTGAATAATATATTCTTGGAATCAAAATCCTGATACTGTGCAAAAAATAGAAGTGGATCTAATAAGAAGCGAGAAGAGGAAATCTTGCTACTCAGCAGTTTTGCCTTTATCAGGAAACAAGTTGTAGCGAGATCAATGGAGCATCTCTTAAAGCTGTGGTGTGAATCACCAGAGGCAGCAACTAAGGAGAACAGTACACTCACAGGGTTGACAAAGCCACGGCAGACTTCTCTTGTGTCCCTCTATCCTCTAATGCAGTTGTAAAATGATATGACTCAACACGGCAGGGTACAATAATGATGTAACACTGTGACATGATTTAGCCCAGTTGAAGGTGTGATGCCGAGTCCTTGAGCCGCAGGGCGATTGTTGAGATGCAGCCTTTGAGGGCATGCTGAGTGTGAGCATCCCCTCCCTCCCGCCCCCTCCGCTTCCCCCAACACCACATCCAAACAAACTAATCCTCTTCCCTAGTAATCCACTCCAATAATGCCTGCCTACAACTAGAACCCTCAGCATTCAACGCCACCCTGTAACTAGATCTATCCCACATACACAGCTGATGTTCAGAGTTTTCGCTACACGCAGAACAGAGCCGAGTACAAGGGCATATCCCGAGAATTAAAAGAAACACCAGACGTAGCATGTCAAGGCTGTCTAGGCTCTCCCTTTTTCTTGCACACACGCATCCTTTCCCAGGTCCAACTATTCAGCTCCAGACGCCAGTCTTATTTAATAGATCTTGGCACCAAATTGGCATTATCAGTGTGTAAGCAGCTAAAGTGTCTGTGTGCCAGAAACAGCTAAAGGGCTTTGTCCGCCACGCCATAAGCAAAGCTGATTTAAAACACGAGGAAAAGCCAAACAAGCGACATCCGATTGAGACAATAAATGTGTGTGGTGGACTGTGTAGAATGACAATCAAGCATTAGTGTACTGACAACTACTGCTAAAAACAGATTCTCTCTGTCAACATGGAATCATCCTCTCATGGATTAATCCAAGACACAAGTGTGTGCCGCAGACAAACAGCACGCTAATAATGCTCCAGTAGCTATCAATTATTCAATTATCTAATCTGTTTTCTATATTTCATTTTGCTGCAGTTCAGTCTTTCCACGTCTCACGTTCGGGGTATTTTCAGGTGTTTCTCCTTGGGTTTTTTTTTTTTTCTCCCTCACACTTCCTCACTGTCTGTGTCAGTCTCAGCTAATCTGTAATGAGTGTAAATCTGTCACCACACAAGTTGTGATGATCCTTTCTTTTTTTTTTACAACATTGACTCACACAAGTAAATCCTTTTTTTTTTACCAGCTCGAGCAGAAAAAAGGGAGAAACAGAGTGAGAGGACTGAAAATGGGGGAGGGGAACATGCACTTTCACCAACAGAGTCAAGTGATTTCTCCGATTCTTGACACCAAAAAAATGACATTCCCCTTGCTCCCACCTCCACTTTTATTTCCCCTCCTCTCTCGTAAGCCAATAAAAACACCCACAAACCTCTTCGCCGTCATCATCATCATCAACCCTGTCCCACACAACATTATCCCCTCTGTCACAATCAAAACACCTTACAGCAAGTGTTCTCTTCATACCTTACATTCCCCCCATCCACTACTCAGCATCCTCTCATTCATCTACCCCCTGCGTCCTCCATCCACCCCCAACCCTCGCGCTATTCTGTCGCTCGTTTCTCTCTCCTGTCATTTTACCCTTAACCTTCCTTTTGCCCCTCCATTGTCCTAATTATTTTCCTCTCTTCCCTCCCTTCCCCACTATTCTTACCATCTCCCACCAGCTGCAGCAGGGCCAGGTCAAGAGGACGTTTCCAGCGTGAGTTTTTGTGCAGGGCGATACCGTAGCCTGTGGTGGCAAAAACCTTCCCCGAGCCTATGGTCATCACCTTGGTAAAAGGACAATGTGCAGATATTTTTAAAAAACTGACCAAGAGGCAAACATATATACGGTATGTTGAATCAAGTGTGTGAGCAAAAGCGCCCGTTTGAGTTAGTCCTCACCTTACAACCTTCGTCCTTTCTGGCCATATAGTTCAATACTGCAGCATCATAAATAAAAGCATCCAGTTTCCTGTAAAGGGATCAAGGGAAAATTCATTCATCATTGAATGGGAGAGAGGAAGCAGAGGGATGGGGAGACTGGCTGAGGCAGGAAAGGGGAGGAGGTATGAAGGTGTATTTCTGCGATGTACCTGGGAAGAGAGTTGGGGTGCAAAAATATACGGCAGACAGGCGCACAGAATGATGGAGAGGGCATGAAAAGTTAAATCATAACAAGAAAAGGGAGGAAGGGTGGAATAATAGAGCAGGCTTGGCGGGAAGAGTGAAAACACAAGGAGAATAAAATAAGGCAGAGATCAGGAAAAGATGTGCGAGTAAGAGGGAGCAGGAAGGTGGCGGCGGAGGCGGGGGGAGGAGGAGGACGGAGGATTTATACGGCGCGAGGAACGCAGTGACAGGGAGGGAGAGAGGGGGGAAAGATTTACACACTTCAGGGGGAAAGACATGGGATAGAGCCAGAGAGTGATGAGGATTATAAAGTTTAAATACAGGCACACACACACACACTGGGAAGGAGGAAAGAATGAACCAAAAAAAGAGAAGGAGAAAAGAGAGAAATGGTAAGATAAGAAGGCAGATGAGGAGTGACAGGAAGGGAGAGATAAGCAGCACGGAAAAGAAGAAATACAGCAGGAGAGGAGCAAAAGTTACTTCATTTTTGTGCATGTTAACACTGAGTTATAATGGTGGTGTCAAGGCAACGGGGAGGGAGAAGTGATGACAGAAGCTTAGGATAAAGTAAACTGGGATTATCCAACACATGACGGGTGATAGAGATTCTACCAGAAAGTGAAGAGGGAAATGTTGCTTGCACTGCGTGGGTGGGTGGAGATAGCAGCGAAGGTGGAGAGAGAGAGAGTGTAAAGGTGAGAGAATCTGTGCAGGAAAGCAGGAAGTGTGACAAAAGATGTGAAATGTTAGTTGGAGTTGAAAAGATTGTCGCTGCGTATGATGGACTGCTAGTGTGAGATTGAGAACATTAAAAAAAAAAAAGGGACGGCAGCAGGTATGACTCCACCAAAAAAACAAAATAATGTAATAACCATGAGACGGGCTGATGGAAATACAGTAAATAGGTTTTGTAGAATGGACCTTGTGGTGAGATTGTATTGTCAACTGTTGTTTCCACAGTAAAGAATGAACTTTTTATCGCAACTTTTACACCAACCTACTGTAGACAGGAAACCCTTTAACTTCTAAGAGGAATGGCAATTTCAACGTCTACAACTTGATGACAACCGAGCAACATTATCTTCTCTAGGAAGATTGCACGATACAATCGCTCCAAAAACAGCTACCGAATGGACTTTGTGGTGAGATTGTATTGCCAACCAATGTGGAGATCTGATTGTAATTGGGCCAGTAGTCAGCATTTTAGTTTCCTTTGATCATTTAGTGGCAACACATTTACTTGCACCTTATCTGAATGGCAGTGGATGCTGTTTTTCTAGGACAAAAGTAGTATTTCAGTAGCCAATGCAATTTCGTGATATTGAGGTCCACTATTGCAAAAATTCATTTAAAGAAATCATGATTTGTTGTTACTGTTTGCATGGACACTGAGACCATGTATCCTTCATAGTGGAAGAACTTTGTTACGTAAATTGTGTTTTCTTTTTTAAACCTATGGATCTGTACCTAATCATTTGTTACATGAACCTCTTGGTTGTTTTACAACGTCTAAATCAAAGATTTTATGTCTCGGGCTGACAACAATATAGTTTTATATTTGCCTGAGGAAAGTTTGAACAATTTTAACAACTTCCTTAATTGAATAAACAATCATTTGCAATGCATGCTTGAATGGAAACTCAGCGAGTGGAAAATAAAAAGCAAGATGTGAAGAAAAACAAAGACCTAGCAGGATGCATGCAAATGTGAACAATTTCAAGTACCCAGTCTTGAGGTTCAGAATGGCGTCCTCCACCCCTCTCTGGTTGTATTTGCCCATGTACTGGTGCATGTCTGGGTAGTTGGAGCGGATGTTTTTTTCTGTGCTCCCGTTGGGCACTGTGCCAAACTTCAGAGGTGGGTACTGCTCCTCGGGATGCTGAAACTAGCGGAGCAAAGGGAGGCGAGGGAGGGGGACGGAAGGGGCATGAGACACACCAGGCTGTGCACCAATCTGTCTGACCTATTTCTGTCCACTTTCCAGACTAACTTACAACACTCTATGCACAAACCAAATCTTTGAAAAGAGAGCAGTCTGTGGACATAAAGTAGTATTTAGAACTGTCTTTTAAGTATTCAAGAGCTGTGGTAATTGAGTTATGTTAAATTAGATTTTATTCATTTCTAAATTCCTGTGCTTTAATCAATTTAACATTCAAATGCATGGGATTTGGCTCACTCTAAGACTTTAATTCTCCTTCTGCTTTCCTCCTACTTAATCAGTATTCAAGCAATGAAGTACCTTCTTGTCCGAGAGGCCTGACACTGTGTCAATGTACTCCTCCTGGATCATGAAGGCGGCCAGGTTAGCAGTGTAGGAGGCCAGAAAGATGACAGCAAAGAAGGCCCAGATCAGCACCATGATCTTGCTGGTGGTTCCTCTGGGGTTCTCTACTGGCACAGAGTTGTTGAAGACAATGGCCCACAAAAGCCATACAGACTTTCCTATAGTGAAAGTAGAGCCTCCGGCCTCTGGCCAAAATGATGACGAGAGAAAAAGAGACAGAGGGAAAAAAAGAGAAGGAGCGTAATGAGTGGTTTTAACATTGAACTTTTTTCAAGACAGCAATCCAGCCAGTATGAGGCACAATAGTGTATTCAGCAGAGTCTGACTGCAGATGAAGCAGCCGATTCAAATTAAAGTTCCCCGAATGATCTGCAAAATGGGCTTACTATATATGAAAATACCTAGCAGGCTTTTTGACACCGAAGCTCATAAGGCGGTGACTATACGTTTCGAGGCTTTCAATTCAGCTGCTACGTGATCTTACAAATAATTAAACCACATAGTGCAAATCACCATTCAAAAGGGCTCAAACACTCCTGCCTCTATACGACAGAAGTAGAAGAAGGAGGAAGGAAGGGGAGAGACGAGTGTGAATGAGAGGGCTATATGGGAGGATGACAGAGAGGTAAAATTATGTAGAGCACAGCAATCATGCAGTAAAAGAGGCGAGTCGGGTTGGGTATTGGACCGAGGCATCAGGCATACCGAATATCACAGGGGTACAAACTATGCTGTTGAATAATAAATGGGCTTCAATATCGAGAATACTTGGATGCAGTTCAACATACTGTAGGTATAATTTCCTCTTCACGACACTCGCAGTTCAGAATTCAGGGCAGCACATTCAAAATGTCCAGCAGGACGTACTGACTATGGCAAAAAAGAAGCAAATAGTTCACTGATCGGATGATCGCGGTTCGATCCCCAGCTCCTCCAGTCTCCATGTCGATGTGTCCTTGAGCAAGAGGCTGAACCACAAAATACTCCTGAAGGCTGCACCACTGGTGTGTGAATGTGTATGAATGGTTAGCTCCCAAAAACTGATGAGCAGTCGGCACCTTGTATGGCAGCCAATGCCATCAGTGTATGAACGTGTGTGTGGACACATGAATGAAACATGTAGCGTAAAAAGCAAACTAGAACGGCACTACATAAATACAGTTAACTCATGATTTTGAGCAGATTCTTTGATTCCAGGATTGTGTTCAATGTTTGACTGTTTGACGTGAGCAATGGAACAGACAGCAATGGACTGATCCATCTATCAGACTGGGAAAGACAGACAGACGTCTTGGACCCATCACTTACTCTTGCCAGTTTGGAGACTGCGGTTGTAGCCCACGGGGCTGAAGAATTCAAAAATGAAGACAGTCACAGCTACCACGGTCAGGCACATGACGAACATCATCACCCACACTGCCGGACTGTAGGGTTCTTTGCGGGAAAACAAAAGAAGATTTTAATGAACACATAACAAAAGGGCCTGTATTACTGCATTATTTAGTGTTGTTATTAGTAGTATAATTCTTATTATCAAGGGACAAAAAAAGTTCCATAAAGCTGGCACATTATGTACTATATGTATATATAAAAAGGAGGCTTGTATGCAGTGAAAATAGAAACTGCTGGAGCATATTCTCCAGAAGTCCATAAAGACTGTTTCTCTTTTTTACAGTCATCTCAATGCAGTCTATTGGCCAATAACACTGTTCTCCCACTGGAGCCTTGAGTCTGCTGACAGAGTGAAACTATAAGTTGGGAAGACACAAGCAGCTAAGAAAAAGTAATGGCTAATCTAGATGTAAGGACCAGCAGCCAAAGACTGAGGCTTTTTATGCAAACTCGATGCTTTAATTAGATTAGATTCTGTACATCAGCGAGCCGCCTCACATAAACAGAGCCTCTTACCTAAGAAAGCGGATGGTGATACAGTTCCGTTGCTACGGGAGACCATTACACTGATCCCCGTCTCCACAAAAGGGACGGAGAAATCCACCACCTCTGACCTCTCCTCATTGATAGTCAGCGAACCGATGGCCATGTCCGCTCGCTTGTACACCACCTAAAGGGAACGGGAAATCAGCGGTGAGGGAGAAATCTAATTAATAAACACTGCAGAGGTTGCAGATAGACAAAGCCAATCATTTACAGTCCACAGAGATTTGTTTCCAGGTGAGACAGTGACATTTCTTCACCCTGACCCTTTGTACACTCTCAAATGTGTCTTCACCAGAAAGGCCAAGGATTCAATCTGGTACAAATACTGAACACGTGTCTCCCGCGCATCTCTTTAGCATATAAAATGAGCTAAGGACCATCTCCTCCCTACCACCATCTAGAAAAACCTGAAAACCGCTGTGTCTGCTGATTGTACAAGTGAAATGTTAATCTACATTAGACATGGCACATCCGCTCTTCAGAGCAAATCAGCAGAAAAATGAAGCGAAGCGGAAAGCAAAGCACCCTCCCCTCAACTCTGCCAAGTCTCTGGATTACCTGATCAAAGAATGGCAGGCTTTGGAACATCTGATCAAAAGACACACATTAGTTTGAGAAAACAAAATTCGCTTGGCCTTTTGCATGTGAAAATAGATTCGACAGACAGCTCTGGCCCGGGCTCAAGTTATAAATGATAGAGCAGGAGAGCGCAGTGGAACTGTTTTGGAACCTGTGACGACTGGCGTTTGGCAATTTCCCTCTGGGACAAAGATAGAAACAGCGGGGCGCTTCAATGAAACAGCAGCCCCCGTATCGATCTCAGTATGTGTGTGAGCATGTGTGCATACTTGTCTGTTTCTGGGTGACTGTTTTTTTTTTTATATTTGTGCCAACATCTCTTTGTCTTTCTTGATGGGGGATCATGAACCTCAGTGAGTATTGCCAAGAAAACATCAAGAACTAATCACAACTAGCCAGGGGGTGTCTGACAATGTGTGTAATGTGTCTCTGCAGATAAACATACTGTAGACAAGTGCTTGCACGAGTGTGTGTATTCACTGCAAATTGCAGCCATCATGCTTGTCCATCTAATTTGTGTAACTGCATTCACTGCCCTCTATTGCAGTGTATGTGTCGGCACATTTGTGTGTGCATGTCTGTGCGTGCGTGTGTGTGTAATAAATGACAGCTGTCTGATTGCTCGCAGTGGTTAAGTGGCCATAACTCTCACAGCGATTGATGCACCACATAGCGTTTAACCGGTCACCCAGGACGCAGGAGCACAGGCTGAAGAATGCTATCATGCAGCTTGTCGACTGAAAATGCAACACAAAATATGCAGAGGCACAAAGATAAACTCACACACGCGCGTGCACATACACACACACACACACACACACACCTTTCACACATGCACAGGGAACACAGGACCGACATTGAGAACACATTGCTCACAAAGGCAGACAGGCAGAACCACCAGCAGCAACACACACATATAAACAAAGACCACTTGCCTCTCCAATCATGCCGTTCCAAACACCATCAATTTTCTTCCCATGCTTCCCATTGGTGACTAAGTAAAGGTCGTAGGTGAAGCCGACAATCTTGGCCAATCTCTTGAGGATGTCAATACAGAAGCCCTTGCAGCACTGCTTCATGGGAGCCACACCCTCATGGATGGCACTGTAAAAGAGCCGCAGAGAAGAAAAATAAGCTAAAAAAAACATCAAAGTATCAAGTGTCAAACAAAAAGCCTTCAAAAAATGGCATTCTTATTGGTGTGTAATGGTGCGCTTCGACAAGAAAAGGACAGGAAAACAGAAGAAAATGGGCACAAAGAAGGAATATTGTGGCCAAGTCCTTGGTGACAGGTTTGATCGACCAGTGTTGGATAGGTGCTGTCATCCCTTCAGAAGCTGATGAACCATAAAGCTTCACTGTGGTCATATCTGATTCCAGACCCCTGAGTCATTCCACTGATCCTCTGGAGAGCAGTCCGTTATTGATTATGGCCAGAGTGACGAGACCACAGTTTTGATGGGTGATTGATGTCTCCTCAATTGGATGGCATCATGAGTGCTTAGGAACTCCATTCATAACAACTGATTTTTCTGATTATTACTTCCTTTCAATAGCACTTGTGAAAATTGTAGTTTTGGGTGAAACATTATTATGCGAATGACATCAAATCCTACATAAAGCATACCAACCTAAGATGGATAAAACGTATTTTTGTGGAGCTGTCTTAAAGGATTCACACCTGGCATTAAGGGGTCGTCTGCAGGGCACGGAGTCGCGGATGCAGGTCCCAGATGCAGGGTCTGCCAGCTCCACGATGACAAATGGCCTCTCCTCCAGTGTGACAACACGCAGGTGCTGGGCATCATCAGGTGGCTTAAGGAAGGGCCCGTAGCGGGACCAGGCTGGGTACCGAAGCCTCAGCACGCCGTTCTCCCACCAGCCTACCTGGGGGGAACAGACAAGAGAAACATTAGAGAGAGGCGACGTAAACAATCCCACAAATTTCTACCACAGTCTGTATTCATTTTCTTTTAACTGATGCCGCCTTTTTAAATATAGTAAACAACACCAGTGCTGTTTTCCCAGCCTTTAAAGAATATGTTTATGGGTGATAATCACATCAACAAAGCTCTTTGCATTCAAGAAGGAAGGAAGAAGTCTCTGTGTTATAAAGTTATAGTTTTATTCTGTTTTGGGAAGTAACTTCAGTCAGTAAGTCCTATTATATTACAGTTACTAATCCATAAAGCCCAGTTACGACATTTTGTGGGTTGACTTGTTTGTTTGCTGTCTTACAAGAAGATTAGCCAAAATGAAGGGAAATGTACCCAGTGGCCCAAAATGTGTTAGCTTGGCACAGCAAGGAGGTGAGAGGAGGTGGTTAGCCCCGTTATTGACCTCCAGCATGCAGCTATGTTAGTCTATAATTCGTTCACATGGCATAATTAAATTCAGAGTTGTGTTCCAAAAGCAGGTTGTATGATAAAATGTATTTTTCGGGATCGTACAGATGTCCGGTGTATCGGTTTAACGAGTGACCACGTTAACTGGTGACCGTGAAGTTAAGTCAGACGTTGAAATCGGAAGCTGTCCTCGTAAATGCCTACTTTGTTTAGTTTTTGTTTTCTTCTTATTGTTATTAACGTTACAATGTCAAAAACACACGTGGTTTACCTGAGTTTTGTTTGACAGCTACGCAGTCTCTTCCTGTTTCACGTTTCTCGTAACTACGACAACCACGGATGCATTTGGCTAACGGTCGCCAGTTAACAGGGTCGCTCGTTAAACCGAAACACCGGGACGAATAACCGACATTTCCACAGACTGCGCATGCTCCTGAAGCGAAATAACCGCCCCCTAAAGAACTATAGACTAAGCACTGGTTCTGCCCGGTCTCGGTTGTGTCATTTAAGTGTTTTTCTTAGCTAGTCTAGTTTGTTTTGCTCGTTGGACGTGTTAAGCCTGAAGCTTTACGCGAGGATGCTACTTCTGGGAGTGCTGTGTCCAGTTTCCGGAGTCAAGCTTGCTGCTCATGGTCAGTACACCTGTTGTTGGACTGCGTCCATCGTGTGTAATGCAATTCAGTGCCTTTGGTAGGTAAATAAAGTAGTTAATGTACTTTTAAAATGAAAAAAAAATGTCAATTTTAAACTTGAAAGTAAAAATGACTAAAACCACTCACAGTCAGTACTGCAGCAGCAGTAAAAGTTAAGATGACTGTATGGCAACAAGTGTAAATGTTGCATTCATATAAAGTGCAGAGTGTGCATTTAATGCCAAAACCAGAAAAAGAGGAGAAAAATTAATTATTTCTGCTACTTTATATATATATATTTTTAAGTGCAGTGTTTTATATTATGTTTAATTGCATTTCTATTTTTGATATCGTTGCCAGTATCCTCCTTCATTCTCACCTCTAAGTACGCATGCTGACACCCTGTATCGATCACATATTTTAAAGAATGAAACAGCCATAACATCGGCCATAAAAAATCAGTTTTATTGTCGAGGAGCCACTCTAAATTCAATTTAAAATGATTGTTTGTTAAATGGCATAATTTTCTTTTACAATGCCGTCACTTTAAACATTTATTTTGTCGCACAGAGAGCCTAAACACACCAACACTAACACCTGTAGAGTCACATATAAATGCATTGCACTAATCATTACATTAGACTGCTTCACTTGCATGCTATAGATGGGGCAAAATACTGTATCCTAAACTGTGGCCAAAATGACTGTAGAGATGAATGAACATCTGTTTGATAGTCCCAATAAAAGCCTTCTATAATAAGCTTCATAAAGGTTGTAGTAGCATTTGCTGCAGGGCCATGGTAGTGTTTTGAATTATATTGCGCAGGTATTTTATTGGTTATTGTTCCCGCTTGCTCTTTTTATAGGTTCATTTGACGTTGTTTGATTGAAGAATTATTCTCTGACAAGCTCTGGTCATAATGCATTTTGAGAGGCACTTGCTCATTTAAAAAAAAAGCACGTGTGCAGAGGGGAGATCCACGGCTACAGATGTCATTTCACTGTGATTTTTAAAATCTGTTTGCGAATGATACCGCAAGACCACATTGTTCTGTGTCCACTGTTGACCCGAAAATGTCTGTCAAGCATCCCTTTGGCTGTATCATTGCCCCCCCCCCCCCCCCCCCTCATCTCTTTGCCTTGTTTATATGCACTCTGGATTTGTGCGTGGCATATTCAGACTTTTGAAAGAAGCACAAGGCAGAGCCACACCCAAGAAGATTCAGGGTAGAGTTTTTTTCTTCTTTTTCCTGTGAACCTTCCTCTTGCAGCATCGCTTGACACATCTCGGCATGATCACCTGATAAAAGTCTCGTCTAAGTGTCGTGACAAGTGTGGCTGAGGCGACATACACAAAGGAAAGCGTGCGTACATACTGTATAGACGTGCACACACATACAAAAATCCATGAAGATATACAGTTAACACACGCACACACACACACGTGAAAAAAAAATAATACACATATGAATACAAGTGCTTAAGCAGGCCAGTAGAGTAAAGTAAAGTTTGGCAGCTTTGTACAGCTCGCTTGTCTCTGTAATGCAAGCGCCGGCAGAGAGAAGAGGAGGAGGAGGTGGCAACAATGACAGTATTTCGATTGCACTTCGACCGCAGCTCCGCAACAGACATTCAATCAAAACACACTCAGGGAGCACAGACAGGAAACAGATAGAGCTTACAGGAGAACACACTACTCTGTATCAGACAAACACCCAGAAAAACCCACACACACCCGTCACAAAGGGAACAGCAAAGAAATTCCACTTCAGATTTTTTGAATTGCTGGAATATTTCAGAGCAGGGAAAGTATTCTGGTTTGAAGCGAAACTTCGAAGAATGGGAAGCGCTCTGAAACGCGCTATCCGTTAGCAGCTGCGTGAGGCGTTAATAAATGTTCATTAAATTCCAGCAATATCCTGCAACATCTAGCTGTGTGTGCTGAATCTGTAGGTGAAACAAGCCATACTAATGCTGGACAACCTTCTGTACTAGTCTGCAGTGTTTCAGTAAGCTAAGCTGGGCGCTTGCGGGCTCTAGGTAATGGTGCAGTCATTGTAAAGAGAACATTAAATATTCAGGGAGAGCCAACAGCGTGGATGTGCATAATAGGCAGATACAGGCGTCTTATCCTCATTGTGGGTGTGTGTGTGTCCGTGTGTGTGTGCATGCAATAGGGTTTTTTTTTTTTTTTTTGCAAGAAGGGTGTAAGTATACAGTATGTTCCCTCATTTGTGTGCACACACATGTGGATGTCTGCGTGCCAGTTCTAAGCGTGTGTGCATGTGGGCGGGTTTCGTACCCTGGATTTGCACAGAGTCGAAGGACCAGCGCGGGAGCTTCTAATTGAAAGGGATTTGAGGGATATGGCAGGAGTCAGCATGTTACGACACGCTGAGACTGGACTCTGGTGGGCTGTTAAAACCAGCGGGAGGCTGAGAACCACCAATGTGTGTGTTAGTGCCTATATATGTGTGTGTGTGTCGGGGGGTGCATCGGTATTTGTGTTTGTGCCGTGTTTGTGATTATGTTCAGTTGCAGAGAGTATGTTCAGAGTGTGCTGTGGGTCTTTATGCGCGTACAGCGTGGAGTGTGTGTGTGTGTGGTTGGGAAAATGAGTATTGCTCTCTCTCTCCTGACACTGACAAGGGTAAAATCCGGGCGTATTAAAAGGAAAACATCGCCAACAGGTGACAAGGCTTCGTTTTAAGGATTTCTGAACAAACCACAGCTTTATAGAATATGCATGACATGCTAGAGGTACTGGTGCTCGGTACGCATGCATGCAGTTATGTAAACAAGGCACTCAAACACACAAACCAACGCAGTGGGTGGGGGGGGGGGGGGGGTTCTCAAACCAGATGGTAATGACACCCAGAAATCAGCAGCACTATTTCAGTCTGCATTTCATTTACAGTAAAAGACCTGAGAACACAGGCAGCAAATAAGAAAAAAAAACCAGCAACTATTGATCAGTGACAAAGAGGGAAATGTATGTGTAGATGTGTTTGGCTGCAGGGCTGCAGCTATTGATTATTTTCATTATCGATTCAAAGATAGGTTCACATATTTCAGGTCTGTCTAAATGCAATTCTCTCAGAGCCATTTGTGCATTTAAAGACTAAAGAGATCTTCCTTTGTGTACTGGCTGCAGAATCTCTCCTCCTAGTGCCACTTCAGTGATGAAAGAGACGAGAGAGAAAATCCACAGTCCTCATTCTGTGGAGAAATCCAAAATTCAGCCAGAGCCATGCGAAGCTCCGGCAGTCCGGTTTAGTTCAACCGAGTGGGTATCTTCCAAAGCGACAGCCTTCTTGAGGGAGGTTGTGTCGATTAGATTTCCGTCAGTCGACGAATGCGCGCACGTTAGTGGTATCGTGGGAGTGTGCGCGCAGAGGCAGCAGAAACCGAACGTTACGAGCGCACACAGCGCGGTCAAATGGTCAGCAGCCAGCTTCTCTCCTCCGCCTCAGGCACAGATAGCCATAGTGAACTTTACATGGAAATAAACTCGAGACCCGACTATTCTCACTGTCAGGATTTATATTCTTATTTCAGATGCCAGTGCAGCACAGATTTGCTCCTATAGAGATTAAGACTCAAGAACGTTGCTCCAATCAGCACAAAACCTGCTCTGCTGTTGTTCAGGGAGGACAAAATTTCCTCAAGAATCCCACAAGAGTCAACAAAATGATATACCATTAAGTGTATCCTGATTCAACAGAAAACATCCCTCTTTCTCTCACAGGTTGAGACCCAGAGCACACGCTTAGATAAAAAGAACTGATGTCATGTCCTTACATCTTCCCATCCACGTCCAGGTGTCCACGAAATGACATCCAGGAACGGGTTGGCCAAGTAACCATCGCTATTGAAGGAGTAGTCTCGACCACCAAGCGTGATGTTGCTGAAATACCTGCATTACAATGGACACGGACACAAGGAGAAGGCAGACAGTAAGTAAATGACAGAAAATGCATCATATTAATAAATCACCTCAGTGTTTTCTTGGAGGAGACGAGGAGAAAATAAGAATCACACGGCTGGTTTTGATCTACCAGGAAGCCCGCCCCGTTCTCTCCCCATTTGAAACTAAGTCGCAGCACCTTTATGGTGACAGTGAGGGCTTGTCTGTTAATCAAATCCACAGACAAATGATCACACGCACCGGATTGTCAGGACCTTTTGAAGTCAAACAACTGCTGCTCTCTGCATCGGCTGCGAGCTCCATAGTTTGTCTGCTAATCACACAGGACAGATGCTCTAATTGTCTGCTCGTGTCATCTCGCTGCCTTCAAAAAAACACAAAACCTGGAAGCTTCATCTTTTTTTTTTTTTTTACATGACAGAAAGCCTCATATGGAACAGCAGCTTGTAGTTACAGACAGTGAACAGCAGGTAGCAGTGCGAAAAAATGGAAATGAAAGCATCTTCCTCCTGTGTTCTTGGACATAGTTTATAAACAAAGAAGGAAGAATCCATTAATCATTTCCCCTTTTAATTGCCGCCCTGTTCGTGTCACGCTTCATTTATAAAGATGACTGCAAATAAACAAATTAATTACACGTTTGGCTCCTTTTCACACTGAACAAACATGGAGTAGTGTCTCTTTTCATTATCATGTATGTGGATCAGGAGTGACTGGTGTTAAAAATGAACCAGGATGCTAACCAGGACCACTTGGGCTACCTGTTAGAGTGTGCCGCTGCCTGTTTGCACAGCCTACGAGGAATATATTAAAGCCAGCTCATTAATATACATGAGACATGGTCTGCTTGCTACAGATGCTGGGGTAATTTTGCCAACTCACAACTACACGCACCAACAACATCTATTTTGCATGGATGATAGCCAGCTCCAAATTCAGATATCCCCTCTGTGCCTGCTCCCTGACACTGAATCTCCCAACTCCGCCCATATAGCTTCCAGCTCATTTTGGCGCCGAATCAACTTATTTCATAGAATATACCTTGTCCCATCTCCATTTCTTTTTCTTCCTTTTCACATATTTTGTTTGGAGCCTGCCGGCTGCCCCGTACCCACCCCCACCCCTTCCATTTCTCTTCCTTCCCTCCTCACATTCTCACTTTAGAGTGTTTCCTCTTTCCTCCCTCCTCTCTCTCACCTCATCCTACCCCGCAGTCTCTGAGTCTGATTTGCATCCGTCATGCAGTTGGTGACAAAGTTCGGCCCACCCGTCGTCCCGTAATCCTTGCGCGTCGCCACTGCCCCGTGAGTCAGCACAGACACACCCCGAGCAATCCTCCGGCGAGGTTCGTCCCTCCACCCCTGGGGCCGCACGGCAAACAGAGCCCGGGGCAGGCTCTCCATGCCCAAACCTGAGAGAGCTGGCCCCACAGCAAACCACATGTGCGAGGCTCCGGCCTGACCGGCGGCCCAGGCGGCTCGGAAAACCAACTCGGCCTCCTCCTGTGAGCAGTACAGCAAACGTACCTGGAGGACAGCAGGAAGGCAGGGAGGGAACAGGGACGAGGGGAGACACACACACACATACACGCTAGTGAGATAAGGAGGGGACAGGGGAGACGTGGAGAGAGACAGGGTGGGAGAAGTAAGGGGAGAAAGATAGAGCTGGAGCAGAGGTGCACCTGAACAGGGGGGGGTGGATAGGAAAGGCCATATAAACAAAAAACAAGGATGCTGTGGGAAATAAGAGGAGAGACAGCTGTAAGTTGACGTGATAAGAACCACAGGAGTCAGGCATATGATTCAGAGAGAGAGTGAAGCTGGCACACCGGGAAGAGGGAAGACTGCATTGCTGAATGTGATGTGTGCTAACCAGGAAGTGCAGGAGGCAATGGGGGTCATTGCTTAATGAGCTTGGGCCTGATGAAACAAGTTACAGTTATGAATAATGAAAAGAGGAGTAAAACATGAAGGATAACTGTAAGTGGAGCTGAGAAATAGAGAGGTAGAGGCGGGGAAGCAATGGAAGGGAATGGTGAATAAAGACCAAACACACCTGAGGGAAAACAAGGGGGGAAAGAGGTTAAACTCTGACATATGTTATTAAAAGCAAGGTGGAGAAAAGACCCAAAGACAACAGGAGATGGAGGGAAGTGAGCGGATGAAGGGAAGTAATCAGAGGTGGGAAAACAGAGAAGTCGCTCCTTGGAGAACGGAAAGGAGGCGAGGGGAGGGCGGAGAAAAGCAAACGATGACATATTTTGGTGAAATCGGGGGCCTGGAGAGATAAGAGATATTTGCGAAAGAACGGGTGGGATGATGGAATGAGGCTGGGGAGAAGGAGAGAAGAAAACATTAAAGACAGAGAGAAATTCAACATCGAAAGACAGAGCGGTGACAGTGGATGAGGCCTCTGCTGCAAGTGCTGAGGTAAGGATGGGGGGGAGGAGGGAGGAGCACGGAGGTAGAAAGTGACCAAAGAGGGTTTTAAAGGGTTAGAGGGGAAATTGAGAGAGAAGGGAAGGGATCGACAAGGAGAAGATAGAGCTGAGCTGAGTGGAAAGGAGGAGAGGGAGAGGGAGGGGGGGTGGGGGTTAAATGCTGACATACGTAAAAAAAAAAAGAAAGAAAGAGTGAGAACATTTAAAATTAGAGAAGTACATGAAAAATGACAGCGTGAAGAAGAAAGACAAAGGGTAATCGAGGGACAAAAATAGAGAAAGACAACTCTTTCATGGAAGAAAGGCAGGAGGGTGGTGGGAGTCAGGGAAACAGACTGAAAGCACATTTTGAGAATTGCGCCTTCATTGAATTTTGAACTGTAATGGCTTGGCAAAACAATCCTGCCTGTATGCCAATAAACCTCCAGTGAATTAGGCAGGGAATGAGAGTGACAGAGGGGGAGGAGGAGGAAGGAGGAAGGATGGAGGGAGGGAGGGAGGGAGGGAGGCAGAAAGAAAGAGGCGACAGACAGAGAGGGAGACTGAATTAAGGAGGGAAGGAGAGAATCAGAGTTATAAACAGACACACAGAATATCTAAAGACGGGAAATGGAGAAAGAGAGGAACATAGAGAGAGAGAGAGAGCAGAGGAAATACTGACAAGGCAGAAGCTGGAAGAGGAATGGAACAAAAGATAGACAGTGAGAGATTTGAGCAGAAATTGACCCAGGGACCCGCTTCAGGCCATCTACGATGTAGTGGAGGACATAGCCATATATGTAGCAGAGGGAGAGAGAGGGCATGTAATGCAAACACACACACAGCATCGCTAAGCAATCAAAAGCGTTTATTTAGCCCTGCAGTGGAGAATTGCTAAAAGAAGGGGGGTTGTTGTGAAAAGCACAAGGGTTAAAAAGCAAGCACTGCGTATAGGCAACCCGCTGCAGGCAGTATGTTATATTAACAGTGACACTAGCAGAGTGGAGTCTAAGAATCCAATACACATGCACACTCTCGCACACACAAACACACACACAGTCGCGCGCACACACACACATACGCACACACGCAGAGCTGCAGTGACCATGCTGGGACATTAGCGATGACATTGAGACCCAGACTAAACCGAGCCAGCGGAGAGCAGCAGAGTCTGCGGCCGGAAGGACATGCAGCAAGAGGGATGGACAAACGGACTGAAGGAATGAAAGATAGCCATACAGAGACGGAGGTGAACGGGAAAGCAGCAGAGGAGAGTGAGCCTGTCTCTAGGCAAAGAAACGCAGGAGGGGGAGGGAGTAGAGGAGGGAGTGGAGTAAGCATAAGAACACAGAATTGAACAGGAGGATCATGGGGTCAAAGAGGAGATTTAAGAGTACAGAAAAATGATAAAGGAAGTGTGGAGGGTAATAAAAATAAAAAAACAAGAGGAGTAAGGTGTGTGTGAGAGAGAAAGGAAGTTGGAGAGAAGTAAGGAAAGGAAGGAGCAAGGCAGTGTGGTAGGAGAGGGAGCAGGCTTACAGTATGAAGGAATGACACACACCGGAGGTACAAGCCAAAAACCACAAGTCATTCTGCTCATTAATGAATCAGCGGATGCTACACCAATCAAAATATCAGATAGATAGATAGATAGATAGATAGATAGATAGATAGATAGATAGATAGATAGATAGAAGTTATGTCTAGATGAAAAATAATCAATAGATTATCACGTACAGCAGCCAAACGTTCAAACCTACAGACCTTTTTTTTTTTTTTTAACTCCGTATACTATTGTACTATATACTATAAGTGATGCAGATGAATTTGGATTGTCCGCCTTCAGATTTATTCGTAGTATTTGTAACATTTTGACTGTTTTGATTGGCTTTCGATGTCTGTTTTGGGGATTATCGATGGAGTAGATGTGACGCTTCATGAACATACCGTAACCAGGATGACCAGTGGACTATCTGAATAAAAGTTACCAGATGTTTTTCCCAACCTTAAAGCCACTTAAGGGGGAAACGAGGGGGAACTGTTCTTCTGAAAGCTTCTTTAGCACTTGGCGAATAACTCTTTGTCCAGTGCCACATGACAACGGGCCAGCAAATCAGATTGACTCATGGTTTTTTTGTACCGTTGAACTCTTCATGCCTTTGCAGATGGGAAGGGGAAGAGAAGAACAGAGGGATAGAGGAGAGAGGGGAGAGAGAGATGTGGAGGGACAGAGGGAGAGACGAAGAAGGAAGGAAAAAGCTGGGAAGCCACCTGTCGGAAAGGGGGCCCCCAATGGTACTCGCAGCACTTCCTCCCCTTTCCTCCCCCCTTTCCCCCCTCCCTCCCCCCTTTCTCACCTGCGCCTCGTTCTCCTTCAGCAGCCTGCGCGTGCGTGCCCCCCCAGGGTCGTCGGTCACGTTCAGGATCACCACACTCTTCTTCTCCCAGCCGATGAACGAGCCGTCCGTCAGGCCCTCCACCACAGACAGGAACTCCTGGTAGCCATGGTGACGCGTGGACACCACGGAAAAGGCTGTCCAGTCATACTCCTCCAGCACCTCAAAGATGACCTCTAATTGGAGGGCAGTGGAGGAGCTGAACTGGAGAAAGATGGAACCTGATTCCTGATTTGGGAAAGAGAGCAGCAGATTTGGTTTAAAATCGGTGACTGTACCATGTCTGAAAATGCAGCTGCAACACAGTGAACAAGTAACAGACAGCAGACAGCATTTTTCACTACAAAGCACTACAACTTTCCGGACTGCTCCATCTTTATGCACAACATCAAGACATTGTAGGGCTTGAAGTTTTTATGGAGCAGCACTCGTGCAGCCGCAGGGCTAAAACAACTAGGAGTTTGCACGAATTCTCCTATGTCGTCCAGAAACGAGGCTTTCTAAAAAGTCTGTTTAGGGGATGGGAGGGGGGGACTAGGACTAGGCGAGGGTACATCTTCAAAGGAAGTGCTACAATTAAATTTCTTAAGCGTAAATGGTTAAAACAGTTATTTGTAAGCACAAATGCAACACTTTGTTTCTTCTCTCCCCTCTGTTTGCTGGTGAAAAGCATCTGACGCTAGTTTCTCTGGTGCAGACACACTCGTGCACAATTGTACTGTACACACACACACACACTCTCATACACTCTCATATTCACTCATACACACACCCATGTCTGCTCATTGCCTCCCTCCCAGGAACATCAGAGGCAGAGCGACAGCCCCAGTTGGTGCCATTTACAGATCAAACACTGCAGAGTTTCAGCAGATCAGCAACCCTGACCTTCAACTTCCCCTCCATCCCACCGGCACTTCCCCAAACCTTTTCCTCACAGAGAGGATGCGCGACATTGTGACATTGTAAGTTGTTATGGCAATATGAGCAGCTCTCCCTTTATACTTGGATAGTTCTGTCAATCCTGTGCTTCAGTATACAGCACACATCAAATTAACACCGGCCCTCTCGCCTGTCCTCGCATTGGGAGCTACACAATCACATGTCTGGGACATCTGCCCTCCTGTATTCCTCTGATTCACTCCTCTCTCTATCTCACACACACACACACACGCTTCAAACACTTCCTCTTCACTCTCCCACCCCATCCCCGACCTCCCTCCTCATACCTGTGGCATCCTCCCCAGCCCCGCTCCCCCTCCTACAGCCACTATGGGCAGTCCTGTTTGCGCAGAGACAAACTCCAGCATGGGGGCCAAAGGACCCCAGGCCGTGCGAGGTGGCCTCTCCTCTTCGTAAACCAAACCCTGCAGGGGCCGCGCCGCCAGCAGCTCACACAGCTGGGACAGCACCGTCTTAGGACTACTGTCATTCACCTGGAAAATAAGATAGAGAGGGATAAAGACAGAGGGACAAATAGAATTGACCAACTAGGTCACTGTGTCTTGACCGTGTGTTATTCATATGGAAAGCGTCTGTAGTATGCATGACATGTGTGGCTAACAATACAAGCTGTGGTCAAAGAGCAGAGCCAGACGCCCGCTCATTCAGCTATGCCCACACAACGGCAGCAGTGCGCTGCCCATTCAGCTCAAATAATGGGAGCGAGTATGAATAATGGATGGTCATTGTTATTCCCTTCCTTCAAGCAAGGCGGAATGAGCAGTAGGTAGAGGAGATGGTGTCCAACCTGTAGCCAGATGACGTTAGCAGAGCCCCACTGGGTGACCACGCTCTCCCCCAGGGAGCCGTATACCCGGCCGAAGCCGGGGTAGAGCACCCTTCCCCCAGGCCCTGCCACCGCCGCCTCTGCCTGCACCGTAGCACCGGCGTGGATCACGGCGATGTTGAAGTTCATCATGGCCCCTGCATCACGCTCCCGCGGGCTGGGCCGGAGCAGGAGGTGGGGGGAGGCGTCCACCAGACCTGCCCACTCTGCCAGGACCAATAGGAGAGAGAGAGTAGGTATGGCGACCATGGCAACCTGCCGAGGGGGGGAGGCAGATATATATCGCACTAAGAGAGGGTGCCTGAAAGAAAGAGAGACAGCAAGGAATAGAAGAAGAAGGTGAAGAAGAGGAAGCAAGAGAAGAAGAGATTAAGTTAGACTCAGGTGTGTTTTTGCGTCTTTCTTCTTTCTTTTTTCCTGTAATGTCCAGTACAGAGGACATCAAATCAAATCAAGAGAGGAAAGGGAGGAGAGCTGAAGGAGGAGGTGTAGACAGAGAGACAGGCAGAAAGAAAGAGAGAGAGAAAGACAGAAACTGATCAGACATTGCATACAGGCAGGACAGGGTAATGAATTCTGAATCCAATCACGGGGTAATAAAAGTTCGCTTTGGCTGGAGAAAATACTGGACGAGGAGTAAGGAATGCAGAGGTGGGGGGAAAAAAACAATGGAGGGAAGGGAAGGAAAGCAAGACAGAGAGAAGATGAAATGGGTGCTATTTAGGCTGCGGGCTCCGAATGAACAATATGAGGAAAAATAGAAACTGGCCGTCGGAGGGAAGGGGGGTGAGAGGGAGAGAGTTAATAGCAGACAGAGACAAAGATGGGGGCGGAGGTGGTTATTGTGCTGCATGAATGATAACAACAATTAAGATCACTGTAAACACACTCGCCCTCACACAGCTGCATCCACGCGCAGACACACGAGCGCAGGCGTTTGAATACACACACACAGACGCGCGAGATAAATGCATGGCTACACTATGCCTGTAGAGCAGCTTAATGATAGAGAGATATGAGGGTTAATGCAATACGCACAAACATATACACACACACACACACTCAGACAAACAACCGCACGGAAAGATAATGACTACCTGGGAGATAGCAGGGTTAATATGTGAGCCACACACACACACACACAAAAACACAGCACATCATTTTCAATTTACTTGTGGTGCCAACTGCCCTCCCTCCCTTTCTCCATTTCCTTCTCACTTTCTCCCCGCTCCGTCTCGTTCTCTGTCTTTTCATATTCCCCATTTCTCCTCCCAATTTCCATGGCTTCAGGTACCAAACACAATTGCATTGATTAACAGGGGCCTTCTGACATAATATTCCCTCTAAAGTCACTCTCCCTTTCTGCGCCCTCCCTATCCACCCACCCCACCCCCCTTTCCTCCTCTCCATGTTTTCCGCTCCGTCTTCATCCGACTCTCCTCTCTTTGTCACAGTCTGATGATTCTTTGACCCTGATCAGTCTTTTGGATAGAAAAAGAAAGCGGCAAAGAAAAGAGAGGGAGCGGGTTGGGGCGGAGAAGAAAAAGTATCTGCAGTAAGGAGAGAAATGGGGCAAAACGAGGAGAACGCTGTAAATTGAATGGGATGGAGAGGTACTGTAAACACAGGGCATACGACTCAAGACGGACGGACTGACTGATTGAAGGAAGGAAGCAGGCCAGGTGGAAGAGTGGGAGGCAAGGAGAAAGAGGAGAGGACGAATTGGGGTGGGATGGTGGGAGGTGGCGTAAAATATGTGAGGAGAGTAGCAGGAAAAGAAATATTGATTACCGAGATGTGTATACGTGTTTGGCCTAAACAAATACACTGCCAAACCTCCTGTTTTGAGTGACACGGCTGTGGGCGTGTGTGCGGTGCGGGGGCCACGGAGAAAACGGCGAAATGAGATGGCGAGCGAGGGGAGGTGGGTAAGATATGGGTAAGAAACAGAGATGGAGGTGTGGAGAGATAGGGAGAGACAGACCTGTTAGTAGGAGAGAGGGGAAAAGGAGAAGGTAATAATGAAGGGGGAGAAGAAGAAAAACAGGGCTTTGTAGTTTTTGTTTTTCTTTAAGGCGAGGAAGATGTGGAAGGAAAGAACGGTGAGGACGCGGAGACAGAGAGAAAATGAGCGCGCCAGAGATGAAGCTGCAGGAATAACGGCACATCATATCATTTGGCGGAGCTGTATTCTACAGTGCTGAGCTCTGAGCTATTAACTGTTAGGCCTGTCACCGTATTTCACTCTCATGAGGTGTTTACGTTGCACTTGCTCAACCAGTGTGTGCCATTCCTTCACAGTGAGCCTTGTTGGGAGTGTGAACACAGCGTATTACTATATACAGCAGCCACTTTCCCAGCAGAGTGCACTCCGCCTGTTATCGAATGCGCGTCTGCAACGTCTCGCCGAGGCGCGCCACAATAAGGTGCAAGTAAATCATAATCAAATCCTCATCTAAATATATCTTACTATATAGTTCATTATGTGTTCCAGTTCTGCAAACTGAATCATAAAAAGCGTGCAGTGAGGGGGCTCACAGCGAACACACACATGCACGGAGAAGAAAGGAGGAGAGTGGGAGAGAGAAAAGAGATCGAGATTACTGTTTCATTTGATTTGCTACCGTAAATTAATCTTTTGTTAAAATGCAAATGTTCGCATTTTAGTATATTTTCTCCCCCCCTTCTAGCTTTAAATACGATCCTCTCCAGTCTTTGGAGCTGCCTCTAATTCAGCAGAGAGTATAATGCATGTATATTTGGAGAGGCGCTGCCTACAACCCAGGGAATGTTTAAATTGGATCAATTAGTCAGAAAGTATAGAGAGGTCTTTTTTTTCCCTGAACAGGATTCAAGGTTAAGGAGTCAGTGAGTTATTTAGACATGAATAATTATTTCTTAAACGTGTGTGGTCTATCAGCATCTATAATTGACAGTTGATGATAGTTTTTTCGTCCTAGTGACTACAAAAGAAAAAAGTGAGAGAGTGCTTTGGTTAAAACTTTGTGCACCTTCAGTCATTTACTGTCTAAATCCTGATACAATACCAGCGCTGACACTAAACTATTTGCATTGTACATAGCCGATCACTCAATTTGTCAGTCACTGTAATAAGGAGCTTACTGTATCTACAGTATAATTATTTTTTCCCGCGGAGCCTGTTTAGTTTGTCTTTTTAAACAAAGAAAGTGGCATTTACAGCGCCGCGGAAGCTAGCGTACACGGCGGCGACCGTTCGAAGCAAACTAAAAACACCTTCAGGAATATTTACCGAGTACTTAAGAGCAGGAATATTCTCAGGCTGACAGAGACCGCTAATCAGGAAGATGAAAGGATAAACATCCACGCAGCCGAGCCAGCCTCCTCATTCTTTCCCAAAATTGCCAGTACAGTACCTCACAATCAAAACACACCTTAAACATTTCAACTGCACCGCATCGCGCTCTCTGTCGACTGAATGATTACCTATAGGACCTGACGGCTACCGTACACGCAGCTATAGCAAGAACTTCGTCATCACTACTTTGACAGTACATCTTTCTATACCGGGTTAAAGTGAAGCCTCTATTATTCCCCCAAACACCAAAGAGACAAAAAAAAAACTTGTATAGCCCCTAAACACAAAATGAAAAATTGATTCTTGTTGTCAGTGTGATGGTAGGAAAACAATCACAATGTTTTTCGAGGTATCATATCCCCTCCTTCCCCTTAACTGTACATGCTACAGCTGCAGCGAGCGCCCGCGGCGACTCTGGAAGAGCGAGTCGCGAGAGAGGAAGGAGCCCCGCTCGAGGTAGAAGTCGGTTTTCTGGCATCCACGCCTCTCTGAGCTCCTCTCCCACTGAACTCCAATGGAGGCAGCGTGCCAGACCCTGTGCTGCATCGGATCTGCCGGAGAAACGTGAATGGGGAAGGAGTCTGGAGTGTGGAGTGTGGAGTTGTGGAAGTGCAGTGTTCAGCGGTGTGTTTTGCCCACACCGGAGCTCTGCCGCTTCATTCCAGTCTGTCATGCAGAGTAATGGACCTGCTCCCTGCTGCCTATGGCACACGCTGCACTGAATCAGCCCAGGCAGTTTTCCACAGCCAACACACAAAACATCTGAAATATATGCAGGCTAATATATAGTCTGTACTGTACGCCATTAGAAGAAATTGCAGTGTCTCTGCGAGTCACTGTAAGTGCCAGGAATAAGAAACCCTCCCTTGAAGATGAAGACTCCATTTTTTTCCCCCTCATTCGTCCACTTTTAAGACCGCAGTGTGCTCGAGAAGACAGCTGTATGTAGCCTCTATAATTTCTTTGGGTCCATAGCTGTACTATAGTAAAAGATAAGATAAAGTGCCAGCACAGTGTGGCGCCTACAGTGTATATGTGAGTGTATCAATGTGTGTGTGTGTGTGTGTGTGTGTCGTGCGGGGTAATATGGCAGTGTGGGGGAGCGGAGGAATGAAGAGAAGAGTGCAGCTGGAGCTCAATGCTCCTCGTGTTAATTGGCCCATACTTCAATCACAGCCACTGGAGTGTGTCCTCTCTGACGGAACATATCCTCTCCCCCTCTCCCAATCTTTCTCTCTTTCTGTCTCTCTGTCCTGCTGCACTTGTTCACCCACTCATCCACTCGCTCGCACACTCGCGGCGCGCACGCACACACGCTCGCTCGCAGCAGACACACTCCCTCGCTCAGTCTGTTTCACTCACTCACTCACTCGATTGGGTCACTTGTTCATTCATCCCTTCATTCAGTCACTCGCTGTCGCCTCGCTCCGCTCCGCGCCGTCTCACTTCCACCAACTCCTCGCTCTTTCTCCCTCTCCTCCCACAACTCCTTGCCTGCCGCCCCCCCTTCTCCTTGCCCATGTTTTTGTCCTGTACTTCTTTCACTCTCTACTTCCTCCCCTCCCTCACTTCCTCTCTCTCTCCCCATCTCTCTCTTTCTCTGTCTTTGATCCCTGTCGAGCAGAAGAGCCACCAGGCAGGCGAACGGCTCTCGTTCCCATTGTGCATAGTGTGCAGAGTGATCGGCGAGTAGCGCAGCGTGCAGCAGCAGGGCGTACAGTACTGTGTGTGTGTGTTTTTTTTTTTTTTTACTGCATGGCTGTAAACAGCAGTGGTAAAGCCTGCTGTCGCTGCCGCTGCCTCCCTTAGACTTGATAGCCGTGACTATCATAAGCCATTCTGGTGACAGAGTCAGAGCCATCCATCAAACCCTTGCGACGCCCAGGTCCTCACAGGGAAATGCAACACGCAATATTTGTAAATTACGCATGCCACAGGCTGATAACCAGATCAGAGCTGGCCGCTGACACCATTTTTTATGTGGAACAGTTACATTTTAGACTCTAGCTGATATGAATATGAAAAATGAATCGTGGTTAACAAATTTAAGACAAATGGAAGACGCACAACCGTCCAACAGTGTGGTTTTTTTTTTTCCGACCAGGAAAAAGATTGAAATTGCACTCTTCTTTCTTTTTATTCTGTTAAACAAATAAATACTGTAGAAGAAAATGAAACTGCAGCGTTGTACCTCCAGGCCTTCACATTCTCTACCGTATCTACCTGCAAATGCAAAAAAAATATTACTTCATATAAACTCTTACAGGAGAGAGGAAAGTGAAATCTCCACCGGCTCTGCGTGACACTCGTTTCTAGCTCGTCTTCTCCATTTGTCCTTTCTGTATTTTGTAACCTTTTACAAGAGCAAAATGAAACATTCACCTTGACATCTCACTTTGATGTTTCTTCACAGCAAAAAAAAAAAAAAACAGCATTTCATCCTGACATTTCACGTCCCTATAATTTCCATGTGGTCGTACAAAACGCGCCTCACTCCAAGGTTCAGAGGATCTCGCCTTTTATTCAAATATTTTTTCTTTCATTGCGTTCGGATTAAGCGCTTCTGCCAAGAGACAGTGTCAATTAATTGGACTTCACTTCTGTACATTCAGGGGATAAATTTCATTACTTGAATGGAAGGACACTCCTTGTTTCTCTTCCCTCTATGGATTGATGGAAATGAGATGAAGCTGACCCCCGGACCCTGCCACAGTGTCGCTCTGACAATTCTCTGACCTCATTTTTTAACAAAAAAAGAAAATCTCTTAGTCCTACAACCCAGTGGTTTCTGGCACACGAGACAAGAAAAGCAGTGAGTGGAAATCACATCCATTACAGATGATTACTCAAATATTTGACATTACCACATCTCATCTCTCTAACTCAGGGTATATAATTACCTAAGTGGAGAATGTGTTTAATTTAGCTTTAATATAACTTCACACATGTCTCGTAATTGCTGGTAATACTCGAGTATGAACTCATGTAACCTGCGAGACAAATCAGCTGATCAAAATAAAGGCCTGTCAGTTCACTTTGCTTTTAACACAGTCTGGGCATCTTGAATTATTCACTTTCTCTATGTGTGTGTGTATGCGTGTGTGTGTGTGTGAGAGAGAGAGAGAGAGAAAGAGAGAGAAAGAGAAAGAGAGAGAGAGAAAGAAAGAGAGAGAGAGCGTTATCTTTCAACCCCCTGTCATTCACTTAATCCTCAGGACATAGCAAGCACACACACACACACACACACACTATATTTTTATAGAGTTACACAGTCTGCATAACCAACATTCATTTGTGTATGAATAACACACGCATGTATTTAAACACTGTCTCTATTTTATCTTTCTCTCCTTTACACACACTTACACACACACACACACACACACACATTCAGAAAACATCAGCTACAAATGGTTTACTACCCTCATGAGTGTTCAGACATAAATATCAGTAAGGTCATATGCTTTCATGTGGAAAGGCCAGTGTCTGGGGATCTGGCATCAGGAATTCACATAACAGAGTGTAGGGTATTATTTCAATAAGCCCAACTGGCATATACTAAGTCGATTTGAATGAATAAAAATGGCTTTGTAAGGAGACTACATGGTTTGTATGCCCACTGCCAATGCCTGTATAATATAAGTGCTTACTTTAAGGCTAGCCAAGGAGTAGGACTATTTCATTCCCACACCTCTACACCTGACATCTAATACAGCGAGGAGCAGAGGTCTGCAGCGCTGCTTCCTGGCCGGGCCCCCTTTTGCTCCCAGGTTGACTGTAATACCGCATAATTTACTGGTTTTAATGTACATATAAATTGTTTTCTGTAGATTGCTTTTCTCTCCAAATCCTTTGTCAAGATGTCCTCAGAGCGCACGACCTAGGGGGATTATCTTATTATGGTTGTTTTAAAAGGAATAATTTCTCAGTGCTCAACCTTTTACAGGCATCCAGAAACTCTGAGGGCTTTGTGTTTGGGGAAAATAGCTTCAATATCAATGCAGTGCGAACCATCTAAGAATAAATGCGTATTCATGCTGTTTATTTGCATAAAGTACTGTACATTTATGAATGAAATGCTTGGCTGATTTATTTATTTTTTTATTTTTTGAAGCATTGAAATTAAAATTGGGAACAAATTGGATGAAAGATTTTCAGCAGATGTGTTGAGACAGTAAAAGTAAGCCTGGGAATATTCTGAATTTAGTAGAATCACGTTAAGGCTCAGAACAAATACTGTGTTTTTTAACAATAACATTAAATGGATTATTTTCTCATTCCCATCTCGAGCCGGTAGTCGCGAACCGACAATGTTGCTCCACTCTGCTTGCACCAGCGCTTCCATTAATTCCCTCATTGATTGGCCAGACACTGGGATCACCTAGCCAGATCTAAATCAGTCACTAATTAAAAGAGCAAGATGAAAAGCAGCCGACACCGCAGCCCTTCAGGACCTGTAAGGTGAAACATTCTGTAACAGCTACAAACTAGGAAGCTGCTCAAGACTCTCGGCAGAGAAAAAAAAAAAGCACGTAGCTCTGCATAGTAATGACTCACAATCTTATTCTGAGGATAAACAGATTAAACTGGTGTGGGAAACCTTCACTGATAACTAGTGTGCCTTTGTACAAGGTCACACACAGGCAGGTACACTCACAATCGCACAAACAGATGTTGCATGCATAGACTTCATGTGACAGGATGCTCACACACTTACACACCCATACATTTAACAACATTTTGAATGAGAGGGAAAGCTAGTCTCAGGTACCGCATGTTGTTGATTGTGTCTGCTTAAAATCTAACGCTGCGCCGTTCAAATATTGTGGCCCAGGTTGGACTGCATTCGCAGCACATCTGGCTCTGCCCCCGCTCATAACCAGAGGTGTTAGAAACACTTCTGTGAGCCTATCCTATAAACGGTGGTGGATCAGTTTGGATCAGGAAATGCAAAGATCGGGAGAGGAATTTAAAGATTGAGACCAGCGGAGTCTCAGATGATTCTCGAGAGTAAAAGGTGGTGAGAGGTTAGTGAAAGGGAATGTCAGAACCCCACGGTGTTGTCACAGACAAATCCAAAAAGCCCATTAATGTTGTGAACGTTGTTTCACAGCAACAAACATAAAATATCTGTCTGTTTTTTTTCCTCCAAGTCTTGACACATGAAGCTCCGGTATCTCATCAAAGAGGTGTTCGGTAGTCTGAGATGGCCACAGCTCTTTATGATGGTTTCAAATCTTATTGTACAGAACATAATTACGAGCAGCCGGGAGGGAAGAACTGTTCACATGACGAGATATCAGAAATTTCTGACAGCTATGATTTTCTACTCTGAGGGGGGGAAAAAAAAACTACACAAGCGCTGAAAATAACAAGTGGCAAAATGGCTGCAAAGCCACCAACACTGCAGTTACATCTAAATAAGATCCTATGTTAACACTAATATGATCGATTCAGCCTGTGAAAAATCAGCTGCACACAGTTTGTTTGCCTCTGGTTTAGTTGTTAATGAACTGCTAAATATACGAAGAGCAATGAATATAGCTAATTTAGCTTAATTTTATTTATTTAGTGCGACTAACCATCTTGAAATAATGCATGAATGCTTCCAAGTTGGAATAACGAGAGGTTTTCCCATTCTTACTCCGCTAATAAGGCATGAATTCAGCATTAGTAGTGCACTAACATGTCGTTATCAAGTTTCACAAACAGCACACATTAGCATAAGCACATGCACATACAGTATGTGCTCAAAAAACAGCGCCTCACTACCTACAGACGGTTTGACGGGAACTGTAATCAGCAGTCTTAATATTTGGGTATAGATGACACGGCAGCCAGTGCCAACAATTGATCTTCTTGTTATTTCCCATCACTGCTTGCTGCGCAAAATGTGTGAATGAGTGTGTGTATTTCCCAAAGCCGGGGCATTTGAAAGAGAATATGCCACAGTTAACACTGAACAGATCACATTACAATCAACTGGATGAGCCCGATCAGCACCAGACCAAGGTTGAGGTCATTTATTGGCTCATTCAAAAAAAATAGATTGAAATTGCTATTACATAATTGAAAGGAGAGCATTCACTCCTAATCACCTTTCAGGAGGTAGACTAAAGAAGGCTTTGATGTGAAAAAATGTCCAATTTGAATAATGAAACCCCGCAACCTGAATTGAGAACAAATTAATCCAGACCCTGAGTCACAATACCTGCGTTCCAAGTGCGTTGAACATTTCGTTCTTTTCAGTGTCAAAAACCAGGAGAGGCTCTGCAAACCTGTTTCAAGTCACGAGGCCAGTTTTAGCAGCTGGAGCTATTTACATGCAGAGATGAAGCACATTAAAACAAGCCCAGGAACATCAAACTATCTTCATCAGAGCCTGTCTTCCATCTCTCAGCGCTGACGTTCCCTCTTCCTTCCTTGTCTTCCGCTCCTTGTTGTACTGTAGATAACACGGTGTGCAAATTCCATTCAGGTGCAAGCACACATATTTGCATTTGTAACAGCTGTATAGTCTGCACCTGCTTATGAAGGAATTCCACATTCAAGCTTGAACGAAAATAAAGCAAAGCTATTTTTATACGAAGTGATAAGGCAATAAAACAGGTTCAACTTTGCACCTGCTACCTGCACCTAGTAAATCCGGCACAGTCACTCCAGTACAAAGCCCGTTCTAAATGCTAGCTGCCGGGTTCTTTGAGAGGAGAATGACAAAGGGTTTTAACAAAGCTGGCCCTACATGCAGCGCGGGAAGTCTCACAGATCAGGAAGCATGACACAGCAGCCCACGGGTGACATGCGACATGGGCCTCAGACGCGGGCGAACATAGTTTTTATAAATGCCCCCATTTCCTCTTTTTAATAACCACTTATGCTGTCATTTCCTGCCACATCCATCATCATGAAGGACCGCACCACACCGCTGCAAAACGCTGCGTGCCGCAAAACATTCCTGCACATCTCTCCGTCCTTTCATTATTCCTCTTCATCCGCCTTTACTCATATATACGCATGTGTGCGTGCGCACTCGAGATGTATATGTGCCGTATAGGGTCTGTAAGTGTGTGGATGCCATGGGTGATGTCCCAAGGTCCTCCCTTATCCAAAACTGTGACCGGTGTGTGTGCGCGCGCAATATGCCATTCATTGTGTGTATTTTTGGGTATGCTCTTTGTGCGCGTGTGTGTGTGTCTGACTGCATACCCATGGGTATCTGCCTGAATGTACTTTTTGAGTGTGTGTGTGTGTGTGTGACTGTGTATTGCATGCAGCCATGTGAAGCTGTGTGCCTGCTAGCTGCCTCCAGACTTGTATTCCCAAAACAAAGCCGCAGGGCTTTGGCTTAGATGTATGAGTGTGTGCGTGTGTGCGCACCTGTTTGATAGTGACTGTGCAAGGAGTGCGCGCTAAATTCTCCCTCACTGTTTGTACCTGTCTGTGTGATTTTGTTTATGAATGTGTCTCTCTGCCAGCCTGTCCATCTGTCTGTCTATTTCCATCTCCACCTGTTTGTTAAATGACTTCTATCTACGATGTGTGTGTGTGTGTAGGTGTGTGTTTAACTGTCTTTGCTAGTCCTGGTGCAAAGTTAGGCTGTAACTGGGCCGGCAGCGGCACCTCGGGGTTGCCAAACCAGAGCAGCTGCCACCATACTGGAAAGAGATTCTTAGATATGTAGTTTAGATGGTGGTTTAACGATTTCTAATTCTCTCCAGCATCATAATTGTGTTTTGAATTCATACTGTACCATACTTTATTCTGAAAAACTGCATTTTCATCATTCCCAGAGTACCACTTGTACCTCCCCCAGCAACTGGTTACCCCTTGAATTCAGTATCTGAATCTGTATCTGAGACACACGACTTTCTGAAAACTTGTGGAGGAGCAAGCTACACAAACGATGCCCGGTTTCCCATCATGGAACAAGATAATTTATCTTTTCCCCACATTTTGTCATAATCTAATGCACCATAATGTCACGATTACATTTAATTAGTGGTAGGTACTTTGAGTTGTCACTGATGGCTTGGCAGCTGTGACAGAAGCCATCAGCGGAAATCTGCTGTACCTTTACCAATTAGTTTTTTTCAGTTCAACATTTCCTTAATTTTGCATGATTTAAACTTTTTAAATTTAAATTTAAGCAGCCGATTCTCTACTAACTATCTATCTTTCTGCTGCAGTGTGTAGGGCTGGCAACTGTCATTTTTTTTCATTATTGATTCATGAAATGTTAAAAACAGTCAAAACATGCCATCATAACTTCCCAGACACCAAGATAATCTTTTCAGATATCTTGTCCAAAGACCAAAAATCCTCACTTGGAGAAGCTGGAGCCAAAAAAAGAAAAAAATGTAGCAATCAATCAATCAAATGAAACGTTACTGAGTTTTTCACTCAAGCAACCTTTACCCTCCTGAAATTTTACACTTTTAGTAGACTGAGTTGTTATTTCTTCGGTCTTTAAAACAGGCAGAACAAACTGTCAACCGTTTGACATTTATCTTTTCAGTTGTAACGTGCGAAAGCTCGTGTTGTATTAACTGATCATGGTTCAGTTTTGAGGTATCGCTGAACTGCTCTCACTGTTGCTGTTACTGTGTTTGCCATCAACTAATGTTTGGAAAGTGTTTCACTCAAAGACAAAATGAGCTCATGCATTAAATAAGACTGTAGTCTGCAATTTAGATTTAGGTTTCTATTTAAAAAGCTCATTTGATTAATTGCGTACCCCGCTGATTTCAGTGCAGGGCATTCCTCACTGAAAGTCTATAGATTTATTGGTGAAAATATGGATTTGCAGTTAACAAGCACGTTTTTTTTTTTCTTGCCATGAATCATTTTTTTTTACAATCAAAACATTGCCCACGTCACACGACACCCCACGTTTACAATTCTTGGCTCGCCGCTGTTTCAAGCCGGAGTGAAAACGCAACTCGTTCGTCAATACAACCCGGAGTAGAGTCCAGAAAAGAACATTGGGAAAGGGGAGCACTGTAATCGCTCCAAAACACCAGCCTCTGATCTCGTTAAAACACTAATTGATGTTCTATGTTAACGAGCTTTACCTTAATTAGTGGTATTAGAAAGAACACTGGGTGTAAGGTGTGGAGAGGGGTCCGGGTGGGCGGCAGGATTGAGGAAACTATCCACTAATGTTGCATCAAACAGCTGATGAAAGGGGAGGTGGGAGAAGGCGAGGGAAAAGGAAACCGTGCGGAGGAAGTCACAGGTTGCAGGGGTGAGAGGAGAGACGGAAAGGATCGAGGCGAGAAGAAACAGGGGGATTGGCAGAAGAAAAGAGAGACAAGCGAGGGGAGGGGTGGGGGGGGTCGGAGATCGAGCTAAGCTTGAAGGTTTTCTGAGTAAAAGTCAATGAATCAATGAGGTGAAATTGATGAAGAGCAAGGGGGATGGAGCAAACGAGTGCACAAATGTTGACTCTTCCTCTCATCGCTTCTTCTGTGCCTTCCACCCATGTCCCCCCTCTGATATCCGACTCCAACCAATCCCCCCCTTTTTACTCTCCCCGTCGTTCTGCTGCCTTTCAAATCTCTCACCCCGGCTTCTCCTCTCATGCCTTTTCTCCACCTCCACCTCCTCCTCCTCCTCCTCCTCGCACCTTCTCTCATCTCCCGCTCCCTCCACACCTTCTGTCTCTCTCATCACCTCTCCTCTTCACTCACCCTCCCCTCCCCTCCCCTCCCCTCCCCTCCCGTCTACCCCTACTCACAGCTGGTACAGTACAGATCTCTCTGGGCAACTGTACGACAGATCGGCAGAGAAAAAAGGGGGGCTCTGCTGACACTGAAGGCAACACTTTACGGGCAGCAGTGCATGCAGCACACTGCTGCAGTATGCCCGTGTGTAAATTTCACAGGGCTTTGCGAGGGAAAAGCGATAAAAAAAAAACTGAACAGGGCACGTCACCTGTGGGTGAAAAGAGCTGATTGAAATGGATATCAGCGAGAGAACTCAGCCGAGAGAGCGGAGAGACACCAAACACCCCACAGAAACGGGAAAACAAACAACACATTAATTCCAATTTCCATCTGGATAAATGCATTCGGGAGGCCTCACAATGCAGCCCAATAAATTTGATCTTGCACTCCCAAATCACTGCAGCAAATCTGTAAGAGAGGCAACACCACGGCTCTCTCTCCGTTTTACAGGTCAACAACATGATCTTCTCTCCTGGTGGTCTCTGTGGTCCAGGGCCTTTCTGTTGTTTTTGTGTTTTTTCCGTGGGGATGATGGCGGTGGATTGTGTTTTTGCGCCTGTTACTCACTTCCCCCTCTATGAAAGTACTGCAAGGCGAAATACAAAAGTTATTTGGGCGCCCAAAGGGGTTGCAAATTTAGCAATCTACATACAAAGTGAAATCTCTCACACACTCCTTTCACCCAGCTGGAGAAAAAAAAAAGAGAGAGAGAGAGAAAGAAAAAGAAAAACGCCTGTTCCAGCTGTCTGTCTGAGAGTGTTTGAGGCAAGTCAGCCCGTCGGGGGGGAAGATTCCTCGGTGGCAACAGAGGGATAACTGTGCGCTGCCATACGCCCAAATATTCAGCGTATCGGGATATAAATAGATCAAGAGGAAAAACTGATCGGCAATCTTGCGGGCTTAGCTGTGGCTACACACACACACACACACACACACACGCACTAACATTGACCACACAGCCTGAGAAAATGAGCATCAACAGATATGATCACCTCAATTAATACATCCGCAGCAGAGTGAGGAGGAAACTGCAGCCAGAGCCGGTGTTTAAAGACTTAAACGGAACCAAAAGTCTGCCTTTATTAATAATAGATAGAAAATCCCTGCCAGACGAAATCACAGCCTAAAGGTTTAGTCTATATGATTAATTGAACTGTCGGTAATCTGTGCGTGTGCGTATCGTCGGGATATCTAAGCCGGCTGCTGTGAGGAACCTATGCGTTAAGGAGCTGGTGAGTTTTCAGGCGCAGCAATGACAGAGGGGTCAAAGCCCCGGTGCGCCGGCCGTTTCCACCTCTCCATCCCCGGCCATCCATCTCTCCATCACAAGCGGCCGTACAGATGCCGACACCCGAGCCCCCCTATTCCTAGTCTCAATGACGCGTAGCACCCTCTCACTGCCCGAGCCGCAATTAATCTAAGCGGCACAGAGTCTCTGTGTGTGTGTGTGCGTGTGTGTGTGTTTGTGTGCGCAAAAAATATATATAAATATATATATAAATGCCTTCGCACTGCAAATATCATTCAAATAAATGTACTTACTGTTTTTCACCAGCCTTTCCCCCCTCTTTTCCTGCGTCCCTCCATCCTTTTTCACATCCTTCCTTTTTGAGGTATCCGTTTTGCGGGTGTCCCCCCCCCACGCCGCCGCCGCCACCATACACGCACACACACGCACGCACACACACACACACGCGCGCGCACACTCACGCCGGGAAAATATATCTCTAAATATATATATGTTCTACATGTATTCAATTTCTCCGATCTCTCTCTTTACCTCTCTCCCTCCCTCTCTCCTCTCCTCTCACACACACTCTCTCTCTCCCTCTCCCTCTTTCCCTGTTCTTTTGTTAAAATTCAGTATATGCGCCCCGTCACCTAGCAACCGTCAACCTCTCTCTCTCCCTCTCTCTCTCTCTCTCTCTCTCTCTCTCTCGTTTCCTCCCCCCTCCCTCCCTCTCTCCATCACTGGCGACACGTGTTGAATGCTAAACTTAGCGGTCCGGAATAAAATTAATAAAGGGATGGCCGCTCTCTATCCCCCCCGTTTTCTCTGCCTTTCCTCCCCCTCTCTCTCTCTCTCTCTGTCTTTCTCTCTCTCTCTTTCACTCTTGCGAGTATCATACTGCAATATAAATATTTACTAGAACCACTCAGCCCTCTCATTGCCCCCCCCCCCCTTCCTCCCTCCCTCCATCCTCCTCCCTTGCATCCCTCCACACCCCCCCTTTCCCATCCATCCATCCATCCATCTCTGGCTCCCTCCCTGCATCCCTCCCTTGCCGTCCTTTTTTTTTTTTTTGCCTTTTTTCCTCCTGCCTCCTATCGCCTCTTTCTGCTTCTCCAAGCAAAACCGAGGCGCCACACCACACCAGCATCTGTGGATCCACATGTGAGTGTCACCCTGCCCGGTGCTTTGCTTTTTTTTTTTTTTTTTTGTGCATGAAGAGCTGCAGAGAGAGCGAGTGTGTGTGTGCGCGCGCACGCGTTTGAATGAGAAATCTATGCTACAGTAGCATGTCAGTGACCATGTGTGAGCAGCTTGCAGAGAGTGGAGGAGCATGCAGTATCACAACGCTGCAGCTCAGATAGTGAACTCCTGGTGTTGTGACTAGAAAATGAAATATTTATCTTGAAGCAACTTTTTTCGAACCATTTGTGGGAGAGAAAACGCTACAGCGGGAGCGTGCTAGATCATGTTTTGTTTACAGTTCTCTTTTATCCAAAGGTGTATCTCTGGGGGACACAAAGTACATTATATTTGGGATGTGTTGTTATCTTCTCCTCAGTCAGCCTCCCGTTTCTCTTTCTCTTCCTCTGTGTGTAATCTGGGATCAGCGCTAATCAATGAAGCAATAGTTTGCCTCAGATCATCAGCAGAATGCGCACTGCTCTGTAAATGATCTAAATGATTGGGGTTTAACCTTTTCGTCAGACCTTGCGTTGTCTTTCGTGATCACGCGCGGAGAAATACACATATATACACACAGAGCAGGGCAAAAGTCTCACTGTGTTGATAGAAATGTGTCTTGCCCCCGGAGGTTTGGTCAGTGATGGACACACACCTTCATTCCATCTAATTGAACAATCATCAATATGAGACTGACTCCACACGTGCTGGAGAGGCATTGTGTATGGATACGTGTGTGTGTGTGTGTGTGTGTGTTGTGTGGATCAATGACTAGAGGCGATGTCCCCTTTATCTTTGAAAGGTCTGAGCTGTGCTGAACCTGCAGCACTCTTCTAAACACAGTCATCATTAAGCTCTCCTTTAGATGCCTACAGGTCACTGCACAGTGTGTGTGTGTGTGTGTGTGAATGGCTCTGGTTTTATTCACCCTATCATCAGCATTGCTGAGATATTTACTGCTCTCCTGCAGTACAGTTTGTGGTGCTTAGAGAATTAAAAAAGTGTCCTCGTTACTTAAGATAATCCACAGAACAAGCTGTCAACAGTTTCCACATTAGAAAGTAGTTCCAATAAACAAAAACATCTTGGTAATGGATCTGAAACTGGAAAATGTGTTTTTAGTTTAAGGCAGGAAACGTTGCTGGACTGACCCTTTAATCTACTATAAACTGAAATTGAGAGTTACACACTAAACAAGTGTAGATTTCACACTGTGTCGTGTGAACTTGGACTGATGTCCCTTGCCCTTCACTGTTTTTCTTCAAGTCGACTGACTTGCTCAGGGGCTGCCAACCTCTACACAAAGGTGTAAATGGTGTGTAATTACAGGTTTAGCCATGAAATATGATTTTTTTACTGAAAGGTGTTCCCAGTCCAAAACCTGAAGATATTAAGTTTACAGAGTGAATTAAAAAATGATTAATTAACTGTTGAAATGTTCACACAAACACACATACACACACATCAGTCTCCACCTGCCTGTTTCCACATGGCATGTCCTGTGAATGACGCCGCATTAACAAACAATTAAGAACGAAAACTGCTGTATTTACTCTGCATGTACGCTCGATGTGGTCGGTTTTAGGACTCGGCCCATATGGCAATAAAGGTTGGGATGTAGGGCGATTAAGATGATCAGTGCGTCCCAGCCCAGTGATTAGGCTCCAGATGGTATAGAAGGACTGGTGGCCGCTGACTCTGAGCCATACGATTTGTGATAAGGGATCCATATCTGGTTCAGCGATGCGTTCGCTGTCGCTGCTTTTGTATTAATAGGCCAGATACACATCAGCCATTCATATTTTCTGCTACGGGGGGGGGGGGGGGAGAAAGGTGAGCCAGCCGCTGTACTCTTCATATTCCTCTTGTTATCTGTGTTTGCCACGTGCATTCATCTTCATTTGCATTCATCAATCAATTCATCATCACAGCTCGCCCGTACGCTCCTCTGTCTTTTCCTTCCTGTCTCTACGGCGGCCTCTCTGTATTGCCTGGGGCCTATGGAGATATCAGTGTAGTAACATTAGGGTTTATGAGGCATGTGATGGTATGCGTCATCGCTGTGTTTACTCCACAGTGTGTGTCGGTATGCTCCTGTGGCACGCAAAGACCTACTGAGTACATTTACATGACAGTGCGGGAACGTGTTTTCCTCTTCTTCTTGTTGTTAATGAAGGTTGGACGTATGATGGAGCCACATTGCTGATGCTTTGCTGATGTATGTTTGTTTTCCCAGTTCCACTTACTGTCTGTGAGAACACGTGGGTGTCCGTGTGCTGGAGAGTGAGAGAGGCAGTTTGAATTTTGTTGTTTGGTCTAATTGATGTGACTGGGCTCCCCTATCTCTATTTACGCATCTGTTTAGCTCAGAGCTAACAATCAAACAATAAGGTTTCCTCTCTCTCTTTCTCTCGATCTAAAACACACGTATACAAATACGCACATGTACAGAAACGCAGGAGAATACTCGTGTTGGTGTTCGTGTCGCAATAGAGCGACAGCATCTCAGACCAAAATAGATGAGCACTGCGACGGACCAGACTCCATTAAAAACAAGAATTTTATCTTAAATCATGAACAAACACTTAATCCCCATTGAACGGAAACAAAATAAAACAATCACCAACTCCAATCTGCTTTAGATAAATCCTTACTTCACAGAGTTAGAGCATTAAATCAACTTTATTTAACTTATTTACCACAAAATTCCAGATTCAAAATCACTTTGATGCTACACTGACTTGTAACTGGGTGAATAGTGTCTCTGTCACGAGAAGTACGTAATGCTTTAGTCACGCACCACCAACTATTTCACTGATTTTGTTGGAACTGGATCTTATTTTATGGAGAAAATGCGTTTTGGTTTTCCCTGCTCCAGCCTCTCTGCCTTAACTCTCCGTGATTTACAGACGAACAGTTTTACAGTTTCTTGACGGACAGTAAACTGCTGTTAAATTGCTAAATGTACCTGCTGTTAGCTGGTTAGTTAGTCACACTGGCTGGACTGTGACCTCAGAGCAACACTGGAGAGTTTACATTTTGGTACCACAAGTGCTTTGGACCGCAGAGAAGAGGAGGTTTCCAGGCCCCGCATGAGAGGGCCGGGGATGTAGACGGGGAGCAATGTAGAAATGGGCACCAGAACCGGAGCCGTGTGAGCGGGAAACGTAGCCTGGCTCAGCAGAGAGCGGAGGATGTCAGAGAGGATGCTGATGGAGGAAATTAAGAACAGAAAAAGAGAAAGTGACCAAGCAAAAAGCTGCTGGACAAGAGTAAACGTGGGACTGACTTCTAGTTGTTGGCCAGAGCTTTGTGAGATAAAAGGCCTAAAGTAATATTAGCTGGCTGCTATGTCTTGTGTTGTTGCATTTTAACTAATTGTTTCAGCTGTACTTGTATAAACTGTTTAATAATTAATTAAGAATCATATTCTATGTATTGTATTAAAAAATCTCATTATTTAAGTAAGTACAGCTGTCAGACACTCAGGTAAAGTAAACTATGTTAAAGTTGGACCATAATTCTAGTACCAAATAGTTCCAGATGCTGAAACAATGTGCAATAAATACAGGAGACGGTTAAAACTTGTTACTTTCTGTGGAAAAGGTTATTTTCATTAATTATTAATCTGTCAGTTATTTTCTCGGTTAACAGATTGTTGAGTCTGCATCTCCAAAAATAGTGAATTATGCCCGTGACAGTTTCCCAGAGCCTGAGGCGATGTCTTCAAATATCTTGTTTTGTCCAAAGAGGAGCCAAAAAAAACTCAAGCGATCCTGGGTGGCAAAGAAAAGCTGCAAATCGACACACTGGAGAAGCTGGAAGCTTCAAACTAATCAATCAGTCTACTAATCGATAGCTTTAAATCATCACCACTCAATGAGCTCGACACCTGTTGATGAAGCACACTGACAATCTGACTCATCAGCCGCTTTTTTAACTGTATTTCTGTTTTATCCATTTCGTACTGGCTCGAGGAAACAGAAGATACAACTTGAGCATTTTAATTTTATGAAATTTCATATTTCTGCTAGTTTCTACATCCATTTGTCATGATGATTATTATATAATATATATAATAACTACACAGCAGGATACATTAGGATGTCAATATTAGCTACAACAGAAAAATGCTGCTTATACTCTGAGGGGCTATTTGGACCTTTTCATACATTTTCCTAAAAATATGTATGAACTTTTACTTAAGTAATATTTTCAACACTTTTTACAGTAAGGTATTTTTTTTTTTTTTTTTTAAATAAAGGCTCGAAATACTTCTTCCACCACTGCACTGTTTTCATGTACGGTTTAGATGGTCCACCATCTGGAACTTTAAAGTTGGCTGTTTAATAGCTTTGTTTTGTTTATTTTTTATTTTTTTATTTATTTTAATTTTATTGGAAAATCCAAATAATAAACTAAAACAAATGGTGGCCCTACAGCTTGGGCAGCTGACATAATAAACTAAACAAATGCTACGTTAGACTCTGGCTGATAAAGAAGCACGTTCCCACAGAGTTGTTTTTATTTTTGAGTGACATGAAATTCGGCTTTTCTGGCTTGTGTTTCAGAAACTGGAAGCAGGGGAGACGTTTTCAGTGCACTCGGTGTCCCAGGTGGTGCATTCTTATTTTTCTCTCTTAATTGATATTTACAGTATTTTAAGGCTTATTTATATTTACCACTCTAGAAAAAATAATGCCATCACCCCACACCCCACAGACTTTGTGCACAAGCAGGGCTAAAAGACTGATATAGTGCAGCTAATGAGGTTAATTAAGAGAGAAAAGATCCTTTATAAAGGTTAATTGGTGACTCTAATTGCCCGTAGGTGTGAAAGTGAGTGTGAATGGTTGTTTGTTTCTATGTGCCCTGTGATGAACTGGTGACTTGCCCAGGGTGTACCCCGCCTGGACAAGCGGAAAATGGATGGGTGGAAGATCCTTCATGATTTCCATGTTCCTGTCATTACTGCAGGACCGACCCATTAAAAGATAGGTAGAAAGAAGGTGACCATAAGGAGTGTGAGATTGTGGGGCTGTGAGAAGGCTTCCAGTGTCTCAGAGGAGTCATGTCAGACTGGCAGTACACTCCACCTGAAATTGAATTTGACATGCTCCCACAGGCCAAATGGCGGTTTTGAGTGTCACATTTAACTCCGATCGCTGCAGTGTGTGAGGGCTGGTCTGCTGAGCTTGTTGAAATATATCCCGTGGCCCAGCTCACTGATGCATGTTATTTGATATTTTTATTTAAAATTTCCGGCTCCGTCATTTTCTCTCACCGTGACGAGAAAGTTCCTCCATCTGGCATGGATGTCGTTAAACAAACAGACCTCAAGCCGCAGGGGATATACTGCGATTTCCACACGGTGCCGCATTAAACAGCCGTTTGTAAACTCACCAAATTTTCTTTTCTTTTGGAGAATAGCAGTCTTACGGCTACTGGGATGATGTTCAGAGCCTGAATGGACATTAGAAACATGAAGCTTTGACATACAGCAGATGAGATGGAGACAGAGTGTGGACGGCTTCAGTAAAGAAGAGTGAAGGGAGCCACAGAGCACTGCCATGTTTTTAAAAGAGCTCGAGATGGCTTTTTCAACTTTCTTTAAATTCCTCCACCTCGCATGCCACACTATATGTGTGCATTTACTTTGCATTCAGTCCCCGAGTCTATCTCTCTTTCCCTTTTCCTCCCACTTTCACACACCGGGCAGAAAGTGAGGGAAAGTGGCAATTGAATTTCCTTTCAGCGGTGGTGGATGTGGAATAGGAAAAAGTTCAGGGCCACAGTGCTAGCCTCTATCTCATGCAGACACTGAACGCAGCCTTAATCCATTCCTCTGCCCTTCCCCTTCCACACATAGTCGTCTCCAAATCCCCTCCACTCCGTTCCTGGAATAAATTATTTCATTTCTTTTTGGTCCGCGGCGTTTTTATTCGTCTCTGTGGTGCGCCTCGACTTCTGTCCCTGTGGAGAGCCCTGATGAATGTGTTGGGCTCACACCCTCTGATCATCCCTGCTCTGAACGCCTTTAGATACACACTGGCTTCTGGCTGACTCCAATGCACATAAGGGCTCTCTCTCCTCTCCTCGCTCTCCTCCTCCTCCTCCTCAGTTCTCTCAGACTCACAAATACACAAAGGAATAATGCAAGCTATAGAATAGATCTGGATCCTTTATCTTTTTCTTCACACGCAAACTCTGCAGAGACAAAAACACATTTTCACTCTCCTCTAAGGATATGAGCTGGCGCTGTTGTTCCTTGTTCAGATTAATGATGACATTTAAGAACACTGAACAATTTCAAATAACATCTATAATTCATCTGGGAGCATACAATGTATGGAATTCGGCCTATATCGCTGAGCTAATGAAAGCTCTTAAAAGCTGCAAATGAATTATTCTTTTTTATAATTTGAGTCTCAGGACTTGATTAGCAGAGCAAGGAGCCCGTGTGCGTGTAATGGCATGTGTTAATATGGCCGCACACCTAGTGTGTGCGTGTGTGTGTGTGTGTTTGGAGGAAATAATGGCAGCTGTTGCACTTTTTCTTGCGTCACGTCGTCATGTTGGGATGCTGCGCTGATTGGCGTGGCCTGGGCTGCTGCCTGGATCCCCCTAACGATGTCAGCTAAGACCTCATCTTCCTCACTGGCGTGTGCACGTTTCCCAGCGGGACACAGCTTGACAACACGAGATTGGGATTCGATAAGGATAAGTGAGCGCTCTGTTTCATCCAGATCTCCAAGGGATTCACTTCTAACTTCTAACACCAAAAAGCACACATACACACACAGAAACCACATTCCCCCTGGCGGGCGGTCCTCCAGTGGTATCAATTAAGGAGCTGGTCCAATCAATGTCTTAGCACCAGCCTGATACTCAACTACAAGGAGATTAAGACTAAGCTTACATCTTAAGTCAGAGGAGCCTGTCACACAAAACATACATCAGTACAAAGACCCCCTACTCACAAAACACATTATACATCTCAACACAAAGAGCGCACAACCAGCCTGCTTTTTGTCTGCTGTGTGAGCTGCATCTGGCGGCGTTTTGAAAAGAGGACAATAATGGAATGTGTACTTTCTCTTTCTCACTGTTATGCTTCTCTCCTCTGGTCTCTCTCTTTGCTAGGCTAAAGTCTGACCTAAATACTTCTGGTTTTTGATGATTGGACCAAAACAGAGATCAGAGGCGTCCGGCAGGCTTGTCGTGATAGTGGAGAAAAGGGAGGGAGGCTGAAGATCCGGACACACTTACAGAGAGATGCTGGTACTTACCACTCTTCATAACTGTACAACACGGAGCTCATAAAGCAGTCAGACTTTATCCTCACAGACGGCTGAATCTGAATCTTAAATCTTACTCAAAGCCTTACCTTTCACCCTGCAGTGAGATGAAAAAGCTGCAGCCTATCAGCTCCGTGTCCTCCAACCAAGCCATCGCTAATCCAGGGGCGGGCAGGAGGGGTCCATCATTCACACGATTGGAGGGGACATCAGAGAACCTTTGACCTTGGCTTGTGACCACACCTTGAGATTGAAGAGTCGGTAATGCAGCGATGGCAGCTGGCCCACCAGTTAATGATCTGCTCCTTCAATACAAATCCATACAACTGCACTGACACATAGAAACATGCACACACACACACACACACACAGGGACACACACATTGTCTTTCTACCAAACACACGCGTGCACATGAACACAATCGAAGCAGGAAACAGAGGTCAAAGAACGCCTCACCAGTTTCCTAAGTGCACCCATTCATTTTTCATTTAATGATGTGAGGGGATGTGATAGGTGTAAGCACCGTGATGAAGTCCCCTCCAATTCCATCACCGCTTCCTCCTCCGTCCTGCAGGACACAAAATAAGGACGGGCAGCTCTGACCAGGAGGAAAGTTGAAAAATGTTTCAGTCAGATTAAAGTACCGCACCGCTTCCTCAGCTGAATTTTAGATATCATTGTCGAGCGATTCATTGTGTAGTTCATTGCAAAAGTAAAAGATTTAGCTGAAATTTCATTGCACACATGAACCACTGTTTTCTAACCTAAAGGATTCAAAATCAACTTACAGATTTTGACTGAAACAATCTTTTTTTTCAGCTACAAATATTAAAAAATCATGAGAGTATAGATGTGTTGCGGATGACCTGGAGGTTAAGGTGCCAAACAGGAACTGCTATGTCCAGCTGGCTATAAAAACACATGTATATAAGGGCTAAGGGCAGAAGGTGTTGTATGCATGTACAGATTGTAAAGCCCCCTGAGGCAAATTGTGATTCTGGACTATATAAATAAAATTGACTCAACTCGACATGTAAACACACACAAGCACATTGTGACCTGAATGCGATCAAAATCGGCCAGACCACATTCGGAGATGGTGATGGGATCTCAGCCGGGGGTGCAAATGCAACTCATAGAGCGTGACCAAATTCTTTAGAAAAAAAATTAATCTACCAAGTTGAACAGTCATCTAACTCCTCATCTAGCTGCCCGGCAAACGCTACATGTAGCCGTATCTGGAGTCTTACCATGTAAAAAAATTTTTTTTGAAAATTCCTTTCCTTGACCTGGAACGCATCTCTTATTTTGCCTGACTAATTTGCATATTGAGATCCGATCACAAAGCTGACAGAATCAAGATAATGAGAACGCTTATTAATACCATGTCCCGCTGATCAGATGTTATTATCCAGATAATGTATCCAGATACAGATCTCATGTTAAAACCAGCTGTAAGTAGAGATCCTCCGGCATGTCTTTTCTTACATTTCCTGTCATCGCTTTACTGTGATATCTCAAATTAAGGTATGAAAGTAAAATGATTAGACATTTCAAAATAGTGTTTCTCTGAACTATAACTAGCCCCATACCTGTCTTTGATCTCAGGGAAGTAATCTCAGACTACAGTAAACATCCATTTCATCCTTTAATCAATCAAGGAACCAATCTTTTGATCAGCTCCGTAATTTGCAGGATCAGTCATCCAAGAGCGCTGCCATTCCTCGCCATGGTTACCATTAACATATTTCCCAAGCTGCAAGCCGCAATTACATAATCAATCAAAGTAATCAATGACTTGATCAACTGATGAATACACATCTAAGTCACCGCCAGTCAGATTCTGCGTTCAAACCTGCGGTGACGCATTTGCTGTCAGAGCTCTGTGTGCGCGTTGAGTCCGGGGAGAATTGAGGCAGAGACGAGAAAAGCACACCTCAGCTCTCTGAAGTGGCTTCCCTTCTCTAAACACTGATCTGATAAGATAGGAGCAAACCCCAACAGGAATTTGTTTTTTCGCCGCTCTTTCACCGCAGAGCGGATGATAGCAAAGACACGTGGGGAAGAGTGCCACTTTGGCCTTGTCTCGAGGCATACTAAAGAAAAGAGGGAGTGAATTCCACCAGAGGAGGAGGAGGAATCCAGGGCCGGTTATTGGTTTTGGCCCCCCGTCAGAGTGACCCAGAGAAGCCAAGCATCTGCTTCTCTTATTTGATGGGAGAGGCAACAATGTGTGCTTGGCAGTCACCGTCAGCTCTCCGTCGAACAAAAGGAGAGTGGTCCCGTGACTCAAGGACGGACACGGGCGAGAAATTATGAATGCTTCGATCCCACTACTCATTGACTAAACAGGGATTCAATTAAACCCAGCTGAAGGTCATGAGGTAATACAATGTAAGCGAGTCTGGCTCAGTGCTTAATGGAAGTTCTCAGGGCTCTGGTAATATTTAATCCGACGGCCCACCCCGACTCCCCCTGTGTGTCAGCCGTTCATATACCCTGAGCGCTGTCATAACCTGAGCGTAGGTAAAGGGGGGCTTCAGATTCACAGACTGATGTCAGCAAACTGCGTTATGTTACCAGATATAAAAAGATAATAGAGAGCTGTTGTTGGAAACAGTGCCGGTGACAGAGACAGAGAAAAAGAGAACAGATAAAGATCAGAGAGAGAGAGGGAGGGGGAGGGAGGGAGAAGAGGAGGAGGTGTGGGGGTGACACAGGTGAGGAGGTAGTAAAGTACAGTGGGCGGGGAGTGGATACCAGGGGAGGGAGAGAAGGAAGGAGGGAGGGAGGGAGAGAGAGAGAAAAAAAGGAGATAAGGAGGGAACGTGCGAAGGAATTTGTGAGGAACCGAAAGCAGCGGAGGACGGTTGAGGGGAAAAGGGAGGAGCGCCGAGCAGGCAAGCAAGGTTACACATGAGAAGTCTGGGGAGGAATTAAACAAAGCACAGAGAGGCAGAGAGAGGCAGAGAAGGGGAAAGAACAGGTAGAGTTGGTCAGGTTTCAAGCTTGCCGCACGGCTAATTACCACTTTCTCACTGTGGTGAAAGAAAGCAAACTGAAACTAAGTGAGAGAAAACGGCAGAACAGAGAGGGCAGCTGAAGGCAGGAGAGTAGAAAGCAGAAGTAACAAGAAAAAAGAGGGAGAGACAGCAGTTTAAAAAAAAAAGTCTGGTGCAGGAGATTAATTGAGCAAGAGAAACAAAAGCAAAAGAAAAAAAAGGGGAAGGAGAGAGAGAGAAGAGGCTGTGAGGAGTTAGCGAAGGAGAGGAAAGTAAGAAAACAAGCAGATACTCATTGACAGAGAGCTCTGGACTTAACTCCATGGATTACTGACATCAGCAAAACAAAGGAAGGAGCGCGTCAGAAAAGAGGTCACTGCGGTCCAGCAGCAGTGTAACTTGCCTGTGCCTGTCTACTATGCAACCAAGACAGCCGATATAAACTCCAGACACAGTCCTTAAAAACAGCCCTCTCTGTAACAACACCATGTTGATGAAAGAGTACCGCATATGTATGCCACTGACTGTGGATGAGGTAAGTGTGTTTGTCTTTCCCACACTCGCACACACGCACATGTTACCCTCCTACGGCCGTGAATTGATAGACAAAAGAGAGTTTTATTTCAAATGTGAATGTGCCGGTTCCACTTGTAATCTTGAAAGTGTTAATGCGCTGATAAGAAAAGTGCCAACAGAGCACACAGACCTCCTGCGGCGGCTCTGTGGGAGCTTTGGCACACTGGGGGAGCGAGGTAACGCTCAGCGGCGACGGGCTCGGCCAATCCGGTGCAGCCAATGCAACGCACACAACACCTGGCCAGCGGTATCATTGGCACTCTCTCGCCGTCGTGTCCGAATTATCTGTCCATCTGTGTGCGTCTCTATCCCGCGCTCGCTCTAGCACTCCTCGCGGCGCTCAGAACTAGTCCAACTGGTTGCAGCTCTGCAAGATCTGAACTCAAACAAAGGCATTTGGCCTGCAGGTCTATAAACAAAGGAGATCCCACTAGAGAGAAAAGGTTGGTGGATGAGGGAGTTATGCACCAGAGTGCCCTTCAAAAGAAATGTCCTCATCACCTCCTATACCCCCCCTCCCTCCCTCTCCTTTAATTCTACCTGTTACCACAACAATGACAGTGACAAATAGCAGACCAAAATAGGATTTATAGTATCAGTACAGGGCACACCGAAACTTGAGCTCAGAGCAAATCCTCTTTCGCCTGAATGCAATGTAAGTTTAAGTGCAGCTTATTTGTGACAGCCACCTCAGTCCGAGCCATTCACAATGTCCTAACCCTTGCTTTACCTTCAAACGGAGCGGCGTTGATTTTCAGTTGTGAAATATCAGTTTTACTACTTCTGTAACACAATACAGCTCGGCTGTGCGAAAGACTGTTCGCTATTGTACCTGTGCTGTGAGAAAAACTGACAGTTGGCACCTGATATCAGGTTCCCTTTTATAAGCTGTCGTATTTTTATTACATATTGTAGTAAATCAAATGGGATTTATAATGCAGCTTTTTTTTTCTTTTTTTTTTTTTTTGACACCCGTTAACAGGAAATGCAAAATCATTTCACAGCTTTGCATAAGCATTCACCCCGTGTACCAGGACTCATCACTGGGCCACCTGTTACATAATAAAGTTACATGGAGTTCTGCTGTGTGTAGTCGAGGGTTTTCAGTTGATTGTGGCGTAAATGCGCGAGGATTTGAAACATTTGCCGAGTGAACCTGCACCTTGAAGATTAGAAAAACGCTAGAAACTTCTAGTTTTACAGGTGAAGCACTATGGACGTGTAAATCTAAATGTAAATGCAAATCAGCCTAGAGCAAAACATGCAAACTTCCAAGTTGGACGAATACTTTTTATAGGCACTGTCACATCCCCAACTTTAAAAGGGAACTAAACACCAGACAGCTGAGCCGAACCTGTTTTTCTCATCCGAGCATCACTGGCCATGCGGTCATTTACATATGACAAATAAAACTGAGAAAACCTTGATGGAGGGACGAGCATTAATGTTTGCACTTTGGAGCGGAGCGCGCAATCGGCTGCAGATGTTTGATTTTGCATGTGCTTTGCAAAAAAGAACAGTCTCATTTTCACTGTCAGCGGGCAGATCTGGGGTTGCATAACACATTCAAGTCTTTTGCTCTCAGCGTTGTATCAGTAGTAAAAAGTTGCTTTGAGCTGTGTTTTCTTTGAATCACACATTCTTTTATTTTCATTTGCAACGACACGGTCTCTGCGGTTAGCAGCGAGTCCACCCCACCCTGATGAGCTATATTTATACTTCTCAGGAATTTATGACAAACTCATAGCTTGTAAACCTATCTTCTGCTTTTTTTTAAGAGAGCAGGAGGAAAATACATGTCAACAGCTTTAAATGAATAGGTTTTCTTAACACAGTGTGCCTAACACTGATTTAAAGACATATAACTATTTTCAACTTCCTGCTTTGATTAGCTTTCTTCGAAAGTGAAAAAAGATTCACAACCTGTATGTGCGTGGGAGGAGCTCACTGCCCTGAAGTCTGTTAAGGACGCGTCAGTTTGATTAATTAAGTCCCATGAATACCCAATAAGTAAATATTGAATGTTGACATTCAGCAGTAATTGGAACAAGAAGGTGGAGTGTCAGATTGATGCCAACAGAGTACGGTGAAAGATGACAAACTGAAATCTGCCCTCCTCCTTCAAGCAATGCTTCGGTGGCACACAGACAGAGGACGGTTTAGTTGTTTACAATATGAACTCAGTGCATTTTCCTGACTTTAAAAAGTTCACCAAGTGATTTTGCAATTGAAACAAACCCAAGACCGAACATAGAAACAATGCTGAGGAGGTAAACAGAGTGATAGCAGCATTAGTACAGAAAAGTAAGTATTATTGTGCGTGTGATTCTGTCAGGCTGAGCTCGTGGAGGGGGCTGCTTCAGATGCCCAAAGGCCTCGTCCTCTTTAGAATCTATACTCTGACTGCCTCATCAGCAATGAGCACAAACCGGGGCTGCAGCAAACAACAAAGTCCCATCCCTCTCCTAATTTAGACACCATGCATTCACCCTCGCTGGCCAAATTAAATTTTGATGTCTGATATGGTCACTTGAGGGAAATCTTTATACACAGCAAGCGACTATTTAAAAAATGAAGAGCAAATACAAAGCGTGCGCCTAAGCAGCACTGAGTAAGTGCCTGTCGAGACAAAATCGGACTCAGCAACTATGGCTGTACAAGCTGCCAGGAGATTTTTCTGTCCTCTCTCTCTCACCAGCTACTTCCTCTCAGTGGCTGATGGTTATTATAATTTCCTCAATGGAGTGTGCAGTTCATTGATTAGATGTGACTGAATTTCTTTCTCTCTCTCTCTTTTTTTTTGGTTGTTGAAGTCCTCAAAATTCCTTATAATTACCTTATGGCCACCAATGTGAGAGGCGTTGATAACTTTCAATTTAAATCCCTTCTTGAATGTCAAGTATTTTATTCACAAAGCCTCACAAATTTGCCCCAAATGGTTTTTACATTTTGTACAGCATGCATCATACTCTATCTATAGCCCGTCTGTTCGGATTAGGGAAAACTCCCAAAAACTTTTAATGAGGAAGAAACCTCAGGAAGAGAAACAGGACTGGGCAGACATACAATAGATGTATGTACAGAGAACAGAGAGAAATAATAAGATAAAGTTGTGTACAAGCACCAAAACTTAAAACAAAAATCTATAAAAATCTATAATGCTCTATAAAAAAAAGCGGAAAGAGTCCTAGTGTTATGTCAGTGAGCCACAAACCTTAGCGACCATTAGTACACGTCATAAAAACCAACAAAGGCTGAAACAGTGCCTTTTATTCTTCAACCTTTTATACGTAGGAGGAAACATGTCTGAGTTCTTTCACAACACAAACACGAAAATTTGCCTTGACGCACGATGACAATCAACACTTTGTGAATGAAACTAACACTGCACTTTGTGTCACTTTTGGATTAGAGCGATGATTTTGCTTCACATTTTCTCACCATTTTTCTCTCTCTCTCTTTCTCTTTCTCTTTCTTTCTTCACCCCATCTCCATCCCCAAACCTCTCCTGGGCCTGCAGTACAGGATCGGGCAGCTGTATATGATCAGTAAGCACAGCTGTGAGCAGAGCGGTGGGGGAGAAGGGGTGGAGGTGGTGAGGAATGAGTCAGACGTTCACCCACAGTACGGCCCGGGACAGCTGACCGAGAAGCGAATCTACCTCAGCAGGTAGAGTGCAACTTTTGCTGTACTAATGATGTACTTACACTAATAATTCTGGCAATTTGCAACCTGAGCCTTATCTTTAAGTTGACAGCTCTGTCGTTATGAGAACTAATCGTGCCTGATCTTTGATCTCTTATTTCACCGTGAAGCTTTACGTCCTGTAAGTTTCGGGTATCACTAGTGACAAGCAATAAAACATAATTTCGACACACTGCAGCATAGCAAGCCTACATCCAAAGTCCAAATACCCGCAGCCTGAAACATATTGAAGCCTGCACCGCAGAGTTACAGTGAAGATATTATTGTACCACAAGCTCATCATCAAGAAAACCCTTCAAGTGCTGTGATTGTGTAACTCCAGACTTCCAGCTGAGAAAAACAGGTCCACGTCATCCTGACGGCCGCAATTACAACATGCTGTAATATTCCCCTTGTAGTGCTGGAAATATATCTCTGCTCACAGTTAAAGGCATCGCAGGCTATGACCGTGTAAGCTTACAAGAAAAGCACATTTGTTAATAGAATAGTAATTGTAAGCAGACATGAGGTCATTTTTAATCATTTATTGAAGGATTAGTTTGATATTTTGAGAAATTCACTTGTGCGATAGATGAGAAGATCCTCTGTGTGCTCATATCATTTCTATATGTTAATTATGTAGCTGGAGCCAACCGTTGGTTAGCTTAGCTTAGCATAAAGACCGGAAACAGGGGGAAACAGCTAGCCTGGCTTCGTCGGAGGGCGACAAAATCGGCGCGCTGAAGCTCACTAATTAACATTTCTTTCTTGTTTAATCCGAACAAGAAGGGTTCGCTGTTTTATGGGAGGTTATTTGCCATACTATTTGCTGGTTGCGAGCAGTTACCAGGCAACAAGCAGAGACTACAGGAAGTTAATGCATGAACCTTAGATATAGTCAAGCACATAACCCTCCATAAAACGACAAACTGTATCTAGATTTTGTCACTTTTGGACCGAGCCAGATTAACTGTTTCCAGATGTTTCCAGTAATCTGTGTTTGTGAATAGCTGTGACTCCTCTCGTGGTTTATTAACCAGGTCTTTATTATAAATATATTAATTGATTATTTATTTATTTATTTGACTATGTCTTCTCTCTCCATGACAACTGAAAATCTGTACTCTCGTGAAGGTCATGAGATGTGGCTGAAAGCTGAAAGAAATCTAGTTACAGTTATTAAACTACTTCCCAAAGGTCAAGACTGAAAAAACACGTATAAATGTTTATATATCTAATTACACTTATATTACAGTGTGTCATATGAAGTTTTTACTGCTTAAAAATCCTAAAACGGAGTGTTAAAAATTCAGTATCACCCAGATGTTTTCCGAATCTGCTTTAAGCCGATAATGTTTTTCAAATCAAAGCAAACAAGGAAGTGTGCGAGCGACTGTGGGACTGAATTGTTCACCTGCAGGAATTTGAAGATATGCATGGCCATGTGATAGTGCTGAAAGGATGTGTATTTGCTTTGCGCTCCGGCTGACAGTCCATCAATCAAGGAAAGGTGATTACGGCGGAAGCCCGGTCTAAAAAAAAACAACCCGAATTCTCTTCCTAACCCTAAAGTAACCGCACTCATTAATATCACCCTAACCCTTATTCTAATCACCGCCATAAACCTAAGGCCTGATCCCAAAATAAACTTAAAGAAGTAAAAAATGTTCTCACTGTGGAGGATTTTCCTAATCTTTCTGTGCTCGTCGGACATTTTTAGCCCTCATTAGTAAAGATATGCTGTAACACACACACACACACACACAAGTACAGTGATTGCAAAATGTATTCCACCTCAATCATTTCCTGACATGTGACCTAGAAGCTACAGTAACAATTCATCACTGCAGGTGTAATTGGGAATGAGTCATACAAATGAATGCTGTAGTGAGAGTAGCCTACAGGTAATCTGGCTATAAATGGCACAAAAACCACTTAGGATCTCTCTGTCTCCCTCTTTAATCCCTCTCTCCTCTCCTCTTCCGCTCTCTTTTTTTTCCCCCCTGTTTTGCTTTTCAGTAAACTGCCATCCTGGGCGAAAGCCTTCGTCCCGCGATTCTTCTACGTTACAGAAAAGGCCTGGAACTTCTACCCGTACACCATCACAGGTGTGTGTGTGCCCCTTTGTTTGTGTTAAACATCGGCTTCCTTTCACCTCAATGCATTATACAAAACTTATTTACTTTTAACAGCTGGTTTTCCAAGTGCCATCTAATATTTATCACCACATTTGCATGTATTCCTCTGTGGTAAGGTGTATATGTGTGAGAGCAATTGCGTGCTCATGCATGTATGAGTAACTAATGCTGTTTCTCCCTATCCATATTGAACGTCCCCGGTGCTGCAGAGTACTCAGTAAGTATTCTCACACATCATTGACTGTACATGAATGCAACAGAGCTCATCTCTTCCCAGTATCAGTGGATCTAATCTGCAACCTGCTTCCACCTCCTCTCTATCTCTGCCCTCAAACCCCTTTTTTCTCCATTTGTACCTCTCGTCACCCCGCAGGTATCATTCCTCCCCAAGTTCAGCATCCGCATTGAGACGAGATTCGAGAACAACAACGGCGATAACGGGAATGTGAGTATGATGGAGAGGGAGCGAGAGGTGAGGGAGATGGAGTGATTAGGGGGAAAAGGGGGAGGAGAAGGACAAGGGGAAAGAGAGAAATTGCAATTTTCTCTGCAGCACAAAGAAAATGTTCATCAAATTGATGTGGCCATTACAAGGAAAACAAGCAAAGCACAAAATGCAGTATTGGCAGATCTATTAACCGGACATGCTGCAGCCGCGAGCACGGCTGCCACGCTGCATTTTGTCCAAGGCGAAGGTGCATAAACACAGACACACGCAGAAATTCAGAATAAATTCCAACTCTGTTCTCTCTGTGGTTAGTAATCAAGAAATCTCTTCATGTAATGAAAAACATGTCAGAATATGGAGATCTGGAGTTCAGGAGAAAATGTTGCAAATCTTGTTACATGTCATGAAGTTACAGGTTACATAACTTTATTCAAAGAATAAAAAAAAAAAAGAAAACAGACAGAAATTCCCAAACAATTACACACCGTCTGGCCTCTGTAGTGTGTAACCAAGAAATCAAATCAAGTAACAAGATCCAACACGTCAAAATACGGAGCTCTGGAGTTCAGATTATGGAGAAAAAATGTGGTGAGTCTTGTTTCCTGTCATGTAGCTACAGGTTATCAGTTTATTGCAAACAAACATGCATTCATAGACAGCTGAACGTGATCTACATACAGTGCAGTGGTAGAACGGACTTGTACTTCTTCTTTTCGTGCTACTTTATATCTCTACTCTATCACTTTTTTACTCCACTACATTTATGTGACAGCTGTAGTTACCTTACAGATTTTACGTACAACACGCATGTCCTTTTGTTTCGATACTTTCTGCTTCTCAAAGGAAAGGATTCGCTCCTTTTCCTTATTATTTGTATTTATTCATTCATTTATTTATTTATTTATTTAGAGCTCATTGAAGCAATGTTAAGTGTCACATTTTTCACGCTTGACATTTTACAAACCAAACAATCAATCAGTCGAGAAAGTGAAATGCCCTATTTAAAATAGTTTTTTTTAAATTGCTGAAAACTGAAAATAAAATGTTTAATAATAATAAACTAATGGCACAAGACATAATGCTAAAACTGTCACAGTGGCCGTTTTTCAGCATTTCTACTTTGCATATTTTAAAGACATTTTCCTGGTTTTACTTTTATTTTCAGGACATGCAGGACTTTAACTTGTCATAACACAAAGACATATTTCTATAGCGTGGTATTAGCTCTTTTGCATAAGTAATGTGTGTGTACCAGCGCTGTCAAGGCTCTCTATGTCTCTGTATGAATATCTACACCACACAGAACACGGAGACAATAACAAGGAAAACCGTGAGAGCGTCGTGTCCTGAGCACATTGTGGAAAGCAGCACAATACATTCAGCTAATGCAACACATTCCATAAGAGGGAGCAAGACCTTGGGTAGACACAGACCAACAACAGCACCACAGGAGCATGGCGGGCTATTATCTAACGGCAGGTTTTTCTTATTTGTTAGTTTTCAGCTGTGAAATGAACAACTTCAGCGGGGCATTAGAACAAATTTCAAACAAGGTCAGATAGAAGTGCACTCTCCTGGGCTTCCCTCCATTCTCTCTCAAGGAAAAGTGTATTCCAGTCTCATATCTCTTCTTTTTTTTCCCCCCTCTCCTTTAATATGCCCAGTATGTCCTTGTTTTTTTGTTGTTTGTTTTTTTTTTTTTTTTCATTTCCCCCTCCTCTGTTCCCTCTCTCTGTTATATCCTCTCTTTGTGTGATTCGCTCCAAGGGCCTCAGGGTGGGATATAGTGAGGGGTGTTATGGTGTGTGACCTCAGTTTTCTACACAGTTACTCATCTGCTCTCATCCGGCTTTCCACAGAGTGAGTGACTGTATGCGTGTGAGAGTATGTGTGTCTGCTCTCATTATACCATCTGACCTCCCCCTCCATCTGTTTGGATGTAGGTGTTTGGGGACACGCCAACCCCAGCGGAGAATGTGAGTTTTCTGGATATCCTGAGTGACCCCATCCCTGAAAAGCACTACAAAGAGACGGAGGTACGTACTGTATTGTGAGACGCAGCCACGTAAAGGCAAAAACAAATTACTGTGTGCGGAAAAATCATACTGAGTCTATTGAAGCTGTGTGATTAAACTATAGGAATAATTGTAAAAATAAAAATTGTGTTTTTGGAAATGCACTTGATTAAGTGAGAAGATCAATAACAGACTCACGACTGCAAGTAGCGTAGCTTAGCATAAAGAAGTGTGGGAAGTGGGAGAAGGAGCTAGTCTGTTTCTTATTTTTTAGTTTAATTAACACACAAACAGAAAACATTAGATAAGTTGCAGTTTTACCACAGTTTAAGAAAATGGACGACGTATCCGTGACATGACCAGTCAGCACGTGTGGCTCTCTCATTTTAACATGGGGGCTCATGGAGACTGACTCCGTCTGTAGCCAGACTCAAGTGGACGCTCAAGGAACTGCAGTTTTTGCCTTCACATTCACAGCCGCAGTGATTGCAGCTTGGGTTTTACATGCTGACCATCACTTTCCGACCAGTGTTACCAAGTTACAGCACGTAACTCCGCCTAAAACATTTCTGCTTTGTACAGATTTGGCCGTTAAAGTGAGCCAGCCTAGCGCTTGTAACCTTCTTTGTTAGTGGTTATGTTAAGTGAAGCTGAGCTAATCACCTTCTGGCCGTGGCGCCATTCTCGTCTTATTAATCTTCTCAACAGGAAAGCAAATAACTTTCTTTTCCAAAATGTAGAACTTCTTTTAAGAAAATTCATTAGCACACACCAGCGCGCGAGTGCCAAAAACACACACCTTTTTCCTTATTTATTTTGCTTTACTGCATTGTTGTGTTCTTGCTTATGAAAAGAGCATAAATCAGTAATACGCCCACACAGCTCTTTTAAATCTAAAGTCTTCATTCCCTCTTCACCAACGTTTAACACTTCAAGTCCTTGGAGAGAAAGGTCACTTCACAGATCTGGGCACACAGAAACGTGCAGACATCAATACGCATGCAAACAACATGCCACAAACACACCAGTCTCATAAATAAAGTGACACAGTGAGAACATAAAATCACAAACACTTTCCAATGATGCTTTGGTCACAGATGCATAATGTGTGTTATCACACTTCCCTCATATGGGCTGTGTTGAGAAACAACCTGCTTGCACCTCCACACATATTGTCACACACACACGCACGCTGAAACACTGAAAACGCCTCACAGGGACAAAATTTCTGCAGAGTCAGCAAGTGATGTATAGACCCACTGTTTGCTCTGTGCAGGACCTGAGTCGCTGGCAGTCAAGTAAAACTGGTCGAGGGCCTCTGGAGAAAGGCTGGAGAGACGACCACAAGCCCATTATGTGCTCCTATAAGAGGGTGCAGTGCAGCTTTGAGGTGTACGGCTTCCAAACCAGGACTGAGGAGTTCATACATAAAGTGAGACTTTTTTTTTTTCCATCATCATTTCTTTTCCCCGTGCTGATGTAAAGAGGGTTTGATTAAGATATGAACTGCATTTAATATTACAAGCCTGTGTAGATGTGATACAAGGTGGGAAAGTTTGAACTTAATTAGATTGAACACTGTTCCACTTCGTGGAGTTTTGCAGGTTGAAGTCTTTCACTTTGTAGATTTCCAGTAAAAAAGAATGATCCACAGCGATCCTCATTTGTTATTTAAATGTGGCATGTGTTGCATTTCGACACAAATAAATAATTACCGCATTCATTTCCAGACGATCCCAGCCAACAAGCCTGCTAGCCTCCAATGACCTCTGCATCTGAGTTTTATGCAATCCATCATTGGGTCACATTTATCAAGAAATTTGCTGCATTGTTTTACGCCACAAAGCAGTAGGAGTGCAGCTGTTCTTCTGTCGCAAACAAAGCCTTTCAAAATGCTTCTCATGGGGAACGAAATGCGTCAAACAACTGATGAAACAATCACTTTCAACGCATTTACCCTCCACAATGAAGCAAGTAAAAGCAAAACCGACGACGCCCTTTTTTCCCCCAACGTTGTTTCTGTAAAGAGCTTCTACGAGAACGTGGCTTTAGTTTTGACAAAGGCTAGCGCAAATAACCGTTGAGATAAGGCGCTTCACTTATCTCAACCGTAATCTCATTAGTTTGATGTGATTACATAACGGTTGTCATTATTACATTTTTGTGGCCGGGGCGTAAGCAGGCATAACTAATATTTCTTCGTCCAAGTTTTGATTTCATTATTAAACTATTCTATTCACTATTATTCCAGAACATCCGAGACATTCTCCTGGTTGGCCACAGGCAAGCAGTAGCGTGGATAGACGAATGGCACGGTGAGAACATACACGCATGCGTTTATCTTATTACTACCAGATACAAGGTCAAACATCCAAAAGAATGCGGTTGTTTTTTTTAAAGATTTTACCCCCAACACACACATAAATGTCATACATATTTCATACTGCGTTGTAATGCTGCGTGCGTGCGTGCGTGCGTGCGTGCGTGCACTTTGCTATTCCCGCAGGGCTGAGTTTGGAGGAGGTGAGAGAGTACGAACAGGCGATGCAAGAGAAGACCAATAGCAAAGTCAAATCCAGCCAGAACAACACAGGTGAGCTTGCAACTCCTGACCTGTACTGTACTGAAATACCACAGTGGATCGGAGGGGAGACAGATGGGGGAAGAAAAGGGGGAGGAGGAGGAGGAGAGAGAATACAGCTGGATGTGAGAGCAGTGAAGGTAAAGAGAGAGAGAGAGAAGTGAAAACAGGGAGAGCAGATGAAAAGAGCAGCAAGTTTGAAATGTATATTTGTGCTCTGTGGTAATTATTCTTGCATTTAATTCCGGCATAATGAGCAGCAAATACAGCAGGAGATGTTCAGAAGAAGTAGGGAGGGGAAAAACTCACACTGATTCCACATTTTACAATAAATCTTCACAAGTATTTTGTATTATTTTGCCTGGCGTGTTATCCACGGCTGTCAACACGCTGCAAAATACTGTGGCATGAAGCAATAACTCCGTAACAGAGTTGAATGGAGGCTGGTTTGCGCCATTAGTGCTTTAGCCGTGCCCTACGAGTACCCAGATGGCTGGTGTACATCTGTGGGAGAAAAATGGAGAGAGGAGAGCAGTCAGAAGGCGTTTCACAACACAAGGAGCAGCGAGGAGGGAGAGACAGAGGGTGTGTGCCCAGAAAAGGACGATAGAAAGACAGATGTAAGATGGGGGAGAAGAGTGTAGGCTGGCTCATGAAGTGATAATGCCACTGCGTCGGTCTGATAAACAGTGTAATGCAGCCACCTGCTGAACTCTCCACATCACCAGCCCTCTCAACATAAATAACCAGCCATTGCAGCACTTAGCTGCAAATGTCAGCCCTGGTGGGGGTCTGTGTCTAGGCATATGTGTTGTATTGTGTGCGTGTGTGTGTGTGTGTGTGTGTGCATGTATGTGCGTGTGTGGTCACCCTGCCCCCTGCTGGTTAGTCTGGTGAACCTCTGCTGGATGTGAGAGATATCAAAGGTAGAATTCCCAGTACGGCCTGTATCTTGCTGCCTGTGTGCTCTCTCTCTCTCTCTCGCTCGCTCCCTTTCTCCCTCCGTGTGTGATGATGAGAAACATCAAGCTGCAACAAATCTGCAGTCATTGCTCAACCTGCTGCAGCTCGCTGCACCGCCAAGGCCCCCCTACAGACCGAACGCCGCCACTGCATCCATCTCTGCACAAGCTCGTGCAATAGTTTTCGATTCACTCATTTCATTCATCCGCTGTAATAAAACTAAATGGGTGTCATTTACTCTAGAGAGTCTAATAAAACATGAGGTGTGTGAGCTGAATGCCAATAAGAGATTTAACTAAAGTGAATCTTAACATAACTGTACTTAAATAAACTAAAAAAACTGAAACACAGTTCTTCCTCTTTTTTCTCTGTCTTGTATGTGTATCTTATTCTTTCTCCTCCTCTTAGCTTCTCAATTTGAACTTGCCGCATTCGAACGATGTGTAAAATGTCCCCTATTGTTCATATTCCAGGTCCGCCGCCTGCTTCTCGTCCCGCGTTCTCTCGCTCCATCTCCGTGACAGATGAGCGTTCCCTGAAGAAGATGGGAGTGACGACAGTGGCCATGTCTGACCCCTCTGCCTCCTCTGTGCCTCACAGCCCTCTTCGCCTCAATTCCACCCCAGAATGATGCCTCGTGCACAGACACATGTACGGCGCGCACACACACACACACACAGGCCAGTGTCAACACTCACCATCAGAGTCGTGATGTTATTTCTCAAACAGTAACATTAGCATCAACCTAAATGGAAGAGTTGGACATTTTTTGGGGGGTGGAAACCATTTCAGATCAATACTTCTGCAGATTAGCTTAGCTTAGCATGAAGACTGGGAACATGGGGAAACAGCCCAGTTTTACAGGGTTGGTGTACTGGGAAATTTATTATTACTACTAAATTAAAAATACTAATAAATTATCTTTAGATGTGCTGCTGCAACCGTTTGAGATTCAGGTTATTTGATTTTCTTTGTGCTAAGCTAACTGGGCTGCTGGCTTCATGTTTACCTTACGGAGATGAAAGCAGAGAGCGACTAAGTGTGTACGCCAAAATGTCCTTTAACATTATAGCAGGAATGTTTTTGTCCATGTCCATATTGTGTCATAAACTGCACAAGCGCACAAGAACACAGCATGAAACACGTTGTGCCTACTCAGACGATTTCTACCGTTGCCTTCGTGAATCCTTCCAGGGTATTCAACAGCCTGTAAACCCGGTGCCATTTCAGTGCTTTCTCTTAGTTCCTCAGCCACAGTGGCGCTCACGACCACCAGCAGAGCTCTCCGATTGTTTCCCAGCCCCCGGCCAGCAGCCTACAGACAGATGCATAAGGAGTTTAATAGAGTGGATCTAATGAGAGAGCGGAGGAGAACTGGGGAGGCTGTCAATGCTATGGATCTGTTCTCCTCTCCACCTCAGCCAATAGGTCAGACCAGGTGTATTGACAGAGGGCAGTGAGGCGTTGTATTGGTTCCTTGATCGCTTAGCTGAGAGCTGCAGATGGGTCAAGCTAGGGATAAACTTCAATTACGAGTCAATGATGTGAGCGTTTATAAGACTATTATCTTAATTTTTTTTAATGGACGTTTAGAGGAGAATGGGTTTTCATCATCAGGGATCAAAGATGAAATAATACGGTTTGCCTCTTTTGTAAAAATATTCAGTTTGAATCAAGAATAAATGAATGAAGTGGGGAAAAATGCATGTGGACATTACACTGTACAGTCTTTTGTAATGGATTTATATCAATAAACAATTTCTTTCAAGTGAGAACGTTCGCCAGAGTCCTGATATCTGCCTAGATAAGCGAAAAAACTGACTCACTGCACACATTATCAGCCACATTTGATCAGTATTGACCTGTAAAAATGGACCAGCTGCTGGCACATCACAGCCCTCACATGTAATCTACTCACCAATTTCACACTTGTGTGCCATGTGGAACCAGCAGCAGTGGACATGAAAAGAGGCAGCCACTTGGTCCGAGGACTGGTTTTGGCTCTGTAGCTCGGTCGGCGTGAGATGACGGAGGATAATAACGAATGTTTAAAAGATGCGAGGTTCCGAGCTGGGCGTGTGCGCACGTCTGTCATCGCTGTATCACTTTATTGTTCCAGACTTAAGGACAAAAGCCCGGGCTTGTCACGGAGAGACTTGGAAGTTCTTGTGAGTGACAGACACGGCAGCTTCTTTCAAATGGCGCACTAAATAGATTGCATAATGGGGCTCATTATGGCTTCTTTTATCCATACAAATCAAGAGCCAGCATGACAATTTGTTATTAGCATCCCGACAAAAGGGCTCGAAGACGTGCATTCACATACGCACACACAAACACATAAACGCAAAACTCTTTCTTCTCAATTTTTTTTTTTTAACAGTAGCAGCAGGAGGCTGATATAAGAGAGCAAGTGCTCAACACAGCCAGGAGTGTTCACAAGTGCTGCAGAGGGAGCACAAACTGCCAGCTGCACTGCATTAACGTTACCTCTTTCTCCCTTCACTCCTTTGTCTCTCCATTAAATTTTCTCTCTCATTATTGCCGTCCCTGCTATTCTTCTCCGTTCCCTCCGTCCTCCTCCTTTATTCTCCCTCTCTCATTCTTGAGATCTCCCTTGATCTCCTTTCTTTCACTCCTCTTTATCTGTGTGTCCTCATCTCCGTTCCTCAAGAGGGCCTCTAAAGAAGATGTACTGTGTTCATTATATGGAAATGTTCCCCATGATACATTATCATAGATCCTGACCCTGTAGCGCTGAATCATCCTGCTATTCCCAGTCCGCTTGTCAGACCCCACAAATAGCATGGTGGAGGAAAGACGGGACGTTCTCCAACCAGCTGGCTGCACCACCTTCTCCTGCCCTATACTCGTATATTACTTTTCAAGTGATCTGGGCGCCTAAATAGGGAGAGAGGACAGTGGAAAGACAAGAAGAAACCAACAAAAGCAATAAATAATACAGTTTAGATAGCAAGACGACAAGCAGGAAGAAAGGAACAAAAGGCAGATGTGTGTGTGTGTGTGTGTCCATAATTTCTCCTCCACCTTAATGGCATTTTGCCTAACCACGCTGATGTACGAGCTCCTCTTCCAGATCAATACACGGTCCCCATTCACTAGACGGACAGTAATGCAACCGCCTCATTTGTTTGACGACGTGTGCATGTGTGTGTGTGTGTGTGCGTCCACGTCTTTCAAACTGGTCCCCGTTCCCTCGCTGTGTCGCATCTAACTCACCCGTTAAAGGAGAGTGACCATTAAGCCGAGTAGTTTAGCATGTCACTAACTTAATCGCTAGTCCACATGCCAGCATTGATTTAATAAGGGTTTAATGTGTGTGTGTGTGTGAGAGAGAGACTGAGAGAGGCAAGTGGTTGTACAGATATACAACCTGTACAGAATGAGTGCTAAGCAAATTAAAGGGCGAGTTAATGTTTATAACTGTGATAGTCTTGTACGAATATTTACCTCCCATTGTGTAGTTATCTGTGTCTGATACGGCATGTGTGTGTGAATTCCCACGAGTGCAAGTCTTGCATGAGACTAAACGGTGAGGCTAAGATGCTTGTGTTCCCTCATTACAGTGTCAGCAATACAGTTTTTAGCCCACTCAACCACATAAATGACTTCAAATCCTCTGTGTATTAAGCCTCACCACTGGGAACCCAATTTGTAACCTCTGCCCAGTAATACGTTAACTGGACTTTATCTGGGGACAGGCAGAGTGTAAAATTCATACAGTATCTGAGAGAACTAATTGAACCAATTAAGAAAGTGAATATGGATTACTGTGGGACTGTGAAGACACACATCCCCTCTGGAATGGAGTTGGAGACCACTGCTTTCACGCGATAATGATTGTCATTGCAAATGGATGGCGGTGCAGGGTCTCAGTGTGCCGCGCAACCCGACTCTCCCCGAGTCGGCTGGCTTTGCATTTACACCGACTGTTTTCATTTCCTTAGCAGCTGATCCCAGGGCTGCTATTCTGGGGCAGTAATTAATTGCATGCGGGTAAAGGAAAAGTCAAGGATAAGTGTTTAAAACTGTTCCTTGCCTTGTACGTACAAACGCTCACATCGCACACAAACACAAAGGCGGCGCTCGTTTTTCACATTCGCTACAGGAGACAAAAAAGCAAATGAGTACAAACAAGAACATACGCAGAAACTTGCACAAAAATAAGAGCCTTGGGTACTTCATGCTTTAAATATCTTAATCAGTAAGCTCATAAAGCCTTCTGATTTTAATTGCCCCACCATGACTATTAATTACATAACAGCCATTGCATCGAGCATGTCCATATGTTTGCTAATAGGAGTGGATGGATTAGAATAGTGAGTGGAATACATTAGAAGACAATGTTTTTTTGTTTTTTTTATTAATCTACAAAGGTAGCATTACATTTCCCCTTCAGGATGTGCATATAAACAACAGCACTTTCTTGTGAAGTTGAAAGAACGACACAAAACAAACAGCAAATGACATTTTATTTGCCATAAGACAATTTCACTGTAAAACAAGAGATACTCAAGCGGCAACCAGTGCAGAAATGCTGCTTTTCCAGGTTATTTCTTTATTGGGTGTTGCACTCTATTGGTGTTTTCTTTATTGATGTATTTTAATGATTAGAGAGGCAGCTGTCAGTAACATTGTATTTAACGTTATATATAGCCACCTGAGAGAGAACAGCTCTAAAGTATTTATATGCTTTGCATACTATATACAGGACGGGAAATTCTCCAGAGCAACTAGAATTAAACTTTTAGCTTCTGAAATATTTTGGAGCTCAGGATTTGTCTGTAGGATGGCTGCTTTACTCCAAGCAATCTCACTGTATGAACCGGACTCTGTGTGCATGAACTTTTGGTAGACATTATAAAATATGGAAGGCGTATCTGTGACGTCACCCACATGTTTCTGAAGAGCCATTGTGAAGCTGTGGTGTGGTGTGGTGGCTCTGCCTGATCGTCGCAGTGCTGCCTCTTCCTCCTCCTGGCTTATCCAAAAATGGGAAAAGAAGTGGATCGTCATTGAACCTGAGGCGACTGAATGAAGCCTGGATACCCGCAAAGCAGCCACACTGATACTGCAGAAGAACAGGTGAGTCATACAGAAAAAAATCAGTCCAGTTGTCATGAACAAGGAAATTATAAAGACCAAAACAGTTTTTGTACCAGGTTGTGAACATGTTTATTTCTGCTGTGAAGTTGGACATTTTAACATGGGGACTAATGCAGACTGACCTGTTCTGTAGCCACCCTCAAGTGGCCATTCTAGGAACTGCAGTTTTTGGTGGTTTTCTCTTCACAGCCGTTGAGGTTAGCATACATACAAAGTCAAATGGCTTCACACGATTTCACCCACCCACAACCCACTCCTCTATAATCTATTTGTCTACTATTAATCAATTATTTTTTTAGAATCTAGCATACCTGATCCTCTAGTCCTCTAGTCTGGCCTGTATGCATGAGAGAAGAGAGACAATATAGAGCAGAATATCCGAGTAGAAACAAGATTTCCAGCTGAAGTGGTTGTTGATGGCCCCTACTGACCGGTTAAGAGGAGTGAGGAGTCAGCAGAAGCAGCGGTATAAACTAAAGCAGTCAATAAAAATAGGTTTTTCAAATATTGTGAAACACCGTAACCACAAGAGGTCCTCGAGCATACAATCATAAATGTGCTCAGAAATATATTATGCTGTAGGGACCTGTAGGTGTTAGTCTGATGCGTCTAGTAGTATGCAAGATTAGCTGCAGACAGATACACACACACACACACACACACACACACACGGACACGTGAATACATGCACACTCTCACACACGATCAAACACATCATCCCCTCCAGGCTTACACCAGCCAGAGATAATAAACCATTCCTGGGATCAGCTACTACAGAAATACAGAAACTGAGTTTAGCAGCTTGGGTAAATTAGCTCAGCAAGCTACCTCAGCTAGATTCTCACTACCCTAACATGCAAACCTACAGTGGTTGTTTTCAGTGTAGAAACTGTAATGGGATAGTTTGCCCTGACATTTCTGTCAGGAAGGCTACATTTATTTTGCACTTATACTCCATCTCTCAGTGTTTAGTGCTTCCAGCAGGAGGAAACTTTACAGGAGCATACATAATCATCCCAGGAAACTAGTCCCTACACAATACCAATAAACTTTATAATCCATCATCAATTTATGATCCTGTCAGCCAACTCCATAAAGCACCCAACACAGATCCACGCAGTGCAGCCAAGCCACAGCCAGCCAGCCAACCCCAGCTTAGCTTTGGTTACAGGTAGCTAGTTGGCCCGTGCTCTGAATTTGACTTGGCTAGCAGAAAGCAATTGTTAGTCGCACCTGTACTTTGTCTTAATACATAGATTAGTATCATGGAATATGTTAGCTGGTGAAGTAATTTGGTAAGCTATAATCCACTCATAGTGTTTTGCTAGCAATTACACTAGCAAGGCAGCCTTGCAACAACAAAGTAAAAATCAACATCAACCAAAGTCTCTACATTGTTTGTGTGTCTGACTTCAGACCAGCTTGATCGGCTCTGTGCTGCTTGACATGGCTGATGGCGGCGTCCATCAAAAATAAAACTGTGTATTCTCGGCGGAGCAGAGCAAGAATCTAGAATTTAGCCGTTAGCCGCTAACGTTAAATATCATAATATATTTCGCATTTGCAATATGGTTAGCTTTAATTTTAGACTTGGTGTGTTGGGCTCTGTGTTGTATTAGTCAGTCATTTGCTGATGTTAACGGATCATCCATTTCTCAGCTAACGTTAGCTAGTGTTGCATTGTAAACGCTGTAGGCAGGTGATGAGAGAGCACATAAATGTTACATCCTTAATCCTGGAAGTTTCGCCCCAAGTCCTTGTCCACTCATGAATTACCAATAAAATGTGATTAAAACATCAAATTAATACAAAAAATGTCCGACAGTCTTACATACATATAGCACATTTACACATATGGCACCTTTAAGATCTTTATAATAGAGTAATTGGCCACATGATAACATTATGTTAAGCACTCTGTGGCCCCAGTATCTTAGTATAAGCATGTATAGTATTCAAGAGATGAATGATTTTATGCACTCTCCCATACCCTGCCATTCACCAACATGTTGACAGGTCGCTCCTGACTGATCGTACAGCAGCACACGGGTGGATACATGTCAACAGGTGAGCGGTTCGTCTGACGGTTCAGGATGACAGTGAAGTGTCAGTCTAAACGCACACCGGAGCATAAGTACCGTTTCACTTCTCCCAGCTCACTCGTCACTTTCATCCCTCCTGCAGTTTGCACTTTCGTCTTTACTTTTCGTAGCTCGTGGAGCAGCGTTACGTGTAAACAGAGAATATATTTTATTTGTCTGGGACGTGGAAGTGTGAGCTGCCCTTTCTGTTCGCTCGGTCTCGGGTTAAAAGGCTGCCTGGTGTGCTGTTTCCCTTTAAAAAGGGAAATTACTTTACACATCATCCTTTCTGTGCTTTAAGTTTATCAGCGTATTACATGAGGGATTCGCACTGTTTTAAATGTTTGTAACTGCATATCTGTGTGTATTATTTGGGGATGTAATTTGAGAAAAAACTCAGTGCAATCCTCTGACAAACAGAAAAGTCTTAGACAATATGGTAATGACTACCCAAGCCTTAATTCCATATAAACGCCCACATGCTTTTTATTCTCCTGCTGCTGCTGCTAACATCTATTACAACTTTCCATAGCTCTAGGCCAAGCTTTCCTCTCGTCTCTCTCTTTCTTCTCACCCTCTGTCTCTCTCCCTCTTATCTGCGCTCATATTCCAACTTTGCCACCGCGCTCTGTTTTATTTCCAAATCAAAGTAATGAAATGGATCTTCACTGAGGTGATTTCGTAGCCAGCGAAGAAGGGGCCTGTCATTACCGCATCATGCAGAGGGAACGATGAGTGAAATGAAACACAGGAGCAGGAAGTGAGCAGAGAATCAAAGAGACCCGGGCTGCTTACTTTTATTTCAAGTTCCAGCTTGATCCACAGCCGCCGCCTTAAGGAAAAATCCACCCCTGAATACTCTTACAGTATAAGCCATCAATCCGTGGCGTTCAGTGGATTCCAGGAGTTCGTTTGTCTTGGAGTGTTGACATTTTTACTCTACCATGGATTTCTTTGTGTGACTGTTCCAACAGTGACGCAAAACCGCACATCTAGAAGAAGCTCCTGCGCTTCGATTCGCAGGTGTCTGTCTCTGATATCAAACCTGACCTAGAAATATTTCAACATGACGTCACATTGTCTGTGTTCAGACAGTCATTCATGGGAAAACAAGACTGCACAGCCATGCTAGCAGCTCTGTGAGACTGAATGTTGATGTTCAGCAAGTAGATGTGTAATATTTACCATCTTCAGCATGCCGATGATCCACGTCTTTGCAGTTTTTAGATTAGCCACGAGGCGGAAGAGGCAGGACTGCCAATGTGGCGGCAAACAGAGCCACCTCTAGATGGAGAAGGGAAATTTTTTGTTTTAAACACAATTGAGTGATTTCTAGTGTAATATCCACAAACCGGGCAGACCTACCCAGCAGAAGACATTGCACATTGCAGCTATTGTAGAGTGGTTAGTGAAAAGAGCGAAAATCCATGGAGACATAACCCACAGAAGATACATCAAATATGTCTGTCTAGCTATCTTTTGGGATGTGGCCCAACACATCCAAAAAAAATGTTAGCAGTGCATTTTGGGCCATTTAAAACAAAATGTGTACTCCGCAATGCATGCGACAGATGCTTTTCAGTGCATTTGGGCAATTTATGACCACAGCAACTTGAGACTTGAAGGCTTGCACATGTGTTACTTACTCCCACTTCTGCTAATTAGGACCAAACACAGAGTACAGCCGGGGTTGGTGGGAATGTCATATGCTATATGAAAAGTCAGGGGATCACCAGTCACTACAACTCCATGAATGTCTGTCCCAGATCAATGGCAATCCATGCAAAAGCTGTTGACATTTCACTCAAAAGCAAAAATGTCAACTCCACGGTGGGGCTAGAAGTAAAATCAGAGGATCGCTGAAGTCAGTAGGAATCATTCTGCAGAGACCACGAGTGTATGTCCCAGATTTCATGTCATTCTGGTCAGTAGATATTTAAATCTGGACCAAACCAGACTTCATTTTACACAAACAAACAACCAAACTGACTCAGAAAATCAGGTTGCAGCTGCAAGAGTTTCTTTTTTTCTTGAAGCTGCATTTGTTAAAAACAAGTCATTGGTAACATATGGTGCTATTTAATTCATTAACTGAAATTTCTGTAAATTCCCCAAAGTTAGTGGGGTGGAATGGAGCTTAAGCGTGCCTGCGAGCCTCTGTTATTGTGGGCCGCTGCTTTGTGCTGTCGTGTCTACCTGCTTCACAGGCCTATTATAGAGACATCAGGGGAGTAACAGAGGCCGACAGAGACAAACAGGTCACCCTTACCTGGGCTGCAGGATAAACGATTTCCCCTCCACCACTGCGCTACCTCCCTTATATTTTTTCTTTCTTCCTTCATCCCTCCATTCACTCCTTCATCAGCCCTCCTCTCCTCTCCTCTACCTGTTTGGCATTTGCCTGCTTCTCTCCATCTTCCGTCCCCTTTCCTCCCTCCCTCCACCTCTTTTCCCCCTCATCCCAACCCCATTTGTGTGCCCCGTCCTCTCTCCCATCTCCTCACCCCACCACACAACAGAATTAATATTAAAAAGGTGGCCGTGTATGTGTATGGTTAGAGGGAGGGGGTGATGAGAGAGGACAGGGCGTACAATGACCTTACTCTCAAATCGTTGCCTCATGTACAGCAAGCATGTCCTTGTTGCAACACCATAACAGCTCCGAGCCCCAGACCACAACGCGGCATAAACAAACACTGACTGTTTTCTCTCAGTCTCTCTCTCTCTCCCTCTCTGCAGCGGCATTGAACGCTCATTATCTACCCTTAAAAATTCACTCAGTTTGCTTGGTTGACATTTAACAGAAAGTACAACCGATATTCCATTCTTGTAGCGTAGTGTTGCAGCCGAGTATAACACAGCTTTTTTAGGTCTGACACCTCAGTCAGGTGGAATAAGGAGGAATAATGTGCCCGCAGCCTGTTCCTCTTTAACTGTCATAGAGAGGGACAAATGATGTCAGACTCTGTTGCCACTGCTTCAAAGATGCACATGTCCTTTTAAAAAGCCCTGGAGCTCTGGCATTTAACATTAACACAAGACAGGTGCCGTCGTGCATTCAGCTGTGTCACCCGCGAGTCCTTGCGTATTTATGCATGCAATCTCATCCGCTGATATACGATCACATGCATACTGTATGCGTAAATGCATAGGTGTGTGTGTGTGAGTGTGAGTGTCTGTGTGTGTGTCTCTACTACCATGGCATAAATCATTGGTGCTGAGCAGGGGGCTGGTGCTGCTCTCTCCATCTGTCTCTGTCTGCAGGGGTGAGGTATTTTACACTGATGATAGGGCGAACGGAGGGAGGCGAGAAAAAGTGAGCCATGCTCGAGTCATGTGGGATGGACAGAAAAATAAATGCTGTGGCATCGAAGGGCAGCGGGCAGCGCGCGCGTCATGTGAGTATGTGGAGAGGCTCGGAGCGGGGGGGGGAGGGAAGGGATGCGTCGAAGCCTTTAGTTCACATAATCTGCATCTCTGCAGGGCCTGTTACTCACTACCTAAGATCTGCTTCTGCGAAACAGACTCTGTTATCCAGTGTTTAGAAATAATGCTGCCCATATAATGTCTCTGCATGCAGTCCTCTCTCTACTGCACACTGCTTACTTATATATTCACCTGGAAGCTTGAAAACATTAGGATCATCCATGGGCTACGTTTTTTTGTTCCGTCTACATGCAACATGGGTTTTAAGCCTAGGCTCCATCTGTGGGGAGAGCAACTGGCTGTCCACTGGTTACCTCTCTTCAGTCAATCCTGCTCACCTCCTCTTAACAGGATAAACTGAAGCAGAACAGCTCCTGAACAAATGTATCCCGTACTTCCTAATCAGGTTGTCACAGTGACGAGGGAAAACACCCGTCGACTGTAAAGCGCCGAAAAACTCGCTGCCGCATAGAGCTGAAGTGTCCTTGAGCAACGTGATGAATCCCTAAAATATCCAGGGAATGTTCCCAAACTGACCCTGCAGAGAGGATTTACATGTAACAAACTGACTTGCAGCTGGTGTGCACATCACACAGCTTTGACAGCGGCACCGCTGGACACTTTGCCTCATTGGGCAGCCTCTGCTCCGTCTACACCCGCAAGAAACTGAGGGAGCTTAGTGGAAAAACAATTCAAAAGCTGGAATAGGTTTTGAGCCCCCCCATTTATAACTTGTGTTGCATCCCTCATCCCTCCTATCAATTTGGATTACAGAGTTTCGAGACTGAGTGACAAAGACAGACACGAGGAGAGTGTTGGCATATATGGGTCTTCCATTGAAGGAGAGGGGGGTCATGCTTGGTTGGCTTGGTTGTTAAGGTAGAGGGAGCAGAATCTCTCCTGACAGACAACCAGTCGCTTGCCACAGAGCAAGATTTGGTTCTGGGTTCTGAGATTAGCTCAAGCATGGCAATCTCTCCTTGGAAGCACTCTGGAGGGCTTAAAGAGGCAGCCATAGAGCAGCAACACAACTGTGGAATGGACAGAGCCACGCCAGGATGTTTGCTTGGCGCTAGCTCTAGATGGGGAGCTTTGCATTTTTCGTCACCATAGCTCCTTCTTCACACACTCATTTAAAGATATCAGTGTCCCGAGTCTCATTAAGCATCCACCAAAGCCTGAGGGAAAAGGAATGTTTATAACTATTGGAAAAAATTCAAAAGCAGCTCATTTTGCTTTGCAGATCACATTTTCAGTGGCATCGCTCTCCCTCGTGAGGGCCGTCGTGACAGCTAAGCAGTTTAAGTGTACGTTATATTTAGAATATTTAACTTTTAAATGAAGTCAAATCAAGTGTTTTCTTACAATGACTTGCCACGCCGATTCGCAAAATCTTGGATCGGCAAAAGAAAGAAGCTTAAACTCAGAAGGTGAGCAGTTGTATTTATCTGTTTAATAAAGAAATCGGGTGTAAAAATATTTATTTTCTAAACATTTGTTGAGTTTATTTAGTTTCTTTCCGCTCTGGCTGGCTTTGAGGCACATGGAGAGCAGAGAGGTTTTAATTTGTGCTGACATGGATTTTTTTTATGATTGGTCACAGAATTAATAATAAATGCCTGAGCACAACTACGCTGAATTCATGCCCAATATCAGGACAGTTTGGGGTTTTTTTAGATGCTTGGTATTAATAATTAACAGTAATAAGACCATGTAAGTGTTTTGAATTTCCATTGACTCTAAAGGAATAATTCAACTTTTTCTGAAATCAACATTTTTTTTAGAGTGAGATGACAGGATCAATACAAAGTTACCACCAACAGCTGTTAGCTCAGCTGAGCATAAAAACTGTAAACAAGGGGAAACCTGGCTTTACCTTACCAGCCAGCTGGATTCAGCTTTAAGTTATGTGCCTGTGTCCGAACCACACTGTTACGGACCAGCGTCCTCTGAGGAATTACTGCCAGCTACAGGCGTTGTCGTCGTCGGTGTGATTACAGCAAGAAGCGACTGTTGGATCGAAACACACCAACTGCTCATAATGAGGTTAGTGCAGATGCTGCTATAGCATCAGTTATATCAGAAGTGGAGAGTATTTCATTGCAAAAAGAAAAAGTAACAGAACTGATGACTTTTTTTATTTTTCCTCCAACTGGAGTTTGATTCACCATCTGGCTGTGCTGATCCGATTGGTTGAAGTTGGCCTGTCGTAAACAAATAGTTCACTGAATCGCCCGCAAAGTATTTTTTGAAACTGTTCTTTTTCCAAAGGTGACTTCTCAGATGGTTCTGTGTAACAAGCCATCTGCTGCATCCAATTAAACCTGTCTTGGCCCCTTGGTTAAAATTTAAAAAAAATAAATAAATCCACCTACCAGCTCCTCTAAAGCTCAAAGTTTAAAATGACAATTTGTGGTTTTACAGGGTTTATCCAGACCATTTACACTTTTAAACAAATTAGATACAATGTGTTAATTAGTTAGCTATAGAGAAGCTGGTAGACAGATTGTGTCCCCTTGGATAGGCTAATAGTTTCCTCAGTTTCCAGTCTTTGTGCTAAGGAAAAGCCAACTGGCTACTAACTGTAGACTCTCTGAAAGAAAACAAATAAATTCATGGAATATTTATGCAGGGTTGTGCGGCGGTGTGTGGGAGTGTGTCACTGTGCTGAAACTGCTGTGAAACAATCAGGAAATTTATTTTGCTGATTATCCCTCCCTCACTCTTATTCACTGTCCATGTCACTTAACCACTGCTCGCTATCCCCCCTCTCAAACCATCAGGTATCAGAATTTAGTCCATGAATCTACCTGGATCGTCTCAGTTTCAGAGACATTTTCAGTGTTTGACTGATTGGTGTTTTCCAAAATTTGGATCGAGCTGAATTTCTCCTCTGCAGGTCACTGCGTTGTTTGGCAGACACCCCTGTAGCCCACCACTGTACACAATACACAATACCCAATAATTGCAGACCAAGTTAATGTACGTACAAACGAGTGGCATCTCTCTGCAAGAAATAAAATGAATATGTTTATGAAAATGTCAAACTGTCCTTTAGGGGTGCTGTGTGGAAAGTGTTCAGGTGGTGATATCTGAGTTTATTCCCCGTTATATGCTACATTTAAAATACATATTTGCAAAGACGAATTCCACAAATGACGACATCAATTTAATCTGTGACTTCTCATGGTCACATTCAGAGTATATGCAATAAGGATGCAGGGGGTAGTTAATCCCTACAGTACTTCTACAGTGTGTATGACCTTGGAGGGATGGGAACCCTTATATCCTCATTAACATGGATGAAGCATGTCCACAGGGTGAGCACACCTACCAGCTCACCCTGGTTCCCAGCAAACTAATAGAGGAGGTAACACATGGAGGTACATGAACGCACACGTATATGCGCGCACACACTAAAACGAGCAGCCGGGCATGCACGAACCCCCAGCATCTATTTTTCATTATTACAATCAGCTGGAGGCAAGGTTGGGCTGTGTTACGCCGCAGCTGTACACGGGCTGTGTGCGAGGTGGGCTGTCATTGACACTCGGCCTCAAACACGAGTCGTTACTAAGAAGTACAGGACAGACCCAGCAGGGAGCAGAAAGAGAGCAGTGAGGGGGTGTAGTCGGGTACACATCCTCCGCTGGAACTCAGCTGTGTCCTTTGCAGGCACAAATACACACAGGTACACGCACACTCACTAAAACACACACAAGACCGCTTGTGGCACAGGCTTTGTTTTATCTGATTTGACTGTAATCTTGCTTCTGCAAGACAATAACTCTCGAGAGGATGAATCTACAGGTACATTTCAGGTACAGGCAGTTTAACAAAGTGCCCAGTTGGGATTGGACCAGTTTGTGCCATGTCCACTCACAGTATTTCCATTGAGCCGTTTTGAAGCTCAAAATCTGTGGTGGTAGTCGTTCCTCTTCCAGATCTGTAAATCTGACAAACGTTGACCATTGGCGGACCTGAGGCAGGGTGAATGACTCCTGGGTGCTCAAAGAAGCCATCTGCAATGACACCCATTGCACCCCATAGGCTGTGAAGTTGGACATTTTAACATGGGGCCTTATGGAGATGAACTCATTCAGTAGCCAGTCTCAGGTGGCCATTCAAGGAACTGCATTTTTTTTGGGCACTTCTTCATAGGCTTCACTTCCACAGAGGTTGTTGGTTGGTCATGTCCAGTACAGCATCCTGTCCGATATAATTTCATGTCTTGTCCTGTATGAAGAGCGCCAGTCACAGCCCTTTATGTTCCGGCATGTACATAAACTCCAAAGATGTACTGTGACAATATATCTGATGCCTTTGAAGTTTAAAATATCACAAAACAAGAAGAAACGTTTGCTTGTGCTAAATTTACAGAGACGTGACATGCCTGGATTGTCAGAACAAAAGCTGCAGCTCCTGTTGGTCCGTTAACAAACAGGACAACGCAGTAAAAAGTTGAGAGTACAGGACTCGAAATGATCCCGTCCTTTGTCAAAACGCAGGGAGATCAGTCTGGAAACCTAAAACCTCTGGCAATGATATTATTGTGTAGCTTATCATTTGCCACTTCATTTCCCGTGAAAAATTGATGATTTAGACGGTCGGATTACTTCTTACTTAAGCTTCACACCTTTTCAGATCTAATGTGGGTCACTAGCATCCAGATCCACACACACACACACACACCTCCAAGGGAGAATTGGGTCTGAACGCTCCTTAATGTGGTTTTTGATGTGACTTTACAGAGATGTCTGATGATTTCTGTTTGATCTTTGCAGTTTATTATAAAGATTTTCTTTTAAAACTACATTGTTAAATTTGGATTTCAATTTGGACCAAATTGACACTCGTGGCCAGGTTTCTAAAATTAACATCATTGTTATGCAGAAGAACTTGACAAGAAGAAGCTCAATGAAGTAATGAAGGTGGACTCGGCTTTGAGGATTTACAGCAGTGATAGAACGAATCACAGTCACGCCGTCTTTTCTTCTTCTTCTTGTCAGCACTGTTGAAATAAAAGTGTCTCGAACTGTTTGTTTGTTTCTTTTGGAAACAAAGTCTACCTTCTGTTTGCTGTGGTTTTATGAAAACTGCTTTTTATCTGGAGATCACTGACTTCTACAGTGGCCGACTCAGGATGTCTGAGGGGAAAACAAATACAAAGGGGCAGAACGCCGTGACGCATGCCTGGATAACATCAATTCATTTATGTGAGTATAACTGCTGCACCTCTATAATAAAACACACAGGGATCAATTAAATCTTTAATAATTTATTTCACAAAGACACCGACATAATGATGTCAAGAGAATGAGCTGAATATCGAAGAGCTCGGTCAGGGTTAGGGCCCTGGAGGGCACTTATGCTGTGTGTTTTTTTTAACACAGGGGCACCATGAGGGGCGATAACCCACCCACATGCGTGGACGTGTAGACCCTCATTGAGGACAATAAAAAACTTGTGTAAAGATTTGCAGGTGAACAGAAAGGTAATTTTAACTACCTTACATGGCTGATGAGTCCAGAGAGAAGTCCAAAAATCTAAGATAAATCAGAAGTCCATATAAACAAAAAACTACAACTGAACAAAAGTCGGAGCAGGAACACGAGGAGAAGAACAAAGATGGAAAAAAGTACTGAGGAACTGACAAAGGACCAGCAAACAGAACACAAATGAAAGTACTGATATTTTTTGTATCAGTGCTTTAAGGATGTTGTGGATTTTTCCGTCCTCGGGGCCTTGACGTCCTCGGCAGAAGCAGTTGTTTGGCTTTGCTTGAGAACAGGTGACCGGGGTCGAAGAGACCTTGTGTTGCCTTCCTAGACATAATAGATAGCTTGCCGTTGACGTTTCTTTAACACGGACAGACAGTGTCTCCAGACTAGGATGTGCTGACGGTAACACTAACATGGGTGAAAACATTCTCTTTGACTAATTCTGGGCGCAGAGTATTTGTGGTGTTATCTGTAGAGGTTTAAAGTCTGACCACCAGCATGAGTTCGGCAGAACATGAGACTGACTCAGGCGCTTCTGATGTACTTTGAGAGTGTCTCTACTTCTCCTTGGCCAAGCGTCAATAAATATTACAGCATAAGACATCAGAGGCTCCTGAACACTTTCTGACCTCACCATTGACCATTGATTTCAGCAATTTCTCCACAACAAAGGACATGGGCTGAGGTATCATCCATCATTATTGGGGTCACTGAGAGGGTCGGACATCTGATTCATACGTTGTGCTCCTCGTCTTCATTATCGTCCTCTCTTGATCTTTTCCTGGATCCACCGGGCTGTGGATCTTCTTCCTCCACATGCTGGTTGACTTCCACGTCAACAGCAGATAGCGTCTGCAGGGGTTTTTAACCAGATACTCTGAAGACATGCAGGGTAATTTCTGTGAATGTAAGCGTGACTGGTTATTTTTTCCTCTGTGCGTCAGCCCTGTGATGAACATGCCCAGGGTGCGCGCTGCCTTTCGCTCAGCGTCAACTGGAACCGACACCATCCCCTGTGACCCTGATAGATTGTTTTATATCTTCTGATGCATAACTCGTCTTCCACAGAGTCTGCCATGTTTCTACAGTAGCCCGGAAAAAAACGCACACACCAAACACTGTCTCTAGGGTGAGGGGTGTTTTATGGGATTTTTATGTTTGCGCCATAGCTTCTTAGAACAATCGGGCCAGTGGAAGGGGCTGCAATCTGGATATGATCACCACTTCACCCTGCCATCAGACAGCCTTTTTCTTTGGGTCAGAAAGTTACTAAATCAGATTGAAATCAAACTTTTCCCTAAATATTTTAAAGACGGTGCATGCTCGTGTTTTCGGGGCTGTGCGGGAGCCAAGCTGCTCACATATCAGAACAGCGGCTCTGCCTTCATCCTATTTTGTGGATGGCTAAATTTATACATATAAGGAAGGGACTTATTTTATGCTTATTTAATATCAGAAGAGAACAGCTGATCCCAATACATAAATATTTTTTTATTAAATAAACAGATGCAGACAGTAGCTTTGTGTTCAGCCGTACAACAATGCACTGAGCCTGGCTGAGCATACTATGCTGTTGGTTTTTAATTGCCTTACTATACAAAATGCAGGTCCTGTCACTGGAGCAATGTCCTGAAGAGACAACATAGATTTTATATTAAAATATTCACAGGTTCCACAAAAGCTTATCTGTCTTTTGTATTGTAATAAAGCACTATAATGGAAAATACTGTCTATATTTATACCGCACTGAGCCTACAGCATACTTGTAAGATTTTTAAGATATGGATACTTAACACAAACCCTCTGGGTTACTTTTTTTGTTAGTACAAGACAATACGAGTCGTTTTGGGCTGATAATGTGAAGCAGCAAATTCGGATGATCCTCAGCAGATCTTGAACAGAGCTCAGCAAAACACTGACTGACTCTATGCATAAGGTTGGGGAGCAGTCTTCACATACATACTGCATATAGGAAGAAAATGCTGCTCATACAATTCAAGGCATTACATGGTGTATTTGTCCAACTCCACTTTGTGTGTCTATACTGAGGCTCTGTAGTCTTTATGAAGTCTTTATGAAGTCTTCATGAAGTCTTGGGATTACAGTTGGAAACTTCAAACCTTTTTTCAAGCCCAGAAAAAAAACACAGTTCAGACAAGAAATGTGTAAAGTTGGTTAAGCTTTCATCCCACAGGGTAGTTCACCTCGACCACTGGCTGTCAAGAAGCTCGGTTGGAGTTGTTGAGGCTCCTGCTATCGTGGCAAAGGTCAGTTTAAGCGCCGGCACATCAGAAACGTGTCTCCGCGCCTGCTTTGTGACTGCACGCAGCCTAATAACACCACGTTGGGTTAGCCTTGAAAATGAGGCTCTTTTCTTCCTGCGTCTTTTTTTTTTTTTTTTTTTTTTAAACTAAAAAGAGGCAAAACATCTGTGGTACAGAAAGACTGTTCGGTCCTTGTTTTGGTGCTAATTAGTCCAATTAGCCTTCCCCATCTCACACAGTTTTAAACAAAGACGAGCAGCAGCTCTGCTCAGCGTAACCAGCCCTGCAGTTTGATGTGTGGTAGCGCTGGAAAGCAGCAGAAGCCTCTAGTTACAGACACAGACGCGGGCTACTTTAAACAGTTTCGGGGCATCCTTGCTTCACAGGATAAAATAACTGCACCATGCCATGTCTTTTGAAATATTCTGTGTATGTCCCTTTGGCAATATTTTAGCACAGAAACAGGGTTTTGTGCAGTAGGAGTCAGACTGCAGTGTGCGGAGGTAAAATTCCCACAGCCGTATTTTCATGATTAGCGATGCTGAGGGGCACGTTCCATATTGGTCGCGTGTGCTGCGTGATAACAGATTTCATGAGGAGGTGTAAATGAACCAGTTAGATACAGCTGAACAGAGAACTACAAGGAAATTAGTTATTCTAAATATAAGGAGAAGAATTAATCATTCCTCAACAACAGCCTCTTTACAGAAGCTGTTTATCATCGCGAATCAACCCACATCTTCTCTCAATTATTTCTCTTTTATAATACAAATTATACAAATTACTGTTTGCAAATTATATAATTACACACAATAACACACTGCTGATATGTGACTAATTGTCACAACATTATTTCTACCTTCTGAAGGGAGAGGGAACAACAAGAGACAACAAGAGTTTTAATTTTTCAAATATGTCCTGCTTGGGGCAGAGCAGCAGTAATAATTCACCAGTTTTTGCAGCAGAAAACAAGATTTCTGTAGCAGTTTCATTCAATCTCCGTGTTTTGTGTCCCAGGGGAGGGAGGAAATTATACATTCAGATGTTTTTATTTTCTGTCTATACAGTAGACTGAACCAGAACCAGTTTGAGGGTCCATATAAAAAGTGCAACACTGTAGTTGCACAGATAAAGGTGCAAATCTAAAACCAAGAAAATGTTCAGCTCTTTCTTTTGTTCTATTTTATAATTTAATCCCATTTAATGCAATTAGAGCATATTTATACCAGGTCTTTAATTGTACAAATATGACACACTGTAGTGCTTGTATTGGTCAGATCCAAGTAGCATTCATGGTGTATATATTATGTTATCACTCATAGATGCAGCTGCAGACAGCTGTGACAGGCCTTTGTTTATCTGATTGTAATGAATGGATGTCGATGGTACTCTAAGTAAATATATTTTGGATAAGGTGATGTTCATATTTGCTGACTTAGTGTTAGAGCCAATGACAGAATAAAGACTGGACAGCGTATGTGTGACATCACCCACAGATTTCTAAAGGGCCGTTTTGAAAATTGAACGGAGCGGCTCTGAAAATGTTACGACTGACAAAATACGCTGAGCAGACCAAACCATTTAGAGCTCACAGACAAGCTGTCAGCTCAACGTCTTTCAGCTCATTGTTTAATGTTTTGGTTCGCACATCAGCATCATTTTCCACCGCAGATGTTTTCAATGAAAAAACAAATTTATGCTGTCTGTCCAGCACCAAGCAGCAGATGGATAAAGTTAATGATTAGCTAGTAAAGACTGTAAAACATTTAGTGCCTAAGCTTGCATGTGAATGTGGGACAGGACGCTGCTCATCTGTATCTGCTGGTGTGTAAACAGGCAGCTGTTTGATAACACACATCACCTTAAAGGGTGATAATATTTCAATATTGGGTTCGCAACTTGTTGAACATGGTTTAGAGCGCAATACCACTGTGGGAAATATGGACAGTGTCGACAACTTCCAAATATCAAGCAAGTGCAACAACACAAGACGTAGCAGCCAGCTAATATGACTTAACAGTCCAACAGCAAGTTCTCAACAACGACTATAAGTCAGTCCAAGATTTTCCTGTTTCTTCTTTTTTCTGTTTTTTCCTGATAATGTCTCTAGAAGAGGTTACATTGCACACTTGTCCAGCACTGGTTCACGACACCGGCTCCGCTCACCGTCAGCATTGCCCCCTTCGTCCCCTCAGGCCTGATAACCTCCTCTTCCCGGTGGTCCAAAATGCCTGTGTAACAAACACTTCAAGAAAAATCAGTAAATCACAGAGAGTTGAGGGAAAGCCAGAAAACATCTTCTCCATAAGATATGATCCAGTTTCACCAAAATCAGGGAAATAATTGGTGGTAAAAGTTACACAGTGTTGCTTTAAGTAAGTACTTTATGGTATCTACAGTGTATATGGGGCTGAGGATGGGCAGGCAACTGAAGTTCAGCCTCGTGTTCAGTCATTCACTGCTCACATATAAAGAGATTATTTAATGGATTTTACATCCCATGCATTGGTTTCTGTGGCACCAAATGCCTTTTTTTCTGCCTCATACTGTAAATGTGATTCATGTTCACTGCTGGCTAACGGACACACGGGCTACAGTAGCTGCTGCTGAGAAATTAACATCCCTCTGCCTTCTCTCACATGGTTTATAATTGCAGAGCAATCCTCTCAGAGGAGCGCCACAGAAATCGAACCATAGCGACCTTCTGCCAATGATCAAAGCCTACCTCAGCCAACCCCCCCCTCCGCCCAACAACCCACCTCAACCCCGACCCAGAAGACGAAACGAGAGAGCGAGGAGGAGGGGGGGGGGATCCACACAAACCATCTCACGTCTCAGCGAGAGCTACCTGCTTTACATATGAAACACACCTTTCTCCATTTAATTCCCATGAAATCGCGCAGGAAGCGGTTATTGCAAAAGGGGGACGAGGAGGAAGTGATGTGGAACGGCTAGAGGGGCCATTACAGAGACTCCCTCATTACACCCTGGTCACAGCTTTGGAGTATTACCCCTGTGAAAACACGCTATCACCCCTGGGTGGATAAGTCAAAGAGAGTAGATTGTCTCATCTTATTTCTTCTCTTTGTGTCTGGTCTCTAGGCAGGTATGGGAGGATCAACATATGCGGCGTTAGCTCGCTGTAGAACCAATAAACAGGCTGGTTTAAGCGAGTTTGTTGTATCTTTAGATTCCTCTCTTTGATTGGAATGGAGATGGATCCTCACGGCACATCTCACTCTGGGATCGATCAATCAATTAATCAACTCGCCTGCGTTTATAGAGGCAGCTTATTTGCAGAAACGCAGAAGAGGACTGCGTCTTAAAGGTCCAGCGTGCACAGTTTCAGGAGCTCGATTTACACAATATGGAAGAAATATGTGAGTATGATATGCAGAATTATGTTTTCATTAGTGTATAACCACCTGAAAATCATTATGTTTTTGTTACCTTGGACGTTGCGGGTCCTCTTCCGTGTAGCACCGCCGTTGTTTCTGCAGTAGCCCCCAAACCATTTGCTCTTGCACCATAATTTCTCCTTCACGCCTGGAAGGGGAGGGCGCGTTGCAATCTGCAGCTACACTGCTAGATGCCACTAAATCCAACACACTGATCCTTTGAGGGGTCTTTTTTGCATGGCAGAACAATAAATAGGGAAGAATCAAAAGTTTCACGTAACAGCTCAGCTCCCTCTTCCCCCCACAACGATGCGGCATAGCGTCTAGGCAACACTGCCGACGCCAAGCTAACCCGCTGGTCCATCTCACGCTCCATTTTCCCATTTCACCCTCGTGAACAAGCCCCCGGGAACTCCTTCACTCGGGGCAGCATTCCACTGTTTTCCTGCAGAGAACCTTGGCCTCAGACTTGGAGGTGCCGACTCTTACCACACTCAGCTGCAAATCGCCTCGATGCACGCTGAAGGTCACGGTCTGATGAAGCCAAGAGAAGCGCATCGCGGGGTAAATTTAATGAAAATAAAATCTTTTTTTTGTTTCCTTTGGTGGCGCTTTATGTTGATCACTGACTGGAGGTCATAGTTTATGCAGCTTTTTATTCACAGCCACGTCGTCGGCTCCTCCAGATTACAATACTGTGTCATTATGAAGATTAATATCAAGCCATGTGTATGCTGGTGCTGTTTCATGGATATTTAAGCAGCATGTTGGTGCAAATGAATATTTAATTTACTTTTTGATCATCAATATTTGAGAAGGCTTAATTTGGGACAGTTTCCTCTGAATTATATCATCAGTAGTTCTTTCTTCATGAAGCAATCCACTTGTTCATTGAATCTGCCACATTACAGCGATGAGCTGTTTGCTCATTTCCCATGGATAAAAAACAAAGAGGAACCACGTAGAAAATCTATTAAGACTTTAATTTTCTTCAATGCTTGTAAATACATTTTGGACAGTGGTTGATATCTTTTGCATGAATAAGTTACATAATAAATAAAAGCAAACATTTTATTTTCCCTCATAATAAGGCATTTATAGCAGCAGAAGTGGCCAACAGAGTCCAGTTACCTGAATCACCCGAGTGTTTCCAAGCTGACGTCTGTCCTAACCAGCTTCATGATCTACATCAGGTCAGTTTAAAACACGAGTATTAAACCCGGGCTTTAGTCCAACCTGTGAAACGTCTCGCAGGTGTTCCAGGAAACTCTGCACCAGCGTTCGGAAATTAAATAAGAAAAGAGGAAAACACTGGTGTGGGCCCTAAAGCACTGGAAGTCACAGGAGGTAGCATCTTACTCTCCTGCCTAACAATTTTCATTTCTTCTTCTTTCTTTTTTTTTTATTCATGCAGCAGGCAATGTTTATTGATCGCTATGATTATCATAGCCATCCATCCACATTTTACTGCATTTTTCATCGTCTCTGTAGAAAAAAAAAGCAGTCCAAGAATTGCTTCGACGTAAAGCTGTTTGCCTGCGCACAGATACCTTCTTCCAAACGATTTTACACGGCTGTCTTGCTCGGTAAGACACCGGCTAATCGTGGGAACAAGCCTTCTGGCCGGCAACAACACTGAAAAGTTTGCGTACAAAAGACATGACATGAACATACTGTGACCTCAGATCTGTCAGTTTATGTGCCCTTTACACAAATCATATTGCACTCAGTACTTAACCTTTATTATTATACGATGCTTTGGAGACTGAGGAGGGGACAAAACTTCTCATCCTCCTTTTTCTTCTTCTTCTTACAGAAGCACTTCCAGTTCGTTTATAAAATTATAAAATGTTCCAGATATGAATGCAGCCAATTAAGGGCAGACTATAAGTTGATGAAGATGTAGATTTATCTGTCAGATCGGAGGTTAATGGCAGCTAACCTCTGTCAGATTTGTTTTCATTAATGTCATTACATTAAGTGGGGTTGAAAATGGATATAACTCACCGAAAGCGTATTATGAAAACAAATAATGTACCCATTTCTGCATGACCAGTAAATCATGCAGAATATAAAAGCAAGATCAGTGTCACCATCAAGATAATGTGCAGCATTTACTGTATCGGCTTCGACTGACGTGCTCACCTCTGGTCATGTGATATGTTACATAATCTCCATTGCAATATTTTGTGCTAATTCTACAGTGCATTTTTCCCTTAAATAGAAATGGTCGTTTTGTAATGTACAGCGAAAAAAAGGAAAAAAGATTTAACAATGTCAAATAAAACATTTGTGGAATTAATTTACACTAAGTGAACAGGTGTGGCCTTGAGGTTGGGCTATAAATTGTGCTAAATCTGGCTTTGCTAGTAGCAGAGTAAGCGCTGTGCAGCGGGCCAGACACTGCTGGGGGTTAATCAGGGAACAAAATGACCACCTGTTTTTGCAAAGCGACGAGGAAACTCTCGCTCGTCTGATTGGTGCATTTGTATGGGGGACTATTTTTGGGGTGGTTGCCTGATTGCTCTCCTGGAGAACGGTGACTCGCACAAGGTAATGTGGTTGTTCTGATGATTACGCTGGATAACTACACTGGAGTTGCTGCCCGCTGGCAGCGAGACTACGATGAAATGTCTGGTCTGAAACGTGGACACGGAAAATCCACGGCTTCTTGTTCTGTGTCGTTCACACATATCCTCTCACAGATCAATCATACCACACAAACAGGATCACTTAATTGTAAGCAAATAACTACAAGTGCATTTGGCATTAATGCTTAGAAATATACATGGAAGCATTTGGGTGCTGACGCATACAAACAAATGCAGCCTTGTGTGCACAGTCGCGCACGGTTACGTACCGAACACACACACACGCGCTCAACACATACACGCTTGCACGTACACATGAGCACACACTCACACTGCTTGTTTGTAGCTTCTGCCAGCTTTCTCCCTCTGCATGCCGACTGTGTGTCTGGCACCGGGGTTAAGGTCTGGAGCCACACACAAGCTGTGTGCACTGTCTGGCTTTTACACACTCTAAATGGGCTTTATGAATGGCTGGGACTCAATGACTGAGTCAACACCAGGGGCCACACTCAACCCAGTCCTACAACGGGTTTTGGAGATAAGTCAGAAACAACATTCACCCAGCGCAGCCAGGAAGCATGTTTAAATTAATATGCCACCAGGTTTTCTTTTGTTTTGCACTGCAAACATTGTGCGGCGGAGTGTGTCAATCCACAGATGTGTAGCTTGTTTGCCATTCCTGGCTGAGCCCAAGTGCTTTTAAACAAGCGCTCGGCAGTGTCTGTGCGTGCGTGTGTTCGTGCTCTTGTTGCCTCATCAAAGCTTGCAATGAATCCAGCTCTCGACATTGCGTGGAGCTAGCGACAGCCTTTCAAGGATGGATGGATGAAGGCCGCTATTCACAATCTTGTGCCCTCAGTGGGATGCATACAGTCTACCCCATTCACGACCATCAAAAAATACAACACACACTGTACATACAAGGGTGTTACACACAGATATGCGCACGCAAGTCCTCACCACTGCTCTATCATCAGATCCAGCACTCGGCTGACATTCAGATCTGAATCCAGACTGAAGTCGGACTCGACAAAAGGAGCCGTTGGTGGAGTGAGAGGGCGCAGGCCGGATGTCAGCGTTTCAAGCCAGTCGGCGGCGTCAAACAATGTCGGAGCCCGTCGTTTTCGTGACTTCCCATTGGACGACAGAGGGGAGGTGCAGATGGGTGGTGGGGGAGGAGCTGGGATCACCTGGCTGGGGTTTATTACAGCCGGAGATGGAGGAAGCTCCAGCAAGAGAGAGGAGCAAAGAGGTGAGGGCAGGAAGCTGTCATCCTTGTTGTGCTGCTGGGAGGCCTGGGGCTGATCGGCATGAGCCGTAGGAGGAGGAGGAGGAGGAGGAGGCGGCGATGGGCCGGGGACTGAGTGTGCGGGGGATTTATGATCGGAGACATTGATAGAGCCTGGAAGAGAGGTAGTAAAAACGATTAGACACTGAAAGAAATATGAGCGTCATTTAAGTTGTATTCTTTATTAATTATGTGCATATATATACATATATATATACACACCGACACAAGTCACAGGCTCATCCAGGATATCGTCTATGGACTGCCGAGGGTCCATCTGTGCCCAAAAGAAAGAAACATTAAAATCCCACTGTACGAAACAAACTCTTTGTGATCTCGTCCTTTGTCTGCAGACTCTAACCTGCGCTTTCTGGATAGCTTCCTGCAGTTCTTCCTCCAAGCTGCGAACACCGGGCAAAGTCTGAACAGGACTTGCTGTAATCTGCACTGGCAGCTCGAAATCCTGGCCAATCACATCGCACGGTTGGCAGGAAAACACCTGATTAGAAAGCAGGGGTGTACATTAGTTGACAGGTGGTGATGAGGGTATGCTCGCTTTCAAGGTTCTTAATGTACCCTTGGAAAAAGTGATTATTCAGATGTGCGTATTGATTTGTGCGCTCACCTGCGTAAACAACACCTCCGTCTGCGTGTCCGTCTCTGCCTTGCCTCGAGAGCATCCCAGATCCTGTTGCAGGAACGGATGAAGAGATCCGCCACAAGACTGAAGGAGGAATAAGAAAATAATAGTCATGACTGTAGCTCTGGAAAACAGTCAAACAAATAAACTATTCTCCAACACAAAGATCTGAGTCTTTGTTCACCTCGTTGCCAGTGTTAGCGGAGCGGTCTCTGGGCCTGCTCCTTAACCTCTCCCTCATCTCCAGCTCGACACTCAGCTCCTGCTGTTGCTGCTGCTGCTCGTTCTCGCTTCTCCAGGGAGTCCCACACTGCAGGGGCGAGGAGGACGACATGGGTAGACTAGGACTTGGAGTTCCCGAGGCTGTGCTTGCAGGAGCCAGGAAGACAGCATTGGTAAGGCCGCACTGTTCGCCTGCCAAACTGACTGACGAGAAACCGTTCGGCATTGTGTTCAGAATCCCGTTTGGAGCGTCAGTGAGAATCCCATTAGGAATTCCCCTGTCTGGGATGTACATCTGTTGGTTCGGGCTGCTGCTGGGCGAGTCTAGTCCAGAGCTGGAGCTTGAGCCGGGGCTCTGGCTGGGTGGCAGCGGGGGGCATGGGGTGAGGGACTCCAAGCTGGTACCCAGCTGGCAGAGGGGAGCAGGAGTGAGGCAAGAGTGAGGAAGCTGGAAGGGGCGGAGACGTTTCAAAAGAGTGGGCTTAGTGCCGGAGACAGGGAGGCCGCGCTGCCGCAGCTGCTGCCGCAACTCTGACACCTGAAGAAAGGGAAGAAGTGAAGCACTTAGGAGTTTGTTTTCAGCCTGAATTTCAGATGACAGTTGGTGAGCTTTCATGCTTTTCTTACCGTTAGATCAACGAGATTGGCTGGCAGAAGCTCAGGCTTGGATGCCGGGTTTGTGTCCATAGGGGTGTGGTTTGTTGTGGCGGGCACAGGTTGGGGATTAAGGGGCATGGCCCCAGAGGACTTCACAAGATCGCTGTGATCTCCACTGGAGGAATGACAGACGCATTAACTCACCCAGACTGTCTGAGGACTATATGTCGCATTGATAAAGCGGTTGGCTCTGTTTGCATACCTGGGCACAACAGTGAGCTGTTGTTGGGGTTGTAGCTGTTGTTGCTGTTGCTGCTGTTGCTGGTTCTGGAGGATTTGCAGCTGGAGGAAGACCTGCTGCTGCTTCAGGAGGTGGGAATAGGCAGGGTCTAAAGGCTGGGTAGGGGTAGGGCTCTTCTGTTTGGCTCCTCCCCCTGGAAGTAGACGTTTTCTTTAGGCTAAATTCAAACTCCTCGTCAAAGGGGAAGTCATGATTGGACAGGATTTTTTAAAATAGATGTAGAGAAGTAAAGCATTATATTGGTACCTCCAGTGGCAGACCCTCCTCTCTGGTCTGGAGGAATGTACTGATGATACTTGAGTTTCCTCATTTTGGGTTTGGTGTCCCGCGGTTTCCGTGGGCGGGGGAGATGGTTGAAGTTAAGGGAGGCGGGCAGGGAGGAGGAGCAGGTGGGACTGGGAGGCCGAGCTGTCTGTAAAGACGCACATTGCACACATTTCCTAAAACGGTAACCAAACTGTGAGAAATTTTAAAAAATAAATAAATAAAGTGCGTGAAAATGTCAAGCCGTTTCACTCTGCGTGACGAGTATTTGCCCTACGTCAAGGTTAAGATCTTACATGAAATGTACAAATGCCTCGCAAATCTCCAGATGACAGCGCGTGCCGTGTTCTGACACACAGCCATGCCGCTCGTGTGTGAATGTGTTAACCTACGGGGCAAATACTGAGCTCGCCCAGAAGTGCAAATTGACAGTAATGAATGCAGAGCAGCTTACAGCGGAGCATTGTGTTTGACAAAACAGAGGAGTGACCATCCTGTTAGGTTGAAGACCTCTACAATGCTCTTTTATCTTTGATGTTGTGTACCTGCTGTCGCCATAGCAAGCAGACACGCGCACACGCTCGATCCGAGTGTTGTTTTTTCTGCATGAAAATGCAACACGACCGCTTTATCTGTTTGCATTCTTCATGTGCTAAATTTATTTTGAGGAGTCCTGAAAATATCCAAAACAAAAAAAAGAAGTCTTATAAAATTTTAATGATCCCAGAAATAATAAAAAAAAGAAAGAAAGAAAGAAAGAAAGAAAGAAAGAAAGAAAGAAAGAAGGAAAGAAAGAAAGAAAGAAAGAAGGAAATGGTGTTTTTATGTGACAGCATTAGCGTGCACTAACCCCACATTACCTTTGGCAGCAGGGGTGTGGTCTGAGAGGTCAGATACATCCCATTTGGTCTCCCAGTTGTTGCCATGGAGTTTGATTCACCCAGTGTTACACTCAGCGGTTGTCTGATGCCCTCGGTTGCCGGGAGCAACGCCAAACCAGACTGAAGGCAGAATATCAGATTATCAGAGTTGACATATGAGGCTATTTATAAACGCATCAGTCTGTTAATATTCACTTTAATGTGTTATTGGTGGGAATTAATTTATCAGACTTTCTTTTCGCTGCCAACTTAATACTCTTTTCATTTCTCCAGTTTGTGACACCTCGCCTCCTCTCTCCTCGCGTCGCTTCCTCGCCTCCTCCACTCGCATGTCGGGCAGGAGGGAGTAAGACACGAGGAGACAAGGCGAGGAGCTGCAAACCAAGACATGAGAAAGGCCCATAGTGATACAGGAGGTTTTTAATCAGAGGTGTTGTTTCCTCACCTGAGCATGACTGGGGCTGTGGTTAAGGGGCGGGCCCACAGCTGAGAAGTCACTCAGTAATTGGTCACCTGGGAGCCCTGGCAATGAAGAAAAGGCCGGTGATTGGTGAATGCCATGTTGCTCCGTGGGTGGGGAAGAGGAGCATGACGAGATGTCATCTTCGAAGACATCAGCTGACAGAGGGAAAGAGGCAGGACCTGAGGAAATGAAAGTGAAAGGGAAGTAAGGTCAAAAGAGGAGCGGAGGAGATTGGATGGGAAATAAAAACATGTGCGCGACCCTGTCTGCGTGTGTGGATGTGTGTTGACTCACGGTTCTCCAGGGGCAGTGTGTGTTCGTGCTGTTGCTCCACAGGTCCGGGCTGACGCTGGATCCTCTCGCTGAGGTCCTGCGCCTGGCGGGCTTTCTTCTGCCTCTGGGGCCCACACACAGTCTTCTCTGCGGGGAGGGGAGTTGCAGATAAGCAGAGAGAAAGGGACAGATGGGAGGAGAGGAGGAGATTGGAGAGAGAGAGAGAGAGAAGCAACAGGATTTCAGAACATATGTGACGTGAGCATGCACACCAGTGTTGCCACAGGCTATCAGTCCCAATTCAAACCAGCAGAGACATCAGAAAATAGCCCACAGTGAGATGTATTCCCATGGATATCAACACACAGGCGCATTTTTAAAAGGGCAGAAAATGAGTGTTCGCGAAAGCAAACAAGTCTTTTCGAATTAAAAGGAAGGGTGGAGGGTGAGGAGAGATAAAGAGAGATGAGAGAGAGAGATGTCAGTAATGGCAGAAAATGATGATCCCTGGACGGGCGTGTTTATCATGTGCTGTCAATCACTGATATGTTTGCGGGCTGCTTAGAATGCAGAGCTACAGCGTGCAACAAGGTCACATTTCTGTCTAACTGACAGCTGATAAAGCACCGAGCCCATTGCCAGATTCACACACTTGATTTTCTTTGCGCAGCTACTGTACAACAGGGAAAGAAAGAAAGACAGACAGAGGCAGAGGAATGTGTTACTTTGCATTTTGCTGGGAGCAGGATAAGGCAGGAGAGAAACAGCAACATTACGGGAGGCAGAGGAAGGGGAAGGGGAAGGGGTGGGGGCATCACCTTGTGCAGTTTCAGTGTTCAGACCACTAGGGGGCAACTTCTGAGCGGCACCATCGTCAGTTAGACGCTGCATCAGGAAACAGCAGGTCAAACCAACAGCGAGGGCCCAGAGATCATAACACAATGTCAATGTAGCCTTACAAAGTTTACACCAGTGCTTCCCCCCAGAACATTTGCATGCAAACGCTGTGATCATGTAACCAGTAATCCAGTACAAATTAGCTCTTTTTTTTTTAGGTGGGAAACACTTCACGATGAGCCTGCGCCTAACACAGATAAACAAAAGTGTGATTTCGATCTGTTTTATCAATACAATCAACAAGCAAATATAAAAGGAAAAGTCTGACGTGTGTGGAGGATCAGTATTTGATCCATAATGTGAAAATGTCATGCTGTTGCTACATTGAGAGGAAGTGGATGTTACTCACCAGAGCTTCACTCTGGTCTTTCTCTGCTTTTTGAGTAGGTTTCAACCCTGTGGAGACAAACGAGATGTGGTTATAGGATTAAATGACAAACGCAGGTATATATTCTGTTCTTTTAGAGTATGCTATGCCTAGCGGAGGAGCAACTCAGGTGAACCGGTGCATCGACGAAGCACTTTTGAGCCTTGAACTCATGCCTCCGAGTTACAGCACGGAGTATCTCAGGCACTCTTTTTGTGCTGGCAGGCATCAAAATGTGCCGCGCTTTCTGTGCGATCTGCTTCAGCCTCAGACAACGAGGAGGGAACTGCAGCTCGGCACTCTGCCTGTCGACTGAGTACCTGAGACGGTGTGTATTTCTCCAGTCTAGACTAGTCTGTATCACATTTTCAGCACAGAAATGCGTGAACCTATTTTATGCTTACAGAACAATCTATCTTCAGATTATGCCTGATGTTAAGAGTATATGGCGGGCACAAAAGCTTTGTCTTTTATATCTCTGATGCACACTTATTATATTACATAATATTTGTGGTTAGCATCCTCATTATATATTATTATAATTTAGTTATTCTGGCTTTATCTAGCTCCCCTTATTAAGATTTTTTGGTAAACGCTTATTCAGCTAGATATAAGGTATGAGGTACAGGATATAAGGTATGGCACTAACCATTAATCTGTATATTAAAGTAGACTCTCAGAGAGATCAGAGAGTTTATAGCACATCATTAAATTCAAAATATAGACTCCAAAGGTAAAAACTGCTCAATATATTAAAACCTACAAAGGCATTTACTAATCAATAAGCAATCATCTGCCGGTGAAAAGAGGTGACCTGAAGATCATTCCTATGAAATCCAACCTGCAGTCTTAGTGTACATGGATCAATCACAATGTTAATGATACACGTAGACTAACCAGAGTCTGCATTGATTTCACTCTGCCTTCGGTTCTGAATCCTCAGCTGCAGGACTGAAAGACAAGAACAGAGATTGTTAGAGAGAGAGAGAAAAAAAAGATGAAATATCGCAAGTTACAGTTACAGTTAGATTTCTCGTTGAAGGACAAATTATCTGGGAAAAGAAAAGACGTCGACGTAGAAAGATAAGAGTCGAGCAACACAAGACGGCACAATCGCTGCGGAACGCTATGGCCTTGTAACTTTCATTACCCTGTGACTTTGCAGTGCTTGTACATTATATATCTCCTTGCATGCTTGCACACACCTACACGCCACATGTGTGCAAGCACACATTAAAATTCAGTGCACACACAAACAGGTGAAGCAGGGCAGTGCTGGGCCAGTTACACCGAATGCCCCCTCCCCTCTCTCCCCATGATACATTTCGGTGAGTTCGGAGACCTGAGAGACCTGACGAGGGGAGGGGAGCGCTGTGCAGCGGGGGGGTTTAGGGCAGTGACTATTTATCTCTCAGTATGTCTATTTCTGTTGGTCCCATCCCCCCTTCAGCTGTCCCACTCTCTCCACAAGCCTCTCATGCATCCCCACCTCCTCACGTCATCCTCATTCGTGCTGCTAACTATACTCTTCCTGCTTTCCTGCCTCGCTGGCAACTCAAAACAAAAGTTTCACGTCGTAAAAATGTGGATTTAGGACAGATTAACATGCTGCGCTCTGTCGCTGCAGGTTAGGGAAGCTGTGCTTATCACAGCGGAGTTTCTGTCTGATCCTGACAGAAATACGAGTCTTGACCTCCACTTTAAAACACATTCCTTCACAAACATCACACAACATATTGGTTCTCAACCTGGTGGTCAGTCCTAAAACGACTAAATTATTGCCAAGATAAAACAAAATAAACATATTTCTTATTTCTTATCTGCTAAATACTGACTATTTCCACCTCTTTAGGCCTTGTAAAATCATTACAATTAAACAATCTTTGAAGGATATTTTGCTTGAATTCACGGCTCATAGAATCATAATGTAACACTGGAAATATCATTTTAACATAAGGACTGCAAGATTTTCTTAACATCGATGGTACTCCATGTCAAAGGTCAACAAAAGCTGCCAGCAATTAAACAATTAACAAGAGAGCAAACAAACTGCATTGTGTCATGTGCCGGCAGCCAAACGCTCATGTTTATTTCACAAAGCATCGACACCAGTTTCACACACTGGCTCTGCTTTGTACATACATGATTTCCAGCAGAGCAGCTGCCCCAAAGAATCACGTTTTCCAGCAGGTGTCTGTACACCTAGGGGACTGTCTATGTCGTTTCCTCGCCTTTCTATTTTACCAGCCGTTAACGACAGCTGCCAGGGAACACAACAGCAGCCGTTACAACTCGGAGGGAGACGTGCATTATGCAGTTATAGGAAGGTTGTTGAGCGCTCGCTGTTTGTCTGGTTGTCTCCGGAAGGTTTTAACCATTAGGGTGATATACTGGATGAGTAAAACTCAGTTGATCATTTTATCTGGAATTAATTCTCCTATTTTTACTAATTTGATAGCTTAAGAGAAGAAAACCGGTTTACAGACTATACCTATATATATGTATAGAGATTTGAACCATGGGTTGTAACTAAGTACCATTAGTTATTGTGAAATGCTAGTACTTAAAAAAATATTTCCATTTTATGCTATTTCTACTGCATTTTTACTCCACTACAATGAATTGGCCATTTTAGTTTCTAGTTGCTTTGCAGATTTAGATTATTAATCAAAACATAAATCATCTAATAAATTATGATATATATTTTTATAGGATAAGATACCAAGCAGTTTGAAAAAGTTTTTTCCATCTGCAACATTAATGTAACACACACACAATAAAGCATCACTACTCATAATAACAACACATAATTATATCCAGAAATATAATATACATTCTTCATGATGTGTCCTGTTACTTTTGGTATTTTAAGTATATTTTGTTACTACATTTTACTTCACTAAGTTTTTAACTGTCTATACATACAAAGGACTCTCCTGTTAAAGGCCCACTGTCTGTTTTAGCAATAATACACAGTTTAAAGTGTCACAAAGTGTCATGCAGAGATCCTCAGCCTCGGGCTCGGCTGTCCTCCCGTCCATTGAAAACATATCTGTCTGTGCGCAGCGATCACTAAATCCATTCGCCGTGGTCGATACCTTCACTCAATTGATCACATGATAGACAACGTGACTGATCAGCCAATAACCTTCACAAATGCTTCACCCCTGCATATTGATGCTAATGTTGCCAATTATGTCCGAGATGTAGAGCCATTGTTGTGGGAAAATAAACCCTGCTCTCCTTTAATTGGTGTCAGTTGAGACTCCGGGATCCCTCACCTGAGCGGAACTTGTTCCGGATGAGAAGCGACCTCTCGGAGGCCAGCAGCGTCATGGTTGGAGGGGAGTGTGCAGGAGCCAGGGAGTGGAGCACAGAGAGCGAGAGAGAGAGAGTAGGTTCCTGGTGTCACACTACCAGGAGGAATGGACCCCTCTCCTTCTGTCTCTCGCTGTTGGGAGAGCAAAGAGGAAGCAGGGGAGGGGAGAGAGACAGATGCTTGTTAATCCACTGATAGACACAAACCGATATTGATAGAGGCACACAAAGCACAGCGGAGATAGATTGAGGGGGAAATAGAGACGCAAAGCCTCTCAGACCAGGAGGCAGACTGAACACTGCAGTGAGCTGCTCTGGCAACAGCAGGCCTCCCTATAGACAGCCTGTCATAATCACACAGAGAGTCACAGAGGCCCACCCACGGAGACAGGACTAACGACACAGAGAATTAAACAGACAAGGAGGCTTTTCGAGAGACGTAGCAATGGAGGAAGAAGAAGAAGGAGGAGGAGGAGGAGTGCGATGGAGACAAAAAAAACCCTAGCAGATACTCAAGACGTCAAGGCTGGAGGACACTGATTGTGTCGGACAAACATGAACTCCCAACACCTACAGCATCGCACAACACATTTGCTCTGTGACAGCAGGACCTGCAAATGTGTCATGCACTAAAAGAAGAGGAGCTGCATCTCAAATAGAGAGAGAGAGAGAGCTTGAGATCTACATAAGCTGCATTAGTGCACACACACACTCACACACACACACACACACAACCTATTAACAATATTGATTTGAACTGGCCAGCCACAGAACACCCAGAGGAAGCCTGTTTGAGGGGAACGGACAAACACACACATACAAAAACCGCCGCACACGTACTGTGGAATAGCTGAGGTTATGCATACTAAATCACCACGGCGCTTGTCCTATTCCCAATCCCATAAATGCACACACACCTCGCTTATTTACAATATGAGGAGTCCAAAAGGGGGACCACTCACTCTGGTGAATGCAATCAAAATAACAAGCAATTGATTGAGATTCCTTGTCTTTTTGGCACAGGCATTATTTCTCAGCAGGGCACGAGAAGACACTGAAAAACACTGAGAGAATAAAAAGCGAGAGAATGAAAGAGAATACTTACAGGAAAAGGAGAGAATTGAGTCCCTCGGGGGAAATTGGAGTGGATTTAAGATTAAATTGAGAGAGGTGCGAGATGGAGGAAGAGGGGGAAAGAGAGAACTTCGTGGTGCGTTTAATGACGATTTCTTTCTTTCATGTTCTTTTCATATCCTGCTCTTTTCTTTTTTTCTCTACTCCTTCGCCCCCTTTTTCCACACTTCTCACTTTCTCCGTTTCCTAAAGGTGAAACGCAAAGAGTGTGTGGTTTCTTCTCCCCCTTACGATAGAAACTCACCCTCTCTGCCTCTCTGCCTCGCTCTCTCTGCCCCTCTCCCCATCCGCCCCAAAGCATCCTGGATCCTCGGTGCCAACTGTGAGTGACTGTCAAACTTTACCCCTCCCCCCTCCGTGCGCCCCCCCCTCACCAAACAGCCATTGACGCCCCCCCCCCCCCCCCCCCCCCCCCCTTCCACACTGACATCTGCTGACTGATTGATTGATAGAGGAGCAGATTCAAAGACAATAAGCACTGTTTGTGACGCTCACTGATGAAGTTAGTGCGGCTCCTTAATGTTAGGAGCTGATCTGACACATAATGTGATGGATAGGAAAGTGAAGGCTGGATAAAGAGACGGTTTATTACACAGCAGCAAGAAAAGCCCGGGAGTGTTTTGGACTCACATCAAATCATGTACTGCAGCAGAACTGCAGGCTCGTATGCTCCTGTCAAGACACCTTGGGGTCACCCTCTTAAAGTGATTTAGGACTGTTTGCGTGCAAGTATACGTGTATGTGAGTGTGTGTGTGCGTGTGTGTGTGTGAGTGAGAGTGTATGACACCACAGAGAGTCACAGGTCAGTAAGTCAGGGTCCGTCAGCATATAGTTTACGGTATGTATCATTCAGCGCTGGTGCCAAGTGAAATCATCCAAGTTTCACCTTGCACTTTCAAAGCAACTCGGGTAGGAGAGTCTTTGCTTATGTGTGCATGCTCTCTACATGTGAATACAGTGTGTGTGTGCATGTGTGTGTGTGTGTGTTTGTCTGCCTTTGGGCAGCAGAGGGGCGAAAGATGGGGGAAGTGAGGTCGTTGCTGGAGCACCTGTTCTGTCGATTTGACAGACAGGCCGGTGTGTGCTGGTTCAGCAGGTCATAGAGAGGGGGGAGACGGGAGGGGAGGAGGAGGAGCAGGAGGAGGCAGAGAGAGAGAGAGAGGGTGAGGCAGAGGAGACTGCAAAAGTTGGAGAGGAAGGGAGGGCGCGGGCGCAACACACACTCGGGGCGGGGAAAGTCTTTACGGCGAGGACAGGAAGAGAGCTGCGCGGAAACACAAGGAGGGGAGGGCGGGAGGGAGGGAGGGAGGGAGGTTGCTGCCATTTTATCTGATGTCGAAAGAAAGACCCCCGATGTGGAGATCCACTAATCAGAGAACGCGGAGCAGAGATAGCACTGCATGGGCCAATTACGGTTGCCATGGAACAAAATGGAACCACTAATGGAACACAAAATGAACGGGAACCTTAATTTAATACCTGGTCAGAGACGGACAGCTCTTTCAGGTGCCATTTGCACGGGGCGCCTGCATTTTTTCATCATTATAAAATCTCACCTCTGGCAGCTTTCCCTCTCATGCCCTGTAAATGCATTTCACACACACAAACAAACACACACACACACTCACACAGACATATATATATATATATATATATATATATATATATATATATATATATATATATATATATATGAACACACACTGCAATGACAGCATGGCACATTATTGAGGGAAAGGTGATGTAATTGGCTCCTGACCACAGCAGCTACACCCTCTCTTCTACCGCCTGTACTCCCTTTCTGATTAACACCTGTTACTCTCCTTCTTCCACTCCCCTCCCTACCCTCTCACACACACTCACACACTCACACACACAGCCTTCGTAGTGTTAATCTTGCACTGTGTCTGGTGAGCGAGGAGGCTTGCACGCTGTTAACCTTTCCCTTGTGAAATATCATATTTCTCAGCGTAATTCTGGACTCACACACACAACGCACAAGCTAATAAGCATCACATATCTTGGAATAAAAGTATACACTATGAGTACCGGTGGGTGATTTCGTATTTATATCAAATCTGCCTCCTTCTCTGCTGAAGCTGCAGAGTTTGAATGTAGATCCAGCTCTCCCTAGGCACTCTGTCTTCTGCCTTTCACCCTGGTGTAAGTATCCCTCCACCATTTGAGAGAGCTGAGAGACAGCATGATGCACATCGCAAGTGTAAGTGTGCCCTCACATGGCTGCACCGTGCAATGACAGCCGCCGACAAATCTACCCACGGTTTAGTTTAGCCTTCCATCATTTTGGCTCTCAGTGGCAATAACGGGATCGTCTGTGATGCAACAGAGAAGATACACAACAAACATATCAAAGCGGCGAATGTATCAAAGAGAATAAAAAGCTGAAACATACCAGTCTAACACACTTCATTACATCTGCTGCCTCTCCCTGCTCGTTCATCACTGGACCTATTCCCGTACCTCTCTCCACTCCTCCTCTACCTTTATCACTTCAATCACTTGGCCATGTGCCTTGTGCCACTCAGAAGCCCTGCTGTCCGTTCCACTTCACGCAACGCAAACACAGGCACACACACACACACACACACACACACACACAGGGTAGACTGCAAACACACACACACACACACACATACTCCACAGATTTCTGTCCGTCATCTTCCTGTCTGTCTGTCTGTCTGTCTGTCAGTCACTGCACTTTGAAGCTCTGTGCAATCTGGACAGTTACCAACCCTGCACACACACACACACACACACACATATACTGTACTGTACACACACATCACCAGCTGGACTGCTGATCTCACACCCTCGGCGGGTTGAATATTCATCATCATCATCATCATGCACTGAGGACTTTGTAGGCTCAGCGATGCAACAGCCCAGTGGTGTCAATTAAGGGATCTGTTTTGTGTCAATTTATTTATTTATTTATTTTTCACTGACACAACAGCATTAAATTAAAGGCTGAGTGACCTCAACGAGACGTATGTAGCAGTTTAATGAGCTCCTACAATAAGTGCAACCGTTAGTTAAGGCCTCGTGTATTATGGGTTAGATGAGGAGGACGTTGCATTGCATGGTATCATAATGAGTGTAATGTGTCTGCAACACAAATCTTACATATACTGAAACATACCACAATAATCTTTGGTCCTTTACATCAATCTGAGCCCTGGAGGGGGCGAGCAGCTGCCTGTATGAATGAATCACGTGGTCAGCACTGATAGAGACTCTGCTACTAACATGCCGATATGAAACTCATGGTGTGGCCCTGTTTGTACATTTTAAAAACCAATAAATGATATTTCATAAAAGAAAGGATGCACTGTGTTTCTGTACTGGATAATTATGGGAGCAAACAAAAATAAATCTTTCTCAAAGGTAGAGAAAGCAGAGGCAACACGACCAGGCAGAGACCAAAGCCTCATGATATCAACATACAATATATACAGTTTATAGTGATGCAGTCACTCAGTGACAAAATGAGTAGATGGCAATGTTTGTTTTTGGCACCCTCTGGAGTTTGTCTCCTTGTCTTTATTGTTACATAACCTTATTTATATATCATGTGTGGTTCTGATTTGATCTGTAGACCATAAACATTTGACTGAAATACATTTTAAAAATGTGAATTATTAATATTTTAAATGACTTCAATGAGGAGGGCGCAAAAAACAGGGTAAATAGGCTATAATATAGTTTTATTACAGGTAATGACGAATGTTTACGACCTTGAACTGTTTGTAGGATTAATATCAGTAAAAATGTGTAAATGCTAAAAGGTTGTTTTTCTGTATTTCTTGTACTGGTAGCTTTACACTTTGTTAAACTGACAAAACGAGGCGCCGTGGTCAGCACGGTGAGAAGGTTCCTGGTTCAAACCTCTGCTCGGGCTTTGCTCTGTGGACTTTTCTCGATCTTCCCGTGTCTGCGTGGGCTCTCTTCAGCTTCCTCCCACAGTCCAAAGACATGCACTCAACGGGTTAATTATTGACTCTAAAGTGGCCGTAGGTGTGTGTGCGAGTGCGAATTGTTTGTCTCTATATGACCTGTGATCAACTGGCGATTCGTCCAGGGTGTCCACACCTCCCGCCCTAAATCAGCAGGGAGAGGCTCCAGCCCCACCATGACCCTGATGAGGAAAAGCGGTTACACAAGGAATAAATGACAAAACGAGACGACAACTGATTTTGTGCTGAGAGAAACATCAATAGAAAATCTGCATAAATGAAGTTGCTCTCCGCCTGAGAAATCAAAGTATTTCATCACATTGATGCAACAATCCTGCAACTCCAGCATCACCGTGGTGACAAAATGTATGTACTGCACCAATAAACTCTTAATTATTTTGTATTTTTCTCTGCTCTGTGAATTTCCCTTTGAGAAAGTGACAACAGTTTGCAGCTTTTCCTGCCCTGCAGCTATGAGCCGATTCAAGGGTCAGCTGTGAAGAACTGGTATTTCAGTGAGTCTCTTCATGAGGTTCCTTTGTCTCTACTCGTGGTGATTTCTGTGAGGAGCTTTTGTTGACAACCTCTGTGGCTATTTCTGTATGAAATATACGTTACATTTCTTTCTCTCTTCGCTCGGGGCCTTTGAACTTCAGCTGAAACACTTTTTATTCTCTGAGTGGTATTATTTGTAACAATGTTTTTGCATATTACAGCCGTAAACTCACTTCGTCTTCTTAACTTCAATTTATTTTTTCTCTGTTAAATAAATCAAAGCCAATATATTGAAGTAACTTTCTTCATTTGTTCGCTTCTCACTGGAGATTTCCTCCACAGACACCATGAAGCTCATTTATCTGCAACTTTGCCCACAAACGCGTAACACAACCGGAGACAGTCGAGGGTAAGTTTACGTTTCAAGTCTGTCTGAATCCAAAAGCACGCTGAAAAATGCAAAAATGAGAAAGAGAAATGTTATATATATATATATATGTTATATATGCTGTATAATCATTCCTCCTGATCGTACTCGAGATGGGGAACAAAAACAAAAGTTTTATGTTTGTGCAAAAACATTTCACACTTCTGAAGCCAATACGAGGCCTCGGCTGTCTCACTTTGTGAAATCAAGAGGGAATTTTTCAAAGTTACAGTCTCATTTGTACAAAATTCCCACTTTCTCCACAGACTCTTTCTTTGTTGTGTCAGCGAAACAGGGAGTGAATTTTGTGTTTGAAAAAAAATGTAACTCTGAAAGATTTTCAGCCAGTTTTATAGGAACAATTCCAGCGACTGATGACAAATAAAATATGCATATGAGATAAACAGATTAAATGGTAAAATCTCTAGTTAAAATGTTCATTGTATTCAGTTGTGTTAGTTATAATGTGCCTTTTGTGAGTGAGTTAAAGATGAAATAGTGAAGCTCAAATACGCATTAAACATCTGCTGCTGGAGTCTTACCACATACTCCACTATCTCCCGGAGCAGACTGTCTCCCAGCGGCGCTTCTCCGCTCTCTGGTCGACTTGGTTAACCTTTGCTCTGCACCTCTTTCCTTCCACTGATCCTCTATAAAAGTGAGTTTGCTAAACTCAACTACAATGGAACTCAGCGCAGGCCTTTCAGCATCTCTGTTCACCCAACGGCCTGAGCAGAAATAAGGAATGGGACGGCCACGAGGACCTGGTTGGGTCATTTGAGCGATACAGTATTTAATAACTTATCTTGAGCTTAGCTCTGTTAGGCTCGGTGGCTTAAATGGAGCAGAAAATTGAGAGAGTGCAAAAAACAGAGGACTGTCTTACAAACTCAATTACTCCCTGGAGGCAGTCCAGCAGATATATATCAGGTATCTTCTTTTTTTTTTCTCTCTCTCTTCACAAATATCTGTGTTAAGTCTGGTCTCGTCTTTGGTGATTAATGTAGAAAGAGAATCGACTCGGAGGATCATCTTAAATTAAATGGACAGATATGGACCCCGGCCCTAGTGTGTGTGTGTGTGTGTGTGTGTGTTCATTACCGAAAAGAGTTATGTGTGATTAAAACCTTTTTTATCAAAATTAAAATACACTTCTTCTTTTAACATCTGCGCGGAAAACGAAAGCAAAGTGGGAGTAAACTGAAAGAGAAAGATGGGACAAAGCTTCGGTACGTTTGACCAAATTTAATTAAAATAAGTTAACATAATTCACATTGAACAACCAAAGAAAAAAAAAAGATCTGAATGTAGTGTTTATGTTAGAATAAATCAAACTCTTACATGATATGAATAAAACACAGAAAATCGGCAGCTGCAACAAAAGAAAAGCATTTTTCCTTCACAATATAAAAGAGAAAAAAGAAGTGGAGTTAAAATAAAACAAGTGCATATGACTCACAGTGTCTCTGACGGTACGAAAGATAGATCACATCTTTCACATAATATAGTGCAGAAGTGCAGCTCTTACAAATAGTACTCTTTATATATACACAGCTAGAGAAGATAATCGTTTAGAGTAAGTCATCCTTCTTTTTTATGAGCACTTGAGGGTTTTGTTTTTTTTGTTTTTTAAATCATGGATTGTACGGGAATGCAACTTCATGTTAGCAGCCTAATTATTATTTTGAACGGACATAAAAACCATGATCTCTTTTTTCATAAATGCAACTTTTTTCATACGAGAAAACTCATGTATGACTCCGGAGACTATATTTTTGGACCATTAAATGGAATGGGAATAATATACGTTCATAAAAAGAAATCAGCTTCAAAATTATAATAAATATTGCAAGTGCTCCCTTTTCTTTTAGTGTTAATTAATGAGGACTTAGAGTCTCACCAGAGTTTACATAGGATCGGCCTTCCCTTCACTTTGGAGTCTGTCTTTAAGTTTCCACCTCGGACTCTGAGTTATCCAAATTAGACACAGTGGAGTTGTACCACTCGGCGCTCTCCTCTTCCTCCTTCACTGCGGACCCAGATCCCGCACCGCCTCCCCCGTCTCCTCTCCTCTCGTTCAGCATTTCCATGGCTACTTGGTGGTAGGGGTGTTTGCGCTTGGTGTGCCGGCGCAGGGTGTTGCGCTCGGCGAAGCGCGTGTGGCAAAGCTGGCACTGGTAGGGTTTCTCTCCGGTGTGGACCCTTTGGTGGCGCTGGAGCTCGCCGGCCTCCCTGAAGCGTTTGGTGCAGATGGGGCACACAAAGTTCCTCTGGCCCGTGTGGATGTGTTTGTGTCTCTGTTGAGAAAAAAATATTAAACTTTTTACTGAAAGATCTGCGAAAATATCACTCACCACTTTCACTAATGCAGCTGTCGTCACTATTTCTATATCAACCTGACTACTTTTACGTGGGTGATTCGTGGTGACGGAAAGTCATCGAACATGTGGTTCACCTCAGCTCTGCAGAGCTCAGTGCCATCTTTCAGCTCATTGTTATGATTTACCAGCAACACTTACTGTCACGTCGCTTAATTTCCAGCAGCAGCGGGCAGCTGTTTTCAGTAACAAATCTCTAATAACTGTCTGTATGCGACTTGCCCAGCTCCTCGTACCAAATTACAGACTAGCTGGTGAACATAGTGAAGCATTTAGCAACTCAAGAGGCTGATATTTCCCTCGGGAGCTGGTGAAAACTAATGCCAGAGTTAAAAGAGAGTGAACGCTTAACTTTTTCATCAGGTGGCCACAAACACGACGGCAAATAAATACTAATTTTGCTCCATGTGGTGTGCGGATAACGTGTCAACTCAAAAGGCCACAGTCACGGCACGAATAATGTGTAATATTTTCAACTGATTTTATTATTACTTCATATTTTATGCTTGGCTTGCGCCTACCTGCAGATGGCTGGAGCGTTTGAAGGCTTTGCCGCACTGCTGGCAAACGTGCGGCTTCTTCTGCGAGTGCGTGATGGCGTGGCGCTCCAGGTCGGAGAGGTAAAAGAAGACCCGTGGACACAGCTGGCAGTACAGCACCCTGCGAGGGCCCAGGGTGTTGGGTGACGCCGCTGGAGAGAGAGGATCCGGCGGTTCGAGGGGGTCGAGGGGCTCGGGTTTACCGGAGGGGGCTTTGACGGGAGGGGAGGGCGGTGCAGCAGCGTTGGAGAAGTAAAGATGGTCATCCAGAGGTAAATGTTGTGAGTGCAGGTCAGACTGGGGCTCTGGAGCTGGTGACTGTGTCTCTGAGCTGGGCTGAGCTGAGGGGTCACAGGTCAGACTGGCAGACTGCGGGCGCGGCGAGGATGCTGTAAGAGCTGATGGCTTGTTGTTTTCGTTTGAGACTTCTTCAGCAGATATGGCTTCGTTTCCAGAGTTTGAATCGGGGGAGCTGATCTGAGGGTGGAGGAGGGGAGTCGTGCTGGGGTGGTCGTTTTGAAGAGCTGGAGAAGACGAACGCACCGCAAGAGAGGTGAGGACAGAGCCAGCGCTGACATTATTCACTCCCGACAGGATGATAGGGGGGTTATTGGGGCTCAGTCTGATGACGGGGTGAGACAGCGTGGGCAGAGGTGATCCAAGGGTGCTGACCTGACCAGAGGGCAGAGGAAGGGAGACCGGAGCCGAGGCTGCTGTGATCTGGGACAACTGACCAGTCGAGGGGTCGAGGACAGCGATAGGGGTGGAGGTAGAGGAAGAGTCGCCGGAGGAAGAGGGTACAGATGAAAGGAGGAGGAACATGGGGCTGGAGGCACCGGGTGAGGTCTGAGTTACTGAAAGAGGAAGCGTGAGACCCATCGGTGCTGAGGAGAGCTGCGGGGTGGAAGAGGGGGATGGCAGGAGGAGAAACGGAGAATTTGTCGAAGGATTTGTGAGGATCTGAATGGGCTGGGTGGGGACTGATATCCCAGCGGAAGGAGGCAGAACAGCGTTAGCCTGGACAGATTTAACACTAGGCTCTGCGGCCTTAGAGGGATCGGAGCTTGCAATCAGACTTGTGAAGACTTCTGGAGTCTTCGTCTGATCGACACCGAGCGATGGGGAATCAGTCACGGGGGGCGGAGACGGGTAACGATCATCAGAAGGTGCATTTAGTGCATTATCTAAACTTTGGCTGAGGCTCGACTCCGCTGTTGAGGCCAATCGTGGCGACCCCCTTCTTTCCACCTCTGCTGGATAAGCCTGGTCTGACTGATGATCCTCTGACGTGGGATCGACTTGCGGCACTTTGAGTCCGTCTGGACTGAGAGTATATGGGATTCCCTGGTCGTCTATGAGGAGAAGGTTTTCGGTGTCGCCCTCTATCGAGGAGAGGGAGGTGAAGACGGAGGTGGAAAAGAAAGAGGGGGACAGGAGGGAGTCTTCGCCCTCGTTGTCCTCTTCTACTACGTCTCTGTCCCCCTCGCCCTCGTATTCATCCACCTCCATGATCAGCGAGCTCTCGCAGCCAAAATCATCCAGGAAGCGTCCACACCTCCTCTCTCGGCTCTCTCTTTTCTTGGGCAAACTCAGGTCCAGAGGTTCTGTCTGTTCCTCCATTTCCACCTCATCAAACCTCTTGTAAGACCTCAAGTCCATTTCTTGCAAAATTAATGGAATATTTTCCTCAATTTCTCTCTCTGTGGTTTCCTCTTTAATGCCTTGCTGGTCCAGTAATTGAATTGTACTATTAGTGTTGGCAAGTAAGGGAGTTTTCGACCCATCGCTGTGGATTTTAGCACCCAAAACATCTCCCTCTTTGCACATATCTTCCCGTCTCTCTGCCTCTTTCTCGTGGAATGATTCAGGTTTAGCGTCTTCGGCCTTTTGGTGAGTAACCTCCTTGATTTCTTCTTCATTCTTGACAGCAGATATTTGGATTTTACTTGTGTGTTTCTCTGTGATCACAGCCCCAGATGAGACAGGGACGGGTCTCCTAAAATGCGAGCGAGCAAAGTCTTTGGTCAGGCTTATGGCAGAGTTCGTGATTGGCCTCTTGCACCGCGGGGGAACGACAATTTTGAGTCTGATTGGTCGGCTGCGCAACACAGGCACTCCAGTCTTTACTGTAATTGGCTGTCTGAACCCACCAATCTTGCTTGTTTCCTGAGAGGCTGGCTTTGAAGTCCCGCCCACCTCTGGCTTATTTCCATTGATTGATAGAGCATCCTGTCTGATGGTCACTGCTGCTCTGACAGGGCAGGGCAGGGGGTTACCTGGTACAGTACTGGATGAGGTTTTTTCCTTTGGGTCCAAAAAAACCTCTGTCACTGGCCCTGATCCCTCTGCACACTGGCTGCCATTTTGGACATCCAGGCTGCCACTGGTCAGGACTGAAGCCAACTGAGAATCCATTTTGGGGCATACCCATTTATATTTCTATGTAGGAAGAAAAAAAATAGGAATAAATTAGAAAGATCAGCACAGGAATAAACACATTTAATGGCAGAAAAATAAAGTGATTGGATAAACGTCCAAGGGTGGTTGAGGAAGTCAATATCTCACGTGTGATTATTGGGGTCAAGTTTAGTGCAAAAGCCAATAAGTGTCCGGTTTTGTCTCCTCACTAACAGCCTGTGGATGAAGCAGACAACCCTCTCTCTAACTCCTCAGTCCGACATGGATCGCCTCATCAGCCCTCCTCCTCCTCCACATCACACCGTCCTGTTAATTGTCTCGGTTACCTTACATGATCCTAAATTCTAGCTCAGCGATTTTTCTTTTTTTTTTTTTCTCCCCCCTTTCTTTCTTACCGAGGGGTGGTCGACCAGAGCCGCCGATCATTCAGAGAAACGCACCGGAGCGCAGAGGAGGTCCGAATGATGTGAGCGGAAACAACATTTCCTCTCTCTCTCTCTCTCTCTCTCTGCCTCTCTGCTACTTCTATCGTCCACATGCAACGTCAAGATTAACGCAAATACGCTTCAGAGCAGCATTAACGTAGCGTTTGGTTTGCAAACACGAGCCTCTGCAAATAATTTTTTTTTTAAAAAACGTATCTGGGTGATAACCCGAGGAGCTCTGTCCGTGGAGGACGCCATTACGCAAAGTCCTAGGTCCGAAATGCCAATATTATTATGGTGCGTGTGCGCCCGGGCAGCTCTCGGACCTGGGACAACGCCGTCCCTGTCGGAGGAGAGAAACGGTGTATATATTTACAGACGATCGCGGATGTGTGGAGCGGATCCTTCCCTTCGCACCGGAGCTTCCTCGGACCTACAGCCAGCCATTTTAGAGCCGAGGGTCCGAGGCACCGAGAGCGCGACCCGGCAGCTTTAGGATAAACTTTCCCGGCGCGCTGTCATTTCCTCCTCCAGCCCCGCTGCTGTCGGAGCCGGCGTAAGACGCGCCGGACCCCCTTTCGATACATTTAAAACTGTATTTTAAACTATACTCCACCCATACACTCGCTGCATAGGGACTGGCTTACCCGTGCTGAGGATATTTCCGGAGGACCAAATATGACTGTGCAGTGTAAAGGGTGATGCTGCGAATGCCGAGGGAGGGAGGGGTCAAGGGGAGTTGCTATGGTGTCGCAGCCTACCGGGTCCGACCAGTAGCCATGTTCAGCCTATGAGTACGGTTGAACCTGCAGCCTGAATAGAAAGGCACGCCGTGCGCCTGAGAGTCAGAGAGACGGGAAGCAAAGCAACAGAGAGGCAGAGAGAGAGGGTGAAGAAGAGGATGGAGATGGAGAGAAATGAACTTGAACCCAGACACGTTGCACACTTTGTGTGTTTGTCTTTAAAAAGAAAACAGACAGCAGAAGGGTTGTGACATTACTTTATTTCAAATTAAGACTTACAAGCCTCTGGACTTGATGCGTCACGACTCAACAGAGGGGAAGATCACACAGTGAGGTATCACAGAGTCAAGAGTTAGGCTACATGGAGGTATCATCACCGGCATAACATGTATTAATGGATTATATCTCTATATATATACATCATCATGAAGGGATAGCAGCTGGCTTTGCAGATTATAATTGCAGTTTGATAGGATGCAGAAGAGAGCGACAAAGGCCACGAGTGCAGGGTGAGAGCTGTGTAGAATATGTGAGAGGCTATAATCATAGCATGGATAGTTGAAGTAAAGCCGCAGGGTGGAGAAGATCTGATGTGGGCGATGAGTGCCGGAGGTGTGACACGGTTTTAACGGGTGTCTGACGTGGAAGAGGTCAGACCTCCGGGTCATCGCCGGGCTTGCACGCTTCAATCTCTGAGACCAGCCGGTGGGGGAACAGTTTATACTGCAACCACGTGGGCTCTGAAAAACAAAGAGAAGGGGTCACCAACTGTCCATCAGTTCTTCTGACTGACATGCTGAAGCTGAGCAGAAAAGGACTGGGCCTGTGAAGGTGGTCCAGGTTTTATTTTTGTTGCCTTTCTTACCCAGGTAGCAGGCTGGTGGCTGCAGCTTCCCATCAAAGCAGGTCTGGGGCGCGGTGAAGCTGCACTGCTTGTGAGGATGTTTGCAGTAGAACGTCACATTTTCTCCGTGAGGGACCATGGCGTCTGTAACGTCAAACGGCCAGCGCTTCACTCCGCTGATCATCACGCGGCTCCGCTCAGCAGGGATGAGACAGCGAGCTGCGGATGGAAGCAGGATATAAGTTGATTTGTGCATGCATGTGCATGTTGCACGACGCCCGTGCGTTAATACAAACTAGCTTATCTTCATTTTGCACACACTGAACGAACTTAGACCGTTTAAAACACCCCTCACCTCTGCAGTATGGAGGCGACGCACTCCAGCTGCCGTTCGACAGACAGGTGACCTTCTGGGGTCCATCCAGCAGGAAGTTCTTTTTGCAGAGGTAGTGGATGTCAAAGCCAGTTTCATATTCAGTCTTCTGGACAGCCACCACGTAGCCATGCTCCACCTCTCGGGGAGGTTGGCAGTACACCTCTAAGAGAGCGAGAGAAGCACATTATCAATTTGCTGACTCAGGAGGTGCCCTAATCTTTAAAACACAGAAGAGTGGAGTTACTCTGAAAAAGCTAGAAACTATGCACTACCTCTGTCCTTCTTTTTTTTTTTATCTTATCTTTGCTTTGTTTTAACACAAGCCAGGGTCAGTCATAGTCCACTTAGTGTGATGTAAGAAGCACCTCACTGTGGAACAGGCCATGCAATCCCAATTTTGGCCACGAGATGGCAGAAAAGCACTGCGAAACAGAGCGGTGTTGCTCAGAAGACGCACGCTCGAAGAGGTTTTTCTTTCTGTCTCCACTCTCTGTCACGCATCTGCACTTGGACACAACTAATAAATGTTCATCCTTGCAGAACAAACACGCAGGTCACTCGAGAGCCAACCTTTGTTCCATCTTCCGCCGCTAACCTTGAGAGATGCATGAGGGCAAAGCAGCACACATGCATGCTCTCTCTCTCACACACGCACACACACATAGTGCAAGATGCAGCACACTTACTTTTGCAGATGGGGTGAGGATACTGCCAGGTCTGATTATCCTGGCAGAAATTTTCACTGCTCCCCACTATATCCGCCCTGCGGGAACAGAAAAGAGAGAGTGATGGAGGCAGATGGCTGGAGTGACATTTACAGTATTGACAGCTGAGGAGCTTCATCTAAATAAAAGTGATAAAAAAAAGGTGTAAATGATTTTCCACTCTGTCTCTCTTTCACAGTGTCTAAATGTTGTGTGCACAGTCCTGGCTGACACATCCACTCCGGGCTCATCTTATCCTGCGCATGAGTCAGTGTGTAAAGGGGAGTCAATACAAGATTAGACTGTAATGACCTAGTTAGCTCAATGGAGAGATCGTCAGCTGGGAGATCAAAATGAATTCCCTGCCATTCATCGCTCATCATCCGTCGTTCCCCGACACCTCTCCCGTAGTCAAGCCTTCCCTCCACTCCCTCCCTCGTTCTTCACACTCCTTCCTCGTCTTCTCACTTCCTCCATTTCTACCTTCGCATCATTTCAGGTTTTCATAGCCTCTGCCTACGCTCTCACAACCTTAAGCCCACCACCCTCCTCTCTCTCTCACCCAGACAGGCAGCTGTAGCGGATGGAAGTTCCTACTGTAGCATCACCCTGGATGCTGAAGGTGTCGGTCACTTCCTCGGGCAGAGGGCAGGTTTGGACTGCGGGAGGTTTGGGTGACTCAGCCTCTGAAGGTCAAAGAAGAACAGAAAGACTTTACCGTCAGATCCTTTATTGAAATGTAAGCAGCGAAGACTGCAGGAATACTCTGCTCTGCATGTCAGAGAAAAAAATACACACGCGGACAAAAGAACAGTCAGATCAGCCTTCACTTAGCTTCATTCCACTTCATCTGCAGAGGAGCTGCATCTCCTCACAGCAGTTGTGGAATGTACATTTACTTCAGTCCAATATTGAGGGACTTTACTTGAGTATTTCCAAATCATACTATTATACTATTATATACTTCTACATTTTTCTGTCATCTACTACAGTTCAGATGCAAATATTGTACTTTTTACTTCACATAATTACTATGCAAATTAAGACTGTGCATTCAAAACCTATGAACTAATGAAATATTACTCATTGTGATAGAATTTGAACGATCAACCAGCTGCTGCACTAAAACACTGTTTACACACTAATGCACCAGTAAAGATAGAATATAAGTAACACTTTACTGCAGTGTGTCTACCACCAAAATATATAATAACATAACACTGCCAGGTGTATCATCCGCACAATGAATACTTTAACTTTTGGAAACGCAGCAGGTGACTGAAAGAAGTAAACCCAATATTTTCCCACAAACAAACACAGAAAACACATGAGTATCAGTGATGTCATTTTGTAGATAATAGTTATTAGCGAGCAAAGAAGAATGAAGTAAATCAGGAGGCAAGTAAGATTAAGATGGGCAGAGGTAGGAACGTCCGTCCTCTCACCTCATTTGACCCGTAAACCAAAGTTTTGTTTGTTTGTGACCCACAGATGCATTTCACCCAACGCCTTGTTCTATTTAAGTTGAAATAACCCCTCTTAGGTAATAAATCAAAGTTCGATGAGCAGGTGAAACACCGCCCCATACCTCTGCGAACACACAGCTATATCTGTGATTGTATAACACCTGGCACTGTTCATTCCTGGAAGTTTGAGTGCCTCACGCTCATGGAAATATAAATATCAAGAGTGGTGCTTGGAGAGAGGCTGGAGCGACCCGGGCTCCATCAAGCGCCGCATTTCGGAGCTGAACGCCGCTTTGAAAGGCAGAGACAGCACTTGCCTGAGGGCTGTCTTAGGTATCTGAAACCCGAGAAACGTTAATATAAGAATGTAAAGGGACCTATGGGAGAGAGGGAGAGTTACGAGTCTGTTTGGCTGTGGATGAGAGCCCGAAGCCGAGTTCTGTTTTCACATATCGCCCCTTCTTCTGCCTCGTACTGCTGCCACCCACACAGGCTGCAGCACAAAACTGCTATGTAGCAGGTATATCAAATTCATCTTTTAAAAAAAAAAGTGATCTGCCATCAACCACATTAAATACGCAGCAATCTGATAGACACCAAAGATGTAGGGTTGTTTTTCTCTTTGCTCCGACCAACATGCATTCAGTCGCATGCACACATTACAGACTAAATAGCTTAGAGCTGCATGCTTGTCCTTGGCTCCCATTGTAGAGAGAGACCTTATCAGAGGCCTCAGATGGAAGAGGATGAGAGAGAGAAAGAGATGAGAGGAAAAGAGGATGAGAGAAGAGAGCAGAGGAGAGGAGAACAGGGAACAGAAAGGCCTGGAGCAGCATGAGCAAGAGAGCTCTCTGACTCTCCTGACTGTGATCTGTCGCCCACACACACACACACACACACACACAGAAACTCTGTAACACATGTGCAATCCACCCCCCCACACATACACATCCAATGTATACGGGGGGGAAAAAAATCTACCTCCCTACCTCTCTCCTATAAACACACATTCGCACTTGCTCACACTCACACTGTGTGCATGCAGCTCTGTGCCACTTTGACAGTGATCTGCCGCCCACTGCCTCTCAACAGGCATGAAGGAGCCCGACTCACACTCTAACACACATGCAAAGGACACACAATACAAACGCTCTCACACGTTCAAAAACCCACCTACCTTCTGCCCATCTCTCAGCGGGAGGATACTCCACGAGAGAGAGAGAGAGCTGATAATCGTATCCTTATTTCACATCTTTGAAAAGATACAAAATCTCCAGGGCGAGACGGGGACCCAGCTGGGTTGAGGATTCATAAGAAAGAGTGTTTACTGTAGCTCCAGGTGTGTGATTAATGTGGCAGGACTCTGACCTTTAAAGCTGAAATTGCATTGTTTTTTCATCAGAGCTGTCGGTTTGACACAAGAAATAAGCAAAAAAAAAAAAAAAAACATATTTCCAGGTGCTGCATGATGATGAGACACTAAGAAGTATTGATGGCTTTACTTCGTGTACTGCTGCGCAGCTTCACGGCACAGCGGTAGAAGTAATAAGTCTGCACAGCAGTAGAACAGATTTTGTCTTTTGTGAGCCATCTATTCAGATTTATCATTTGATGTTCTATATTTAGACCGACAGAAAGAACAAATGATTATCTTGGGGCACAGTGGTACTTTGGTTGTAAATTAGCTCGTAATCACTGGAAAGTTCTTTGTATTGTCTTTGAGTGCTGACTTCAGATGCTCACACATTTGTCGCTCATACATTTCTGTGTGCTCTGACCCCTGTGACCTCCATGAAGTATGTGCATCAGTGCAGAGGACCTCCAGTGCAACGCAAGGTTAGACACAACATGAATGAGGCTTATAATGAGTTATAATCATAGTTTTTTTAAGCTTTATGCAAGACATTTTTAGGCTGTCATTTGGGTTTTTGTTGTGTTGTATTGGCTCACACAGTTTTATATATTTAGTATAATTTGTTCTGTCCACAAAACGGTCTAATTTAGTTCATAAACAGACTACACAATGCAAACCATTACGATAACGCCACAAACTATACCCCAGAATACACAAGAAAAATATAGATTTCTTGATGCGTGCATAAATAACATACACACAGCAAATATGCATGTACACGTGCACGGGTGTGTGCGTGTGTGTGTGTTCAGCTCCCCTCTCCTCTTTAAACTTATCAACGGCTCAACAGTAGAAATGTTCAGACAGCCAGTGTGAACAACTAAAGCTCTGGTTGCTATGGCGACGAGGAGAATAGGTCCCAGTTGTGCAATGTCTCAGTCGGCACAATCACAAAGGGGTTTCATTCCTGAATATCTCTTTATCTCTGTCTGTCTGTCTGTCTGTCTGTCTGTCTGTCTGTCTGTCTGTCTGTCTGTCTGTCTGTCTGTCTGTCTGTCAGTCCATTAGCACAATAAAAGCCATGTATAATCCTGGACCACAGCTTTGTCCTCTTAAATGCATGAGTTGTGCACACACAGCGTACCTGCTGCTTCTGCAGCAAATACAGCATTCTTCATGAGAAAGAACATTTTCCTCCCGAACTCAAACTCACCTGTGCAGTTCGGCTCATCCCCACTCCACTGTCGGTCACCCTGACAACGGCGGATGGTGACATCCAAGCCACTGGGCAACGCGAATCCCGGCTTGCAGCGCACTTCAAGCAGGGCAGAAAAGGAGTGAGTGGGAGAGAGGAGGCGAGCCGCTGAGTTTTCACTGGGGGGTAGAGGCCAGGGACAAGTTCGACCTGAGGAGAAAAGAAACGATTCAGACAGAGGAGAGGGGAGAGAAAGTGAACAAAGAGGATCACAGAATGTGCTGGATTGTTTCTCATATAAGACAAATGAAACAGTTAACACTAAACCACTTTAAAAAGGCACTAATGAGGTTGTATAACTCGACTGGATGCATGCACAGTGCCCCCATTTACAATGCACAAACATAATAAAAAGCTTGTGTTCAGCACTCACACAGGCCACATTTCCAGCCCAGACTTTGTGCATGAGCAAGACTTTCATTTTATTTTCCAGGAAACAGACACACACACACACATAGATGTATGTTGGCACAGCTGGGTATACACACACACACACAGACACACACAAACACTTTTAATGGCTGAGCCCACAGTTGTGTTCACAGTGACAACTGAGGGCACACATGCATACAAATAGTTACCTGGAGCCACACAGCTGAGACCACACTGGCCGTCGCACAGACACTGACGTTTGTTGCCACAGTCTTTGTCAGCCTTGCAGGGCCGAGGACACGTCCTCCTCCTCTCCTCTCCCACAAGTCTCTCCGGACACGACCCTGTTGTCACAGCAGACACACTATCACACTGTCACAGTAATTGTCCCTTTGTTTGCTTCTACTCCATTCATGGGCCCTTGTAAAATAATAAATAAAATGTAAACGCTGAGGGCTGTGATTGCGATTTTGTTTGCCAGTTCTGTTTTCTGGTTGAAGGAAAGTAAATTCAGTGTGGGTGGCCGGGCAAACATTTGCCACCCAGGTTGCCAGATGAGTATTTAGATGGCAGGCTTTAGTACCCTTTGCCATTCAGTTATCAATCTTGTTTTTTTGTGTGTGTGTGTGTGTTTTTTATTAGTGGTGTCTTATACTTCTGTGGTTACTGTGTGTTCTCTCAACTTTGTCTGAAAATGCAATTCACATTTGCACAGGATCAGTCTATAAGAGTAATCTAGTATCTTTAGCCCCTCCCCATTTCCCCTCCACTTCTCCATATGTATTCCATCACACATCATTAAAAAATCCTGCACTTATGTTGCGTTGCACGCCAACATCAACACGCCCTCGGTGTCCAGAACATTTGAGGTGGGAGAGGGGCATTAAAAGGGGGGAGTCAGACAGGGTTCCCTATTTTTCATTTCTCAGAATGAAAACATGTGTGCTACTGTATTCCCTCTGTCCACACATGTGAGCACACATGTGCTGTGCTAATGCACACATCTCGGAAACACCGTGTACAGTACAGACCAGAACTATGGGCGGCCTAGAACCACCTATGAAGGTGTGTGAAATGATCCAACGCAGATATTCACCAAAGTATGCAAACCATTTATCATGACTATGTACAACTCACGTACTTGTTGGTACTGCCAGTCCATTCTAGTGATTTTTCTTCTAATTTAATATCGACATTTTTTTTGAGTTATTAAGTGCAGAATGAACATCAGCAACACAAAATGCACACACAGTTGTACACGGTCCTGTGCATCTTAAATTCCTAATGGTAATGAGTGCAGCTGTTTCATTGCAAGTCCTGGCAACATGATCAACTTTATATTACAATTCAGTCTGCAGAACAACCAAGCAAGCGATAGCACAGCTGTTTGCTAATTTCCCTACCTGAAGACACTCAGTAAATAAGAGAGTCCAGATGCGTTCACACTGTGTGAGCGGGGTTCAGTGGTGCCTGTCAGGTGTGGAGTGATGAGGGCTTACCTGAAGCCTGCAGGGACACCGTTCCAGCCAGAGCCCACAGGGACAGCAGCAGCAGTGCACGGTCCATCCTTGAAGCCATGCCTCAGATGATATGAGGGAGGGACGCTGAGACAGAGCATTTTTAAAGAAGGGGGGGACAAAGGGTGGGAGTGTGTGTGTGTGTGGGGGGGGGGGGGGGGGGGATACAGCCAAAGAGGGTGCAGGATGGGAGGGGGGCACAGCTCAGGAACACACATCTGGTTCGTGTTGAGGAGGAAAGATTTGAGGAAAATTCCGCTCTGAAGGACCTTTCACCCATTTCTATTGAGACAACAGACAAAGGGAGGTGACATATATGACTGTTGGCTGACCCCACGACAAACAAACAGGAGCAAACAAACTAGAAATGCTACTAAGAGGAGACAACGGATTGACTTGATGTCATGAGTGCTCCTCTTATATACATCCGCCCACTGTGGCTTATATCTTTCATTCTGTTGATGATTTATACGCCAATATGGATGCTTTTATTTTGGAATGAGCCGCATTGGCGAATTAATCCTGTTTGTGAGCATTTTATTCCCACAGTGCATTAAATGCTTAAATGTCCAGGGGGAGCAGCATTGCCTTTGTTGGGCAAGAATGCATATTTAGACTGCTCTGTCTGTTGAACAAATGTACACAACGTGAACAAACAGAGAGGATATCAAAACAAGTATTCCTGTGACATTTCACTGCATATTTTAGTCTGGCTATCAGGCTTGGGTAAATAAATAAAGTAGTAGTCCTCGAGATATTTGACCTTTGTTGCCCATTCTCCCGGTCCAAACTGGGCTTTAATTCAAGATGCAGGCACGCGAGGCTGAAGAGAAGCATGCAGGACTGCTAAAAACAATAAATGTTTGATGAAAAACACCTGAGAAAAGCAAAGCGGTAGTGAATGAGAACAATCTTTTATTGGTGTTTTTGGAAAAAAAAAAAAAAAAATCTCGACTACATCCAAATAACCTGCACTGAGTAGGCTGGGCACCATGGACACAATTGATGCAGCAGGGCAGTTGTAGTTCAGTTAGAGTCACTAAAAGATTTATCAACCACATCTGTGAGGATATCCTAAATCCTGTTGGGAGAGCAAACAATCACTGACTGAGATGATAAAGGCTGAAATAAACCAACAAGGAGCATATTGATAGTGTGCATAGTCCATACACCGCCGGGGAGGTCATCATGAAAGGTAAAATAAGTCTGCATGAGCATCACGTTCAAGTTATCGAGCCACGCTTTGTGAAATCCACGGTCAAAGAAACCAAGGTGGCAGTAGTGTCCGAGTAATGTCTGGAGGTCTGAGACAGGATGCGAATAGCAGACAGTGAGGGTTTTCTTCTCCATTTGAACTGTCTCTCTGAGGAACACTGAAGATGTTTCAAGGTGCAACAGATCATGTTCATCCAAAGAAAGAAAATCATTCAATAATATAGAAACAGCAACAACAAGAGGGATAATCATCATAATCATAACAATAATAATAGCAGTAATGGTAACTATTCATCATGGTCATTAAGGGGATTAAAAATCACACTCTATTACTAGTCATCCCTCCCTCAGGAACATAACATAGTGTACCATGCCCCTGTGTAGGTGTTGTGGGTACACAGAGAAGTTTTTATAGATAACAGGAGTAAACAGTAAAGAAGGAGCAATATTGAAAAAAAGCACTAAATAGCAACAAGCTTTGTGGATCGACGTAGGAAATTTTGGCTTTTATTTCTCCCAGAAATCTGAGAAATTAACACCATTCCACTCAATGGGAACTCCATCTCCTGGAATACATCAAATACACAGAACAGTATAGACCTATCCAATATACACAACACCACCCTCCCCCAGTAATAATGCTAATTAAAGTGTGTTCATAAAGTACAATAAAGTAACGATGTGCGCTTTTTACGTGGGAGGATTGATTACTATTTCAGAATATGTTACAACACTGAGATTTGAACTACTCTATGCACCGCCGAGGTACAAGAGGGACGCAGGGACAAGATGTTATGGGAAGAGTTTGCACATACCTGCGAGGGGATTGGCTGTAAGTGAGAGCGGACAGAAATAGAGCAGTTGGATATAGAAACAGAGGAACAGAAATGTCCTAACAATTCAAAGAGAGGATCAAGAAGAGCAGAGTTAGTTGTGTGTGTGTGGGGGGTGGGGGGGCATCACAACAGTAGGCTTTCACCAACTTTTAGTAAAGATACGAAACACCAGAGCAGATTAAAAGCACTCAGCTGTGAGAGAGAAAAAAGAGAGAGTCAAAGATACAAGTATGGACGAGAGAAAGACGTACCGAGCGTGTAAAGTTAAGCTCAAAGTACAAAGAACTAATATTGTTGGGGGACTCAAAGTTAATTAGAAAGGATGAAGTTATTAAAAAAAGAGCGCACGAGACAAGAAGTGTTGAAGATAGTGCTGGACTGTTTACATGGTGTCTCCTCTTGTCTCTCTCTAGCATGCCCATTCCCGGTGACAGAAACATAACAGGAAAGAAATTAAGTGCTTGAGTAAAATCCACAAAAATGTTGAACTATACGATTATAAGATCATTTTTGCTCTCTATATTACAATTGTTACATGCATCCTCGCCCCTGCTGCTGCATCCTGACTATAATAATCAAGTCGAAAAATACCCATCGATGGCTGACCACCTGTTAAACATCTCCTGACTCATCTATAATAAAAACATATTTACTATAGCTTTGCCCTGTCTCTATGTCCCCGCCATGTAGAAAATATACAAAATTATTCTCCAAATTTGCTCTCCCTCTAATTTTTCTTAAGTATTATAAAAATATACAATTCTCCAATAACAAAACTCTTAAAAGTCACATCTTTCATCTGTTAAATTATTCTCTCTGTCTTTCGCCATTTAAGAGCTGACACCTCGACAAAACAAGACACCTGAGCTTCATTACACAAACCTTCTCCTTGTCTTATACATTCATCATCATAATCATCAGCTTCCTCATCATCATCACCATTTTTCTTGACCCCATTCTGTCCATCGTGCCACCCCAAAAATATTCAGAGTCTTCGATTTAATCCAGCTTTTGTTTCCTCCTCTTTCCGATTTCGCTCCGCGCCTTCATCACTGGTCAGCGAGGCGGTTCTCGTATTTGCTAAGGATGTTGCGACAGCGGCCCAGTTCCTTCCGTATCTCGGCCACTTCCTGTCGGAGGGCGGCATTCTCTCTCTCCAGGTAGGCGGCACGCACCGATATTTGGTTCTCCTTAAGACGGCGAGCATCTCGGGAACGCTTCGCTGCTTCGTTGTTTTTATACCTCCTGGACCAGTACTTCTCATCCTGAGTGGACAGACATAAATAAAACATTGATCACCCAATCGGATTATTTACTTTAGTTGATCAGGGAATTATTAGGAGGTACTTCAATAAAATAATCAATGAATGGTCAGACTGGTTTCTCAAGAAGTGTGTACTACTCTTGTACAGCCAAACTCCGATCTTGTTATCAGTAATGTGGGTGTTTGGCCATGAATGAGCGTAGGACATGTTCCTTTCAGATGCTTCATCCTTGGAGTTTGCTCTGCACTGACTTCGTGTCTGAGGGCAAATAAAGTATGCAAACAAACTACATTTCACACACCTTACAAATACTTAAAATATTTTAAGTCATTTAGTGTGGAATGTAACATATATATAACATCTCAGTACTGACTTATGGATTTCTCTTCTCTGAACTTCATTTTGCGTTCGCATTGATGTTATTTCTGTTTTGTAAATTCTATTTTGTGTTGATTACTATCCTGCTTCTTTGATATTTAATACTTTTATTGTGAGTAATATCAATAAATATTTACTTCCTTACTTATTTACAGTAGTCCAGACCTCTGTACGTGCTTAACTTTAATAAAAAAGGTTTCTTAAAAAGTTTGCCTTTTTTGCTCTTATATTATCAATTTGTGTGTTTAATGTGTTTCCCTTAATTTAGTAGTGTATAGCTTATAATTAGTATACCTTATAATTAGAGTTATAACAATTATAATCTGCAAACATTTTGATCAATTATTTAAATCAATTGTCATCTCAAGAGTGAGGATTTACTCTTTTGCTCTTTGTCATCGTAAATGAATCATGTTTGGGTTGTGCACCACTGGTCGGCCAAAATAAGGAATTTGAAGATGTCCTGTCAGCATAATATGAACTATTTTATGATGCGTTCAAATGACTTAATCATGGTCTAAATTTACTTCCCTCCTGAGGTGTAAATCGACTCACCTTCATGTTATCGGGCACCAGGATCTTGCGGGCCTTCTTGATCATTGGCTGCGGCTTAAGCTCCTCTTCGCTGAAGGAGTGTCTGATAGGGTCGAAGTTCTGCTGGCCGGAGGAGTTGGACATAGTGTCTGACTGATCCATATCAAACATCCCAACCACATCTGGCCCACTGCCGGTGGGCGTCAGCAGAGGTGGACAGGAGGACGAGGAGGAGGAACAGGGCGACTCACAGGAGTCGTTCATACTCGTCTGACTCCCTGAAATTAAAGGAGAGGACAATATACTTTATGCTTTTCATTGATCAACATTTATCCTGAAATTGATAACACTGTCGAGCTGATCGCAGCAGTTCAGTAAGACGATATAAACACGTGCAGTATTACAGGATGGTGACCACCAGGTGGAAGCAGAGAGCCGCTGTCTTAGCATTATAAACAACAAACAACATTCCTTTGCCCTTCACTGCTTCCAAAGAACTGACGACTTCCCTCTATCAGCTAATGGACAGCAAGGTTTTCAGGGACAAAGTCATCTTTGGAAGGGAATATAACCTTCAAATACATGTGATTATATAATATAATATAATGTATAGCATATAACTTAACAGATATAATACAGCTACAGGTTGCTGTAGTTAGAAATGCTACAGCTTATTAGCATACTAAGTCAGATCAAAGAATCACTGATGTATATAATATATAATATATTACACCCTGCAAATGGAAAGCCATAACTGATCCAAAATGATCATGGTCATGATGTGTGCTACTGCTACAAAAACATAACTGTAGTCCTAATGTTCCTGGGGATCCTATTGAATCTCCTTAAGCAAACAACCACATGATTTCTATTGGTGCATGATAGTGGCTACTATTATTAACCAAGACCACAGATTCTGGTAGACCAAAGCCAACATCCAGAACTAAATACCAATAGAGAAATCTAAAAGTGGAAATGTTATGTAACTTTTTTTTTTACCCCTCCCCTTAAAACCAGTTTCTTTAAGTGGGGCCAGTATAGGGCTATACCTCACCCTACCCCTTTAAGGCCCAATGCTCCTCACTCAGCTGAGTTTCTTTCCCTACAGGAGCACAGAACTCCATACAAACAGCTCAGTCAACACACTTATATGGTCTGTACGGTTGATTTCCATAGGACAAAAACAACTCTATCACAATGTCAGAGTAATACTAGGCAGGATAGGGGTTAACTTGAAACTGATCTTACAATTTCAGCTTTACAAAATCACACTCTATGACAGAGAAAACTTCAGTCAGGAATTGAAGGATACATAACAGGATTGCCATTCAACACCATAACCCTGCAGCCTTACAAAGGATCTCAAGATTGCATCAACAGAGTCTAAACAAAACCTGTGCATCTCAAGTTCAGCAAACCTCGTAATTAATGCAGACTTACCGTGTGCAAACACTGTACAAGAACTGTATAGAACTAAGTACAAACTCAACACTTAGCGCTGGGAAGAACAGGCAGGAGAAAAACAAAACCATCCACTCTGTCTGTGATCTGTGTTTCCACCTGTTATCTGTGGATCTGTAATATGTGAGCAGCTATAACATGATTGCTGTATAATAGCCAGGTAATGCAAGAACATGTTTTCACACCAGGTGCACACAAAGGAGCAAAGTGTTCCCTCATGACATTCCCATGTTCCACAATGACAGTGCCTCCATAATAACGCAGCAAAAACAAATGAACGATTGCTTTCACAGGCGCCAAGATGAAGTCATGCATGTCCCATAACATCATCAGCGGGTCTAAACATCACTTCGCATCTCGGTGTGGATACTGTAGGAAACCAAGTGCCACAGAGGCCAGAAAATATCTTCTCTCTATTTTTTCCTGCTTCAGCCCAACAGCGGGAACCAGTCGGTGCAATCACCTGGTTGCACTGCATTGCTGGAATGAAAACCTGCAAACCCTCAAGCCCTCCTGTGGTACAAAGTTGCCTCTCCCTGCGTTTTGGGAAGCTGTGGAATGCACACTTACTAAGTTGATTTTGGTGCATGTTTGTCCACGTGCTTCAAAACCTCAGAGAACAGGAAGCTCGCACTTCTGAAAAAAAATAGTCCAATACGTGACTACACACATTTCAGGACTCGTACAACAGCATTCCAAGAAGGCCTGACACTGCTGAGAAGGCCAGCACTAGCTCTGCTCTTTAGGTACCTAACGTGATCACGCGTTGTTAGGTGTTGCCCCATACGATATTTATGAAGCAGCTGTTAGTTGGGCACCTTTATGTTAATGTGGATTAGAATACAGCTTCTCTAATTTCATCTAAGCCACAGAATAATATCTATAGAGGCTCAAAATATTTCATTATGTTTATGTTTTGTAATTACAATCTGTTGTTGTGAGATTTTATGATCAGGGATTGTAATTCAAAAGCATGGAGCAATAAAAGTGCGTTATCAGTTCATAAACATGCTCTTTGCAGACTGAATCAAAAGTCCTGCTCCATCCCATACAGTATATAATTCTCTTCTGGATATCAGTGCAGTTAATGTTATTCATTGCTGTTGATCAAATGTTCCCGTTTGAAGTCCAGCAGCACTGGGAAACTCTTCCTGTTGCTCTGTCTGTCCCTCCTCCCACGGGCTCCTCCTCCACGTCTACTGGCCCTGCCTCTAGTTCTCTCGCTCCAGTACTCTCGGCCTCGGCACGTGTACTGACGCGTACACATGGCTGTGGCGTGTGAAGCGGGGAGAGATTTAAAGACACGCAACCGCAAACACTCCACACACATCTCTCCCTCTCCCTCTCTTTTAGTACTGTTTTGACCCTGCTGCACATTAATAATTGGCTGGGGCTGAATGCTGATTGTGTTTGTACACTGCAGTACGCAGATCACATGCCAAACTAAACCAAACCTCCTTGTCATTGCTATGAGGTTGACTCATCAAATAGCTCAAGACTCTTTTTTTTTAAATCCTCCACCTCTCCTCCTTATTTTTTTCTCCCTGGCTCCTGCACCCAACTTTTAACACAGCACCGTGCTACAAAATGAAAAATAAATGTCAGTCCTTGTTAAGCAGCCATTTCTAGGCTCTGTTTTTTCTCTCTCAAGTTGACTTTGCATTTCGAGCCATGTGACTGTTTCTCCTGGCTTCAGTCTGTCCCCCACAGGACAGAAAAATGCTTGGTCACCATGGTATTTGCTATAAACTCAAAGGAGAGCTTAAAATGCTGAATCACTAGCCCGTGGGAACATTATAAGCACATCCCATAACCTTGATTGCATCTCAACCATTATTGAATTGTGGGGTCTACTAGTCTCATATCAGGGAACAAATTGTCTCTTTCAGCTTGTCAACTCTGCAAAGTTTGCAGAACCTTCTTCCATGAAATTGCTGTTTTGAGCTGATATGGACAAACCTTGAAGAATGAACTGTCCTTGTTCATTTTGTTTATTTATTTATTTTACTGGTTCTGTTGTCCATCTATTCAGCTAAGAACAAAATGCTCCGTGTAAGTGAACTCACCATGCAGGCAGTCAGTCCCTCCCGCAAGGCTCTGTGGCTGAGCCACCTCCAAGCCAATGAGTGATGGGGAAGAAGAGGAAGAAGGTGATGAAGAAGAAGAGCCGGGAGGGGATGAGGGCGGTAGGCACTGGGAGCTCTGGTTGGGAACGGCTGACTGGGAGCTCTGTGAGGGGATCTGGGCCGAGCTGGAGCTGTTGTTGTTATGCATGTTGCCCATTCCATTTTCAGTCAGAAACTCCTCCAAGTCCATGTACTGAAGCTGGAAGAGCCCCCCATCTGCAGACAGGGTGCGATCCCACAACAGAGGCCCCAAGAACTGGTTGAAACTTCCTACTCCATTTCCACCACCACCACCACCACCACCACCTCCGCCGCCACTGCCACCTCCTCCTCCACAGCCATTACTGCTATTATTGTTGCCTATTCCATTGCCATTCCTCATGGGGCACACTCCCATGGAGTCCTCCTCAAGGTCCTGCCTCTCTTTGTCTGCTGGAGACAAGAGCAAAATGACGATTAGTACGGAATTAGTACAGATTATGAACAGCTTTCAGTGCACATGAAAAGATTTATTCTGTGGCAAATGGATGCTGGCATCCACTCTCCGTATTGGTGGCAGGTGTATCCATAAGATGCACGTGTGCATAATCTCATCCTATGTCTCAGACACACATACACAAACACGCTCACAGATGGACCAGATGGTAGCTGAATTGCAGCATTAAGCAAGAGCCGAAAACCAATTTGTTGTTATAACGTACGCATAAGCTTCTGAACAAATCTCACAATAGTTGAAGGTGCGTTTTGGCACAGTAAGCAAAACAGAACACATTCCTGCACGGCATTACAGCTAAACTCATTCACTCATTGTAATCTGGATCCTAATTTGAAGCGGGGATTATAATCCAGGTGAGTACTTGTCAGGGTCATGGAAGAGTCATCATGAATGTGTGATGGGGCTACTAAACTTTTGTGCCAGTAAATATGGCAAATGTAGTCTTTGTTATATAATAATGTTACATTTTTGTATTACAGTAAAAACAACAGTGGGTGGAACAGACTGGTATGATTTATTCATGCTCTGTCCATTGCACATATTGAAGATAGACTGTGTCAGGTGCAAACAACACTGGTATGTAGTACTAATTCATCAAAATGAGAGATGGGCTTCTCACCTTTTGCATCACATGGGGTTTTTAAGCGTTGGTCGCCCTTTATGGGGTGCTGCAGGAGGGACTTCAGACCTGTCATGGAGTTGAGATGCCCCCCTGTCAGGGAGCCTGCAGGCTGAGTACAAGTTCCAAACTGTGGGCTTGCGCCAGCTGGGAGGTCGGGGGTCGGAAGCTGGGAGAGCTGCCTGGACATCCTGGACCAGACGGGGTCGCAGAAACACACCTGGGGGCACTTGAAGGGGCGTGGCAAATTGACCGGAGTCCCTACCAATAGGACAAGTGTGCTGGATGACTGTGCGTGAATGTGCAGGGGGGGGTGGAGGGGCAGAAAGAGAGATAGTTTTGAGTAGTGTCCATGCTGAATAAAGAGACCATTGTAATTAAAAGCATGAACACATAATTAATGACGCAGTTAACAAAGTAAAAAAAACAGATGTAACTTTTACCTTTTACTTGTAGTTCTGACGAGCTCCTTTATTTCTTTGCAGAAATATTTTCATCGAAATATTCCATTGCAAACTGCTCAGTGGATCAGGCTGTTATTCTCAGAGGACCGGTGTGGGAGGGACACTCAGACCATCTGAGTAAGAGTACTGTCCAAATGCGAAAAAAAAAGAATGACAGTAAAATCCGCACAACTGCACGGCAATGTTACCAAGAGTAAAATATCCCGAGTTAATCGTCCGGTGATCAAAAAGAAGGAGCAGAAATAGTTGCAAAGCAAACCTCCGTCAAAACAAAACAACCGAGAGGAAACGGTGTGTACAGAAAAACACACACACACGCGCGCGCGCGCATACACACGGAGCGACGACGGCAGTGGCTGTATTGGTCAAATGACAAGTTGTATTGGTGTTTCTCTCCTCTGCTGTCGCGCTCTGCTGTCCGTCGCGGGGGGAGGAGGAGGAGGAGGGTCGTTTCCTCTTTTCTCTGTCTGTACTTTTTTTTTTTTTGCATCCGGTGGATCCAGTCACGGGTGCACGAGCTTCGGTCCTGTGTTTGGGCCGCGCGACGTCCACGTCCGACCGTCCTCTCTCAGTTTCTCTCTCTCTCTCTCAGCTGGAACGGACACGGGCAGTTCACGTGACGTCACACCTCGCGGAACAAGCGAGCGAGGCGCGGAGGGGGGGCGGGTTTGGGGTTGGTGGTGGTGGTGGTTGGAGGAGGAGGGGGGGCTGGGGTTTAAACAGACCTCTCAATTCTCGCTTATTATTTATGAGGACACACCTACCCTCGCGCCACACTTCGAGTCTATTTGTTTTGCCTGACAGGCACCAACACAGTGACTTTTTAGCTCGCTTCTTTACAGCAATACATGTTAATATATGTTTAATATATATATTTTACACAAGTATGACATCATAAATAACTCGTGGCTCAGTTTTAGCTCTCTGCAATAATCAGATAGTTCAGCATGGCTTTTCCAGTTTCCCTGTAATCCACAGAAAACGTGAGTGTGCCGTTTTTTCAGGCGAGAGGAACGCTTCAGCACGTTGCCTCCCGGCGTACAATAGCTGTTCCAGCTCACGTGTATCAGGCACGGGGAGACGAGTCCTGTCCGCTGGCGGCTCTGCCTCTGATTGGCTGTGGCAGTTCGACGCTCCGCCCACGACGAGCGCCTATTGGATAGAAATAGGTCGAATAAACCCGCCCGCTCGGGTTCCCCCCGTGCATGCCACTGCCGCGTGAGACCAGTTCGAAACACAAAAAGCGCGAGGGCTGTCTCGTTTACTGTACAGTTGCACATGAGCACATGAAAAACAGAGCGCGCCACAGGAGTCCAACCCCCTTTGTTTTTACATGAAAAAAAGTTGACATTTGAACAGTTGACAGGATTAAATCATCAAGCAGCTTAAAGCTTTGCTGAAGAATAAAGAGTCTTTATGAATGTGACAAACTAAATCTCAAGACATCAAATCTAAAAGTGCTGTCATCTTGTTTTTATTTTAAATTGAATTATCCATCTGGCTGCTTAGTCCAGCTGTGGGCCCCTAATCTGGTTACCACCTGTCACCGCAACTAAAACAGCAGTGGGTATGAATCATCAGATTTTATGTTTGCAAGCACATCAGTCTGAATGCAAATGCACATACTGTCTTTAAAATCAAAACATGTTCCCGCTCAGTCACTTACAGTATATATTGACAGGTATCAAATACTTTATTGTAACTACATTTTTCCTATCCTGAAACTATTGATATGGAATAATATAAAGGGTTAACATAGGGAAATTATTAGATTTTCAAATGCAGTGAATTCATAGTTTACACAAATGCAAAATTACATGCATTTCATGTCACTCTCCATTTAATTTCTAAACATTCAGTGAGATTACCGAGAGGTACTCAAACATTATGTTTACTTTGCAGAATTAATCTTGGAAGTAAATAGCAGACAGGCGCATAATTCAGTCACACAACACTCCAGCCACTCCAGTCCAGTCCACCCCCCCATCAGTGAAAAATCCATGTGACTGCCACACTCATCCATACCAGGCCAAGAGTACAGTATATTTGAGTTGCTTACTGCCATCTTGTGGAGCTAGGTGTGAGAAGTTTTACACAGCCATTTAGTCACAGTGTGGTGAGAATATAGTGTAATAATTTTGAGCTAGTGAAAACAATTCATTACCCTGTTGTATCTGGCCAATAACATTAGTAAGCCTAAGAACTTTAATGAAATTTATTGGTATATCAACTACATCCTGAAATCCATTTAATCCACAGAGTGATATGTAATTCACACAGGACATAAAGCTAAATATAACTGGAAAACTTCAATACTGACTTTGGTTACAGTTACAACTTACTTGTATTCAATTACTAGCAGTTTGTACCATCTTCTGGATATTGCAGTAAGTAACTTTGAATGAGAAATGAAAGGAAAAACAAATGATTACACTTAAGGTTTATTCATTGCTGAAATATAATCAACTACTGACTTTTCAGTAAATAATGTGATAGAAATCTACTAAAACTATCATTTCTTTAGAAGAAAAAAAAACAAGGCTTGACAGGGGTATGAACATTTCATATGTGAATAAAGTGACATGATGTACTTAAAACTTATTTTTCTTTAGAGGAAGGAAAAAAACTTGACAGTAAGAATATGATTGCAACTCAGCAAAAAGTAAAAGGTATAAGGGGTTAAGTATAAGATTGGCATGAAGACTGATTGGGTTACACACATAAATACATGGAATATTACATTTGTTTCTATTATGATAGGTCCTTGTCTTTAACACACCATGAAGTACTGTAGAAATAATCACTGCTAAAAAGAGCATACAAATAACATGAGATAAACATGTGTTACAGTCCACTTGTTTAACCTGTTTTCAATCTCTTGGTATAAAAGCTAGGAATATCTCAAATAAATGAAGTAAGGTGAACATACTAAGCAAGGCTTTTTGTAAGTTTCTTCGTTTTGGCAGGAGAGGGATCCTTGTAATGATAATTACCAGCAACTTTGACATTTTATCTATACGTGATTAAATCACTAGGGAATATAGCAACTTTCAAATCAAGTTTAACACTACAAACTTCTGGGGATATACTGAATAAACCATCACATACTGTAGGAGTGATTTCACAACCTCAGCAAAAAACTTGACCAGAGAACAAACATGCACTGACAAACTATCAACAAAGGTCTTTGTCCCCATGTCCCTACTCCTAATAAATGCACTTTACATTTTAAAAAAATCCTCAGAGCCTCTAAGTGAACAACAACAAGACAAAATACACGGCAGAGACGTTTATCATACAGCAAGAGGTGCAGCAGGGATTCTAGTTACGGGTAAGAGAGATACATTAGCAGGTCATTTCACCTAAACTTGTCTAGTAACTGCACAGTGTCAGCCAAGCATAGTGTCAATGCACTTAAGGGGTTAATGAACCTATGGAAACAGTCACGTCTTTGAAAACACCTTCCAATATAATCTGGAAGAATTTCTGGTGATATTTAATAGGATGCTCTACAGTAGTTGTTAACACACTCATTCTAATAGTCAGCAGAGTAGATGTCAACAGAGACATGAGGCAAATCTTCCTCAAGGCAGCGAATGCCTTTTCAAGTCCCTTTTTTTCTCTCACCTTCCCATTTTAGAACTGAAATATCGCTCTTGTATGCCACTCATTTCAGATACGGGGGGATACTTAGTATCTGTATGGTCCCTGTAGGTATGGCATCTCCCCCTGACCCTCTTGGGTCTGTCTCTCTCCTGGTCTCTTTGAAAGCTTCAGCCTGTTAGCATCTCCTCGCTGCAGTCCTTTAGCCCTGCGGCGGCAGGACACTTTGTGCCTGTGTAGAAGTGTTGCATTCCAGAAGCGAGTGGAGCAGCGTCGGCAGGAGAAAGTCCCTTTGGCGCGATGGGAGGCCCGATGGATGAAGGCTGCCAAAGGCCTGTGAGACTGCTTCCCACATACGCTGCACCTTAGTCGCTCCTGAGTGGTCGAGGCTTTTTGTGGGTGTTTTACTGCCATGTGGACTAGCAGTCCCGCTTTACGGGAAAACACAGAATTGGGGCATATAGGACAGCCAAAACGTTTCACAGGGACTTTGAGAGACGAAAGGATCTGCACCTTCATTCCCCCAGTGTTGACAAGCTTATACCCACCACCACCTGATCCTCCTCCTCGCCTAATTGTCAAACGAAGGGAGCCTTGTTTTTTATTCAGCTGCCCTCTTATTGTACAACTTATCTTTCTCTTCCTTTTGCTTCCATCAAATCTGACTAAATCTTGGGATTCCCATTTATTTTCCCTCCAATCTCTCCTGTTGGACTTTTTTTTTTTCTTCTTGTGTCGTCTCATGTCATCGTGTGATAACTGGAGGTTGCAGTCAAGGTGTTGGTGGGGCTGGGTACCTGGCTGATGATGAGGATGATGGTGGGAGTGATGATGATGATGATGCAGATGATGATGTTCAGTGGAGGGCAGTTCCGTGAGGGGCTGGAACGGGGCTGTGGTGTGAAGTGTACGGCTACGGGATCCAGCTGGATATATGTGCTCTCCTTTCACCCCGGCTGGAGAATGTGGATGCTGGGGGGCCATGATTGTAGAATTTGGAGGCAGAGGCTGCGAGTAAGATGGAGCAGTAGTGGCTGAAGAATGGGCTGCATCATAAAAGAGGGGCGAGTAACCAGCTGGTGGTTGCGGGGGTGCCTGTTGGTGGCTATGAGTGACGACACTTAGACTCTGCCCTCCATGGCCTTCTGAAGAAGGAGCCATCTGCAGCAGGGCATTGGTGGCAGCCTCGCTCTCTGAAGCTGACTGATTGACATCACTCCCACCTCTGTTGTCTCCAGACCCTGTGCTGCCTTCTTGTGGGTTAGACGGCTCGGTGCGGGTCATTCCATGCTGCGATTGCCTATGTCGAGTGAGGCTATTAGAGTAGGCAAATGCTTTCCCACATACCTCACAGCAGAAGAGCTTTTCACCCCCACCTTCATGAACCGTCTGGTGATGGGCAGTCAGATGGAAGTGATGGCGGAAAGACTTCCAACATATAGCACAGGTGTACAGTCGTGGTGGAGGTGGGGGCTGTGGTTGGGGTGGGGGTGGAGGCTGGGGCTGGGGGTTGGTGTCTTGAGGCTTGACGTCTTGAGAGTAGTAATAGGAGGAGGTGCTTGGTGCTTGGTTCTGGCTCCTGTCTTGGGCCACGCTACATTGAGGGTTTGGGTTAAAGCTGTTGAGGTTCTCCGCAGCTGGTGTTGTGGGCACCTCTTCCAGCTCCCCTTTCTGGTGGAGTTTGCTGTGCCTCCTGAGGCTCTGGGAGTAACCAAACTCTTTCCCACAGATGCTGCATTTGTAATTCTTTGCCCCGGAGTGGACTGTTTGATGCTTGCTCAGGTGAAAAGCCTCTCTAAAATACTTTCCACAAACAGTGCAGTGATGGGGCTTTTCTCCTGTATGGATGCGGTCATGTCTGCGTAGGGTCTCGCGACGTGCAAATCCCTTACCACAGACACTGCAGAGGTGAGTGCGTGGGAGCCCGCTGGGACCCATTCTGGGGGTGTATTGCCTACGTTTGGGGGGCTGTCCACCGGGTGCAGGATCTTTCTTAGCTCTGGGTTTGCGGGGGCGTTTTGGTTTGGCAGTAGGATTCTGTGGGTTGCTGCTCATAGCCTCTTGGCTCCCAACACCTCTGAAATTCTTATCCAATCCAGATGTTGATGAGGGTGAGCCCAGAGGACCTAAACCAAGACCACCTAGTAGACCTCCTATGATGTCTCCCCTATCATCCCCTCTATTTCCACTGTTACTAGCTGCTGTTATTGCAGAGATTGCATTATTGACAGAGCTAGTGACATCATCCTCTGAGTCATCCAGTAGAGAAGAAAGGGGCAGGTGAGGCTGTTGCTGCGGATGGTGGTGCTGGCTGTGGCTCTGTGAGTGTGGATGCAGTGTTGGGGCCAGGGGTGCCTTTCTCAGAGCTGGGCCCGCCATCCCACTTCCACAGGGGGAGGCACCAGAGTAGCATGGAGATGGATTACCTTGAGAACGGTGGTCATCATGGTAGCCTGTGTAACGATTCCGAGAGTAGTCAGTGGGGTATTTACCATCTGTTCTGTCCCTGTCATTTGAATTCCCTCCCCTTCCAGACTGAAACAGACCATCACATCCTAAACCTGATTTTGGTTCTCCTTCCCCCACAATGATTACACCATCTTCTTCCTCAGTTTTCCCATAAATAACCCCTCTATTGCTCTGATAAGTTCCCCCTCCTCCGTTACCTCCTCCACCCCCTTCCCCGACTCTGTCCTCACCATCAGTTCCTGTCTTGCCGCCCCTTTGTTTGGGTCCCCTACCTGGCTTGCCGCAGGTGCCTGAGGCAGCATGGTTGAGTAGAGAGGTGCTCTCACGGAAGGCACGACCACAGGCGGGACATCGGAATGGCTTTTCCTCATGTATCTTCTCATGGCGTGTCAGTGACTCTCTACGATTAAAAGCCCGAGAGCAGGTGGAGCAGCCATATGGGCGGGCTGAAGAGTGTATAACACCATGTTGCAGGAGGTGCCCTTTTTTCTTAAAGCCTTTGCCACAATCAGGGCAATGAAATATTTTGTCTGGGCTAGGACAATTGGTTGAGGGCTGGGGAGTTTCTTGGGTCGAATGGGGGAGGCTCGGGTCAGACTGTGTTTTAATATGAACAGGGTTTGGGCCAGTACCGCTAGAATTGCTAGTGCCTGCTGTGGTTGGCTCATGCATGCGCATATGCCTGCGAAGGCTTGAAAGGTGAGGGAAGCTTTTGCCACAATCTCCACAGCTATAAATGGGTTCTGTATCAGACTCTGAGGGGTTGGGTTGCAATGAGCTCGGGTTATCAGATTTAGAAAGGTGAGAATCGTTAGTAACCAGTACTGAGGCAGCAGTGGAGGAGGGAGCAGAGGAGGAGGAGGAAGAAACTACAGATGAGGATGAAGATGATGAGGCAAGAAGGGATGATGGGTCTCCACCCATATTTGACATACCAACCCCACTCCCAATTAAAGCTGGGGGCTGACCATGACTAAGCCCTCCACCATTACTAGTAGTGCTGGGATTACCACTGTGGCTGCCGTGGCCATGGTTGCTGCTGCTATTACTGGCACTCTCAGATTTTCTCTGAGGCAAATAGCCGGCCATAGCTTTCTTCCTCCTACTGCTACTTGTACCACTACTACTACTTCCACCTCCACTGCTTTCTCCTTTACCATCATCTTTAGATAAAGATAAATGAAGTGGCAAGGGGAGGGGCAAACCTGCTTCCTGCTGCATTAAAGAAGCTATCTGATTTGATGAGAGTACAGGGATACCCTGGAAGTCAAAGCCACCCAGTGATGAGGGTTGGGAGCCTGGGTGGAGCGGGTGGTGAGGATGAGAATGAGTGTGAGGATGGGAAAGGGTGTGAGGTGGTAGCTGTTGCTGCTGGGGAGGCTGCTGTGGACCCTGCTGTGACTGTGGGGTGGAGTGGCCATGTGAGTGAGTAGAATGCAAAGCAGGAGGCGGAGCAAGACTAGTACTAGGCTCCCCGCCAGTCTGACTTAAACCAATTCCTAAGTGGTTATGGGTTCCCTGTTGAACTAGAAATTGCTCTAAACTAGCATTAGCAGGCACGCCAGAAAGAAAATACTGATTAGCGGCTAACATGCAACTAAACTGTTGGTGAAGACTTCGTGCATCAGACTGGGCCCCAACCAACTGGTGCCCCAATGAGCTGACTGCACTGCTGCTAGGAGGATTATTAGAGGTGGCCACAGAGGTTGAAGGGGAAGGAGAGGAAGAGGAGGGACCAGATGATGCTTGGGGGACAGAGAGGCCGGGATGCAGAGGAGGAGGGGGTGGAGGTGCTGATGCTACTAATCCTCCTAATCCCCCAGCACTCCCACTACTGCTACTTCCCCCAGCAAAGTGCTCAAAGCGGCCTACACCTGGATGTAACTGCTCCTGTGCTAGTGCTGCCTCAGACGGGTGGAAAGAGCGCAGGAACTGTGGGTAGCCTGAAGAATGGCTTGAGCTGCTGCTGCTCATCTTGCTTGACTTTGAACGAGAGCTCTGAGATGAGGAAGGCTGTTGTTGTAAAGGTGGGGGAGGAGGGGCACTCATCTTGGCAAAAATGGAGGCAGAATCAGAAAAGGCGTTACCTCTAGACCCCTGCAGGGGGCCCAAGCCAAGTCCAGACAGAAGAGCTCCAGAAGACTCAGCCTGCTGCTGCTGCTGCTGCTGGAGTTGATGCTGGTGAAGTTGCACTTGCTGTTGATGCTGTAGTTGTCGATCTAAACCAAGGCCTTTAAACTGGTGGGCCTGGTGCCCACTTAACATCTCTATAATGTCCAGATTGTATTTTCCAAATTGGAACATTTCCCACTCACTGGCACATGGGGGTGCAGGCGCCAAACCTCCAGCGCTAGGAGCGGCAACAATGATCCCACCACTGACTGGTGAAACAGACAAACTTTACCCTAAGGGTGAGGTTATGAGACTACTTGAATGTCTTAAATCTAAAGTTCGTCTCTCCAGATAGTTTACTTCTGGTGCTGCTACTCCCTGTTGATCATCCACTGCCCACACTCTACTTCCAAAATGAGTGGGGAAGCCAGGAAGATGAGTTTATGATCAAAGGGTCTTTCTAACAGGTAGATGAGTTCCACCTAATATCAAAATTGCTTAGAATAGTTTTATTGAGAAGCAGTTCAAATGACTTCTTCTGGTTTCCCTTGAGAGTTACTGCGTTGACATTTTCCTTCATCTAAGCAAGATTCCTCATCCGTGTTCAGCCAAGAAGTTCCTATAGCTGAAAAAACAAAATTCAGAAAGGGATGAAAGTCATAGAGAGGAACAGTACCATAATCAGGAATAAAATGTTACTCACTGTCCCTTGATAATCTAACATATAACAAAGCACCCCATCCATTAAGGTGAATCCATATAAACACAAACCTTAAACTCTGTGCTTTAACAAAACAAAACCTACAAAATTGATGTCCATGTCCGACATTAAAGGAAATCTAAATTATTTAGTATTACAAAGTCACAATACTTATGCTAACTGAATTACAATACTTTGACACCGTAAAGTAAGTAGCCATTTTTATCCTACTTAGATTAAAAGACTTGATATATTAAGTGTCATTTGGCACTAGTTTCTTATTTACGCAGCAATTTACCTACCAAAGGTTTCTTATTATTGTTAGCCAGTTAGCCACAATACAATTCAATTACTTGTTACACTGTTTTGTCAGGTGAAGAAATGCAAATCTTGACAAGGTATAACTTTCCAGATAATTCTACTTTTTTTGTAATAACTTACCATGGCGTGGTTCTGCTGGATTGCAGCACAACCAGAATTGTCGCATGAACGTCAATTCTTTTTATCGTACTGTACGTTCAGATTTACAAAGGGTGCAAAGGTTAACATCAACATATAGCTGTTCATAATAGGCTGTTCAGAAGAAGCTACTTTGAAGAGAGTGACCCAATTTCTTACAATACAATATACTTGCTTACCCCTTTAGCCCTTATATGCTGCAGAAATTAGGTGATTTAAAGTATATCATACTGTATACTCAGATGTAAAATATAAATACAGTATTTCTGTCTATTTCTTCAAGTACAAAAAGTTAATTGAGGAAGGGGTACACAGAATATAGAGGGGTGTGGTAGGGTTGCACGAAAACCCACATTAGTAAGCACATGCCTCACTTTTGGTTAAATGCAGGTGTGTGTATATAACTGATTATTTGGATTTTACCCGTACCACTTACATGTGGCATCAATGCTACATTTTACCACTTGTGCTGTCACATTTCTGCAAATTATGACTTATAATTATTACCACAAGGAAGACAACAGTTTGCCCAAAAAAATTAAACAATACATTTCACAACTTACCGTTACAATAGGTTGATGGTAAATATTCATGAAATATCTGATCATTTCCATTAATTTGAAGACAGTATTCAGTCTCTTTATGGTATACTTATGCATACCTTAAATTGGTGGAAACCATTGAGACACTGTCCCTTATCCAGATTTTCCAACATCAGACTATTCATTAGTCATTAGCGTGGAACTGCACATCAGAGAGCAGTACTAAATGTTTTCAAATGCACGTCAATCTGCCCTGCAAAGAAATGTTAATTGTATACATTCAATCCACTTTTAGAACTGTGAGCACATTATCTCACCCCAACTTCCTACTCACACCACTGACGTTTTTCATTTCTGTTTTTTAGTTCATTTATTACCAGACAGGTACACGGGTATACAAGTATCCGGTATATTAAACAACTGTCCATTTCATTCTTAGACCAAAATCAGACCATATAATGTAAAAACATAGTATATAGGATTCTTTTAAATGAATACTATTAGTGGGCAAAACTGGTGGGCTTAATTACAGAGCAAGGTAGTACTTTAAGGTAGGTCAAGAAGATGACCAACCTGTAGATATCAAGTTACATTTGTTTATATTGCTCCATAAACTTCCCATCATAATGGACAACAGCTCACATCCTCTACATGACCTCCTGATTAAGTAACAGAGTAGAGACTCCTGCAACTCCACAGTAAAAAGGACGACTACAGGAAGTCCTGCTCACTGCCATTACACTTTATGACTCCCCTCTATGCAGTGAGAGGAGTCTCACGCTGTAACAGTTCTCTGAAGTTTTTAAGTTCTTTATTTTTTACACAGATAGAGCTATATGTACTTCCTTCCCTTATACTTTTTAAATAGTATTTACGCTATAGTCACTTTAAATGTGTCTACCTCAGGCTTTGTATATATCATGTGTCTGTTTTGTGTTGTAATACAGTACAGGTAACTGCAGCTATAACAGCAGAATTTCCATTCGAGGATCAATGAAGTATTCTATCTATATTGGTTGTAATTAATCCCGTACTCCACTGATTCTCAAACTGTGGTAAGAGGACAACTGTTGGTGCACACAATCTTCCTGTAGTGGCACTTCGGGGAATCCCTGAATCAAATAAAATCATTTAAAACACGTTCTGAACATTATGAGATCAGGAGTACCCCTCTCTGGTTCATGAACTGGTTTCATTCAGGATTAGTTAACAATAAACAACCTTCTTATAAACCGCCTATAGTTGAACAGGGTCGGACATGATGTGCATATTAATATCTATAGCACTTTATTACTGTTTGCACTATCTGGTCAGATATCTGGTCTTTTGTTGTACTTGCACTTACTATGTGCAGTCACCAATAACAACAGGATGAATGTATAAAATTCAAATATCTCATATGCACTTTACTACTTTTGCACTTTGGGTTAGATGCTCATTGTTTTAGTACTTTGTGCAACGTCACTAAAACTGAATCTAATCTAAAGTAATCTAACCCGATGTTTTCTTACACATAGCATAAAAAAATGTATATGTTTGTACAGATAGCACTTTATTACTGTTTGCACTCTCTGGTCAGATATCTGGACTTTTGTTGTACTTGCACTCACTATATAAAAAAATAGGTAATAATTCATTCACAGAAAATGTATCTGTTGCATCATGCAGAACTGTTTCAACTGCACAAAGCTAAATTGTTGTGCGGTGAAAACCCTCCTTTACTCTACTTCTGCTCAGGCGTGAAGTAACGTTACACTGGCTACGGTGCAAAATAAAAGAAAACACTCACTTTGAATCTCATTTTGCTCACCTCGTAAAATCTTACCGTTTCCTCTGATCGATGCGATGAACCTAGCGGGGAGTGAGCTCCCCTGGCAGATGAGGGAGATAATCTATCGCACATACGACCGCCTCTCATTTTAATGATAAATCACCAAATCCTGCAAAGAAGACGAAGAAGAAGAAGAGGGAAAAAGGAGGAGCTCAAATTAACACGAGTAACACACTCGCTGCACAATGTAAACATTAGCAGAAACCTTTTTTTTTTGTTACAAGGCGCAGCAAGTAATAACGGATGCACTTGAGGTAGCATCCTGCAATAGTATTGGCTAGCAGTTGTAGTCAAGAAAAAAAAAAAAACATTGGAGGCGCTTGCATGAGAAAAACTTCACGGTTCATCATATTTTACACTCGGCGTGTTTTAGCTACACACACACACACACACACGCCATCGAGAAAAGCCACATAACCGTTGCTGCTACTGCTACTAATGCTACTAATGCTAACGTTAGCCATCACTCACTAAACGCACATTAGCTTTCAAAAAAAAAAAAAAAAAAGCACGCCGACTACCGTTAACATCACGATGCTAAGTCTTAGCATATATACATCTGCGTAACCTATATCGGGGGGGGAATTGTTTACCTACGCATCCAGTCGCAGAGCACAGTTTGCAGATGGATGAGGCCTGTCACGCCTTCTTCTTCTTCTTCTTCTTCTTCTTCTTCTTCTGCTTCTTCTTCCTCCCGACCGGCCGAGGCTAGCTACCGTCCGCTTCCATTTCTGCGTGCTGTTTTCCAGTCGTTAGCCAGAGCCATTTTCACTGATGCTGCTGAGCTGGGTGAAAGCTTACACCGATCCCCGCGCAAGAAATCAACGCCGACGGATACCGCAGCCGCCTCCTTGCCATTTGCTTACCGCCTTTCTTTCTTTTTCCTCCCCCCGTTAGTTTCGCTTTGCTTTGCTTTTGGAGAGCTTAAAGATTTCGACGTGCCGAGAAGAAAATTGGGTGGTCGGTTGATAATATTTTTTGGGTAAAAGTGAGTGACGTGTGCTCTCTTAACATTGGTCCTTTCCGGCCCTTGTAATATTTCCGGGTAGCACTAGCGGGGCTCACGGGCGGTTGAATAGGGCTCACAACGGTCTGCTTTAAAGGGGGGATCCTCTTTCACCAACGCTGCACATTCACATAATTAGCGCCCCGTTCCCACTTCCACAACATCCTGCCCGGTTATATCAAAAGATACACTGTCTCCACGGGGACGGTGGTAACTTTTTCCCCAGGCTGCAGCAATAGCTGATGCTTTATAGGCCTATTATATCACAGGATTATTATGTGTTTGTAAAGTATGCATGATTTATGATGTGTGTGTTTAGAGAGGGTGTCAACCACAGGTGATTGTGTATCATCATTACATCAGTGGTCATTTTCATCTATAAAGAAAATAGATCTTATAGCTTAGAAATGTAATGCTTACTAGATATCCAAGACCTCTTAACCATCTCCGACCTTTTTATTTAAATAATCAATCTAATCAATATGTCTGATTTCGAATATGCATGTTTACAGAGGTCTGGAAGACAGGTATATTTAGAAACACAGTTAAATGTTTTTATTGAGCCACAACGGATTACACATGCAGTATGTATTATCATCATACCAGTGGTCATTTTCATCATATAGGAAACAAATTCAAAGATACCTTTATAGATATTATTATAACAGATGAAATAAAAGGTCCAAGCAGTATTAAACACATACGGAGAAATGAAAATACAATATACAAAATAAATAAACAACATTCGATTGTGCGATTATATCAAAAGATACACAGTCTCAGAGCGAGGTCGATAACTTTGTCCTCAGGCTGCAGAATATCTGATGCTTTATAGACTCATTATACAATAGGATTATGATATAGTTACAAAGGTTACATGAAAAATAGAAATACATAGCATTCAATGGAAAAAGTATATTTAAGATGAGAAATGAAATCTTTATTGGATGTCCAATATGTTAAAAATAATTTCCTACTTTGAATTATGCCACGTAAACACACATTTAAATGATAATATCAGCTTCTCATCAGTATGTAGGAGTCCTAATATGCATGTGCAGAAAACAGGTGTTTGCTAAATGTTTATAATATACATACAGGATGTATTATCATTATATCAATGGTCGTTTTCATCTATATAGAAAACAAATCAAAGACACATTCATGTGCGTTCACACACCAACTGGGCACTTCATTACTTAAACCTGTACAATCCAATGTGGCCCAATACAACAACTCTGCCATTTATATGAAGCTTATCATTTTTCACTTTTTGTTGACACTGTCAGAGACATTTGAATTTAATTAACTTGAGGTTGTAGTTTGCAGTAGCATTAAACTGGACTGCATTATGTTGAGAGGTTTCTAATATTTTGGCCACCCTCATTTACATACACGAGAGGGCCATAATAATACAAACACCTTTCAATGCAATGCACTCCTGTACAACAACAGCACCCACTAAGACCTCAATAACAAACGCAAGAGTTAAATTATTACCTCACTGACAGTGTCAACAAAAACTGAATCCTTTGTAAGCCAGAGTTGTTGTGTTGCATCACATTGGATTGTACAAGTGTATCTAATGGAGTGGCCAGTTGTCGAGAGAAAGAAGAAATAAATATATAAATAAACATAAAAAATGTGTATAAATAAAATAAAGGAAAAGTGGAATGAGTCTCAAACCTAAGAATAGCTGCATAACTCAGATAAGGTGTGCCAGGAATATTTATTCCACGTTAAACTTCCCTTTTGCTCTTATCTTTTATACACTCCACTGTTCACTTGCCCCTTACTCTACTCTCAGCCAGTTGTTGAGTAAATCAAAGAAATAAAGGTTTAAAGCTCAGGAACGGTTTATAAACATTAATATAAATATAGTTCTGTATAAATACTGACAATCACAATGTATAAATATTTCACATATACATGAATGAATAGTATATGTTGGTAAGACATTAGAGATAAAGTAGTAATGAATATTAAAGTACATTTTATTCAGAGATGTACCTACATGTTTGCTTCTTATTGTGTCGCTGCCTGGATATTTTATAAACTACATACATCAACCACCCACTTCATTTATAAAACTTGCTATAAATTCACTTTTATGAAGCTTATTTCAGACACTGACAAAGAGATATTACTTTAACTATTGTATTTTTTATTGAGGTTGTCATTTGCACTACTGTTAAACTGGGTTGCATTATATTGATGCAACCCATTGCATCAATATAATATTTTGGGCACCCCATTTTCATAAACGAGAGGGCCATAAAATTAGAAACAGCTTTCAATATAATACAGTCCAGTATGGTGTATATAGACTGTGTAATATAGACTAGTGTTTGCAAAGAAGTGGTTCATCAAACTAGAGCTTTGGGCGTAATTAATGACTTCCCTTTCAATCACAAACACATCGATAATGCTCTAAATGTAGTAACACTTGTGAAAGGTGGATGAAATGTATTTATGAAGTTACATTCACTCCCCTCTGTCCCAGCAACAGATCTATGCAAGCCAGCTTGTTTAAATGTGATCAGGCTCAAATCTACATCTCAATCTATATCGCTTTATCATCGCATACTTGTGGGATTTGATTTAGGTCATTTTAATCACAGAGATGTGAATAATTTCAGCTCTGTGCCTCTGATTTTTAAGGGTGCTGCGTTCCCTCAAAAGAACCGGAGAGCCTTGATTTGCAAATACATTTTCAATTTCATTTAATTAGTCTTTTCTGGGAAATTTGTACTCTTTCTCAGCTATATTCAGTGTTATAAACTGAGCATTATTAGTGAAAAATAGTCTTTCACTTCACTTAGCAGCTATATAAATCATTAAAATGAATGGTGACAGGTGTGTGATAGGGTGGGCAGCTTATCCATCCAGGATATTATCTGAAAATATTCAGATATTATTGTTTTGTTCTGCTTTCTTTAGTCTGCCCCGTTAACAGTCTTTAAGGGTTAAATTATAAAAAATTATATGATGTGTTGAGTAAAGGCTCATGCAGGTTTGGCCTCAGCGCTGAGGATCCACTGAACCTCCTGGTGGTGAAATGTGCAAATTGCAATGATTGTAATGCATCAGCGGCAGTGAGCGCCTAAATCAAACATAATCATTTTTGTGCCCTTTGTGTACCTCCTGTAAAAACTATTTCTGTACCCTTACAATGTCACAGTCTGCTCTTTTATTTAAGCCTTCATACATCTCGGTGCAATAAATGTATTCACAGGAGGTTTTAAATATGAGCTCCATAGCCCTCACCTCCCTCTAAGGATCCAGCAGGTACAGTATGATATAACTCTGCACTCACATGGTCTAGAGCGGTCTTTGAATTTTATGAAGACAATTTCCCTTTTTCATTTCATTTAAGAGCACTGCTGTCCACTCCCACTGGCACTGTATAGCCTTAGCATGGCTTATACAATATCCAACATCCTGGTGATGTGGGATTTTATCCCAGACTCACTAACCTACTGAAGACTAAAAGGCTTTCTGTTAATATAGAGCTATTGTTCTGGTTTGACCCCTTATAAAACACCAATTTGTCTAGTGGTTATTTTTAGACTCTCAATTTTATAACATATTGTCTCTGACAAAAAAAAAAAAACGTGGCTGGTTGCATAAACACATTTCAGACATACTGCGTGTCGCCCTCAGGCCAAATCTCAGCTAGGATTTCTGTGAAACCAGTGGTGGAATGTAACAAAGTAAATCGAGTATTTCCATTTCACTTTATACTTCTACTCATATATAATTCACTGGGGAGTATTGTCCTATTTACTCCACTAGATTTATTTGAGTAACTACTTACTTTATATATTAAGAACTTGCACACATAAACATAAGCTTATAAAATATGATGCACGTTTAGAGATAAAACTGCTCATCACTGTAAAGAAAAATGTTAAAACTGGGTCCACTCCCTATATAACATACGATATATATACGTCTTCCACCAATAATATATAACACACAATATATATAATAGAACATAACTCTCACATAGCTCAACCTATGCTTTATGAGTACTTTTACTTTTCATTTTATTTGTAATTAAATATAATGTACCACCACTGAAAACGTCCGTGTTAGTAGTTCACTGGCCATCATCGGCATGTGTTTTAGTTCAGAAAGAGTCTTAATTTAACTGCATTACACAGGAAATTAGTCCTCCTCATGATAGTCCAGATTTAGCTTTGTGCAAACAATGAACAGAGACATCTTAGATAGATCTTAGATAGAGACTTGTGAGTGTTTTGAAGTCCTACAAAATCCAGAGGAACAAATTTCTCTAGTCTTTAGTTTAAAGTCTAAGTACAATCCACCTGAAATGGTGTATCAGTGGAGCACATTACAGCAAGGGTAAAAATAATAATAATTTAACAGTAGTGTAAAAAAAAAAAAACTCACACTTTATAATGAATGACAAAACGTTTTTTTTCCACCAACTTTATTATACAAATTCTTTGTAAGTCACTGTCGTATCCAAGGGGATCAATGCATTAAACAATAGCAAAAGGGTTATTTTGAAATTTATAGGCATGAAAATAAATCCATGAATTTAATTACTGGACGCTGTCCCTGTCCGTACAATTAACTGTTACATTTCAGGTGGCCTTTAACCATCCTCCCTCTAAATGAATTCATAATGGTAAAAACACACACCATATTCATTCATTTCTTTCTGATAACTGACTTTTTTGTTTGTTTTTTAGCTTACTCGTCTGTGTATCGGTTCTCAGTTGTGAAAAAAGAAATAACCCCTGTCGTTTTGTAGGAGGCTATGACAATAGAAAGACAACAAAATGTTATGAGTTTGGCACTGTACAATTCATTAAATACTAACACATAATTTGTTGAATCCTCAAATTAATGTCGAAGAGATCACTCAAAATATTCTGATTGTACTAGCTATACAAAATACAATACTTGCACAAATTAGATTAACCATTTATAAAATTGTGATAATGAGTTTCGATGGATATGGCTTGTGAGATATTACAGACTTTGCTACAGACCTTTTGTGGCTCTATTAAAAAAATCTAATACTACTGTATGTCATCTGTCCTATTTCCCTGAAAAAGACACTGCGCTCAAAGCATTCAGGTTTCCATTAGACCTCCATTTCTTTCCAACCTTTGTAATAAACATTCATCCGAACACACATACATTATGGCATCACGGGTTTAGTGTGTACAACCCATAATAAGTTATTGGGTCAGGCTGCTGCAGTGGAGACCGTCTCCGGTCTGTTGGCGTTAATAACTTCTGGCCCGTCCCAAACACATCTATCCCTCGCTGGCTGTTAAAACGCCGTCGTCTACACATACGTTTAGAAGGCTGCAGATTTTTTCAATAGATGTTTTTTTGTACCCGAGTGGAAACCTAAGTAATCACTTGAGATCAAGAAGTCATAAGGCCGATGTCTAGGCACAGTACATACAGCTGGAAAGTTGGCCATATAAGCGTTGATGACCTTAAAATCCAGGCATACTGCAAATGCCTCTCAATGAAATGGAGCTGGCATGCATCAAGATTCAGAATGTTTTTAAAAACTCGAGTTTATGACCAGATGTATGAAAAACCAACTAGTCATGAGAATGCTAGTTACCTAAAAACAATAAACACTTAAATCCCACCAAGTAAAAGAACATCACATCATAAGATAATTGTTAATAATAACCATAACAGTTATAATAATTATTAATAATAACACTCCATCATATTCATAACAACTACATTTAGCACTGTGTATAGGAAGATTGTCCAAATGAAATCTGTGTTTCTGTTTAGCAGTATTTCATCTCTGTATCCTTTCACATGACTGAACAAAAACTAAGCTGTAACAAGTTCCTTCTCTGATCTGCGCAATTATCTCTGATTTCTGTTGATAAAAAAAAAAGAAAAAAAAATCCCTTGCTCGATACAATACCTTCCATTGATCAGTCACACTTTCAGCTGTGCTTGTACAGAATGTAAACCTTGAGGACACGATACAAAGTAAGTTTGTATCTGGTGCAAATATCAGGGGATAGATTTGTGCAAAGTTTTGTCTCTGTGTTTCTCTTTGAACTGTGCTTAAATTGCTCTTGTTTTTTGTACACATTAATACTTAATACATCATGACAATATCAACACAAAATCAAGAGAAAGAGATAGCATTTTATATGGACCACAGATATCACATACTACAGTATATAGGATAGGATAGCCCTTAGTATTGATAAGCGTTGTTATTGATGAAGATTTTTTTTTCCCCCGTTTTCTGTTTTTTTTTTTGTTGTTGATTTTTTTTTTTTTTTTTTTGAACTCATACTGGCTGAAGTGCGTTATGATACAGCAAGGTCTTCGTCTTGAGGATGTGGAGGGCTTCCTAGCCATCCGAGTCTCTTTACGGCGTGTGGAGCCATGCAGGAGAAGGCCTCAGGTCGCCCCCTCTCTCCTGACTTAGAGGTTTTTTTTGGCTTGCTCTGAAGCCAATCCTTTTTGACTGTACAAAATATCACTGACTTGTATAATTTGTCACCCGGTGAGAATAATAAAACGGTGATTGTCAGACCAGCTTCCTCTGTGGTATTTTCTTTGTATCTCCATAAATGGCTTTGAAGGACAGTTGTGTAAGTGCAACCTCTGCGTCATGGTCTATTTATTTGTGCTCTGTAGAAAAACCTTTGCTCTCTGTGCACAACCTACATTAAAGTTTTTTTTTATTGGTAAACTGAACACATACGTCGGTTATCTCTTGACTCGTCTATGTTTATGTCAAGATGTTTTTGTAGTAACGTGACAGATGGCTCTATATTTTTTTGCTAGCCCATTGTTTTTACAGTTAGGTCCTGATCTATAGATATAGGGAAAACTCAACCCATGGCGTAATCTAACGTCAGTTTACACTCCCGTGGTGTGAGTTCCTCTGGAGATTTGATCTAAGGTCACATGGAAAACTAGGCAACCCAGGCATCAGATTGGTAATGTGGGTACGTCCGCAGGTTAAATCGGGCGTGGAATCCTGCCAATAGTGTCAGGCTGCTGTGTCCGAGTCAGAAGCAGCCCCCACCTCCTCGCTCACCACGCTCATTTACATAGGAAGCAACAAAAAATAAATAAATTTAAAAAATCAGTTCGGTCTTGCTGTGTCAGGATGAGGTCCCCCCCCCCCCCCCCCCCCCCCCACCCACCCACCCAAAAAAAACCCTCACCAGGCACACGGTTCATTCAGACTCATCCGGTCCTTTCACCCATGAGATTCAGTTTAATAAATTATAGTCGGTGAGGGCCGAGCAGGTCGACAGTCCAGCAGGTAGTTGGCTCAGTTCTCGATTAAATTCTGTGATACAATATTCCACACGGTCCTCCTCTTCATCAACCTCATTTTTTTCTTCATATATATGTATAGATATATATAGAGATATATCGTCTCGTTCCCTATCTAATATGGCTCCTGAGTACTTTTTGAAAAACATATATAAAAACAAAATTATGAACGACACTTCTGTTAGTTTTGTTTCACCCTTCCCGTCAGTCTTTCTACAAGTAATGGCACCGCTGTATATGGCAATATGGCAAATTTTGTTACAAAATATGGCTGATGTAGGCTATCACATAATTGGAACAGATATTCCCCACTTAGAGTTTTAAGTAATCATATTTAAGCTATCTAATTACAAGATAACACTAATTTGAATAGCCTAAACACGTTATACTTTTACTATACTTTATACTTCTAGTTTTTATGCCTTGTAGTTGTATATCTAATAGTTAAATGCAGAAGGGTGACCTATTCCTGTACCTTTGATGAGGGGTAAGCTCTACATTAGGCACAAACCTCACACCGTCACCTCATTTTTACTCCCCGTCCTGATCCCCTGACTCCCTCCTCCACTTCCTCCTGACCCCCCGCCGCCCCCTCCCGGTATGAAATGTAGCTGCTCGATGGTGTTCTGCCTTTTCGCCGCAAAAGCCATCCTCCTGGCGTTGTGGCCCCCTAGTGTTCCCGTTCCCATGACTACCCCAGCCCCGGGCATCTCCCCCGCCCAGCCCATGCCCCCACTCATGTGCCCAGGCATGGCCGTGCTCCTCTCTTGCTCTCTTCCGGACGTGGGGTGAGAGTTCATCTTGATCATGTGGTGTCGGTCGAGGGAGGGAGTGGCGCACACGTTCTGCTGTGACTGGGCCTTCTGCTGGCGAGGCAGCGTGGGGACAATCCCTCCTGTGTGGGCATATGGATCTACAACACCCATCCCGCCGACCCCCATCCTCTCCTCCAAATGGTCTGGGGACATGAGCAGCCTTTCCTGCCTTTCCTGCCTTTCCTGCCTTTCCTCTCTCCTGTCCTGGGTCTTCCTGGTGAGGGTCTGCGTGTTGGAGTTCTTATTGGAAGCAGCCATGGCTTTGTAGTACTGGTGCTGCTGATTCTTGGACAGCCTGGACAGGGTCCCCGTGTTGCCAGGGACATCACCCATGTTGAGCAGCTGGTCAGTGGACTTAACTTTCCTCGGGGGCTTGGAGAGAGTGTCATAATTGGGGTTGTACTGTGGCTCCGGGGGATCCAGAGGGTAAGGATTGGGGGTGGGTGAGGCAGGCATGCCAGAAGGCGGCGGCGGGATCCAGGGACGCATAGCATGCCTCGGGAGGGTTCCTCTCCCACTTAGGGTGTAGTCTCCACCCCAGTGGAGGTGATGCTGAGAGGACTGGAGGGCCGGCTGGGCTGTGTGAGGCCGGCGCTTGGTGGTGCAGTAACCAGACGAGTACTCATCAAGACCTTTCTCTGGAAGCCAAACAAAATTTCTCAGAATTGTTTATCACCACAGTAAATAGCAGCAGCAGCACATAATGACGCATCCTGCGCTTTACGCCACAGTGTCAAGAGTGTCACCGCGATTCAGTACTGCAAAATGAAACAGCTGCAGAAACAGAGCCGCGAGGAGAGCGATGGGCAGACAGACTGGTGCGTTTGTCCCCGTTCTCTCCAAAATGAAGGTACTTACCGAGGCGTTTGAGCGAGGAGTATCTGTTGAGCTCAGGCTTGGTGGCGCTCTCATAGGACGGCGGCAGCTGAGCCAGGTTGTGCAGGGAGTGGTGGAAGGCAGGTTGGGATTTGGTGTTGTTGTGTTTACTGGAGAGCAGGGTGCCTCCAGCTGCCAGCTGAGCATTGTTCATTCGAGGGGTGCGTTCTACAGAGACCACAGGGAGAAGACGGCGGTGTGTATTAAATGAGATTTGCTCCTCTGGATACAGCGCACCGCATGCAGTCGCGCGCGAATCTGCTAACATTCACAGACTTTTAACTTGCTTTTCAACACCAACACAAGCGACCGAAGCTATGATAATCATCATTATTGTTGGGATGAATGAGTCTACTTCTGAGCTTTAAAACGACACTGGACGAAGCAAATGAATGCATTGTGGTGATTACATGTAATTTACATAGGAGGCCGGCTTTCGCCAGCTGTCTTACCGATAGTCGCGGTGTGTTTGGGGCTGGAGCCCGATGAGTGGATGAAATTGTGTTGCAAATTGCCCACTGTAAGTCAAAAGAACATAAGGTAATTAGCTCAAAATGGATGTCAGGCAGTTTCAGGTCCAGTGGTGCTTGATTAAAAAACAATCAACTACAGATATTAAAGCATCTGCATCAGTTCACCAGCATCTCATATGCACAGAGCTTCTTGGCATCAGGATGTAAGGCATTTTAGAAGCACTAATCTCAGTAGTGGAGACCTAATATTATCAGATAAAGAAGTCAGAGGTATCTTCTCTCAGTGACAGACAAATTACTGATACCAAGATTTAAGATTTTGCATTGCGGATTCTTTTTTTCCATAGTGATTTCAAAGATACCTTCAGGGTGGGAGGAAGAAGAAGCACACACATACTGACGTGGTAAACACGATGTGCCTCGGCGTGCAGATGATGCCGTTACAAAAGCTCTGATTGTGCCTCTGATTGTGCTATTCATTAACACTGCAAAAGCCTTAAAACCCTCACATCTGTTGTCCTTGCTTGGCAGTCCTGGGGCATACAGATTTTTTGGAGCTCTCCCCAGTGTCCCTGTTCCATCCCCTACAGTCAGAGCCACGCTGTTGTTTCTCTCGTCCTGCTGGACCGGGCTCGATTGGTGCCGCAACATGTCAACCAGAGCTCTAATGACAATAAACAGAAGCAAAAAAAAAAAAAAGGAAAGACAAAATTAATTTACAATAAACTATTGGCTGTATCACATCAAATCCGTAATAATGAAACACGTCTAATACTTAGAAATCTATGTTTTAGGTAGGTTTAGGAACTTGATCATTCTTATTATTCTCATCCATCTTATATTCATCAAAAATATGCTGCGTTTGAAACGTGTAGGAATCAGCCACAGTCCTTTGCACAATCACCTGCCAATGGCTTGGATATAAATTTATGCACAGTGATGACAAACAATACGCTGTTAATCATTTGCCTTCTTTAAGGGATCAACCAACGCTCAATATCAGTCTACAACCATCGTCCTCCACTGCTGGAGCCCACGATAGAAAAATGTGACCTCTGCAAAAATCAAAATGCAAATCTTTATTGCCAAGATTACGGGCCATATATGAGGTTTTAAAAAAGCCTCGAGGAATCAAAACAACCATGAATTCTCCAGTGACCACTCGATGAAGATCAAATATGCTTCAGCTGATGACTAACAACATTGTTCTGAGCCCAGAGTGATGAATCTGGGCCATTTATGGAGTCCTGAAAACCTAATTTCACACATACAATATTAGAATGAAGTAACAAATCCAGCTGTGAGAGGTGATAAAAGAAGCCTCACCTGGGCATATTGAGGTCCCTCTGGTTGGCTTCCTGTTGCACCTTGTTGAAGACCACCTTGATGCCCACGGCGACAGCCACCATGAACACAACCACACCTCCGATGACGAAGCCCGTGTTGTGGCTCTGCTGCTTCAGTGGATCGAAGTCTGGGTCAGGACCTAATTCCTCTGATATGATCATGGAGTCTGTATGTGGCTTGGCCCAGTCTGGAGAGTCATAGTTTTTACAGCTGTCCTGCTCCAGTTGTCGACTTCGCTCTGGACAGCAGAAGCGGTAGTGGCAGGTTCCACAACAAAAGACGAAGGTGTCCTTGGAGCAGTTGAAAGCGCTGTCAAAGTGTCCCATTACGTCATAATAACCCCGACATACATCCATCCATACATCCATCAGGCGGGGTGGGATAGGCGCTACCTGTGCTGCGCCTAAGGGAGGTGCAAGAGCCTCTGCTGAAGTCACATTCTTGGGGAACATGACCTGGGGAAGGGGTCTCGGAGGCGTTTCCAGAACTCCTTCTGAGGTTTCTGGAAGTTTCTCTGGGGTTTTGGTCCTGCCTTGGAGAGCAGCTGGCTTGATATTGGCCTGCATGGCGAGGAGCAGGTGTGAGGGGCTGGAGCCAGTCTTGGGCTGCTCGGTTGACGGCCTCCCTGAGTGGTCTATGTGCTGAGGAGGGGGGGACGGAGAGGTCTCCACAACAGTGGTAAGTGGGGCAGTAAGGAGGGAGAGCAGGGAGACAGCAAGGACTCTGAGATTGGTGGTGGGCGTCATTTTTACATGACTAAGAGATCTATTTTCTGTTGTTGAGTCAATGCAGTTGCAACACTGTATCCGCTTTTGCAGTTTAACCCACTAAAATGGCATGTGAAATATTCAAGTAGCATGTACAACCTACTGGATATTGATGATGTATCAGTAATTTCATTTAGCAGTGCTGGATAATGTAATTTGAGTATTTATAGGTTGTAAAAGGTCAGGAACAATAGAAACGAAAGGGACGAACACTATCAAAATCGCTTCAATAATTGTTGATAACGGCGTTCCAATGGTTTTAATTTACTGCTTGAAAGGAACTCTGAGTGCGTAATGACTTCATCTTTTGCCCTCCAAAAACACCTCTCAAGTCTAGGACGCTAAAATGGATGCATCTGTGTAAAAAGGACAAATTGAAAACAACAATCTTCATGCTTTTAGTCCTTAATGCCTTTTTCCTACATGTCCCAATGAACAAAAGAACGAAGATGTGACGTACGGCTGGATGGGATTGTTTCTATTTGTTGTAACGGCAAAAGGCCAGTAAGAATTACTAGCAGGTATTCTCAATAAAATGTGGCAGTCCTATACATTCATGTGCTGCTCACGGCACTTGAACAATAGTCTATGGCCTGTGTTTCATCGAATGTAAACTATTTTATCTGTTTTGTTTATTCCTGGACGACTATTTTAGTCTGGCATCACATACATTCAGTACTGGCACTTATTTAATGTCTGAAACGTATATATCTTATGATATATTTGGTGTTTTTTTGGCATTGTAAACAATAAAACAGAATTAACAGACTGCACCACCGCTGAAAACTGTCTATCGGCGATGCCTCGTTTCTCTGGAGCGGGGACTCATCGCCATGTTAACTTGTTCTAGGCACGCGTCACGTCTATAGATACCAGCACGTATTTTATCTGAATCTTTTCTATGGCTTGATTAATGTGCATCAGTACTCGCCTGGCACGGACTGTTACTGTGATTGGGCCGGGGGGGTGATAATGAGGGCGGCTCGGCTTAAGTGCTAGAAGACTTTAACAGCTGAAAATCAGGAGTAAGCATAAACCAAGGAAATGACTCCCAGCCTGTAAAATACATTTCAAAACGAGGCGAACGCCGTTGATTTCGAAATGCTCTGCATTCAGCTTTTGGGCACAAAAAGTCGCCTGTGTCATTCAACTGTATCGCTAATTAGACGTGAACTGAATGGCACATTGCTTCTCCATGTGACATGTCTCTCTCTAAGTAAAATTATTCCTGATTTGTCTCCGAGGTTCAAAGAATATCACTTTTGTTGAGAAATATGTAAATGTGTGAAGTTATTGTGTTGGAGGTGTTGGCAATAATAGACAGAAGCAGATCTGTCTCCCACAGAAATTATAATTATATGTAATTATCAAAAACGTCCCTATCTGTAGCAGAGAATGTAGGCACAGATGGGGGAGACAGAATGCTGAAATCACTGAGGGCTCCACTTGTTTCAGTTACATGCTCCTCTGACCTTCTGAGGAGAGTTCAGCAGAGGAAAAAATGAGAGACACAAAGCAGCCGTTCTCCCACTGACTAATGTTCAAAGTGAGCTCCGTCCCCTCGTCTCTCTCTCTCTCTCTATCTCTCTCTCCTTCTCTCTATCTCTCCGGGAGATTTTCTCTTCTTCTCGTTTCTAAATGTTCTGCTTGATTTTCCAGAATTGTCTTCAGATTTACAACGTCGACAATCAAACCTGGAACGTGTTGGCCGAGCGTCCACTGTAATAAAGACAAGAGACACGATTAGAGAGCTCAGCGACCTCTTCTCCTCACTTATTGACACTCCTGTGCGAGCGTGCGTGCGTGCGTGTGTGTGTGCACATTTCGAGTGCACACAATACAGTCGTTTTTTTTTTTTATTAATGTGTGCATTGCGAGGAGTGTATGTGTGTGTGTGTCTGTGTGTTAGTTGCAGGAGGCTCCTGAAAAGCCAATGATGGAGAAAAGAGAGAAAGAGAGCAGAGGGATAAATGCAGGGTAGGGATTTAAATGAGCAAAGAGATTGTGGCGAGCGGGAAGAGCCAGAGGTATAGATGCAGAGACGACCATGAGTGGGAGGGCGGTGTGTGGGTGGCACAGAATCAAGTACATTTCTCCCAGCACTTACCAATACAACATAGCACATCACACAAACAGCACCACCAAACAGATCTGCAAATACAGTCGATGCCACACACACAAGAGGGGCGATAATCAAGACTGTAAATCAGCTGCTGTTGGAGCACTTAAAAGGGTTGAATATTAAACTGTAGAGAGGCTTTGTGTCTGTGTGCGCGTCCGTGTGTGTGCGCGTGTGCGTGCTTGTGCGCGCGCGTGCGTACATGTGAGAGACCATAGTAGGCATCCTGTAAACCTCCTTGTAGTCTTTCTTTCTCCTTTATGCTCCCTCCTTCTCCTCTTTCTCCCTCGTTCTGCCTTTCTCTCTTTCTCAGATTCTGTGCGTGGGTTGAGGCAGCTAACTCTCTCAGAATAGCACTGCTGCAGCTCTGTCTGTGTGTGTGTGAGTGAAAAGAGGCAGTGAAAGAGAGAGAGAGAGAGAAAGGAGGCAGAATCCAATCTACACCCATTAAAGCCAAACCAGATTTCAAAGTCACATCTGCCCGTCTCTTGCTCGACAAGATGACACTGATGCCTCGCGCCGTCATCCGCCGGCGCTGCTCAACTTCCATTACCATATTTTCTGCCTCTGACTCCATTCACTTCATGTGGTGATGGTGTGTGTGTGTGTGAGGGGGGGGGGGGGATTCTCTGGACACATATCCACAAACCACTCCTCGATAAACGTGCACAAGATTTGAAATTATTCTAGACATTGACGCGGAATGTTGGAGGGTCAGACCTCCTGCAGCCACAATCTTTCCGGGAAAAGTGACTCAACGTACAAAAGAAATGTTCTCCTGTAGGTATCTCTATACTGTGCTGCTGAAGCAATGCAGCAGAGATGAGAGCGAGAGAGAGAGAGAGAGGGAGAGAGGAACCAAAGGGTGAAGGGCACACATTCATAACTGTGAACATGCAATCCCTGAGTTATACATGGCCACTGGAGAGAAAGAGAGAGAGAGAGAACAAACCATTTCCAACTGATTCCTGCCATTGCAAAGCAAAATGAACCCTTCACTTTCGTTGCAAGGCTGCTGACCAGCTGTGCAGACGGCTGGGCACGCAACACTTTCAACAGGTGTTTGTTGGAAATGAAACAAAATGGCTTCTTTCTTTTCTTTCCCCCCCCCTTCCCTTTCCCTTCCTCTTCTTCTGTTGCAAAGCAGCGAGGTGCGAGGTGAATGAATGGGGGTGAAAAACAGAAGTGATGCTGATGCGAATTTAAAAAATAAAAGACGTTTAAAATCAGGAGCAGGGGCAGCTTGAGTCTTATCAGTTAAATTGATGCTGCGCAATGACTTCGCGTCAACCCAGCGGATTTGGACATCGCACCTCAGGGGCTTCAATTAATCCTTCATTAGGTTACTAAGTTGCAACTTGTAACTCAACAACCATGCGGGTTATGGACATGACTTGCATGTATCAGTAGGCTAAAGGTGCGTGGGTGTATCCGTGCCGGTGTGTGTTTGTGCGTATGTGTGTAGTCCGGCTGGATGTGTGTGTGTGTGTGTGTGTGTTCTATTACCAATACATTCATAATGTCGCAATGTGCCGACAGCTGTCGATTAAAGTGTTTAAGTGATGAAAAAACACGCCTGCCCAGCTTTTACAGCCAGTGTGTGGATGTTTCTGTGGCGCAGCTTTCATCCAAATGTTTTGTTTGACAGCCTCCAGCACAGCTGATGCGTCTAAACAGATGTCAAACTCAATTTTTTTCCCCCCACACACGCACACAAACACACACACAGAGACGCGCGCAATGCAAAATCAAATCACAGTTTCGCGTAAATCTATAATTGATGTTGCATTGATGGAATAACAGAAAAATAAAGGAAGGTGCATCATGTCGTGCCTTACCTGTGCGTTGCTCTGGGGTTTGATGCTGGAGAGGAGCGCTGCCTGGGAGAGAGCCTGCGCACTGTATCTCAGCGTCTCTCAGATGGCAGCCTGTTATTGTAGCAGAGGATCGATGATCAGGACAGCGTGAACTGTTGCCACCTGTTTTTTTTTTTCTTTCTTTCCTTTCTTTCTTTATTTCTTTCAGCGCTGCAGATCTCAATCTTCCCACTCTTGATGTGTCTCCATCAGGCTTTTGTTTAATCCATCACGGCAGGGAAAGAAAGGGGGGGGAAAAGACGCGAGGAGGAAAGAAAGAAAGAGAGAAAGAGAGAGAGAGAGAGAGATGAGGAGGAGAGGAGGAGAGTCAAAAGCCCGACGAGATGCCCTCAAGCATGTGACATTAAACTAAACCACTACGAATAAGTTTTTAGCACGGTGCTCGGGTCTAACTTTTACTCCGTCTGGATGTGACTGAGGCTGGCTCCCTTCATAATTTCCAAGCGAGTGATGGGTTACACCGCCTAACTGCGACTGGCCTCACGGAGGTCCGCCAGTGGGGGGAGCGCTGTGATTGGTCGGTCAGACTGGTGCGACGAGACTCTCAACTCCGCTCTGATGGTCATTAGGCCCATTCAACTGGTGGTGTTCATCTGGATCACCCCCTCCATTTCATTCGCCTCTTTAAATTCTAGCACCAATTTCACCAGCTGTGTTAAAAAAAAATCTATCATGTAAGAAAGTCTGTGTGTGATTATTTTTTATTTTATGAAGAAGAGGGGGAAACTTACAAAATATAAGCAGCCGCGGAAGACCTCTTAGATCCAAAGAGTGTGTGTCTTTTTCTTTATGCGTGTGTGTGTGCGTGTAAGAGAGAGGAAAAAGAGAGACACGGTTGCCACAGCAACTGTGTCATTATGTTGGTGGCAATTATGAAAGCGATGAAAACGGGGAAGGGGAGAGGGATTGGCGCAAAAAAGCTGTAACACTGGAGCGTGAACGAAACTGTCAATTAGACCCAGATCTATCTGCATTGGCAATTCAGAGGGTTTACTTTAAGTTGCTTTTTTTTTTTTTTTAAAGGGGGAGTGTGTGTGTGTGTGTGTGAGGTTTGTGAGAGATGCACATCCACATCACATGAAGGACTGGACCTAAAGGATGAATCACGAACAACACCACCACTTGCACTGTATGTGACATCCTTCACACCTGACCCACATCAGACTGAAGTCATTCAAGTGTTTTAAGGCTGGAGAGAGGTGGAGGTGAAGGAGGTAAGCACTTCCAAAATGGGGCTCGCGGGGGAAAAGGTGTGAAGGGGGTTATGTGGAGCTCCAGGTGTCTAAGACGAGGGCCCTGATAATTACCTGCATGGCAGGCTGCTATTTCTACACAGGTGGGTGGGCTGCTGCATGTCTGCAGCAGAGGCTGTTGGAGCCCTTCATTAGATGGTCCAATGACGCTCTACCGGGTGCACTTTCACTTGCTGGTTTGCTGGGGTGGATGCAATTACTGATTCCCTCATAATGGTTATTCCATCACTGCAGAACAGGAGACTACTATAAACAAAATGAAGTGCTATTACACGTCACTGAGCAGTCAACTAGTCTCCATCCTCAGAAGGTATACTGACACATACAGACACACGCACACAGCCTACGGTTTCACTGTAAACAATGATGCAAATATGACTCATCTTTCATTTCACTTCTCGTATTTCAACGTTTTATTAATTTAAATAATTTAAAATGGACACAAAATATCCAGCCAACAGTCCGCACAATGACAGGAGTTTCAGGGGGCACATTTTCCATCCGGGTTAACACAGCGCTTCAGTGTGTTTCCTTGGGAAATGTAGGCCCCGCATGCATTGAGAACAGAGAGAAAACCTGCCCAGGAAACCCCGCCAGAGCAACGGGTCAGGAGACAAATCTATCAAACGTGGAGTTTTTCTTTTTTTTTTTTCCTGCAGATGTCTTCTCAGGTACCCACATGGCTGATTTGGACAGCTGGGTATGTGAGAGCACATACTGCTTTGTAAAGGGGGGGGGGGGGGGGGGATAGTTTAAACGAGTCACACCACTGTATGCTTAATACAGAGAATAAATGATTCATTTTTTTTTAATAATATATATAAAGTAGTCTGGCAGCCTACCCTGTTCCCTTAAAGCCACCGATCTAAGTCTTCACATACAACCACGAGACAGCTGAATATGAACATGTCAATTATAAACAACTTTTGAAAATACTGGACAGTGAAACAATTTTAGAAAAACTTAAAAAAAAAAAAAAAAACTTAAAAAGGGGGGTTGAGATTTCATGAACAGACCTTTTATACTCCACTGCCAACTCTTTCCATACCTTTACTTCATTCGGATCACAATATGAAAAATACAATTTAAAAAAGATGTTGCCGTTTTGTGTGACATCGACAACATTTCTCTCCCAATAGTGAACCCACCGACTTCTTGCATAATTGTTGGGCAACTTCTTTCATTATTTCCTTTGAGCTCAATTTGAAAACCTGACTTTAATTAAAGTAACATCCTGGTTTAGACTTAAGCGAGTGAGCCCGGCTGAGCAGTACACAGTACCATCACAGCAGCGTTTACCAAGAAGCACTTTGAAAAAGAGCTGAGACGAGACGAGTGGTTGTGTCTCAGACGCTAGATGCCATGTTTTGCACAGTGAAACCCATTCTGTGGATCATTCATTCACGTTAGGCCGGAGGGGAGGGGGGGGGGCGAGATACAACAGATGGCATGATTTCTGCAGCGAAGGTGTCGTCTTTCCTTTAAAAAAGAGGAACTGATATTCTTCATCGTGTCTTTAGGTATGGAAATAATTAACGAAACCTGTAATGCCAGCGGGACAAAGTGGTGGCAAGACAGCATGTGAAGGTATGAGTACAAAGTGGACAGTCTGGATACGTGGTAGAAAGATTCAGAAAAAAAAAAAGAGGGGAACAAAAACATCGTCAGCACACTTCAATATTTATATTTACACACTCTCGCACTCACACACATACACACACGCTGAGAATTTCGCTGAGGTATTAAAGTCGCCTCAATGCGCGCTTTTTATCGGCTTTCTTTTTCCCTGCTACGTTATTAGTGCTACTACTGCTGTTGCTATTGCTGGTGGTGGTGCTGGCTCCATTAGCTCCGTTACCCAGAGCGGCTGGCACAGCTGCCGCACTGGGCCCCGCTCTCTTCGTGGGGTCACCTGCGTGCTTCTTCGGCTGTGGGCCATCATTAGGGTCCTGAGGAGCCCCAGAGGTCCCGCCGGGCCCGCCCATGGCGTGGATCTCTGTGAGCAGACGAGCTCGGGACTCATATTCTGCATAGTCCTCTAACAGCAAACGCCCGGCCTCTTCGTTCAGAGCCGACTCGGGATTCGGATGGATGAGAAGACACTTGATCGTCTGTGGGGAAATAAAAAGGAGACGGCAATTTAAAAATAGTGGTGGCATCACGGCCCAACGCTGCAACAAAGACTGATGGTCTCTCTTACAAGTAAGACATGTCTGAGGCCGAGCTCTGCCTTCCAGTCCCTCTTCAGCACGTTGACACAGATCTCTCCCTTGTGACCCACGTTGGGGTGAAAAATCTTGGTCAGGAAATACCCCTTGGGTGGAACCGCAGGGAAGTCCTTCCCGAGGACCAGGCGCATTCGGAAAACGCCACCAGCAAATGGAGTTCCCTCTGTCAATGCATAAAGAATTCATTTCATGAACAGTATGTCCCGACTGTGCCAGAGTCGGTCCATAAAAAGAAAGAGGGTCACAGAACGGCAACTGAGTCAACTAACAGAAAACAGAAAATGTATGTCAGCCACCAATCAGTTCGCTCAAACTCGTGTCCTCAACGCAAAGTATATGGGTTATGAAGAAAACTCACAGACAAATATAACCTTATGATACGTTTGGCCACCTGAAAATATGTTGCAGTTTGTAAATAAGGTTTGATGCTGATGCTAGTATCAGTACCTAATGAATCAAACTGATGCGCAGAAGTTGCCCTGTGGAGGAGTTGTGGACAAGTGTCTGGCTCTTCAAGAACTACTTAACCATAACAAGGTCTGAAGCAATGAGCTCAGAGTGACAAGAAAGCATGCAGATTGCTGGCTGTGCGGTTTAAGTGGGTTCTGCATCTCACATGGAATCATCAACCAGAAATAGAGCCTTCATACGATTATATGTACATTTTAAATGAGCCATGGTAAAGAACAGTTTCCGAGGAGTTGTTCACCTGATGAGTAAAATGATGTACAGAAAAATAAGTAGTTTGATGAAGCGGGCTGCAGAGTGCTTCAATAGTTAACCACCAACTATCTAAACATAGTGGAGCAGACAAGCCATCATAAGGGAGAGAGGTAAACAGGCAAGAGCTGTTATTACCTTGGGATGATGATAAAAGGTTGGTCATCAAGCCATTTTATTTAATGTGTAGTGCTGCTGCTGTATGCAAGTATGACGCAGATGGGACAAATTAAAAGTAGCAATTAGGGGCGCACAATAAACCAGAGCTGAAATTTAGCGACTGATGTCAGTATAAAAAGGTAAGGAAGAATATTTTACGATGATCTTATCTTACGTGTATTGTCAACTCAAGAATGACGTGATTGTAAATCCATGTTCTGTGTTGACCTTTCAGCAATTCTATTTGATCAGGTCCCAGACATTTTTATTTTATTTTGTATTATAAGAAAACTGTGTCGTGGGCAGACAGAAACAAATCCAAACCTGTACTGAGAGGTGAAAGACACTGCCGTGTGAGACTTATCTGTTTGGTGTCTTATGCATCTATTTCTTACTTGAAATGCACACACGCACAAGACGTCAAATTCAATAGTGCAAGTTGTTTTTTTTATTAATCGTCTTATTAATAGCCAATGACAACCATACCTGGTCCTTCGATGGCTGTATGCAGTTCAGTTATGTCTTCCTCGCTGGGATAAATCTTGATACCCTCAGGCGGGTCTGCTGCTAAAGCTGAAACCTCCTTGTAGACCAAGCGAAGAACATGAGGAGGCAAATTCTCCACATTGGAGTTCTGTGCAAGAGACGGAAAGATGGTTTAGACACCTCGGATTATGAATATGTATGAACACAGACACAAAGTCTCAAAGTTATGAGTATGACAAACAATAAATTGAATTATAGTTGAGCTGATAAACACATATAAGTCTGTAAAAGTGTATCTAGCATAGTGATAATGACCTACAACAGCTGAGAAAAGCCTAAATAGTTGTTTACTGTTGTGGTTTTGATCACACAGTATTACTACTACTCAAAATATATAATATGTTAGCAAGTAATCTTATACTCATTGGAGTAAACCTGCCTCCTGTACTTCAGTGTCTGTCATGATGAGGTGGTACACGGTGTAGGAAGTTTAAGTAACAGTGTCGATACACACGTCCACCACTGACATCAGCTGAGACCCTTTACCTCGACCCTTGCTGGTGTGCACACACACAACGTGTTGTACTACGTTATTTTGTGTCCACAATGTCCACAGTCTGTCGGGTATAAGAAACCTTTAGCCGTGTTAGCTTAAGCTATAAAGTAACTTAAGTTACATCCCTATAAGCACCTCTAAAAGTCTAACTTAATTTGTTTAACGGGAGCTCATCTAGCACCAACACACTCCCAAAAGGCAGGTAACATCACTATAAAGGTGAGACAGTTTGTGACATCCGACAACAAGAAATCAGTCGACGCGTAACTTTAACGTTACGTTAGCGGCTCATTACCGTTAGCAGTAACGTTACTAGCCTAGCCTCAGTCGAATAACGTTCGTGCTGAAACTGTTTGTTGTTGTTTTTTTAAATAAACGCGACGTCCCCTGTGAGCAGTTTATTTATAAAATTGCGCAAATATAAATGGTGATTTTTGGTCAGAGGCACGCACTCCAGCAAGTAGACACAACCCAAATTAAAAGCTCGACGGCTGGCGACGGCTAAACATCGGATCAAGCTAGCAGCTACCGCCGTTAGCCTTTAGCAACAAGCTCGGCCGTCCGACTTACCATCTTCAACAAGAGTTCTGCTGAGGAGCTGGATGTCTGGCTGGTGTCAGATATGAGGAAACTGTTCCGTTATGATTGTAAAAAAAAACTACCGTTGATAGAAAACTTAGCCGGGTCTCACTGCTCACTGCTCTTTTCTTCTTTTCGTTGACACAGGAACAAAAATACGACCCCCCTGTTTAACCTACTACCACAGACCAATGGGCATCTTAGTGACATGAAACGTCATAAACCGTGAGCCAATCACGATGCAGTGTTATCATTGCGTCTCAGCCGGGAGCCCAATCAGCAACACGGAATCGAAAATATGACTGATGCTAATCAGCCATTGGTTCGTTTGAAAAACTCACATCCCCCCTGAACAATAGTGAAAAGATAAATCAGAAATACAACTAGAGATGATTCACAGAGCCCAAAGAGAAACTATCACTACATACAATGATAATTAGGAGTCACATGCCTCATCTGCTCCTCTATTTCAGAAACTACAGATACTTACTGTTCATGATATTCATATCTATCAAATAAATCAAATGTGTTTTTATTTATGAGGTATATTCAAGTCATGGCACTTAAAGACTTCACAGGTTCTTATTCAACTCGCCAATCTTTAGATCTTCATCTTCCAAGGTTTCTCACTTGCAGAGGTCAAATTACTATCAAGTGTAAGGGTACCAAATCATGGAATAGCTTTTCCGACCAGGCAAAGAAGTCTTCTCGATAAAATGTTACAAAAGATATTTAAAAGCTCATTTACCTGCTGTTTTATCTGTTTTATATTGCTATTATTATTAACATTATATCTGGTTGTTGATGTTACACATGTTGCTTTTTCTATTACCATTTTGTCATTACTTTATGTAGTTAGATTTTTCTCTGTATGTCAATTTCTGTTCTTTATAACTTCAATTTGCACTTTACATTATTTGTTATCACTGTCATTTCCATGCCATTTTAACTGTGCAAATTAATAAAACTGAAAACTAAACTATATAAACATAATCCGGGGAAGGGAGAGCATTCATGAACAGAGGAATATTTGATTAAAAAATTGAGAAAGATACAAAGAAAACAGCCTGAAAACATAAAAGTGACAACTTTGACAGCAAAAGCAGACACTGTTCATCATAATAAACAGATATTTACATGGTAGCCACCATGACATTCAGTCAAACACATATCGTTCCCACCATTAAAAATAAAGAGTAGCTGGCTTTCTCTTTATAACAAGAAACATTCAGCCTATAAATGTGCAAGAATGTACACATCTATGGTACGGACTCACCACTATCACAGGGCCGGCACCCATAGGGTTTGAAGAGCTGTTTTGAAGCTCAAAATCTGTGGCTCTCGCTGCCGCCATCTAAAAACGGCAAAGACGTGACTCATCAGTGGATCTGAGATGACCTGAATTAATGTCTGAGTACTCAAACAACTAATCTGTAACAGAACCTACCTGTCAATCAATCAAAACATTTTAGCCATTTGTTTTGTTGATGAGGCCAGCAGCAGTTGGAAAGAAATAGTGTTTGTGACGTGAGGTTCTGGTCCCGGTGGACCGCAACCTCCTGCCTAATATTTTGGCTACAACATTTACATACATGAGAGAGCCATAATACTAGAAACACGTTTCAATATAATGCACTCCTGTACAACAAAAGCACCCACTAAGACCTCAATAATAAACATAATACTTAAATTAATACCTCTCCTTGTGTCAGCAGCTTCGTAAAAGTTGAATTTATGGCAGAGTTGTATTGAATGACACTGGATACAACAACTCTACCATAAATTGAACTTTCACAAAGCTTATAATGATTCAGTTATTAAACATAGTTTATTTCTGACAGTGTCAAAAGTTGAATTTATGACAGAGTTGTTGTATTGGATGACATTGGATTGTTCAAGTGTATGTAATAAGTGGCCGGTCGGTGCATATATACTTAGATGCTTAACACTATTGCAAACTAGATAGATAGATAGATAGATAGATAGATAGATAGATAGATAGATAGATAGATAGATAGATAGATAGATAGATAGATAGATAGATAGATAGATAGATAGATAGATAGAACACAATAAAAACATAATAGATTGTACATGTTAGTGTGTACATTGTAACTGTACCCTGAAGCTCACTGACCGGACTGAGCACTAGGGGGCGCTGCAACATAACATCAACAGTCATGAGACCTGACAGGCGGGTGGGAACGTTGTGTCCGTTTCCAAGGAGATAGGTTACCGTTAACGTTTATTTTATCGTGTTTTTGCCCAAACAAACGAAAAAAACAAAATCACAGCCGACACAAGAAGGCAACACATTTGTACATTTCTGCCGTGAATACGGTAAACGATAAAAGGGCGTGACAAAAAAAAAAAAAAAAACATCACAACAAAAACAACGGATCTGCTTCCGGTTTCTGGATGTAGCTGTCAGACTCCAGCATCTTTAAATCGCTTTATCAGCAGGTCAGTAGCTTCATTTGGCTATTGTTGATTAATAGTAGTTCACTTGTGCTGCTGCTCTGCAAACTGCCAGCAACCGAAACACAGAGCAGGGCTGTCACGCTTTAGCCTGCATTACGGTAAGCTTCAGCTAACGACTTTTAAGTGGACTGCAAACTGTTAGCCAGCACACAGCTAATGTTTACTCTGCTTCACGGTGCTTCTCCTTCTTCTCCTTCTTGCTTCTTCTTCTTGTGTGTGCTAAGCATTAGTATGAGCGAAGGAGACGTGTTTCATGAGAAGCAACGACTGGAGCTGTGCGCGATTCATGCACTCAACAACGTGCTCCAGGAGCGGGTGTTCACCAAGGAGACGGCCGATGACATCTGCAAACGGTAGGGTAACGTTTCCACAGCGTGTCGGTGTGTTAACGGAGATTTGCTGCAGCAAAACAAAGGCGCTCAAAGTGTGAATGCAAGGACGCGTTAGTTAACAACAGTGGCGTTGCATAGAAAAATGTGTCCCCTCTCATCATAGTGGCCCCCAAGCTCCCCTCATCTGATGAATGAAAACATTATTTTCACCTGTTATGCAGCATCTGTTTGTATCTGCACAGTTACTTTTTGGAAGCCCAAACGTGTCTACTTTCTGCCCAGAGTGATAATATATTTGCTGGAGCTTAAACCAATGTTAAAGTCTGATATTTCCACCGTGCATAGAGGAGTACAGTCTTGGTTTTGCTCCGTGCAAACGTTTCATCATTGCATGTCGACTGTGGGTTCATAAAAAAAAAAGCTTTGACTTGACTTTACTGCTCCATAACAGGTGAACTTTGTTTTATTTCTGCAAAGGACTGGATTAAATGGAGCATACAGATGTTGAGGTTGTTATCCACACTCTGACCTAGTTTTATATTCAGTAGTAATGCGGTTTAACGGTGAGCTGGATGACCGTGAAGTCAGTTTCACATAGCAAAAGTCATTGTATATAGTGTGACAATTGTTTACGACCTTACTCACTAACCTAATTGACTATGAGAAGAGATGAGTCATGATCGGACAGCTTATAAACTCAGCTGAAGAATTTCCCGCTGGAAACCTTGTGACTTTACTGACTCGCTGAAACTTTGCCCTGGTTGTTAACAAGTTAACAAGTTTTATTCAAATAAAGAGCGGTTCTGCAAACAGACACAAACAAATCCACATGCCGATAGTTATTCATATGGAAAAGAGAGCCAATAAAGCCTCTCGGCAGTCCTGGCAAGAAGAGGTCCTCTCGTCAGTGGCCAAATTTAAAATACGAGGTGGATTTTCCCTTTTAAAATGCTCTGTGGATCTCTCTCTGCAGGCTGGCTCCACAGTGTGTGGTGAATCCTCATCGCTCAGTGTTGGGCACGGGAAACTATGATGTCAACGTCATCATGGCGGCTCTACAGAGCAGGGAACTGGCTGCGGTGTGGTGGGACAAACGCAGGTGAGCGAGACACACTGAAACTTTATTTCTTTAGGTCTTACTGCGCTGACATCTGAAAGGTTACACTACACCCCAAAATACACACACTTACTTTAATGTTTCTGGGCTTGTTTTGTCAGCTGGTAGTGCATTTCTCCTTTTTCCATTGGAAACCGGCAAACTGATTTTATTTATTTAAAAAGCTATCCAGAATATCTCTTAAGCATCAGCTCTTCGATCATCATACGCAATCTGCAATCAGAGAACAGATGCATGTTTTACTCTGGACCACAGCACTATAATATTAGACCATCATTTAATGTAACCCTGAGGCATGTTGAGCTGTAAATAAGAGACATGACTCACTTTTTATCTACTCTTAGGGCACATTCTGACAGAATCTGGCGCCACAGCATATCACTGCAGGGTTGTACGGCGGGCTGCTGCACGCAACTGCTGTGTAACAATCAGGAAATTTCCAGGAATTGGGAAAGAAACTTTTTATTTTACTGATTAATTGGCTTCATCAAAGTCTCACTCTCATTTACTGTCTATGTCACACTCTCAAACCATCAGACACAGACCAAATTAAACTTCAGATTCTGCCTGAATGTACCCTAAACGTTGAGGTCAAGTCGCCAGTCTAATGCAGCAATTCACTGGGAAAGATGTACTAAACATAGATGCATCTAATGTCTATATGTCAATATCTCTCCCACAGGTCAGTGCAAAGCCTTTGTATGTCAAAGGTCCATGGTTTTATTCTTAATGTCCCATCACGAGTATCTCTGGGGATCGTGTCCCTCCCACTCCGACGGCGGCACTGGCTTGCGGTTCGGCAAGTTAATGGACAGTATTACAACCTCGACTCCAAACTGAAGAGCCCCGTCTGTATTGGTGGAGAAGCAGAACTACGGTAAGAAAGCACATTTACATCTTGAAAGGTTTCCATGTAATCTGTGTGTCTGCTCTGAGTTACATCAAAACTTGGCTTTTGAGCTGCGTGAGTCATCCCATATGAGTGGTCACATGGGGCTTACCTCACTGTTTGTTTGTGTTAGAACACTGCACTCCAGTAATCTGCCCTCTGTCTAAGGCCAGAGTAACATTTTCTTCTCTTCTGTCATCCTCTGTGTCTCCCTCAGCTCGTTTCTCAGCGAACAGCTGTCTCAGGATGTAGCAGAGATGCTCCTGGTTGTCCAGCGGGAGGTAGAAGAGGACGGTTCCTGGCTGAACTCCGACAACCTCAAGAAATGATGTCAGGACATACTTCACACAGCATGGGAAAAAAAACTCCTCTGGGAAAATGACTTTTTTTAAAAAAAATAATTACAAAAAAAACACCTCAGTACAGGAAACTCTTCAGGGAATGCACTAAATTACATTTAATATCTACACACAGACACACAGAGGAAATTCCAAAGAGAAGCAGAGACGAGCGTTTCAAAATGAAATGAAGAACTTGTTTTGATTGTAAAAGCTGTTGCTCTGACGTGACCCGCGTATCTGCATTGTCCCGCTCTTGACGCCGTTTGTTTTAACCCCGGGAAGGTGCATCTAAGCTAACAAAGTTTGAGGCAAACGTGGGCTCGTTTGATGATGAGTTGTGAACTTTTCACTGTTTTGTGGTTGGAAAGATTGCAGTGTTTGTGCATGAAAAAAAGAGAGAGAGAAAAAAAACATCTGCAGTGAGGATAACTGGACTAATCCGATTACTAAAACATTACCACGATAGAAGAGAAATATATCATCGGCCCAGACTTTAATAATCAAGTTGCCAAAATCAGATCAGCCTGTACTGCACGTACAAGATGTCAGAATCCATCACTTATCAGGCAGCAGCTGAGTGCACCATCTCTTCCCGAGACTTTTTTGTTGTAAACCTTCTATGCACTGCAGACTTAGATTTTAACATTGTTAGTATTGTGTGTGTTCATATCGGCACAGGTACTGTGAAGGCATCGCCTGGTGAGGCACCGACGGACTCCCGGTGTCTTTACATGTTTTCATCCATTCACTACAACAATCTAGACACTTATTTTTTACAGCGTGCCACATCTGTTTAGATTTTTTTTAGATCCTCCAGGCAGCCATTGTTTTCCTTCATTTAATTTTTGAATTAAAAAAAATCAAGTCACAGAGTTTGAGATGTGATTGGGATGGATAATCGCAGAGAACATCGTGAACCTCTTGTTTTTGCCAAAGTCATGTAACTGATGTGTGATGAAGCCCGCTGAAACAACACACTAACGAAGCTTCAGTTTTACTCAGTAAAAGGAGACATGACTTTGATTATGACGGATTATCCACCTCAGCCAGGTTTCAAGTCTCTGCAGGTTTGACACAGCTTTGGCATGAAGGGAAAGGAAAGGGAAGCCAGAAGGAGTTCGGAAGAACACTTAAAAGTCAAACATGCAAAAACACCGGTTCTGTGCCTGTATGATACCTTTATGTTTGTATTTTGTCTCCTGTTGATCTATGCATATCCAAAAGAATAGGAAGACTATCTCTGGTACACACTAGTGACTAACTTACACATAAACCTAAGCTCAGAGGTTCATAATATTGAAGCCTATTTATATTAAACTTTGACCTCCTGTTTTAAGTATGAATCTATTGCAAAAGCATGCCGTGTCTGTTATTTGCACTGACTTGTAGAGACGATGAAGACCAGGTGAAGGTTATTGAAGTTATTTTTATTTATATTAGACTCTTGAGTGTAAAAGGATGCCATTCAAAAGGAGCATTGATAACCATACAAACTCAATTCAGGGGTTAACAAGGTCAGTTGGCAAGGACGGGGGGATTCAATGAAATCTCCAACATACCATACCATATATACACAAAACATCTTGGAGAGATCTCAGAAACCCGATGCTATACATAGTTATTATTGCTAGTTACGGTAGGGCTACTGCAGCACCAGTAGCAAGAATCATATTGCTATGTACCTGCTGTCGTTGCATGGGATTTGTAGTTTCTCCACTCTCAAGATTTGAGTGGCAGTTGTAGTTCTCCATTCGATCATTAAAACAGGGTCTCAGTAGCCCTCAAGTATTTTTTTTTTTAAGAGCAAAGGTTCATGATTATTTAGATATTATAGACAGTGAGATATACAGAATACCATAAGGTAATACAAGGAAAATACAGAATTGCCACCTATAAAAAGTAATAATAATAAAAAAAAAAAAATGATACCAAGTGAGGAAACTGCATAACCATTCACAGAAAAAAAATGTGTCTTGTTGCTACGTGCCAGTGCTTTTTCTACAACAATATTTATATAAAAACTTAAAAATAAAATCGGTGGTACTGATACATTTAAGAATATAAAACTACAACGTAGTAACGTCAATACCGTTCTGACTTGCCTCACCACTGTTCACAGTTTACACAGAGTTTGGACAGACAAGGGGGGAAAGAATTTAGACCAAGTGGACTTGGTTCCTTTTGCGCAACCATCCTACCACCATTAACACTGTCGGTTATATCAACAGTACCTGTTTCTTTTAAGTGCTTCTAATAATAATAATAATAATATTCAGTGGTACTGACGTTACGCACTTTGAATTCACACCTAGCATTCATTGTATTTAGATTAGTCTCTTTTTCATTTTAAAGTGTCCATTCATATGAAAACTAAACATTTTTTTTGTTTCTATACATTTCCTAACAAAAAAAAAAAAAAATCAACGTGAATACAGGTTCCGCGAATGGGCAGGATTGGGGTGTGATTGACTTCCCCCGTAACCAGTCAGCATGCTGGGAGAGTACTGTACGTCCACAACAGATGATGGGAGTCAACGGGAGGCAGGTCGAGATGGTCCAAAGGTGAATCGAGTAGAAGAGAAGAGAATAAAATTGATTATTCACACACGTGTAGATGAACTCACTCAGAGAGGCTGACAGTTTCATCCACTATCTGACCAACAGGCTCCAGTACAGAATTAAACAAATAAAGTAAAGTTAACTGTGCAGTATTGCTTTACTTTACTGTGGTCCACTTACTAGCTTTTCCCAGATTTCAGCTGCACCTCATGGTCTTCCTCAACACATGTTGTTTGTTCACTTTTCATGGAGAAATTGTCCAAATTGTCAACATGCGTGAGTTAAGTCACGTGATAAACTTCACACTCCATCTGCTGAGGAAGGTCATGAGATGCGACTGAAAGCCCCAGAAAAAGCTAGTTAGGTGAAGTAGTCCTGAAGTTTAAGGGGGTGTTAAAAAGTCCATATCAAAGACCTCTTACTAGCTTTTTCTGAAGCTTTCAACCACATTTTATGGTCCACTTCAGTGGATGAAGAAGAGCCACGTTGACAGCACATGACTTTTTAAAGGAGAGTCTAGTCATGTGATAAACTGTGGTCATTTAAGGGGCAGCATCAGAATCCATTTGCTGAGGAAGACCGTGAAATGCGTCCTTCTTCAAAAGTTTACTAAAGAAAATCTATATCATCCATGTCTACGAAGCTTTCAACTGCCTTTTATGTTCTACATCAGTGGATGAGACTGAAGGTGTGGTTAAGTGATGACATGTGATCATTCACTGAGGAAGACCATGAAATACGATGGAAAGCTGTGGAAAAAGAGCCAGTCTTCTTCTTTTGCCTTCGTTTTGTTTCCAAGCTAAAGAATAAACTTTCGCACCGAATGTTCTTCAGTGAGGTAAGGTGCTCTGTAAAATGGTCAGACAGGGATGATAAAACATGAGCAGCTCTCAGATTTATGTTAGTAACAACGAGTTAATCACAAGATTAAGAACAGAAAGCCAGCCCTCAGGGTCCTGCGAGGTCGAAGCCTCACCACCTTAGTTAGTCCGTTTGCTACTGGTTATCAAGGCGAGCGTGTTGCGCTAACAGCAATGATAAAATGGCACCGATTGCGATGGCGTCACAAGTACAGAGGAACTCACAGAGGGGGGTGGGGACTGCCTGTCAGTCAAGGGGAGGCTCTCATAGCCAGGGTTGCCATTGGAGGAAACGTTTGGAGTCCTGTGTAGAGACAAGGACAGAAGAGAGATAGAGAGAGAGAGAGGGGAGAGGAGGAATGGAAGGATGAAGAAGAGAAGGGAAACAGGGGTGAGACACATTGAGAAAGACAGAGGGGGGACGAGGGGTCGCGGGGTGACGGGACCCAAGGACAGGTAACAGGGAAGAAGGAGAAAGAGCGGTTAGAAATATAGTGCGGAAAACCACAGCACTCAGTCTAACTGGTAGGTTTTAACACTACTGGCACTCAGGCATCAGGCGTACAGACCACTCCTGACTGAGGATGATGCACTGCAGGATTCATACAATAATCTGCAATTACATGCATTTAGCGCTGGGTGTGACTCACCAGTCCCATTTTAGCCGCAATGTTGTTTTCCTAATGAATCTGTTTATCTGCACGATAAACCTCCAGAAAGCTTTTAAAGCAATCCCGAGCAGATTCCTTTTAAGAGGAGTGGACTGTATGTTTTTAGTGCTAGTCCAAGTCAGTATCTTTTCGTATTTTATGAGTTAATATTAGATATGGGAGCAGTCAAGATGATCAGCTGGGATTAGGATAGGAAGTGAAATAGTCCACGCTTAGGAGCACTAACTAAGCTTGGGAGGACGGGAAGAAACATAATAAGATGAGAAAACCGAGAGCGAGAGAGAGGGAGAACTAAAAAAAAAAAAAAGGAAGCAGAGAGAAGCAGCGAGGACAGATGAAGAGAAAAAAAGTGGACAGGTTCGGACACCACAGTGAGGAGACAGATGAGAGTGATGCGGGAGGGTTTTTGTTGTTGTCGTTGGTGGTGGTGGTGGTGGTGGTGGGGGAGGGTTACCTATAGTGAACCTGAGCTTCACATCGCCGGAGTTTTTACGAGCGCGGCCTCGTCAATGACACCCTCCCCCCAACGCAGCAGTAGCCTACTACTGTTTAGGAGACAGGACGCCATTTGAGACAAGATCTGTGAAAAATGACCGAGCGGCCTACGTCGTCTGTCCACGAAAACACTTGACAGACGAAATAGACAGACACACAGACAGACAGACAGACCTCTGGAGTTGTGTCTGTTTCTCTGCCTACACTGTAGTCCATATTGACCTGTCTGTGTGTCTGTCTGCAATGCGTGTGCTTGACCTGACAGCTCTGTGGGTTTGGACTAATCCTGAGACAAGTGTGTGAACCTAGCTGACTGTACTGCACTGCACTGTAAAGATAGGTGTGTCCAACATCTGGTATGTATACAATTAGAGCTGTCCGTATGTGTCTGTGCAAAAATGTCTCAGTAGTGCTACGTGTGTGTCATCTTGGACAATCCCTGACCTGTAGAAGTTGCCCTTAGGTACAGATCTTGACACAAACACAAGCTGTATACAGAAAACTGTATCTAAGAGCAACATCCTCCTCCTCCTCTTGCAACATCTGCCATGTTCTGTCTGTCTGTCTGTCTTTGTGTCTGTGTGTCTGTGTTACTCACGGGAGGGGCGGCGCGCTAGAAAACGGGGGTGTCCACCCGGCCCCCGGGTAATTATAGAAGGGGGCCATGGCCCCTCGCTGAGACCCCGAGGCCGTCTGTCTACGTGCCTGATGGGAGGTGAAGGGGTCCTCACTCTCGCTGTCCGAGTCTTCGTACTCCTCTGATTCACTGTCGTCGTCCATGAAAGAGAGCGAGAGATGGTCATGTGAGAGTTCTCTTCATATTTGTTGTTGTCAGTGTTCCACATTCAGCTCTGTTTATTCTCTTGGTCATGATTAGTTCGTATTCCAAGAGAAAAAAATAAAAAAAAAGGGTACTGATGTACACTTCAGATGGCGAGAATATTGTATTTATCCACAAATAATTACACAGAAAACATCAAACTATTCATGTACAGGACTTTTGTTCTAGCAGGTTCAGATAGATTTCAGCGTACCTCAGCAGATCTTTCCCTGGAGTCGGATGAGGAGAGCCAAACCTCCATGCATATATAAATGTATACCTTTTAGGTGCACTAGACTTTTGCATATGGCAATTTTCATTTGAGATTTTTTAAGGCTGAATGAACTCAAATGCACTCCAGGCCTTTTCCCATGTTGTACGTATGCCAAGCAGCTTTATATGGCCTGCAGAAACTCCAAGATTTTGCAATCATTGACATTTTCTGATTGTGGATGATTTGTGCATATTTCTTCATGATAGGTGGAACGGAGGAGTGCATCTCCTCCCAGACGCAGATGGATTTATTTCATTTCAGGAAGTCAACAGCCTTCAAATTAATCTACGTCGACTCCCACCACCATGAGCTTTTACTACTTCTGGCAGCATTTATGAAAACAACTACTATTATAAATTGATATAAACGACTGCAAAAAGCAGCCATTATACACACATATTTCCACTCCCTCTCACCTCGGGAAGCTCCTCCAGGCACCGGGCAGAGAGCAGAGTATGGCAGTAAAGGCCAGAGCGGAGAGGAAAGAGTAAAGAGAAAGGTAGAGCAATCCCTCCATCCCATCATAGCACAGGCCTTTCAAAGAGTCAATGTAGTCCTAAAAGAAAATGGACAAATACATCAATCGAAATTCAAAAGTGGGTAACCAGCTACAGGTCCTGTTTTTCGGCTTACCTTATTCAGACCTCGGCAGTTCAGGAGTGCCACCAACTGATGAAAGTTGCCCTCTGTGGAGTTGAGTATCTGCTGAACCTCCCTGAGTGATTTCTGCAGTGGTTTATATATAAAAAAAGTATCATAGTTAGAGAAATCACCATGAAAAGGTGGTGCAACCTTTATTTGTTTACACGCTGTAACATACCTCAGCTTTGGGGAACTGTGTGAGTGCATTTCTGTCCAGATTGGAGAGGTGCGTGTGAATGTTGGACAGCGCCCTCTGCGACTGCGTCAGCAGCTGAAGTCAGCAGCAACAAGTCAGTTAAGAGTTAAGAGCTTTTTTTTTTTTTTTTTGCATTAACGTTCAAAATATAGCATTAATATGCTGAGAGTGTGGCTTTCTATGTGAAGATCAGGGACAGGGACGCACGGCAACAGCTGTGCATCCCCGTCCTCAAATAATTTGTCCTTAACCGGCCTTGAGCAAAGTCTGACATACAATCTGCTCGCCTACTTTAAATCAAAGAGGGTAAGAGCGTCAGCTAAATGCCTGCAATGTTAAATGCATAAGACATGTGACTAACAGAGGTCACATTACCTGCTGGAAGGGACTGTTCATGCGCCTGCTGCAGGTCAGGTAATAATCCAACACATCTGAATGGCCAACAAAAAAGCAGCGCACAGCAGATCAGTGCACAATAGCAAAAGGTGTGGGAACATTTAACTGTCATTATATCAGATTGTGCTGACATACGCGCAGCCGAGAGGTAAATCAAGTGCACTGCGGGAACAGAAAACAACCAGCTCGTTTATAAAGTGTTGCTTGCACAGAGGGGGGGCAGGTGAATACTCTACCTGTGCTGGCCCCGGTGTTGAAGTTGGTGGAGTTGAGGACAAAGGTGTTTGGATCTGAGCAGAAGTCACTGAGAGCCTGGCAACGCCGCGACCGAGAGTGATGATGAGAGCGAGAAAGGATGACAGCGGCGGAGGAGAGAGGGACAGATGAGGCAAAAGAGGGAGGGCAAAGTTAGTAGACACACTGACCGACTGACATACTTACCTCTTTAGATATCTGACAGCTTGCTCAAAACATAGCGGCAAGTATCGATCTGCCTGCAATCACATGCTGCCCTGGATAAACCTGACATCTTTCCGTTAGATCGTCACTCACATCCTCCCCTCTGTTAAACTCTTTTTCCGTGTCATCATCTCTTTACATTGCGTTACCTCCTGCTGACCTATTTTTTTTAGATAGCACACCCACAAACAAACTCAGCTTGAGATCACCCCGCCAGAAGAGGGAGTGAGAGCCACACAGAGAGTGCCCAGCGACTGACTTGGAAAAGCAGCAACCCCGAGGACAGAATAAAGTGGGCAGGCCCACAGCTGGCCCTTTGTTTCCCTGTCAGTGACCAGGGACAGAGCGGCTCTGTGTGGACCCACAGGCTTTGGGACATCTCCCGCCAGCGCCACATGACACTGGGACTCTTAAAGTAGGCAGCAATGCAGAAAAACAGCCACCATTGACCCTCTTCACACAGCCACCCACCAGCCCAGACCAAAACAGCCTCCCGCCTCCGGGCTACGACCAAACTTCACAGAGCAGGACTGAAAAAGGACGGTTCTGTGTGAGACATTTAAAAGTTCTCTCTGCTTTGGTCTTCATAAATGTCACTGCGTCCAAAAGGAGGGTGGATGTGAGCCGCGGCATACTGATGGTGTTGTCGTGCAAGCGTGTTAGTGAACTTCCACAGGCACACACATCCTCCTTGTTACACGCTCAGAGTGAAACCACAAGGGGCTGCGGTACGGCAACAGATCGCTTCAGCTCACTCTCTCTCAAAACCGATCTTAAGATGCACTCTCCCACTCTTCCTCTCACCTCCTCACTCACTCTCTTTGAAAGCACTTCCCTTTATCTCCTGTCTTTACTTCTCGAAGCCAAACGCCCCCCCCACCCCCTACACACACACACACTTACATGGAAAACACGCACTTTAATGCACAAACACACTTTGTTCACAAATGCGCTTGTGCGCACACGCGCGCTGAATCTTTAATCTCTGCCCCATTTTTCTGCCTTTTTGGTCTCCTGCCATGGCTGCGGCGTTCCCTAGGAGGCAGGTCTTTTCACGGTTTAGCACAATGGGCACAGAAATCACACACACACACAAACACAGCTTTGGCCTGCCATCAGGGGTCGGACTCCTATAGCTCTCTTTCCTCAGCTGTAGCCAGCCAATCCCTCCCATGACAGTCCCATTCACTTCCTATTCCTCTGGTGCTTCGTCCCTCCAACTCTGTTTTTTTTTTTTTTTTTCCCTGGGTCTACTCACCACTACAGTGGCCGTCTCCAAGCCCAGGGAGCCCCAACTTAGGAAGAGAGCCAGCCAGGCCAGCACAGTCATCCTGTGGGGAAATAGCACAAACTCTTCAGCCAAGAGGACACACTGACCATCAATCCAGCGTTGTATGGTTTATGTCTAAAGATGCAAGGGTGTGTGTCTATGTCTGTGTGTACTCACAGGATGAGCAGCCAGCGGGCTTGCTTAGCCAATCCCAGCAGGATGAACAGACACACTATGAGGTCAAGCAGCAGCAGCAGAACATATGATAGCCACCTGTAACGAAGAAAAACCCACAAACGCCACATTTCGAGCGCGTGGGGTTATTTTTTTTGATATTTCCAGCATTTGATCAAACAAATCTAAACTTCCACTTTTTCTTCCATCAAATGAAGATTTAAATGGTTACGACGTTTACTGTTCGGCACAAAAACGATGAACTGAGTCATTATTACTATCATTTTATGTTGTTTTTCTCTATGGTTTTATTTTATGGGCTTCGAGTTGGTCGGGTGTATCTTCATTTTGATGTTTTTATGGATGATTAAATTGAACCATGACCTCTTCTTTTGCCTTTTTATTCAGCAGAGCGACGCAAACAGCGGCCCTCAAGTGGCTTTTTTTCCTCATAAATAGTTTAAGGGACGACAGATTTCAGAGTTTTCTGGTCAGGCTGAATCTGTAACCTGGGACAGCAAATTGGCAAAACAGCAAATTAAGTTTTTGATCTCGTCTTCAGTAAGAAATGAAGTATGAAGTTGTTCAAAGTGACTCATCTATTGTTAATCAGCTCATCAGTGTCACTAACAAAATGGCTGCCAAACTCTTTTTTTGGCTCGTGTCCCCTTAAAATGAAACAATGTTACTTCAGTGTGGACTTAAGTTGTGAGCAGTTCAGCCAAAGAGCGGTTTGTTCTTCTCAGGTTGTTTGATTTAAAGGGCTTTAGAGGTCTGGTGAGCAAAACATAAATCTTTGCTATCTCTTTAATCACCTTTTTTAGACGCTGATCTGAGGTTAGAAAATAGTTTTTTCATCTTAGTCATGTTCTTGGTGATGTGTTAATTTCCTCTGATCCTGGATTAAAACTTTCACTGTTCCCAGAATTAAAACTCCTGAGAGGTACGATAAGACGTCTGATGCGGGATGTCTCCATTAACCAGAAAAAAACAAGACATTCATTCAGAGCGTGTCTGTGGTCCGCTTGAGTATCTGAAGATTTATTTACTATTTATGATAAGGCAGACACAAGACTCCATTGTAGGCGATCGGGGAAGTGGTGAAGTGAACCTTACATAACCTCTCACTGTTTGAGCGTCCGGGATAAATCTCATCTCGGTTTGCCGTGTGTGGTTTGTTTATGGGAAGCAGTACTTTCATATTGTTATTACAACGGGCATTATTTATCAGTACAGGGATATATATACAGTAGTTATGAACTTTTATGAGTGTTTAAGTGTGTTCATCATGGCAAACCATCTTAATAAACATGCAGCATTTATGAGCGGCCGGTCAGGATGGAACACTAAGAGCAAGGGTGTGGCAGTTGTTGATAAACAGTCTGCGTAAAGCAGGGGTGTCAAACATACGGCCCGGGGGCCAGAACTGGCCCACTAAAGGGTCCAATCTGTCCCACTGGACTGTGAAATCACTGATTGCAGTTTTTTATGAATAGCTGTACTGTCATGTTTTGTAAATGAATGAATTTCTCTTTAACTCAACCGAGTGCGGCGGGCGGGAATCCACCAATGAGAAATGTTATTTCTTTGTCACCATCACCAAGTGCTCGGTCCTGGTGGGATTTGTTTAGTCTCAGTAACTAATTTTATACACAGTATGTGTGTGTAGAGACCCACTCTGCACGGAAATGATCATGAGATAACTGAAACTGGACTTTGAAATGACCCCCATGGTGTAAAGCAGCTCCACTTGGTGTTTACTGAGGTATCAGGTTGTTTTATTAGGAGAACAGATCGACCTGGAGTTATGCCATTTATTTTCTGGAAACTACTAAAGCATGATTTAGAAGAATCATTACCTCTTACACAATTATCCAGAGGAATAGAGACATTTCTAAGGAAAACTATCAGGCTATCTCACTGGCTATCACCTACATGTTTCCCGCTGCGGGTGTGGCAGTAGACAGAACTTTCTTTTAAATACAGCAGCTCAATTAAAGACGTCCCCATCATGTCTTTTATACAAGATTATATTTCATGAGAGTCTGCATGTGCTATGTCTTTCTTTCTTTAGTGCTAGTTAAAGATACTTTAGATAATTAAAGTAAGATAATTACTTTAAAAAGTAATTCACTATTTTTTTCTTTATATGAATTATTATCGCATTAATAATTGCTCTCTCTAAAAAGTCATAAAGGAATATTACTTTATTCTGCACCACAACAATAATTACTACACACAGCCTCAATAGCTTAGGCATACAGCAGGCATGAGTTAAAGCCTTATGTGCTTCAGGTTCCCTTTGTTGTTGTTGTTTTATCAAATCCAGGTCACAAAGTGTTTACTTAAAGAACCTTTCTGTGCATTCAGTATTCCAAAGATTACGCAGAAAAAAGAAGCAGACCTTAAAGAGCAAAAAAGTTCTTAAGGATAAAAAGGTACTCCAGGAAATTCAAAGAGCTCCAGAGTGCTTATCAAGAACCAGGTTTTAGAGTAAACCTTGATGCACGGCGCTACCAGAGGAATCCTGAAAACCTCCGAATTTATTATTTTTGATCATTTGGAAAATATAGTGCCATAAAATGAGGCGCTGCCTACATTGGAGCTGAAAGTCACTTACCGACTGACTTGCAGTGTAATGTATCATACAGAAATGTGTGTATCTAATCGTGGACCTTTAAAAAACATAGATACACACCCCTAATATCCATGTAGAAAGAGATCCAAGCACTGTTTATTGTCTTTTACAGTTCTAATAATCATTCAAGAAATAAATCTATTTCTAATGTGTCTTTGATTCAATCCAATGGTCACTCTGGACCATAATCTCACCTGTAATCCTCATTGACCATCAGCGTGTTGGCTGCCCAGCCAGGTGAGAAGGTGTTGGGCATTATGCCACCAGTAGGCACCGCTGTAGGAGCCAGAGAGGGAGGTACTGGAGTGAGAGGTATGATGGACGCCCCGCTGATACCGCTGTCATTCCCCTGACCTGCGTCAACACTGGCCCGAGCCAGGGAGATGGAGGAGAGGAGGTTGACCACGTTCTCAGATAACCTCCGGCAGTTCCGCGTCGAAACCAGGAAGGGTTTACTGCCAGTAAAGAGCTCCTCCATGGAGGCCAGAGGGCCAGAGATGGACAGCTGCAGCCCAGCTATGGTGTCTGAAATCTGGAGAGAGAGAGGAAGGAAGAATGTGAGGGCAGTTAAGTGGGACAGAAACCACAAAGTAGAGATGCTGATGCTTGTTAAATCGTGATGGGTTCAGAGTGGCTGTGATATGGAGAATTAGAGATGGTGGGCATCTCAGTTTGCTAATGCGTGTCCCTCATAATCCACAAGCTAAAGCTCCCACATTTATCAAAGTGCTATAAGTGAAAGTTGGACTTGCAAAGAACAAAAGCAGTTTCTCCAGTTTCCTCTGACATAAACATCATCTTAAATGTATGACACCACAAGAGCTCTGAAGCTGGTTAGGAGAACATTGTGAGACATTTTTGAAGTGGTTGTGCGCTCATGATGTAATCTTTCAAACTTAGAATAGAGTAGTTCAAAGCCTGTTATTTGCAGCGTGTGCTTCTGTCTTATTATCCAGTCCAGTGTGATCCAACACAACAACACTGTTGTTGCACAGGTGTGCATTGTATTGAGAGATGTTTCTAATATTATGGTCCTTCAAAATATTACCTCTCAATATAATGCCATCCAGTTAAAGACTACTGCAAACTGCAGCCTCATTAATAAACATAAAGTAGAATTATTACCTCTGTGACAGTGTCTACAAAAACTGACACATTATAAGCTTCATCAAAGTTTAATTTACGGCAGAGTTGCTGTATTGGATCACAGTGGATTGGTCAAGTGTGCCTAATGAAGTGGCCGGTCAGTGTACATATGCTATGTCTTCCCATTTGTACCACCACAACAATTATAATATAATTATCAGTGAGTATATTGTACGATCTATAGCACATAACAGGTATCTAAGTTGGAGATTTCTTTTTTTTTGGTCACTGTGTTGTTGTTTGTGTTTATCTTGAAAAACATGATAAAAATATTATTTAAAAAAGAATGCTTCACCTGATATTGATGCCAGTTCATGTAGGTCACATGTTTGGTCACACCTTTGTTTTTTTTGAAACAGTGAAAGAATCTTTCGTAGATTCTTATGGCTTCATTTGCAGCTGAAAAGCTCGCACATGTCTGCATGTACAGTAGAGTAGTTTAGCGTGTGGTGGGAGGCTGATGTGAAGGACAAATCTTTATGAAGAGGTGCTACAGTTTAAAAGATGTTTGGGAATCTCTGGGCGTGGAAGTCCTCGTCTGATGGGATGTTCCTGCTCTGACCAGACGCAGTAACTCATGTTCATAATTACACTTGAGGGAGTAAATTTCTTGATAGATGTGTATAAGAAACTCTGAGTTGGTTTAATTCCGATTAGTTTTATCAATACCTGACCACTCTGTGTTCCTCTTGCTTCATGAGGGTCAGTGATTCATAGATTCGGTGTTTTTTTTTTCATCCCTCTCATTCACAAGTACCCAGATGTATATCATCGTGTATATTACTGTATTTTTCCCGGCCTGTATCTTCTACAGCATTTAGCAGTCTGGCACATAAACCGCCGTCTGACCACAGGCAGATCGATAAAAACAGAAGTTTGTATCTGATTTGCTTTGTCTCTCTGCAGACCACATGTAGGCATGGACGCATCCTCTCTCTCACACTCTCTCTCACTCTCTCTCTCTCTCACATACACACACACACACACACACACGCACACAGATAAGGTATTCTGCATGACAGTGTACTTGCGGGGAGCAGCACTCACCAGCAGATCGATGGAAGCTAGCGTATAATTGGCTGTGAGAAGAGACGAGGTCAACTGATACATCCCATCATTAGCCTCGCTGTTGCCATAGAAACCGATGCCTATGGCAACACTGCAAAGGGGATAAGGGAAAAAAAAAGGAGACATGAAAACATTGTGGGAGGATGTGTGTGCATATATGTGTGTGTGTGTGTGTGTGTGTGTGTGTGTGTGTGTGTGTGTGTGTGTGTGTGAGATTGAGTGGAGAGCAGATAGCAGAGGCATAACCGTAATGTTTAATTCAGTGTGTATGTACATTTTAAATGAATGTGACACAAGAAGATAGAGCTGGAGAGGATGGGATGTGTGTGTGTGTGTGTGCTCTGGATGAGCATACCATCAGTGCAGCGCAGGGGAAGGAATAAACAGATGATGGGAAAAAATAAAACAGCTGACTCGTAGCACTCAACTGTTAAGCTTCGGCAAGGAAAACATTCGAAATGTTAAACATAGCGACATGTTTACACATCTTTCTGTTATTCAAATATTCAGATTAAGGCTCAGGCCAGATGTTCATCAAATCCCCTCAAACCCGAGAGGAATGGTATGACCCAATCTCCCACAAAGTATGTGACCCAGATTAGAAAGCAGGGAGAAAAGGGAGGAATGCGTGTGTGTCTGCGTCTGTGTGTGCTTTGCATTTCAAGCTGCCAAATGCGAACGTACTGTCTAAATGCGGCTGCGTTTCAAGCGCCGCGAAACTGGAGGAAAGGGTGTCACGTGAAACATTTTCAGGAGGGTAAACCGCAGCATAATTTTTTCATCCGTTCTGACACTGAAAGCTCTTGTGTCGAGCATCAGCGAAGGAGACAACCGCATGACTACATTGCATTACAATCCATAAGGGGGAGACATGAGCCACGCCAACCTACAGCCTGCACATGATGACAGCTGAAATCAGATCTCCCACATGATGTCCTGTGATATAGAAATGTACAGTCTCAGTGCATATAAACGTGCAGGGAATGGACTGGAATATAATAACAAAGCACTGCTGAAGCATTAAATTGAGCTATAATTTTATTACACTACACAGCTGGGCCTGTAGCTTTAGATTTAAAAGGCAGCTGAGCTTCCCTTTAGTGACTCGTGCTGTACAAGAGTGTGTTGGACAGATGTCAAGCAGCATTTCTGTATAATGCACAGGGGAAGCGTTGTAGTGACTTGATGACTACATGGTCACAAGATCTGAGGGAAACACCGGTGGGTAAATGACTGTACTGTAGGTGGGCGAGCTGAGATCATCCACACACACACACAAACAAAGGCAAACATAATTATGGGGCAATCCAAGCACACAATCGAACACACACAGTGCTGTCAGAGGCGTGCGGTCGATAAACAGCTATATAACATGACCATCAGCTGTCATCCAGGCCCTTTTTTCCCCCTCTCCAGTGACATCGGTGACCGCGTGAGAGACTAAAACGCACATGATGACAGAGAGGGTGACAGCTTGTGATTCACAAGTTGTTGCTGCTGCTCCGCCAAAAATACACTGATGGTGTAAAGTAACTAAGCGCATTAGCTCAAGTGCTGTACTGTAAAATTTTAGGTTCATGCACTTTTGTTACTCTATAACTTGTCAGGGAAATACTGCTTTCATCAAACAGTTATAGTTACTGTCAAGTTTAAAAATGAACCTGAAAAAATAAGATGAACTCATGAAATAGGATGTATTTTTAAGGTTAAACCAGTGGTTCCCTCCATCTCTCAGGTTCACCTCTGAACATGTTCATTCCTGTTGTGAAGTTGGAGATTTTAATATGGGGGCTTATGGAGGTTGGCTTGTTTTGCGAAGCAGCTAGCCCGGCTCTGTCCAAAGGTAACAAAATAAAATTACAATTAGCCAGATTTTGTTAGTTTCTGCTAGCTGTTTCCAGACTTTATGCTAAGCTACGCTAACCAGCTGTTGACTCCAGCTACTGGGTTGTTCCTGCTCTGACTAGACGCAATATCTCGTGTTCATACTGACACTTGAGGGAGTAAATTTCTTGATAAATGTGTATATTCTCTGAAACTGGTTAGTTTTATCAATACCTGACCCCTTAACTCAGCGTAGTGTCTGTGTGCCTCTTGCTTCATGAGGGTCAGTGATTCATAGTTTCTGTGTTTTTTCATCCCTCTCATTCACATGTACCCAGATGTATATCGTCATTTATATTACTGTATTTTTCCCGGCCTGTATCTTCTACAGCATTTAGCAGTCTGGCACATAAACCGCCGTCTGACCACAGGCAGATCGATAAAAACAGAAGTTTGTATCTGATTTGCTTTGCCTGTCTGCTGACCACATGTAGGCATGAACGCATCCTCTCTCTTACACACACACACACAGATAAGGTATTCTGCATGACAGTGTACTTGCTAAGCTACACTAACTAGCTGTTGACTCCAGCTACTGTACAGACAGACACACAGAGAGTGTGATATTTGTCTTTTCACGTAACTTTCTGCAGGAAACCGGACGAACGCATTTCCTCAAATGTTGAATCATTCCTCAAAAGAGCAGGTTCAGGCTCAAAGGAGACCCACAGGTTGGGAACCACTGGATTAAACTCATTGAAACTATCTGCAACAGTAACTGATGCATCAGGATTAACAATCTGAAAACGAGTGGTGGAAGAAGTATTCAGATCTTTCTTCTAAAAGTAGCAATATCACGATTATAAATGGTTGTGGTACATCTAATTAGATGCTTTAATGCACCATATTTTATACTAACTCATTGCATGTTCTGTGTGTAAAATTATAATCTGTAAAGTAATTAAATAGTACCAACTACTAGTTTGTTTTGCTGGTTATACGTCTGTACTACTTGCCTACTTGTACTTGAGTATTTTCATAGTGTTGCACAGGTACTTTTACTAAAGTAAAGCTGTGAGTACTTCTTCCACCCCTGCTGAAAGTTGACTTGTGTGTGTGATGTTAATTTTATAATAGGTCTGGAGGTGTTAATGACGTCTGAATCCTCCTCCTCACCAGCACAGCGTGACAGACGCCACCGCCACCCACGTGACACAGCAGATGCCCCTCCCTTTCTTCCCGCTGTAACCGTGACCTGTGCTGGCATCTTCATCCTCCTCCTCCTCCTCCGATCCCTCGCTCCGGTCACCACGGTGACAGCAGCAGTAATGTATGAGGAAGGAGAGAACCACCAAGAGGGAGATAACGAGAGCGATGGCCGATAAGCTGGACAGGACCAGCAGAGTCTGAGAAGAAGGAAAGAAGAAGGAGGAAAGAAAAATCAGAAGATGAGTCGGTGAATGTGTGAAATGGCCCTTTAATCCCTTTTTTTTTTTTTTTTTTTTTTTTTTTATAATTTGAGACAGTAAAATACAAACTAATCCTGTTAAAATCCATAGCTTGTCATATTGTCCCACCCCTATTAGCAGCAGGAGATGGCGATTAAACAGGTCTGAGATTATAAAGTGTGTGCTTCAAAGAGGCAGGAACTAATCGAGGATACACATTAACAAAAAGATGAATTTAACACAATATTTTTTATCATTATTTGAGGTGATTCTCAACTGTTCAGATTTATTTCAAAGGCTTTATCCCATCAATCCCCGATCTTAACGCCACTAAGCCACATCAGACTTTGATCAGGCTCCATATCATAAAGTCGACATCACTGAAATGCATTTTGCTCCGACACACATCTACAGTATTATGATCCTTCATCCATCTGCCCGTCTGTCACTCCCCATTCCTCCACCTTCTATATCTCACCTCCTGTTCTCTGAAGCCCCTCCCCGCCGCCCCACTCCACCCATCCCTCTGTCCCCACGCTCTCCCACTCGCTTTCTCTCCCCCACTCTCCCCTCTCTCTTTCTTTCTATCCACACCACTGAATCTCTATTAATAATCTGTGACCTACTTAAATACATTCACTCCCACTCTCATCTCTCTCTCTCTCTCTCTCTCTCTCTCTCTCTTTCTGCCCGGCCCTCTGTTCAGCAACCTCTTCGCATTACTCATTCCCTTTCTCATTCCCTCTCTCGGAGCACTTTCAGTCTCTTTTGTCTTTCTGTTCTGCAGGATAATTTGCGTCCCCCTCCTCTCCTCTCCTCTCCTCTCCTCTCCTCTCCTCTCCTCTCCTCTCCTCTCCTCTCCTCTGTACCGCAGAGAAGTCACAAACGTGCACCGTGTGAGACGCTGCTTAGCTGTGGCATCTTGCACGAGAGAGCCCGTTCGGAGGGGCAGGATGGAGCCTTTTGCATGTTGCAGCAGAGGCTGCACAGCTCAGGACAACGCACACAATAGCAGCTGTGGAAACCTGCGAGAGCACGGACTCGCACCACGTTGAATCTCACGCCTGAAAGCAAACTGCATAAAAATATGCCCACTTTGCATGCACAGAGGCAGAGGTGTAAGCGACAGTTTGAAAAAAAAAAAAACGTTAAGGCGTCTAAAGCAAGGTAGAAAATGGGAGTTCTTGGAGGAGTCTGGTGCAGTACCTAGGTCAATAATTGCATCCGAACGTGTTTTAATGGACTGTAAATGCCATCATCATAGCTCTACAGATTGCTATTACATTCAGGGCTTTAAGGAGCAATTTATAGAGTGAAGCCATCATCTAGTTACTTATTATAATACAATATGCCTGTGTGTATATAACAATGAATAGAGCAACAGGGCTGTAATTATTATGCAACGTGCGCCCTCGGATTGGACAGTTACAGTACAGCATGTGGTTACAGTGTGTTATTGCGGCAGGTGTCTGTTACCTGCTGGTACTCCCAGCTGTCGGGGACAAAGATGTTGTCCTTCATCTGCATGGTGAGGTCCAGCCGGGGGAGGGCATGACACAATCTCACCCACAGCGAAGGGGTATAGCTGGGCACCGTTGTCATGGCAGCCATTTTCTACTACCACTGCTGGTCTCCTCCTCCACCCTGCGGGAAAGGAGTGAAAGACGGAGAGTTGGAGGGGGGTGGGGGGCGTCAGTGCAACCAGGATGTGGTGAAGTTAAGAGCAGAAGGGGAGGAAAGAGGATGAGGGGGGGGGGGGTGAAGGACTTCCTCAGCCAGTGGCCTCAGCCGAGAGGACAGAGGGGGTCACTGCGAGGTTTACGGCAGCCGTGTTCATCCCCCATATGGGCATAGTGGAGGCAATTTATGAGCAGTGATCACCTGAGAGAAGTCAGGGTCGTGGTGTCAGCCATAGTTACTTGAAACAAGCTCTTGGGAGTGTAAATTCACTCAGGGGAGGCTGAAGTGTGTCGCATCAGTTCCTAACTTAACACTTGACAGAAAGATTAAGACACAAGACCGAGCGAGTAAAGATAACAACGTTAAATAATGAGTTATGTGTCCCCCATCCTCACTTTACTATTTTTTTAGACAGACTGATAAGATGCAGCTTTCTTTCACGGTCACGTTTAGAGCTCAAACAATCTGGCAATTAATCGATCAACAGGAAATTCAACGAAGGGAAGTTATTCAAGCAAGCAAGCAAGCAAAAATCTAAATATCTGATCATCTTTAAATTGAAAGTCTTTGGGCTTTGCGCACATTGGTTGGACAAACACTAAATATTTTAAGATGTGATCACTGATCTGCAGTCCTAAGACTATTTTTGTAAATTTCATAGCACAAATTATTAATCAACAGATTGAATGCTAAAGAAAATGATGAATTTATTGCAGCCAGAAGGGAGATTATAACCTTTCTATTAGCCTTATATAAAGGGGCATGCTACAGCAGCAGCATGGAGGATAGAGGAGAAAGAGGATATCTGTGTCTTTGAAGGAGTCTCCCTTCAGAAAAACACTGTGTAAGACGCCGACATATTTGACTCCATCGTCATCCACTGTTTAGTGTTCAGTGTTCTTACTAAAGCCGGCCAAGGGGAGAGAAAGTAGGGTAAATACAAAGGGCAAATCCGGTTAGCAAAAACATACACTGGAATCCTCATTACAATGACAGAGCGGAGGGGGGAACGGAGGGCAAGACGAGAGCCTGGTAGGCTTCTGATACTGGCTGCCCAGATTAAGAGGCCATCAGAGCTTTACTGTTTAAGAAAGGAGTGTTTTAAGACAGCTCACAGAGAGAGCGGACCATTCACAACAACAGCGCCGATGCTTCAATACAAAGACTTATACAGCTCAGCTCACAGCTGATGTTACAGACAGATACAATTCTGCGTTTGGGATCCAATAATGTCAGAAAGACTCTGAATTAAAAGGCCTGTGTTGGATTTTATTATCATTTAACGCAGCTGTTATTCAATCAGCACAGTGCATGGCGCGCTGCTGAGGGATTTTACTATCTCCATTGATTCACGCAGACAATCCACTGCACAGAATGTTTAATGATAAAAGTTGAGATGTCACGTTCAATGCCAGACAATTTCCCCCCCATTCAGATTTGGGGTCAGGACAAGTTAACAGCTCGTCCACAGGCCAAACAGGGCTGCTCTGAGCCCATTACAATAAGTCTGTTCACCTTAATGGTTCCAGCAGCCCAACTGTCACAAATCAAATCATTGCCAACACTCCATTTCCCTTATTAAAACTGTGCTGAACATGATGGCCCACACACACGACGAGAGCTGCATCCATCCACCACACATCAGCGCTGTAAACAGACTGTGTGCGCTGCACTCTGGTGTGTATGCATGACCATTTATCCTGAATGAAATTATTGGATTAGATGTACTATTTGCAGGTCTACGAGGTACGTTTATCACACTTTGGAGGGGATAAAAGCTTTTTGAGAGGCGTTATAATCGAGTAAGGGAATGAAGTCTGCCTGTTGTGATCACCACCACCTACAAAGTGGGTCAATATAGAAAAGCATTCCCTTTGATAGACCACAGTCCTGTGCTAATGATGATTTGGGTGACGCAAGCGGAAAAGCCCGTATAAAAACCCATTATCAAACAATTAAAGATGATCAGACAGTGACGGCAGACGTCAGGTCAAAGTTCAGGTAGGATTCTCTGACAGCCCAGGAAGTTACTGAGGCAGCATAATGAGGTGCCGATAGAAGTGAAGAGGGGGTCCACAGTGAGTCCAGGAGCCGCTGTCACAGATAGGAAGCCTTAAGTTGACGTGATGTCTCCTGCCAGCCTCCCATCCCTCTTACCATTGCATAACTGAAGCCAAATAAATGTGATTTTAGAGCTCAGTCGGCGGAGAGAAGAAGAAGAAGAAAAATGGGAGAGACAAGGAGAGAGAAGGCACCGACTCCCCTTCAACTGTGCGCTCTTAAAACACAACAAATATTCAGAGTGCATGAGGCTCAGACGACACCGAGAATGAAGTCACTTGCATGATATGAGACTCCATGATGTCTGAATGTAAAGAAAAAGGGCCATTTTGTGAGGCAGCTAATGAGAGCAAGGCTGAAGCATCTCTGTCAGCTGGATTCAGCATCATCTCCACCACAGGCAGCTCATCTCCACCTTCGTCTTTTCTTATTGTATTTTACGACAGCACAACTCAGAAGATGCAATTAGTGTTTTCTTTTTTTTGCAGCTGAACCGATGCACATTTCCAATTTGCCTCATAAAATCTGTTATGATTCACATTACAGCCGAGCAGTCGTCTAACAGCCTCTTAACAGCAACCTTAATGACTGTAATTTATGAGCATTACAGCCTCATGACACACTACATCAGCCGGGAGAAATTAATTAACAGCTTTGTGAAGTTACCTTCGTCTACCAAGTGAAGCCGCGCGAGAAAAAAAAAAGAGGAATATTTTCAATTAAAATTCAATTTTGACTTTTCGTGCATCTGCAAAATTAATGCCCCGTTCCAACAATGAGCCTTTAAAGTGAGTGCAGCTGACCGAAGGTAAGTGAGTGCAGCTCATAGTCAGTAAGTCGGAGTGAATCAGTGCTTTGATGTGTGCAAGAGTCCAGCATGACAAGTTGATGGTGACAAAATGCTTCCACGCTACTGACCGAATCGACAAACCCCTACAGAGCAAAAAAAAAAAAAAAAACACAAATTATCTTCCGGATTAAACAAATTGTCCAAAAGTATTTAGAGAAAATATGAGACAGACGAGGCTATAACTGAGTGGGAAATAATTGGATGCAATAAAACCATCACAGCATCATCTGATAATGGATTTATTCACCAAATGTGATAGTTGAAAAGATAAGCATGAATCCATTTTGGCAACGTGATGCAATGCTTTCATGAATATCCATTAAGCACAGTTCAAAAAAAAAAAGAAGAAAAAAAAAAAGCACGGCTCCAAATTACCAATACGCTGCGATGTCGTGTAATGTGCAATTTATAGTATATTTCAGCTGAGTGCCGTTCAATCTCTGCAATCACATCAACAATTAAGCCATCAAGCAAGAGGAGGAATATCAGCCTCTTACCTCTGTCGGTTGCGTTGGGAGGTTTCTCTCTCCTTCTTGTGTCTTCTCTTCTCGCCGGCGCCCGTGAAATATTTACCCGCTCAGAGGGGTATACTGCCAGTCAACGACGGCTGATGCTCTTGAAAAAACATCATCCTGAAAAAAAAATGGCTTGGAGGCATGCCAAAAATATGTCAAAAAATAAGGGGGGTTAGGGGAGGAAGAGGAGGAGGAGGAGGAGGGAGGGAAAAAAATAAGCCAGTAAGTCTTGCAGTTATTGAAATATTAAATAGCCAATAATTGTATGGTTGTCTGGTGACAGTGGAGAGGTGCTTGTGTTGATGGATGGGAGAGGAGCTCTCAATGAGAGCGAGTGAGATAGAGAGGGAGGGAGAGAGAGAGAGAGAGAGAGAGTGAGAGAGAGAGGGATTAAGATTGAGGAGACACCCCTTAGGGACCCTTTATCGTTACATTGTAGCCTTTCATAGCTTAACGCCCAAGCGACTTCACAACACGACAGCAACACGATATTGCCCAAAGATAATTAATCTGTTAACGGTGGATTAGCAGGGGTCTAACCCCTCAATCACTTCATACTGAGATACCAGAGGCACACTTCTAATGTCGACCCCCAACCTACATCCATGCACACACACACACACCATCAACCTGACCAATCTCTGTCCGGACTACCACGCTGAACCCTGACCAGATTACTGAGAGAAAGAGCGCGCGCTGAATAACAGTGAGAAGATGATTTTTTTTTTTCCCTTTGTAAAAAAAATATTCACTCACATGTTGGATGCAAAAGAGTGAACTCCTGCCTTACGACAGCTCTGTGGGGCTGCGACGTGTCGAGGCGCTAATGTGAAGTAGAGATGCACATAAAATTGGAGTAAGAGCACACATAGATGGATAAAGGGGAGGGGGAGATGCAGGGAACAGGCAACATAAAATACTGAGGAGAAGGGAAAAAAAAAAAAAAACGTGGGTTCCCAGGGAGTGATGCTGAGAGAAAGAGGAAGGGAGGGAGAGAGATGGAGTGAACAATGAATAGAAAAGAAAGAGAGGGGGGGAGTGGGGGTGGGGGGGTAGGAAGCAGCATGCAATGGATTTTTAGGCAGAACCAGCTTCCAGTGGAGGCTGCATCAACACTGATTCAGTGACAAGGAGGCTGGAGAACGTGCAGCAGCACGATAGGCGGCAGAAGTGATGAGGGGGTTACTGATGGATGGGTGGCGGTGATGATGCTCTCTGGGTGATTTGGCTGGAGGAATGCAAATTGGAGATGTAATGGTGAAAAAAACAGAGTTTTAAAAAAGGAGAGAGAGCGAGAGGGAGAGTATGGTGTTTGTCTGCCATTGGTGAAAGAGGGGGCAGAAGCAAGCAAAGAGGGAGGGGGCGGCGTTAGTTTTTCTGTGTCACTGAAAAGAGAGTGGGGGAAGGGAGGCAGGGAGATAATGCAAGCGAGGGAGCAAACAGTAGAGAGCCACAGAGCATACTCACTGACTCATATAGCCTATGTATAGTGTGTGTATATATGTGTGTGTGTGTGTGAGAGGAGAAAAATTCTATTATGTATGCAAGAGTTGTTCACGCAGCCTTTACGCAGCCTCCGTGTGTCTGTATGTTAAACAACAACAACAGTACTGCATCCAGGCCATCCATCACTGCGCTGATAAAATATCACCACCACTCACAGGATTTAAAATATCCAATTCAATATTTAATGTCCTTGACAATCTGGTGGTTATAATTCATTGTATAAAGCACACAAAGTCATCGTTCTTGTGGAGCACATTTCATACAATATTAAACAGATTGTCTAAATCGTGGCATTACGAGCTGCACAATCTGACCACTTTGGTTAATTCAGGGCTGTAAAGAAAACATAATACGTCTTCACGTGCACATGTCCTGTCTGCGTATGTATCAAACTGTAGACATTAAAGCAAGGCGCACCATACGCTGGTCCCGAACATCTTGTGTGGCCCAACAGAGGAAGAAATTAGACATTCTACTCAAGACGTTTTATATTTTAAGACAGTAGATATTCTACTCTGCACGTCAAAGATGATGAAAAGTCCTTTACACACGTTTATTGTGAAGTACTCTGTTGTCCTTTTTTTGTAAGTTGATAAAAGCGTCAGTTAAAAGGACTACATATAAATGTAAATAACCTGAACATTTTCTCATTTAAATTATCATTTTTTGGACGATTAAAAGAAGATACGAAGAAGCTGATGTGGCATTTTCGTTTGATTTAAAAACAGTTTCCAATGAATTTTCTGCAGGTCGAGTAACGGATCAATCAACATGTCTCAAATTATCATTTTAGTTCCAATTTTGAAAGATGTTTTATTTAGTAATGGACCGTTTTCACAGCAGACACGGTGACATGAAATAGGAGGGTCAGCATCAGAGACGTCCCCATGAACCAACCCGACTCTGTTTGACCTGAATGGACTGGGACCTTTAACCACTGGGAACACATGTGTTTATCCTACTATTTCATGTCAAACTGGCTGCTGTGAAAAGGGTCTATTGTTTGATTCTAAGTGTAATTGCAAACTAAATTTAACAAATAAGAATACCATTGTTTGTAAGCGAAGGGACTGGAGCCTATTCCAGCTGACTTTGGGAGAGAGGCGGGGTACATCCTGGACAAATCACCAGTTCATCACAAGGCACACAGAGACAAACAGCCATTCACACTCACTTTCACACCTACGGACAATTTAGAGTCACCAATTAACCCGTTAAGTGCGTGTGTCTAGGCTGTGGGAGGAACCCGGAGCACCTGGAGAGAACCCACCCAGACACACGGAGAACACGCAAACTTCTCACAGAAAGCCGAGGTCTGAACCAAGAACATCGAATCGTAGTGTAATTACAGAAGAAGAAGAAAACTGATGTTATATTACATCATAATATGAAAAGTATAAAAGCTGGTTCAAGTATAAAAGTGTACATTGCCCTGATCTGTTTGTAGTCTTTATTTAACGTAAACATCTATGCTTTTAGCTCTGGATATTATGCATCAGCTTGTATTATGAATTTTTGTATTATTATTCTGTGTAGTCTTCATTTGTTTCTCTTAAAATATCAATATGACACTTAATATAATGGCCCTCACTGGATTTAAATGAATTCATTAAGGATAATACATATTTTTAATCATATTGTTATTTACTTGAATGTAGTGTAGTGTGATTTACTGCATCCAGCATCAAGTTAAATATTCCTCCCTTCAGGCCGTCCAATTAAAAAGTCTTTCACCAGCTTTAAAAAGTAAAATCTGACCTGAATTACATTAATCAAAAGGCCACATGGCTAGTGCAAGTGTCAGAGGTATTGCACTCTTAAGTTATATCTTTCATGAATTAACATCCATGTATGTAGTGTGTGCACGTGAGACGACTTCTATCATCGAAGAGTAACCGTGCACACGGTCTCATAAAAACCGTCTACGTTGGAGATTCCCATGGCACAAAGGTGTAAGGTGTTTACCGGAAGACGGCCAAAGTTTAAACCCTTCCCCACCTTTAGGTCCGCCACCCCGTCAAAAATCCTTTCTGCCTCCACTCCCTGTACCTTGGCCAGTGTGAGGTGGTAGCGTGGGTTGTAGGAGTCCCTGTGGAGCCAGCCCTCCTTCCTGAAGGCCTCCTGCAGGCCGTTGTTGAGCTGCTGGAGGTGAAGCTGAGGCTGCGGACTCAGGTACAACACCTTCCCATTGAAATGTTTCAGTTTCACGGGGAAGGTCAGAGCCACCGGGGGGTTACGATCCAAATGGGCAAACCGTCGAAGGATCTCCGCAGCTGCGGCTACCTCCGCTGGGCTGGGCAGCACCAGGAGGCACATGGTGACGTGAAGGCTGGAGGAAGTCTGCCAGTGGGGGGCAGAGGAGGGTAGAAGGGAGGTGATCTCCTCCTGCAGCTGCTGGAAACAAGAGAGGATAGAAGGAGTGTTGGCCCTGAAGGTGATGAAGTGCGTGGGTCGTTTCTTAGGGGGCCGACCGCCACGCTTCTCCTCTCTCTGCTCAACAGGCGCTGATGGATTCTGGCTGATGTTCAGGGCTCCGAGACAACTCTGTGTATAATAGAGGAGGAGCATTAAGATAATCGCGGTGTTAAACATGAACTGTATTAGTAGAACAAGATTGTATTTCACTGCGAGCTGCGCTGTACCCACCAAATCTTCATTGCCTTCCCAGCTTTCTTGCCACTCGGGCTCTTCATCAGCCTCCTCTTTTATGCTCGCTCCCGCTTTCTGATCTGCTGAAGCCTCAGGTCTAAAAGAGGCAGGAGAGGATCTTGTAAGATAGCTTTCCACATCAAACAACATCCTAAATGTTAAGGACGGTGAAATAAAATTTAAAAAATAAGCTTGTATGACCTTATAATGACAATATATGTGAAATGTGAAGTGTTTTTTTTAGCACTATTGTGTCCAAATCTCTCCCTTTTCCTGTAAAATATGACATGTTTCTCGAGTCAAATTGGGATGACACTAATTTATTATATATTAGCATAGATACTAGCAATGTCCTGGGGTCAGAGGTGTGTGTTTGGATGTCAGCTGTCTAACATTTTGTTCACACATCTTGTCAAACAGTGTGGTGGATGACTAAATTATTCATTTCTTTTTGTCCAGCCTTGTTTAATGCTGTAAGAGCAATGCCACGTTCACAAAAGCTACGCAGAATTCAATAAAATGTGAAGGATCTCATTTAAATGATTTGATTCTCAATCATTAATATCTATAAAATGTCAGAAAATTATTTTAAAAATGACAAAGAAACATCAAATTCTCACATTTCAAAAGCTAGAAACTTTTAGCTTTTTGTCTTTAAAAGTAACTACTCTATTATTTGATCGTAAAATATTTGGATTTATTTTCTGTCAGTTGATAAATCAACCAACAATTTACAGCTTAAGTCTGCTTCATTCAGAAATACATCAGGCTGTAAAAGCCAAAGGTTTCACAGTGACATTTTGACATTGAACAGGTTTTGAAGACGGCAGTTTGTTGTTTTGTTTTGTTTGTTCTGTACGGGATCATTATCTGTTCTCTGTTAAATCTGAAGGATGGACATAAACACCAGACCTAACTGCAGCCTCCTCTGTGACACATGCTCCTTGTGATTCCTGTTGATCCTGACAAGCGTTTCCGCTACACTTCGGAGCCGGTTGCGTTGAACCCGGGATGTGAGTACTCATCGCTCTCAGCTTATTTTCCTCCAGATGTGTGTTCTCGGTATGACTACACTCCTCTGTTTCACTCTCTTCCGGCCCACGGACAGCTGGTGGCTGCTCATCTGTTGTCTTTGGGTCTGGGTGTTGCTCTTGGTCCACTGTGTTTATTCCTTGTGAAAGAAATGAGTATATGATGAGCATAAACTCTGTATGCTTTTGTATATTCTGTGCATGTATGATGGGGGAGCAATAAAGGGTCCCGTCTTACCCTTTACTTCTTCCTCCCCTCCAAAGGGGGGAGCCAGAGATTGACCGGTGGAGCCAAACACCCTGTCGGTCCTGCTGTGGCGGTCCCAGACGCGGTGCCCTCTGTAGGTGAAGTACTGGATCCTGTGTCTGGGCAGGGCCAGCTCAGCAGTGTAGTCACAGTCGCAGGGGTTGGTGTCCCAGTTGAAGTCGTTGAAGGGACGCTCCAGCACACCGAGGAAGCGATCCACATACCCCACCACAAATTCCGAAGCATCCACTGATGGGTCCCACAGGATGCGAGAGATAACATCATCTGCTGTACGCATGCGAGGCTTTTTGTTCACTTCTGAGGCAGAGAGATGATGAAACAGATTAATGTTGCCTCTTGACAGTATGCGGCCGTTATCAGATGACACAGAAAACTAGATAAACATGGAGTTACCTATTGCCTCATATTTTGGCTTTGATGGTTTGCCTTGTTTCTTCTTGTGTCTCTCAACCTTTTCCTGATCATGTGTGTCATCCGGGTCAGGAGATAAAGCCCCTGAATCATCGACCGAAGGGTCACTTAGAAGAAGTGGGTGGAAAAAGTACAAATGTCAAACATAATGAACCATGTCTGAACACCCATATTTAGTCAATGCTAAGTATCAGTCTCTGTCTGTCCACCCCCATCTTATAACAATACTCACATATCCACATGTACAAGTTACTGGCGGCTGACATTGTCATGCAGAAGGAAGACTTACATTTCATCCCGCATCAATTAAATTTCAGGGCATAGGGGCACGTGAGGCAGCCATCTATTCATTCCTGGCTAATGTGCTACGATAACTTGCAATATTTTGTTTTACACTTACTGAAAAGTAGATTATGTACATGTCAAGAGTCTAACAAGGGCATGGAAACTTAGTCTTTATCCTGCCGGTGAGTTTGCTGAACAAGATGAGGTGAGCAGACCTGTGAGACAAACGACATCTGTGGCCAAATCGACACTTTCCCATCAGGAAAAACTGGCAGACGTCGACTCCATCCGCATCCCGTTCTGCTGATTCTGACAGAGAGAGGCAAAGAGAGAGAGTGAGCAGGACAGACGTGTAATTTAATAATGAATGCCTGTGATGAAAGGGAACGGACTCTTGATGTGGGCTCTGCATTTAAATGAACACACACCCAGCAATGGCTGTTTACATGGGGACACAACAGGTGATCGAACATTTTAAGGAAAGTTGCTCCATGATTCTGCTCCTATATGTTGACGGCTATTTTCAGGTTAAGGGGAGTACAAAGTTTATGAAGTAAAGCATCCACAAACATGATCACCCGAACTTCCTCACTCAACTGACTAAACTAAGGGCCAAAATAGACTGAGTAAGAGTCAGACAGTGGGAGGATCCAGGTACGAAGGGCAGATCCAGGTATCAAGGGCGGATCCAGGTACGAAGGGCGGATCCAGGTGCACCTTGCCAGTTTAATCAATCCCCAGCTCCTTGAGTCTGCAAGTCTCAAGTGTCCTCGAGCAAGATACTAGACTTTCATTTCATACACTTTCATGTGTGTATATATATATATATATATATATATATATATATATATATATATATATATATATATATATATATATATATATATATATATATATATATATATATATGTATATATAAGTGTCCACATCAGTGAGCTATGTTTATGTATGTCAGATCACAGCTGGTACACATGGTAAATTCTTGGACGTCAGGAGATATGATACTTAATCGCCTGTCCTGAGACTTTTGGACAACAAATCAAGTTTTCATCCTCATTATATGAGTGTCTGTTATTGTAATTAATAGTTCAATGAGTAATTAATCCCCAGGAGGAAACTAGCAGTGGAAAATATGTATAATACAACATTTCCTTTCCAATACAGATCCAAACAGTATAAATCATGTAACAGGTGGCAATGACTCGACCCAGAAGACTCAGATGTCAGCCAAGTAGCTGGAATGTGATTGCCTGTAAACTCTAAACACACACACACACCACACACCCTGCAACGCTATTTCCAGATATGAGGACTGAATGTGAGTCATAGGGCAAATCTTCCTTTCCACCGGAAGAGATAGAACAGTGCTGGGTGGCAAATCATTTCAACATTACAGTACAAGTAACTGGAAGAGAGTGGGTTATGAAATAAATATGAACATGTAAATATGAACTCTGTTATTCCTTGGAAAGTTGATCTGGACTTGAGCCCGGTGAGACAAGTGGGAGCAGACACTGACACTAAACCTCTCATACTGGAGCTCTTGACTCACTTCCTGACTCCTGCCACATTTCCAGCAGAGCGGTCCGGCATTAAGCGAAAGTGTTGGCAGTCATTACAGAGATCATTCATTCAACTACCTCATCCTCATCGCATGATAACGTGAACAAGAACTTACCAGAAATCTAAACGCTCACAGTATAAGCTGTCTCACAGCCTGAGGAATATATTTTCATACTCGATTACTTAGAAAAGAGTCAGTCTGAGTCAGTAATGTTGTCTAGACCTTCCCAGAGCCATAGGCTGAGAGTCCGCGAAAAATTAGGAATAAATTTATAAAGTTATGGTGCATAAAAAAAAAAAATAAATAAATAATATAATATAATATTCAATAAATTCTGAGCAAAAACTCCTGGAATGATTGCGTACCACATAGATCTGTCACTCTGCTCGGCTTAGTTTTATTGAGAACAGCGATGGAGGACCAAAATGTGTCTTCAGGTACTTGCAAATGAAGCTATAATCATAATCATAATCTAAAGCGTCATCTCATCACAAAACACCCAGAGCATCCCTCCAAGAATACAGAAACTGCATTGTGAGAAACAGACTCATCCTTCTCATTAATTTCGTGAGCGATGAGTGAAGTGACTTGTGTGCAATAAGAGTGATAAAAGCTTAAAGCAAATATTTATGATGAGGCTTAATTACTCTGTTATGCTGTTAGTCTGTTAGTCTTAATTATGACTGTACTTTAACAATGTTCATTAAGTTAAAGTTAAGATAATTAAGTGCGCTTTAAATTGGTCTTAAAAGCCTTGTTACTGCTCATTGGTTGGAAGCTTTAACATTTGAAACTAATCTCTGAAGGTTGAAAAGTTAAAAATATAAATAGTTCCTATGGCATGTACTATTACAATTGGCAGTGAACATTTTTTAATCTGCGTGAGGATTATGAGGGGGTCTTTGGAAAACATCTGTAAGGGTTCCAGGCCCCCAAAAGACCCCTGGTCTAGACAGTCTCTTTTGTATATGAACATTACATATGGACATACCGATAACTATATATTGTCTCAGGTGAATTTAGTAGACTTTGGAGACCCATTTTAAAGCAACAGCAAAGAGCTACTAAGTATTCGTGTGCGTAAAACTAAACAGAGTGATTTACCTGCTGTGGCTTTTAGGGAGTCTTGCTCTGTCTCTGGACTGGTTGTGTCTGTCAAATGTGTCCCCTCAGCTCTCTGGTCCTCTCGCATTTCTAATCCGTCTGATGCCATGTTCAAATCTGTGATTTAAAAAAGGCAGTGTTACTACACGAAACGTCTTGTGTTTCGCTGTGTCACTGTGGTGATGATGTGGTGACTGAGGCTAAACATTTAGCTTGTGTTTCACCTAACAGAACAGCAAACTAAAACGGGTGTTGCGGTTCAACGAGTGACCGTGTTAACTGGTGACTCTCGTCCAGTGCGCCTGTTAATTAAAAGCTAAACAAAGACATTCATGAGGACAGCCACATGTCTTAATTTTCACAACAGCTGCCATGACCAAAAATATTCTGCAACATTAACCGTCTCTGCCATAACTACGACACTTAAGCCTGAGAGTCGCCAGTTAACACGGTCGCTCGTTAAACCGAAACACCGGACACTCAGACGCTCCCAGCAACAACTTGGCTAGTGCGGAAGTGGCTATCGTGGTACAACACTATAAACCTTTCAGAATTAAACATCTCATATTTGTCATAGTTGGTACATAAACAAGTCGTTAAAAATCACCTGGATAGTAGTATTTAAGTCTTTGACGTACTAATCGAAGGAGCAAACGATTCTGACTTTTTGTCGCCCTTTGACCCAGAGTTTGTTGTCTACTGGGGAATTATGGGTAATGAAGTTTTTGACAGTCTTTCGACGAAAACTGCCTTTGTGGGAACATTACAAGGAGTCTGTCGTTGTCAAACAAATCTCTCGTTTTCTGGCTTTCTTATCGCTCCAAAATAAACTTGTAATATTTTTAATTTGACGGTTAAAATCGAGAAAACGTAGCGCAACCAACTGCCGTGCGTCATTCCTGTCGGAGCGCGTGACTCTGGATCACGTGACCGTTGAGTGTTTACTGGCAGTTAGCAGCAACAGCACAGGAGGAAAACAGGACAAGAAAAGTGCAGAAATCCTTCAAATATGACACCCTGAGCAGCATGGACGTCTATAAAACGGACTAAATCAAGATTTTAATGTGTTTTAGATCATATGCTGCTTTTTATGTGACGGCTTTCTGAACGTTGCGGCCCATGAGTGTCCTTTTGTGAGTTAGCATTGGGCACCAGTCATTTGTTGATCCTGGCTCTGTGCTGAAGGTAAGACTATCTGATACTGCCAGCTGTGTTGACTCTGACTGACCAGAAACAGATGTTTTGTTAAGAACTGACTGTTATTGTTCGTATCAAGTTAAGCATTATATTCAGCACAGTAACCTTTTCTGAAACATGTGTCCTTCCTTTCAGATGAATGCTCTGGTTGCTCTCTGTCACTTCTGTGAACTCCATGGCCCCCGGACGTTGTTTTGCACTGAGGCGCTGCACCCTCCGTCCCCATCCCCGTCATCTCAGGCTGGTGTCCCAGTGCCTGGAGACAGGGACCGTGATGGTGACCGGGAAGGTGAAGGGCTGACCATGAGGGCCAACAGCTCGGCCACACAGAGAGGAGAAATGTGCGACGTGAGTGGATCTTATCAGAAACTCCACCTCTATAGCGCATTATAACACTCTAGCTATAACCTCTGCTTGTCATCTATGTCAAAATACTAATTTCCCTCCCCTCCTTGCTTCACAGGGATGTCGATCTCTTCCTGCGTCTCACCCGGGCTTCGTGAGCATCGATGATGAAACAGGCATACGCTTCCTGAGCCACCAGCATCCCAGACAGCCACAGTTGTTCAGTGTGGTGCGCCAGGCCTGCGTTCGCAGCCTCAGCTGTGAGGTAAACAGTGACGTACGTCTGCATGTATGTGTGTGTGAGTCACACATCTCATGCACTAAATAAAAAGAGCAAATCTTCTTAATCCTCTCTCATCACCAGTTTTCTCTCTTTTTTTTCTTTCAGGTGTGTCCCGGCCGTGAAGGGCCAATTTTCTTTGGAGATGAGCAACACGGTTTTGTGTTCTCACACACTTTCTTCATCAAAGACAGTCTGGCCAGGGGCTTCCAGCGCTGGTACAGTATTGTCATGGTAGCAATGGACAGGATCTACCTTATCAACTCCTGGCCTTTCCTGTTACGCCACCTTAGACTCACTATACAGAGCCTGCAAAGCACAGCCCTCAAGGTAGGATACACATATAACCACAAATATGATCAAATATGAAACTGAAAGACTTGTTCCACAGGCAAGTATCTATTAGTTCACCTAATCTGTTGATACTCTACTCTTCACCATCAGGTGTTTGACAATGAACAGGGCGTTTGTCCCCAGCGAGCAGTGAGGATGAACAGTGTCTTCTCACCTGCAGTTTTCCCACACCAAAGGAGTGGCAACGCAGCCCGGTCACTAACTTCTCTCACGCAGCATCCCAACCTCTGGGCCAGCCTGCACTCATCCTTTAGCTGGTGAGTCGATACTGTCACTCCCATTATGACACAAGCTGTTGTCTTTTTTCCATGTAATTACTCACCTTGACATGTTGATGTCACCAGGCTGCTGAAGGCCTGTGGGAGTCGTCTGACAGAGAAGCTGCTGGAGGGGGCGCCCACCGAAGACACATTAGTGCTCATAGAGAGACAGACAGGTAGACACATGATCCTCAGTTAAACAGGATGAGTTTCATTTTGTTGCGTATTGTTGGAAATTTGATATCTCGATTATAGTGACCAAATTATCACAGTTAACGATATTATCGTTACATTGAAATAATTTCACAAAATCTTGTGATATTCTCATCATACTAAAACATTAGAAGCCATAATCTTATCAAAATGAAACTTTAACATTAAAGGGGCAAGCAATTGGCACAGAAAGAGAGTTTACTTTATATATATATATATATATATATATATATATATATATATATATATATATATATATATATATATATATAAACCAAAGAAATGGGCAACAATTACAGTGTCATAAGCAACGTTCAAAAGGTACAAAAAGGGGTCCATAATTAGTGTTGGAAACGTGGAGGTATGAAGTCATATCTTCATCATGTTTTTCCTGTAAGATGAAGACCAAAAAGTTTCAGGGTGACACGAAATGTGAAAGAAAATGGAAAACCTGGGTAGTCCTCCAACATGTCTCACCTTCAAGGCAAGGGTGTTGGCCACTTGACGGAGAGTGATATCAGCAGCGGTTGATGGTTTCCTCATCTGAATCACCTGAGACGTCTCCTCTTAGAGTCTGATTCACTGGGTCGGTCAGTGTGCAGACACTCAGAAAAATAAGGTGATTCATTCATCAAGTCCCTGTACCTCAAATTTAATTCAATCAGGAATTTCCTTCCTTCCAGAAAGGCTTTACCAGAGATTTAGAAAGTGATTAAAAATTAAAAAGCAGAGCAGTTCAGAGGTTGTGGAATTTTAATAAGCTGTTAGCCTTATAGTAACATTATAAGTAAATAAACTTTATTTGTGTTGCCCCTTTTTAAAATCAGGTTATTAACAAATACACAGTAATACAATACAACAGAAGAAAATAAATATCAAGCAGCCCAAATAAAAACACCAAGTTGTACAAATAGGTTTTGTTTGTTAGTGGAAATTAGAAATTGGCGGTGAGAAACTACTACACTACTAATTTTGGCTTGGAAATAGAGGGTTAAGGCTGAGTAACAGCAAGTGCATGTCACAGTCTATATATGGAGCGTGATAGAGAGCTGGAATTTTCTTATAGTTTCCACTGGAATTCCCCACATTTATTATTGACCACAGCTTGAAAACATTTTGTCATCGCTATTTCTGATGTTATGACGACCTCTGTGCCCTAAAAGAGCAAGAGGAGGAAATGAGCTGCTGGGAGGGGGCAGAAGGAGGCGGCTCAAAGTCACAGCGGCATCAGTCGGAGAGCGAGCTGGGCCACGACTTCCTGTGTGATTATGCAAAATTAGACGAGTTACCTGGCCCCAAATTTAGGTCACTGAGGCACTTGAGACAGGTAAACTTAGCTACTTTCGAGCTTGTTAAATTATCTCATACATTTTAGCTACTCTGTGTATCTGTGAGCTGTCGTATCTTACAGTTCGATTGGTTCTGCAGGTCCTCGGGGCTGCAGAGTTTCGTCAGCTAGTGTGGCACGTGCTCATGGGAAATCAGGTCATATGGAGAGGCGCAGACCCCGGGCTCATCCAGTCAGCTTTCACAGTGCTAAAGGTACTCCACTCTACTGCTCTCTACTGCTGTGTCCCCCCCTGCCTCGTTAGGAGAGACAGCTATAAACGATCTGCGAGGGTCCTCGTTAGTTAAGCCATGGTATAAACAATGTGTCACTAGAGATTTCATGTTGTCAAGGATGAAAAGTACTGATGAAATGTGGTTAATTAAATATGACTAACACCTTCTAACAACGTTCTGATGTGATATTAATTGCTAATATTTGCTTTAAAGATAAAGGTCCAATTCTTGCCTGAAGACATATTGTTTTTTCTATAATTACACGCTTCAAATGTCTTTTGCCTGTACACGTTTCCCTGATCGTTATATGGAACAAGACAGAGCGTGTTACTGTTGAAAGGTATTCAAGTATCACTTTAATATTGGTCTATAACTTACATTGTTGCAGGCTTTCTCATAAATCCCAGGCCTTTTCTGCAGAAGGCGTACTGAGAAAATTGTTACTAAGAACAATAGCACTGGCTCTGTTCTGTTTACATTTCTCTGTGAATCATGACAGTGTGATGGCGAGGCAACATAAACCATGACAGTATTCATTGGAATCCAGCCATTCATTTTATTATTTACAACTTTGTTTTTTTTCCTACTGTGACGAGTCACAAATAATCAGCCAACCATGTTTATAATCTGAATCTCCGTCTTGTTTCCCATCAGTCTCTGGTGCCAGTAGGTTGTGTGCGTTCTGTGCCCTACAGTGCTCAGTACGAGGAGGCCTACAAATGCAACTTCCTGGGCCTCAGCCCGGATGTTCCTATCCCAACCCACGTCAGCTCCTCAGGTACAAGGGGCGCAAGTTTGTAGATTCTCCCCGTGATAGATACTGCATGAAACCTCAAATACTGCTGTCACAGACTGTAGGCGTGTACATGCAGGTCTTACTGTGTTGACTGAACCTTTCTTTTGTTTGTCCTGTAGAGTTTTCAGTGCTGGTGGATGTCAGTTCAGAGAGAAGCTGTCAGATCTCAGTCATGGGTGAAGACGATGTCTCCTCACTTTATCAGTTCACTATCAGCAGTGCCAACACACAGCCCACAGACAGGGGTGAGTGCACATAACTGAATCTATTAATAGTCTCTGTAGGTTTACAAAAAAAAAAAACATCAAGAGTGGATATCTTTGCCAGTTCTGCATGACTTAAACACATGACTTAATTTTAATGAATCAGAGAAAACATGTTTATCTATGCATCACAGCACACATAGTGAGTTATGTGGGCCAAGTTTCTTTGTCCTTTAAGTAAGAACAGATGTGAATGTAACGATAAGGAAAATGTTCAGACATGTCTTGTCCCATAATCTTGAGAAATCCTTAAAGGTCTCCCAGGATCCAGATCCACAAGAAAACCTGCTTTGTTCCTTGGCTCACAGCCATTTTTCCAGCAACTTTTAATTCAAAACTGTTCTTCCAGAAACATTCTGAGATAAGACAGGAACTTGGTTGGAGCTTTAAGTTAGCAGCAAACATGTGAAGGCCAGCTACTACACTGCAGAACTATAAAATAATGGCTGTATGATGAACTGTCAAGCAAACGTTGTCCTCTTTGCCCAGGTCCCACGTTACTGAACAAGCTTGAGGTGGCTCTGAACAACGAGAACTTGTCTGTGGACGTTGTATCTCACTGCCTATTGTGCCTGAAGGAGGAGTGGATGAAGTAAGTAAAACTCATTCATTCTTAAGAACCAGGCCACCAAGACCACCTGTGTTTAAACAAGAAAAGCCTTCTCATAGCTCAGTCTCTCTCTTCCAGTAAGGTCAAAGTGCTGTTTAAATTCTCCAAAGTGGACGGGCGAGGGAGGGAGGACACCCAGAAGGTTCTAGCCCTCCTTGGCGCCACAGGACCGGGTGAGGAGGACAACGTCAGGCTGCTTAAGTTCTGGATGACCGGACTCAGCAAAACCTACAAGAGTCATTTAATGACAGCAGTGCGAGGAGGTGAGAGGAGCCCCAGCCAGTGACAAAACAGAAAGGAAGAGGAGGAGGCAGAGGGGCAAAAGAACGGGGGATTAAAGAGGGGAAATACTAAAGAAAGGAAAGCGAAAGCAGGAATCCTTTCATCGGTTAGGGACTGGGATTGTTGGGGACTTTTAGTGGCTCGAAAAAGGAATGTGAATGGATGACAGAGGCGCTTTCTCTCATCCGTTATTGTCTGTTTAAGTAATGAGAAATCTACTGTTCCTAACTGATGATTACCCTGCACAGATTAACACATCCAGTCTGTTTGGATAATGTGTGAGGCTGTTGTTTGTCAAAGGGAATTACTGTACAAGCCTCGACGTACTAATACGTAAAGTTTAACTTATTACTAAAAGACTTTGCACTTTGTTTACTCTTTTTCTGACATTTTAAAATGAAATAAACAAACGTCACTCCGACATGTTTTTCATTCTCATTCCACAACTGGCTCCATCTTGTGGCGGACAGGAAGCATATAAAGAGGGAGTGAATTACCAGCTCCCTCTCACTTGTTCGAGTGGCCGACAGCCAACAAGTCTCAAGTGGTGTAAGACAACACTTTTAAGGTCTGAAACGTACAAAGCACTTGCATAACACGGCCCCTGCTCCAGCCTGGCCGACCACATCAGCAGAATTTTGGCTTCTTAATGAGCTGGTCGCACACTGAGCCATTAAAAAGAGTTTTTTTTTTTTCTTTTCATACCACAGTTATTTGAGCTTGTTGCTTTGCTGAAGCCTGCAGACTTTAGTCAATAAAATTCAGCGACATACGGCTTTGTTTAAATTGGGGGTGCTGCTTTTTTTTTTTAATAGTATACTTAGTTGTGTTTAAAAAAAGGGCTAATACAAACTCAGACGCTGCAGTCGAGGCTGAAAGGCAAAGTGAGTTTGTAAATATTTGTAGTAACTCTGGCTTTCCTTCTAAAAATGGATCAGCTCCTCCGAATTTTGTGCCTGTGCCGCAGAGTCCTCGTAGATTTGTTTTCATTGTTATGCTTTTCTCCGACTCAAACTCAAATCTGGATTTCATTTAGCAAGTTTCTCTAATAGAAGCTCGAACATCATTTGCAGCAGTCCCGAACATTAGTCACATATTTACTCCCCTCAGTATGCAAGCAATGCATGAAACAGGAAGACGGCACAATGACTGGGTATTTATACCCGTCATTAAAACACATGGCATAGGTGAAAGGGTTTTGAGGTTATGATCTCTCGGGGGAGTGTTATAATGTATCGCTCGCAGTGTTTGGACTGCTGCTCTCTAGTTTCCTTTTCCCCTCAGCAGAGATGGAAAAAAAAGGACACAATTCCTCTCTGATACAGAGAAGCAACTTCCTGTCTTTGATTAGTAATTAACTCCTCTTGTGACATCCAAACCAAAATATCACGGCGCTTCACATAACCCAAGGGGACAGAACACGTTGCAGACAGGATGATGACAGCTGCGAACAATATCAGACGTCACAATCACACCATCCATCTCTGTGGATTTTAACGGTAATGACTCGAGAAAGCTGGCGCACATGGAATGACTTGCAAGTTCTGGCAATGCGGCATTGCAATCCTGTTTGTCAGATTTTTCAGGGGAAGTTATTTTGTGATGTAAAAAAAACGAAACACCGGTCATGCGGTGATTAAACACGATGATATTGCACACTGACTCCTAGCGGGATAAAGGCTGGAGGATACACAAGAACAGAGGTGTGGGGGAAGAGTCCAAATGAAAAACATACGCTCCAGTTGCATGACTAAGCCTCCTTGGGCCTGCTGGTTTGGAGAGGGGGAGGATGGGGGTAAGAGGGTGGGTGTCAGGGATTGTGGGGAGCAGGGGGGAGGGAGCTGGGTCAGTCAATAGTGAGGTAAAACGTGTGATGGGAGGGGCTGACTTAAAGGCAAGCAGACAAGCAATCCAGCATAGCACTTTCACTTTGAGCGACTGAGAGACACAGAGTGAGTAGTGGCCAGAGGGAGAGATAGACAAGAGGAAAGGCCAGTGTCTCTCCTTTTTTATCCATTAACCGGTTTCGAGGGAGAAAGGAGTGATTCAAATTAGGTTGTGCAGACAGATTCTAGGTCAGTGGTGAGGAGGAGAAAGGGAAAGAGATATTTTTAAAAAAAACAAACAAAAGCTCACATAGTGAAAAGGCTGCAGCCACTCAGGCTTAAGTGGGGAAATCCAAAGTGGCGTGAGAGGATAAATGAGGCATTTTTTGGGGAAATACCAAAGGAACTCAAAAGGAAGGAACGTATAAGGGATGTCCACAGGAAGACTACGTATCAGGCCGTGAAGGAGAAGAGACACAGCAACGCACTCTGTGTCAAAGCCCTCAAGAAGACCACAGAGGAGGAAACTTTGCCTTTCACAGACTGATACAGAAAGCCATCTGCAGAGTGATTGCTGTCAACAAGAGAAATGGAGAAGTGTCCATTCTTAGAAAGATAAAAAGGATGTCACTGCCAGGTAAGACACGAGAATTAAGAGCGTGTTCATGCCTTTTGGTAAACTTTATTTTGACAGCCTGTCAGAAAATTAAGGAATATTAGAACACATTCTAATGCCTCAATTGAATTTGCTGTGTCACTTCACAGTGTTAAAATGCCTTTTTCCGGTGTCTAAATTCATTTAGACCTGTTGCAACAGAACAGCAAACAACACAAATTGTTTTTTGTTTGCTTGTGTTTTTCTTGCAAATACGTGTATTTTGTAAATGAGGCAGGAAATGATGTAATGTTTCTTCAGAGGCATGCAGTTTGTGAACAAGCTACAAAAAAACCACAGAAAGTTTCCTACAATTATCTGAACGTGTTCTGTCTCTTTCCTCCTCACTCATGCCTCAAACAGTTTTGCTGTTGCTATCACTCTTGACTGTCCAGTGCGGTGGTGGATGTGACTTTGAATGGCAAAGCGTGAAAAACATTCAAATGACTATCGACTCCAATCCGACTGGATTTGTAAGTTACAAAAACTTTTGATTTTATTGAAAATGTTCTGTTGTCTTCCTTTGTTTTTTATTTAGTAAGTGAAAGACATCCTTCTCTGCAGTGCTGATAGTTTCTGCCTGTTTTTGCCTGATAAAATGTATTTACTACACTTTAAGGAATGCAACCGCCCGTTAGATGAGACAAACGTGATCAAAGGTGCGGGCGTGAGCTGTCGGCTCTCCCTTATCTTGACATCTGATAAGATATCAACTCACAAACCGTTTTTTTTTAACAACTCGTGGTCATCAAACATTGTGTAGTAGTACCTCTGTTGGGTTGTTTACACCCCAACCCGCAATGATCAATCACGCATTGTTCTTGCCAAAGTCATAGCTCAGTAGAGTAATCATTACTGTGATTTCTAACTTATTTCATCATCTTTGGGTTTATTCCCACCTTTTTTTTTCTCTTTTCTTTTCTCTTCCAGCGGACAGTATTTCCCAAGGATTACTATGTTGTGCACCGCTACACGAGAAACATGCTATGTGACACTGATCCGGTGAGTTCCTTATCAGAGATAAAAAGGGGAAGTGATGTGCAATAAATTGGCTGTACATCTTAAAGACTGTTTGTTTCTTCAGCAGGATATGATCATTAACCTTTTATGTAATCTCAAAACAGGCCCTGCAACTGCTACCGCCGAGTCTCGCTTGTAACTGAGTAATTAATGTGGTTCTTGTGGTGGTTTGTCACATGTGTTTTGCTCACTCAAACTTAAATTTGGGGTTGTTTTGTTGTTCTGCCTTTTTCGCTGCAGTGCTGTGTGTTCCCGGCTGCAGTAGTCCTCCTGGATTCCTGGCAAGTGCTACTCAGAAACCTTTGGGATGAGCACATAAATCACTCCTTAATCCTCGACCTGAAGCAGACACTGGATAAAATTATAAGAAAGAATAAAAATACAGAGGTGGGGTTTCCTTTTTTAAAATATGTTGTTGTTATACTTTAATATAAGTTTAAAAGACATCAAGGCCAGAATTATCTCTGGTTATTTAACGTGTAATTGATGCATTAATATAATTTTTTGTTTCAAACAGTACTTCATACATTATGTGAAAGCCTCTTACCTTACTTTCTACCATCTCAGAGCTTCATGGATGAGACGGACCTGGCCATGTTCCCCACGTTATCTTCCTCTCCTGAAGAACTCCTCAACCTAACATCAGAACTTTTCAAGCGGTGGCTCGACGTTGGATGCACGGCTCCGATCGAAACTTGCATCCTGCCCACTTTGCCCCCACCTGTCGTGAGGAAGGACTACGGCCCATCGAGGGCCAGACTCTTGACCACCAGAGCTATCAGTGAGGAGGACGGACAGCCTGACAAGCTGATGGACAGTACACAGCACCCATCCAACAGCGGTCCTCCATCCTTTTCGTATTACTCTCCTGTCTGGAGCCCCTTGCTATTCAGACTCTATTGGTGGTTGTTGCCATAGTTACTAAAGAAAAGGATCTTTTTCGATGATGCACACAAAATGCAAGACATTTCCTGGCACTGAATGTTTGTTGTTTTCTTATATCTGTGTGTGTATGTGTGTGTGTGTGTGTGTTTTAATGCAGTAAGCTTTGTTAATATGAAGTGATTTGCACCGGTTGCATTTAATGTCCAAAAATAGTTCACACAGCTATGTTCACTGTCCCAACAGCAACAACTGATATCACACATATACACGTATAGCCATCCCTCTCTGGAGCAAGCTACAAGCCTCCTAGCTACAGCTAGCTATGCTCCTTATGCTAACTAGATAAATGCTGAGCAAGCCAATGCACATAAGCCATCATCTGTCGATGTGGAAATCTGTTTACAATGATTGTTATATAAATGTAAGATAAGTCTATGAGCGTCTACTTTTGTACATAATTGTAAATTAAAACATTTAGATATACACATTGTTAGTTCTTTTTGGTTTAACTTACCAGGGTATGATATCCCCAAAGGTTGTAAGCTATATTTATTGTGTTGTAAGGGAAGGTAACTTTTGAGGTACTTTGCTGGAGAATTTCCATTTTATGGAGGGAAATATTGTAAATCTGGAGTTACTGGTTACTTTACAGATATGATGCAGTGTTACACCAAACAGTAGGTGAATAAAATTAGCATCAATGCATCAAGAGTACTAACTTAATAAAGTTATAATGCATTCAGTACTTATCGTTTTACTAACAATGCTTTTACTTCAGTATAATTTGACCTGTAACACACATGGCATTGCTATTTTTTTTCTTTTTTTTTGCTTCAGTAAACAATCTGAGTATTCCCTCCACCGCTGTTTGTCAGTAAGAACAAGTGCATACTTATACTTTTGTCTGTTCTCCTAATAGAGATTAGATTTTGTTTATGGTTTTGCAATCCGGCAGGACAGAGAGTCCACACACTCGTATGAGCTCAACCATCACTGGCCGGCTCGACTCATTCCCAGTTTTGTAACTCTGATATATAAACTGAAAGATAAGTTGCAGATGAGCGAGGAATGCGCGCCTGATTCCTGAGATGTTCTGACTTCTGTGAAGATTTACGCAAGAAACAAAAGTGCACTATTTGGTGTTAGCACTTGCCCCTGCATGTACACACCCACGCATGTAATGTGCATCATTGTCCTCACAGGATCCTCCTTCAAGTTCCATGATCCTTAAAGTACAGAGGGTTTTTTTTCCCTCCCCTTCTTTCTTTCTTTGGCCACTATGGGAACAGATTTTTGGCATTATTGACCAATTTTTCCACTGAAATTTATGACATAACTTGAATGTTTGGGGCAAAAGTAATACAGCATGAGTACAAAATTGCAAAAGAGTTAGATAATCGTAGAGCTGGAAGACATTTTGGGCAAATTATGCAAAAATTTGGCAGCACAGACATGGAGAAATATTCAAGTATCTGTCTGTAACAGGTACTTGAATATTTCCCCCATGTCCTGCTGCCATGTCTTCCTTACAGTGGTAGTAAAAGGGGCCAGTTTCAGTACCAGCCTGTGCTGCTAAATGACTCACTATAGGAGCATGTCGAAGATCCTGACCTGGGTCAGTACATGACTCCCCCATAATGTGGATATGATCCATGTGATTTCTAAAACAAATGTTCCCCCCAGGAGGGAGAGGAGGGAGGACAGTCATAATCCACCTAACCCCTCCGTGATATCGGGACAAATTAACATTTATGTTGAAGCATTGTAGTTGTGGCAATTTCCGAGACAAATATTTGCAAGTCTGATTTTTCCTGGCAGCGGGGACCCAAGCGCCAGAGCAGCCAGCTGAATTCCCGTAAATGGGGGTGGGAGAGAGAGGGAGAGAGAGGGGAGAGAGAGAGTGAGGCAGCCGGAGAGGGGAGGAGGGGTGACGGTGCAGCGTGTTTAAACCACGTGGCCGCTCCAGCAGCATACCGGAAGTAAGCAAACTGTGCCTCCGCTGCCAAGATGTCTGCGCCCGATGAAGACACGTTTGCCGAGGAAAGAGACGAGATGGAGGAGATGGACGCAGGAGGCAGCGACGACGACGAAGGAGTGGACATGGAGGAGGAAGGAGCGGACGGAGAGGGGGAGAAGAGAGTGTACGTGCCCGGGATTGAGCCGCTACAGCCCGGAGAGGAGCTGGAAATGGACCGCTCCGCGTACCGCATGTACCACGAGTGCCAAACAGGCGAGTTGGAGCCGCTAAAAGTTAGCTGTCATGGCTTTGTAACAACCATGGAGGAGATGCAAGGCGATTTTAACAACTTTGTCTGATTGCTTGTGTTCAGGAGCTCCGTGTTTGAGCTTTGACATCCTGAGAGATGGAGATGGAGACGGCAGGGAGCAGTTCCCTCTGTCCATGCTGGTCTGTGCGGGCACACAGGCGGACACAGCTCTGAGCAACAGGTACAGACATCCACACAACATGAAGACAACTTCATGAGAACGGTGTGATCGAGGCTGTTGTTGTTGTTTTTGTTATTGCTGAGACCAAAACATGGAGCCATCACTGTCACATTGCTGAGATGCTGAGATGGTATCCAGGCAACGAGAAGTAAAGGTGAAAAGCACACATACCCAAGTACAACATACTTAAAGGGCCAGTGGTTACAACTGAGTACCCCTCGCCTCATCCCATTTCAAGCCAATAAGGGACCCTGTGGTGGCTGTGAAAAATGTGAAAGACCACATCAAGAGTTAGTGTTTATTTTGTCCGTTCTGGGCTACTGTAGAAACATGGCAGACTGCGTGGAAGGGGACCCGCTCCCTCTCTACATATAGGGATCATTCAAAGGTAATTAAAACATACTTATAAATGTTATATTAAATTTCTGGAAGTAGATTTGCCGAAATCTCACACACTGGACAGTTTTGACATAGACTACTTTTACTGTACTTGAGTATTTTCTATTACTACAACATACTTCTTCTCCACAACATTTCAGAGGTCCACAGAATAATAATACAAAAGAAGCATCAAGTATTTTTTCTTCCTTCGACCTCTGAGTGTAGTAAACATTTTTTCAATAAACTGAGCACACATATAATAAACTAAATTTTGGGTAAAGTACAAAAGGAAAAGTACACTTCATTTTGTCTCTTTTCCAGTGTAAACAAACTACATACAAACATGTTCAGAGTCGCTGTGCAGTGTGGACTTTGGATGCTGTGCACTTTGGTGAACTCGCATGATTCCCGGCATAGCACTGCCCACCATAGCACTGAAAACACCCGTGCAAGGGTGTGCTTCAGCACTTGCAATTTAGCAAGCAGCAATACCGCACTATTAAAACACTGGGAATGGGAATAATAATTACAGGTGTTGTTTAGCTCGGTTGGTAGAGCAACCGCCCCACGTACGAAGGCTCAGTCCTTGCCGCGGCGGCCCAGGGTTCGAATCTGACCTGTGGCTATTTCCCACATGTCATTCCCTGCCTCTCTCTCCCCACATTCCTGTCAGTCTTCAGCTGTCTCTATCAAATAAAGGTCAAAAAGGCAAAAAAATATGTAAAGAAAAAGTAAAGTAGTGAAACCATAAAGTTACAGCAGAATTGTACTTAAGAACAGTTTTTGAGTAAACAGGTGTGCTAGGTCTACAGTCATTTATTCTAGTTCCTAGATGACATAATTTGAGATATGGTGGTTAAATACTAATTAATTTCTCTCTCTAATTATTAATTAGTTGGTTAATTATTCTTTCACCCCTCAGGGAAAACAACTTGTCTTGATTTCTCTGTCATGAGCTCAAATCTTTCTCAGACTGCCAACACTTATCTTTATAGTAAAAACACATTAAGTTGAAATCTTCAACATTTGTAATGAAACTCTCTGTTACTGTTTTGTTAAAAATAGATGAACAGTTAAGCCACTTTCTTCAACAACTATTTAGACAGTATAGCACATATACGTAGCTCTTTATATTATAATTTTAGGGTATGAACAATGCTAATAGCTGATAAAGGTCATGAATGATATGTGTTTTCCTTACAACACTTTCTCTTTCCTTACCTGAGTGCTTACATGAAGTCTTCAAACAACTGTCACTGTAGCTAGACCTAATACACAGGACAGTATTTTTTGTTTCACTTCTGTTTTGACATCCAGACAACACAGAGCGAGTTGGTTCTTTGCCCTTTAAAGGGGAAAAAAAGATCAAATATTTAATGATAATGATTTTGTGTCATAGCGAAACTTAGCATGCAGAAGCAGATACCAGATACCAGCAGTGGTTTCTGCATTAAAGCTTTACAAACTGTGTAACACTGACACGAGACATGCATAATTTCACTCCTTTGCAGACTTCTCGTCATGCGCATGCACAACCTTCATGGGACAGAGAAAGAAAAAGAGGGAGAAGAAAGCAGCGATGAAGAAAGTGACGACGACGAGGATGACGAAGATAAGAAGCCACAGATGGAGCTGGCCATGATGCCTCACTATGGAGGGATTAACCGCGTCAGAGTATGTTGCCTATCATTTTCTGGGCAGATATAGACGTATATGAACTAAGCCTTTCCTAATAACTGATTTTTGCCTCATAATCTTGCAGGTGACTCGACGTGGAGAGCAGTCATTGGCTGCAGTCTGGTCTGAGAAAGGACAGGTAGAAATATTTGACCTCCAACCTCAGCTGGAAGCCGTGCACAGTGCTGCTGCTATGGCAACTTTTGTCAAGCAGCAGAAAGAAGCCACGGCTCTCTTCAGCTTCTCGGGTCACATGACCGAAGGCTTCGCACTTGATTGGTCTCCTACAGTACCTGGTAGGTGAGGCTTTCACATGGAGTGCAAACCTATTTTGTAACATGAGAGGAACAGTCTGTACGCAATGTGAAGTATCTGTCTCACCCCAACCTCAGAGATTTCTGTATTAATGCCCAATTTAGTCACCAACTTCCACGTTTGCCGGTTGTTTTAGCTTATAAATGAAACAATGCCCAAACATCTTTAAACCCTTTCATGCATCCACATAGAAAAAAACAAAATTCCTCTACTTGGTTTAACTTCTTATTCCATTTAATAGAAACCTGTGTCGTTCTGCTAAGTATGAAACAGCCTGACAGATAAACAAAGCAGGACTCGAATCATAACCTCCTTTTTTAGATGGAAATAATGTAATGGATAGCAGTGTTATAATTATAGAGGCTAAAATGTGCCAAACCACAAAGAAGAAAAGTGGAACAAATTGGGTGTGGTAATCCAGAGGGGGACCCTCGTCATGACTGAGTGTGTGGAAGGTGTTGGCGCAGAATAAAATGGAGAAAAAAAAAAAGAGCGTGCAGGAACAAGAAGAATGGGATCGGAGTCAAATATTTTAAGACTTTATCTAGTAATAACGTAGTAATAACGTAACCGAAAGCCTGTGTATTGATAAAGTTTGTACTTTGTTAACAGGTCGTCTCGTCAGTGGAGACTGCAGAAAGAATATCCATGTGTGGGAGCCACGAGAGGGAGGGACCTCATGGCAGATTGACCAACGGCCTTTCAGCTCCCACACCAAGTCTGTGGAGGATCTGCAGTGGTCACCCACTGAAGCCACGGTATGTTTGTAGGAAAATAGTGATGTAGTGACTGTAGGAGCTGTAGCGTGCAGAACGGTGGCTCATCGTCTAGGATCCTTTCACCACCAAAAGATACGTACACGCCAAGTATTAGACATACATTTTGGGATTTGACATGCCTGGTATGTTTCCTCCTGACCCCTGACCGCAGAGCTGGAGTCACCTCACTGATCCTAAATAGTCCGGATGATTCAAATGTTGAGGGTTCATTTTTCCACAGAGATTAATCACGTCTAACTGGGCTCAGCAGTGCTGTACGGGTGTTTAGATGGAAGAACAGGTTGCGTTGAGGACACGAATGATTGGAATGAACAGACTAAAATATTTAAGTTATACGTTGTCTTAGTGCTGTGGTATGTGGATCCTACAGCCTGATAGTTAGTGGTTACCTTTCTGCTTTTAAGAGTGTACACTGTCTGTGTTTTGTTGGACTCTTGAGACTCAAACTAACTGGTGTTGACTGTAATTTCTCAATCCAGCGAGGAAGCATAAATACAAATTATAAACACGGGAACTACCACACGCTAAAAAGACAGAACACAGAATATTTAAATACAATAGAGGAGATCAATTAAATCGTGTTTCTTGGTTCAAAGCTGAGAGTGTGCTCTCTTTTGTCTGCCGCAGGTTTTTGCATCTTGTTCCGTGGATCAGTCTATTCGTATCTGGGATATCCGCTCCCCGCCCAATTCAATGCTCTCAGCCGACGAAGCTCATTCATCGGACATCAACGTGATCAGCTGGAACAGGAGCGAACCATTCATCCTGTCAGGAGGGGACGACGGGCTTCTGAAAGTATGGGACCTGCGACAGTTTAAGGTAAAAACAAAAAAAAAAACCCAAGAGCAAACAGTTTGATTTACAGATCTGTAATCAGTGGTGTTATTAGAAAGAAAGGTGTTCTATTAAAACTTGTTAATGCATGATGATCCATCGCTGTGTACCACTGCAACAAAGAGCAACAAAACAAACAAGCGCTTATTGTATTACATCACCGGACCATCAACGCCCTCACAGTTTGGCAGCCACGCCTAATTAATAACATTTGTTCCACAGTATGCCTTTTGCACAGTAGTCTGTAATTACACTTTCTGCCTAATACAAGAATCCATTTTAGTTTGCCAAAAAACACTCCTAGATCTGTACAATACTGGCTAACAAATTAGTGTTTGTTGCTTCTGTACTTCAGTCACACCTCTTGTTCTTGTTCCACCCGCAGACTGGTCGGCCCGTGGCCAACTTCAAGCAGCACAGCGCTCCCATCACGTCCGTGGAGTGGAGCCCCGTGGACTCGAGCGTGTTTGCCGCCTCGGGAGCGGATGACGTCGTCAGCCAGTGGGATCTGTCCGTGGAGTCGTGCGACGTGGGAGCCAGGGTCGAGGGGGTGAAGGACCTGCCCCCTCAGCTACTGTTCCTGCACCAGGGTCAGTCGGAGATCAAGGAGATCCACTGGCACCCGCAGATACCCGGCGTGATGATCTCCACGGCTCTGTCGGGATTCAACGTGTTCAGAACAATATCCGTGTAGTGTTTGAGAGCATGTGTGTATGTACAGTGAGTGTGTGTGTGTGTTTGAGGGAGAAACGGACGATTTTTGCATTTACACAAGCAGTACACATTTAATGTGTAATGAGCAATAAACCCTGATGTGTTTAATAATGTACATAACTCAGCTGTGTAGGTAATGTTCTTTTTTGGACATTTATTGGCCAACGTAGGCGCCATATGGTCTCATCTGTATGTTTTACAGATGTGTGAACTATTTTAGGCATTCTCTGTTGCATGCTTAAAATAAAGTTGTTTAAAACAATTCTTCCGTTTTCTGCCGTCATTGTTTTAAAGAGAGATCGGTCTGCAATAATATTATCAGGAAGGTCGATGCTTGGTGAGTCATTTCCAAAGAAAACGAGTCAGAGTCAAGTCTGAATATTTTAAAATCCCAATATGTTTTATTGTTTTTTCACTGTAATCTTTATTAAACCACAGGATAACACGTTTAAACCAGCATTTTTCAACAGATGAGCTCAATGCTCTCTCCCTTTTACAGCATTATGAAATAAAATACTTTTTTCAAAAGCAAGCGTTATACAAGCAAAAAAAAAAAACATGTACAAAAATACACCGCTGGTCCTGATTTACAGTTGACCTTTCAAATCCCATGATTGTCTTAGCATTTTAGCATTACAGTCCAGCCCCACAGCCCTGAAGAAAAGCTTTGGTAACATGCTTAATAACTACAAGATGAAAACAGATCTGAACTCACACTGAGATTTGGCATGTGACAAATTCACAGTAATTAATCATACACAGGATATCTTTGTATTCTGACTCTTTGGAAATAATTTTTAAAGCTTCGACACCAAGAGGAGACAATAAACATGCAATATGAGAAATAACTATTAAGACATTGATATGGCACAGGGTACAATAATGTAAGCATACGGCTTAAGGCACTATAACATAAAGTTCAATGAACACAACAACGCCTGTTGTGTGCATTTTAGATTTTCCACTGAGCATCGGTTTCATAGAAAAGCTTCCAGGTGAATGAAATAAATCAAAGTGCTACAAACCTTTCACCTTTGACGTTGGTTTTTATGATCATAATGACAAATCTTTTGTAAATCTGCATCCGTTACCCTAATAGATAAGACATTAAATGCATTTTCCAGTTGAGCAACATCGTCAAACTTTCAGTGAGTCTTGGAAAATCCAGTTTGCATACTGTTAAAGCCTCCCATTCAAATGATAATGAAATGACGAGATTAGGAAAATACAGTATACTTGATTTACTTGACAGCAAAGAGAAACCATACTGGTCCCCTATAGACCGATTTCATCATCAAACTCATCTTCAAATGTGTAGCCCCGTCCTACTTCCTCCTCTTCCTCCTCCGAATCAGTCTCTGAGTGGCAGCTGTCGACCCTCCTCCTGTCCAATGAGGTGACTCCTTCATACTCTGAGCTATGTGACGAGGCCGGGCTAGGTGGCAAATCTACTTTGTGATTGGTGAACCCGGTTTCACCTCCGCTTACTACGCTCTCACCCCTCGTTGGACTGTGACACGCCAGCTGATCCTCATCCTGGAAGTCAAACCCTTGACCCTCTTCCTCTTCAGACGCTTGGCGAATTATCTCCTCTCGCTTGTCACTGAATCGTACTTTTGGCCGTAAACCCTTTGGCTTGATCCCATTCCCATCTGGTATCCTGCCATCTTCCATCTGGTTGCCATCCAACCCAACCAAGTTCTTCCCGTTCAGCTCGTTCTGTATGTTCACAGACATCTCCGTGGCCCCTTTTCCCGGCTTTGCTGCGACTGAGGAAGTGCCACTTTTGGGACTCAACACAACCTCCTCATTGGAGTCAAGCCCCAAACCGTCCATCACCCCGAGTACATCCCCCAGCATAGACGGGCCTAGGTCCAGGTCCAGGTCCAGGGTGAATGAAGACACTGACTCAGAGTGCTGAAGCTCATTGTTCTGTGGGCTTTCTGGAGCATCTGTATAAAGCTCACTGTGGTCGACCGCAACCTGAGGGTCAGCAGCCGGGGACATCCCTGGACTACCCGAATCTGGGCTGGCTGGGCTGGATGGGCTGGGGCCAAGAGTGGACAGGAAGGAGGTGTCCCCAAAGGCATCACCTCCCCTCCCAATGTGCATGGTGTGGCGAAAGTCACCCAGCGGTGCCGAGATCATGGTAGGGTCCAGGCGGGGGGCCCGGGATGATTTGTGCAGTGGCATGACTGTAAACAAGGACGGCAAGAAGAGGGTGAATTTTTATTTATACATGATAGCGTGAAGATAACATTTATGATAGCAAGCAACCGAAAAACTGGACTCCCAATCCTGCATCCTGATAAGACAGAGCAGCGTCAACACTTCACCATGTTGTGCAACACTGAAGGAAACCAAATGAGCATTTTGGCACTGGTGTGCGGCTGTAAAGGCCATGCTGAGACTTGTACTTGAAACACACTCATGCAACGCTAGCACATACTTTTCTCTACCCTCAGGGGTGTGTGTGTGTGTGTGTGTGTGTGTATGTGGACAAAAACAAGACAGTAACTTTCTGTACTATGAAAAAAAAAGTGAATCTTTGACAATGAAACGGTTTGATGGACATTTCAGCATGTGACAACTCTTGCTGCTCAACATTTTGAGGCTAATAAATACAGTATCTTTACAGTCGGTGGGAGCCAGTATCATGCTGTAAATGTGACCAGGCGTGACAGACACTTTCATAACTATTTCTTTATCAACATCACACCGTGAAAACACATTACAGATTACAGAAATCTCTGTTTTTCTGTGCTTGTGTGTCTGTGTGTGTGAGGGAGGGGAGGGGGCTCACAGGCCTACCCCAACACTCAAGACTTTACAATCATAATTAAAGTACATAATATAGATCATATTAGTTAGATATTACTTATAACTTATATGTAAGACAGAATGAGGACGAGGCTTACACTTAATGGCAAAGCAGTGGCAGCAGCGGATCGTTTGGATCAATGTAAAAGTAATCAATTGACCTGAATGAGCCGAGTCACCGAAAACATTCAACAAGTACTGAAAACTTACTTTAAAGAGTATATTCTGGTGTTTGGTGGGCTCCCTCTTCAGTATCCAACTCTTTCATCTGGCTTTTTTTTTCTTTCTTTCTTTCCTTTTTTTTTTTTTTGCTTTCGCTTCCCTCTCGACTTTTCCCTCGCTCTTTTTCTCGCCGTCGTTTGTCTGTGTGAATTTTCTTTTTCTTTCCAAAGGGATGGGCATGGGGCGAGGAAGTGACGCGACAGTTATTGGGGGAGAGAGCTGGATCAAAGTAGACGTCGACTTTAGCAGACATTGTTAAATATAAACGAGACTAACAGGCAGCGGACTGAATGGACTTTTCACATTATTTAACGTTATCCTATAATTTAAAGCCATCGTTTATAAATAAATCATCGGTGGTAATGTCGATAACTGGACGTTTGTGTGTGTCAGTAATCAGTTAAAAACAAATTGTGGGTGTCATGATGCCAACTTTAATTGCATGTTATTGTGGAAAAATAGAGCTGTAGTCAGGATTTTCACGTACTGACATCATAAATCACACTACTCACAAGTTTATAAAATGTTATATTTGAGAGATAATGCAATTGATATTGTATATTTTTATATTATTTATACTAAATCACATCAAAACTGTCTTAGTTGGTGTCCTGATAATAACTTAAACAGCTGAGCATTTATTTTATTATATTATTTGGATTTTTCATAATTAATTTATGGGGTGCTTTCTAACTTCCACCAGGATCGTTAGTTCCTCTTGCAAACTAATAATAAAAATAATAATAATTTTCTTAAAGGTACAGTGTCCACATTTAAAGGTGGGACAGAATATGGCAAAAGGGGAATAAAATATGTACAACTATGTTTTCATTCTGTATAAACACCTGAAAATAAGAAATATTTATGTTTTTGTTAGCTTAAAATGAGCTGTTAGACACGCTGTGGGTCCTCTTCCGTGGTCTACTCCATGTTGAACCATCATCATCATCATCATCATCACAAATAAAGTTTATTGAACTGAATTGAATTGAATTGAATGTTTCTACAATAGTCCAGAACAGACAAACCAGACTCTGGGTAAGGCGTTTTGTTGTTGTTTTGTTGCAAACACACCTCTGTGACTTGTCTCTCTCTCTTCTCTTTCATACATGTCTTTGTTTTTAATTTTACTTTTATTTTTTGCCTTCAATTAGTGTCTCCCTTGTTTTTGCCATGGCTTCAGAGCCGGGTCATGACAATAGTTTCTCCTCCACGCAAGGAAGGAGAGGGTGAGGTGAATGGGTTGCAATCAGCAACTGCCAACGTGCCACAAAATCCTACACACCGGTCCACTACAGTTGGTCACTGCAGTTTTTAGTAAACTTTACATAAACAGAAGTAAATTTGCAGCTTTTCTTTTGCAGCCATCAATATTTAGGCAGGACATTTTATTTGCTTGTGGCTGAAAATAAACTTCAGCCCACTTCAGTTCATGGCAACAAAGGAACAGGTCATCCAACGATGATGGTTGATGGAGGTATTTAGCTACATAGGCAGTTCTTATTTATTTGATTGCTGGTTCTAGTCTTTTAAACTGAATTAACTGACTTAATTAAGACTTCATCTCTATTTTCCCTCTATTTAATACCATTAAACAGTTCTTGCCAGGAAACAAATGGAAATTACTGACTCATAAAATAAAGCTTTACTGTTTTATTTAGCAACATGAATGTCAAAATGCTTCTTTAGACTCTCTACGTGAGTTTAAAATACTGGAATCAGCCATGTCCAGTTTTTAACTGTTGAATATACATAAAATCCATGAATCTGTGAACTCAGTGGTCACAAGTTCATATATTAAAGACTTTATTCAGGCTGTGGTTATGCTTCACCAGTACACCAAAAACGTTTCATTTTACTTAATTATCATGAAGGGTTTGTCTTGAAGTGGGCTGTAATTATGATGGAATGCAGTCAGTGAAGTTAACCCTCAAGTATTGCACCACTTAGCTGACGACATAACATTTTTTTAAGGGTGTCACTCTGGTGCAATTACCTCACATAGTTATTCACTCATACAACCACTAAAACCTCTTAAAAACAAGTGGAGAAAACTTCAGTGTAGAGATGCTTTTTAAGAGTCCACATTATCCCACTTCCTCCCATGTGTTAAAGAAACAGCAGCACTACCAGACCCCAGGTATTCACACAATGGTCCTGGGTAGTGAGTCATTGTTTGTGAGATTTTGTCACAAATGCTCGACATAGCTGTGTGATGATGTAGCCCGATAAGACAACAATGGAAACAAATTATTCATTCACCCAGGCAAGTATCATTCACTGTGAGAAATGGGCTGGAAATAAAATGAATAACAGTTTCTTTTTTTATTATTTTGAAAGCTACACATCCTGACAGCAGATTATATAATGTACAGAACCCCTCTTACACAGAACCCTTTTTTCCCCAATTTTTTGACATACGTGTACAAATGTATACACACAGAAAGGTATTACAGGCAATACTCCACTGACTGAGTATAAAGAATGGACAGTGTATGTGTGACGTCACCCACTGGTTTCTGTTTTGAAGCTCAAAATCTGTGGTGCTGGCTGCCGCCATGTTGGCAGTCCTGCCTCTTCTGCTTCCCGGCTAATCTAAATATAAGAAGACATGGATCATCAGCAGACCTGAGATGGGTTGAATGACATCTGGGTGCTCAAAGAAGCCATCTGTAACAGCACCTTCCTGTCAATCAGAGCAGCCACGCTGCTAATTATGCATAGCTTTAAGTCTTAATATTATTTGAACGGGTAACTATATACAATAGAACAAAAGGAGCTTACGTTTGTGTTAGTCACATCAGGAAGAGGAAAGGACATGGTAGGTTCCAGGCTCAACCTGGAGTCACAATTCAATCATTTCTTCCAAAAATGTTAGACATTTGTAATATTTTTATATGCTGTAGGAAATTAATATGGTATTTATTTTAAAGTATGTCAATACTAAAAGGCAATACAACACATTTTTCTTTAAGAGAAAACAGAATAAATGAAATTAGTTGTATTAGTCTTTAATCTTCTGCCCCAACATGATTCTATCTTTTAAAAAAAGACACTGTGATCCCTGTTTAATGCTGTTCATGTATTAAACGTATAACAGTTACTCCATACACGCCATGCTCCATGGAGACTTCCAGAGTGTCTGAATGACTTTGGGGGGATCAAGTGTGGGAGAGACTGTCTGACAGGAAATGACTCTGCTCTCTGTAATGCACACACACTCACACAAGGTCACACATCCTGCAGCTGTGTGTTTCACAGGAAGATAAGAAGGGAAATGTATATACCCCGATGACTGTCTAAAATCTGTGAATTATTTTTTTAAAACACAAAGTAAAACCTGTTTGTTTGGGTAAAATGATACATAGGATCATAATGAAGAGTGATATGCTCAGTCATGTTGTCAACACATGGATTAGCAACGTACTATTACTGACTCTGTTCTCACCTTCTCCTCTGTGAGCTGGTACAGGTCCCTCACTTTTAAAAACAAAAATTGCCTCTACACTCTGAACGACCTCATCAATCTGTACGTAACCAGTGAACTGTAACCGTAAGGTCCAGTCGGTCCTGGCTGACCCTGGCCACCCTCTAAACTCTTTTTTTTTACCGTCAGTCTGCAGATACAGTCTGCCAAGCTGCGGGACTAATAGACACAAAAACTCTTTTGTTCCTGCTTCTGCTGTCTTTGGCCTCCTTAATAGCGCCATGTGAGCTGTGCACACAGTTGTTTTGTGGTATGTATTTCTTGTTATTTCACTGGCTGTTTGTGTTATTTATGTTTATTAAATATTACTTTGAACAATTATAAAGATATGTAAAGATTTATAATATTGAGTTAAGTAAAGGTTTATCTATATTCTGACTGCTAACAGGAGCAAATGAGTCTAAAATCATGCCCAGCGTTTAGTCTCCAAGGCATTACAATCCCAATAGTAAGTCAGTAAGTAAGTGAACGGATATTTGATGAAAATATTCCTCTAGGTCGCTGTTTCTCAAACTTTTTACACTGATACTCAGGTCTCCAAGTACCACCATCATAACATTAAAAATAGACATAGCATAGACCAACCTTTTTCAGCTCATTTTACATATGAGGCAGGTTTATTCCTAATAAGATGATTATTTATTGATACACTGCACATCTTCCTTATTATAGTAAGTAAGAGAATTTCGAGTTAGTCATGTAACTCTCTGAATTCATCTGAATTAATCTAATTTTGACCCAAATTTGACACCCGGTTTCATAAACATGTTGATATTTTAATCATTTAAATTTGTTTGGATGGTTAACTTTCTTCTTGGGTCTGATAAACTCAGAACAAATATTTATTCTTTACACAGACTTTAAGCAAACTGTTATAGAGAGTGACATGGTCTATACACAAATTAATGCTGAACTCCTTGTTGAACTTCAATAAACTTTCTTTAAAAGGTAAGTCAGTAAGGGTGGGATTGGTGGGTGTTGGTGGAGCCTGTAATGAGCGGTGCAGAAGGTTGGAGAAGGTGGGAGTGAGCCTTGCCTGTGAGGACACACTCAGGGCAACAAAACAGCGCCGCCCGTAACGTCACTTGACTTGGCCATTTTTAGCTATCTGCCATTTTGTGTGTCCACAGCCTGCTCAAACGAAGTTGGTCGTCAACGTAGAAGGAAGCGAATATGCTGATGTTCAGTTCATATTTTTAATTTGCACCTTTACTCAGCGTATATACACGTTTGATTTGTTTTGATAGGTGGCGTTGTTCGCGGTCGGCTGACTGCTCGTTCCCGGTCATCGGTGTCCGTCTTCATCTTGTTTACCTTGTGCTGTTAACAGGAGAGCTAACGGCTAACGGCGTTAGCCAGACAGCTAGCTCGGCTAGCTTTAAAAACTGAGCTAGCGTTAGCTCCCTGACGCTAACTGTAGAGACTGTGGCGAAATGGCGGCCAACACGACACAAGCAACCCCAACAACTAACTGGTATGTCGCACTTTATTTAGCCACAGAAGAACCGACAACACATTGCGAATAACATTCATGTTATATAACTTAAAACTATAAACTTTACAAGCTATTATGATAAAAAGGTGTCTCGCTACAAGAGCTGTGATAATGGTAGCTCAGCTCAGCTGAAGGTGTGTTGACAAATGTTAGCGAGCTTGGCTACATAACAGAAAGCTAACCTTGTTAGCTATCTGCGTAACGTTTGTCTTCATTAAACCGCGTCCTCAAGTTAAGCTTGTTATCGACGCAGCGGACCGTAATGTTGTTGTTAATAAGGAGCTAACTGTTAGCACAGGCTAATTTAATGCTACATGCGTAGTTCAACGTCAAAATGTCGGGGCATCCACAGGCTAACGCTAACATGGGTAGTTGCTTTGCTTTTAATTAAAACAGCCGTTGGATGTAACCTAGCAACTCAACTGCCGAGAACGTTCTTTTAAACGTATGTAGAGAAACCGTTAACCTTACGCATCAAACCTGTTTTAATCTCAGGATTTAATCAACATAAGTGATTAAAAATGAAATTAAAGCACGATAATAACATTAACACCCTTTATTCATGTTCCCGTGCTGATGACAGGTCCTATGGCGCTGCAGCAGATGGCCAGGTTCACGAAAACCCAGAATGGGAGAAGGCAAGACAAGCTTTAGCTTCCATCAACAAGAGTCAGAGCTCTGCTAAGACTGCACAAGCTAACCGGACCACAGGAGAGGTGTGTTTTTATCCCTTTGTCTCTCTGATCTTTATTTAGACCTGGCACTGAAGTCTGTCTGAGGTAATCTCATCTGAAAAGTATGCAGAAAGAACGTCAAAACAAATCTTAAATCTGATCAAACACATCAAAAAGTGGCATTAGATTAAATGTAGAGAAATTCACACGCATTTAACATAATAAGAAGTACAGCATAGCTCCAAATTAACACTCACAACAACAGTAGTTTGCTGTGAAGTAGCAAGTGTTTGCATGCCGATGTGTAAATTGGGGAGCTCGTCAAATGTGAGTTTTGTATCTTCTTGTAGCATTGTCATTTCTGTCCCTGTTAGATGACCCCCGTCTGTTCTGGATGAAAACACCAATGCTGTTTGTTCATGTTTGTCATTTCAGGCCAGCCAGTTTCAGCCAGCAGCGACTGACACTGCTGCCATTCAGCAGCAGCAGCAACAGCAGCAGTACTATCCATGGTACCAGCAAACTCAGCAGCATTATCCTGGATACACGTACCCCTATAACTACTACTACTCCATGGGTCCAGTAAGTAGAAAAGAATCATCTTCATATCAAAATGTTAATTTAATATAATTTAATACAAATGCAGGGCATTCAAGGCTGTTAGTTGCAAGGCTTGTGCATGCAGATCTCCTTTAAATAATAATAATCTGATGGTGAGAGATTGTACAATCACAAGGTTGTAACAACCACATTGGGTTGCTCTGAATTTCCAGTATGGAGCTGCATATCCACCAAATCAGTATGGTGTACCTCCGGGGCCTTACCCAGGAACTCCAACCTCTAATGGACAGGTACATAGTAAGAAGTTTGGTGTTTATGTCACCTGGAAAAAGTAGAATTAATTTTGTAAACATTTGGTGATCTTGATGTCCAGTGTGATGCATGCAAGGGATTTCTGTAGTTAGTGTATTTCTGTGTTCTGGTTCATTATTTTTCTTCAAAAGGTTTTTGTTCTGTTAAAATAGCTTTTTTCCTCTCTGTGTGTTTGTAGCCTCCTCCAGTGCCTGGGATGGAAGACCAGTCCCCGAGCTACCCATCTCAGCCACAACCTCCTCCCCCTGCCACACCCCAGCCACCCCAGAGCCCAACCACCTCAGAGAATCCCCCTCCTCCTCCACCCCCACCTATTCCTCCTCCACCCAACTCCCAGTACCCCCCTCCACCAACACAAAATGCTTACAGTGCCAATAACTCCATGCCATACCCACCTGGCGACCCCAACCAAATGCAGGTTTACAATCATTCCCAGGGACGGCCCAGCTACGGACAGGGCTTCCAGGCCCAGAACACCTACCAGCCCTCTCAGAATACCTCCCAGCAGCAACAGCAGCCTGGCCAGTATGTACCGGGGCTTGGCAGAGGAGAGGCCAACAAGAACAAGAACCAAAAACAAGGACAGCAACTGTGGCACCGCATGAAACGTAAGAGTTACTCTTTTGTGAGACCGCTAACTAAATGCATCACGTTTTTTCAACTGAATTACTCGTGACAGTTCAATGTAGGTATCATTGTTTTGTTTTTTTTTGCAGCTTATACATTTGTCATCCTTAGTACTACAAATTTGCATTTGAGTTCAGAAATTTCAAATATAACTTAATAACATTTTATGATCAGAAAGTAAGAATATTGATGTATTGAAGGTCATACAGAGCGACAAAGTCGTGCTGCCCTGTACATGCCAGAAAAAATGCAGAACCAAGATTGTTGTTGTGAGAGAGAGAGAGGAGGGCAGAGAGCATCTCGGTACCAGGAGCTCTCTTGCACGGCAATGTGGACAGGCAGGTGTTTCATTTGCTAAAAGCTGGCACACAATCTGAGAGCTCTGTGTCTGATTACGGACATTTTATCACTATAAAAAGGCGTTAAGTACAGGATGGGGTTGTTGATGAAATGTTGTGTTTTTATTCTGAATACAGACCATTTGTATTCTAGTAGTCTGTGTTGTACGGCCTGCAATCTGAAGAAGAAAATACTTTATTCTGAAAAGTTTTGTTCTTCTGTATTTGAGTTTGGTTCCTACAAACCAAAGTGGTGATTTAGTGAGTTATACAAGGTTGAACATAAAGAAAACTCAAATCTGGGTGTTGTAGGATTTAGAACAATGTCGATTAGTCATACAAAGTGTTCCTCTGTTAATTGTTTCTTAAATGTGTGTAATTGTATCCTTTTTACATATCCCACAGAGGCACCTGGGGCAGCTGCTGTGAAGTTCAATATTCCCAAGAGGCCTTATCAGGTTCAGTGTTCTCCAATTTCCAATCAGACATATCCTCCAGGCGAGCAGCCCTCAGGAGCTCCTTCCTCACCAGCTAGTGCTAGTGCTGCTCCCAGTGGTGCTCAGACACGGTGAGAACTGGCCTGCCTCCACTGATTCCCTGTTGTTGTTGTTGTTGTTGTTTTTAAATATGTGAAATATATGTTGACGAAAAATGTTTTCTCTCTCCAGGCCCCAGGACTGGCCTCAAGCCATGAAGGAATATGTGCAACGCTGTTTTACAGCCTGTGAGACAGAGGAGGACAAAGATCGCACAGAGAAGGTGCTGAAAGAAGTTCTGCAGGACCGGTTAAAGGATGGTTCTGCATACACCATTGATTGGACCCGTGAGCCATTGCCAGAGTAAGTTTAGTAGTTGATTTATTAGTGTTTGTCTGGTGCACATATTGTCATCTGAGCTTCGACATTTCTTCAAGCTGCTGCACATATGCATTGCAGATTAAACAGACGTCTTTTTACTACATTTTAATGTGAATTCTGGGTTTGTTCTACTGAAACAAACTTAATTGCTCCATGTCTTTGCTCTGAGTAGTTGTGGACTCCTCTGACTTATTGATAGTGCTGCCTGCAGGTTGATCACATGTTAAGATTTCTGTCTTTGTTTTTTTCCTTCTTTTGTAGACTAAAGGTCAAGCAGTCTCGCTGGGAAGCTGTTCCACCCCAGAGGACATCAGATGGCTCAATTAGCCGTGGTGGAAGCACAGCAGCTGCAGCGTCCAGAGGCAGGGGAGGTGGACACAGATTGGGCCATTACAGGAATATATTCTCTCAAAGGAGTCCATCTTCTAGTTCCTCCCGTTCCTCCTCCCGCTCCCCATCCCCTTCCCACGGCAGACACAGAGACCGCAGCAACCAAAGGCATAGACGAAGGTAAGAAGCCATTTTCCCTCTGTCTTTTTGGTTACTCTTGACGTCCTGTGTGATTCCTTTTTTGAAGTGTCTCATGTCTCTGTGCTCTCAGTGATTCTGGCTCACAGTCAGACAGCAGCATTTCCAGTGACCTCAGACCCCAGCTCTCACGACGTCAGAGAGGAGCACGCGGTCGTGGTAATGACAGGGATAGAGGACGTGGAGGTGGAGAGAGAGGACGTGGAAGAGGAGGAAAAGCCAACAGAGGAAGGCGGTAAATTAATTAATGTTATTACAGAAATTACACTAATCAGTCCGCTACTTTTCACATTGAAACAGAGAAAAAGATGTTTGTTTCTTTTACTGCATTATGCCACAAGGATAGTTTGTAAATTACTCTTTACCTTATTCTTCCAGAAACATGGAAGATTCTAATTCAGCTGTTGGAAAAAAGAGGAAAGGTGGCAACGCTGGCCTCGATTTCCATGACCCCAACAGAGAAGCCAAGAAGCAGAGCAGAGCAGCTCGTTTTCACAAGCAGCTTCGCTCCGAGCCGCTGATCCTCTCCATCAACGCGCTCGACTTACCTGATGGAACACAGGAGGGCCTCAGCTGGGAAGACTGTCCCATCGTGGGAACATGCCAGGACATCACCAAGTCCTACCTGAGGCTCACCTGTGCTCCTGACCCCTCCACTGTGCGCCCTGTGCATGTAAGTTGAACTCAGTCATCACTTTAGTGGTGCAGTCCTGAGAAGATGTTATTGATGACCGTTATTGTCTGAGAAATGCGGAATAGAATCAGTTCCGAGCTAAGATAAGAAGGGGTATGATGTGATCTTTGGGTATATTTATATCTCCTAGGTAACATAGACATCCAGACCTTGATCTCTGTCTGAACTTGTTTTAACTAGGTCCTGAGAAAATCTTTGTTAGCTGTGAAAGCCCACTGGAAAAGCCACCAGGACTACCTTTATGCCTGCGAACAGATGAAGTCCATACGACAGGACCTCACGGTCAGTTATCTCCATGTTTCATTTGTTTTTCTTTGTCTTTTTACACTTAGTTTATTTTTTTTGTTCTTTAAATGTTTTTTTTAAATGTTTATTTCTTCCGTCATTATCCAGGTCCAGGGAGTTCGTACTGATTTCACAGTCGAAGTGTATGAGTGTCATGCACGCATTGCTCTAGAAAAGGTGAGTCTGTTCTTTGAATTAGCTTAAACTGATAATACTACTATAATACTAACTGAATGTTTATTGTCTTCAGGGAGACCATGAAGAGTTCAACCAGTGCCAGACCCAGCTGAAGGCCCTGTATAAGGACAATCCCTCAGAGAACATTGGAGAGTTCACAGCATATAGACTGCTGTATTACATCTTCACTAAAAACTCTGGAGGTACACTCTCATTGTTCTATTTTGGGTCACTGTTATGCACACGTTCCACAGCTTCTTCCTCTTTTTAACCTCTGCCATTCGTCTTTCCCTCCAGATCTGACCACTGAGTTGGTGTATTTGACCCCGGCACTGCGGGCGGATGTGTGTGTGGCTCATGCTCTTGCTCTCCGTGCAGCCTGGGCATTAGGAAACTACCGCCGCTTCTTTAAGCTGTACCTGGAAGCACCGCGCATGGCTTCATACCTCATTGACAAGTTTGTAGAGAGGGAAAGAAAGGCTGCACTTCGGGCCATGGTCAAAACGTAAGTGAGGTTCCAGAAGGGCTTGTTTACAAATGTTAGATTTTTTTTTATAACTTGTATACTGATGTCCATCTCTGCTTCTTCTGTTTGCAGATTCAGACCCGACTTGCCAGTGCAGTATGTGCAGTCCAATCTGGGCTTCTCTTGTTTAGACTCCTGTATGGCCTTTCTTACTGGCCTAGGTGTCACCTTTCTACTCTCTGACCCCCAAAAGATAGACTGCAAAGCCAGCACAGCCTTTCTGGCTGCCTCCTGAGGGGGTGGGTGGGTGTAGCACCATGAAGGGAGATGTTAGGGGACCATCATGGATCCTTACATATACAATGCACTGCACTTCAGACACCTCTGCCAGTTGAGATAGTGTAGCAGACTAACAACTATTGAAGCCCACATAGAAAGATACATGTAGACTCCTGAGATTCAGATTACAGAAGGCAGATGTAAATTTCTGACATGCAGATAAGAACTGTTTTTAAAGAGTCTGCACACACTGGTACTCAAATATTGTAGGATAGCCTCATCCCCAAGATATGTCTCACTATATTTATAATGCCAGAAAAGTGAGAGGACAGTTTAGATTTGGGATTATCATGTAATCTCAGCACTTGAAGGCAAAGAAGTCACAGAACCAGGTCAGGGAGGCAGTCATCCTCATGGTTCCTGTTCCTTTACCACCAACAGATGTCAAAGCTAACAGTGTTCTGTCATGTTTTTTCCTTCCTCAAGTCAACAGCTCCAAGACCTGAAGTTTCAAGCCTTGTCAACCAAAAAGGAAATACAAGTCATTCATCCAGCTGTGTGTTGAACGTCAAGCCTACAGAGTCTGGTCAACTTTCGATTTCCCTCTTAGAGACTGTGAGACAGCGAGGTGAGACGATGCCAGCAGTTTGTCTGAAAGAAGAAGAAGAAGAAGAAGATGGTTTGTATGTCCTGCTCTGCACCCGGTTTCCTCAAGGTATCTACAGTTGGCTGTCCGTCCCGTCCCGTTCCCTTTCCCCAGTCGCAAGGCCTCTTAAAGCGATGGACTGAAGCCTTGTTCCTGATTTAATTAGTTAGATGAGCATTGACTTTGTGTCTGAAGGAGAGTGTCATTCGTCAAGGTGATCTCCTCGCTCCTCCATATCCTCGAAGCCGAGCTCCATCTCCAAATCCAAAGCAGAGAGGAAATCTGCTTCATCCACAAGCTGAAGTCCTGCCAGCACCTGGTATCCAGCACAACCCGATCAACCCAGCAATGTGCAGCGACAAAGCCTGTCTTTCATCCACGTCTTAACCGTACCAGCTGTTATTCAAAAGAAACAGAGGCAGCCGAGCTGCAGTCTTCGAATACGGCTGAGAGCGGGAAAGCTGCTGCTTCACGAAGGAACGACGAGTGGTTTGTATGCTACATCTGGCTCTGGTGTTTGCAAGGCTGGTAAGCGAAGGGGACTTCTCTGGAAGGAGGTGGATGACGTTTACAACAGAGATGTAGCCTCATTTCTTCTGTGAAATGATTCATGTCTTGTGTTTTTGGCAGCAGCAGTACTGGTCTTAACCTCAACAAAAGGAAAAAGAATTATGGCGCTGCAGAGCAGATTTTGTTTGAAAACTTGCAGGTTGATACTGGAAAGATGAATTAAGTATCATTAAAACAATTTACAACATCCTAAAGTCCAAAGAATTGAGTCAGTGAGATCGTGTAAATTTTACTGCACAGATGCACACTGCTGTCCTGTCAGACGGTAAAGTATTTATATCAAAACCAATTTTAAACTGACAGTAAAATGATAAAAGAGGAAGATGCAATACTTTTACTACAGACTTAAATGTCCATTAAGACATCTTTAAACAAAATAAAAGTTTCTCTCTGACAGTGGAGGTGTAGTCAAGTTCACTGGTTCAAGAAGTAACTTAGGTGGTGATGCATGCGGTCTTAGATGATAATTGGGGAAAAAATCTGTAGTACGATACTTAAAATGGAAATTGGGCTGCTGTAAAATGTCAGGACACGACCAACAGAACCTTTAATCCACTTTCCACCATATCCTATCATTTCCTTTTGTAGAATAAAACATTTCCGCATAATTTTCTTTTTATTTCGACAGTATTACTTCTCACTGTAGAAATGTTGAGCCTGAGGTATTTAAGACTGTGGCGTAACTGACCAGTACTCGCGAGGATGCAGGCTTGCTGTACAATCGACATGTTTACTCGTCTACACGGTATATTTTTGTAAATATTGTACGATACTGCTGTGATTTCTTTTCGATTAGTGCATAGCGTAGGATCTTTCTTTTGTTCACACATGGGTAAGTGTGATGTTTGTTTTTTGTTCCCTGGGTTTCTTAGACGATTTGTGAATATGTAAACTTCAGTCTGGCTTGTGTTCTGTCTTCATCATCACCACCACCACGGTGGATGTAGTGGTTGGAGTTGATGATGATTGGCAGTTTCCAGGGCTAGCTCCTCCCCGTACAGCCTGAAAACATTAGTGCAGGCTCTTGAACCAAATTTTGGCGAGATGTCATGCTCAGTTTCCAGTGACATGAATAATTTGGTCCCTTCAGGCAGTCGCTCGCCTGTATTGTGTTGGCAGATTGTTCCATACAAAGCTGGTAGACATTCAGCGGGAAATGGGACCACCGCTGCCAGACGCATGTATCGTTTGGCAGCCTCCAACAAAAAAAGGACAAATATCCATCATGTCGACACTTTTGTAAACTTGGATTTGTTCTGCAAACTGTTGATTATTTCTGCAAGCGTTTTGTAATGACAATGATCTCAACATGTTTTCTTTCTTCCCCTCCCTCCTTCATTTACCTGATTCCCCCTCCCCTCTCCTCTTTTGCTATTCCTTCCCCTCACTCCCTAAACCTCTCTCTCACACACCACCAGACTTCTCATCCTTCAGCTCGTAGTCCTGCTGCATTGCAGGAGCACACGGAGCGATGATAAGTGGGCGAACCACCTCCAGACGCCAGCCGGAGAGGGTGAATTGTGAGCAATCCAAGTCTCTTGGTTTGACCCACTACAGTTGAAGCCATACAGCTGATTTTTAAAACAAATAATAAAAATACATGGGAGCCTCACAAAAATGAAATGTGGAAACATTTTGATGTGCTGCTAATGTGATTTGCTGCTAACCCAAATATTTAAAGTCTTTCTGTGCAACAAGATACCTGTTTAGTTTTTAAAACAATGTTTGATGATTGAAGTCGCCATGTACTGTGGTCTGTGTGTCCAGACGCGTTAACGTTTTTTAAAATCTTGCGCCTACACTTCACGTCCAAGATTTGACATTTAGGTTTGGTTCCTTTCCATTTATTTAAACTTGTGGATGATTTGGATTGTGCTTGCTAAATTGACGGACCTGCGTGAGTCAGTTGCAGTAGAGACTTGATGTGAGAGTTCATATAAAATGTGTCTGGACATACAGAACATGTTATCGTCAAAAATTCACCTACACTTAGTAATTTTTTGTTTTGTTTTACTACGATGCAGTCGTCTTTAGGTAAAGTTTCTTATTTAATTAGTGCTGGTGTGTGCTCCCATGCATATGTGATGAGCTCGACTGATTGTTTTCTGCCTTCTGGTTTGTGTAAACATAATTTTTTTTTTTCTAAACACATGGTTCACGTGTGTACATGTGATGTCTCAGGTTTTCAGCGTTGAAATGGCGCAGGATGTTTGCTTTGTTTATTTTTTTCTTTCTTTTTTTTTTTTTGTAATAGAAAATTCACCCCAGACAACTAACAATACATATTTTCATTTTGAATGCTTGTTTTTTTTCCCTCCCTCTCTCTGATGCCTGAGTCATGTTTTCAGTATTTTTTGCTCCCATGTTACTCTATACCTCCATCAGTCCTTGTAACTCCTTCCTGGATATTTGACACTGGAACAGCTCCCACATCCTCCCCTCCCCTCAGCCGTGTTCATTTCCCGCTCCTTCCTTTTTAACTTGTCTTCATTTGAATTTGTCTCTTCTCACTTTCTCTTATTTCCTCTCCCTGCATGCTGTCCTCACCTCCTCCTGTCCCCGTCCTCCCTCTCTCTCTCTCTCTCCCCTCGACAAATCTCTGAACAGTATTTGTTCTCTTCTCATTCTTATCGTTCTCCTTTTTATGTTGAGTATGTTTGTGACTGTTTGCCCCTGTGCAACTTAAGTCACTCTCACTAGTAAGTATTGTATCGCGTCTGCAATGCTTTAATAGTTTATGTTGCAGCTCACTAACAACTGAAGCTGAAGTTTATCTGCAATGACTCCTCCCTATCCCCCATGCCTCGACAGATCTGACATGATAAACTGCCATTTTGTAAATATTGTGTACATATTTTGAAAAAAAAATCTAATAAAATTGAAGTATAAAGGGCACCCATTGTTGTTTTTGAATCATGCAGCACAGACTGGGAGAATAAATAGAGACGAGTGGATGAGCAGTTACAGATCACACAGAATCTCACAGAGTCGAGTTTTTCATGGACAGTTTATTGTGAAATGTCATAAATATGAGTGAGAGGCATCTGTGACACTATTAGAGGTTTTTCTTGACAAAGTGAAGTCATTTCCTTCATGGAGCTACATTTGAGATTTTTGTATGAGCCGACACATTTGAAGCATAAATCGAGGAGCAGTTGGAAAAGAAGAGTTCCATGAAGTTAGAAAGACATTAAAGATGAAACTACAGGAAAGAGGATAGAAAAGAAACAATAAGAGATTAATGCAGAAGATATAAATGTGTAAAACTCATGCAAGCAGTTAAAACGAAGGATAATTTAAGCAAATAGGAAAGTTTGAAAGATGAAAGCTTTTTACAGAAAGTGCTTTGAAAGTAAAGAAACTAAGACTAACCAATGAAAGCATCAAATATAATAATGCGTTATTTATTTTACTTAATGTAGCTCAAGATCATATCTATTAAGCCATATATATATATATCAGAAGTTATAAAATATGCATGTTACTTTGACAGTAAATCTAATTACAAGATCTGCTGGAAAAGTCATTATTAGTCAACATTTTTATCATTTAAGATAAATAAATTAATTATAGTATGAATAAATAAAGCTACATATAGATCAAGTCTACAGTTGCGTAATTGATCTTGTCCACAAAATAAGTATATTCATGAAGCTTTCAGTTAGCTGTCCAGTTAGAGAAAAATAAACTATATAGAGCTGAAGATGGAGGAGAAAAAATTGCAGCTATATAAATAAATAAAGACAGGGAGAAAACTACCACACTATCAGACAGAAGAGCAAAGGGGAGTAAGAAAGTTATAAGCAAAGGTTACAGAGAATCAGCAAGAAAAGATGAAAGTTAAAGAGCAGAAAAGGTTTAAAATCTTTAAAAGAGGTCTTATATTGATAGAGCTACACCTACTAACTAAGAAAAGAATGAAATCAGAAGGAAACAGAAAAGACAGACTGAGGCTGAATTTCATGCACATGAATCTGTGTTTTCTGCAGAGAAGGACAGAAGAGGGAAAAAGGAAGTGAGCTGACAAGGAAGAATGCACTGAAATTAGAAAAGAAATACAAGTCGGAAACAGTGAACAGAGAAAAGAAAAAGAAGAAAAGGGGCTGCTTCAGTTTCTCTACCGCTCCTGATGGAAATTATAATTTAGCATCAAATTTCATGGCCAGTGAACCACAAACAGAGAAAACATTCACAGACACAGCGAGTAATAAGACATGGAAAAATAAAAAATAAAAAGATTGGAAAAAGTTACGAATCAATGAAGGACAGAAGAGGAGGAGAAAGAGAAAAAACAAGTTTTATTTAGAGGTAAACATCAAACACAGCAGAGAAAAAGAGTGCAGAAGCAAAAGACAAAACCAGGAAGAAATTATAGATACAAGTCAGGAAGGCATTCAACAGATCGGAGTGAGGGAGGAGAGAAAAGATGAGAGCAAAGAGGGAAATAAAGGAGAGGAGTTTGAAAAGAATACTTGAACTCTTACACATAAAGATGGGAGTTTGTGTAGTACAGCCTGCAACAGCTCGCAGCTGTCACGCTGTTTAACTGAGTAAATGTCAGTTTAATTTACTGCCCACGTTAAGTCATTAAGGACAAAAATGTCCACTTCCAGAAAACTGCTACAAAAACGTAAACAACTTCAGCCCTGCTCAAAACTACCAAACATTCAATCATTTTTTTTAACCCTTTAAATGCCAGTTTGATCACTTGACGTCACTGTCAAACCACAAACAATGAGTTATTGTTAAAAAAAAAAAAAAAGTGTTAGAAAAACTAAATAATGTTTGAGTGTTTGGTAGTTTTGAGCAGGGCTGAAGATTTAAGAGATTTATGCAGAAAAAAAACATCAACTTTTTATAGCAGTTTTTTTTCAGACATTTAGGAAAAATGTCCACAGTGACTGACGCGCGAGAAAAAGGAAACCATCCCTGGAGAAATAACCGAGCCATCGGGCTCACCAGGTGGTGAGGTACGGAGCCGCGGAGACAGAAACTATGTTAGTCAGGGTGCAGAATACAGGGTTAATAATGACAGCCGTATTAAAAGCTACAAATGTATGAGAGGTAGATTGTTAGAAAAAAAAAACAAGAAGAAAAAAAAACAGACAAACATTAGTTCTGTGTTTGTGATAATGATACCAGTGTCACAGCTGTCTCTCAGTCAAGCGGGTAACCTCACTCAGATGCTCACACACGCACGCGCGCGCGCACACACACACACACACACACACTCAAACAGAGGTTTAGTAATCAAAAATAAGTCATTTAACGTTGTACAAAATGCTCTTTTTTTGTACAGTTTGACCCGTGATGAAAAATCCAGATACCACTCACAGAAATCACTCTCACAGTATTTTATCACCGTCTGCAGTGTGAGTCGTCTACCAGCTTCAGTACTCTTTAAATTCAGGAAAACAATTAAGCATCTGTCAGCCGTATATATATATTACATAACATCCTCTTCCAGGTGCTAGGTATTCATCAGTAGAACGGGCGGTAAACGGGTCCTACAGTATTTACAACGTCAGTCCGTTTAGCCTCTCGAAGGAGAGGTTGCGATGGAGACAGGAGGAGGTGGGAAAAAAAACCCACCCTTCCTAAGTTTAAGGATCTCATCATCTGTCCTGCAGCGTCCATGGATCGGTCAGTCTCAAGAGTTCAAGAGAGAGACGTCTTTACCTCCACCCGCCAGCAGCCGGGGCGGCTCAGTATGGGGTGAAGCGGTTATATCCTCCTCTGTACAAACTGGCCTGTTGACAGAAGCAGTACGCCATGTGTGAGCAGAGACCGTCGTGTTAACGTGAAACAAGATAGCTCACACGCAGCTGTGTGTGTGTGTGTGTGGGGGACTCACCATTGTACCAACTCCATATGTTGTTGTTGGTCCAACTGAGTGGTGATAGGGGTCTGCAGCTGTGGCGTAAACTCGTCCGTATCTGTTCAGGAACATCAGAAGTAGATGTGAACGTCAACGGACGGAGCTAAGATTTCTCACCAGAGGCAAAAGCTGATTTGCGATGCTGCCGTAGAGCCCATAGCACACCAATCAAAGATTCTCCAACAAGAGGGAACATTTTAAAGCTGGTACATCGATCAAACAAATCCAAACCAATCAGCTGACTAAGAAACAACCTCAAAATGGAGAAAAACAGAGGATATCTACTGCTCTACTCTGATTTAGAGACATTCCTCGCAGCGTTCCTTGTACACTTGTTTTTAAAAGTCTTCAAGCATGCAAGAAATATCACATATCTGGATATATCTACTAGAGGGACTGCACCTCTCATTTATTGCTGATACCTGCTTGCGTTGCTCTGAATACGTGCACTGTTGGGGTAATTGTCTTCATTAAACGCCAACTGAACATGTTGAATCTGAAACAAAGGCAGCCAGCTGTGGCACATCTGTGTTTGTTGGAGAATGTTTGATTGGTGTACCGTGACCGTAAGAAACACGAGAGGATGGCGCTGTGGGGTGTTTTTCTGCCTACCCGTCACTGTAGGTCGCTGTGGCAGCAGACGGCGATTGAGCCACTCTGTAAGCTGCAGGATAACCACCCTGCACCGAGGAAAAATAAAAATAAATGAGCCACAGCTCTTTAAAATGACTTCAGGAGGAAATGTGCGAGAATTGTGAAGCCACTCACATAGACCTCAGCTCCGTACAGTCCATCCTGATACACCACCCTGATGAAAGTGAGTAAATACAAATATGAAATGGTTTGGCTGTGATTAACGTGGTTGAAGAATAGGTAACTGAACATGGAGGCTTACCCGGGGTAGGCCGGCACAGCAGCAGGCGTGGCTGCGGCAGAGCGAATCGTGTTGTAGACGGCGCGGCCTCGACCGCGCAGCGCAGAGCCTCGGTAGGCCAAGGTGGGAGTAGCTACAGGGTATGGAAAACTGGCAACTAAAGAAACAGAGAAGTGTTAGAAAGAGGGAGCAACCGTCTGGTAACAATAACAGATGAGTGTTGCAGATTTACCTGTGTAGAGTTCAGGTGCGTACATCGCCCCCATGACAGGATTGATCTTCCATCCAGAAGCTTCACAAAGAGAGAAAAATCACAGTTAGTTTGTCTTCCATCAGATACGCCTCCCAGGTTCCAGCGTTACCAGCCTTACTTGAAAGTTCACCGTTCACAAGAGGCGTCTGGGGCTTCTTGGTCACCACTCTTGCGGTGGCATTGTTAACCTGAGGAGACACAGAACAGGACAGAGGCAACGATGAAGGAGAATCATGCAGGATGTTAAAGTGGAAACCTACAGATAGCAGGAGGCTACTCCCTCACCTCGATCTTCCTCCCTTCCACAATTGTCCCGTTCAGCTTTTCTCTCGCCCGGTCAGCCTCAGTTGCGCTCTCGAAGGTGACAAACCCAAAGCCCTGTGTTCACACGGACATTTGTTGGTTTTTATTCTGTTTTTGTTCATTAAAAATATTTTAAAAATTTGATTAGACGACTGTGATGCTCACCTTTGACCCCCTCTCATTGAAGATAATCTCTACATCAAGGATCTTGCCAAATTGCTAAAAAAAAAAAAAAAGTCAGAATATAATGTTTATTTAACACGGAGGAGATGATTTAATATAATTGTATGAATGCATAGTGATGATTTAAGTTCATACACCAAACATCTGGCGGAGGTCTGGGTCTCTGAAGCGGAACGGGATGTTGGAGACGTGGAGGCGTTTCGGTTGGGCCTTACCTGACCCCTCCTCATCACTTCCACTTCCTGCTCCGCCCCCTGATGACACCGACACGCTCAGAGACTGGGGGTCAGAGGTCACAGGGGCCAAAGCATCCTCCTGACAGTGATAAAGTATGAAAACACAAGAAGGAGGAGGAAGAGGAGGAGGAAAAGAGGAAGCGAGCACATGGATAGAAGAAGGATGGACGAGAAGGAACAAACAAAAACAGAAAGATGGAAAACAAAAGATGGAAAAAAGAAAGAGCATGAATGAGATGAGAGTAGGTGTGAAGAAAAAAACAGGGAGAGGGCATCAGTAGGAAAGCAAAGAAGGAAAGGGGAGGGAAGAGATCATCAGAAACCAAATTCAGCAACGTCTTACTCTGTTTGTGTAAAACTTAAGAGTTGCGTAAGCATCACATGGCATTAGGCAAAGATCAGGTTCATGAAGTCAAGTGATTCAAACCAAAGTTCAAAGAGCATTCAGCAACCAGTGATCCCTCTCAGGCAGATGTGAGGAGGCATGAAAAGGGCTCCATTTTAGTGAGGCGTCTTTGAACACATGCCTGTCGGAGAGTATGGAGTCTAAATATTACATATCTGACACTAAATCTACTTATGCTCACTCAAGCTGTGGCAAAGAGAGTTAAAGAAAGTTTAAGCTCCCCTGAAAAACAACAAGGAAAACATGGGAATTTAGTGCCTTATAAGTATCATCATATTATCAGTAAGAATCTGGAAATTACATCGAAAACTACGGTAACATTTAATTAAAATTGCCCCATGCAGAAAGATTCAAGGCCTAAATGTGCCAAAACCAAAAACATTCACTATCCCACAATGCACCACGATGCTAGTGTGTGCATGTATGTGCGTGTACGGGTAATGAATAAATACATAAATGTTAAATATATGTTTTAAGACAAATGAATGAGTCCAAACAAGAAAATGAGAGTGGGGAAAAAAAAAAAGTCTGCAAGAAAAACAAAATTGCAGTGAGCGTTTAGCAGTGAGAGCAAGAGGAGGAGCAGAGCGCATTGGAAAGAAATAAAGAACAAACAAAAAAAAAAAAAAGCCAAAAATTGCCGGAGAAATATTGATGTGTGAAACAAATTGCAGTCCTTTAATGTGAAGACTTGAGTATTAGCATTCTAGTACCAAGAGGCAGAGAGTGGGAAAAGGCCTCAGTGCAGCGGTGAAGAGTAAAATTAAACCAAAGTAAACAAGGCAAAGAAGGTGCGCAAAAAGCTTGGAAAGGAAGAGGGATGGGGAGGGGGCAGAGATCAAAACTGAACGTTCCACAAGGGTCAGTCTGGGGGGGTCACGGTGCTGCTTTTCTGCCAAGGGTTAAAGGTCATTTGAAAAGGGGCATAATTAATAAGTTGGGGATAGACAGAGAAAGGGTGGACACATTCACACGGGGGAGTGTTTAACAAACATAAACGCACACAGGCCACTGGATTACGCTACGCTGGCTTGCCACGGCTAACTACTGTAGATCGACATCACGTCCACACACACGCGCACACACACACATACACACACACACCGCAGACAGGCTACAGTGGAGGGGGAAGTGGGAGACAGGGACAGAGGGTTGAGTTGGGTGGTGGTGTCATGTCACGATGCAGAAATGTGTTTCTGGACCTGAGCGATATTTCAGAGAGGGCAAAGGGGGTCATCTGGTCAGCCTCCCCCTTTGACCCCCTCCCTCCATGGCGACGTCTCAACTTTCTCCGAAAATCAGCACGGACCCAAGTATGTCAGGGGCTCTAGTAATAAAATATATAGATGGGGCCACAAAATACCATTTATGAGAGGAGGAAGAGAGATGTGCTGCAGCAGGACACAGAGTTTAGCTGCCTCACAGATCAGACTAAACACCTCTGTCCTTATAAAAGATGTTTTCATGCCTGAAGGAGATTTGAGGTCATATTTTAACTCCACTCCAAAAAATAGTAAGAGTTATTTCTGTATAAATGGAGCCCTAAAACCGTATTCTCTTATATTTCAACCTGTTTTCAAATGAAATCGTGTTTTTAATGAATTCTCCAGAAATGTCGAACGACGTGCTCAAACAAGCCATCTGTAACAGCACCTGCCAGTCAGTCAAAGCGGCCACGCTGTTAATTATACTTAACTTCAAGCCTTAATCTAATTTGAATGCCAAATTTCGTGGCAACAGTTGTTAACATATTTTGCTCAAAACCGAAGCACGATTAAAAAGAAAGGATATTGCAGATTGCTGCAGTAGAATCAAGAGAGAGGAAATTTGATTTTGGAAAATACTTGGAACAAGTTTGATTTTTATTGGAACCAGGTTGAAAAGCTCTGCACTGGCAGATGTTTAGATTTCATCTGAGACATAATAAAGACACAATTACAGGCGAATGGCACGATAAGACTTTTTGCAGCTTGACAAACATCATTCTTAAATGAACATACAACTACTTTCTAATGTATTATATATTATATATTATGCAAATGTATTTCACTCCACTGTTTAATGACCTCTCTCAGATTTGATTATTGGATGAACCACAAAAATTATGACATAAAAAGTGCTACACACTCAACTGCAAGCTGTCAATATCAACACAAAGTACAGCTATAGTCCTGAAAGGTGATCTGTTTTATTGCCTGCTAAATAAGACACAGGGGAGAAGGAAACGTGGGGATTTATTTTCAACAACAAATCCCCACTCAGCTGTCCCCCTCTTCGCTTTGCTGTACTGGGTGTGAGCGACATTCCCGTACATGGACACAACAGTGGACGTGGCTCTCTAAATATAGAAGGAAACTCTATCTGGCCATGTTCCTCTGACAGGACCTATGGATGCACTACCTGTAGCAGCAGCAGGCTGCATGGGTCTTCTCACATTAACTTATTGAAGATCAGATTTTATTGGGTCATGATGTGCAAGAATTTGCATTTTTACAAACTGTTCCTACCGTGTTACTGGATGTCAGAGCCTCCGCCCCGTCAAGCTGAGGGCCCTGATAGACTCTGAGCTGGGGATGTTCGGGGTACTCTGACCCGGCATGTGCAGAGCTAAAATCAAGAGGTGGCAGCCTGCCCGCAGATGTTGGCGGACCTTGACCTGGTGGTGGGTATGAGGGAGGAGGGGCATAGACCTGAGGCAGGGCGGGGTCACCGCTGCTGGGTCCGGCCTCCTGTGTGGGGCCTCCCTGAAGGAAGACAGAGACAGGGAGGTAAGAATGAGCGATAGAGACCAAATGTCAAGAGGTGTAAAAACAAACTAACCACCACGTTGTTACTGTTATAGCTCTTTTTCTTGTTAGAAAAAAAACATTTAAGATGCTTAAACAGACAACAGATAAACGTAAATCGTACAAAAGAGTGACAAAAAGAACATCTGGTCTTAATTTTCAGGTTTGTTTAAGCCAAATTGTTAGTAAAATCTAATTTAAACATTAAAATTAAAAAGATCTCTAAGTGCTAGTGGTGGGAAGTGACTAAGTACATTTACTTAACCACTTCACTTGAGGTACTTTTTCTTTACATTACACAGTATTTCCATTTTTTTTGTTACATAATATAGGACATATTTTACTTTTTACTACATTTATTTGAGTCACTTGACAGATTCAGATTGATAATACAACATATAATCATCAAATACATCATGATGTGTCATTACAGGTTAAGATAAAATAAAATGTCTTGAAAATTCACAAACTACCCAGCAGTATGTAAAGTAATTAAAATGATCTCCACCTTTACCAGCTGCAACATTAAAGTGATGAACTCAGTAATTATAATCCAGTCTCATAATATTCATTATCCTGAAACTGACCTTACTGCATTGTTGTAGTAGTAATATTACTTTTACTTAATTGAAAGATGTGAATACTTCTTCCACCACTGCTATTAACTAGAGCTGAAACAATTACGATTAATCTATTAGTCAATCAACAGAAAATGACTAAATAATTAGTTGTTTGTCATTTGTTAGGCAAACATAATAATAATAATGTTGTTTCATATCATACTATATTATTAGATACACTATTTTCTAACATTTCATGGAAAAAAGCATCAATGAGATACAGATCAATCAGTGATGATGAACCCTGACTTTCTCACTCAGTCAAATCACACAAAAAAACAACCAAATTTGAACTCCTTCAAGTCACAAATAAAGACAGTGAGGCTGAGAAATGTACATCTTAACCTCCAGTAAAACAGATCTAGTCTGCACAGAAACAGAGGTGAACAATCATCCCATACAGCCGTCACACAAGTGAATTATCCACTCAGGAGCTAAAAGCATTGTCTTACCTCTTTACTGCATTCCTCGATCTCTGCATGGTCCAACAACTGCAGCATGTTTTAATGCCAGCTGACCACCCGCCTACCGCACCATAAGTTCTACTTATCCACCAATCACATCAAATGATTGCCAGAGCAAAAGGGACCAGAGGGGCCACACCAGCTGTGGTCATCTGTAACTGTCAATCACCCTCAACCCCCGACCACCAACACCACCATCTCACTGCCTTTACTTCACACGCTCTTCAGTCTGTAGATAGAGCTTGTCCCCCAGTGAACATAAATGCTCCTTCAGCTGCAAGTCAGTATATCACAGTAAAGGTCGGCTCTAAGAATACCACGTTACATGGTTATATTGCTCTTACAGAAACAATAAATCCCAACATACTTCCTCTTATGTTATGTGGAATACATGTAAACTCAGGGCCTTGTTCTGGCCTGAGAGACGTGACACGTCTCATGTCTTCTGGAAAACAGCTCAGCTTCAGTTATTTTCCCAGGAATATTTCTAAATCATGCTCAAATATTTAAGAACTATAAACAGTTGACAGAAACGCCACACGCTGAAATGTGTTAATGTGCATTTACTCCAGTGCTGTACGCAATTTCCAAATACTACTATTACATACTTGCTGTTTTGTGTATACTACAATAGTTAGTATACTATACTGCTGCTTAGTATACTTTTCAGGTTTTACATACACCATGAAATAACCTCACAAAATACAGCTGTTGTCATTGTTTAAGCTAAAAATAAACAACCTTCCCTTGCTGAGACAGAAAGCAAGATCATCTAAGATTACGTTAGATATAGTTGGTAAAGACGTGAGGAAAACCCACTCCTGAAAAATCCCCCATTTTATTTACATGAGCTGCTAATATGACGCACAGTATGAATGAGTATTGAATTCCCCTACAGTGATGTAGCCTCACCTCATGGACAAACTAACATTTTGAGAAATATCCTCATTTTACATGAGAAGACTGGCACCCTCTCACTGTTTGTATCGTAAATACAGTCCACCAAAGATTAGCTTAGCTTAGCATAAAGACTGGAAACAGATGGGAACAGCTAGCATTGCTCCTAGTTTTTTCACATCTTGTGCTCCAGTTGAAACACGAGACGTTTATGGTGAGCTTTAAATGTGCTGTTAGACACACTCTGTTGTCTGCTGTCTGTTTTCTTCATGCTAACCTAAGCTGGCTGCTGGCTGTAGCGTCACGTCTAATGGACAAGCATTAAAGTGGTCAGCACATTTCTCAGAAGATCAAGTTATTGCTTACATGTGTACACTGCAGTATTAATAGTTTCACTAAATCAATGGATTAAGTCTGTCTCTGCGTCCTAATACACTGTTAAACTTATATCTACGTGTTACTTTACATGCAAAATGTCACATGTTTGTCAGCCAGCTTCAGGATTTAGAAGGATCTCTTATAATTTAAAAAAAAAACTCTCTCCACCATCATTTCATAACCTCTCATATATATTTCCCTCTATCAGCTGTTGCACACCAGAGGTGTGAAAAATCAGCAATATGTAGATGCAGATAGTACAATAAAGGAGGAATTGGAGGAGGCATGATTGAAGAAACATTCATTGTGGGTCAAACACTTGACCTAGCTGCATGAACTCTTTATCTGGCAGTACAATAGACTCCTCTTGTGTTTTCTTTTGTGAATATCAGTCTGAACTCTTTTGCTCCTCTGTCTCTCAATTTGTCAAATCACAGTAAAAGTTCACAGTATGACACAAGTAACGAAACACCGGGGATCTGATGTAATACACACAGCTAGTGTGCTTTAAAACCTAAACATGGAAGTAAGCTATGACAGTGATCACACTGCAGCTATTTGGTTGTAATATTTGATTGTATTACAAATGTGTTGCCATCTCGCTGAATGATTGTTTCTGACTGTATATGTTTTGTCATGTTATGTAGAGTATGCAAACAGTCCACAGCCTTGCCAAACAGCTCTGTGAGGCTTTACTTGCTAACTAAAAGCCACATAATGCCTGCTAACTAGCGATGACACAAAGTATAGCTGAGGCTGATGGGAATGCCTTTAGTTTGGCAGGTATTTGATCATAAACCAAAGTACTTAAATCTAGATGAATTTGAATGTGAAGGGGATATGAATGTAATCTAATCCAATACTTGTTTTAAGATATTTAAGTCTGGATCAAAGTGGTGGGCTAACTGACAATGCCACCCATTCAGCTGTGACGCTAGTGAGGTTAAAATGTGTTTCCCTTGTGATGCAAGACCTACTGGAAATGGGAATTTAAGTGTAAACATTTACTAAGAAGAGACTGCCCTGCTATTGTGTTTGTAGCTGTCATTGTTTCTTAATTCTAACTTTGGAAAGTACAGTGTAGGGATTTGCCAAGGTCGTAATTCTCTGTCACATCTCACGCTGGAACATGTTTCCAAACACTAATCTGTGCCCGCATTGTGTGCCATTTACCTAAAGAAAATAACAGCTTGACTCCCTCAACCTTCCTCACAGATAAAATGTGACAGATAACACAATCTGTTAGATATCACTGCTCTTGCTTTGATTCCCTCAGACTGCCTAACAGCCAGCCTGATTCAGTATCACAGTGTCAGCAGGCGAACAGACTCTCTGTCCCTCCTCGCGTCTTTGCAGGCTTTTTTGGATTTCCATTTGTTCCATCTTTCTCTCGTCTCCCGCCTCAGCTGTCAGTTCGTGGTCGGAGGTCAACGGCTCCGAGCCAGGTGTCTGCTGGGACAGCTGCCACGGGATTTACACACTAGACGACGCTAACTGCAGATGTGGCCTTAGTGCTGGCCAAGTTACAAATAAGGGCCAACACGTAGCTTATTAAACAAAACCAAATATTCCTTTTTCCACTCATTCATCCATTAACTCTCTGCATCCTGCTTATCTTGTAATCGGACTTCTTTAATAATATTCTAACATATATTTTTGGCTTTTATTAGGTTGTTAATAATGAAGAGAAACTGTAAAGAGACAGAAGGCACAGGCTGACATGTGACAAAGGTCCTTGACCAGATTTCAAAGGTAAACTTTTCAAACAGATGGTACACTGCAGTCAAACAAAAAAAAAAAGGAAAATAAAAGTTGGAAATAAAATCGTAGTAAAAATGTTCAGTGTGTGCCAACATGCCTGAAAACTGTTTATTTGCTTCAGTACTACACCAATTTTCTCAAAGTTCTCAAAGTATTGAATTTTCCTTGTGAAAGGACGCTCAAACAGCTAAAATACTCAATATTTAAATGCACATTTGGCAGCTTTCACACCCATTTTAACTACAGCTGACTACAAACAACAAGATAGGTGACAGAATCTCCTCCTGTGATTATCTGCTCAGGAGAAGAGGGCTAAAAATACAGCTGGTGTGAAGCATAGAGACAAGGTAGAGAAATACCAGATGCATTGTGGCATTAATGGTATGTCAGGGACACTTAGACACACACACACACACACTTGTACAACCTGCTGACATCACTGATACCACTAGACTAAAGATAACCCCTGAAGTGTCCTTACTATATAATAAAATAAGATCTTTCGCAATCACTTACCCAGCAACAATCAGGCCTCTGCGCATGAGATAGTCAGTCACTTTTAAGTAATGTATCACTAAACTAAATTAGATTTAAAATGTGACTCAATAGCTCAAAGAAATATGGTGAATTTAATGTTTCCTGGTGTTTTATAGGCTACACTGACATTAATTTATTTTATTTCCAATAAAAACTCTTTCAAATCTGAAAGGATTAGTTGATTAACACAAAATAAGTGTATGAATTTTGACAATATGGGCAGACAAAACAACACAATTCAACATGTCACCATGATGATGGACATTTTTGGCAATTTGCTCATAGATTGAGAACATAATAAGCAGATTTATCTGTCATAAAAATATGTTTTAGTTGCAGCCCTCGCTCATTGAACTGTACATGTAATTAAAATTGTTATTCATACAATGACACACTTTATTTATCCTACCCCTGAATCCTGAGTCACTTTAGATAAAGACTGAAAAGTTCCCAGCTGCCAACAGACTGGACATTTTATGATTCAGGATGGTGAAGGCAAACATTTATGTGCTGTAGCTGAGAGATTTACCTGAACTATGCTGGGGTAGCATGTGGTTGTCTGTGGGTAGACAGGGAGTCCATAAGGCTGGAGAATCACAGTAGGTGAGGAGAGCATAGCCCAAAAACCACGCACGAGGAGAGAGACAGGGAACGGTGGAAGATGGGAGAGCAAAGGGGGGAAAAGGAAAAGGTTGATGTGCACACACGAGAGCAGGCAATCAGGCTGAGGGGGGAAAAGAAGAAAAAAATCCCAACAGGAGGAAATCAGAAGATCCAAAAGGGTGAGGAAAGAAGAAGGTTAAGACTCAATTTAACCTTGCAGAGATTGTCTAAGAAAGAAAGTCCACAAAACAACAGATGTCCTGTCCGGAAAAGACAGGATATAGAGCACTGAAAGAGAAAGCAAGTGAGCTTCTGTGTGTCCATCAGTTGATCATGGAGTCTGACAGACAGAAACACATGCTCAGGGTCCCATTTCAGGAGTTATATAAATAGTCGCCCATGTCCTTCTCTGAGTTTACCACCTTACCACCCCATACTTTTACACACTTTGTAACGCAAGACTTCTCACTATGTTTGTTAGACACTTGTCAGACACAAGTTATTCAACAGGAGGTCATTTAAAGAGAAAACCCTGAATCCAAATCAGGTTATTTGACCCCTTGTGTACCCTTAAACACACCACTATTTAGACAAACAGCTGAATGACTGTTATTATTTTAATTTATAAGACGACATTAATCTTTTTATTACACGAGCAGATGCATTTGAAGCTCGCAGCAACGGTAACAACGCCGTTTTCAACCGTTATTTTCCGTTTTGACCAACAGAGTGCGACAACGCCATCGGCCCCACTTCCGTTCTTGACGCAGAGCGGCATGCTGGGATATGTAGTGCCTGCGCCGGCACTATAAGTTAATGGGAACTTCCTTTTACGTCCTCTTTACTGCGCGAGCCTGAGCGAGACAGGTACGGACAGCAACCCCGTGCTAACTCATGACACAAGCTCGCATCTTTTGGAGCTTTTTAAACGTATCAAAGCTTACAGGTAGTCACAGGAAATGTAGTTATGTAGGCGAACATGGGTTTTAAATATCTAACGTGTAATTTTGTAGCGGTTTGTTCAAGGGAGAGCTAATTCGGCTAAGCTAACGCTAGCTTGTCACATTGAACAACGTGGTGCGGTGCAGCCGCGGCCTAGTCGTGTGGCTGACAGACAGACGCTATCTAAGGCGTATTTGCAGCTGTAGACATTTAATTCTTTTAGTGTAGAAATGTTATGAATGTGCACACATTTACCTGTGTTTTCATGAAGCACAGCAAAGATAAAATGTCAATGTTGTACTACAACTATCCGTTATTGTAGCTGGGAGGGTAACAGCCACTCTTAAGTGTGTATATAGTGAATAAAATTCACATTGAGTTTACTTAATATAAAATAATGCGTTTATACCAGTTTATAAGATATATAAAACATAGCCTAGCACATTTATTTACCAGATTGTAACTGGTATGCTTAGCTCTTTTAAAATGTAACCTTGCTTGAGTCAGTGTGGGACTTACTTGAGATGAGTCTGTAGTTTTCTGAGACTGCTGTTGTGAATGTTTACCCCAAAATAATTGACCTAGACCGATTAATTTGACGTCCAAATGTCCTGATATTACAGGCACATCTAAGCCGCCATGCCCGTTGCCAGGAGTTGGGTTTGTCGCAAGACATATGTCACCCCCCGCCGTCCCTTCGAGAAGTCCCGTCTCGACCAGGAGTTGAAACTCATTGGTATGTTGTGATTTTGCGAACACTAATGTGCCAGCAGCTTTTTTTTAAAAAATGTATTTTGACGAATCACTGAGCCTGAAATTTGACCATGCTGTTCCTTCCTCTTTCAAGGCGAGTATGGACTGAGGAATAAGCGTGAGGTGTGGAGGGTCAAGTTCACCCTTGCCAAGATTCGCAAAGCTGCCAGAGAGCTGCTGACTCTGGACGAGAAGGACCCCAAGCGTCTGTTTGAAGGTATACTAAATTATTCCAAATACCAATTTCATCAGTGTACTGGCCAGTGATTTAACTATCAATTATCAGACTTTTCTATGGTGTCAAGAATTCCTCGTCAATGAGGCCAATAATGGTTAAATATGCGCTCTGTGTGCCTGTACGTTGGGGTTTCTTAATGGATCCTGTCTTGTGTTTTTAGGTAATGCTTTGCTCAGGCGTCTGGTGAGGATCGGTGTGCTGGACGAGGGTAAGATGAAGCTCGATTACATCCTGGGTCTGAAGGTTGAAGATTTCTTGGAGAGGAGGCTGCAGACACAAGTCTTCAAGCTCGGACTTGCCAAGAGCATCCACCATGCCCGTGTCCTTATCCGCCAGAGGCACATTCGGTAAGCGCCAAGGCTCCTGGGGAGACAAACATCAAATAACGGGAGTGAAGTCTTCTGAGAATCTCTCAATGCTTCCTCTTCCATCAGAGGACCATCAACTTGTAACGCTGTCCGCTGAGATCAGTTAAACTTTTCAGCAAGGTCAATTCGGTATCAAAACCGTATACCTTGTCAGTAGACATTGCCCAGAGCCAATCCTGCCACTGAGGGGCTTGGACAACAGAGGTGTTGTGGCTGTCAGGTAAGGTATATGGGGGATTGCACCTCGGGCAATTGCAATACTCACCACACCTTGTGTGTTGTGATGTACTAAATACTCAGGCTGATGATTTAAACTCAAATATTCAGATTTTCTGTGGTGTCAAGAATTCCTCGTCAATGAAGCCTGTAGTAAACGGATGCCGTTAGCCCATCTACCTGTTTAATATGAATGCATATTTTCTTAAGTCCCCCTTTTTTTTGTCTTGGCAGTGTGCGCAAGCAGGTGGTGAACATCCCCTCCTTCGTGGTTCGCCTGGACAGCCAGAAACACATCGACTTCTCCCTGAGGTCACCATACGGCGGTGGACGCCCAGGCCGCGTCAAGAGAAAGAACGCCAAGAAGGGCCAGGGTGGAGCCGGCGGTGCTGACGACGAGGAGGAGGATTAAGAAGGATGTCGTCAAGGGAGTGTGTTCTGATACTTCCTGTCAAAATTTTCAATAAATGTTTGGTCTGACCAAATATCTGATGGAGTTGTGCCTTTTTTTTTTTTTTGTATTTATTTTTACATTTATAGAAAACTTTAATAATTTTATTCAGGATTATATATTGTACGATAAACCTAGAGATGTGGGAAGTCAGATATAGTTAGTGATCCAGGAGCGTTACCCATAAACGTTATAATGGTACAGTCCACACACCCCTTTTTCCGTTGGACTGGTCCACGTCCACCAGGTGACGTTTTACATAAAACCAGGAAGTAAACCTGTTAGCTGTGAATGGGAGGCTGGACGTCCACGCTCTGCCGGACACGGAGTGATCACACTGTGGTGATTTAACACGTTATAAATGTAAGTAAACAGAAGCTTTTATAACTGTAGCCTAACAATGTGACAGTCGGTCGCTATAGTAAGGTTAACTGCCAAACTCATAAGCGGTTAGTTGGACTGTTCGATGCTAACGGTTGCTCAACCGTCCTAACTGTCGACATACCGATACCAGTAAATGAAGCTGTGAGTACTGTGGCTCTTTAATTCAGTACTTTTGAATCTTCTGTCCAGTTTATAAAGTATAATGTATTGTGTCTGCTTAAAGTCAGTGGCCTGGAAGTAGCAGTGGGAGTAAGTCAGCTCTGAGGTAATATTTCGGCTCCTGAGTAAATTAAAAATGTATATTTATTAAACTCCTAAAACATGATGGAGGTGGTCGAAGAAGCAGCTTTCTCCTGGGCTTGAATACAGACCGACGTCTGCTGTAAACGTCCCACAACAACCGGGTACAAGTTCCTACACGCTCCTTGTTATGTAATGTTTCCATCTCGTGTTTCACCTCTTTATGAGCGTTTTTATTAGTTCAAAATAATGTTTCGTGTTGTTGCAACAGTGTTACAAGTGTATACAACTCTCCGGATATTGCTTCACTGTGCCACATATTTTTGCTTCACGCTGAGAGTGTTATTGTGAAATACCCTGCCGATTATTCGTTCTGCTTATGTTGAATAAACTTTACTTGTACTGCTATAACTTTTACATGGCTGTATACAAATGTCAAAATTATTGTAATTCAGCTATTATTTATAGGTCAATCTGACAGTTATTTTCTCTAATACAGGGATGAATAAATCTATAAATCCTGTATTATTATAAAGAGCAATCATAGTTTTACCAAACTTATTTCACTGTATGATGAACACACTGTTAAAAAAAACAGGACAGGACAGAAAGCCTGCAGCTTAGAGCTGTAATTTATTGGTTTATATTCTCAAACATAGTAATTAATATGCCTATGAAATGTGAGGAAACAAAAATGTCCTTCACAATTCAACAGAGCCCAAAATATATATAATAAATATGATTTACTATTATATACATGTGACAAAGAAAAGCAGATATACCTCATATTTAAAAATATAAGAACCAGAATTTTTGGTATTTTGCTTGAAACTGACTGGAAATGATGAATCCTTAAATCCAACCATCACTCTTTATGGGAAAAAGTATTACCCTTTCTTACTAGTACCTTCACAGTATACACCTTCACTTTGCAGTATTATGTGGTCCACCACTAACAGCATCCTCACAAACTACTGTACGATTTAATCAAAATATCTGTGATGCAGGTCCAATAAAAACAAATTATTAGCCTCACCATGTCAGTATTAGTTGCAGGTTGTTGATAGATTGTGCTGTATTGCCTGTATAGGTTGCTTTTATTGTCACTCGTAACAGTGGATTGTCTGTTGATTTTTCATGCGTGGGTGTGTCTCGTTCTACATGAGTACGTTTGGAGTTGACTTTGTGTTTCTGCGTCGGCAGAGCGATGACTCCCGATGAGCTGGTGTATTTGGGAATCCTTGCTGCTTCCATCCCGGTGGGATTCCTTTTCCGTTATCTCAGTGAGTATTTTGGTCAGGTCAGGTTAAGTTACAAACATTTCAAACATTATTAGCTTATATTTTTCAATACCGATGCTGCTGGCTATATTTAATGGTTTAACTTTTCTTGATATTTAGTTGGAGGCTGGAGAACACGCTAAACAGTTTTAACATCAAGATGCTCACGATCAAACAAGCCCTGAAATGTGTGTCATACAGGCCCGTTTCTTTATGGAAAGCCTCCTGTTATATGAAGGGATGAAGAAAGTGAAAATCTTCTTAGCCGTCTCCGCTCCATAGTCTAAGGATTAGTGATGTTTAATCTGGTGTTTGGGAGAGCACGAATGTAAAAGAAGACTTTAATTAATCTTTTTCTTTGTCCAGTGCTCTGGGTTTTGTCCTTCTTAACCTTGCGTTAAGCCCTTCAGTATGCTTTACATCCTTCTGTCTTGTGTTTTGTGACTGCAGTTAAAAGCAGTGAGCTGGAAGTGTTACGTTTTCACACGATGTGTGTATTCTTATTCACTAAAATTAACAGCACATCCTGTCTGTCAGTCTCAGGTAGTTTCCGCACACCATGGAGCTTCTTGTTCGACAATGCTAGATGGCTTAATTGTTCTTTCTTCAACTTCAGGTCCTCCCGTGAAGCAGGGAGCATCTCTTCTTCTGGGCCTCTCAATCGCCATCGCCACCTGTCGCATCCACACACTCCACTCTCTGGTGACGGTGATTGGAACATGGATTATTATAAAGAGCAGCTGGCGGTGAGAGATGAAAAAACACGCTTTTATTACACTGTATGATACAGTGTTAGCACGGAATGTTAGGAAACATTAGGAAAATGTCAAAACCCGTAACATGTCTTTGTCTATTAGGCATGCCCCTGCACTGAGTCTCAGCTGGACCTTCCTCTACCTCCTCTTCTTCCGGCTGGTCACTTCGTTTGGGCTGCCACCACCAACACCCTTTGCCAATGCAATTCAGCTGCTTCTCACTCTCAAGGTACAGAAACCTCATCTGTGTATAAATCTACTGCAGCAGATTTGAACAGTCCGTGCATCTTTGTTCACTTCTAACGTACGTTTCTGTTTGTAACTCAGATGGTCAGTCTTGCCAATGAGGTGCAAAGCTTCCACACAGAGAAGAAAAAGGAAGTGAGCTCGTTTGCCAAGTCTCCCGTCATTGGGGGTCTGACTCAGGAGCCCTCTCTCTACGATATTCTGTCCTATAGCTACTGTTATGTCGGTATAATGACCGGTAAGTCTGCGGAAATATCTGACACAGAATGATGTTTGTGTGTTTCTATTCATGTGTGTTGTTGATGTCCATTTGCTTTTGCATGAATTTTAACTGTTGTCTCTCTTTGTCTCACTCTCCGCTACTACAATATTGTGTGAGTCCATATTGTTTCCAGTATTATTTAATATTACTGCTAGTTTTCACACATATCTCTACCCTCTTTTTGTTTTCTTACTCCCCCCCTCCTATCCCACAACCCCCCTCCTCTTTTGAACCACATTGTCCTCCACTGGTCCCCTCTTGTATTTCCATTTTGTCCATCACTGTCTTCTCAACACTCCTTTATCTCATCCCTCCATTTCTCCAAAGGCCCGTTCTTTCGCTTCCAAACGTACGTTGACTGGCTGAGGCAGCCAAGCCCGCAGGCCCTGCCATGCTGGGTGCCGTGTCTGCAGCGTTTGAAGCTGGTCCCCGTGTTCGGCGCTCTGTTCCTGGCTGTGAACTCTTTCTTTCCACTGGCCTACGTTCGCACAAAACAGTTCCTGGATGAAAACTTTTTCTTTAGGTATTGTTGACGATGCATGGCTGCCCCGATGAGGCAGTTACAAGAGCTGTAGATTTCTCATATAATTATCATATCATTAGTGCATCATTTTATTTATTTGTAAACTAATTTAAACTGCAGTATACTGACTGTACACTGAGTTCATAGTAATGTCTTGTCTAGAGCAAACAGTGCTGTGGTTTAAGAAAGTAAAAAAAGATTCAAGACAAAGCCAATTATAAACCGTGCAGGGCTCAGTAGTTATTTTGGTGACATAGAGATGAGTAATGTACTTATTCTCTCATTCTGTGTTTCTCTTTCAATCACCAGGTTTGCCTACATGATAGCAGTGTTCTTCGTATTCAGGATGCGTTTCTTTGCGGCGTGGTGTGGAGCTGAGGCTGGCTGTATCAGTGCAGGTCTGGGCTGCTATCCAGAAAAGGCACTGTCCAAACCTGGAGGAGGACCAACCGTCAACTACAGGTACATTATCACAGGAATAACAAGTATAATAAAAGACGTATTTCCCACTATATTTTTAATTCTTGAAAGTTAGCGTTCATGTTTGCTTTCCCTCTTGTGGTTAGTCCTGATCCCGCCGCTGAAGAGAAATATGACTTCAGAACCATCCAGAACATCGACCCCTACAACACTGACTTCTGTGTGAAGGTCCGACATGGCATGCGTTACTGGAACATGACCGTGCAGTGGTGGCTGCATCACTACATTTACCCCAATTCCCCCTTCAAATCTTACACTCTCAGGTAAGGCTTTATGTGTACAGCATTTTACAGGCGGGGTGAAATGCTTTCACACGGCTGGTGCAATAAGATAAAATCTTAAAGTTGTCAGCTGTCAGCTGTGGTATCAATTCTTCTTGTTCAGGATGCGTTTCTATGACGCTGGCTGTGGTAAAGCAGGTTTAAAGCAGGTTTTCTAGTCATTCTTTCTCGTTACTGAACAGCTTGGACCTTTTAAATGTTTAGTTACTGTCTAAAAAAGAAGACTATAACCAAAACCAAATATGTCCTGTCCACATTCAGGCAGGGTTGTGTGGCGGTGTGTGTGGGGTTGTGTCTATTTGTGCTGAGCTTAACTGCCGTGAAATAATCAGGAAATAACTTTTTATTCTGCTGATTTACTGGTTTCATCCAGACCAGTGCTCGCTCACTCTCCCTCTCAAACCATTTGACACAGACCAAAGGAAACTTCTTTGTGTCACTATTTGGCAGCGTAAATTGCGAGCCAGACAGATTTCGAAGCTGGGTACATGAAATGAACAAAGCCAGAACAGTATCAGAGTTTAGTCCATGAATCCACCTGGATAGGATCGGGCTGCATTTTTTTCACAAGCTGGATTCGGTTCAACTTCTCTGCTGCAGGCAGCCCACACCGCTGCAGCTCAAACGCACTACCCCCCACTCAGATGAATGGAAACGCCTTTTCCTGCAGCGCCAGAACTTGTCTGAATATACCCTCAGTTGTTTTATCGAGCGCCATCATGTCTGATTATGCAAAAAAAAAGTCACAAATACAAATCTATACAAATATATGTAGAGTTAGGCATTGTAATTGTATGTCTGGAATTTGCATTTGAGTCTGCTGGATGGGTTTGGGTCTCTAGTTTGTAATTACGGAAGGAAGATGGTGCTATGATAAGCTAGTAAAAATAAACTACAGTGCTAGCATTCATGGTAATGAAAGAACATGTCACTAATGCAACTGTGTTGTTTATTTGTGTTTTCTTAAATAGAATTCACAAAGAAGTAATATATATTAGGTTTTGCACGCAAACATCCTAACCAGCATCATTATTCTTCACATGAAATAACTCTTTCTTGAGTCTTTGTAACTCAACATCTCTCCTGTTTGTCTGTGACTCTCAGAGCCGGCTGGACCATGTTCATCAGCGCCTACTGGCATGGAATCCACGCTGGCTACTACCTCTCCTTCCTCACCATCCCCTTGTGCATCGCAGCCGAGTCTGCCATGGAGGCCTCGGTCCGAGCCAAACTGGGCCCCCGCGGGCAGAACATCTTCGACTGGATTCACTGGTTCTTGAAGATGAGGGCCTACGACTACATGTGCATGGGCTTCGTGCTGCTGAAGGCCTCAGACACCATCAACTACTGGACGTCCATCTACTTTATCATGCACATCATCGCCGTTTGCTGCATCATCGTTGGCAGGGTGCTGGGAGGGAAAAGGGAAGGGAGGAGAGGGGAGAAGGAGGAGAAGAGAGAGGGAGAGAAGGTAGAAAATGTGAAGGAGGAAAAAACTGACTGAATGGAGGGAGAGGGAAAAAAAACTTTTTTGGGACATGAGAGGGGAGCTAATTCAAGACCAGAACACAACAACATTCATCTTTCTAGCAACAAAATAGGTCCAATATGATTTCTTGGGGGAAAATGTGAAAGTTCAACTCAATTTGAATAAAAATGCAGCAAATCAGACGAGAGCGTGACACGTCAGAAAGGTCACCGCTGGAGACTTTTCACATATTTACATGAAAGCAAAGTTACTGTGAATACTGGGAGAGGAATGTTTGAGCTCGATGAATGTTACTTTTATAGTGCGAGTGACAAATGGGATGTAAATAGTGAATCCGCCTCCCCTCATCTGTGTGTCTGCCTGTACAGTATGTGTGCTTTTACCGCAACCGTGCCCAGTTTGAAGTGTTCACTGGTCAAAGTGGGGTTGTTGAAATGTCAAGATGCTGTTTTAGAAACAGGTGGCAGAGTCCAATAATAACCCTCATAATGGTCTTATAAATAATTACAAGCGACGCAAATGATTGAATGGGATTAAATTGGCACACCATAACAACAAAACAAAACAGTATTATGTTACACATACTGGAGTACAGAGTGGATTGTGATGGAAAAACATTATGAGGGTGTCACCATTAGAGCTCAGCTGTCATGACCTGTCATAAACCCATTTTTGTGTGTGAACATATTCAAAGATTTCCAATTTATTGATTTATAGTAGTCTAGTTTCTGATATAATTTGGCGACTTAAATCTGGACTTTGGTGGGTTTTTTTTTTTACCACATTAAACAGTCCAAATATAAATATATTTTTGTGACAGATGAATGCAGAAATGTTGCATTTTGAAACTTTCTCTGCTGCCCTTCACCAAGCAGAAATACAAGCATCTTGGTGGATGTTGCAGTTCAAGCTGGTTTAGGTTTAAAGAGGCAAAACGAGACCAGATTACCTTTGTTCTGCTGTCGGATTACATTTCTAAGTGTTTTACAATTAGTTTGAAATAACCTCGAGGATTTTCAGCATTATAATATTCCTCATTCTCTGTGTTTACTCTCTCGATCCTGTGAAAATCCAAAATGTTTGTTTCTTTTTTTTCTCTGCTGTATTTGTAAGCATTTCAGATCATATCAGGAACATTATGCACTGACATCTCTACAGCAGCTTTGTACCCATAGAAGAGTGTCATGTGATGAAAGATTTCACTGCCAAACTGTCTGTACTGCCATCATTGGACCATTCCGGGTTGGGACCAAACATTTGATACAAGAAGTTTCATATCACAACTACAAGCTGCCAACGTTTAAATCGTGAATAACAGCACAGCGGCGGGGCTGGGCAATGTGGATTTAATCATTATCACGACATTAATTCACTTATTTTCCAATAACATTATGAAAAATGTACGCAGTGTCAAATATGGAATAATCAAACTGTTCAAAGCACTAAACTGTCCTAATATCACATTTTATGTGAACAAATTTCTAAAAACTATAACAAATTTTGTTACACATTTATTAGGACAGCAGAAATTTCTAAAATATTTCTCTTCTGCTCAAAGTGGATGATGAGAATATTAAATATCGCCCAGCCCCACTTGCAGTAAACTGTGTTTTGGAGTTCTTTCACTCATTCCTGTCTCACACTGTGTGATAACTTGACTGTATCTGTTGTATATGAGCATGACTGACCACAGAACTGAAAGACTTTATCCCCCGATGTGTTTTATCCCCCAAATGTTACTTGGAAATTAGATCATTTGAAAATTTACAAATTGATTTTGTGTTTTATGCGTTTCCTTCTCTGTGCCAAACTTAAGCCTTGCAGAAATGTTTTTTTTCTTTATTGCACAGTGATGATTGTGGTGGTTCTAGTCCTTCTGGTGACTGCTCGTCTCCAGATTATTTATTTATATTCAGACTTTTTTCTTTTTTTTGTGTGTTTGGCTTCACATGCTGCACCGACTGTAACACTCCCTGCTTTGTAACAGTGTTACTTGTGGAATACATATCAGCATTTCCTTGACAATACTTGGCTTCTTCTTGTCTTTAAAGTCTTTCATTATGTATATATCTGTTAATTATTTATTCATTAAGAGGTTTATAGTTATCTTGTGTGAGTCACGTTAAGGTAAGATAAAGGTATACGTCACATTTTTTTAAGCTGTCAAGACTGGGAAATCATTAACTCTTCAGTATTAGTGAATGCAAACACAGCCCACAACAATGGGTTTCAGTTGAGCTCATAGCCATTATATGTAGTTCTCCTTTGATAAAACATATGTTTAGTTGCGGGTGAATCCACAATATTAACTTAACACTTCTATGTGTTACATTTCATTTGTTCCCATCTGCTCACAGTTCAAATTCAGTAAAATAATATTCCTAAAGTTTCCAGACAGTGCTAACTCCATAATAACACAGATTACTTAAACCGGTCGTCTTGCACGCTTCTTTTCTTCCTGCTGGTTATTAGACCGTGCAAATTGTAAATGAATACTATCTCTGCCCTGAGAAATAATGGGTTAAGTCATACAAGGAAGTACCTGTGTGGTCATTTACATAGGGAGTAAAGTCCGTGAGAGAAGACAACAAGGAAGGGTTGCCTGGAACGGCAGCATTTCCTCATGACAGGCTGGTTCACCATTTGTTTTCTAAACTTGGATTAGATGTGGTTACAGAGGAACGTCTTCAAAGCTAGTCATCTTAAGCTACAACAGAGAAATGGCCGTTGAACCACAGAGACAAGGCTCAAGTAGGGTGTATGACTATAATGAAGGTTTGTGTCTTTAACATTTACTTATTCATAATCGTTTGATCATTTCAAACTCTTAAATCTGAATCGACTGAATATCTGAATATTGTCAGAGCTGATCATCTTCTTGGCACATAGTGCTTCCTCATTTCCTTTGCTGTTTTCCTGTCCTTCACTCGACCACTCGCAGGGAATGGTTACCCTGGTGACCAGCAGTCCCTGAGATCACGGCAGGTTTCATCTCGAGCGCTCACTCAGAATAACTCTCAGTTCAACTGGACCACGCCGCCTGCAAAGAAGGATGAGGAGGACAACGCTGGGTCGCACCAAGACTTCAGGAGTAGTCCTCTGCACATGGCACTGAGAAGAGCTGCATGGTATGGTAGTTTGACGGTGTATTTATCAAACATGTTCTTAGAGACCCCGTGCATACAAAAAATACACTTTTAAATACAATTTGAAGCAACTATATTCTACATTTTTTAAAACAATATATGATGAATGTAAGAGGGGTCACTAATAGTGATGAACCTAGAGAGGAAGAGCAGCCAAATCTGTAGCTTCTCTCTCCTTTATAGTGAGTTTCAGCTTTAGCTGCTCAGCAACAAACAGCAGAAAGTTTAGCATCTAAAGAGACTAATACATCCCTCAGAAGTTGGTTGAAACAAGAAACAGAGCTAAAACTAAAGTAAATATTGGACTTCACCAGGTGACCATAAACATTGTTCAGTAACTGCTGGACATACTGCATACAGTTCACCAATTAACTGACTTAATTATGCTTCTCTACGCGTGGTACATTTGGTTTAGATATTTAGTGTTAGACCGTAATTGTCATTGTGGCAGCTGTTCGGTGATAGATATAGCACAAAAGCATTAGTTTATTTATTTTTTTCACATTAATGCAGCCTGTGAGGTATCACGAAGAACAGAAATGAAGTTCCATTTGAAACAAAGTAAAATTTCACATTGCTCTGTACCATTTACATAGCTCTCAAAGTTGAGTTAGGAATGAATTGTAATGAATTAATTAGAAATGTGCCAGACATTACAGACCCATAAAGTGTTGCCAGTAATAATATCACACAATAATAAAACTGAACTTTACACTCTCCGTTACAGGCAGGCGCAGCAAATGGAGGTTCCCGTGGTTTCTAGCAGGGAGTCCTGGAAACGGAAAAAGACCAAAACTCTGCATCAACTCAAAGATGAAATCAGAGGATTAGTTTACCTTTTCGTACTGTGGCGAAAGACCTTGCAAAAGATTGGAGGTAAACCTTTAAACTAATTTCAGGTGCATGATAAGATATTTCCATCCTACAAACACATACTGTATAATCCATTTATAACAAAGAAATCGTGGCTCCACAGGGAACTTTGGAGGTGGCGTCCAGTCCTTTTTCCTGTTCCTGCGATTCTTGGTGGTGCTCAATTTTGTTTCCTTTCTCCTGATTGCTGGATTGGTCCTCATCCCGAGCATCGTCTTCAGATCTGTTGCAACTGGCATCGTTAACAAGACTGGTAATGACTTCTTTAATCTACAGTTTGTTGGTTCACAACATTCTTTTCTTTAACATGAGGGTAACATATGGAGGCACTTTTATTTCAATGCTTTTTCATTTCCCCATATTGATGTTTTAGCAGTATTTTCTTATTTATATACAGGAAGCCTTCTCACCGTTTGATGCAACCGTTTCCAGGCAACAGTCCAGCCTCAGAGGCTGTTCGTAGGAGTATATGTAGAGACAGCAGTACCCGCTGTGGTATTCCCCTCAGAAATAAAATAAAGAAATGCTCAACAATGCGTGAGCGGAGGATTTATTCCCAGAACAATATCTAAATAAGAATGTAATTACCTGAGGTTAATCTACACGTATGTGTACAATTCATAAGATATTGTTTTGCCCTCTTTTTTTGCAGAGTTTGGGGAAAATGACCACTCTTCCTTCTCTTCGAATTTCTGTCACTCTAAATACGTTATCGGGTACAACTGACACGTATACGTCAAATGATAGACATCCGTAACGCCCAATAAACAGCCATGGGCAGTCGTTAACAAGTATGAATAATGACATATATGATGAAGTGAGACAGGTGATAAAACACATAGAAACACAAACAAACTAACTGAACCTGAACAAACTAAATACAGTGCTCACTTCTCATGGACGCACACAGAATGTGAAAAGAAAAAAAAATTACTAGAATGAAAAAGAAGTGCCAGCAGTGTCTCCCAGTACTGCAACTGAAAAGAAAGGAGCCTGCAAAGGTCTCTTCAATTAAGGCGCTTACTTGCCGAACTCTCATTGGTCCAGGATGTCATGGGGACCGCATGCACATTGAATTCTGCATGGTTGGTGACGAGGCAAGGGGGTTGCAATTAGTAGCTACAACACTGCCACTAAACCCTACATGCTTGTTCTTTAAAGTAGTTTTATTATTATTAAATTATTATTATCATAATTTCACTGCAGTCATATGGATGATTACTTATTTCATCAGACAAAACTGTGTGAAGATACTAGATCTAGATGGCAGTGTAGAGATGAAAACCCCCTGACATCAAGTGAACCACAGGCCTAACTTTCATTATCACTGCAGCACTTTCTCTCTTTGACTTATCTTTAAAACAAAAAGGGGGAAACATACATAAATCTTGTAATCTCTGAGAATGCACGCAAAGATCATAAAGCTGTCCCCCTTTGTGGTATTTTCCAGGTCCAGAGGAATGCATGGAGTATGACCCTAATCCTCAAGACTTGGTGTTGTTCTATAATTACTTCCTCGACTTACTCTCGGGAACGGTGAGTAACTGCAGCAGGATATCTTGTCAACAAGGTTGTGGCTGTTTCTCTGTTTCCAATCTTTTTGCTAAGCTAACCGCCGTTGCAAAATCCTCCACGCCCGCAAAATATAGTAGACATTACTTCAGTGCCCATCATATATGTTTTGTCACCATCCTCTCCTCTTTGTTCAGGGATTTATGGAGTATTCATACATGTTTTATGGCTACTACAACAACACAATGGTGGCCGACGAGAACTTCTCCTACAACATCCCCCTGGCGTACCTCTTCACTGCTGTCTTCTACTTCATCTTTTGTTTAATTTGCATCATAGCACGGTGAGTCCCCGAACAAATACTTTAAGGTTCAGTGCTATTAATCAATATCTAGCCTGTGTGTGTGTGTGTGTTTAGCCGTCTCAGACCGAATGACATTTTAAAAGCCTGAGCCACTTTGACCTGCATCTGTATCCTCTTCTCTGCCTGAATGCTCACACACAGCATGGGGACTGCAGCTCGAGTTGCTGTGGCAACGGGAGGCAGCGCTGTGGGCAACTACAGCATGATAGTGTTCACCAGCTGGGACTACGGTTGCCTGGGACACCAAGCTACCAAACTGAAGCAGAAAAACATCCACTACCGGCTACAGGTCAGGGGTGGGGTCAGTCCCACTTAGCAGGATGGTGGATGGTTAGTAAGTGACGTGCTTTCAGATGACCACTTGTCTCGTCTCTTTCTCCATCAGGTGGATCTGGAAGAGGAAAGGTTAAAGAAAAGGACAGCTGCTTTGACTTTGAAGCAAAAAATTATTTTATACTCTCTACGTGTTGGCATCGCTCTTTTTGCATTTGGGCTCATTATAGCAGCCTTTTACGGTATCTTTGTGGCCACCGTCTTCAGCCAGGTAAATTATGTAAACAGAGTGATGATGCAGATGTGGTCATGGATCTGAAAGTATTTGTGTGACCTTGCGGTTTCCATCTCTTACAAACAGGAAAGGAGTAACCAGGAAGGGATCCTGGGTTTGATTTTTCAGTATCTACCTTCCATGGTCATCACTGCCGGAAACTTTGTGGTGCCACTGATGTGTGACCAGATTGCCTTGATAGAGCAATATTCTCCCAGCACTACTGTCATAATTTCACTCTTAAGGTTTGTACTGAGGAAACTGAGGAAAACATGATAATTAAGAGATTTAATAAAAGTATACGTACTGCATTCAAATGAACTACTTAAGTAAAAGTACAAATATAAAATCAACAAAACTGAAATCACCAGCAACTTATAGATATATGTTTTGTTTTTTAAGCTTATTCTTTAATGTAGGAACTTTAAAAAATAACAATAAAATAACTAGTAAATATAGCAGACAGAATTGTATAAAACACACTGTTGTTGTTCTGTACTGTTATTGTTACCTACTGAATATAATAACCACTGCTCTACAACATAGTTTAAAACCATCTCTAATAAGGAAACTTGGTGTCAGTAACAGAGTTTGATAATGTTTCTCTTCCATGTACAGGGCAGTGTTCTTACGCCTGGTGAGTCTGGGCGTTCTCCTCTTCACCCTGTGGAGTCAGATCACCTGCAACGGGGACACAAGTAGTGCACGTTGCACACCGTGCCAATACAACCATCAAGAATACCCGGTAATTGCGCTTCTTGACTGCATGTGAATTACTTTTTTTCCAATTCTGCAGTTGACAAAATGTTTGTTTTTCTAATGTAACATGACTCTTATAACTGATTTTTGCATCATCACGTCACAGAGATGCAGTGAGCTGTATGTTTACATGTTTGTCTCATTGTGTAGTGCTGGGAAACTCAGATAGGACAGGAGATGTACAAGCTGACGCTGTTTGACCTTCTCATCAACGTCGCTATGCTCGTCCTGGTGGAGTTTCCACGCAGGTACGAATCACAGAAGAATCTGTCGGTCAGATCATATTGTGACACATTCGGCCATATGACTGCATTTGTTTTTATGTGTGTCAGGATGTTGGTGGACAACTGGAACTGTAAGCTGACTCAGTGGGTGGGTCGGCAGGAGTTTGTAGTTTCCTCCAATGTGCTCGGGCTGGTTTATGGTCAAACTGTGGTTTGGACGGGAGCTCTTTTTTGCCCTCTGCTGCCTCTCATCAACACCGTCAAGTTTGTCATCCTCTTCTACTGCAAGAAGGTGAAGACACTTCACATAATGGAGAAAGCTGTTCACCAACCCCTCAGCTAACCCTGTTTCATGTCTCCATTGCCTCAGATCACGCTCTTCTATAATTGTCGGCCAGCACTGAAGACCTTTCGATCCACCACCTCCGCCTTCTTTTTCCTGGTGGTGCTCTTGTTTGGCTGGGGCCTGGCCACAGTTGTCATGGTTTACGCTCTTGCTGTGTGAGTGTTAACTGCAGCCTTCCCCCCCTGTAACAATCGTAGCAGAAGTGCTTGTTAGTTTAGTTAAATAGCAGTGGACAAAACCATTCTAAGCAGACTGCTAAGAGTTTTCTATGTGGTTCATGATGAGTGTTTTCCTCTTTCCATCCAGAATCCATCCTTCTATGGGCTGCGGCCCTTTCCATTTCTCCCCCAACATGTGGTCGATTGTTCCAACCTCGTTCTACAAGCTCTCTGCAACCACACAGGACTTCCTCTTCTTCATTGGTTCCCAAGCGTTCTCCATCCCTCTGTGTGTGTTATTCTGGTGAGTAAACTTGCGTTTAAACCTAAATACAGAATGCAGCCTACATTTTACCTGCATATTATGGCAGTTCTGACCATTTTTATGGTGTATAATCATGGCTCCTTTCTCCCTGGCAGCGTGCTGATGTGTTATTTCGTAGCTTTAGCACTCGTCTATGGAAATAGCGTGTCCCTTCTAAGAGCTCAGCTTAAACTGGTAAGTTGTTGGCATTTACCTGCATGGTGTGTTGTAAAACAAATACTTACATGGTCTTGGATTAATTTGGCTCACAGGAAGGCCGTGACAAGCAGTTCTTGGTCAAGCAGTTTGAGGAGATGAGACGACATCTTCAAATACCAGAAGACATCGCAGAAGACTGACCATAACATATGGACCTTTTGTTAAATTATTATCTTAAACACAAAAACAACACGATGAGGCCTCTGCAGTGTCATATAATGCTGGCCTGCAACAAGATTATTGCATTAAAAATTAGGTTAATTTAAAAAAAGGGAAATTAAAACAGCATTATTCTTTATCTTTATTTATCTCTATACCTGAGTTAGTGGTTTATAAATGACATCAACACCAATGCAAAGAGTGCCTTTGTATAAAATGTTTCACCACTTTTGTCTGCACATGTAAACAGTGTTATAGTTTTTCCTTTTACATAATAAAATGAGGACTCGTAGCTCCATCTACTGCCAAACCTGTGGCGTTGCAGAGATGTGTAATGTTTACTTCCTGTGTGTGTGTCTACTTGTTCCTGTGGGCTTCAGCAGCCTCCAGCAAGAGAAGCTCGTCTCCCAGAAAGTTAGTGACAGCAATTAGATCCTGTTTTTTGACGTTAATTAATTGTTGAAAGACGCGGCTATCGTGAGAGAGTGAATTAAATGTGTCTGCTCGCAGCTCTGTCGTTAACGTTAAAGTCTCGGTTGGGAAGTAGCTTCGGCTAACGTTAGCTTAACTGCAAAAAGGCGTAATTATTAACAGGTTTTCTATTTTTTTATATCTTCACATTCAGGTTGTTTGACCCCTACTCATTTCCACGCTTCCCCTTAATGCAAACGCTCTTATTTCATGCATGAATTGAGTGTTTCGCCGTGTCTATTCGCACTTTAGTCGACGCTAGCCTGGCCAGCTACTGTAGCTACCTAGCTAACTGACTGCTAACGGACAGTAGCAACAGTCGCCGGGGCAACGATGAACATCCTTCCGAAGAAGAGCTGGCACGTGCGCAACAAGGACAACGTCGCGCGCGTGCGGAGGGACGAAGCCCAGGCAGCAGAGGAGGAGCGCGAGGCTAAACGTCGCGTGGAGCGTGCTGAGCAAGAGGTGACCCCTCCACAGTGTTTGTTGTCATGTTATTTCCGGATGATGATGATGATGATGTGTGTGTCATAGTCAGTGTCATTATCAAACACACTTTTAGTCAGATTCCCTAAGAGTTCCCTAAAGTTCCCAAAAGATACCTGAAGTATTCCCAGAATAATTTCTTATTATTGTTTTTTTTTTTTTTTAACTATTTGTACACTGACCGGCCACTTCATTAGATATACTTGTACACTCCAATGTAATCCAAAACTCCTGTGTTTGTAGACACTGTCAGAGAGGTAGAGGTGAGTTTAACTATTATGGTTACTACTGAAGTTGTAGTTTACAGTAGCGTTAAACTGGGCTCCATTATATTGAGGTTGAGAGGTGTTTCTAATGTTTTGGCCCCAGTTACACAATCATTTAGTCTGAAATGTAAAAAAACCCCAACCATTTCTCAGAGCCCAGGTTGATGTCTTGAAAATCATAGTCATAATGAAAGTCATAATGAAAGTCATGTCATAGATATTGAACTTATTGTCTATGTATCAATATCTTATCATTCTAACATATAAAGCAGTAGTTCCTCATTTTGAGAAGCTGAGACAGATGATGTTTGCCCGTCCCACAGGCACGCACTGAGTATCTGAGGAGGAAATCCAGAGCTGCTCTCCAGGCACAAGGAGGAACGAGGGGGGATGAGGAGGAAGATGATAATCGGACGGGAGGAAGTGGAGTCCTGGAACACCTCAATCTTTTTCCCCTGGAGGAGTCCTCAGAGAAGAAGGGGAACGAGGAGTATCTCAAGGAAAAGAAGGATGAAAAGGTGATGGTGATACTTCTCTTATCTGATTGGTATTTCATCAGTTTTCTTAGATTCCTCCGATGCAATTAGGGTCACAGTTCAGTTTGAACATGTGAACTCTGGTACTTATTTATTACTTACTGTAGCTAGTGTAGAAATTGCAGGAGATTTTCTCCTTTTTGATCACAAAAGTGCTTAAATAGTATCAGTATCTTGCTCAAGGATACTTCAACATGCAGTCTGGAGGAGCCGGGGATCAAAACACAGATCTTCTGATTACTGGACAGCCCGCTCTACTGCCTGACCCACAGCCGCCCCGTGTCATTGAGCTAAATAGATTTAGGTCTTTGTGATGACAGCTAAACTTTTTATCTGACTGATCAACTCCATCCAAGGCACAAAATACGGCGGTATGCTTGAGAAAAAACAAGCAAATGGACGTTGTGGTAGCATTTCTTTTGGTCAAACTGCTATTTTCAAGGTCAAGAATGAACCTATTTTGATTAAATGTTATATCATCAGTATTCTAGCGATCACAGTTAATGACGTGAAAAAACAACAGTTTTGTCTTGTATGAACTAACATGATCAGTGTCAGTGCCAATAGCTGTCTGCCACGAGCGGCCAAATGCAAATTGATTGTGTTTAGTAATTTGTTTCATGCTCTGAGTTTGTCTGTGAGACGGGTATTACTGTACTGTGCGGACTGAGGTTGTGATCCAGGCACAGATGATGAATGGTCCATCCATTTTTAATAAATAGTGTGCAGCGTTGTAGCTCATTTATCCAGCGAGATGTTTGGGCAACAGTTCCACTTGTTTCTGCACAACTTCAATAATTCAGTCGCGTCAAGAAGTTGGTACATCGGATCCGATATTTTATAACCAGTGGACGCGGCCAGAGAAGAAGCACAATATATTCTGGATGCAGCCCAGCCACAATATGCATACAAGCAGTTTAAACAGATGGAGCGTGAGTGTGACAAAAAACTAATGCAAGCGGAGACCTGGATAAACACTACACGAGAGCCAAAACTGCTATTTGAGGGCAAAGTAAGGATGTGATCCAGTTTTATAATCAAATCATGGAAAGTGTCGATATGTTTCTGATATTAACGAAAAGAAAAGTGAATCATTTTTCTGTTATGACCTTCTCTGTGTTTAGAAGGTTGTTTGACACTGCTGTCACCACTTAACATTAATTATAAAGCTTCATTAACACTTTCTTTCATTTTATTTTTCCAGGAGAAGCAGGAACGAGCCATCGGCTTGCTGGTGTCTTTAGGACCTCAACCAGGGACTGAGGTCACTCCGTGGTACATGAAAACCGGCAAAGAAAAAGAAGAGAAGAAAGAGAGAGAAGAGAGGAGAGACAAAGAAAAGAGGAAGGGAATAAGCGAGGAGGAGAGAGAGAAGAAAGATCGCAGATTGAAAGACAGTTTAGATCCACTGAAAGACATAAAGAAAGCACTGGCTGTAAAGGAGAGGAAACACCACAAGAGCAAGAAATCGGAGAAAAGAGTCAGAGGGGAGAAGAGGAGCAGTGGAGAGAGGTAAGAAAGGCCATTTCTCTTGTTACTTGACGCTTGTTCTTGTAGTTCTAATAATAACTAATAGTAGATCGGTTCAGCCCAGTATCTCAGAATACATGATGTACCAGTTCTTTCTGTTTTGGCCACTTAGTTCTCCAGTTAAAAAGGAATCGTTCAATAAGAAAACTGATAAAACTCTGTCTGTCTGCTAAATATGTAGCCGAAACAAGGGGAAACAGCTAGCCTATCTCTGTATGAAGGTAACAACCAAAACATGTCCACACCAGTAATGGTATAATGAATGGACAGTGCATGAGCGACGTCACCTGTAGGTTTCTGAAGCGCTGCTTTGAAGCTAAAAACATGCTGCGCTGACTGCCGCCATATCGGCTGTGCTGCCTCTTCCACCTCCCGGCTAATCCTAAACCTAAATACTCACAAAACAAACGTGCTGTAACAACTGTGCAACTTCAATGGCAGGTGGGACTGCTATACATAGTAGTGTTGCTACCTTTCTAGCGTCCTGCTTTGTTTCCAGTCCCATGGCTGTGACGTACAGTTGAACCTGCTGCTTGAAGGCGCTACAATTCCTGTCAGCTTTAAACTTTCCAGAGGCTTTAACAAATCCATGTCGCTTTTCACAGCTCACTGCACTGGTGTTACTCCTGGTACCATGTTTCGTTCATGCTTCAATAAGTTCGACTGGATTCATCTGATGAGCTGCTCTTTATTACATTATTTATCACCTTGCATGTCTAAATCAGGTCTAGTGACAAACCTCTACTGACACCTTGTGGTCAAAAGCAATCTTCCTTAATCATCACAATCCTGTTCGTTTTAACTACTGGTGTATGAAAACGGTAATTTGCTGTGATTTTACGGAGTCCCCGCTGGTTGCTGTGCAGCTGCTATCAGCCAAAACAATAGTTTTTGTACAGATTAATCTAATGCGATGTAACATGTTAATCAGTGGCTTTTGGAGGTGCTGGTAGGTGGATTTTGTCACCACATCGCTATTTATTAAATAAATTTAGCATACAGATGTGAGAGTGTCTATTTTCTCATCTTCCAATAGGTGTATTTCCTAAACTGTAGATTCTTGTTGTCATGTCAATTTCCTGATAATGTTCTTATGGAGTGATTCATCTCTCCTGTCTTTTACAGCTCCATAGAAAGGTTACGTGCTGAGCGTATACAGAGGGAGGCTGAAGAAAGGAGGAGAGCCCAGGCCCTGCTCGACCAGAGGAACGGCAAAGGGAAGGAGAAGGAGGTGACCGAGAGAGAGAGGCCATACAACAGTGCATACTTCCCTGAGCTTGCCCGAAAGCGTCAAAGGCGGGATCGAGACAGCTGGAGAGACGAAATATTGAAATCATGAACTTTACTGGTTGTCTGAAGAGTTTGAAACATGATTCTGATGGACAGATAGTGTGACCGGTGTGCTTCCAAATGAAGCAAATATTAAAAGGAATGAAGGTACTGTAATATGTAAGTGTGCCAGAGTAGCTATGGAAATGTGGAAGAACTTGTACCCTGGTCACATCACTGTCATTAAGTTAACGAAGGGGCAGCGTGTGTGCCACTTTTTTATTTATTCTTGCTCACCCAGAAAAGTAAATTCTTGCATGTGGGTCAGAGGTCAGGTTCAGCTGCAGTTACTTCTGCCCCTGCAGAGTTTCACTCGTGATCACGTCAGCAGGGCAGATGGTTGCCTCACAGGGGGCCTGAAGCCCAGGCTTGGAGCAAAGAAAACACTAAACAACAACAACTGTACAACCGTTTGAATCGTTCATATTATCACAAAAATTCACACAGGTTGTAAACTGATAGAAAACCAGTACACAATAAATGAACTGCCAGAGAAGAAATGAATTCAACAGTAAATGAAAATGTGACATTTTAAAGCAAAATTGTAAATTTATTTTTCGTTTTGTTGTAAGTTGAATTTCTTTGTGTTTTGGACTGTTGAATATTGAGGAAATTATAAGTTTTTTCACAGTTTTCTGACAAACATCTGCTATTTAATAAAGGAGCTGCAGATTCATCAGTGATGAAAGTATGTGTAGCCTTATTTTTTCAGACTCCGTTTCAACACGTCACAGTAGGACGACCTCAGCTCAATAAAATGAATGATGGCTGAATTCCATTTATCTGCTTTAGTTTTCAGAGTCCTGGTATTCAGTTCCTGGTGTTGTTCATGCTGGTTCACAGTCACACTGCCGTGACTCACTGGGACGCTTGAAAAGCGAGGAGTCATCGTTAACGTTATTAGTAACACCTGTGAAATGTTTCTAAAATGTCTGCATCATCAGCTCGTGACCAAACATCGACATCAAGTTGCTCACTGTCATTGCTGTAAATTGTTTTACAAATATATGGTGTTGAAATACACTCAGCCGGAATTAAAATCAACAAGTGACATCATCTTTTGTTGTTCAGATTGTTTGTATAACCTGTGGTGCTGATGTGTTAGTTAAGGGAGCATACAACTCTTATGTCTGTACGTTAGTTATGTAGCTAAATGTAAAGACTGGAAACAAGGCGAAACAACCAACACCTTTAAAGCTAAATAATTTACATATTATGTCCTGTTTGTTTACTGGTGTGTGAAAACGGCTAGAGTCTCTGCTCAGCTGCTGACAGCCAAGGAATAGTTTTTGTACAGATTAAACTAATAAAATATAACATGCTAATTAGTAGGCTTTGGAGGTGCTGGTAGGTGGATTTTGTTACAGTTGGGGCAGTGTGTAGGATTTAGTGGCAGCTAGCAACATAGTTTTAGGATTACAACCCCCTCGTTAAAAGCTCTACATGCAAAAGCTCTGGTGGTCAGTTTGTCCACTCTGGGCTCCTGTAGAAACATGACCGACCATGTGGAAGAGGACCTACTGCATCTGTAGATATGAACTCATCCTGAATTAAAAGCTTCTTCCATGAGTGATATCTGACATATAATTATATAATAGCTAATCATATAATGCTCTTTTGTTGTTGAAATTGTTGGTTTTAGCTGTAGTGTGTTAGGTCACAATAAGGTCCACCTCAATTACAGAAATAGCCTCCATAAAGTTGAGTTAACATCATAACCTTCATGAAGGGAGGATTTATTGCAGAGCTGTTGTGGTTTTGGTTTCCTAATAAACTTGCAACGTAGTTGAAGTTATCTAGACTCATGCACAACAGCCTGATTCCTATTTATTTTTATCCTTAAGCCTAAAAATGTGTGTTTTTATATAACACACCCACAGAAGGTGTGTTTTTAGTGTGTGTGTTTTTGCTCTCTCTCTCTCTAGGCTCTCAATTAACATGATTTTTTTTTTATTATTATTATTTCTAATAATAAAAAAAAAACAATATGTTCATATAATGATACTTTAAGAGATTTAAAATCCAATATAAACCCATACACAGCATCAGCTCCCTGTGGGAACATTACCACATTTTTTTTTCTCCTCCTTTTCTGGAGCATTATGATGATCAAGCTGGACCATGACAATGCGCGCCGTGTGTGTCTGACGTAGGCTGGCGGAGGAGAAAAACACAGACAACCCTCCAACCCTGAGAGATAGAGGGGGGAGGAAGAAATATATATATATATATATATATATATATATATATATATACATGTATATGCAAGAGGAGGTATAGCGGGTGGTTGTTTTCAGCGGTGCTCCACACACAGATGGAGGTAGGGCTGAGGATGCACAATAGAGCATCTCACACACCGTGTTTAATTGCGGATTAGAGGAGGAGGAGGTGGTGGAGGAGGAGGAGGAGGAGGAGGGGGGAGCACAACAAGGAAGGCAAAGGAGACGCTCTTTATTATTGGGAGAAAAGCGGAGGGGGGAGACAGAGACAGCGTGTGCCCGGAGACGGTACAGACCGTGGCGGGGGGGACGGGAGAGAGGAGCACACCGACACCGACAGTCGGCGGCGTCGCTCGGATGGTGTTGTTGTTGCTCCGGACGCGGCGACGATGCGGCCACACTGCTGGGTGATGGTAGCGCTGGCGGGGATCATGTCGTACTTCAGCCCGGAGAGAGCCCTCGGGGCCCCGCAGAGGGAAGGTGAGAGGAGTCGGAGGTGGTGGAGGTGGAGGAGGAGGAGGAGGGTTTTAAAAACCTGTCAGTGATGCTGGAGAAAGGAGGAGAGAGAGAGAGAGGGAGAGAGAGAGGGGGGGATGTAGCCAGTTATGAAAAGGCCTCTCTCTACATTAAGCGGAGGGGAGGGGGGGTATATATACTGTATTATCAGCCTGTATGACTGAGACATGATGCGAATTATTATTGCAGTGCGTGGCAGACTTAATCAAAACAGCGGCGAGGCTGATTTGGTGATGGGTAGGGTACCATATTTGCATGCAGTGATGAAAATATTAGGGGGTGGTGGGGGTGGTGGGTTTCGATCTCGGGCCTCACATCACATCGATGGCATTTAAAAACAGCATATACTGTGTGAACAGCGGGCTAAAATCGTCGGCCAGTGCGAGATATTTCATCTATAAATAGCCTCCGCAAGGCACTGGAGATTATTTAGCCTATTAACCAGTGCTGGCATCTTTATTTTTCTCAATCTGAATATGCCTTCTTCCCCCCTCCAAAGATCTGGCAGAGTGTTGTGTTTGTGTAATGTGTGCAGTCATTGTATTGTGGTGTATTGTTTTGATAAGAGCTGCTGGCACCGGGGCTGGTGGAAAAGGCCCTGTAAGGTTCCTATTTATATGCAGTGTCTGTCTGGACATCTGTCTAGGGAAAGATGAAAGAATAGCACTGCACAGGAATCAGGATTTGAGCCACCAGTTATATGTTTGTGGTGCATGTTTAGGGGACCGCGCTGCCAAGAGGGTAATTGAGTTTTCATGTTTAGTTTTGCAGGTGCAGTGATTAACAATTATATATATCAACAATTAGCTGAATCTCTCCCTGTTTTTATGAGCTAAAACTCATGCAAGGCTGATTATAATTTATTGAAATCCAGTGTACAGATTGGGTAGGAAACTTGCTTTATATGCCGAACACATTTTTAGTTATCTCTGCTCGGAATATGTGAAACAAGTGAATTATGTTATCTAAGCAAGAAAACAAAGGCGCTTAATTGAAATGTTGTATTTATCATGCAAATAAAAGAAAATCACATCATGTCATAGATTTTTTTTTTTACTTTTTGGGGAATCGTGATCCTCTTTTTTACAATATTTATCAAGTCCGTAAATTATTAAACATACTTTAAAATTGATGAATGCAGTGTTTACAATATCATGACTGTATGAATGAATGTATTTTGGGTACACAGACTGAAGTAGATATTATATAACAGCACAGTCAGGTCATATATTTTATGGTATAGCTTAAATGTAACTGGATTATTTTCCCAAATGCATTTTTATTATTATCTCATGTTTATACTTATTTGAGATTGTCGTGTAGCATTTTTAATCGTCAAATGTGTTTTAATATCAGTAAAATGCAGCTTTAAATGTTTGTTTTGGCTTTACAATGGTGAAATTCCTACTTTGCTAATGTTATTCTCACAGTTTAAAAAGCTGCTTTGTTTACACAGCTGGGTTTAAATATTAATGTTTATATTTTATTTATAAGTCCTTCGCTATACGTTTACAGTATAAGCGTGAATTGGACACCTTGTGCCCGTCTCAAGGTGTCATTGTTCCTCTCTCTCTCTTGTCAAGTGATGTAATGTTTTACATAGTATTTATATGAAACCTATAGATAATACCTGAAGGGTATTTAACCACCGTGCCCTGCCCGTTTTCTTTTCTACAGATGGTTCACTCCCCACAATCGACCACGTTGAGGTACAAATATCAAATGTCCCGATCCCTCCCTCTCTCACCTGAGTAGTAAACCTTCCTGATTTGAGTAATTCTTTTCCGAGTTTCCAACCCTTCCCAATTTAGCGCTCCTTTTTTTACCTAAATGACAACTCCAGCCACCTCCCTCCCCTGCTTCTTAACTGTGTTTCCTGAGTGGAATGCCATTTCTGATATTCCCCCTTTTCCCCATGCTTTTTTCCTTACTGGAATGGTATATTATCCCACTTTCAAACTTTAATTCCAGTCTCTATTTTCTTTTACTGATTCAGACAATCGTTTATTTTAATTTTTTTTTTATCTTCAACTTTCTTTTCCTGCTTTTTACCCCCAAATCCCTGATGCAAGCTGTCCATTGGGGTTGACTCCACTATGTCTCAAACTTGCCGCTAAGAAAACGCTCCAATGGTTTCCCTCTAAACAAAACACCTGTGTAACAAGACACTTTTCTGATTCAGTGAAGTCTCTCTTTTCCTTCTCACTGACTCAAACCTAACAGTGTGCCCCCCCTCCCCTCATAGAAGCACAAATACCCTGAATTTCCGTATTAAATCTTCCTCTCCCGTTGTATTTTCTCCCTCTCTTTCCTCGCAGTTTCTCAGTCCAGGGCTGCGGCCCTCTCTCCTCCACCCTACGTCGTCATCCTCATCTCTTGCTCGGGGCTCGTCTCTTTTGTTCTGCTGCTCCTGACCTGCCTGTGCTGTAAGAGAGGAGGAGTGGGGTTCAATGTAAGTCTTCAACATGTAAGAGATTTATTCACCTCTCTCTGCTTTCTTTGTTTTTTCACACCTTTTTGTGCATGTCTGTATGTGTTTTTTTTTTTTGACTTGATAAGCTGTATGGAAACAAGAGTCAATAATTCAGATTTAATGAAGCAGAAATGGTCAATAATCATCGCTCTGTCTAATCTTGACTAAGCCTCCGTCGTTTGACCCGACAGTGTTGTTGTTGAGCTAGCAGACAGGGTGTCATTAGTTCAGACTGGCTGCTTTCTCATTGTCTGCCCTTGATAGTTACTGCTAAATCCAGCCATGTTATTAAGTGAGAGAGTGGAGTTTATTTTACATTTTAAATTATACAAGTATTGTGATTTTTCTGTGCTGTTGTGGCTCAAACAGGAGTTCGACAATGCAGACGGGGAGGAGTGCTCTGGGGGCTCCAGTCCCATCCAGGAGGACAGCCTGTCGTCATGTCCCTCCCTCCCTGAGGTTTACACCTTGCCAGTCAGAGACAGGCCCAACTGCCCCGCCCTGCAGGATGGAGCAGGTAACAAGTCTTCTGTTTTCTGACTCTCAGTTTGAGCACAGCTTTGAAACCCTCGGCATGAAGCTGAATCACTATGCTGCGCTCGAGTCCTTCAGAGTCTGTTGCCTGTTGAGTCACTGACGTGGATCCATTAAAAGTCTCAATCTGAGAGTACAAACAGCTGCTAGCCTTCAGGGGAGTGGAAACTGTTATCTGAGAAAATTCTGCATCAGTGCTCCGTATGAGCAGGACAGGTCGGACATTTGGCCATGAATTTTTTTTTGACTCAGGAAGAATATTGTAACATTCATTGAAACCCTCGTCCTCCACTCAAAAATGAGTTTTGCTTGATGTTCAATGCACGATATACAAAGTTTGACACCACAAGTCTGTTTTCACATTTATTTGCTGCATGTTTCTCGAGATCGATCTCAAGATCACTTTTTGAAGCTCTTGGTCTCGGAAATGTCTTGTCTTGTCTCGTCTCGTCCTCATAACAAAGAGGACTATACGGTCTGGTCTTGGTCATGACTTGATTGGTTTTAGGTGGTCTTGACAACAACACGATGAGTAGGATTTTGTCAGATTACAACTAGTTTCAAAGCCACCACTTTTTTATCTCTCTTTCGTTGAGAGATAAATGTCATAAAAACATGAAATGCTGATGTCTGCATGACCCTGATCTTTTTTTTATTTCTCTTCATTTTTTTTTACAGACTCCAAGTCTCAGTGCTTCAAAAGACACGCTTTAAACTACCTTCAGGAGATTGGAAATGGCTGGTTCGGAAAGGTAACATGATCGCCTCTCACATGCAGATGTCATAGTTTTATCATGTAAAATATGACCCACATCATAGATCCAAACCAATTTTATCTATATGGCGGCAAATCATAACAGAATTTATCTTTTACAGCATGCTCTGCTTTGTTATATTTAATACTGGCTAGCAGCCAGATCGGGAGTCTTAACTTAAAATAGTTCTTTTACTGCCAGTCTCCTTCTCCTGGGCACTCTTCCATATTATTGTCCATCGATCTCTCCTAGGTGATCCTGGCTGAAGTGCTGTGTGACTGCAGCTCCTCTCAAGCCGTGGTGAAGGAGCTGCGTGTCAGTGCCAGCCCTCTGGAGCAGAGGAAGTTTTTGGCTGAATCTGAGCCATACAGGTGAGGAGAAACTTCTGAAACTTAACAACTTGACACTTAATGTGAGTTTCAACAAAAACAGAAAAAAACACAAAGTAGAATTCATGGCTATATTGCACTGGAACACAATGGACGGCACAAGTGCGTCCAACGGTCCACAGGTTATCTCGTCTACCGCCTTGCCTGAGTCTGAATTTTTATTTAACTCACCCTTTCAGATTATATTAAGGCTGAAAGTTATGCATAATTAACAGCGTGGCTGCTTTGATTGACATGTAGATGCTGTTACAGATGGCTTGTTTGAGCAACCAGGGGTCATTCAGCCTGCCTGAGTGGTCATACCAGACCAAGTAAGGCTGTATTTAACGTATTTAACTTGAATTTTATTGCTTATGAAGTTGAAGCTGGAGGAGGAAGGTGTCACAACTAGCCACATAAACTAAAATGTTTTGTTAGATTGGTAACGGTACTGCAGATGAGACGATGAGAACAGAACCGACCTATTTAGTATGTTTGACTCAGAATCTGAGTAGCATTTTGGCTGTCCTCTCTCTAACACACACACACACACACACACACACACACACACACACACAAGACGCATCCAAGGACAGGCCTGTCTGTTCTTTTTCTCTCTTCCTATCTCTGGGCAAAACCCACAACAACAAGCACCGTCCTTACACACACACACCAATGTACACCGAGAAGGGTGCGTTTTCACACACTTTCATATGCTGTTTACATCTCCTGTTTCTTCTGCTCTTACTGAGGCACAAACCTTCCCTCTACCCTGTTATTTTCTCTTCTCTTTGTATCCCAGTTTCTACACACATACATACTTTAATGCATCCATCCATCGGGTTTCTCTTTCTTCCTTCAGGAGCCTTAAACATCCCAACATCCTTCAGTGTTTGGGGCAGTGCAGTGAGAGCATCCCCTTCCTCCTGGTGATGGAGTTCTGTCAGCTGGTGAGTTTCAAAGCCAAAGCCAAAATGTGTGTGTTTGTAGCGTGTGCTGTTTATATGTTTAGATCGCACACGTTCTCTACATCACTATCATTTCCGGTAATTGGCACAGGGTTTCACCTTATTTACCTGTTCACTTCACACTCGTGGTGGCCGGAGGTTGGGTTGTGCTCGAATATTTTCTGTTGAGCGCCTCGTTTTGTTATGTTCCATTGTGACGTGACTGTGGATTTTTTTTTGTCACAGTAAAGAGCCTGCTTAGCTTTACAGGAGGGTAGAGTAAATAACATCTTAAAAAGGCCTTTGACTCAAAAAATAACTCCATCTTTAGTGAAGCTGTGTATCATTTTAAGGTCATCGTCTGTTTTTGAAATCGAAAATTTGTGAGCAAATGTTTCTTTAGAGTTGTTTAGTTTGACTCATTTTGCTCTGAAAACTCTCGGAACAAAGTGTTTATTGTTGTACCAGCATTCATCGGCATGAAAGCTATTTTGTTTCAACAGCAGTTTTTCCATTTTGCATAAAATGTTATTTTCACCAGGCTTTTACTCCATTCACTCTATTCCCCATTCACATTTGATTTAATGTAATTTTTTTTACGTAAGTAGTTTTGTGTATTATTCGCTGCAGAAATGACAAATTATTAGAAGCATAAAGGTTTCGGGGAGACTGAAATCTGTTTTGCATCTCTGTATTTGGGTTGTTTTGCTTCCCTCAGCTTGCTTAATCACTGACTGATTAAGAAAACCATATGAGTGGACTCAAAGAGACAAGCAGATCAATTACAGTGAAAGAAGCCAAACAACACTCGTGTCCTTATAGACTGCTATTATCCCGCTGGATGAAGCCTCCTATTGTCCTTTCCTCGCGGATATTTTTCATCCCTTTATATAGTCCCCATTTTATTTCCTTGCCCTTCCAGAAGTACCAATGACTAACACAAAAGCTGGCAACTCATTACCAATTCCCCTGCTTCTTTTGAGGCTCTGCGTTGTAAAACACCTAAAAAGAGACGGATTTACTGCCGAAGTCACAAATATCCCCTCCGCCTATATGGTGTTGCCTGCAAGTTTTATCTCAGTTTTTTTGGCCCAGCTGCCATTAGCTCATCTCCTATTTAAGTAAACATGCAGTTCACTGCTTGCTGCATCATTATGTGTGTACAATCAGGGTGACCTGAAGAGATATCTGAGAGCCCAGCGGAAGTCAGACGGGATGACCCCTGACCTGCCGACTCGGGACCTCTTGACTCTGCAGAGAATGGCTTTTGAGATCACCTCCGGTCTGCTGCACCTCCATGAAAACAACTACATCCACAGGTCTGTAACGAAGTCTTCAAACGAGGTTTTATCCATCGGATAGAAAGAGTGTGTCTCTCTGTTCAATGGGGCTGATGATCAGAGGGTGTGTTTTACTCTCTGCAGTGATCTGGCTTTAAGAAACTGCCTGCTGACCTCAGACCTCACTGTGAGGATAGGCGACTATGGCCTTTCACACAACCATTATAAGGTACTTGGATCTGTGCGTGCATTGAAGTGCATGATTTTTTCAAATAATGTAAAATAATTCTTATAATTCTAAAATGAATTCTTTGTGTCTTTTTGAAGGAGGATTATTACCTAACTCCAGACAAGCTGTGGATCCCTCTACGCTGGATTGCTCCTGAGCTCCTGGAGGAGTACAGAGGATCTCTTATAGTTACAGACCAAACCAAGACCAGCAATGTGTGGTAAGTTTTAAAACCTTCACAGCTCTTTATATCCAGTGCTGCTGAAAAGTCGGCATCAACAAGCCGTGCTGATTATGGCCTGTTCATGCTCGTTTATCTGCGTCTATATTAATTGATTAATTTATCTGTGTGTTTATTATTGAGGTGAACTGCACTGCACAATATTGAGGGCAAAAAACGTTATTAAAAACTTGGTGATGGTTTATGTGTCAGAGCTTGTATAGGTGCACCTTATGAAGTGGCCAAGGAGTCTATTTGGTGTATCGATTTCTCTGCCTCTGTCTCCACTGGTCTCATAGCATTGATTTTCTTATTTGCTTATGAAACTAATATCAGACTGTTTCTTGTTTGTAGTCCCAGTGAAGAACTTGATTTTTGTCTCAAAATTTCAAAGTTTCAAGAGGAAACTAAAGACACAAAGGCAGATGTTTTGAAATGTTTCTCTCATGAATCCTACCACAAATACTTACACAGTCAGTGTGGCCTCCATTACTTTGCCAACAGTCTTGGTAATGGACTGAACTCTCAGCCTCTGATAGTAGAAGCTCCAGTTCAATGTTTTGTTGAATGAGCCAACATGAGGACAGTCTGGGAACAAAACACACAAGTAGAAAACACAGAGGAAATGATGGTGAATGATGATCTTACTCCTTCTTTAAACAACATGTTTCCTTGAATGATATAACAACACGACTCTAATAACAAAACCAACAGAATATCTTTTCTTGCTGCTTCTTCCTATCGTGCCTCTCAGTCTCAGGCTCTGCCTAAGACAAGGTGTTGCTGTTGAAGTATTACATAACAAAGACTCAGACTAAGATGTCTGTAAAGATTAGTCTCTCACCATCTCTGCATCTTCTGTTTCCTTCAGGTCCTTGGGGGTGGTTATATGGGAGCTGTTTGAGTTTGGCTCTCAGCCTCACAGACACCTGAGCGACGAAGAGGTGCTGACCTTCGTCATTAGGGAGAGACAGATCACGCTGGCCCAGCCCAGACTCAAACTCTCCCATGCAGACTACTGGTCAGTACTCATGCACTAAGTGTATTGATGATGATTACGTTAATGGAAGGTAATGATGCCCTAATTGTGTCTCTCCAAACTTACCTCCTCTGTTTGTCTCCCCTGCCTAAAGGTATGAGATCATGCAGTCCTGCTGGCTACCTCCATCGCAGCGCCCTTCTGTAGCGGAGATATTCCTCCTCCTCTCCTCTCTCCTGGCTGCCGAGCGAGGAATGGCGAGGGGGAGTGTCGGGGAAGAAGATGAAGAGGACGAGGAATATGAGGAGGGCAGAGGAAGGAGAGGGGAGAGCGAGGAGTCGTTTGAAAGACGCTGGGACTTACTCCGTCCCCCTGCCTTCCAGACTGCAGCAAACGAGCGGCAAAGGGAGAGAGACTACGGCAGGGAAGACAGAGACAACTCCTACCCACTGCTGGACCCTGTGGGGAACTGTATCACGCCGTCCTCGTCTGAACTGGATGACATCCTGACAGTTACTGAAACTAGCAAAGGCTTGAACTTTGAGTATTTTTGGGAAAAGGCCCATGCCAGACGAGGCTACAAACCTCTCCCACCTCCTCAGCCAATCCCGACTGTGAGCAATAACCACAGACAGTCTTTGGACACTCCCACTGTGGTCCCAGTGATAAGCGCCCGGAGTCCGTCCCTCGCCAGCGAGTACTACATCAGATTAGAGGAGCACACTCCCCAGGACAAGTCGCCAACTCTTAAAGGGAAGACCCATGCCTCTTTCCGCTCTGACTCGATTTCGGCTGGAGACATGGAGCTGGTGGAGATTCGCAGTGGAATGCTGGGAAAAGAGAGAGTCCCTTATTGTTCTTCTGACAAGTGTGGAAAGGGCCTCCAGACTGTGAGATCAAGCGAGGTTCAACTCCAGGTGCCTAACACAGGTGTGGCTGAATTCAGAGACACTTCGAGCAGAGTGACTGACTTCTCAGTCGTCGATTTAGGGGACGACGATGAAGAGGAGAGGAAAAAGAGCAGCGAGGCAGATAAGAAATCGTCCACGAGTTCTCAAGCCCCAGTCCTTCCTCCTAAGCCTCGCTCTATGTCCATGTCATCAGCCAACCACCTTCACTCACGCCCACTCCCTGCCCCTCCGCTCGGATATAGAGGACTGCCTCACTACAGCATCACTGGAAAGATCGAAACAGACCCCCATCACATGAGCAGCTGCCCACCTTCTACCTTCGATCACCTGGGGCTCCATCGGGCCAGACAGACTCTACCCCCATCGCCGTCCCTTTCCCCCTCCCTCCCCCCATCTAGCCATCCGATTTACCCCCAACCTCCTCAAATGTGTCCTCCACCTCTCCCTCCCCACTCCAAACCCCAAAGAACCTGCCCCAGTTACAACACAGCAGACAGTTATTCAAGATACAGTAAGCCGCAGATACAGAGATCCAATAAAGACCCACTATCCTGTGACTTGTCTGAGAGAGAGGGTGGTACTAGGCACTCATTACACAACTCCAAGGAGACTTCTCATTCCCGTGCAAAAGACTTTGAGTCTCCCATTCGTCGAGAAAACCCTTTGCGTCCCATTTATCGCAATTTACCCCGCCCTCAGCCCACAAACCCTCAAATTGACAGACAGTCTTCATCCAGTCCCACCTACTCGGATGAGGATGACTCTCCATTCATGTCCCCTGAAAGACCCAGTGGTGGGACTACTGTCACTCACTCCAGCCTATCTGAAGATGCAGACCCGGGCTGTGCAGAACTCTTCTCCAGGGGGATGAAGAGGACTCAGTCACGCCTTGACACCATCCTGCCTAACATTTGGAAGGAAGACGCTGAACTTCAGGCAGAACGTGTGGCCGCTGCCAAGAAATCCCCCATGCATCTGTTTCTGACAGAAATATCTAGCGTGACAGAGTCTAGCGAGTCCAAGTCAGAGGCTTCATGGGAGGACGAGGAGAAGGAGGAAAAAAGAGATGGAGAGAGATGGGGCAACTTTTTACAGCCTAATAGGGGGATGCGACGCTCCCAGTCGCTGATCACGGAGCTGGGGTCATGGGGGCCAGAGAAATGCAGATCGGGGGCCACGGAGGATATTACGATTACTAAAGAATCATTCCAGAGGGATCTTTTCCTGACAGAAATCGACACAGGAAGGATGGACACAGACGTACAGGGAGGATTAGAAAACGATCCAGTAAAATACCTCTATCCTGCCGGATCCAGATTGCGACCCTACGTCTGCGCTCCAGGTCTTCCCTCTTACACCGAAGCCGAGGAAGCCTATTCAAAGGGTATACGGAGATCCCGCTCTCTCCTTTCTGAGATCACCATCGGGAAGCAGGAGTCTGAACAGCAGCAGACTGAGAAGGGGCCTCGGAGAACAGAAATGACCAGAGAGGAGTTCCTGAAGGAGATCCAGTCAGCGGAGACCTTCCTGACTGAAATCATATCGAGACAAAACGCCGCCGCAAACAAAAAGAAGACAGACTCGTCTTACTCCCCTACTCCACTGTCTCCTGAATATGAGTCCATATGCATCGACCCAAACTCCGCTCAGACCATCAGATTTCAGTCAGAGAGCTCCATGCGAGCAAAAGGCAAAGATGACACACAAACTGAGGCCATCTACGCCCAAGTGACCAAGCGTGCTAAAAAGAGCGAGATCAAGATTTCTATGAGACCCGAGATCCCGATCCTTCACATAGGATCCAATAAGCAGCCTCTCAAAGCGGACAGTCAAGAAAGCAATGCTGACCACTGCCAATCTGGTGAGTTTGTGTTTTCAGAAATCATGCCCAAGAACGGTCTTCTGCATAACCAAACACTTTCCTGTCAGAAAGAAACGGAGGAGTGTTCAGACGGCCCTGCCTTACCTGCCAGAGGAGAGCAAACCGATCTCTTAGAGCACCCTCCTCCTGAGCCCACGGAGAGTGTCAATGAACCCAACACTGTGCTACTGCGCGAGAACAAATCACTAATTACAAATGAAACAGATAGTCAGAAGGCTGCCGTTATAGGAAATGGGGAGATAATGAAAGAAAAGCTACAGGCCAGCAGCCCCGAGAGAGGAGATCAAACATGTGGGAAGACTGATATCACGTCACATGATCCTGACTGCAGCGATAAAGTTTCTGCAGTAGACTCTGAACTCATCGCAGCAGACACAGGTTCTCAAAATGATGAAAATTTACCTCAGCACAACGACACTGATGAAGAAAAGCACTGTCACATTGCCCAAAAGGCACCCACTCCCGCTGGCACTCCAACCACTCCAGACTGGGACCCGTCCACTGATGTCTCACTCATCACCCCCACTGACTCAGTCCTGTCACCTATGACTTCCAACTCAGCCGACTGCCTCACACCTAGTGACTCATGGATGAGCAGCGGAGGAGGAGGAGGAATTGGAAATGGTGGGTGGCGGGCTCTGGGAAATGAAACGCCACATCGAGACTCTGCCTATTTCTCAGATAGTGATTGGGAGGGGGACGGGTTGAACAGGAGGAGCAGTGATGGACTTATCGCCCCCAGGCCGAGTAGTGGTCGTGGGGGGGATCGGGGGACGTTGACGGGGATAGAGGAAAAAACTGAGGAGGAGGGAGAGATGGGAGAAAAGAGCCCCTTAAAGAACAGTATACAGATGTCAGAAAAGACGACGATTGAAAGCGTCCTAGATTCAAATGATCCGGAAAATGCCGTCTCTCATTTAGGTGATGACAAAGATAAACTAAACAAAGGGCTGGAGTCAACACAGAGAGACGATTCTGGCATTTTCCCAATCGAGAATAAAAAGTCCACAGTGCTGTGTGATGATCCTCAGGCTAAGGACTGTGTTGACTTAATTGATACGTTGTTCTCAAAATTAGATGATGAGCCACTGAAAGGGCTCCCACGCAGCGGTGGGTATCCGATAGACAACCACTTCACAGGGGGCATCATCGCTCAGATAACAGACTCTGCAGAGAACGATTTAAATCTACATTCCAAGACCATCGCTGAGGCAAACGTTTTGATCGAGTCTGTATCTGACAGCCAGTCCAAGGCTTGTGTGTTAAGGCCCAACAACAATGATTACACAAGTGCTACAGAGATGGATATTGATCTCACTGCACTGAACTCCCTCAAATGTGGAACTGACACTGAAGAATCTGTACCGCCAACACAATCTGACAACAGAGAGTCGAGATTATCGAAGCTGTACGGCATTCAAACCACTGATGCCACACTTAGCGATGAACCCCTGTCAGTAGTGGAGCCAAGTGATGATGGAAAGTCCGTCTATGATAAAGTGAGTGGTCTGACGTGTCCCTCTTGGGCTGAGGCAGGTGTTGAAGAGGCTGAGAGACATAAAGAGAGGCCTGGTCTAGACCACAACGAGCTGGGCTTGAGAAACCTGCGCTGTTTAGACGGCAGCGAGGACAAGAAGGTCACGACAGAGACGGAGAAACAGCTGGCTGCCGCAGAGCTGAGTAATGCCATGAAGGAAAAGTCACCCCTGAGAGGAGCTGCAAGTCGGATGGACTCTCCTAACAATGCGGATAGAGACTCCTGCGAAGGCCTGGATGTGAAAACTAAAGAGTTATGGAGCGCCATGGAGGAGGATGAAGAACGTACAGGATCCGGTGTGGTTAGGGGAGAGTTTGACTGCCACCGTTTTTCACAGTCAGGAGGGGATTTACGCTTGTGGCCTGATGAAAATGACCAGTGGGCCTCTCCAGAAAGAAGGTCCCAAGACACTGAACTAAGATCTGAATTTTTCTCTGGGTTCAGTAATAAGGCCTGGGAGGTTGGGGAGAGGCTCGTCGTGGGTCAGGAATTTTGGGAGACTGAAGAAAACGATGAACTTGCAGGAAGCGAACCTCACCCTGCCGTCTTGGAGGGCTGCGAAGAAACCTGGAACGACGAAACGCAAGGATTTACCGTGAAAGAAAAGTGGGCCTCCAAAGATGGTGACGACCAAGAGACTGTCCAAGCGAAGGATATACAACAGGAAGAAAATATCGAGAACATTGAAGAAATTGGCAGCTTTAACAAAGACCTGAAGAGAGAAATCTCAGACATTGAAGTAGAGAATAAAGAAATCCCGGAGCAGGAGACTTTGGAGCAAGGAGATAGTTCGTCATGCGCAGAGACAGTTAGAGACGGGGAAGGTCTGCTAGACTCCACAGGGACAGAGGAGAATCAAAATTTTAACAGATGGCCTCAGAATCACCTCTGCGAGATCCAAAAAGAGGAGCAGACATCAGCTGAGCTTGTTGACAGAGAAACAAGCTCGAATTTAGAGTTCAGTCACGCTTTGGAGAGTAAAATCTCAAACATATCTATCTGCATCACTGAAGCACCTCACATAAACTTTGCAGACCTGGAAAATGTTGAGTCAGGCTTAGAGTCAGAGGCTGAAATGAGACCGTGGCAATACATAGAAGAGGGAGTGAGCATCATGAACGTAGAAGAAGATTACAGAGACACGTCTCTTCCATCCGAATCCATCTCTTGCCCCAATGACCTTGATGGACAGGAGGAGATAGATCAGTCATATCCACAGGTAGACAATTTCAGCTCGGTAGATTTCCCCAGCCCTCCACCAAGCATAGACCTTGATGTGCAAGATGATAAATTGGAGAGTTTAGACGACTCTTTTCCTAGTCCACCACCATCTGTTATAGAGGCAGAGGAGTTTATTAGTCACATTAATCTAGAGGACTTTATTACTAGCACCGAGACAGAGACGTATATTTCCCCAACTCACAACACAGATGTCTCAGAGCCACCTGCTACAACTCAGAGTATAGGGATCTCAGCCAACCTGAACCTCCCCTCTGTGCATGTAACGCTGGCCGATGAGAGCAACCTTACACCCGACATAGAAAAGCAGGACGAACACAATAATCTGTTCCAGAAAACATCATCTGCAAACTCATCCTCTCCCCAAGTTCCCCTCAACAATCTCCCAGAATTGCTGATTTCTGAGTGGAAAGATTTGGATGAGGAGCCGCTGGAGGACTTTGAAAAACTCGAACAGTTGTGTTGTATATCTGGGGATGAGGAGGACTCTCTGGGTGACCTTTTTCTGGGAAACCTGGAACTCCTGGAGTCTTTGAAGAAAACGCCCGATCAGAAAAGCAGCAGCGTTGGTGATAGTAATACATGTGAGCAGATGTGCGGCTCCTCTCCACTCACCGAGGGGAGCAGGGTGGATTTGAAGGAGGACGGGATCTCTGATAACTCTGATGAGCTGGCAGAGTCTGCACCACATGTGATCCTGGATGCTCAGGACAAACTGTCACCTCAAGAGGAGAGGAACGACGGCCAGAGATCCCTAAGCCAAACATCTGAAGTCAAAGACCAGGGATCTCTCTCCAAGATGACAACAAAGAATGGCCTCATGATGCAGGTGAGCATGTTTTCTCTTGTAGTTTGTTGTGCTCCTTAGATTGCCTCTCTGAGATTATTCGCCTCTCTTTAATGTGTTGTTTTGTTGCTTCAGGTGTGTGAGGAGAGGTTGCAGTTCTCCCTCTGTGAAAATGTGAAAACAAATGTGCTTTGGGGGTCGAGCGTTAAAGACACAGTGATGCTCCGGCCCTGGGGAGAACAAATCACAGAGAACAGCGCTGAGCTGGTCACTGTGAAAGAGCAAAAAGAGGATGAAAGGTATGACGAACATGATCCGATCCTGAATAACATAGGGGCATTTCACTCAAATTACAAATATCGGACAATTCAAACCAATCTGCACGGCAAGCTATCAGAAGCGAAAATGTTATTTTGTGATTTTGATGGCCTGATCCTTTAATGTTCATGTTTTAATTCATTGTTTTTTGTTGTTGTAGCAACGAGGAGAAGGAAAATTCGCCCAGTATTCAGCCTCACATCGAATCCGATGAAACTAAAGCCGAGCCGCTCACTGTGATTGAACAACCCGAGGTCACCACGCCTCAGCCTACTGCAAACCAGGCAATGAAAGGTACCGTCATGATGCATGTGACTCTAAATGACTGAGATAATTAAATACAAATTTACATCAGTCTTCCTATCTAACAACTCTTCCCTTCTATCTTTTTCACAGCAAAACTAGCTCGTCTGTCCCTCGCCCTTCCTCCTCTTGCTCTGACTCTTCCCCTCACGCCCACCGGTAAAGGAGGATTCGGAGACGGTGCGCTTGGAAACCGGATCGGAAGACGGAGAGGTCTTTCCTCTGGAAGCGACCCAGACGATGAGGAGGAGGATGAGCAGGAGGATGAAAGTTCCCGGAGAGTGATTGTTGTCACAGAAACAGACGTGGACAAACGTGTCGGGCTGAGGAGTCTGCTGAAATCACCCAAGGAACCGATGGACCGAGAGAAGGACAGAGGACGAAATGTGTCCTTTTTTGATGATGTCACGATCTATCTTTTTGATCAGGTACCTTACCTTCAATCATTTATTCATAGGAGATCATGTCAGATGTAATAAGTGTCTCACTCTTCTGTTTGATTACAACAGGAAACTCCAACTAATGAGCTGAGCACTTCATCGCCCACCACTCCAGCGCCAGTGGCTGTCAAAAGCACCAAGCTGGATTTGCGTGGTAAGATCATAAACATCTCACTTTCACGATGAGACGTAGAATACGGCTGTGACTTTTGTAGCCATGTTAGCACTCATAGCTCCCAGTAGGACAAATCCTACTGACTTTATGATCCCCTGAATTTTCCTCTAGTGCCACCATGAGGTTAACTTTGACTTTGAATTAAATGTCTCCTGTCTCTGAATTTTTTTTTTCATTTATTGTCACCAAAATTAATGCAAAGCATATTCTCATCATCCTAAAATGTTGTGCTTCGTGCTAATTGGCTCATGTTAGCATGCTAACATATTAGACTAAGACGGTAAACAGCATCATACCTATATAACATCAGCATGTTGGCAGTCTTGCCTCTTCCTAATCTAAATATCCACAAAGATGTGGATCATCGGTGGACTTCATCGGGCTGAATGACACCTGGGTGCTCAAACAAGCTGTCTGTAATGACACCCACCTGTCAATCACATCAGCCAAGCTTTGCCTTAATAGAACAAATACATTTGAACAGGTGGGATTGTTCTGTAGCCAGCCTCAACTGGCCAGTTTTTGGCACTTGGCTTCACTTCACAGCCAAGGAGGTTGCCACTTGGGTAGGATGTTAGTGCAGCATCACAGAGCTGCGACCGTGCAGTAAACTCTTACAGACTATAAATATGATGCGCATATATCTGAAATATGTTTTTTTTTCATATCACTCAGTCCCCACCTTGTGCCGGAGAATGACGTAATAAAACTTGACAGCCTCTAATTCATCCCCACCCACCGAAATGGAAAACCCTCCGTTCAACCATCTCCTCTCCAAATATGCAGCCAGAATTAATCTTCTATAATTATCCCTCTGGACGCGGTGACATGTGGAACTGAGTGGGGACATAAATCCTGCGCTCAACAATGCAAGCCTGAGCTGTGTTTCCCCAACACATTTCCATATGCTCTCTTGACTTCCTCACTCCCATCTCGTACACAGATCACTCCATTTAACGGAATAATCAAAGATCGGGCTCAGAATTTCCTTTGGGCGGTGCACATATACAGAAATTTAGAAACTCCAAAATTAGATGCTTTCATGATCTTTCGTGGCCTTCAAAGTTGAAACTTCAAAGCGTTGAAAGACGAGGCTGCATTCCCTTTGAGTTATTTTTAACAAGCAACTGTTTGACAGTGTGATTGTATTAATAGACATAGATTATTAGATCATTTTCTGACTTATATTTGGTGTAGTGCTAATATCTTACAGCTGTATTGAAGGCATGTGTACCAGCCTTGAATGGCTGTTTGAACGAAGGACCTGCTGTAGCACTCCTTACATGATAATAGTATCAGTCTTCACATCATGCTTGATTTTGTTTTGTTTTTGTTTCCATCAGGGCCAAACATCAAGAGCAAAGAATCAAAAAGGAAAGAGGATTTATCAATCAAACCAAGGTCGCCTGTGGGGGCCAATCCAGTGACATCATCACGCTTCACTGTCAGTCCTGCCAACGACCCCCACTTGGTGTGAAGTTATGTATGTCAGCGTGGGAACCTTTAGAGCTGAACCCTCTTGGACTGGCCAATGAATTAACCCCAACAACCAGCCATTCACCCAGAGGCTATTTTTTTATTGAATAGGCAACTGAAAGAATGAGACTCCCGTTCGAAAAGCTGGACACATTCCAGGTTTTACCAGCGACAGGATTTTGTATGACAGGGGTTGTTGTTGCTCCTGCCTGCCACTATTTACAGAGTTTATTCATAGCCCTTCGGCTACAAAAGTCTTTGGAAAAGGCAGCATATGCTAGGAGAAGAGGAACCTGGAGCTTTGTAAAATCTGAAACAGATTTGACAGCTATGCAGTGGGAGTCTTGCTGTGTACCAGCTTCTCTTTTTCTGCTTCATTTTGTTGTATTATTCCCCGCAGATGTGCGATGGGAATGCTCTTTCTTTAGTCATTCATCTGTCTATGTAACTGCTTGGATTCAAGTCCTCTCTTTATTAAAGACGTTTTTCATCGCAGTCAGTCAGTTGTTCTTGTAGGCAGCAGTTTGGAACAGAAATCGCTTGACTCCTGTATTTGAGAATACTCATTTGCATTTGTACAAATATCATAATACAAGTGTATACAACATCATTTTAGAGCTGTTTACTTTTAGATGTATTCTTAGACTGCACGAAAAATGAAACAAGCTATGCTTCTTTATACTTTTAGTTCTGAAGAGATTTCTCTTGCAATATTATAATTAATTTATATATTTATGATATTGTTTTATGTATTTATGTAAAGCCAGTTTCCATGCAATATTTTATTTATTTATTTATTTTATTTATTATTTACTTATTTATGAATACATTTATTTATTTATTTGCTTTTATTTCTGCAATTAACAAATATAAACTTAGCTATAATTTGTTTGGGACAGAATGCATCTAGGTTCTCTAAGATCTTCATAACAAATAAATCAAAAATATTTTCCCAAACGTCTTAATTGCTAAACAAAAAAACAAAAAAAAGTATTTTGTATAATTTTACTTGTTAATATATGCCAATCTGTATGGAACTATGTCCTGTAATGTGTCATTATTTTCCAATGTCTATGAATTTTTAGCCGTCTTGTCATTCTTTTATCTTGTTTAATGACCGTTAATGTAGCTTAGCATGAAAAAAATCGAAGCCTTTCATCAGTAAATAACTCCATTTGTTTGTGTATCTGTTAATTTACTCCATTTTCTACTAATAACAGTCAATCATGCAGTCGAGATCCAACTAGTCCCATTTGTTTAGTCTGTTTAAATGTTGGTTTAAAACCTGTATTGTTTAAAGAATGGTTTTCAAGGGATAATGTATAAAACAAGGGGAAATAAAAACTTCAAAATGTGAACCTCTTACTGAATTGTTTCATGACAATAAATCAATATTGTTTTGTAATCGTAAAGAGCTGTATTTATAACCAAGAAGACACACTACCTGGTGTAAAGCCTCTACGTTTGTATAAGGATGACAATCTATCTATCTATCTATCTATCTATCTATCTATCTATCTATCTGTGATGCGCCATAAAACCCCTAAAAAGAAGAACACGACGTCATGACTTCATTTCCCAGAAGCCCGTGCGAAGCTTGTTGCGTATTTAGCTTGCGACAAGCGACGCTCCGGTTTGCCACAGATTACTGACATAAACATCGTATAACAAGTGATTTTGTCTTAAAACGGAAGAACTGCAAGTCTCCAAAAGACGCGTTTAGTTTTGTTCCTTTAGGCGACCGGAGTTTAAACTTCGAGGTGAGTTTAAGTTTCTTATAAAGCGTTTAATTTAACCTGACCGGCTACGTCTGTCCAACGTTTTGCTACCGTTAGCTAACATTAGCCGTAACCGTTGTACTGACTCGGGTTCAAACTTGTTTATTAAACAGCTTCATGTCCAGTTTGTGTGTGCACCGCGTGTTGTTCATGTGTGACACGTCTTCATGTTGTCTGAGGGTCTGAAGAGGAGCCGTGCTGCCCTGAAATCTTTAGCTAGTTTCACAGACAAACCCTGCATGTGTGTGCACATGATTTATTCTTTGAGGCTATAACCAACGACCGCTCACTTTATTAACTGGTATTTGCTTGTTTAAATTAAGTGTTTATGCTATAAAGTGTAAAAACTGACCAATGTGTGCGCAGTGTGTATATACATAGATGGTAAACTACTTAGCTTTGAACAAATATGTACCAAAAAAAAAAGCAAGTTGAACCAATTTATATCATCAAAATATAAAGACCTAATGTCTGAGCCGCCTTTGACAAATCATGAAACACTAACTGTTACAAATCTAACTAAAAAGTCCTCTATCTCATGAAAAGGAGTCATCCAAAGAGGGATGAGAGCAGGTGTAGGAGAAGATTAGGAAACGTCATGCTCAAAGGGGCAGCAAAATATAATTAATACAAGAGGAATTGTTGCAGTACAGATGGTTAATGTAAAATTGAATAAAATGTATCCTAAAATCCCAGCATGCCGTATGTTAGTGAGAGTTAAAGTTGTATTGTTAGAGGGAAAAGAAACATTTATTAAAATATGGAAACTTTTTTTTTAACTTTACCTTTCTCTTCTTTAGTTAATACTTTATGTGAAAAAACTCAAAGTATTGTTTAACAGTATGTATATATTGCATTATGAAGCCAGTTAACTCGCAATGTCCTCGAACTATCTGTTGCCGATTGTAGATGTCTCTGGCGGATGAGCTCCTGGCCGATCTGGAGGAGGCTGGAGATGAGGGGGAGGACGGGTTGTACCCAGAGGGAGAGGAGGGGGAGAGTGATGGAGAGGCGACACAGGGAAGGACAGAGGCAGGGCTGGAGGATATCCCAGAAGAGATGGAGGTGGACTACAGTAAAGCTGAGAGCGTCGCGTCCATTGCCAAGCTGCGCAACAGCAAACAGGTGAGTTGTATCATGAGAGCGTCGAGCTGATGTTTACAGTATGTATGCGTGTGTCTGCTCTGCATAATCATTCAACTTTGTGTCCACAGTTTTCAGAGATTATGGACAAAATCTCAGGGTACATTGGAAAACAGCGCAAGAACTCAGAGGGTGAGTGTGATTTATGGCAATTTCATCACAGCATTTAATTCCAGCTGAATGTTAACCAAGAATCTTAATAAATCTGATATGATAATGTTGTTTTGTTTGTTTGTTTTAGTCTCAGGTCCAGTTGAAGCTGACCCAGAATACAGACTGATCGTAGCGGCCAATAACCTCACAGTAGAGATCGACAACGAGCTCAGTGAGTTGGCTGTTTCTTATTTTGTGATTTAAATAATGTTGTTGTACTCTGTATGACAGAATTTCCTTTTGTGTTTCTGCCTGCGTTTCAGATATCATTCACAAGTTTACTCGGGATAAATACTCCAAGAGGTTCCCAGAGCTCGAGTCTCTGGTGCCAGATTCTCTTGATTACATCCGCACAGTCAAGGTGAGATGAGTTAAGAAGGGTTTATTTTAGTTTTACTTTTCATACCACAAACATATTTCAGAATGACAGTAAGGAGTTAAAAGTTACTGCTTTTGCTGCAGTGTTGATGATGACATGACATGTGTCTCTCATGAGCATCATATTCTCCGTTGTTGTGTTTCCTGCTCAGGAACTGGGAAACAACCTGGAGAAGTGCAAGAACAACGAAACTCTTCAGCAGATCCTCACCAACGCCACTATTATGGTTGTCAGTGTGACAGCCTCGACCACACAGGGGTGAGTCGACAGACATCTGTGGTTTATCGATTTATTATCGTGGTCACTGCTGAGGGCGAAAGTCTCCATTTAATTCTTATCAGTATGCCGACACGGTGTGTTTTCGTGGTTTTAGGTCCCTGCTAAGCGAGGATGAACTGAGGCAACTGGAGGAGGCGTGTGACATGGCTCTGGAGCTGAACCAGTCTAAACACAGGATATATGAATATGTAGAGTCCAGGATGTCGTTCATCGCCCCAAATCTGTCCATCATTGTTGGAGCGTCAACAGCTGCCAAGATCATGGGTGAGACCTGCAAAAAAAGATCTGATTTTAAAATTTAAGTCTTTAAATACATTTTAGATCGTCCTTGTTATCCATCCCAAATATTGGTTGTCATCACTGTCGTCTTCTCTGCGGTTTGCAGGTATCGCTGGTGGCCTCACTAACCTCTCAAAGATGCCCGCCTGTAACCTGATGCTGCTGGGAGCTCAGAGGAGAACCCTGTCTGGCTTCAGCAGCACGTCCCTGCTGCCCCACACTGGCTTCATCTACCACTGTGATGTTGTGCAGTCACTACCACCTGTCAGTAAATACATTAACAAACGCATATTACAGTGCTTTTGGTGCATTTAACCCAACATGAGAACTTACCACTCTCTCTATTCTATTCTTTCTTCAGGACCTCAGGAGGAAGGCGGCTCGTCTCGTGGCTGCAAAGTGCACTCTGGCTAGCCGAGTGGATAGTTTCCATGAGAGTTCAGACGGCAAGGTGACTGTCTAAATATAACACAGACGTATTAAGGTGTACAAACAGACCTGATTCTATATCTTATTCGCCCCATTAACATAAAAAATGACAGCCTCAACCATTTCCATACAAGTGAAATCACACCGCCCTGACAGTGTCCACCCGGCGCTTACTTTTTGCATGCAGCAATATTTAAAAAATAATCATTTCTGACTCCTCTGGCATGAATCATTATGTAATTTTGCAGGTTGGCTATGACCTAAAAGAAGAAATCGAGAGGAAGTTTGATAAATGGCAGGAGCCTCCGCCAGTGAAGCAGGTCAAACCACTGCCAGCCCCGCTGGACGGGCAGAGGAAGAAGCGAGGAGGGAGAAGGTACAGAACCTGCCAGCTGCTCTTTATGTGCACGTCCTGCTGAACAGAGCACAGCTTTAATGTGGAGATGCTTGAAGTACAAATTATTTACAGAGTCTTTAAGTTCAGGTCAACTTGAATCAAAACCAGAGCAGCATATTGGAGCACAAGAAGCTTACATAACTTGCACTTGCCAAGTTTAGATCCCACCATCAGCTCTGAGTATATAACAAACACTGCTTTTCTCCTTTCACCCGAAGGTATCGAAAGATGAAGGAGCGTCTCGGCCTCACTGAGATCAGGAAACACGCCAACAGGATGACCTTCGCAGAGGTCAGTGGATATTTTCTGTCATGCCTCCTGTATCTCTCATCTCTACACTCTGTGTATGCTTCTATTCATTCCTGTGTTGTTCATATTCGGGCCATAATGTGTTCAGTATTGATGCTGCTGTCTAAACTGTGACCCATATGTGTTGTGACAGCTCAGATAATCCACGTATCAAATATACAGAACAGATCACATTGGGTACTCTTCCCTTCCAGAGGGAAGATCTAAATTTAAACACACACACACAGATTCAAACACTTTACTGTACACGAGGCTTGTGTTGCTTACCTCAGTCCCTCTGGTCGGCTACTTGAACTCCTGAGAGGATGACGGCTAAAAGAAGCCTCGCTCGCCTCTGATTTCAGCAGTTTCCAACAGCACAACAGATACTGCACCGAGACCCGAGAGACAAAGTTTGCTCTGATATTTCACATTAAAAGCAGAATTAATGTAATTTAATCTCACCCTCACCAAAACTCCAACAGTAGTTGGTGAACTAACTAGCGTACAGTACAAGGATGTATATTCTATTCTGGTCTGTGCCAAGAATCCTCAATCTTCCTGCTCCTGTAGATAAATTTAAGTTCAGACCAACGTTCAAACCAAGGTTTGAGCTGCTCCCTTTAAGGACAAACATTTCATTAAGTTATATCCTGGAGTTCATTATAATCAAAGGAGTTTTGAAACACTGCAGAGTTTAATGTAAAAATGTTCTATAATTGAGTTAGATTGGAATTTTTTGGTACAGTGTTGTACATTGTTTAGGCAGTGAGGATTTCAGTTTAACCTCTGATGTGGTGCTGCAGATTGAAGACGATGCGTATCAGGAGGATCTGGGCTTCAGTCTGGGTCAGCTGGGGAAGAGCGGCAGCGGGCGAGTCAGGCAGGCTCAAGTCAACGAGGCCACCAAGGCCAGAATCTCCAAATCCCTCCAGGTACGTTCATTTTTACTCCAACATTGACTAAATGTTTGACTGTACATTACATTGACTGTAATGTTTTGTTGTACCCAACAGAGAACATTGCAGAAGCAGAGCATGACGTACGGAGGAAAGTCCACAGTCAGAGATCGCTCCTCAGGAACCAGCTCCAGCGTCGCATTCACCCCTCTCCAGGTAAAATGAAGTAAACGTCTGTCTTTTATTTAACGTCTCCTGAGATCTGTGAATATTTGTAGTTAACAGCTGCTCTGCTCTCGTCTGCAGGGGCTGGAGATCGTGAACCCACAGGCTGCAGAGAAGAAGGTGGCTGAAGCCAACCAGAAATACTTCTCTAACATGGCCGAGTTCCTTAAAGTCAAGAAGGAATCTAAGATGTAAACACACACACACCACAAACACCAGCAACACACAGAACATCAGACCACACATGGACAGTTAACACTCAATACTGCAGTGATAGTATATTTTCAAATTATGTTGAAGTTTTGTCCTGTATTTTGTTTTTATCTTTTTTTGATTTTTCCATTTTAATAAAATACATGACGATTTCAGAGTGTCCTGTCTTCTTTAGAGAAGGAAAACATGTTGAGTTTCTATGAAATCAATTGCTCTTCATAAAAACTTCAAGTCTAAATGCATTAGCAGAAGTTGGTCTTGATACTCTGATGACTCAACTGCTGATACAGGCTGCGGCCACATTGCGACACAAAGACTGTAACTGGCTTCCTGAAGCAGCGTGCATTAAATTCAAATCACTAAAGCCGCCTACAAAGTAATCTCCAGTTCTGCATCCACTTACTTTAATGCCCTTATACTAGCATATCTTACCACCTCCGATGAACCACACCTGCACACTCAGGGTAAACTTTTCTAATCTGTTCCCTGATAGTGGAGCATCCCTTTACCTTTTAAGAAAACTGAGGACCCAGCTCTTTAGAGAGTACCTCCTCCCCTAACACAAACAACTGGACATGCTAAATCTGCCCCCCTCTACAGCTGTCAGTTGATTCTTTGAGTTGCACTAACATCTCGTTGCACTGCACCTTGATTGTTTCCCTTTTTCGAAGTTGTTTTGGATAAAAGCATCAAGCATCAGTTGGTCTGAAGTGGCACCTTTCTTTTTTACATATTCATCCATCCCTTTTCCTTCTGCTTATCTGGGGTTGAGTCACAGCAGGTTTAGCAGGGCGTCCCAGAGGTCCTTCTCCCCAGTAACGGATTCTAGCTCCTCGTGGGGGATCCCGAAGCGTTCCCAGGCTAGATGGGCTACGTATTCCCTCTTCAGAGGGTTCTGGGTCTGTCTTCTTTCAGACGGACATGCCAGGAACACCTCCAAAGGGATCCACCTCATGATATCAGAGCTTTTAACCACATCTCTAAGGATAAGGCTCTGAGCTCGGTCATATGACGGAGGGAGCTCGTAACACTTTACCAGAAACCATTAAAGCCACACTCATCAACAGCAGAGGAAAGTAAGTGAATCCATATTTCCATGTAGGAATGACAGGACTTTACACCACACACTGACTTGTAATTTCTTAAAAGTATTTATTGAAATTTTACAATCCTGTTATAACCCCGTTTTATGACATCTCCCATGCAGAACTGTGATGAGAAAAATTGTAAATACGTCTTGAAATTCACATTTTTAGCAATTTCTTAACTGACCTTCCCTTTCTGAAAACCTTAAAAGCCCCAAAAATAGAATCTATAAAAGGCAAATCTCTCATAACTTTGCTGTATTTTCCTTTTTCTTTTTGTTCTTCATATCCTGAATCCCCCCGCATTCCCTCCCCAAAAAAAGCCTGAAAACTAATCACACACAAACAGAATTTTTTTTTTCAAACTGCAGCACAGATCTTAAAAGTTTTCATGGTTGCTTAAATGGAAAAATCTGATTCAGTTTTAACACTCTCCCCATTCAAACTGCCAAGAAAAGTTGGGATCTGCCCCGCACCAGATTCAGAACCAGATTAAATCTTATTGTTCTTCAGGGTCAGCACATGAACAACCACGGCAGATGAGACATGTCTTACTCGATCCCACCCCCTCCCCACCCCGACCCACGAGTTGAATCTACCACCAGACTTTTAGGATTTTTCTGTGTTTTCACTCTACATGTAAACAGTTGATCAGTGCACATTCACTGTATAGGGTTTTCACTCCAAATATCAGGTGGTAAATTGAACACAGTGGATTTTTAGGATGAAGGAACATCAACAGAATAGAATAAAAACCTTAACCAAAGGTGGGGGAAGTTGACTCAAACCAAACTCAGATTCATTATCTAATGCTATCTGTGTATTTTGAGCGTAATTATGAGGTGATTTGGGTACAGGTACATTCACTACGCTTAGCGTGGCCTTTTTTGCGTTGAGGACGATGAGAATTCCTCAAGTGGCGTAATAATCAGACATCCGAGTAGATTAAATGTCTCAAACCCTATTTTTAAGATTTATTTTACAAGTTTATTAATTTGTCACAAACATGAATGCGCCATAATAATGCATTTTTCGTTGACAGGTTAACTTAAAAACATTTTTATTTGTAAAGAGAGGGAGTCAGAGACCAGTTCAATTGCATAGCAATTTAATCCATGTCCAATAAGGACTCTTTCCCTGTCACAGGGAGAGGCCCTGTGGTCACTCTCAATCAGCGTTTTAAATCGACCAAGACAGTATCAATAAAACTATTGATAAACGCTCACTATCTCTAATAGTGACCATGTTCAACAGGCATCGTAGGGTCTTAAAAGAAGCCAGTCCTACACACCATGACTAAATGTCCGCTGTACCTCCCCATTCTAAACCACCGAATTTTACAGTAAATACAAGAAGGGCAGTTTACTCAACAATCAAATCCAAGGTTTGTTTTGTGTCAAGTCAAAGGCTTCCAGGCTCATGTTGGGTAGGTGGTACAGAGAATCTCGTTGAAACGGAAAAAAAAAAAAAGAAAACAAAACATGAGAAACATGCATGGGGTAGGCTTTCCTAATGCCACATACTGAGTGTGCACACAGACAGGCACAAACGCAGATCTCTAAAGTGAGAGCCCTCCCAGCTCGTGCAGCGAGGTGCGTTTGATCAGGCCCATGGGGCGTTTTTTTTGTCAAAAGCAAAGCGCTGCACGAGGAGCAAGGGCGTCACGCTGAGATGCAGCCTATACAGACACCAGTCTCCATTTTAGGAGAGGTTTTCTACTACACATCACAATCTCTATCCACAGTTTGAAGTTCAGTCTCGGAATGTCAACAGCAGCACGTTTTGTCTCTCTGTCCTTTTGCGTCCCCCTGTCCGTCACTGCAGGTCTCGGTCCTCGAGGTACCTGTACTCAAAGGTGAACCCCTCCTTCTTCCTCTGGCCCCATTTCTCATAGTCGAAGTAAATGTAAGTGCCCTGCAGGTACAGCACAGTGGAGAGAACGATCAATCACATGTCCCCATGCTAGCTTCTAACTTAAAAAGAGAAAGTGTGAGCTGAGTGCGCACCTGTTCGAACTCGTCAGTGATAGTCTTGGGCTCCTCGTGCCTCTGGAACCACATCATGTACTTGGTGTGAAACCTCCATGACTGTTTCTTCAGAGCCTTGGCAGACAGGTACTGAGCCTTGGTGCCCTGAGAGGCGGGACGAACACGCCATTGAGTTTACAAGCTTTCGACTTTTACACGTCATTGTGAGGACGACAGTGAGTAAACATGGAGTGTGTGTGTGTGACTTTTACCTCCAGGTAATAGAAGATGAAAAAGAGTGTTTCTGTGGACAGTCTCTGGTAGAACTCTATGGAGTCAGAGTGGTGCGGCGGTATCTGATGATGGAAGGGCAAGGTGGGACACGGATTCCTCATCAGGTATTGCCTTCAGGACAGAAGCAGACGAGTGTAAACACATAACAAACACCATAAAGTGGCTCAACTCATGAAGAAAACCAGATTCAAGCATGCAGGCGAGGCAAGTGGATCATTCCTTTACAACCAGTGAGTTGTAAAGCTATATTGAAGATATACAAATACATATACAAATTATTTTATTAGAGGATGAGTTTGGCAATAATCTATAATTTTATTCCCACATGTGCTTCCTTTTTTTTGACAACAATGGACCTCTATGTGATACTTGATAGTGGCATAAATTTAAAAACTAAAATACACTAAACACTAAATTTATTCATTAGTTTCTAACAGACGTGCAGCTCGTGTAGTTATCCAGAAAATAATACAACTGTAAAAAATGTATTGTTAACCCATGAAATCATTCATGAATGTGTAATTCATGTAAAGCAGATTTATAAGAAACATGAAGGATGCATCGTCACTGGTTGTGAAAGAAACACGGCGCCCTTACCTGATCCTCTCTGAGTCGGAGGGGTGTGGCATGTGTGTCCACGCGGACTCCTGCATGGCCTGCTGGTAGAGCTGGTCTTTGGGGAGAGGTGTTGGACCAAGTGGACAGACCCCGAGCGAGGGGGGGATGCTGACTTCCGACACGGACGGCTGGGGGACGGCAGGAGTGCCGGGCGCTGCAGATGAGGTTGAGAAGATATCTACAGGAGGAGCAAAAGGAGAAGGGAGTTAGTCGACGCCATAAATACTGCACAGAAACTCCTCACTCCATTTTCTTTTTATAAGCTTTGACTTCTTCTTGGAGCGCTTTGCTTTTTACAAACGTTCTATAAACATAACTCTATAAAACTCTATAAACACAAATATGTGCCACATGCTTTGGATATTTTATTTGATGTTGTTGATCACAAGTTCCCTGAACATAAAAAAGGATTTGAATATGCTCACTTAGTCTGTCTAATCACACAAAAAACCCAACGATAAAGACCCATGGTTAACCATTTGACACGTCGGGTCTCCTCTCTTCATCGATTTCATGTCTGTAGAAGAGTTTGGGCCACGTTAAATGGTGGTATACCAATAAATGTTTATGGGACCTCTTATGCCTTCACACTTCCTTCCAGCATCTGGTTTTATTGGATTTGGATGTGCATGCTTTTGTAAACTTTTTCCAAGTGAATAACCTATTTATTCTAAAAACTCATTTTATTGTAAGTCACCGCCTCTTCAATAAGTGCAGCCTACAGTGTAAACTTATGAGAAAAAATGTCTGACCGTTCCGACCTCTGTCTGTTAGGTGCAGGTTGGGAATCTCTCCATCCAGGCCTGATCCCATCGCTGCTCTCTCAGCCATCGCCTTCAAAGAACTGAGAGGCTCAGGAGCCTGAGGTGGGAATGACACGGAGACAACATGAGAACGAGGAAATAACACAGGAATATGAAAACAAACTACTCTTATTATTATAATACCTTGAGGCTCTCGGAGGCCTGTGTGTAGGAATGAGGCCCGTTGAGAAGACTCCCTCCTCCTGGTGTGCTGTCTGAGAACGAGGGGGACGGAGAGCTGGGAGGCAGAGTGATGGAGCTGATTAAACTGGGACCATTGTCCATCCTGAGTGGGAGCGACAAAGAGAGACAAGTTAACGTGTATTGTCACATAAAGAATAAAAAGAAGTGTGCGGCAGAGTTTGTGGAGATTCAGATCGAGTGAACGTCAAATAACTCACGGCTGACTGGTTGAAGAACTGAGAGATGAGGGTTGGCTGCTTTGTGACTGGCTCGGTGTGCTTAGAGCTGATTCTGTGGAGCTCTCTGCCACTATAGCACTGTAACCTGCGCGCAGGCGAGGGAAATGTTAGAAGACAAACACGGTAACGACAAGACAATGTCAACTTAAACGAACAAGAGTCGCACAAGGCCTAGCGTGACCTGTTGACGTACTTGTGCTTCCATTTTGCTTCAGTCCACTAGGTGGTCTCGCAGGAGCAGCGTTCACCCCTACTCCCCCAACCACACCGACGTTCCCACCATTGCCTCCCATCATGCCAACTACTCCGGGGGTGGAGCTGACAGAACTCGGGGGTAACTGAGAGGCACCTGGGGCAACATTTTGCCCAGGAACCAAACCCAAAATACTCCCACTCAAAGAGCTGTGGGCCGGGCTGGAACCTAGCAAGCCTAGGCCTGTCCCCGCCCCGTTGGTGGTAACTCCACTGGAGCACGAGGTGGGGATGGAAGTGCTGCTCTCCACTGAAATGCTGGACTGGGTGGTGCTGCTCAGACCCAAGCCTCCTGATGCCGCTGCCTGAGCGTAAGGGGCAGGTGTGGAGCCTGAAATGAGCCCTGCGATTGTGTTTAACGGAGTGGGGTGGCCGCCCAGGCCTAAACCAGCCATTTGGTTGGCACTGCTGGTCCCCGTCAGGCCAACTTTGCTCAATCCCAGCCCCAGTCCGAGTCCCAGACTCGATGCCGGGCTGGGCCCAGATGTGGGCTGAGACTGAGAGTTGGGAACTGAAATCGGTGTGCTGGGTGTCGGGAGAGAGGGGGCAGTTGATGCCGGGAGAAGAGGATTGCTGGGCGGGCTGGGGGTGTTGTTTGAGGGGACAGAAGGTTTCGTCTGAGGTGGCTGCTGCTGTTGCTGCTGCGGTTGGTTTGGTGGCTGAGGTTGTTGCTGCTGTTGCTGTTGCACGGGTTGATGCTGATGTTGCTGCACCGCGCTGCTGAAGCTCCCTATAAGACTGCTGCTCGTGGGCACCGCGGAAATGCCTCCGACTACACTCGCCATGGACACTAGGGAGGAGGACGAGGAGGACCCAGAGGTGGTGGAGGAAGAGAAGGATGATAGCAAGGATGGTGTGCCGTTCTTCACGGGTGACTAAAAATGACAAAAAGCACCAGAAGAAAAAAAAAAAAACATTTCAGACAAAATGGTCCCGTGCGCAACCACAGCTGTACAAAGTGTATGAGGAGCAAAGTTTAGTGAGCTAGTGAGGCCCATATATGCAGGAGATGGTACAAACTAAATCAGACGTCTCCAACCATGGTCCCACAGAGAAAGAGCGCATTCCTTTTCAGTGCCAGAGGCACCGTGAGGCTCCAGGACCAAGGATGAAGAGCGCTGCACTAAACTGTTCATCTACTGGCACAGCACAGATGAGAGCCTCTCACCTGACTAACTTCACTGTCTGTCGACCGTCCCCTTTTCTTATCGTCCTCTGAGTTCTCCTATAGGAGGAGATACCTTGATATGACAATCCACTTTTGAAATGTTGATTCAGCAAACGTGTCAGCGGATTATAACACAATGGGTCTTGCAGAAGGGTTAACTCAGTTCAAACTTAAAGCGAGGAAATGTGCAAATTTAAGTCAGAATGTACTTTTTCTTTTTAAAACCAAACATCCATCTAACACATTGACCCAAGTTTGAATGATACGAAGACGAGAACTTACAGCAGTGCAAGTGGCCGGGGATGGAGGGATGGGCGAAGAGGAGGTGGTGGAAGTGGGAGTGCTGCTGGAGTGGAGATACATCTCATCTTCCACATTACCCTGACCTGATGGGGAAGTTGCAACTAACGCTGCAGCTGCAAGAGAGAGAGAGACAGGAAAGAGATGACATGACGCTGGCATTGTAAAAACACAAACAATAAAAACTGTCATCCAAACACTCCACAACTCACGGATGTCTTCCAGGTCTAAGTCGTCATACAGGAACTCGTTCTCCTCAAAGTCCGGGTCTTGGGAAGAATCGATGTAGTACTCAACATCATCTTTGATCTTCTGGATTGAATCCACTGCTATCGAGTCGTTGTCCAGCATTCGTAAAATGGTCTCCAACATGCGAATGTGGAATCTATGCCTCTCGATCAACCGCTTGAGCTCTTCAATGCGATCTTGTTTCTATGTGACAGGAAGAAGGGAAGCATGTGGTTTATGACAAACATGACAGCCAAACTTGTACAATATATTACACTGCATATACACAGGAGTGTGTGTAATTATGCATGAATCTATGGTGTCAGCCAGTTACAGTAGCTCTGAACACTTTTTATGTCGTTATGTCTGTAAACATAGACGTGGAACTATGGAGATTACACTTTTTGAATTTTTCTGCTATATGGACAAATTCATAACACATCAGGTGACCCATTAAAAAACACTAGAGAACAGCTGTTAGTGTTGTGCAGCACTAGCATACTCTGTGTAGAAACGCCGCTGAAGTGATGAGAGGACGACGCTGAATCTACACACCAGGTGTGGAAAAGATGGTACAGACCATGTGTGCTGTCTGTAATCATGGCCAATGTAAGATCCCTCACCAATAAGACGGAGGAGCTAACCGCGTTAACTAGGCAGGTATGAAAGTATGTTGAGTGTAGCATCACAGAGACGTGGCTGAATGAACTTCAGACTTGTTGGACAGCTCTGGACAGCTTTCCACTTGTGAGAGTGGACAGCTAAGTAAGGAGAGGGAGCGGGGGAACAACATGCGGAGGACTCCATTTAAGCCACCAGGGCGCCCCGATTGAGTATTTTTCTTATCCACCTTGTCTACTGTGAGCTGCAGTAACAAGTGTGGGATCAATAAAGTCTTATCGTATGTAAATATCCTTACAAACAGTGAGAGGGGAGAACGTACCTCTTTATCACCCTTCTTCTTTCTCGTCTGGACTGAAAGAGACTCCACCTCGCTTTCAAACTGATCCACCTGCATATTTAGAGTGTCTATCGTGTTCTGTGGGGGAAGAGGTCAGAAAAAAGGAAGAGCGTTAATGGATTTGATCAAAATTTCATTTTATCAAACATATTATTTTCGTTTTAAAAAACAAATTCCTCCGTATTTGTTATCATCGTTTTACAACTTGATCGGGAAAAATTCAGGTAACAAAGCTGTATAACATGTATTGATAATAGCGGGTGTATTACTGTTAGCCACTGTCCCGTTTCCTCCTTTTCCCTCTGAGCTGGATCCACTTTCTGAGCGAGCCCCAAGCCTTCTTTCGAGTATGCTTTTGTTTTTGTTTCCCGTTCCACCACCTTGAACCGCTCCATTTGCTGAGGAAAGAAAGAAAAAACACTTGTTTAAGTTGGACTGTTCTGCTGATCTGGTGAGTTTATGATACAATAATAACCAAAATGAGGAAACGATGGGGAAACATACCGTCTCTATAAGTTTGCGGTTCTCGACTAGCTGCCTTTTGTCTTTGATCTCGTTTGAGGCCACCCATGTTTTTATCTGATCTCTCAATCGCTGGGAAGACAGGTGAAAATATTAAAACACATTATTAATTTCAAATTGATCGAGAGCAACGGCGAGGAAGTGTGTCTTTGATAACTCGTCTTACCTGCAGTTTTTTAATCTCTTTCTTGAGGTCAGCCTCATATTTTTCCTTCTGGTTTGCATTGGCTGCATTGTGAAGCTAAAATACACATACAAGCAGGTGAGACACTAACAGCATCGATTTTCTCGCACAGGAGTAGCGGGACGCAAAGATCTCTTACCTTTTGCCAAATGTCTTCAAACTGTTCTACACCTTCTGCTACTTTTTTCAAACATCTGTCGATCTCACCTGCGGAAATAACAAACGGTTGCGGTCCAACATCACCGTGCAACACCGGAGAAAAAGTTCTGCATAAGATGTCAGGCTGGGATGGACAGTGTGATGTGTGGACCTGTGTGCAACATTACTTTCACCAGCAGCAGCAGCAGCAGCAGGAGGAGGACTCTTACCTTGAAGTTTTCTCTTGTCAGCCATGGCTCTGACTACGACAATGTCCACATTCCGTCTGTCACACAGTCAGCTAATGCACAGGGAACAAAACGAGCGTGTCAGTACATCGCTCCAACACAACACAAACCCCCCTCAGCAGAGCCACCAGCACGTCGGTTTCCTGGAGAGTGCAACTGACGTTAACTCCAACTAGCTGTCCACTTCAACGTTAGCTGCACTTGTGACGTTACCTCTCCACTGTTTAAACACATCTAAACGCACAACTTCTCCACGGTCGCTTGTCTGTCGTTATATTTTCATGAGCGACAGCTATCTTGATCTTGAGCAACATAACTGACACGGTTGTCTGGCTACAAAAAAAAAAAAAATTAGCCACCTAGCGTGCTAACGTTAATACTAGCTCGTCCAACCTCGCTCGGTTAACTAACTGGCCCGCTTCAAAACAACCCACCACGGAGCGTGTTGATGGATATATGTCACAATCATGCATCATTATTTAGGGGTCCAGTATAGCTCTTATGTGGTGGTTTCTATGTAGTGAAATGCACAATATATCAGCACCCGTCTCTTATCGTTAACCTGCAAGCTAATGTAGCTAACTGTCTGGCTAGCTGATACATAAAATGCGAGCTAGCAGCTTAGCTAGCCTGCTAGCCAAATTTAGGAAAAAGGGAAACTGGGTCAACCCCGCCATCTAGATTTATAGTTGATTACGACATTTACCTAAGGTATGGGCTTTCGTTTTTCTTTTTTCATCAGCCAAAACTAAATTCCAGAAAGTCTTCTTTACTTCCAAAATTGTGTTTTCTTTTCGACAAGCTCGCTCACTGTAATGTAGCTGAAGATGGACGGTAGCTAAAAAATCCCACCTCCGCGTTTGTGCCCCGCCCTAAATCTAATCTACGAGATCTGATTGGACAAGACTCACGCCCGTCACCGAGACACATCCGCTTGAATGGAGTCCAGCCATTGGTTGTTCCAGTGTGATGAGTGATGATGGACATAAAAACCAAAAACTGCATCTAAAACAGACATTTATGAAACATTTATACATATTTTATCTTTATTAACCCCCAACCTGTTTGTGTGGGAATATTTCCACACTTTCATACTGACAAGCAAACTGAAGAAATCTCCCACCAAAACTAAGGAAGCTGCATCATCTGTGTAAGACTTCAGAGTTAATTGTGGACCACAGTGAGCATGGATGAATGTTTGTCATTATGTGTCTCTTGCCCTAAGTCAGGAGGAAAACAGACAATGGATGGATAATAAACTCATTTAAACTTTGACATTTGGTTCAAGTTTAAATTGATGAAGCAAATGTCCATCCATACATCCATATTCTGTAACCGCTTTTCTTCATCAGGGACATGATGGGGCTGGAGCCTGTCCCAGGTGACTTAGGGCAAGAAATGGGGTACACCCTGGACAAGATGCCAGTTCATCACAGGGCAGACAGAGATAAACAATCATTCACACTCACACCTAAGAATAGTTTAGAATCACAAATTAACCTATTTAGTGGATGTCTTTGGACTGTGGGAGGAAATCGGAGTACCCGGTGAGAACATGCAAACTCCACACAGAAAGAGTCGAGGTTCAAACCAGGAACCCGAGGCGACAGTGATAACCACTTATGGCGCAGTTGTGAACAAGTTTTAAAACTTTAAAATAAAAAAATAAACATGTCATAAGTCTGTAATACTTTAATGCTAATCATGAGTCTGCTTCTGGTATAAAATCACAAACCATGAAATCATTGACAGTATCCAGGAATGTATATTAAAATCCATTAAAGGTCCAGTGTGTAACATGTTTTTATCATTTCATAATCACCTGGAAATAAGAATAGTTCTGTTTTTATTGCCTTAAAATGAGACTTTCATATCTACAGCAGGAGGGCGTCCACCGTGTTTCTTTAGTAGCCCAGAAGGCACAAACCAAACAAACACTGTCACTAGATAGGTACTATAACGTTTTTTGCGAGTTTCACTGCCACTGTAGTTTCTCCTTCTGCTTGTTTGAGGTGAGTGGTATTCAGTTGGGTGTATTTTTCAACTTCACCACTAGATGGCACCATATCCTACACACTGGACCTTTAATAACATGTTTGCTGCTCTATGATAATTATATCTGGGTTGTCAGATAATTACCAAACAAAGTTGTCCATGAGAGTTTGCCACAGGTCATAATTATGTGTTGTCTTCAACTCTTAGTACAAAATATGACAAAAAAAATTATATATGTAAAAAATAAAATGTATGGTACCAGGTGAATAACATTTCATTTGACCCTCACATAAATTCAATCTGTTCACAATGTTCAAGCAAAACTACACATAGTGCAAAACCTGGCTAACAGAGGCAGCGTATCTACTGAACACTTTTAGTATATGGGTGCTCCTTCATCATCATCTTCGTCGTCATATTATCCAGGTCAGTGCAACGATCAGTGAGACAGAGAGGTTGGGCTGGGCATTTCTCCAAATTTTGTCTCTGCCAGCACTGAGATGTCTGGTTCAGTCTGGGAAAAGAAGTCAGTCAACAAAAAATCAATTATTCAACACTGTCAGATGTCTGAACGCTGACATTAAGGAGATCTATCTGCATTTAAAACCACACACTGACGATGTATCTAATATATCTGAATAGATAACAGCAGTTCATCACCTACCTGTTGGTCTTTATCTTTTTCTTGTCGTGGAATTCTGTGCCTCCTTTTCTTCGGTCCAGCAGTGTGATGCAACGCTGCAGATGACATGGAACCGGACACACCGTTGAGCCGGTCTTCCTCCACTCCAGCAGCAGGATCTAAATGAGCTCCAGACTCGTCCTGAAACAAGAATAGGTGAAACATTTAAAATGTAAAAGACATTAAACAAACTTGAGCACATTAATTTATTATCATCATAATTCATCATATGCTATTCAATAGGCAATAGTAAAGCAAATTAATATTATTTTATCAGACCTGGATTCAGTTGGGGCAGAAAGAAAACACAACTTTTGCTTAATTTTGGTCCGACATATTAAGAAAAGGTCGAGTGTGTCGCATTTAGGGGGGTCTATTGGCAGGAATGGAATATAATATATATAATTAATACCTAAAAAAAATAAACTACATAATAATTAATCTAATTCTCACCTCTAGAAATATAGTGAGCTGGGCGTTTCTGTAGTCGTCCCCATGAGCGTCTAAAGTCTTCATGAGAAACCTGTAAGATTAATGTAATCTTCAGATGGCCCATCAGGTGGGAAACGTGAAAATGTAAAAATTAAATAAAATAATAGAGTCACTGTACCGCCTCTCCTTCTTCAAGCGCCGTGTGATTCTTTGTACTTGGTGAAGGCGACCAAGAATCTTCTGATTTACCTGAAAAATAAACATTTGGAAGTGATTACAGATATGCTGTCTCACTTTCCAGCAAAGACCAATATCTGATTGTTGAATTGGAATTTTAGTGATTACTTTTTGGACATGTCACCTAATAAAACAGCGAAGAAAAGCAACAGAATAATCAGAAAGCATCGCTGTAAGAATTCAGGATTTAAATGACAATAAACCCAAATATAACCCACATTCATATTTCACAAGTCACAGGAAGTATGTGTAAAATAACACATGTATGTACATGCATATGCAAGTGTGCACAAACCTGTTCAATTTCTTTACACCTCCTGCTCAGAGCCAGATATTTCCTCTTATCAAGAGCTCTTCTCTCTTCATCCTCTTGTGCTGTACTCTCAAGCAGCTCATTGCCTCCCGGGCCCAGCTCCACCTGGACAAAACGACTCTTGTTTCTGCCTTGTGTTTGGCTGTCTGTGTGTTTTCTGTGGTGTGTCTCAAATGGAACAGCTGGATCTATTACAATGAACTTGTGTTTCTTAATGAAGTAGCAATATAAGCACACAGAAAAGATTCAGATAATTGCTCTATGTTACATTATAAAAGTGAGGTGCTTGTTTAAAGGTCTGACTGTATCATCTTTCTTTAAAAACAGGGCTGATCAGACTACTAATATTACCAGTAATAACTAGTAATATTAGTGACTTTGTAAATTAAGTACATAGACAGCAATGTGCAATACTTCTCATGATATTGTGGCACCTTGTGGCTTGGTGTTCCCACTGATTGACATGAACATTACTATTACCATTACCATGGTCATGAACTTTACCTCTCCTGGTCCCAGCTCTACACCACCAGGCTCCAGCTCTGCCTCCAGGATGTGTCCTCCAAACAGAGGAGGGAGAGCCAAGCCAGAGAAATCCTCCATCATCTGGAACAGAGGAACATATTCAAAGACTGACATGATACTGTCACAAACATTTAGTCTGTTGTTACCGAGTGTCATTTAGCCAATTATGTCATTTATAATAGAGTTAGGGTTAACTAACTGAATGACAAGACAGATTCCACTTCAAATAAAACATGCACAGAAAGGAGTGAAATAGGTCGACACCGAGGTGGGTATGGCTCTCCTCCTGTGACACTCCAGTTCCCGGCTACAGAAACAACATCGTCAGCATCATGCGACTGCGGTCTACTAAGCCACTGTGACTTCAATCTCAAAGGATTAATGTTAGTGGCTACATTCAGATTGTGCTGGACAGAAACCCATCTGAGAACGTCTCTAGGGTTCTCCACCCCAAAGACATTTTCTTTGAAGGGAAGCAGCTCGGTCTGAAGCAGGAGAACTTTGTTGAAGCAGCAAATCTTCAAGTCATCTTACCACGCACCACTGTGCTGCCTCATTATGTATCAGTATCATTACAGTTATAATCTATGTATTTTGATGTTTAATGTTATTTAGGTTTCCCATTAGTGTGTCCCAATAGACCAATAGATGTTTATAAAAATGCATAAAAACAATGAGCAGTGAAAAGTGCTCCATACTGAATTTGAATGTGTAAGAGCACTTATACATGAAGTAGGCGGTTATATACACTATAAAAGTATACACATCTAAACACAACATACAAGATATGCAGCCTTAAATACACATTTAACACTGATAATATGATTTACTCACTGTCACTGTACCCAGTACTTACATTTATGACTGATAGGTCCAGAAACACACGGTGATGTCTGCTCAGTCAGCGGCAGCTGTGCGTGTCCTGCGGTTTAATAAACTGTTTAATTAACCCAGTTTACTCTGCAGACTGTGTATTAGTCCGCGGGTTACACGGCCACGTTACAGAACAGCGTTTATTAACATCACACTTCTTTAAAATCAAACCTAAAGCGAAGAAAAGCCGATTCCTCTTCCACGTCCGTCACTGAATCTGTGTTTATATGCGACGGGCGCGCGGATTATACGTCATGTCGTAGTTCATACATTTCCCATGATCACCCGCGAGGTTGAAACTACAGAAGACAACATGGCGGGTATGTGACTATTTAGTCGTCTTTTCTACGTCTACCCAGTTAAATGAGCTCAAATAAGACCTCAGCACGGCATTGATGAATACTTTAAACATTCATAATAACACTAACTAGACGTCAGAGTTACTTTGACACATTTACATCCACTGGAGATGAAACGAAAAACATGACCTTGGATGTGTTGCTAACGTTAGCCGAGCTGTCCGCGGTGCAGGATTTTAACCTGTCTCTTGTCTGCAGGGATCGCAGCCTTCCTGAAGAATGCCTGGAATAAGGAGCCTGTCATCGTGGTCTCCTGTGGGATCGGACTGTTAGGTCAGTAACCAGCAGACAGCTCAGAAATGTGTGTGACAGAAAGAGAGCAGCTCATACAGTACTGGTACATAACATGGCACTGATACGTAGTTACTTACCCCTTCAGTTCAGTCTCATTTAATAACATAGATGACAAAACTCTCATTTCAAGTTAATGTGGTTTGCCAGTTCTCATCTGTGAATGAATTTTAAGTTAACTTTAGCCGCAGCATGAGATCAAGTCCCCCTGAGAACATGTGTTATGTTAAAATCAACAAAGTCAGGGTGAACATGACATGGTTAGATAAAAGAAGAAGCTCCCTTAAAGTTAATGCCTTACACATCTAACATATGCAGGGTGTCACAGGTGCTCTGGTTGGGGACAGTGTAGAGAATGGACAGTGAAGTTTTGGGGTCAGTCGGAGGTTTCTTTCTATCTGTGGCGCTGGCCGCTGTCATGTTGGTGGTCCTGTCTCTTCTGCGTGGAGCTGAGGCGGACGAGTGATGCTTGGATGCTCAAACAAGCCACCTGTAACTGCACCCACCTGCCAATCAAAACAGCCATGCTGTTAATCATGCATGACTTTGAGCCTTAATATCAATACATTAGCTATAGAGCTTTTTTGAACCAGGTTGTAAACATGTTTATTTCTGCTGTGAAATTGGACATTTTTCATATGGGCACTTATGGAGATTGACTTCTTTGTAGCCACCCTCAAGTGGAAGTTTGAGGAACTGCAGTTTTTGGCACTTCCTCATTGGCTGCACTTCACAGCCACGGATTTTGCCGCTTGGTTAAAATGAACAAAGTAGTACACATCAGGGTGAACATGACAGGGTTAGATAAAAGAAGAAGTTCCTTAAAAGTTAATGCCTTACATGTCTTTACATATTCAGAGTGTCCTGTGGTTTAAGACCACAATGACACAAACACTGCCTCAATTCCTTTTTACTTCTTCAATGTCTTTTTATTAGTCAGCACCAGGCTACGTCAAGGCTCTGCTGGGTGAGTAAGGTGTTTCTCTGTCTGTCTGAAGCTAATCAAGCTTTTATTTTCTCAGGTGTTGCTCTTCCATTCATTAGCCCCCTAACAAAATATTCCGGAATGATCAATGCAGCTGTGCCGTACAACTACCCAGGTAAACACAGTCGGTTTTCATCATTTTAGAGCAGGTTATGTTCGAGTGTGAATGAAAGCTTTGAGTATTTTAACAATATACTCTGATCACATATTAAACTTTCCTTTCTTGCTTTCACCGTGTAGTCCCTGTGCGAGATGATGGAAACATGCCTAATGTTCCCTCTCATCCACGTGACCCACAAGGAAACAACTTGGAATGGCTTAAAAATCTATAACTTCACATCCTCTCAATCGTGTGTGCTGTTCCTCTTGTCCATATGTGTCCACAAATCTGCTCCACTTGTCCCACAATAAAGATTGTCTATTTAATTCTATGTTTGTGCCACGCTGTTTACTTTGGACACATTGAATACATTTGTATTGAAAGCATTACATTAGTAATTTGCGATTCACTAATTTGCCCAACGTTGAAAAGCTGTTAAAAATTTAACATGAAGCTAAAATTTTAAAGGTCCACTGTGTAAGATTTATTCCTTTATTTACAGGAAATGGCTGAAATTGAATATAATATACACAACTCTGTTTTTGTCAGTGTATAATCACCTGAAAATAAGACCACCACTAAATCCTACACACTGGTCCTTTAAGTCTTAATTCTTTTTTTACACCTGTTAATTAAATGACCTGAACTTCCATTTTAAAGACGTTTGCATGAAATCTTTTTGACTTTTCATTTGGCAAGACAAATGCTGGGTTGGTAGACCAACATCTCAAACTAATGTGAAACCAGTCAAAGGTTTTATTAAGATTTCTGGTTTGCTTTTTCAGAGCAGACCACGAGAGTTTTGAAACTAAGCTTTAACACAACTCTAACCCTCCAGAAGAGGCTTAACTTATCAAAGCTGAAAAATCTGATTAACATGGTTTAAAATGAATTCTTTGTTTCATACCAGCATTATTCTACTTGAATGAGTAAGAGAGGTAGGAGAACAGTATGTGGATAAGGGCTACACGAAGACCCAACTGCTACAGTTAATAATATGTGTTGTCTTTCTTTATGCGTACTCCATCCCCACAGACAGACACTAGGGATATAAGTGATATTTTTCAATAACAGTGTAAATTTATATGCTGAAAATGTATAGAAAAGCCCCTTTTTTACAGACTAACAGTAGACAAAGACTTCCTTCATAGAACTTTTATTTCACAACACGTCAATATTCAGTGTTTCAGGTAAAGAATGTCTTCCTCAGCAGTGTTCATCGTCATAATATAATATCTTCTGCAGTCACCAGGATTACATGTTGATGCAACTCAGAGAACAGACCGACTGTCTGTTTGCGTTGCTTCATATTTTTGTACAGAACCAGAGAACTGTGTGAAATGGGTGTGCAATGGTAAAACAACATTTCACTTTGGAAGAAGAGTTTTGGACTTTGGATAAGTTCCTGTTTTTAGTGGCAGCGTTCCTGCAACCAACCAGTAGCCAAGAATCTTTTAAACAGCTACACAAACAGTGTACTTACACGTAGAATATCCTGCAGATGTGCTGTAAATTTGTATATTCATTTTGCCCCACACCTTGTTATACATATGTATAATATTTATATATATATATATATATTATATTATACATATAAATATGTGTATAATATTTATATTTTTGATAAACATCCCATGTATTTCTTACAACCCAATTCACACCTCAGATAAATTTCTATGCATTTGACATACTACATCATTCTATCCATTTTCTGTACCTACGGGCAATTTCGATTCACCAAATAACCTATTGGGTGCACATCTGGACTGTGGGAGGAAGCCGGAGTACCCGGAGAGAACCCACACAGGCACGGGGAGAATTTAGGAACTCCACAGCCGAGGTTCGAACCCGCCTTGCCGTGGGGCAACAGCGCAAACCACTGCACCACCACTGCATCGTAGATTCCAAACACTTTTCATTAATGCACTCCAAGGGCACAAAAAGATCACTTTCAAACTCAGTTCATGTCTTTATCTATTTTATACTTTATGGTTGTGAAAGTGGCTGAATATGTCATACGCGTCAGAGGTCTTATTTCCTGTTTTACAGACAGATGTGCAGGGTTTCCAGTATTGGAGCTTTACGGCGTCTACCAAGTCAAAATGTTCTGCCAAAGTGAAATATCGTGATGAAAAGCAAGTCAAATAAAAGTCATACAACCACACATGTTTTAAGCACTATTTACAAGCACGAATAAGCATTAGCTCTATCATTTTGCCGTCACCTTTATAAACGGTGCCATCCTACTCAGAGTAATAATATATGCTGTTAGATGATTTATGACAACCCTTGTAGATGATGGCTTCAATCTTCAAAGGTGCTAAAAGATCACAGAAACTCAAAGCGATTACAACAGGAACATTTCAGTTTGCACAGATACAGTGTTTCACCGTCAAACCACGGTTTTCTAGAGGTGACAGCTACAGTAGAGTATTACTTTGGATATCTCTAGTTTACCATAAACACTTGCTCAGACGTTGGTCAACTTCCTATATGCTTTCTTCATCACTTTCATGAATACATTTCCCCATTAAAACTTAATCTCGTCGTCTGTCTCGGCTTTCACATCTCTCTTAAAGATTCTGCTCAGTTTGATTGGTAAACAATGCGGCTACAATCAACTAGCCTAGATGTTGTCTATCTTTAGATTTGGGACTGAAAAGGAGTCAAGAAGATTTCAATTCCAAAGACTAAGCATGCAAATCTCTTCATTCTTAACACTTTGAACCCTCCACAGCTTGCTACTTTCTAAAAAAAAACTCTCCTTTCAATAATATCAACGTTCAGCTATAAACTGTCAGTTTGCGTCTGTGAAGCTCATGAGCTTTTCTGTGTCTTTGTCTCACTGATCATTTGAATAATCAAATTTAAGTTAGGATTTGTTTTTACAGTGTACTTTGAGTCCAGGTAAATCATCATACTAATCCAAAAATCTACATTCATAAAATATGTAACTTTACAGCAGCAGAATGCGTCACGTTAACTGGCATAAACATGAGATATAACTGACAGCACAGCCCGTGTTCAAGAATCTTATGGTAAAAATGGCATTTACTGTGCTGATCTCATTTAAATATGTCAAGTCTCTCTCAACCAAACAACCATGTTTTAAAATAAAAAAAGACACTTTGAATAAATTTAAAAGTTCACCTTCATTGAAACCAAGAAAATTCAACAATCTGGCAGCTTTCCTAAAAAATATAATATTGTAATATCACTTTTAGAGTAGGAGCCTGTCCTCTTTCCATAACAACTTCATTACAGTGAAAGTGAAAGTTCACGACCTGCTATTAGGAGCCAGTCCCTAGATCAGCAAAAGAAAACTTAATACTGAATATGGCACACAAAAAACAACAAAAAACTAGATTAAGAGTTATATCAAGGAAACATTGCACTGTAAAACAGTAAGAGGATAAGAGGCATCTTTCATAGAAGAGGAAAAAATAAAAATGTTAGTTATTGTGGACGAGCAAGATACAGTATCTCAACTTTAAACACTAAGCTAAGTACAGCCTAACACCTTACATCTGTTTAATACAAGCTAGTTTTTATTCCAATGCCTACGTTTCACTCAAAGATAATCTGCAGATATTATAGTGTCTTCTTTCTACTTTTTTTCCCTATGAACTACTTTAAAATCGAATGGGCTGTAATCATATCAGACCAGATAACAGATCGGCCTTTACACATTAACCTTTTATACTTTGACTGCAGGTGAAACACGATCTGATCTACAATTTAAAAGAATCGACATGAATCAATGGGCTTTTTTCCAGGATTCAACCTGAGGTTTGATGGACAGGCAAACCACAGACAACAGGACCGCTGCTGCTGTGGGAATAAAAGGCTTACTCGATGATGGGAGCTGAGCGATCATTGGTGACAGTTCTTCTGAGTCGGACATGGGCGAACGGATTGAGCCTGAAAGGAGGAAATTTTAAAAATGAAAGGTTACGTTACATACTCCTTGAACTCTATACGCACCCATACTCCTAATGTAACTCATAAACTGACAGAGGCGGAGGACACTTGAGTTGCTACAAATTACCTGGTTGGGGAGGGCGGTGGAGAAGCCAAGTCTGAGGTGATCTGTAATGTAAAGAAGACATTTCCATTATTTCAAGGATCTGTGTCTCTTCCACTAACATCGTTGGGAGAAGACATTCACTCTAAGTCTTGATCTCCTCTCAAAGGTTTCACGTTTCTGACCTTGTTGCTGTCGGCCATGCTGTACGGGCGCGGGCGGAAGGTGCTGACCCTCTGGGGAGGAAGGGAGTGCTCCTCCTCTGATTCGGGGGTGAGGGCTGGGAAACCTGGAGACACCAGCTTGTCGAGCTGTCCCGTACTGGTGCTGTTAGCCTTAGATAAGAAGAGAGAGCTACGGGGAAGGTCACAGACGGAGAGGAAAGACAAAGAAAACATGGTGAGAGTTGAGAGATGTTGGTTTTGTGTTAATTCATCAACAATGCTGTTGCTGTTGGAGAGTGGAGTGAATGTGTTGGGAGAGGGCGGTGGAAAGACTTAGACGGCATACCATGAGTATCATTCTCCAGTTTATGAGCTCGTTTTGATTTATTGAGAATACAGATGGAAAAGGGAAGGGTGTCATCTTGGTTTTAACATGACAATGGCCCCCATTGAGTTTTCTGTGAATCACTTGATGTTATAACGTCCTAGTATTGTTGATATACTGAGCTGTGAAACAGCTAAAGGGAATTGAAGGAAGTATTTCTGTCATAAACTTGTCATGAGCGACTTTCAAACCGACATATTTCATTGTTTGTTCGTCCTATACTTACCCCTCGAGGTGATCTGTCTTACTGTGGTGAGGCTGAGTGTAGGAGAAAGGGAACCAGCCTTTCCTGTGGAGGAAAAATTTACTACATGTGAGTGAAAAATAAAATGAGTGTCAAGAAAACGCTCTTTATCAACATGTGAAGTCGTCTGAAGTGCAGTAAGCTAGAAAGAAGCCCAAGGTTTAAACGAGGTGGTGTCCCTGACTTGTTTTGGTTATCGCCTGAACATAATCTTAGCCAGAAACAGCTTCATTCAGACCTGAATCATAATTATACTAATGAGGCACACTCTCCTTGTGATGCCCATTTCAGGAAATTCTACATCAGTGTGTGATTTGTACAACATACCGTCCAGTTCGTTCATTTTGACCGTAGTGCCACCCGTCTCTGGGTTCAGAGATGAGCAAGGTGATGTCGTCACCGGGCACGAAGTGCAGTAAGCAAGCTCCGCCCCCGCCGCTCTCCGCTGCTCCAGGAGTGTGAGTGAACATGGCCTCCACACGTGTGGGTCCAGATAAAGGCAACATCCTGGGGAGACTGGAGCCTAGGAAGAGGAGAAGGAAGAAAAACAATCGTTTATTCAACGATAGATATTCACTGTATTCACATCCAGCGATTGTCTTCGTGGTTAATGGTTTTCACGTCTTACCCTGAAAGCCGCCCAGCCTCATTTCGCTGACCGGTCTCCTCGGCAGTGGAAGTGTTGCTGTTGCAGACATCTCAGTGGCCCTCAGCAGCCAGGGGTTATGTGACGGCGATGAAGCATTGCTCCCTCCCGGTCCCACCTGTTGGTGCACTAACTGCACAGGTGTCATGGCCCTGGAGAGAGGAGCACTGTGGGGCAGCGGAGGACTGTGCGGAGCACTGTGAGGGATGGGGAGGGTCATACCCTGCAAGGACCCGCTGGCCGGGGAGATCTGGCTGAGCGACATCACCGTGGAGGGGATGAGGCACGGGGAGAGGTTGAACGTGTTGGTGGCCGGGAGGACAGAGCTTTGCTGGGTCGAGTTGTTGGATGTAGTGGGAGTGGATGCAGCAGGGCTGGTGCTGCCACTGGCGCTGCTGTCGGGGATGGGGCTGGCTGACGCACTGAGGGGTGTGCTGGTGTGCTGAGGAGACGCTCCTCGTGATGAACCTCCAGCAGCTCCTCCGGCAAGAGAACGGAAAGTCTGAGGGGAGCCCTGAGGAGGGCCGGTTTCACTTTGAGAGGAGGAGGAGGGGAGCGAGCGCTGCTGCTGGGAGCGATTGGAGTCTCCATTTAACAGAGGAGGGACTTCTTGAACAGAGAGTCTCTGAAAAATCAAGGACAGATCAGGAATAAGAAGTCACTACTGAAACTGTATTATTGTTAGTGTCTTAATTTTTTAAGTCACGAATCTGGTGACTTTAGACTCGACTTCAAAAGGACTTCACCAATGATTTTTAAACTTTTGACTTTACATCTCAGATGACGAACGACTTCCAGACCATGCATCCAAGATTTTATTAGCCTAGAAGTTGACTCAAAACTTCGTAGCCAAGACTTGAGTTTCTTCCAGTGACCTCTGCCAGGAACTACTACTAATAGTTTTGTTTTGTGCTTGACCACCACCACGGACGTTTGAGTTTATCCAGGGAGGTTTTGGAAGGTTTTCATAATATCAATCCACCATTGAATCATTGTGGAAACTGAGCACAGTACAGCAGAGATTATGCACTGCAACTTAAGGAGATCTTTGAGCTCAAGGCAGCTAAACAGTGATAAGAAAGAGTGAAGGCTGTGAAGAAGGTCATTGCATCTATGACAGCTGGCAAGGATGTCAACACTCTGTTCCCACAGCTATCATGGCAGTTAACGTCCTTTTAAAGGACTGTGAAGACCCTAAGGCTCTAATCCAGACCCTTGCTGGTTGTACAATGGGTTGCATCCATGTGGGCATGACTACTGACTACCTGAGGAAATACCCATAACTCATACTAAAGAACATAGACAAAAATGATCTGACCTGTTCTGGCTGAGCAGAGCTGAGCTTGGTGTGGCGAAGGACTTCGGCAACCCCAGCAGCCCCCGAGCTTTGAGGCGCAGTGTGACGCAGCAGATTCAGAGCGCGCTCCGGGAGCTTCGTGGGCTGAGAACACGACTGCTGCCAGGATGACAGTTTCTGCGACAGAAGCTCTCTCACCTGGGTTAATTCCAAGAGGACAAACGGAGGAAACCACAACAGTGTTAAAGGATGAAGCTGGAGACCAAAAAGTGTACATACTAACATGCCTATCCTGTTTGTGGCTCTCGGATTGGTACACATTTATTTTTACAGTTTTAGTAGTTTTGGACAACAATGAAGGTCACAACCCTACCCTAACACATTAGGGTAAATTAATTTCTTAAGAAGACAGACATTTCCTTTAATTTGATCAGCGAGAACAGCTAAGTAAAAGTGAACAGATCACCTTGGAGTGGTAGTTGATGAGCAGTTTGGTAACGCAGCACTGTCTGTCCACCAGGAAGCAATATCGCCTCCTTTCCTCGGTGAGGGCAGACTTGTAACCCGTGGCGACCAGAGCGTCCAGCTCGCCTTGGCGACGACTCATCAACTCCACAAACTGAAGGAAAAGTCAAGAGAGATTGTGAACATCCTCGCACATGCACACACAGCCCCGCGTTCACAGTCGGAGTGACCTTTAATGCACATTGTGAGGACCGGAGAGACCTGGAGGAATATGTGACATCATTTCCTGCCTGTCGCGCGATGATAAGAAAATCTGAATCATAAAGCTCTGTCCTTGGCGCCGGTGACCTTTTCCTCTAACATAAACCTCTACCTCCCCTTTGATTTCTCATTTTCACCCTCCGAGCCGCTAAATCCCTTCACCCTCTCATATCGTTTATACTTCTTCCAGTCTTCTTGTGCACTAAGGTGCTTGTTTCCTGAAAAATCAGCTGAGGCAGATTGCTCTTTAATCTCATTCACACTGGCCTATTTCTCACACAAACGCTCACACAACTCTGCTCCATAATCTGCCTTAATGCTGAGCGAGTGAGATGTTTGGTATACTCAGATGAAAAGAGGTTGCTGTTACATCGATGACATGTTTACCTGCATCTCTCTATCTCCGTATTTGTTCGGGTGACGACTGCCCTGACTCTTTCTGCGGAGCTTCTTCAGCTGGGACTGGCAGCGCTCGATGGACTCAGATTTAGACCTCCGCTCACTCTGATATTTCTTTAGGGTGGCCTGAGAGCGAAGTGGAAAAAAGTCTGTCAGATGATTTGCGTTGGATGAAAGGAGGTTTGATAGAGTTAGATTTAAGTGTGGTTTCAGTTTTATTTACAAGGCGAGTATGTTTTAACCATTAACCACTTCAATTTTACAGTTCTTCTTCTGTATTTTTCCATAATTCATTCAATCATTTACGTTATTGAACATGTTGACCTAAGCAAAAATCCTGCTCTTCTAGTAAAAGTGACAGGATGCTTTGTTGTCTAAGATATACAGGATGTTTCAGTCGACGCGTTGACTTACTGTAAGGTATTTAATATCCAGTTCCAGCTTCTGCTCCAACTGGGCGAGCAGCTCAGAGTGAAACAGCTTCAGCTGGGGATGAAAACATCCACAGGCAGCGTTTAAAACCAAGTATACTGACACTGCAGCGTCCAAGCAGCGATGTGACTCTGCAGTATTACAAACTGACCTCTTAACATGGAAAACATCCTTTAAAATAGTCTGTCTGTCATGAACGTGCAGGTTAAATCATAACTTCGACACCAAGCCAAATGATCACAACGTCATTATCAGTCGAATAGTTTGTGCAGTCTCACCACGTCTTCCAGTTGCACTTGAATCTGTCTGTGGACCTCGGCCATCTGAAACAGGGTGTCTCCTGTGAGGAACAGTGACAACAATCAGTGTCATATTCAGACTAGACTAATAATCTGCTGCTTATATTAGCTGCAGTGCATCTTTAACCTGAGCGGAAACTCTCATACTCTTAAGTACTTTAGTTTAGTACAAACTTCTTTTCATGACATTTTATAAATCTATTTCACTACATCTCAAAAGAAAATATTGTACTTTTTACTCCACTATATTTATCTGACACCTCTAGTTACTACTACTGCTCCTACTTTTTTTTACAGATTTTTGCATACAAAACATATGAAAAGTACAGCTGAGATGTATTTTGATAAACATTTCAAGGTTCCAGTTCTTAATTATCTTAAATACGAATAATTTTCAGGTAACTGTGACAGTGTTTTCTGAACTTTTACAAAACAAATAACGCAGATTAATCTAATAAAACTGGAAAAACTTTTACTTTTAATACCTTAAGTACATCTTCAATGCAGAACTTTTACTTGTGATGTAGTATTTTCACAGTAAAGGATCTGAATCCTTCCTTCACCACTGACATCAACAAACATGCAGACCACACATCAGTAAAACGTCTTAAAACTTTATGTTTAAACACGATTTCTCATTTACAAAGTGTCGGTCAGCTGTGGGTCCCTCCCTCGGTCACACAGCGCTGTAGTATGTGGTGGCTGGCATCTCGCCCTCCGACTCTCCTGCCTGCCTCCCCCGCTGTTTTCAGCATTACAATGAGATCATGTGGTGTTGTTAATCTCCCAACAATGACCCTACTCTCTCCCTTTCCCTCTGTTCTCTCTCCCTACATTTCCTCATTCCCTCTTGTCTTCATCTCCTCCCTCACCGACGCACGCAGCAGACTATTTGCAACTTCTCTCCAGCTGTCACGTCGACTCTCTTCACTTTATTAGGTGCCATCGCCTAATTTATTTTTATTTTGTCCTCAAACCGGTCCTTCTCCACCAGCCGCCCACTCACCCAGCTCTTTGGAGCCTTGGCTGTCGCTTGCCAGCTCTCCGAGTTTCACCAGAGCGTCAAAGTACCCTTTGGCTGCCACAGTTACTCCTGAAGAAGAGAGCACATTTTAGGGGGAATATTCTGACGACAGCTAGGTAGACAAACCAAAAAGTGGTTGACCTACCTGTCAGGGCTTTTTCATAGTGTTTCCCCATGGTTACAAAGTTTTTCAAGCTGGGGTTGAACTGGTCCAGAATGCCCTGTTAGTAATGACACACACACATATTTATAACTACACATTGTACTGTGCTCGATCGAGCATGTGACAAATGTTTGAAACCACAACAGGTTCCCTGTTGGACAGGAGAGTCGTACCTTGTAGACATTTTCTGTCATCTTGTTGACCTCTTCTGTCCTAGACATTTTTCTTCTCTCAGTTGTGTCCAGTCACCATGTACACTTGTGCTGCCGTCTCCTCCTGCTGTTCAGGACCCTAAACTCTACAGCTAACAGCAACGCTCTAAAAAGAGAGCGACAAAATACAGAGGAGTGATGACTCAGTTTACTGCAAAACATGAGGAGGAAACACAAATCCAGATGTTTTTATCTTCACCTCCACAGAGAGAGAAAGGCGCCAGAGCACCCCGGCTGATAATTTGATTGGTCCATCGACGGGAAATGAATCATTCATCGCTTCTGGTTTCTCGTATGTTAGAATTTGCTGCATTTCTTTGTCGTAAATATTAGTAAATTGAACATATTTGGATTTTGGACATATTTTTGAGTAAAACAAGGGATTTTAGGGAAATTCTAACAGGGATTTTCACTATTTTTTGGTATTTTATAGACAAAAAAATCACAGAAAATCTCTGTTCATCCTTCCTTTTAAGAAGCAACTACGAGATTTCACTGCACAGATCTTTTCAAAACCAAAACAAAAATCTGTACTTGACTATTCAGTGCCATCAGTCTTTATGAATGATTCAAAGTGTGACACTGAGATCAGCACGAGGACTTGTAAGGCCGCTGAACCATCACAACAAGTGATGAGGATGTCAGACCGTCTTGGGTTTCGTCTGAGGGCAGCGGGGTTATTTTTTACATGCATCTCCTCCGTGTCTCAGCTGCCAGTTTTCACATTATCGGCTCACAACATGACTGCAACCCAAATATTTCTCCTAGATTTGAGTGCCAGACGAGTTTTACCATTTCAGATAAGAACAATGGGCTCCTCCAGGCCGAGTCACAGGTGTCAGAGCACTGAATAAACACGCGACAACAATGTTTCCTCAGCAGAGAGGACGATCAAGGGGGGACTGGTCTGAGGTCAAAGGATTTCCAGTCTGGATTTAATAGCAAAACGCTCACTCGATTTTCCCTGTGCACCCCTCCTTTGTTATCACAGTGAGATTACAGCGAAAACGTTGACCCAGATCAACTAATGGTATATGACACAAAGAAAACATTTCCAGACTCTTGCTCATTAAGGCCACCCTGGTGCAGTCTGTAATTTCTCAGAGAAGCTGCTCAAAGCTGCAGGAACTGTGTCTCTCTCTCTCTCTTCTCTTTTATTCACTTTTGTAAATTCTTTTAAAAAAAATGACATAAAGCTAGATAAAACATTTATGCGTGCATATTCTCAGCTCGGTGCGGTTTCACTCTGAGAAATAAAGTGTTGTTTGTTTCAGGATGCAACAGGAAAAGTCTGCAGGTGGTTGGGAAACTGATACAGAAGGTGCATTCATGTGGTTTAGCCTCTTTAAATTTCTTCAAATGGTTTTAACACCCCAACCCACCCCCAAAAATGTCACTCAAAGCTGCAACGATTAAAGAGGAAATGAGACGAAAATTAACTGCGGCTATTTTGATAATGAATTACTTGTTTGAGTCAACAAAAATGCTCCAAATGATCTGATTTAAACTCTTTAATTTGTGAGGAGTTGCTGTTTTTTCCTGCGTTTTACAAACAAACAAAAAAATCTTTGGATTTGATGGACAAAGCAAGTAACTGGAGAAATGTTTCACAGCTGCAGCCCAAAAGTAACTACACTGTGTTAATTCCCAGTAAATTTCATAAAGTGTTCAACCAAAAAGAAAAGTGTGTTTGAAGGATTCATGCAAGATTTATGCATAATAGTGCCTTTGGGTGTTTTTGAGGGTCCTGTTTTAGGATGAAATGCTCAAAGATCATCATGCATTTCTGGAAAGATCAATTAATGGCCTGACCCTGCAGCTAAACTAGCACCTTTCAACAACTGCATCAAAATAACCCCTAAACCAGCCTGCAAATACTTTTTATAATCTCACATGGGTGTTTTTTTCCCCAGCCTTTTGGCCACACAGTGCAACTCAGCAACAGCTACCTGTTGATCCCAAACTCCCAGCTCCACTTCCATTAGTTAGAAAAACAGTAACTAAATAAATCAGCTTGCTTCATAATAAAAAAAAGGGAAAAGTTACATACCTTTTCAGATCTCATTGTGGGACACGATAATGGCTTCCTGCGCGTCTTTGAGTGTTAAATGAACAGTACAACACCCCCTCTTTTCTTCCTATAAGGCTACTTTCCCTCTCCGTTAGTTAGTGGGGGGTTGTTTCATCCAGCAGAGCACTAAATCTCAGCTCCCCTCCACCCCTTTTTCACATGGCCCTCTCTCTCTCTCCCTCTTTTTTCCTCCCCTCTCTCTCTCTCTCATACACTTTCCTCCCCTCTTTCTGCCTCTCTTTACTCCCAGGAATCGGGGTCAGATATTTGGTGCCGTTCAGTACCTCTCCTCATTACTGAGCCGATTACCGACATGCCTTCACGCCCGCAAAAAAAAAAAAAAAAAAAACCGTCCACCGACCGACAAACCCCCGCCCAGCACAACCAGCTCCCTGCCGTTGGAAACCCACAGTCAGCCTCCCATTCTGTGTCTGCCTCTCTCTCTGTCTCTCTCTCTGTCACTCGGGCAGAATAACAATGAGCCAACGGGACCTCGCCTGAATAGGAGCAGGAGGAGAATAATGACTTGAACTTTTTAAGCCACAGCACAGGCAGAGCCTATCACTGGCCTACATACACCCGGACCATCACCATGCTCCTGGTCAGGAGGAGGCCCCTGCATGGACTCCTCGTTTACTGCAATAAACTGCTGCAGAGATTAAAGGTTCATGGGAGAATTAAAGGTGGTGGAAGTACTGTAAACTCTTGAGCCACTTGTGCTTGTAGTATCTCAATATTCTGCTACTTTATACTCGGGCTCCACTACATGTGTTACTTTTAGTTACGTTGCAGATTCAGATCAGAAGTAGTCTAATTGAAACACTGGAATCAACTGATAAAATATGAACCATGTGTTTAATTCAGGGATGAATGAAGAAGAAGACTTTAAAAATGAATCCAGAGGTCATGACCTCACTGTTCTCACCATGGTCTGTATTTGTAGTTGTATTTTATGCTGCATTATGCACGTTAAAGGGTGATATTGTACTTTTACCGCAGTACTGCAGCTGCTTCACAAATTCTGATTTATAAAGTAAAGAGGATATAAAGAAAATATGATGCACTGATGCTTAAAAGTAGTTTTTAAAGTTGAGATTTCAACATAAGATGAATGACAGAGAATTGATGGACATAACAGGACAGAAATCAAGAAACGGCAACATCAAATGAAAGAGGAGATCGGTGCGACTCCACCACACAAAATGATAGGAAGTAAAATTTAAAACATTCAGCTAAAAGACACCAAAATGTTCTGTGGCTCTGCAGAGTCTGTAGGTTTGTCATTGTCAGCTTCAATGTAAAATACAATATGATGAATGCATAAGTTTTTAAATCACAGAATTACAGAAATGCACTGCATATACTGCAGATCAGTCTAAATAATATGAATATTATGACTTCACTGCACGGATGAATCTAAATCTTATCAGTAAATATAAACAAATTCTAATTGTAAGATAAGTGTACAGGACGGTATTTACACCATAAATGAGATGAAGTGGTTTCAGGACACTAAAGTAAAGTTTTGAAGTATGTAAATATCTTTACAGAAGAGTTCTGGGGTGACTGGATTGAAGAAGCCTCTTGGATTAGAGGTGAAACATCTTCACGGATCTACAGTCAAGTCCAGTCGCTCCAGATTTAACTCTTCTCAAAGACAGATGACAGAATTATGTCAATATATTTGATGTTTCACAGCCAAACTCTGACTTTCTCTGGTGCTCCATTACACACTTATACTCATTTTCCAGTCATATGAAAATGACCTAACAACATCCTTTGTAAGACGTTCAGGTGTCTGACTGGAGCTGTCGTGTGTTGCAGTTGCAGGTCTTTCCCAGGTGGAGGCGATAGTGTGACATCACTTCCTGCAGCACTTCACCTGGATGAGACTGAACAGCCAGTGTTGGTGCAACAGGTGCAGACTGTAAACCAAACCAAAACAGGCAGGTAGGAAACATAATCACACATGTACCTTCATAAATAGATAAAGCAGATGAAGCACAGCCACTCCACCAGGTGTTTCTTTACAGGCTTCATTCTTCTTCACACAATCAAACAGAGAATATGTGAACAAGTCAAACATATTTAAAAAACAAAGTGTCTTTACTCAGCAGCAGACTGTCCAGGATTATCATCTCCTCATTCAAAAGATGGAGACATCATGTCTTTCAGCCTCCGGTCTGTGCTCGGTGGGGTTCTGGGTCACTTGGTTCAGTGCTGAGGGGGAACATTGGAGCGTCTGTGGTCTCGTGTCCTTGGACCTGAGCCGTAAAGCTGTTTGTGTCGGCTCGCTTCCTCTGGGCCTAATTCACACGCACTAAGGAGATTGACAGACAGGAGAACAGGGCTCACACTGACCTATTAAACAATAAAGATGACTTATACACATCCACGCGTCTGTCTATGTTGTCACACGGCGTTTCTTTGGGGACAAAAGCAGACACAAATCTTTAAAGCAGGTCACGTGTGCCTGAATAAAACACTCAAATTACTCAGTTGATCCAAACTTCATGGTTTTCCTCCAAATGTGTCACATTTGAACAGTGTCTCAGATGACTGTCCTGTCACTATGAAGCTCTCGGAGAGGTAAAATCAGTCCACAGCTGAAAATATGTAAGTTCTGGAAGTGAACTGATGAGGTACATCCATGTGAAAACACAGTCCTGTTGTAGCAATATCGCACTGTTGTGGCAGTTTTCATCTGGCACATTAAAGCTAACCGTTGCATGCCTCATCACATTAAATGATCCTCTTTTCTGTGTGTATTATCCCCCAAACACACTACGAGTATAGAGCGTTTTATATGATTATTTATGAGGTTTTATATTTTATGGTTGGAAGTAGTGAGTGTGTGTGTATGCAGTGTAAAGTGCAGATGTAAGGAATGAAAGCCAGACGAACACCGCTGGTTATCTCATTATTATGGCACCTGTTAGTGAGTGGGATGTATTAGGCAGCGAGGGAACATTTGTCCTCAAAGTTGACGTGTTAGAAGCTGGAAAAATGGACGCGCGTCAGGATTTGGGACTTTGACAAGAGCCCAACTGTGATGGCAGGACAACTGGGTCAGAGCAACTCCAAAACCGCAGCTCCTGTGAGGTGTCTCCAATTTAAAATTGATCCAAGGAAGGAAAAACAGATCTCAGTCCAATCGAACATCTGTGCGATGTGCTGAACAAACAAGTCAGATCCACGGAGGACCCATGATGTACTTACAGGACCTGTTGCTAACGTTTTGGTGCCAGAAACCACAGCACATCTTCAGAGGTCTAGTGGAGTCTATGAAAAAGACACAATATTAGGCAGGTGATCATAATATCATGGCTGATTGGTGCATACCCCTGTCTTATGATCCCAGCACTTATCAAGAGTTAAACTGAATAATGAAGTTTTAATTTGACGCCCAGAGCCTGACAAGGTGCAGAGGTGGTGTCTGATATATGCTAGTGTGAGTAGAAGTGTCTGGTCCTGTAATCAACATGTTGGCTTCATTGTTTGTGTGATTTTCTTTGACCTGAACGGAGCCATCTGCTGTCCTGACACCTCTGTGGCTGCCAGTCAGGCTGCAAGAGAGTAGTTAGTTAATCAGGCCAATTACTCACGTACTGGGATCTAGGTGAGCGGTGTGACGTTACACTGATGAAGCTGAGCCAATGATTGTGTCGTGTTAGAGGGGATAATTGTAAATCAGAGGTCAAATAAAAATAAAAAAAGTGGTTACAGGTTGTCAGAGTGGGGTACAATGATCAAAAACCAATCTATAAAATCAAATTTCCACAATAAAAGAATAAAGATGATGGAGTAAGATGCCAAAAAGTCAAAGGAGTGTGACGGGAAAGAGGTGTGGTCTTCCAAGAAAAACACAACAAAGCTGAAGGAGGGGAGGAGAGAGAAGAGGTAGAGACAATAAAGGAAGGATAGAAAGCGTTGAGCTCTCCTCTGCGGTAAATCTCTCTCAATCTGATCAGCGTGTGAGGCGGAGTAACTCACTACAAGTTCACAACGTGGACACACAAGCTGCTCTCACAGTAGCTCCAAGGTAAGGACGCTGCATATGTTAATTTGACTGGCTCATGGTGTTAATGTTGTTTTAGTGTAATGATTTAAGTGAGACGTAAGAAGAGGCCAGGCGTAGTGTGGTTCTGTATTTGCCTCCCAAAGGCAGAGAAACAACCAAACAGCCCAGAAATGTGAACATAAAATTAAAAATAATAAATGATGACTAGTTGATGATCTAAATATGACATGAAATAACTTAGTTTTTGTATTTTAAAACAGTTTAACCTGCGTCCGTTTGCATTTTATCTGCATCCAACTTTGCAGTAACTGAAGTCAGTCAGTTCAGCTGATCCTCAGTGACGTGTTTGTCTGTCACATCTGATTGCATTAGAAGTAACATTTAGAGAGTCGATGCATCCTCAGCCACAGTACTAATGGAGAAAAAAGGTAGATTTATATTAATATATAATTTTATAATAATGTATTATCAGATATTTGACATTCTCAAACTGTATTTTAGTTTGCAAGGAAGATGAAGTGATCTGAGACAAATTAACGTTTGAGCGTAGATAATTACAAAACAACATATTTTGTTTACTGCATGTTTCAGAAATCAGTTGCAGCATTTGTTAGATTCCAACTAAGGTGCAAGAAAAGATACATATGACGGGTCCATCTGCAAAAAAACTTTAAACAACAATAAAAATAATAAAGTTTTCTTTGTGCATTCCTGTGAATATCTCTTAAACTTTTATTTATTTCAATTTGAGTGCAGACATTAAAAAACCCCAAATGTGCCAGCTAATGTGAAATTATAGCATTTAAAACATCTTTTTCTTTATGGATACCAGGGTGTGTTATACGTGCACCAATGAGAAAGAAACAAGAAGTGACGAGAATCAGTATGGAGTAAGTTCACAAGTCTTTTAGCATCACACAGGTTTAGAAAAAAGGCTTTGTAAGAATATTAAATAAAAAGAAACATTTGCGGTCTGCGTTTGATTTACAATGAAGAACCAACCACCCGCCAGGGAAAATGATGCTGACACTGATCTTGTATTGTGCCGAGATGATTATAGTTTTAACAGCGAGATTCTCGTGAGTTTATTAGTTTGTTTGCAAAGAGAGTCCTTTATTTTCTCAGAGTCGATTGTTTTTTAATCACAGCACTTACTGCGATTGTCGGTTTTTAATTTGGGACTAATCGCACTACTTAAATATCCACCTTGACCATATGGTGCGGCGTTTGTGCACGACCCCAGTGTCCACCGTGGATTACCACACACACACACACACACACACACACACAGAAAAGCATGCAGGGCTGAGGAAGCCCACTTATCTTTGGCTCAGGTCGTACAACAACTGCTTGTAATTAGGTTAATTGACTGACCTGTGGGTGGTAATAAACTTAGGGCTAAACTGTGGAGATTGGGTGTGACACGGTTCTGTACCTCGACCATCTGTCTCTCCTCTAAGCCCCATAAATCACAAGAGGAACTGGAAAGATTGAACACGTTTCAGTTCGAAGCTTGTTTCTCATTTTTAATGATCATAACTTAATTACAAAGATGATTTTTAAATTTAAAAAAATATATATTCTTGTCCAGATTCTGCAGCTCAAATAATATTTTAAACTGAGGAGATTTCCATGAAGGCAGACGTGATCTTTGTCATGCACTGTGTGTGACTATATGACTATATCTGTATGTATTTTTCACCCTCTTCCATAATTGATAAAATACAGTGAATCATGTATGAACTGTCAACACAAACACACACACACACACAAACACACACACACACACGTCGAGCCCGGTCACTGCGAGCAACAGGTGGTCGGTGAGGTTTAGCTGCCACATCACGTGTGTGCCATTTCAAAATGCCGACCCTGTATAATGAAGGACATGTTAGAGTGCTCAGAGAGGTCAGCAAGCCTTTATGATATAGACGGGTATGGGATGATATGAAACCATGCAGACTGTGCAACGTTTAGGGATCATTTTAGGGCACAGAAATAACCGCTAGAAGGGGTCTGCACGACACCGCAGTTGAAAATCAAAACAGAACTCTCGTCCCTGGTCCGGTCAGGATGTCACAGCTCTGATTTGGACTAATCTTTATCTGGACAGGCTCTGGTTGTTTTGGCACATGCCGATGCCAAGCTCACTGGTCAGGCAGATTTCAGTTGAGCTGAGGTGTTCATCCAGCATCACATCCTGCTGAGACCCGAAGACCTTTATATTTGTCTGCCAGGACTAAAAGTGTCTCTTCTCGTGGTTGGTTCCATTTGTTGATCGGCTTGGACACAAAACAGAAACAACAACAACAACAACAACTGAAGTGTGTCCACCCTCTTTGAGTGCTACTAAAAGATCTTCATCTTGACTATCTCTGATTTGTTTTACAGGTTTACAGGATACATCCTGATTACTTGTTCCTCACAGATGAGCGGATACTTTGTGGATGGAGATCTTTGCTGTGATGCTCCCTGATGTCTCCTTTACAACAACAAAGAAGTCAAAACAGCTTTTACTTCGACTGGCACCACACATTCTGAAGCGAGGCCAAGCTTCTTAGTCTTACTGGCTGAACTGTGGATGGAGATCATGAGGAATTCTCAGCCTCTACACCTGTTGCTTGCTCCCATTGTGTTTTCTTTACTTTCTCTCCACCTCTGCCCTACATCTGCCAATTCAGGCTCTGAATATGACTTCGGAGCCCACCCGCGCTTTATTTGCACCCCTATTCCCGTGGATGCAGACCCTGCCTGCTTCCCTACAGTGAACCCAGGCGTAGGGGCAGCAGGGCCCAGCGGACCAGGCCATCAAAGTGCACCTCCTGCTGGCTGGTGGGGGGTGAGCGAAGAAGCCAAAGCCACCATCCTCCACCTCAGGGAGAGCCTTGTCCAGCAGAAAGAGACCATCCTGGACCAGAGGGAGACCATCAGAGAGCTGACGGCCAAGCTCACCCTGTGTGAGGGTCTGGGACGGGGCGCGGCGCCTCATGATGAACACCACGGCACAGCACCACACTCCCATCATGCAGGAGTGGCCAGTCATCACATGTACACCGACAATAGGCACTATGGCAACCAGCAGGGTCACCATGGAAACGGCAACCTCATACCAGACTCACCTCACTACGCCTCTGCGGGGGGGCAACGATCGGATGCAGGGCACAGCGGCAGCAACAACGAGGGGAAGGATAAACATGTGACACCGGGGGACATCACATCATCACCGGAGCAGATGGAGAGGATGCTGCATGCACTGAAGGAGAGGCTGGACAACCTGCAGGTGAGCAGAGAGAGGAGGAAACTTTCTCAACTGTCTCAACTTATTGCAAATAAAGATAACGACCAAAACTATAGAGAGAAAGAAGAGAGCAAGGGGTAGAACAAGAGAGTAAAGATCCAATAAAAGAAGAGTTGGACATAGAGGGGGGTTCGTGCAGCCTTTCCTTGTTTGCACACATTAATGCTGTCGTCACCGGATTGTTTGCCGAGTCCCAAAGCAGTACGTCCGCTGAGTACTTCAGACAAAGGAACAATGAATTACTTAATCGCATAAAGCCACTCACTACATTAGTGAGAGTCACTCTGAGGTCCCTCAGCTGGCACCACAGAGCAGCAACAGGCTCAGAGGTGGACGTCACTCTCTAAAGATACTCTTGTGTGAGGTTACAGAGAGGAAACGTTGAAGTTTGGGTGATGATTTGGACCCGTTTCCTCTTTAGTTACTGTTTTTGCTGCTTTACTGTGACTCGTGATCACAAACAGCTGTCAGGAGCTGTGTAAGGGTTGTGGCGGCGGCACGGGTCCAACATCAGCAGTAATTAAGGTGATCTCCCTTGACAGACTGGTAATCAGGGCACGCGGCAGGACAAAGCCTGGATTACCTGAGAGAGAGAAAAGCAGAGGCGGACACAGAGCAGCAGCATACCTGATGATTGTATTTGATTTTACAGTCGTTGGTCAAATACAATCGTTGTTATATGAATGTAAGGAGTGTAAAAGACACATGAGTGCTCTCTGAGGTTTGTAGGTGACAGATCAGGAGATGCTCACATGATTCCTTGAGGCCTGTTTGCACCACAGCCAAAGTACTGAAGCTTTTGTCCTAGACAGGAAATGCTCATTGTTATCAAGACCTCACCTGTGTGTTTGTCACCTCCCTCTGCAGAAGAGGAACACATCCATCGCCTACTCCAGCTCTCTGAAGGAGCTGCTCCAGAGGAAGATCAGCGCTCTGGAGCAGCAGCTGCATCGTCGCACCGCCGCCCTCAGCAGCCCGGACCACCACCACCATGACGATGACAGCAGCCACAGAGATGGAGACCACCATGATGATGATGATGGTGATGAGGGTGATCACCACGATGACGGACATCCAAATGACCACGAGGACGACCACAACAATGGCAGTCACAGTGACACCGAGAACCACGCCGACCATCACGACGACAGCCACAATGATGACCATCATGAGGCAGACGGTGACCATGGCGACCATGATGACAGCCACCACGATGAAGAAGATGACGACGATGATGATGACGACCATAACAGTAACGAAGCAGACGGTCACAGTTACCATCCACACACAGGACACAGAGCACCAGGGCCACACGCTGGTTTCCACGCAAATAAACTGGAATCAATCCTCAACCAGCTGCACCTGACAGGTACACGACCGCTGCAGCACCTTCACAACACACAGCCGATGAGTTTTATCAAGTTCCTACTAATGAATGTCTTCTGTGGCAAGTTCCCAAGGAGAACAACACATTTTTCTGCAAAAAAAAAGCATTTTATGTGATTTGTTTTCCCCATTTTCTGGAACAGTTCTCTATTTCAGATGATCAATTTGGTGTTTCTTTTCATTAGTCTCTAAAATTGTTATTAACAGACAGACAGATTATTAACAACAGCCATTTCATCCAGAACAGCTACTAAATAGATGTTTGAGATCTTAGATTGTTTGTCAGTGCTGTTTCCAAGACTAAGAAAAAAGTTTGTTGCCCAGAAAAAGACATTTTGAACATTTACAATACAATTTTATGACTTCTCATCATTGTACGATGTATTATTTTTCTTCAGGTTCCAGCAAGAAGAAATCGAAGAGTCCTGATGCTTTCCAGATCAGCTTCCCCATGAGAACCAACTACATGTACGGGCGGGTGAAGAGGACTCTACCGCAGGAGATCTTCGCTCTGACTTTGTGTCTTTGGATCAAGGCGGGCGTGGGGCCCAGCCTGGGGACGCCCTTTTCTTACTCAGCACCTGGACAGGCCAATGAACTGGTGCTCATCGAGTGGGGGAACAACCCCATGGAACTGCTGATCGATGACAAGGTGAGAGAGGAAACTTAGAAACCCTGCAGTGGCATCACAGATATATTTCAGGGCCTGCTGAGATCCCTCTAGATGCAAGACACCAAACTATTTATTCCCCCTTAGGTTGTGCCCATTCGAAATGTTACGTTTAATTACTGCATTTGATGCATTTATATTAATGTCTCACCATCTTCACCATCCCATCCACAGGCTATAACGCTCCCCCTGTCTCTGAATGATGGGAAGTGGCACCACGTCTGTGTGACTTGGTCAACGCGGGATGGACAGTGGGAGGCCTACCAGGACGGAGTCCAGAGAGGGTCCGGGATCAATCTTTCCCCCTGGCACCCCATTAAACCCGGAGGAGTCTTCATTCTGGGGCAGGAACAGGTAAAAGATGCTGCAGTGCACTGATTTTATAGTCTAAAGAGCAACCTCACGGTCTTTTCTACTGTATATATTATTTTATATTTCACATTATCTCTAAAATAAAGCAGCGATAACTGTCAATGTCGACTCTTCTTTGTTCTCTCTTCTTCAGGACGCTCTCGGAGGCCGCTTTGATGCCACTCAGTCATTCGTGGGCGAGATGTCGGACCTGCACATGTGGTCCCACGTCCTGACTGCAGGTGAGATCTCCAGCCTGGCGTCCTGCGGCAGCCACCTCAGAGGAGACGTCATCTCTTGGTCCGAAACGGAGGTGGAGCTTCATGGAGGCGTCTCAAGACACCCCTTTGACCCCTGTCACTGAGAGGCCGTAACACCAGTGACAAACTTCGAGATATCCCGGAACACACTGAGAACATTTATCATGACTCAGCGGCACGGACTCCTTCAAACTCAGCATCAATGCCTTCAGAGACTTTTTCTAAACAACAATAAATTGAATCTGTGTTTACAGATACTGTGTAGGTTTTGGCCTCTAGCTAGTTTTTTATTTTAAACAGAGAAGTGCTGTATGTGACATATTGTCATATTGTTAATAAGACTTATTATTGTGGGGTCTGTGATAAAATTGGCAGACTTACATGAGTTCTGTTGTGGTGAAGTGACAAACTGTCTGTTGTTAGTTTAAATGTGCTAAAATCAATTTATAATCCGGATGATCTTTTTTATATAAAAGGTTTCCATGATACAGCTAATTTACCAAAGAAAATGTAGAACTGATTTTTGTTATACTTTACTGTGTCATAGATAGATTGATGTTTCATGTTGGGAGAAAAGCAGAATTTAGTGTTTTACAGTCTCTGTTGGTTTTACGATTATTACATGATACCGTAATCCAGCAGCGCTGCTTTATACGTGTTTTTTAAAGACCCGCAGTATACATCTAATACATAGATTTATCTTTTTGTATGTATTTTGTGGATTCAAGTCATTGCACTCTGGCTTTTTACTTTCTGACATTGCTTGGCCTTCTCTGTATATTTGTCGTTGTTGCAGTGTCCATGAAACACTGGATTTAAGCCAGGTTAGATGTTTGACCTCATGTATTCGGTGTAAATTGTATTTTTTCTTCTTCAAATGTCATGCCTGTAAATAAAAGTGTTAAAATGTGTCTTTTTGTTTGTGGACATCCATCCCAAACTTGTTGCAGGCCAGCAGGCTACGTCTCTGCTGGGCTGTTGACTGATTATCCGGGTAGGAGGCTATTTTTAAGTCAGTAACCCCAGTCAGACAGACATTTTCTAAACACATGCATGACTCAGTGCTGAGCAGAAAAGGCACTCTAATAGACCCGACCTCTTTTAATCAAGCGAGCCAGGGGTGTGGTGCTGAATAGATCGTTTCCCCTCTCTGATAATGTGATCTGAAAATAGGTCTCAGCCTCTTTTCAAAGAGGTGGATACCTCCCACTACACCCCAAACCCCAGAAGAAATGAAACCACACACTCTTCATCTGTTTACCTTTTATTGTTACACAGTAGTTTACTGGCACCAATGTATCGTGGTTTTTTCCTTTTGCTACATTTACAGATGATCTATCCATCTTCACCTCACAGTAAATAAAAAATAAATAAATACAAAATAAACACATTTTCTGAGGTGGCTCTGGGGTCACAGGAATCAGAAACGGAGGCCCAGTTTTAGTCTGATCATTTCAGCGTTCATTTGTTCTCATGGACACATTGGTTGTTTATTTTTATTTTTATTTTTGGCAACTTTGCACTTCAAGAAAACCCAGAAAGTTAAGGCCGACAGACAGCCCACGTACTGTGCAGGAGCACTAACATGGAGAAATGAGGCCTTTTAAGTCTGGTTAATGAAGTAGGAGAGTAAAAGGCAATCGTAGATCTGTATTTAAAGGACCAATAATCACTTGGTAATAATAAAACAAGGTCTGCATGTTCTGATCACAGAGAAAAGACCCCATTCGGCTTCGAACCACGTCATCTTTATGTCAGGTGAACAAATGAAGCTCTATACAGTACATGTCGGTCAGAAACTGTTGCTGCTATAGCTGGCACTGACCAGGTGGTGGAGTTATATAGTATTTCTACACAGTTCATGGTTCATCCTTCAGCATATTGCAGTGTGTGTGGAGCATCAGTAGAGGGTGCTACGGAGTATTGTCAGTCAAAGTAAAAGCATTTTGTCCAAAATGCTAAAATTGATAAAGTGCAGTCGACAATTCTTTTTTTTTTTTTTTACTACCATCTAAAAATGCCAATTCAATAAACTACTAGAAAGTTCATGAACTGGATGTCAAGCAAATCTATCACAGGACACAAATCTAAACTTGTTACTGATTCATTACATCTGAATATCTTTACTATTATATAATGAATCAAAGCTTTGTTAGTGTTCCTTGTTTTGTCTCTTCATTCTTCATCACTGTGGCACGATGGAAAAATTTCAAATTTGAGCTTGTGAATATCTTCCTCACACTTGAAGTGCGGACTGAGCAGCCAATGAAGCAACAACTGGACGTTAGTTCAACAGAGTGTGAGACTGAGTACGGCTTGTGCTTTACGGAGTCTGTTTTTGAGAGATAAACCAGACCACTAAACTTCTCTTAATATCTTCTCCCAGAAAGAAACTACAATTAAGACAATTTACTCTATGCATAAATCAACTTCCATATTCAATATTTCCAAGTCAACAGGGAACACTAACACTTTTCAAATCAGTGCACTAGCATGGTCAGTACCTACGGCCGACGCCTCGGTTTATCAACATGCAGTCCTACAGTAGCTCGTACAAAAATCAGATCTTAACAAAAGATAAAGAATAAATTAAATCATTTCTATGTGTATCGTAAACAAATATGCTAACATCTATTTACAAAAAAAGTATACATCGTAATGAGCTGCCTTTGTGATTTCTTAAAACTCACTATAGCGGACAGACCAGGCTCTAACAGTTGAACGTCTGACAGAGTTATTACGCGTGAGAAAGAGGTGATGATGTTCGTCTTGGTAGTGTCGAGCGAGACGGAAATGATTTGTGGCATGCGGTGACATTACATCTGACGGGACGCGGTGAAGCGTTCGCTCCGTGTAGTGTTTGTTAACAAGCTTCCAGGCTGGAACTACGGTTTTCTCTGCTATTGCTCGAACATGTTGAAAACGTGCTGAAGAACCTAAATATTGACTCGGCGAGCTGAAACAAGCCGCGGTCTGGAAGGAGACGAGCTGCTTGTGTTTGTCTCCAGTCATTCTGCGAGGAAAGCCCGACATATCTGAAGATCAACAGTAACTCGGCGATATATAAACTTAGCGTCACTATAAACAGTAGTGTAACAGAATGTTACAGTATTGTAGTGTAGACAGTAGTAACGTGTACCAAAGCAGCACTATAGGAAGCAGTGGGCGCGTCTCGTAATCTGAAATCATTGGTTTGTATCTTTGTGACTTTGGGTACATTCAGAGAGGACCAGCAGCTCTGGCTCCTGTCTGAATGGACCCTTAAACTGATCCTCCATCCTCTCAGGTCAACACTAACCATGTGTTTGAATTGACTTCACATTGTCTGGGGGTAAGCACAATCAAGAAAGGCAATTTCTTATTAAGGCAGCCTCAGTACACGTGAAAGAAGACTTCACAAGAACTGAAGCTGCTTGCTACCCTGAATAAGACCATATTCACAGTAATGCACAGGTGGATGTCGAAGAGATACCTGTTTCGAAGATTTCAGTCCACACTAGCATTTTCGCAGTCTCAAAGTCTGCCGTACACTGAAATGCCACAAGAATGTAGAAATATTCAGCCAGCAGCCTTACACATTTCTGCTCAGCTACTGTCAACGTTTGCAAATTTGCCCACATTCGGTGAGCAGTTAGAGAAGTGTGGATTAAAAGGCCAAAACAGGAAACAAGTAGTTACATTGGTGTGAATATGGTCTGAGACAAGTTTCACAGAGGGATGTGGTGAGAAGACGGGACAGATGGTGTGCTATGGCTGTAGTGTGTCAGGTTGTGTATAACAGCAGTAAGTGTAAGAACGGAGAGAAGAAGATGCAGCCACAGCGGGTGAGCGCTTCACTCTGAATGTGGCTTTCAACAGTCTGGTATACGAGATCGGGAGGAGTCGGGTGAGGGTGCGTTTGAGGACGAGGAAAGAGGGGCAACGAAACTTATGAATGGGCAGTGAGGAGGAGAGATGAGGACACGAGTCCAGTGCTGGAAGAAGAAATGAGCAGGACAAAGGAAGACAGGGAGGGAATGGAAGGAATGATCTACGGTTGCTCCTCTTTCTTCTTCAGTGATATACGTTTCTTCCTGGCAGCAAGCATTTCGTAGAAGGGGTCAACGCTGACAGCAGACCTGTGACAAATAAACACTATTGAGTGGTGTGGACCATGAAAATACACAAAAAAAGGGTAATAGCAAATTAAACACAGAGATACCCCAGTAACTCATTAACGCTATCGTCTTTATCCATTTACATACTTGATGCTGTGGATCCATTCGTCCTTCTCCTCAGGTGTGGGGGCGGAGATACGATACACCATGTGGTTTCCTTCCACTACTCGCCCGTCGGCCTCCGTCTTACACGCCTTAATCAGCTGACCGCGGTTGTTGGGGATGTAAAGCTCGAAGCAGTTCTTGTTGAGAGAAAGGCAAAGAACGATGGATGAACACCAACAATGTAAACGAAAACGTGAAAATTATTATGACATTCACATTTCCATGAAACGTACAGGTTTTCTTGGGTCTTCTACTTCACGGATGCTGAGGTTTTCCAAGGGAATGATACCTCGTGGTTCCTTATCCTGTTAGAGAAACGCACAATCACAGCAGATTAGGGCTGAAAGAGGAATTTGAGCGCAATAATAAATAGAGATTCAACCAATTTCTGCATAATTCGCGCTAAACATTAAAGGAACTGAAGGAAATTCGCATTAGTTTCAATTTTCCACAAAACAATGACAAATACTTGAAGTTTTATTTTTTAACGTGGCAGCTGAAGAATGACAGGAAAGTGGGGAGAAGGAGAGGAGGATGATCGGCAGGACCAAGCCCCTGCACATGGGGAGAACGCTCAACCCGGTGGACTACCGGCACTCCCCATAACTATCTTTTCAATGATCAATCGTACACTTAATATTTCACTTTTTAACTTATTGGCTAAATGTGATTCTGAGCTATACTTATGCTTGGTGCGTTTGTGCTAGTACTGCAAAGGTAGTGTGTCTCTGATGCGTCATCTCTTGGGACCCGTCTGACTTGTGTCTCTTTTGTTTTCACTGTGCACGGCCAACCAGACCGGTTATTCTGCTGCTTTTATAAAAAGGTATGCATCTAATCTTCGAGATCAGTAACCCAACTTCTTTGCATGAACATTATTTACCAATGCTTTCCTGTGGCCTTGCGATGCCTTAACGTTTCCACATTGCAACAATGGCATTAATTCTGTTGGGTTTTTTTTCTCCATAAAAGCACCAACATCCTGTTTAATGCACCAGATGAATCGAGCAGCGACAGCGTCAAATCCACTCAGATGTTACCCGTGGACACAAACACTTACTGTGGTGTATTCAAAGTAATAAAGGCAGTTGTCTGTGAGAATAAACCATCGCCGTTTCCAGGTTTTCACTCGTCCCCCTGAAACAAAAGAGCACGACGATGAGAGAGAGGTGAGGGGAGAGATTTTTCCTTTTGGGGTGTTCAAAGCTGAAGGGATAGTACTCTACAGTCTCTACATGTCTACAGCTAACTACAGGTATACTTTTTTCTACAACCGTTCAACTACAACAACACCATCAGTACATACCTCCTGAGAAAACAAGCAGCGTCAGTAGAGGGTGGAAATCGCAGGTAAGAAGCAGAGACGAAAGGGACCAGAGGGTTTAGAGGAAGACGGGGGGACAAATGGAGAAAGAGAGAGACAGATGGGGAGGAGGAAGAAGAGATTATATTAGTGACAACAGAGATCACAGGCCCCGCCATGCAAAAGAAAAACAATCAGATGTTTAGACTGCCGTGAATGCAAGGAAGTGAGCCTCCTGTCATGCCATGGCAATGTTCGTATGCCACGACACGGTGAGGTGGCAAATCAAGTGAAGATGCCAGCGAACCTCAGAGACAGGAGGGCAGGTTCATCATAGCACAAAGCCTTAAGAGAGTAAAGTAGCATACAGAACATTTCACTTTTTCACTCCTGACATCCGAAACATTGATTTTGACATGTTCAGTTGTACGAGATCAGTGTTAAAGACCAGAGAGGCCTCACTGGGGTCATCTCACCAAGTTTAAGAAGCCAGCCCTCTCTGTCCGGGTTAAAGAAGGTGTGTGTCAGGTCGTTTCCGTCGTCTTCGGGGATCTTGAAGGGTTCATTTTTAATACTTTCATAGAGATTCTAGAAAAACAGATAAGACAGTAAAGTGAGCTCACTAAAAATCTCTTTAGTCGGCTCATTTCAAAAAAGGCACAAAAACAACGGAGAGCTCGACGTACTCGGAGCAGATCCTCGGGCAGGTCTCCGCCCTCGTTGATGCCTCGGTTCATCGAGATGAAACGGTCCACTCCCGGCTTGTCCCTCACATTTGGGTTGTGGAGGCTCGTGTTCAGCATAATGATGGCAAAGGATAGCACGTAACATGTGTCTGTGAAGAGGAGAGACACGCACAAAAACTAAAATTAACAATCTATCAAATTTACCTTCATATCAGAGTCTTTAAAACAACAGCAGCTAGATCAGAGCGATCACTGGGAACGCAGAGCGCACACCCCATCTCAAACAATTTAAGGAAATAATGAAAAAAGCTAAATAGTTTTACTGAAAAGCAATGTTTATATTTTTATAAAATTGGCAGCCTGTGGGCTCACACATCAGCTCATTTCTGGGAAGGGGCTTGTTGTTTTCTACGAGTGCACACCTTCTGGGAAAATCCCTTCCTGTGATCCATCCCAGGAAAATGAAACTTGACTTAAGGAGGAGCTCCCAACCACACGCGGAAATCAAAACATCCTACGTACGCTGCAATACCTATCCTGCGTGAAAGGCAGTGTCATTGTGAGCTTGTGTTTACCGGTGCTCTGGAAGACGCCGGGGTTGCAGTGGCAGTATCTCTGAGCAAATGCCTCCATCATTCTGTCGATCTTCTGGGCTTCACCGGGCAAACGGAAACTCCACAGGAACTGTCTGCAGAAAAAAGGTCGAGGTTTAGGTCAAGTCATGGAGAACAAATTTTGCAATCAAGCCAGAGCTACACAGTCACTACTGCACCATGCACCCGCCCTCCTGGACTTTCCATTGTTGAGAAGGTGTGTTTACTAGAGAATGCCAGGATACTATCAAGAGATTTCATCCTTGGTTCAAAACAAACAAAAAAAAAAAGACACACCAAGCAGACACAGTTTACCTGAGGGCCTGGACGAGGTTGAGATCAGTGAACTCATGGAGGTCAACGAAAGCCTGAAGAACTTTGATGTTGAAGTCATCCCTGCAGCGACAGAGAGAGGTCACGGTTACAAACAGCTAAAACAGAAGGAGAAAGGAGGCTAAAGGCATTTTAAGACGAGGCACCTTTCTCCGAGGTAATCTCCTATAGCGGTCTTGTTGAGGCCTTCGCCTTTGTAGAGGAACTGAGCGATGTCCTCTGGAGTGTGTCTGAGCAGCTCGTTCTCCACCAGAAACACAATGCCCTGCAGAGGGGGGAGGAGTCTGTCAGCACACAGCTAACGGAGAGTGCAGACAGAGCAGACATTACAGATCTCAGAGGAGTTTTACCTTTTTGGGGTCCATGTTGAACTTCTTCCGTCCCATCGCCACATGCCTGCTTTTCTGTAGAGTTTTGCTGTAAGGAGCCAAAAACGTTAAGTTTAGAAAAAATGGCTCTTGCGACATTCACGTCACTTCTCCTCAATGAATGGTGCCAACAGCTCACAACTCAACAAATCATAACACTTAAGCCAATTTATTGAATATCACACATTTAACATTAATAAATCATTGAGCTTCAGCAGCTGCGTCGCATCCATGTTCAGTGGAATTTGGCCTTGAGGTGCATTTATTTGACTGTGAAACGCTGAAATAGCATCACTTTGGGCAATAAATTGTTAAACCTAAACATCTTAAAACTATGAGCAATAACTTACTTAATTACCTAACCATAAAAGACTGTTCGAAGGGAGGCAATTTATCAAAGAATCAATATCCATTAATGAAAACACTATAACGCCAACCACAGAACCACGACGCTTGTCTGTGTCCGCAATAATGTGATGTGCATTAGGTGATGTGAGCAAATGGAAGCAAGAGTGCTGCAATAGACAAAGAAGCCTTCGGGTTGCTGTATGAGGACGACACATACTAAACCAGGGAAACAAAAAAAATGCATCCGATCATGGTGAACAGTGATAAAGATGACTAACACGTGATCATGTGCTGGGGGATGATGAATGAACCTGTGGTCAAAGCAAACTCTGATATCGTTCAGAGTATAGCAGCAATGGCACTGTGTGTTTTCTCCTCACCTGCCCTCTGTGCTGGTCTCCAGTCCTTCCACCTCCAAAATTGCCTCTCTTAATTCCTCTCTGAGCCTCTGGATCTCCTGCAGCAGGACGCCCTTCCTTCTACGGATGTCCTCCAGCTCAGAGCGCTCCTCTGGGCTCAGGTCTACTGGGACTGGAAGGGAAGAGAAGAAGAATGACCCCATTACTGCTGCCGCTGAAGATATAACAAATGGCAACTGTGCCCAAGCAACATGAGGCGTACTTATTTTAACATAAAACCCCATCAAAATGTGACTATTTTAGGAACGTCATTGTTACTAAAATTGGTCGTGACTAATTCTTTCTATCAATAACTTACAATAGAAGGAGTGGGAGAAGAAACAGTAGTGAAGTCAGCCAAGATGCAATGGAAAAGTACTGACCCACTTTAAAACATTCTACTTTAATCTCTCAATTTCCCTCATTAAGGTCTCCTCATTGCCCCAGTATGTGAAATCGGGGAAAGAATGCTGAACATCAGCTGAAAATAATGCACAAAACACTGCCCACCGACTAAATGATATACACCACTAATGCAGCAACACTGCACAGACGAAACAGACACCGAGACAGACCAAGTACAAGCCTGCTACGAAATGCAGAGTCAGACAGACAGATTTAATGAGGGAATCTTTGGTTCTAATAACAACTTGTAGCCGCTCTCCTGTAAAACGCCTATGTTCATTTAAAGTTAAAATATTTTCTAGCGTATCAGTAGTGGCATTAACTTAAGCCGGGCAATAGTTTTAGTTTCTTTTGCACTGTGATATCCCATCTGAGATTTCAGCCACCACCCATGGCTCAACACCAGCTTTTAAAAGTCGCTGCCAGGTTTGCAACCAGGCGCTGACTTCTGGTTACCAAAGATGAAGATACGGCTGCCATTTTTACCCATAACTCATATTTTGTGTGGTTAGGATACTATGCAGTTATACCTCAGCTTAATGGTAGAAATGTGACATAAAATAATGTTTATAAAAACTCTGAGTTACCAAACACAGTTTGTAGCTTTGTAACTGCAGTTTGTCTTTTATTTGATACTTTTAATATGATCAGTTCACGTGTCTCCGGCCATGCTAAATATGAATAGTGCTGCTGTTATCGTGTTCCCTCAGAATTTGATCCAGCAAATCACCGGTTGCTTTGTTCCTCTAATCTCCCTCCTTCAAATTTGATCAGTCTGCACATCTGTTTGTGATGTTGTCACGACAGTCAAACCACTTAATTTGTTTAACGATGTCTGTGCTCACATGAGTGAGCACGACATGACTGTGGCACGGACTGTGGGGGCGATGTTTGAATAGCACAAATTCAACGTAACGCTTAAATGTTAATTGATTTCAGGGGGCACATTTCGTTGTTTGCTGCCACCATTTCTTAGATGTTAAAAAGGCCAAGAAGTGGTTACCAATTTCTCACAACATGATTTAAGACAGACTTTAATTTGTGTTGTGGACTTATTCTTACTGCTGAAGAAGTAATGCTTGAAAATGAAGTGTTCACAGTGAGACTCTGATGTTTTTTTTTTTTGTTACTGCTCCATCATTCACATTTTTGACGTGGGCAGGATCCGAGGTCTCCAGACAGGCTGATAAAAAACAGAGCTACGAAGGCCAAACAGAAATGTATTCAGCTGATGTTGGCATATGAATTGAGTACAATTTCTATCAAATCTTCAATAAAAGCAATTCCATCCACACAGTTTTACAGGATGCACAAACAGACTGTATAAAAAGGAGAGCTGATCTACCGACATCGTATTAACCAGGCATCTTCTCGGGAATTTCACAGATTGTTAAATAATATTTTATGTTTGTTGTTACAGTTCAGTTATACAAGTCATCTTGCATTATAAATATCTATAAGTGTTAAAAGGTTGGGGTGTTTTACACAGACAGGACCAACTTAGAGAGACGCTTTTTATTAATCCCTCGAGGGGAAATAATTCTTATTCCAGATGCATTTAAACCCTGAAAAACAACCACACACATACGGAGGGACGTGCAAATGTGGAGCAAGATGGGCAGCCACCAAGAGCAGCGCCCTGTGAGCAGGTGGGGGGGTTGGTGTCTTGCTCAAGGGCACCACGACAGTGCCCAGGAGGTGAACTGGCGCCCCTCCAGCTGCCAGTCCACCATACATACTAGGTACTAGGTAGATGTATCCAACAAACTGCCAACTAATCGCAATGATACTCACATTTTTTCACTCAGTATCTTGATGATTTATTTTGTCCTAAACGCGCAGAGCAGCAGCTTGTGCTCAGCAGCGTTTGGCAGCAGCCAAAGCCTCCCAGACTCTCAATGTGTTTACTCTGCAAAACAAACAGCTGCTCTAAAACACCACCAACCACGCCCACAGTCTGGATTAACTACACAGTTTGATTCACGCTACAGCAGCCCGGCTCCAGACATCAGGACGAGGACGGCTTTAGCGGTGTAAGCGTGCCCCATTTTAACAAACCCGAGTGTAACTTAGAGGCTGGTCAAGGTGTTAAATGCCCACCGACGTTAGCTGAAACGTTAGCTCCGAGCACACAGGGATAAATAATCAATATGTAGCTGGCGTCAGGCTGGGCTGGTGCACCTCTGTAGCTCGTTCAGACCAAAATGTGAGTCACACACACACGCATACTTCCCGGGAAAGACGACGGGCGGGTATACGATCGATCACTTCATAATAAAGATGATCATTGTCTCACACCTGTGCAAATAAACTGAGCTACCACTAGCCACAGTTAGCTCGCGATAGCCTGAGCGAGCAGCTAATTAAGAAGCTCACTTACTGTAGTCCAGGTCATCCATTTTTGGCGCTTTACTTTTAGGCATAAATATTTCAGAGTCGACTGTCATTCAATATCAGAAAACTATGGATATATGTGTGAATATATCCTTAGAACTAAAGGGAAAAACAGACAACCCCTGGTGTCGAAATGTTGGGCCGGAGACAAAGAAGGTGGCGACACCGGAAACGGTGTCAGACTTTCGGGTAGCCTACTTCCGGTCAGTTGTTTTTCAGAATAAAACCCACCTGTATTTTAGTAAAGATGAAGTCTGACAGAAATGTCAGCCGGGCACTATCTAGACATATGAGATGTAGATGCTGTCTTCAATGGGTTTGTATTTTACTGTACAATGTCCTAGACCAGGGGTCTTCAACCAGGGGTCTGTGACCCCTAGGGGGTCCGCAGAGGTGCTGCAGGGGGTCCGACAATTTTTTGTCATAATAATTGAAGTTTCACTAAAAATTATTAAGAGTATTAAAAATATAACAAAATGATATTGAGTAAACTGCAAGCATTAATATGCAATAATAAGCCACTTCTGACAAAAAAACTATTTACAAAATTGAGTGAATATAAAAGTTATTTTAGGCCATTTTACTGTTTAATTTGTTTGTATATTTTTGTGTTTAATGGTGTATTAGTACTGCTTATAGCAAAGTACAGAACACTGATACTGGCTTTCTTGAGGACATGCTCCCCTGCTGTCTCCTCCATATCTACAGTACATGATTATTTCCTTAGCTTTAAAGGAGAATATCTTTGGCTGGAGTTTTCTGCGCACTTACTTACAGCATATTCACAAAATAACAGCCTTGGCCAAGAATTTGATTTCATCTGGGAAGTTTGCTTAAAACTTTGCCCAAACTGCAAACATGTGTTATAAAATGAAAATTATAAAAGTTACAAGTTTGACACAGCAAGACTGTTTAGATTGCATGTTGCAAGTATCCTTGAGCAAGATACTGAACCCCAAATTCATACCTCAGTGTATGAATGAAACATGTAGTGTAATAGCTCCTTGAGTGGTCGGAAGACTACAACAGTGCTATAACAGAACAGTCCATTACCAAAAGCCTGAGGGAGCACTTCACTGGAATAATGAAACAGTGTTAGTCATTTATCTCCTTTGTTTATTAGTATACTGTGATTGAGAGGAGAGGAGACAAACTACGTTCTGATCTCTGGGCTGTGGCTTTAAACAATGCTGTTATATATCGAAGAAATGTTACTAAAAGCAACTTGCCTCTCTGGGAATCACATGAACACCTCTGCATTACATGAGAAGACACACCGGTTTGAGGAGTACAGCAGATTTGCTCTAGACAATCTTATCAAGTTACATTTATTCAAAAGGATATAGAGCTATTAACTATACATCGTATATGTATTTATCATTATTTTAGTAAGAATTACAATTTCATTACAGGCAGTCCACTACAGACATCTCAATGGCATTATCAATTGAGGGGTTACACCCCGACATTGTCATATCAGATTGGTCTATAACGCTACGGTGCCACTGATGGCCATAGACAACAAACTGTCATAACTAGTCTCTTAAACACAGAGTGAACATTACGGCAAGATTCCTCTGCTTGGTGATGTGACAAGCCTAGACTCACGTTATGTGTAATTGTTGTAGACTAGCTGCATTGTATGCTCAAACTGTAAAAAATAATAATAATAAAGAACAAGAAAATTAACAGCCTGGTGAGCAAAGAGTTTTACTCCATTTTCTGCAGTCAGGTTTGAACAGTTCATGATCAACAGCCAGAATTTACAGGCTAATTATACAAAGGCATTAATTTGTTCAGGCGTGACCAAGACATACAATATTGTTGATGACGACTCAAGCAGTGGGCACATGATCTTACTGATTGATACACTGCACATGCTAATGATTTATCCTTTTTTTTTTTTGTCCAGACCGAGTACAGCGACATTTCAAATAATTTATTCATAAAACACAATAAATCGTAGTCGGGCTCCACGTTCTTTCGTTTGGTTTCGCTAAGGAGCACAACAGTATTTGGAAGTACTCGTGAAACCCAATCTATCAGTTCCTCCGACAGATTGGCTCTGCTGTTGGATCGTTTCTCAGTCCAAGTTGTTTTCCCTCAATCTGATTAATCTCTGACAACACAGAGCGGATGGATTTTTAGTGTTGTGCTCTTGTTTGTCAGGACTTTAAAGTGCCTAAATGATTTTCTAATCACTCAGTTCTACCTTTGCGAAAGCTACGAGTGTTCAAATTGAGACATTTAATTCATTTCAGGCTAGTAGGAATGTAATGTGATCCATTTAATGTAGTATTTGGACTAGGATATTAATACTAGTGCATCCATTTCTAGAACAAAACATGGTATCTGATTCTGCGTTAGATGTATCTGAAGGTTAATATGCATTCTAGTGTTGTGATTTTCTGTGCTGCTTCCACTCCAGTTATTGTGCAAAATCAATGCACTACTACTTAACAGAGGCATGTAATGCCCTCCAGTCTCCACAGATGATTACTCAGAGACGGTGATATATTCTAGACATGAAATAGTGCTGTGTTGTAATTCTGACACCATGTTTTTTTTTTTTTTTTAAATGAACAGTCTAAAACCACTGACAAAGAAGCTTGCTTTGTTCAGGCATTTTCTTTTTTGATCAATATGCTGCAAAGTCTGATATTGATGACATCATCGTGCATCCACTGGCTAAGAAAAACAGGCAGATTATGCAAAAATGTCAGTAATGGTCACCGTTCAACGGTTCCATTGTTCCTACTAATCTAATGACCCTTAAAAAGCTTGATCGCGCTGCTCTACGCTGAGTCACATAATGGTCATTAAAGTGTGCGTCTATCTTAAGTTTCCCTCCACCGATGCTTAAAACAGTGGAGAGCACATGCTCAAAGATAACAGTGGGTACGTGGGTCGACCAGCATGTTGTATTTGTGTAGCTGACGGACAATCTGATAGGTGTTTAGAGATTACGAAGTAAGAAAAGTCAAAGGTACAACTGTACTGTCCAGTGTCAGATAAGGCATTCCTTTCAGGGCGTTTACACTCAAACATTTGAACATTTGGGCTCAAGTGAATCTCGTGTGTGTTTTTTTTTATAGCATTTCATGTTTAAGAGCAACTTTCTCTGTTTTTTTGATCTGATTTCTTTCCATCTCATTGAAAGGCAACAATCATGTAGTGCTTCTCTGCATGCATACTACTATGTATACATCCAACACATGCACTACTGCACAAAAACATCCCACAAACATTCGATTGTTCTTCCCTCTTATTATCCCAGGCTGTGCAGTTTTCATGCTTCTCGGGGTACGCAAAGTGTAATCCAACAGCTGTGCAATGAGGCGCATTTTTTTTTTCTTCTTTCTTCATCCATTTTCAAATTCGCTATTAATCCCTGCAGTCGTGCTCCGATGAGGCGTGGCTCGGTGGGTTATCCCTTTCATTAAACCTCAGAAAAGCAGTTTCTGCAATCTGGGCTATTTTAAGTCTCTCAGATACCCCCCCCCCCCCCCCTTCTCTCTCTCTCTTTCAGAGTATAAATGACAACAGAGATTACATAATTCAGTAGAGTGCTGTATCTGTTAAATCAGCTCAACCAATCCCTGATTAGAATCTGGTAATCTTCACTCCGGAGTCACCAACGATGAGACGAGCCATGCCAGGATGAACCTGAGAAATACAGATCAGAAAATCAAATTACTGACAGTAACATAACTGCAATGTATTAAAACTTTACGTACTACAGAGGCTTACAGTACATCTACCGAAGATACAACACACCTAGCTGCGTGACTGTGAAGCATGACCATAGCCTAGCAATCAATTTATTATTAAAAGCTTATAAAACACCTGCTTTTCTACCCACTGGCAGTCAAACAAAATTCAGGACATTTGTATATCGTGCACGATCTTTTCTGGAGGACAAACATCTCTATGCAGCCTGCTATATGATAACAGAATAAATGGTAAAATGATCTCAATCTAAATACTATCACTGGCCAGCCCCGAGAATCCTCTTACAGTGCCCTGAGCATGTGGTTATGTATTGGTGGATCTAGAGGGAATAAAAACCTCTTACTTATGTGTCAATCCCTATCCAATCACAAACAGTTACTACACTCAGATTACAGCACTATACATCCATGCATATCCAGTACCAAGCATCATTTCTCCCCCTTTCTGACCTGTGCTTGAAGTGGCCCATAGGGCACCAGTTCTCCATCCACCGTGAGCGTCCCCCGCGTAGACAGAGGCTGCAGCCTGAAGGCCCGGCAGGTTACATGGCTCACGTACGGCGAGCTGACGGAGTGGTGAGTTCCTCTTTCCATGGCAAAGAACAGTCTCAGCAGAGTGGCTCTGGAGATCCCCGCCCGCACAAAGGTCAGGTGGATCAGCCCATCGTCAAACCTGGCCTGGGGTGCAGCATGAAGATCGGCCCCGAGGTGGGTCTGATAAAGGGCCAGGACCAGAACAAAGTCCCCTTCAATGCTGACCCAGTCTCTAGTGGGAAGGGGTTGGTCGAGGGGGGGTAACAAGTCATCCTTGGGGAGATTTAAAGGCAGCAAGAAAGGACGGTTCTTTTGGGGTCCTGCTGGCTCTGCAATGTCAAAGTTAAAAGACGAGGACGGTGTGCGTAGACAGGGCGAGGGCGAAGAGGAGTTCGGGGTGTTAGGACGGGGGACGAGGTAGGATGAGGAGTGTGGGGAGGCACAAGAGGGGGAAGATGGAGGTGTGGGAGAAAGAGACAGGGAGAGGGACGGGAGTTTAGGGGGGAGGGAGTTTGAGTTTGAGTGCTGGAGGAGGGAGAGGGGCCTTGGCCGGGAGGCGTTCTGGTTTTGGTCCAGGGTCTTGGGCTTGTGAGAGAAGGGAGAGTGACGAAAAGGGGAGGAGATGGTGAGAGATCGCTCGCGAGCAACGTCCAGTTTGTAGGGTTCTTTCTGGTAGTACGTTCCATTCAGATCCATGTCCTCTACTCCATATGAGGTGCCAGAGTCTGTGTCAGCCTCCTGACTGAGAGGCTGGTTGAAGAGAGCGTTGGCTATCTGGCTTGAAGGAGCTGAATTCTTTCTTAATGCCTTTCTAGTTTCCAGAAGACTATCTTCATAGTCCGGCTCTTCATTCGCCTCTCGACCCATGTCGACCCCATCGCTCTTTCCCAGCTCTCTTGCATGCAGCGCTCCTTCCCCTTCAACGGAACCGCCACTGCCTTCCCCATCGTTCCCCCTATCCTCCTCCATCTCACTGGAGTCGTGTTCTACTCCTCCCTCATCTTCCCTTTCATCCTTGATCCCAGCCAACCTTTCCACCCTCCCCACACTGCATTCATCCCTTTCATTTGATTCTGAACTCGTCCCCGATCTCTCCGAACATGTCCCTGACCTCTCCTCTTCTGCCTCCATCTCCATCTCCCCTTCCCTCTCTCTGTCCTCTGCAAGGCTGCTAGCCCTCACCACGCCAGTTCCTCCCCCCTTAGCCCTCTGCCTTCTCCTCTCCCTTTCCCTCTGCCTGTCCTCTTTTTCCCTCTCTCCCTCACCCTTACGCAGGCTCCTCTGTTCACTGATGCCCATGTCAGAGCAAGTGCGATGGATGGGCGTTCGGCAGAAGCCCTCCAGGCCCTCTGTGATACTGCGGGAGAGAGGTCGCCTCGGCGGTGGAGGTGTGGCATCTGGTGATGAGGCGCAAATAGAGGGAGGCAGGTAGGACAGACGACCCTTGTAGGATCGAAGAGAAGCTATGCGCACCAGGGTGCCCAGGGTGAAGCGAGCTGATCCCAGGCCACGATACCTGAAATAAGAAAAAAAGATAGGTAAAGGAATCATTTCTGAGTGCTTGTTCTGCATGAGTTTAATACGGAGATGAACGAAGCCAACGCCCACCTCTCGCTCTCAATGTCCACATCAGACACAAAGCCCCAGGCAACAGAAAGGAAAGAAAACAGTCTCCTGGGTGCTGCGTTATGACTGTTGTTGGAGGGAGGAGGGCTTGTTGTCACGGAGATCACGTCCATGGGCCGGACACCGCCTCGACAAAGCAAAAAGCAGCAGTTCAAAAGGAGGGGCTCCCGAAGGCACATGTCATACCTGAGGGAGATATAATGAAAAAAAAAAAAAAGACAACACCACCACCTCCTGTTAGTACAGATAAGAAGAGGGCTGTTCAAACAGGTCAATCCAGAGCAGAGATATCTCTGTCTAGATAACAAGGTGATGACAAAAACAGCACTGCTGCACTCTTTGTTTAAAGACATGACAATGTTTGGAAGTAGGTTTGTCTGATTTTGTGAATAAATCCACATTTCCATAATCTTTGAATCTCTGCTTGTTTGTTTTAGTTGGTCTATTCTAAAAAAATGAATATGCAATACATCAAATGTGTGATATAACAAGGTTGACTCAGGTAAAACCTAATAAGGCTGCGGCTATAAACTAATTTCAGTGTCTTGTGCTGTACAACAACCTATGAACCTAAGAGCACAGAATATCAGTCAATCTAAGATAAGATAATCCTTCATCCTTAATTACCACCTCTTGAGTAATTGTCAAGTTTCACAGTTTCTAAGCTTCAAATGTAAATGACACAGCACTGTTCTCACCTTTACAGATATGTATAGATACATGCTTACCCTGCATTGTGGTTGATGGAGCCAGCCAATGCATTCCCGGAGCCACAGGGCAGAATGCCAACAGGTGTTTTTATTGCTTGTTCCCAGTCAGAACGCTCCATCAGCCCATTAATCACCTGAAGGACAAGACAGACAAATCAGAAATTCAGATCGGAGGACGCAGTTACAGCTGTGGTACAGAAACACACAAGAAACATCTTCACTGAAAAAAAAAGCATCAAACACACCTCATGCAGCAGGCCATCTCCAGAAACAATGATGATGCCATCCCAGTCTGGCAGCGATATCTCTCTGATTAGCTCTCGAGCATGGTTCTGACGCTCTGGGACAAATTCATGAAGTTAACATCTGTTATATACGATGCATGTGTGTTTTATGTAAACGTGTTATGTGCCTCATTAAGGCTGCCTTTGTGTTACCTGTCTGTATAAGGTTGTAGCTGATGTTGGCCTCTCTGATCATCGGTAGGATGTGGGTCTGACACCACTGCATCGCCTGGCCTCTCCCGCTGAAGGGATTGACCAATAACAGTAGTCGCCTGGGACGAGGTAGCAGACTTCTTGAAAATTCTGTATGGACAGAAAAAAGAGAGAGAGAGAAAGAGAGAGAGAGAGAGAGCATGAATAAGTTAGAGCTTGCACAGTTCTTGTTGAGAACAAAGAAAGGAACTAGAGGTTCACTGCATTTTCAAAGCATGCCAACGGGGGAGCTGCCATTACACAGTGTTGCCCAACCCTGGACTTTGAGTGCATTCAACCATCTGAGCCTCTTTTATTTCACCTCACACTGCACAACGCTGTCGCTTGAGAGCGTGTCTGTAATTCATTTAAATTCAGATACAGGAAGAAGCAAACATTTAGCATTCAGAATATAGGATTACACACTGCTACATCTGATTGCTAAACTGATTATTAATAGTCTAACTGCGGTGGAGAGGCAAGAAAAGTGAGACACTGCTCCTCTTCTTTACTCTTTCATCAGTTCAGGTGCGAAGCTTTGAATAAATAAAAAGCAACCTAAGATTCAGTATGGTATGGATGGATGCCGCTGTTGCAGGGAAGGAGATAAACATGACTGCACTCTCAGATAATCCTGGATTATGCAACAAACTACACTAAAGCAAATCATCAGGAAACCCAAGTGACAGCAGCTATAATGCCTATGAGCATAAATATGAAGAAATGGAGCGATGAGGAAGGAAAACTTTCACAGAGAAATGAGAAAGAATGAAAACTATGTGAACAAAGTGTAACAGGAACTAGAGGTCAAACAGGAGGCCTGTGGCAAAACTGAGAAAATAATAGGGTGAACCGAAAGAGTATGAATGAGGCAGGAGCAGACAAGGGACAAACAGAGGAAAAATTAAAAATGAATGACAGCTTTATCACTGCTGGGGGAAGGAGACCGTGATATGATGGGTAAAGGCTGAGGAAAACAAGTGACGGGAGAGAAAAGATTAGGTCTAAAGAGGAGGAAGGAGACAGGAAAAGATGTGAGATGCTGGCGAAACTGAGTGAGGTAACGCTGAGAAAAGGGTAAACACGCACACAGACATGTAAGTAAACACTGAGCGGGGCTATCTGTCTGATGATTGAGGCAGGGAGGATAAAGTATAGGGGAAGGGGTGGCAAGCCGCAGCAGCCCCACCTTCTACGGCTTTACATTTGACACTGAATGATACAGACCATGTGTGCAGCACAGATAAGGGCAAACAACAGAGAAGTCAAATATTAGACGAGTCAAGAAAAAAGTGTAGTCCTGTGAAACAAACAAAAACTAAATACTCTGAATTATAAATCTCACAGCCTCTCAGGGTGTATTAGTGTTAATCCCCCCCTTTGTTTTTGGCAACATAACCCCATAAAATACTTTATTACTCTTGCTTAGTGTCAACTGTGACAAAATGTGTGTGCGGTACATACAGAAAGGTCTTAGGTCACTGTGACATTAAGCTATACTTAGCGAGCATGTACAAAGGAGGCATAAATCAGGGCGGCCTGAGGCGACATTGTTTGGTTTCATGCAGTGAACAACAGGAATTCAGGTCTAAATCAAATGCACACATTATAAGGTCAGCCAAAGTAAATCACACCATTATCTGCTGTAAACTGACCGTGTTGATCTTTTGATAAAGCTCCACTCTACTGTATCATTGAGGTTTCTTTAATAAAAAGGGAGCATATATCGAGCTTTAGGGTTGAATTTCATAACATACTGACGTGGTGCCTGCCAGAAAAATAAGACGATTTATTGAATTCATTTTTAAAAAAGCCTTGGAGAACAACCTGCAGTGAGGTTAATCAAAACCATCTAACATCTAACCGCCAACGCTCAAACTGGACAAGCAGGCCAACCAAGTGAGACTCACCTGTGTCAGCAGTGACGGTCACATTTCTGAGTAGACACTGCACAGCGGCCGACCATCTCTCCGCTTCAGCCCTGCTTTCCGCCAGGTATGCCCTCACCTGCCTGCGCCGAGACACCCCCTTCCGTCGTTTGCCTGGTGGGTACCAGTACAGCACCAGGAGAGGTGGCGCAGGAGCGCGGGGGCAGCTGCAGCCCACCAGCTCTGACAGAGGCAGCAGGAGACGGGCTTCCTTCCCCGGCCGCGGCGACAGACGCTGGATATGTATGTGGGTGTGGGTGAGGGTCAAGGCATAGTTGGAGGCTGGAGCTGGAGTAGGGGAGGCAGCGGGGGAGAGTCCACCTGGACCACCAGGGCTGTTGGGGCAGCTGTTATTGTTGCTATTGCCGCCTGTCTCCCAGCTGGCAAACTGGCCATGAAGGAGGGCTTCTGCTGTGGAGGGTGAAGACGGTTCAGGAGATCGCATCCTCACTCCTGAAGTGGACACGGTCTATCAGGAAAAAGCAGGTCTGACGAGTATTTTCTTCAGGTAGAGGCTTGAAGGGTGGAATTTGGCAGCAAATTCCCCCTGCAGCAAGGTTTGCAGGGAAAAATCACAAAGTATCTGAATGTGAGTTTCTCCCTAAAGTCTCATTCTCCCTCTTCAGTGCTTGAATTCAAGAGACAAAAATCAGCTCTGAGGTTTTGTTCCCGTCTGTCTCGTCTTTCAGAACTGTGTCCTCGTGTGAAAAGAAAAACCTCTTCCAGTTTAAATGTTGTATTTATCCAGTGAAGATAGGAACTGCTAAAGACCAGTCTTTGTGTCACAGTTAGAAAGCTCCCATCACAGTTTGATCTGTCAGCTTCGACCATTTACTGCCAGTGGAAAGGTGAGTACTTCAATACTTCAACATATTCAAAGACAACAGGAATTATAAACGTATAACTTCCAATATGAGATCAGTGTTCTTCGCAAAGATTGCATGAGTAAAAAAAATAGTTACAACTTAAAAGCCGCCTGCGTGAGATAACATAAGGCGGCCGAGCAGCTACTCAACATTAACAATAAATCTTTAAATAATTACACAAAAGGACAAACTAAGTTGCATTGAACAAAAAGTATGTATAAGTATGAATAAGACAAAACACACCTTGTTTAGACAAGGAGGCTGCAACAATTAAATTAAATTAATGCACAAGTATTCCATATGAGTATGCTGCATGGCAAGTGCTGTCTGAAATGTAATCAATGCCACAGAGATATGATAAGTGGAGGCGTTTCTCAAGACCTTTGATACCTCTATTGCTATCTTTGATCTCAGTGATATATAGGAGGCAGACAAGAGGAGTGATGGAAGCCAGGCCTCTAGACAGTAGTGTGCGTACATTAAAGATTCATCCAGACAAATCATACATTACTTCATTATCTGTTCTCCACACGAAGAGGGCGAACACTCGGTAAGACAAGGTGGAGACCGACGTTAGAGACGACAAAAAAAAGAAAAAAAAAGAAAACACGGAAACAAAACAAAAGACAAACAAGGAGACAGTTCCAGGCAGGTCCTTAGTTTATGTCATGGTAATATCCTTGAGTCAAGCCTCACGTTCCCTCCCAAAGGTCTCTGTTCCTGAATAAGAGAGGAAGACAACAAAGGTCAGTTACAAAACTTCAACATATGTACATCCAAATAAAGATAGATTTTAGAGCAGATGGGTAAAAAATGTTCCTCTGATTCACCTGTGATCTCACCGTGCAAAGGTGAATATTTCTGTATCACATTGAGGAGCAGAACATGTACAGAACTATGGCGATAAAAGGAAGAGATTATGATTACAGGGTGAAGCAATACAAGATCCATCGTACCCTTTGACCTGAGGTGCGTCTACGCACGTAATGACTAACAGTCACACATCCTCATTGGCATTGCTGAGACGCCAAAATATTTTGGACGAAAGGTTACACGAGGCTGACCACATCTGGCTGGTTATTCATGTTAAGGGATTTTGGGGGGGAGGGGGCTGAGATTTTTGCAAATTGCTGACCTAAATGGTTCTGGATTATAGAGGTTTTGCAACAGGCATTAGCATTTTGCAGTCTTAATTAAGTGGGAAGTAAGACAGGATATCAAAAAGATTCATAATGAGTGGCTGTTTAGACAAGTTTAGGGCTTGGATTATATATTTTTATTCATATAAAATAAAATATACAGATGACAGGTTACAGTAATGTTAAAACGCAAAGTTAGCAGGGTCCTCTTGATCAAACTTGAGTCCTCAAAGTACAATTACAACACTATAACAGCTGATTTCATTAATAAACCGGTCACATCTTTCAAGTTTTATAACAGGCATTGTGCAAGTGGCGGTGCAGACAAAATCAATAACAAGCTGATGTCCTGTCTAGATAAAACACACACACACACAGAGAAAAAGGACCTCACTGATGCCCATTGTTGCACCTTACGTCCTTGAAACTCAGGGCGGGGACACCCAGAAATAATATCACCGGGCTAATTTTGTCTCCAACACAATGAAGCTGCTGTTGAGTGACTTTGGGGGGATTTTTTGGGGGGCAAGTTCCGGCCAGTTTATACACTTTGAAGTCAAAGATAATTCCCATGCTAAAGGGGCACGGCTACGCGGTTTAAAAGCCCCGTTTAAAGCTTGTGTAACACCTGAAGATGGGGAGTAAAAATCTGTGTTTGACGGGTTAACTCACCACCTAACGTTAGCTAGCAGGTTGACAGGCTGTTAGCCAGCTGACCTAACTTAGCCGTTAACTCTGGTTGTACGGTCGCTATAGTTACAAACGGATAAGCGCTATCCATTACAGGTTAACGTGTTTAAAACGAGAAAGCGACAAACGTTTAAAGTTACACAAACAGGACGACGACAAACGTTAAATGAAGGCGATAGCAAAACGCTAGCTAAATGTTATGGATACAGTAGCTACTGTAAAGCAGACAAGCGCAACACACAGTCCGTTAGCGGCGGCTAGCAGTCGGCTACTCAACATGTAGCCCAAGTTCAAGCTTAACTTTATACGCCGTTAAAAGTTTATTTACATTAAAAATCACCAGCCAACATAATGTGCGCACTGGAAAGCTCCAATTTGACCCTTAAAGGTCTCGTTTATTGGCTGATTTTAAGTTAGCGCACATAACAGTACATGGTTAGCTACCAGGCGTTATGATGGGATTTTATCGAGCAGAGTGACGTGAAAATGCGAAACTTTCAAGAGATATGTTTGCTGGCTTTAGATTAAGAAGAGCTCAGTTAAATAAAATATATAAAAGCAAAAAAAAAAATGAGCACACTACCTCATTGTGTCTCCCCCTCTCTCTGTCTCTCTCACGACGCTTTGCCTTGAAAACTGTGGCTCGGTGCAGGAAGTGCCCGGAGACGCAGTAGCAGCAGCTTTGAGCGGCGGAGAGGAAATCCAATGGCGATAAGGAAAACATTGCAACACCCACCGACATTCTCCAATCATTGACAGACCACCACTTCCTGACAAGTCACTTTTTTCCCCCCCTGGCCAGCTCATATCAATAGTGATCAAAAGATTCGTGACGACAGACAAACACCGATGATGACTGTAAATGGAAATAAAGGGTAACAAACAGGACATACGGGGACAAAGCTATTTGCAAAGGGTGAGTAAGCTGCTCAAGAAAACACCAGAGACAACTCATTTTGTACAGTCGATCTTTTATTTGTAGCAGTTTTGCATGGAAAACAAAGAGACTAGTTCTTGTATGCACGGCTGGCTCTGCGACCACGAGCCCTCTCGAACTTCCTGCCCTTGGAGCGGATGTAGGGCCTGGAGGAGAGAAAGATTTATTTAGTATAAGATGATGACACCACAAACACGACATCTAATATATACACTTTAATGTTCTCTACATCAATGCTGCCGTACAAATGACCACAAGAAATGCAGCACTAAAACTGGTCATCACTTGAGTACCAATTTTCCATCTTTTGTAATCATGATTGTTTGAAGTTTGAGTCCGAGTATCACAGCTCTGTAGTACAGATACAGCATATAATTAATCATGTAGTATAAAGTATTGCCGTCTGTCTGTCGCTTCTTACAGAGCTAGGACACCTGTGCTTTTCCTAACACAAATCAACATGTCCAACAAAACAACATTTCCCAACCTCCCGCAAACCACAGCGTAACCGTGTACGACAGCACTTTGTTCAAGAGAAAACTACTTGGAATACAAAACAAAGTGAGTTTTGGTGAGCCGCCACAATTCAAGAGAACATCCTGGCAACAGGCGATGCACAATAGGCTCGTGTTGACTACAATAAGTAAATGCTGAAAGTGAATGCTAAAGACGACCCCACTTTTCCCAGGGTAATTCCCAGATAAAAAACAATTGTCTTATATCCGAGCCAATTTGGCAGCCTGGTATCAGATGGACTGAGATACCGACGGTACAGAAATACAACTTCAAACATTATCTGTAGACGTACTTGGTGTGGCTGTGAGGAGTTCCAGGGGCTTTTCCGAAGTGCCTGTACACCTCTCTGCCTTTACGGGGTCCTGGAGGACAAACGGAGGTAACAAGATTAAAAGCAGTTGACAAATGTTACACATATTTACTGATTTTCCTTAAAACGTGTGACACTTTAAATCTTCATCTTGTATCCTGTCTTTGTATTTGGCCTCAAAGAACAATATGGAGGGTGCAGATGGTACAGCACAGAAAATAAATGAACCATTGTATTGATCATTGACAATACGACGGTTCAGAGTCTGACGGCACCACACCAGTCTTGTTCTCAAGCTCAATATCAGGATTTACCAAAAACCACCACTAAATTATTACTTCCAGAAAACTTGTATAAGCACGTAGGGCTGGTAGTTTTTAATTGGTCTTACTTGAGTTTAAAAAGAAGCCTGTCATGTAAAGTGTTAACCATGGAGATATTTAGGTCTCTTCAGCCTGACAACAGAAACTAAAGTCCAGAAGGACTGCAGTCAACAATCACACCAAAAAACTCAAGTAGGATTCTTGTCATTACAAGAGGCCACGTTACCTGAAGCACATTTATTGTACTCAGCCACACTACAGAGCAGTAGTCTGGAGTACAGTACCGGATGGCAGCAGTGTTTTAAGCCTCCTTAAACCAACTAAAGTATGTAGTATAATTTTAATATAAATCTCCATGTTGAGTTACCTGACAGCAGCACTGTGCCCTGTCCTTTGGGGGAAGCCAAAGCCAGCTGGTCAAAGGTCATCACCTGACCGCCTGCCTTCAGGATCCTGCGGCGTGCACCGTCGGTCACTCTCAGAGCGCAGATCTGTGGGACAACGGACGGAAAATGAGGACCGCTTCACAGACTGCCACAAACATCGGCACTGAGAGAAGACCCTTGGTGAATTCTCCCACTCTCAAAAAGGAGAGCTTACCTTGAGCTTGGGGATATCCTGAATCCTGACATCATCAGTCACTGTTCCCACAACAACGGCAGTTTTGTTCTCGCGGCCAGCCATCTTCATCTTACGGATCTGTTTGGAATAGAAGTCAAAAAATAAATAAATAAGCCAGAAAATCAGATCTGACAACAGGAGCCACACACCATCAACATAAGGACGTTATCTACAGTTTTAAAAAGACTGCTGGTAAACGGGCTATACGTTGCAGTTGTGTGAATTACACATGAATAACATGAGGCCTACAATCACATTTCATCTCCTTACTTTTCTTCCCATCTAATTTTCACTCTTCAAATGTCACAGTTGAGACAGTAACAACTAAATGAGGCCACACAGGAATAGACACTGTTAAACCAACCCAGCTACATCATGAAAACAACCAGAGATGCAGCATCTTCAACTTTGACTGTCAAAATCTAAAATCAGGACAAATAAGCTGATCGTGGTGATCTCCCCAGATTTAAAACTGTATAATCTCACTGCACAAAACTCGTTCGATCATTTTCATGTAGGGTCGCATGAGGCCAGGGATGCTGTGGCACATCATGACTGAAAGAAACTAATTCATATGGATTGGTCACAGCCAGTCACTAACTAATAGCAATGCAGCTTCAAAAAGAAAAACTTAAGCTATATAATACATCTGGCTCAAACAGTAAACATACTCAGAAAGAGAAAAACAAGGATTCATCAGTGGTGGAATGGAAGATAATCGAGACTTACCAGACGGGAGATGGCGATGGGGGGCCTGTTGGTTCTGCTCATGAAGAGCCTCCTCAGGACGACCTTGTTGAAGGGAGCATTAGAGCGGCGGGCCAGGAACCTGTACAACTGTGAGAACACATCAGGATGGTTAGAGACATTATGAACAATGAGGCAGCTTAATGATGAAGATTTACAAATTAAATCACCTCAGAGGACAGAAATACTCCAGATTTAGAGAATACGTACCTTGACCAAGAGCCTCAGGTAGATATCCTGGCTCTTTGGCTCCTTCCTGTGTACCTTGCGGTCCTTGTTGTGCCTGATGTCAACTCCCTTGAAAGGTAAACAGGTGCACATTAATATAATACACATATAAGTGATAATTAACAGGAACAGTAACAAGCATCTCCTCCAAGTGTAACTCAAGCATCTTCTCCATGCAGGGTCCACAGTTCATCTTATATTTTATACTGCCAAACCTCGACTAACAGCACTGAGCTATGAGCTGGTTTAACGTCAATAATCAGACAGTTTGGTCCCTTCAGTGAAGACTACATGTATCTACAGCACAGGCCGGTTCACACGTTGACACTCCACAGCTAACTGCTAACATGAGCCACACAGCAAACAACAGTTTTAAACTCGACTGAGTTTTACGTTTAAAATTACAATAACTTTAAGGAACTATAACTTATAGTTTAAACATAATATTCCGCCTTATGAGCCACATTCAACGCGTGTTTCTGATCCACCTCACGGCGTGAAGCGGCTGCCTGGACGGCACTGGTCCGGCGTCAAAGAAGGTAAGCTAGTAAAGACTTCTATGGTCAAATAACACGAAATCATGACAGGACTTTAACGTAAGTGATGTTTACGACTAATATTAGTAGTCATTAAAAACATGAGATGCTTTAATTCAGAGGATGACCGTGGATAGTCAGGGTATCGTAGTTTAAATTTTCTTCTAGCAGCACCTACCATCTTGGACTCAGAGCGAAAAGGGAAAAGGAAGAGCCGAGGTCTCGCGATAAACAGTGCGCTGAAATCTCGGAGCTCTGATTGGCTACTGAGCAGGAACATCCGGTGAACGTCAAAACAACGTCAACGGCTCATTCAGGATGCTGCCCCCAGTGGAAGAGACGGCAACAGCAAGAAGATATACTACTACTACTACTACTACTACTACTACTACTAATACTAATACTACTACTGCTACCACTACTACTACTAATACTACTGCTACCACTACTACTACTACTGCTACCACTACTACTACTACTGCTGCTGCTGGTACTGCTGCTGTACTACTAGTACCACTACTACTACTACTACTACTACTACTAATACTAATACTACCACTACTACCACTACTACTAATACTAATACTACCACTACTACTACTACTACTACTACTACTACTACAACTAATACTACCACTACTACTACTACTAATACTAATACTACTGCTAATGCTGCTGCTGGTACTGCTGCTGTACTACTACTACCACTACTACTACTACTACTACTACTGCTGCTGCTGCTACTACTACTACCAATAATATATATATTTTTAATTTTGTAATTTTGGTTTTTTATGCAACTGTTCTTAAATTGTGCTCTTTATCTTATTTAATTAAAATTTACAATTACAATTCTATTTGTAAAGCTTTTCTAGACCCACAGCTCATTCATATTTGTTTTAATCCAGATTGGGCTAACAACAGTGGCAAAATAAGAATTTCATTCATGTGGTCTTTATTGCAAATGACAATAGATCTCTTGAATGTTGCAAAAAAACTGCAGGAAAGCCTGCTCAAGCACAGTTGTAGTCCACAAGCATGGTGGGATATTATGTGACAATAATAGTCATGACAATAATAACAATGACACAAAAAATAAATATAAAAGGCAAAACCTCTCATTCAAGCATCATTCCTTGGTTTAGGAAGCACCCCCAGAATATATTAGGTATTCTATGTAATCAACCTCCTGTTCTCAGGAGGATAGATCACACCGATATGATTCAGCAGTGTAATTCACATTTGTATAAATTATTTAGGAAACCTTGTTTCCTCTAATAAATCCAATGACAATGCAACTGAATTCCTCCCTTAAATTAGTTGATCTATTTAGCTAACTAGTCTATCTAATGCCATCATTTGTTTTCACATGATTTGTACAGAAAAATAATACTTTGAAACAGTTATTGAGTACAAAAACTTGCATCATGGAGGTGACGTTTATTCGACTTTGTGGCCCTGCTGCTGTCTGAGGTGACACAGGTAGATTGTGAAAGTCAGTGCGATGCCTCCGAGAAACACTGTCCGCGCTACAGGGGGGACCAGGGCAAAGTTCACTGCCTGAGGAGGTGGAAGAGATGAAAAGAAAAAATGTCATTTCACGTCTGTGTATGTCTGTATGTGTACATGTCTGAGCATCTGTGTGCTGACACACAGTGACCAATGTTAAAACGAATACATGAATATCTCACCTGCATTGTTGACCAATATACCACTCCAGTCTAAAGAGAAGAGCAGAAGACAGATTCATAGAAAAACAGACATACAGAGATTTATTACATTGTATTTTATAATAATAGAAAAAGTAAATAATAATCGAATGAGGGCAACCTTTGACTTTGTATATACCTTGTAAGATGTCCAGAATTTCTGTCTCCAGTCTTCAAGTGGGTCATCTTTCTTTTCAAGTAAACTTAAACCTAAAAGGCAGACATGGATGTTTAATGTTTTATGAATTCTTTGTTGGATCCATTATTGATCAGCACTGTTCACACCCATTTCATTAAAAAAAAAAAAGTGTTTTAATATTCAAAGTCAAATGTATAAAACTGCAGCGCTTTATTTTCTGCATGCAAACTTACATTTCACCCGAACATGCAAAGCAAATATACCATTCAATATTTAGTATTTGGAAACATTTTCCAATAATAAATGAACAATGACTATTTGTTGAATATAATGAACTTCAGAGGCTTTAAATAAATCATTTGTTGTAGGGACCTAACCATTCCCCTTAAAATTAGTAACAAATTAGTGCTGCAGCTAAGGAGCTTTGTACCTTCTGTTATAGCATCCCTAAACAAAGCACCCCGGTAACCACCGTAGGGGGTGCTACGCACAGGACAGGGAGGGCTGGATGTGTTTAAATGTGATAAATGTGCTGCATTGAATGTATATTCTTGTTGCTATGTTGTAGCATCTCTATATATCTTGAATCTATATATGCATGTCTGAAAGTCATGTACAGGCTGCAAAAAAAAAATCTCCTGTAAAGGACAATAAAGTATCTATATATCTTTATTGGTGGTTTGTCAAAATGTTTTAGGTTGATGAAGTAATTGGGTCTCATTTTATCCACAGTATGTAGAGGCTTGACAATTATTTTGGTTTTGGTTATAGTCCAGGACATTATTATTATTAACTTAAAATAATTAGTGTTAGCCACACATATATAGGAATAAGCCCAACAAATGACCTAAATAGGCTTGTAACACACTTACCAATATAAAAAGCACTGATGGTGAGAGGAGCTGCGACCAGCTGATCTATGACAACTTTCCCTGTCACTGCCTTCACTCCGCCCCCCGGCAGCATCCTCTCCAGCCATCTGAGCCAGTGGTAGTTGAAGTTGGCATGGAAACACAAGCCGACAGTCGCCACTCGAGCTGTCTGACGCCAGTCGATGCCAGCTCGGTCCTCCGACGTGGATCCTGCGGTGTGATTCCCACCCAGCACGCTCTGCTGTATGAGGTCAGCAGAAGCAAACAGCGTTGTGTATCCCAGGACGTTACTGATGTACGGATGAGCCTTGAACACAGTCCAGGCCCGGTTCATGGTGATAAATCTGATCAGAGAGAGGACTAAAGCTGAATGAATTCGTATCAAAGCCAATGGGAATGAAGGCTTTACATAATAGGATAATAGGACATAGGATTTTAAATCAATGTTCAAATTAAACAGATGTTAAAGGACATTAAGCACAATTAATGGCACGATCAGTTAGAAAACACACAACATAATGGTCCTCTACATGTCATCCTGAAATTGCTGCTGCTGCACTGTAAATTCTGGCTTTTAGCTACAAAGCAGTTAAACCTACCTTTCAGTTCTCTTCTCTACCCTCTCCTTACGTTTACAAAACCAAAGATACGCTGGCTCTTTTCCAATTGGTTCTGTTGGATGAGGAGGAGCTGCGATGAATCTACAAGTGAGTGAGGTCTCCGTCTCGGGTCAAAGTTCTGCCACTGTTGCAAGGGACTGACTGTGATAAGACTTTTATCAGCCCGCTGGAGAGGAATCTGAGAAAACACCACATGTGAGGAACGGTAAAGAAATGACCCACAAAGCAAAGACCTGCAGCAAACAGTAGAGAAGATATGAAAACACCTGTCAAGCTTTTATACTGAATCCATGCACACAAAGACAGCAGTGTAGCAGTGTGGATGAGGTTATTGCACACATTGTTTTTATGAGTGACAGTGTGATTTATTACCTCGTCACTTGAGTAATTTTCCATAACATGTGTGTAGAACAATAAATGTCACTTACCACTGATTTTTCTCATTTGGTGAAGTGTTGAAGTTGAGACCACAGCATGAAGTTAGCTGTGCAGCTCTCTGCTCAGACGCACGTGTTGTCACTATAAATAGATGCCCCTCCTGAAGCAACGCTCCCTCGCTTTGAGTAAAGTGGACAAGATTACTTTTCATTTTAAAGTAACGACAGAAGACGAGTTGTATTGTTGCATTAAAGAAGCCAGAAAGGTGTCAAAATTTAAAATGAAGAATGCTACAGGATGTTTTTTCAGGAGTCGGAGTTCAACTGAGAGAATCAAATAAAGCAGACAGCTCACCAACCAACATGATGGAGGCTCTGTGGTGACCGAGAGTCGAACTATACTCATGTTTCCTGGAGTTACGCTCAGCTAGAATTATTCTTGGACAATGTAAATGTGACCATAAAACACATGAGACTCTCTTGGATATGCCATTACAAACAATTGTGCTTGTTCTGTGCAGCACCATGAAACCACGTCTTTCTATTGAAATGACATTAAAGAACGGTGTAAGTCTACCTGACAAAAATTTGCTTGTAGCCACTAAAAAGCTGTAAGGCATTGGTGTAAATCTGGACAGCACTGACTGCACTGGAGAGTTAAAGGAAATATCTTTGACACAAATGAGAATAAATAGATCATTTGTACGTAACAGAAACATTTGTAGACTGGATTAAGATCTGCTGACAGCACTGCACCGTGGTGCAGAGAGCAAAGGTTGATGAAATAAATATGGTTCATGCAGCAGGTTGTTTTATGTTCTATTATGAGATTGGTAGCTATCACAGTATATAAAGAATGCACAGCATGAGTGGGCCGTGTATGATGAATGATGATATTTACAGATGAACAAACAAACCAACATATAATTCCTAAGAATATTACTGTTTACATGACGCATGTTGCTGTTTCCAGATTTGTAAATCCAACAAAATATAGCATTAAAACAGAGAAAATGAAAACATGCACATAAAACTTGCTTGATTTTATTTTTCTTTGGCTGTCTTATGAAAAGGACAGCCTCTATTCACCCACCTGCTGCCATAGATATGTAAAATTCTGTACTTGGAAGGTGTGCTATTGAATTGCAAAGGTCAATTAAAGCCACTAGCAACCATCTTAGCTCTTCCCTCTGAGAATGTGATAATTAGGGCCAGAGTTTAAGCTGATCAATTAAGGGCTTGTTAACCGCCTCAACTGGTGCGTTTGTGTCTCTCAGCATTTAGCGAGCTGCCTTTAGTGTGGCACACAATGGAGACGTGTGCCCACACCTCCACGAGCCGTTGACTTCTCAGATAATTGCCTCTTTCTTTACAGAGCCTCTCATCGTGTCTCACTTCCTCTCCCACTATCAATTTGTCAAGTTTCATTCATCTTGCCGGAGGAAAAAAAAAAGGGGGGGAATTTGTGCATTTGAATTGAGCGCTCATGTCACTTGACTTAATTTGCTGCACACAGGCACACAATACATACACAGACATATGCGAACAATTAAATTACCACACCCGTCTCTCTCTCTCTCTCTCTCTCTCTCTGAAGCAGCCCGCCTCCATCAAACTGAGTCCTCCGTGCAGTTTGAAGGAAGGTACAAGAGGATACACAGCAGCCTGAGGAGGAACAAGGTAAACATGTTATATTTACATGTTTGAGAGTTGTACAGAATGGAACGACACTAGACAGAGCAAACTGATATTGTTTGTATGTTGTATTGAATGTTTCTTCTCTAATTTATCGATCATCTACTGTAACAGTAACGAGAGGCAAGTGTCAAAGTAAAACTGTCTTGCAGAAAATGGCTCCTTTTGGTGTTATATTATTATCACTGCATATTTTATTGGATGTGTAAGCTGCATTTTATGTTGCGTTGTGTTATTTTAACTCATGTACTGTAGTTTAGAATGTTTGTAAGTTTAGCATATTTTAATGCTTTACAAAAAAAAACATACAGCTGTGAAATAAATATAATTTAATGGTATATTTCCCTCTGAAATGTTACGTACTCCTCAGTCTGTACAGGACGAGTACCTCAAACTGTAGCTAATTACAGAACTTAAGTAAATGCATTTAGTCTCCTTCAAAACTAAGATACTGGTTTATTTCTGACCCTGTCTCCTTTCAGCCATGCGACCATCCATCTCTGTGACTCTCGAGCCCGGGTTGGAGCGAGGGGTTCCATGGGGTCGTGACCTCTACACCTTTGTAACTTCAGCAGCAGGTCACATGATGAGGACTCTTCAGAAACCCCGGAAGAACCGAGCGTCCAAACGGCAGGTCAACCACCGCCGCTTCCTGCACAACATGATTCAGAGGTATGTTGAGAGAAGTACTCATGTCAGCTGATATTAAAATGAAAATTATTCTCGTTATTTCTTTCTGTTTTTAAAAAATGCTTCTTGTCTGTCTCCATCAACAGGAAGTTTGCAGACATAGAGGCAGCAAACCACCGGCTGGCATCTGTTCTTTATTTTAAGGAGGAGGACAAAAACGTATCGTCTCTGCCATCACAGAAGCCAGACACACTGGACCAGACAGGTAACCCCTCCCAAGGTGGTCATCTACAAGATCCAGATAAATGCAGTGTTCCCACAGGTACAGATGGTATCTCCAAGTCCATGAGTGACGTCTCTGTTGTCTCACATGAAACTGAAATCAGTGAAAAGAAGCAGCCAGACTCGGCACATCTTTGGAAACGGCACCCCAAATCACAGCCCACCACCGCCATAAAGAACAACCAGAGCAAAGGGAGACAGAAAAAAGAGAGTAGGAATCGCAAACTGGTTGAATTCACATCTATGAGCACACCTGTAGATGATCACCACGGGGCGGAGTATTACAACGATGAAAGTCTGCTGAAGTCAACCAACAATCAAACAACTCAAAAAGACTCTGGTTCGTTCCCATTCGGCCAAAATGTCTCCTCTCCGGAGCTCTCTCCGTTGTCTCTTGACTCTTGTGACTTCTCAATCCAAATGTTCACAGACATCTCAGCCTGCACACAGACCCAGAAGAACATCGTCGACATAACAGAGAATCAGTGGACAGATATTATGGATCTTTTCAGTGTCGGCGGTAAGGATTTAGGAGGCTGCATGGATGTAGAGGCCTATTTTGATAGTATCTGCGCATGCCAAGGTGATGATGCTGGAAAGGAAGTCGGTGCTGATGATGCTGGATTTGCAGATCAGTCAGGTCACTTCACAGAGAGGATCTGCAGCATCAGTAATGAGGCGGAGGATCTTCAACGTGAGACAAGCGACTGCAGATATGAACATGGATACAGTTATCAAGCAGATCAAGGACTGAGCGTAAACCACTTCCAGGGTGTGCTGAGACAAAACCAGCTCCCCACATCAATCGGCTACGGCGACTCGGAGCTGCAGACGTACCATCACCTGCAGGAGGAGAGTCCCTGTATGCTTCTAAATAACCAAAACTTTACGCCCTTTGAAGGTGTTGCTCAATCATTCTCTGTGCCGCTTCATCACCCCGAGCACCGCTCCATACCAACACCACCGCACGAGGATGACTGGCTGTTCACTGATATCTTAAAGGACAGGGAGTCACCTGAATGCTAGGGGTCTTTTTATTTAAGTATGTGAAACAGTGATGCATGCTCTGCACCATCTCTTCCTAATGTAGGAGGTTAAATAGAGGTTTGAGGTGTCGTTAATCTGAATGTCTTGATCTGAATGTGGTTACAAATCTGTTCTGACAATCTGAGCTTTGCAGGGTGTGCACTACCGATCAAAAAAAATCATCTCAGTCTCCAACAATTAATTTGTAGATACAGTGAAATTTAGAAAAAAGGATTGAGCAGCTAAGGCAGTGTATGTATGTAAATCTTTATCTCATACACCACAAAGCAGACTCGTTCCTTCATCAGAGGGATTTAAGATGTTTTGATGTTTTTCTCTGTTTCACTTTATACCCAAATCTCCTCTTTTCTTTTCTTCACTCGTTGTCAGGCTTTCAGACTCCCACAGCAGCACTTAGCTCTTAAAGGGAGGCACACTGGAAAGATATGATTATATAATTACACTAAAAACATGTAAGTCAGTGACAGCACCAGCTGCAAGATGAATAAAAAGTCTCTTTCAAGTGTCTAGTACATCCCCATTAAAATGAGTCACACAAATTCTTAGTTATATATATATTTTGTTGTTTTTTTTTTTTCAAAAAAAGATCTGAACTGATTCAGTATTACAGTATTATTGTCTTACACTATGAAATGTTAATGTTTAAAGTGGTGACAAATATTCATAATGCCAATAAACATTGATTAATTCCATTTTAATGTTAATAGTTTTCTAGTGTGTGTATTTGTATGTGAGTCTGTGTATCATCCAGTATCAGTGATGGAGTCAGTATTGAAATATGAAGTATCCAGGTCCTTCACTTAAGTAAAAGTAGTGATACTGCAATATAAAAATCCTTGAATAAAATGTCAAGATATTACAGGATATTATTGCGTTATTATTACAGCTGGTTGAAGTGGAGCTAATTGGTAGCTGAATCTACAAAAATGCATCAGATTTTAAAAACTGTTGACCTCTGGAAATATTACAGCAAAGTACAAGTACTTGAGTAAATGTTCTTAGTAGCTTCCCATCACTGATAAATGTGCGTGCATGTCCAGCTTGTGATCTCAAAGAAACACACAGAAACACAAAGATCAAAACCAACGACATATATTAAAGTTAACCCCAGTCAGATGTTTTATAATTACAGCATCATTAACAAAAAAAAAAGGCTAAAACAATAAAACACATCTTTTTTTTCCAAAATATTTCAAGTTCCACAGTAGCCATAAACAAATGCAGAGAGAAAAATAACACCTCAGAAAAGCACCGGCCTCGTCTCTTGCTACAGATGAACAGAACTCATCGTGATCTCGTTCCAGCGGTTCACAATCCACACGTCTTCAGATTTTTGGTCTACCAAGGCGTGAACAAAGCCGCCATGTTTAGACGTTGATGAGACATTTAAGTGAACAGTTCAGAGTGACAGACTGTATCGTGACGACACGTGGTGTCAGCTCATTTGGCTTAATGCTTAGAGTCGGCCTCTTTCAGATAAATTACGACCCGACAAAGCAGGCGTAATGTACCGACGACGTCCGGCTGTGTATATCTCCACTGGTCATGTGTAAAGTGCAGCATTTACACAATATCATACAAAACAAAGCGTCAAACAAACAAAATTCCTTGCATATTGCTAAAATAAAAGAATTATTCATACAGAAAATAAAAAATAAACCCCTTTAAAGGGTGTTAAATATATGTCGTCAGTAGTCAAAATCTTTCTTGACCCAACTGGTTTGATCTTTCGTCACCAGTCACTAACTGTGAGTCGTGGTGAACCTGGCATGGCAAAATAAAAAAAGCTTAACGTATGGATACACCTGGGACGTTAGTACTGTACACGCTTATTGTTCTTGGTTTGTCAGTGCAGTGCAGATGTTAGCTTTGCATTGCTGTTTCGTTAAAATATACAACAGAAGGAAGAAGTGTGAGCCATAATGGGTAAACACCAACATGATAATTAATCCTTTGCCATATAGAATAGAACATATATGTATAGAAATCAGAAAAGAAAGAAAACATTCAGAAAAATCTCAAAAACAACATTTCAGTGACACAATCTTTATCTTTCTTTTGTTCTAATTGAAAGTTAAAGCGCCAGTGACATTCTTTATACTTTAAAGGAATACTTCTACATTTTAGGAAACAGGTTTGTTAAACAAGAGAGAGTTAAAAAAGAAGATCAATATCATTCTCGAGACTGTAAAATGAATATGAACGACATAACACCCAGAGGAGCTTTAGCTTAGCTTAGCACAAAGACTGGAAAAAGGAGGAGACAGCTAGCCTGGCTCTGTTTGAAGGTAACACAACCTTTAAAGCTCACCAGTTGACATGTTTTATCTCTTTTATTTATTCCGTATAAAAAACGACGCGTAAAAACGTCACATTGTGGTTTTATTCTGGGTTATTTTCCAGACTATTTCTTGGCCGGGGGCAGTGACTTCCTGAAGTCTCTGCTGACCAGGCCTGGTTTAAAAACAGAAAAATAAAAATCGTAGATTTAACATGTTAATTGGTGAGATTTAGAGGTGCTGGGTGGTGTGTTTTGTTACCTTTGGACAGAGCCAAGCTATGGGGAGTCTCACCCTGTTCCCAGTCGCTATGCTAAGCTAAGCTAACGAGCTGCTGCCTATAGCTTCAATGTTACCGCACAGACATGAAAATGGTGTCTGGTGTCGATCTTCTCATCGAACTCTCTGTAAGGAAGCGAATAAACCTAAAATGACAAACTGTTCCTTTAAAACATTGCTATGTGTGCGTATGTCAAAAAGTAGACATCACATCAACTTCCTGGTAAAGCTACAACAGGCAAACAGGTGCTGAAGGTCAATAAATAAGAACATGCTGAGGGAAACGGAGATGTTTCATCTTTAAAACCAGGCTTGACAAAAACATTGTTTGTCTCACAGCGGGGTCATCAAGCTGCTCGTGTCTGGTTGACACCACACGCCTCGTTTTGATAGCCAGGGTAAACAAAAAAAAATCTACTTTTTTTCTTCTACTTCCTGATTTCTTCAAAAAACCTCCTCAGTGCTTCCATTGTCATTTTTTATCTAATACTACTAATATCTGAAAATGCTTTGTCTCGTGCTTAGTTATTCTACAATCTCCTACACAGGAACTGTGAGCAGAGTTCATTCTACTAGGAATAACTCCAGCAGAGTAACTGGATGATGGTAGAATACCTAACCAGCCTCTACTCCTGTTATCTACTCTATTCTACTGCTACTCTATGTTTACTACAATTTTAAGTCCCTTTTTCTCATCCATACGCCCACCATTTGGTTAAACACACACAAAAAAGCTTTGTTTGATCAATAATTTACAGTTACTCAGTAAAAATCAAAATTACAATGTACAAGAGGCCTGTCAAAATAAAATGTGGTGTCTTTATCAGTCTAAAACGAGAGAAAAAAAGGATATGTTGTCACAATTTGTTCTGTTTTGGATAAAAAGATCAGGTGATACAGTCCTCCACAGGTTCCTTCTAGTCATGTCGCTGTGGTAGACGCTCAAACCGGTTACCAGAAAGGCCTTCCATGCAAATTTCACCTCTGAGACCTGAAGCTGTGACGCTGAATGAAACTGAGGAGTCTGAATCATCAGAGCCAGCAGGAGCAGAAATAATCAGACTAACATGCTTCCCCCCACAAGACGAGTCATACAGAAAATAACCAGCGATCAATAACTTAAGTTCACATTGGATATAAATTATACAAATTCAAATTTCTGAAGCAATATGTTAAAACTTTAGTGGAGGAATCTATCTAATACCTACTGCTCTGTCTAACAACATACTGTTTCTAAGCTACAGAAAAAGGATTTATCACTTAATACAACTTTACTGCAGCTATACTGCTTGTAGGCTGCTGTTATATGTTTGTGTCTCTATAATTTTGACAAATTATATGAAAATGAGATCAATATATTATGGAACTAATTCTGATCAAACATTTCCAATAAAGTTTCATTAAATATTGGTTACTAATTGACATTTCTCGTTTGTTAACTCACTCCGCCACTGACTGTTTTCTCATTTTTAAAAACTGACATTAAAAATGTCAGAAATCACATTTGAACTCAACACACTCGTAAAGAAGATGAATCCTCTGTTCCATGTGAGTATTTGACACGTCTTGGTAACTACTTTGTGTAACTAACCTGTGTATAGATTGTCTTTCAGAAGTATTTTCGCCCTCCAGCAGCCCTTTGTGAAATCAGATTGTAAATTCTCATCAAAGGGTTAAACATGGCTTAGTTTTTAAATACCTCTTAATGTAAAAGACATAACTGTCATAAGGTTTCCTGCTCTCTAATCACTGTACAGCATCATGAAATCAGTTGATAATAATTCACTTTCTCCTCTGAACTCTGGGAGATGTAGTTTACTTTCTCAGAAGTGCATTACAGAGATGTAAATGTAGAAATTTACAGTCTTTGTTATGTTGTTGTTGTTTTTATGTCACAGTTTGTTACAAAATAAAAATCAAATCAAGTTGCCTCTTTGTAAAATCTCATTTTTACACCTTGAGGTTGTTTTATAGTTCTAGTGTCTGACGTTTGCATCCTAAATGACTTTGTTTACCTTTATAAACTAGAGTGTTATGTACTGTGTGCATGTCACTCCTTCACAGCCGAGCAGTCAAGGCTGTGAGAGGCAGATGTGTGTGTGTGTGTGTGTGTGTGTGTGTGTATTGTATGTGTGTGTAACCGAGTCTATGTGTGCGTCACTCTGTGTTGTTGACGCTGTAGGGCGGTGGAGGGTCCAGGCTGTGCTCAGAGGAGGGAGTCGGGGTCCCTGGGAGTCCAGAGGAGGGAGTCGGCGAGGCAGGTGGCTCCTCCGAGTCAGAGTTCTCCAACGAGAGGTCGTCGACCAGCGCTCTGCGCCCACGCATCGCCAGAGGCAACGGAGCACGTCTGGACGAGAAGAGAGAGACGCAGGAGAGAGTCACAGTATGTCCTGATGTGAAGCAGCTGAGTGCAGTGCAGGTTTAATCCACCCCCTCCATCACATGATTTTGGGTAATACTTATGATTACTTATTTATCCCCAAGATATTATTATTCCAGGAATAAGAGTCGTCATCCTTCAATGAAAAATGAACATACAGTAAATTCCAATTTCATAATGTCATCATATTATTTCCTCTGGGTTATAATCATGCTTCAGGCTGCTCTTCAACATGGCGATGCGTAACATCGGTTACAGAACACATGACGTCTCTAAATTGCTTTTTCGTCCAAACCCAAAATATTCTCCATTTACAAAGATATAAAACAACAAAAGCAACAAATGTTTACATACGAAAAGCTGGAAACAGCAAATGTTTGCAATGTTGCTTGATAAATTACTTATATAACTATAATTAATTAGTAATTAATGGTTCCCATTGACAGATCAATGAAACAACTTTGCGAAATAGTGCTATCTGTCTTCAGGAGAACAGCAGAATAAGTGAAATATTAGAGTTAACGCTTAACATAGGATGTTTAGCAACAGAGATGTTTAGTAAATCACTTAACATATGAACTTTACATGTATCCTTCCACACACACACACACAGACAGAAATAATAAAAACATGACACACACAGTGACCTACTTATCTGTTCTCCTTTCAGGGACGCTGAGTGTTGGTGTGACGGAGACAGATGGACAGTTTGTCAGTGTTAGATGAACACAAACGGATGAAACAAAAGAGGAAAGCAAAACAAATCATATCAGGTTAATGGGGGGTTAAAAACAAACAAAACAACGATAAATGATGATCGCACAAACACAGAAAACACACACACGGACATGCATGCAGACACACGCGCCGTTACCTGAGCTGACTGCGGAGAGAGGTGATCTCTCTCGTCATGCTCTGGCCGCTGTCGGTGAGCTCCTCCAGCTCCCTCTGCAGCTTCCTCTTCTGAGCGTTGGAGCGGGAGTTCTCCTCCTCCACCTCCTCCAGCTGCCTCTTCAGCTGCTTCAGGCGGACCATAGATTTATCCAGCTGGAGGTGGGGGAAGTGTGATATGGCAGAGGTCGGGGTGAGACACATGGGATCGGAGGAAAGAGGGGAACAAGAAGAGAAGAGAAGGCGATGGGTATATAAAAAGAGGGATTAGTCTGGCCGCAGGAGGACTGACAGGGATCAGGAGTCAGATTAAACCTGGCAGATTATCAGCGATGATGTTTTGGGAGGAGAGTCAGTGTCTCTGGCTGTGTTTGAGGGATTTATTTTCGGAGTGGAATACGCTCTACCTTCCCAATGAACACGCAGATGCCATGGCGGGATTAGGATTAGGTTGGATTGAGCTGAATAAATCACTCATTTTAGGATGATTTTTCAACACCCGCTTAGCTGACCTGACTCCCATTAAATGATTATTTAATGCTCTGTCCCTGGCCGTACTACTCTGTGTATCCTCTTGTATCTCACCTCAGCTGGTAAGTCTTACCTGTTCTCTGTACTGATCTGCATGTCGTCTCTCATCCTCTGCCTGCATCATCACCTCCTTCAGTTTCTTCTCCGTTTTACGCACCAATTTGTTGGCCATGGCTCGTTCCCTGAGAGACAGAAGAGTTCAGGATGAGCTACCTGTTGCACCAAACAGCAACACCTTATTACTGTGTTTTAATAAAGTAAAGAAATGTAACATATAGTATAGTATGATATATTTGCACTGCCACTCATTATGCTTTTGTCAACAAATACAAAGTAAAAATAAAAAATCGCTGTCCCCGGATTAGCTGACAAGGCGTGGCTTCCTCCGTCATAAATAACTTTGTTTAACCACGTACAACTTGTTACTTCCTTTTCCTTTATGAGCTGTACACAGGATAACACGTAACACAAGGTGTTTCTTTGATCTGTGCTAATGTGCGTCTGTTTCTCTCACTGTCTCTCCTGTTCCAGCTGCTCCTCCATCGACTCTATCTTGGCCTCCAGGGCGGCGACGCTGAGCCTGTGTTTGCCCCTCACTGCTCCCTCCATCTCCCCCAGTCGGGTCTTCAGCTCCTTGTTCTGCCTCTCCAGCTGCTCCCGGGCCGCCTCTGCCTTCTGAGCCAGAGTCCTCTCGCCCTGCAGCTGCACAGTCATAGTCTCCACCTGGACACGAGCAGATCAGCAATCATGACGTGAGTTTGTGTGTGTGTGTGTGTGTATGTGTGTGTGTGTGTGTGTGTGCAGGCACATCTACCACACCTGTAGAGCAGTCTTCCTTTGTCTCTCCGCGAGCAGTTCAGAGTTACTCTGCTCTTCCTCCAGCTCCTCCTCCAGCTGACTCACTCGTGCCTCTAACCTCCGCTTCTCTTCAAACAGCGCCGTCCTGGACAAACATACCATTTTAGTCCACATACCAACCAATAACACACTAATTAACACAGTATATCTGTAGCAAAGCGATACGAACTTTCCAGAACTGCTGTTGACCATCTCATCTGCCATCTCGTCTCTCTCCTGCTGAGCCTGCCTCCTCTGCCTCTCTGACACAGCAAGCTCCTACACAGACAAATGAATGCACACCGGTGGTTAAAAGTCATTTAATACCATTTATTTTAAAAGCATCGCATTGTTTCTGTTGGGTTTCAGTTAAATAGACGCACCTCAGTAAACTGCAGGACCTCTGCTTCCAGTGTTTGGATCTTCTTGTCGCTGTCTTTCGACTGTGCGATCACTTCATCCCGAGTCAACTTGGTCTCATCTAGCTCTCGCAAAATTTCCTTCATTTGACCCTATGACAAAAATCTATTTTTAAACGCAGGTCCATGACAAGTACAGAAAATCCGTGTTTAGGTGTGGGAAAAAAAATCTGTTTTACCTGCAGCCTTCGTAGCTGCTTCATAGCCTCCTCTTTTCCACGGCTGGATGTCTCCACCTGAGCCTCGGCTTCCTGCAGTTCTGCTTCCAGCTGCTTCTTGGACGACACAGCTTGAGACCGCTGACTCCTCTCCTCCTCCAGCTGGATCTCCAACTCCCTCACCTGGAAAAGGAAGGAGGACATAAGAAGAAATTGTGAGTGATTTGGAGAGAGGAACAGCAACATGACCTGTAGTTTCCTCTCTCCTTCCTCCCTCTACCTGTTTGCTGAGGGCCCTCCTCTTCTCCTCTCCCTTCTCCTCGCTCGTGCTTATCTCCCTCTCAAACTGAGCCTTGAGCGCCTGCAGGGTGACCTCCAGCCTCAGCCTCGAGTTCTCTGCCTCTGAAAGCTCCTCCTCCAGCTCCTGCGTCTGAACTCGCAGGTTCTGAGCTTCCGTTTCTAAAGTCCTGCGGGTTCGCTCCAGCTCGTGGACCTAAGCAAAAATGGATACCAGGTGCTGATTCACTGAGGACTGAGAGAGCAAATAGCAAAAGAGCCCAGAGAGGAAGATTCTTACGTTCTTGCCGACATCATCCTGCTGGTTTACAAGCTGTTCCATTTCCAGGCGGAGCTGCTTGTTGGCCCTCTCTAGCTCTTCTCTCTGGTCTTGGGCCTCCTACACACAGAAAAACAGATGAAGATGAATCACCAGAGTTGCAGATACACAGAGAACAGAACAGACATGTTTTACTGACTGCTGTCAGTTAGTTTACCTGCAGGGCTCGGGACAGTGCCAGATATCTTGTCTCCTTCTCCCGGCTGTCTGCTTCGGCTCTGTCCCTTTCCTCTGCCAGCCGAGCGCTCACCGCCTTCTCCTCTGCAAGACACTGAGGGAGAGAAGAAGACAAAGGTTAGAGGTCAAGTGAAGACATTTCAGGAATAAGTGGGAGCAAAGTGGTGAGGTCCAAACCTGGTCGAACTTCTTCTGCCTCTTCTCCAGAGCTGTGCAGTTCTGTCTCTCTCTCTGCAGGGCAAGGGTCATGTCCTCTATCTCCTCCCTCAGTCTCTCCCTCTGCCTCTCCACTCTCTCCTTCTCCTCCTCCTTCTGACGCTCCCTCTGGATGGCGCTGTCCAGCTCTCTCTGGAGTTTCCTGCGCGTCTCCTCTCCGGCTTCCACCGCAGTGTTCACCTCCTCTGACTGCTTACGGAGCTCTGCCAGCTGTGGAGGTGGATCATGGACATAATATGAGAAACTGAAATATTATATTTGTTTGTATGCATCGACTGTGGTTCACTGCTGTGGATCATGGTCTGGAATGACATAAAATCACTTGATATCCATTTCAGATGAAGCAGCAGTTCAAGAGAAGCGTGCATGTGTCTCTGATTTACCTGCTGGGTGTGAGTCTGAATCTGCCGAGTCAACTCTTTGGCTCTCTCCTCCTCCTCCTCAAGTCTTTCCATCAGTCCGTTCTTCTCCTCCTCCAGCGCTCGCACCCTCGAGCCCAGAGCCATCTTTTGACGGGTTTCATCCTGCAGCAATTCCTGAGAGAGAAGAAGAGAAAAGAGTGTTGGCCAAAGCCTGCTGACAGTCTGTGCATATGTGGGTATCTTTGAGTCAGGAGCAAATGCTTTCATATTCCTCAGTTCAATAAAAAGGATTTTGATTATAGGAGAAAATTTCTGTGGCTGTAGCACAGAAGCTTAAGTCCAACATCATGTCTGAGCACACCCCGGTGTGTGTTTCACTTTGTTACCTTGGCATCATTCAGCTGACTCTCCAGGCTGCTGACCTCTTTCGAGAGCCGAAGGGATTTAGTGTCAGAGGAGGACAAATTGTTGGAGATACTCTCAATCTCACACTGAAAATGGACAAAGAGGGAGCGAGTGTGTGATTTTGGGAAGTTCAAAACATACAAAGCAAATACTATTTGAACAGACAACAACTCAACAACTAAATGTAAGCTTTAATGTCTGTATGTTTGCACCTGCAGCTTGTGCACTCGCTCTTCCCTCTCCTCCCTCTCTCTGTCAGCCTGAGCCAGTCGGGCGCTGAGCTCTTGCAGCTGACCCTCGGCCCTCTTGCGTCCTCTCTCGCTCTCTGTGCGTCCCGCTTGGAGGCTCTTGAGCTCGGAAGTCAAATTTTGTCTCTCTTCCTCCAGCACTGCCTTGGCTTTCTCCAGGGACTGACGGGCCTGAAAGAGTACATGGATGATGACGCGTGATGAGCAACGATCATGTGTTTTTGAATGTGTGTGTGTGCTCCTCTTACTCTCTTGCTATTGTCCAGCTGTTCCTGGAGGCTGTCTATAGCAGCGCTGTGTTTGACTCTGAGCTCTGACAGCTGGACCTCGTGACGGCGAGTCTCCTCTTCGACGCACCGCTGGAGGTCATTTAACTCTGCCTCCCGACGAGACCTGTGTAGATGGCGATGAAGAGGAAGGAGGGTCAAAAACAGAAATAGAAAAAGTGAACTTTTCAATTCAAAGCTGAGTTTGCACCATTTGCTGTACCTCAGCTCCTGCTGGGCTGCTGTGGTGTCCAGAGTGTCCTCCAGCTCTGTTCTCAAAGCCTCCAGCTCCTCACTCAGGTCTCGCCTCTGTTTCTCTGCCCTTTCCCTCATCCCTCGTTCATTCTCCACTTCCTCCTTCAACTCAGACACCTGGGACATGGCCTCCCTCAGCGCCCTCTGAGCTTCTGAGCGACGCGCTCCTTCTTCCTCCAGCCTGACGGAGAATGATAGATGAATTAAGGGAGGAGTGTAAAATCTATGACTTCCCTTTATTTGTGTCACCGTGTCTCCTGTGTCTCACCGGCCCTGCAGGGTGGTGATTTCCTTCTCCTTCTGAGCCAGACTGCCTCGCAGCTCGCCGGTCAAAATGCCCAGATCTGACAGCTGCTCCTGGGCCTCCACTGACTCGTTCTCCATCCTCCTCCTCCACTTCTCCTGCTCCAAACGACCCTGCTCCTCGCGTTTCAGACGCTCTGCACACAATCATAGAAGCAACAGATTACAGATCGCAGCCCTTCAGCAGTGAAAATACAAAGTTGAATGACAGGAAAATGACCAGTCTGGGAGTAATGGTTGGCATTTTTCACTATTTTCTGTCACTTCAACACTAATTAATCAATTTATTATTAAGAAGTACTCATTGATAATGAAAACAATTATTGATTGAAGCCTTACAGATCTTGTGTGATGGAATAATACTACGCCATCTGAGGCTTTCTGTGTATTGATTATTTACACAGAAAGCATCTAAAACAATTTAATGAAAATAAAGTTGGGAGGTTACATAATAAAATGTAAATATAATAATACAAAATAGTCAATACAAATTAAATTAGCCTCAATAAATGTATTTCCATCTTTGACTCTCAATCAAAAAGGCTGATCACTACATAATAAATGCAGTTACACTTCTAGGTTGCCTGTGGAATGACATTAAGACAGTTACCCTCCAGGTCAGCGATGACAGCTTCCTGTTTGTTCTTGAGTTTGTTCAGACTTTTGGTTTTCTCCTCCTCCTCGGTGAGCTGATCAGTCACCTCACTCAGGCGCTCCTCAAACTGTTTCTTCTCCTGCTCAGAGACAAATAACAATGCAGCACTGAAACATGGAAACACGTCTAAAAACATGAATACAAAGATGCACATCTTTTCCATTTAACATGAAAGATCCATAAATACTGCATTTACGAGGGTTGTAGTTATAACAGTGAAGGAAAGTTTTATCTAACATTCACACACGATGATTATGTTTTAATGTGAAGCCCACCTTGCTGAGTCGGTCTCTCTGCTCCACTGCGTTCAGCAGGTCAGTTTCTAGACTCTTCACTTTGGTCTCTAAGGTAACCTTTTCCAGCAGGAGGCGCTGTCGGGCACTTTCCTCCTCCTCTAACTGCTCCTCCAGGTCCTGAAAAGGAGATAAGAAAGCCTTAATTTAACTTCACTTTTCATGTAACCTTCTGTTTTTATGACAAAGCATAAAAAACTGATGAGTCAGTCAGTTTTAGTCCCTGTTTCCATGCTCACTTATATACCTGTATATTCTGCTGCATCCTCTTCTTCTCATTGGTCAGTTGCACACCTCTCTCCTCCTCTTCCTCCAGTCGACTCTCCAGCTCGCCCAGCACTTCCTCCAGCTCCTGTTTCCTACTGGCCAACCTGGCCCTCATCTCCTCTGCCTCTGCAAACAGCTCCGCCTCTGCCTGCAGCTGGTCAGCCAGCACTGCCTTCTCCTCCAACAGCTAGAACGTGACAAAGAGAAGAGGTGGAGGAGGAGGAGGAGTGAGGAACGAGGCGCTGATTCATAGCGGAGGGGTAAACAGGCAGCAGAACATGGTGGAGGTTTGTTTACCTGAGCGTGTTTCCTGTCCAGCTCTGTGTAGTCCTGCTCCACTCGGGTGAGATTGTCCTTGGCCTTCTGGAGCTGGGCTTCTCTAACCTGGATCTCCTCATCTTGCCGGGTCACCTGCAGCAGGGGCTTCACCTGGTTGGCACAGAACACAGGTTAGAAGTCCTGCACCTGGATTTTATTCTTCTTTCACTTCTTTTATATTTTACAATATATTATTTCTGTTGCCACGATCCAATAATTGTGAGCTGGATCATGAGATTGCTATATTTTTACTGTTAAAACATTGCAAAGCAAACTAAATCAGTAAAAAATAATAATAAAATAAACAGAATCTTTTCAGCTGTGTCAGTGTTCTGCTGCAGATTTAATTATTGTACATCTATGTTGTAATGTAGTCGTGTGCATGGTACCTTGGTGAAGAGCCGCCACCACTGCCAGTTCCTGAGTTTGAGGTAAGCAGCACAGTTCCTCTGCATCACCCTCAGAGCACTCAGCTGCTGCTGCTTTTTCATAAAGGCTCTGAGATGCAATAAAAATGAAACCATTAGTCAGGGAGAAACTTTACCCACAATGACAACTCAAAACTCTGAGTGGTATCTTTGGCCATTAATCAACAACTTCATGTTTGCTTTGACAGATTTGGCTGAACTCTTTATAGATATTTTGTTAAATGATTAATCTAATTAGTTTGCCTCTATTGTAAAAAATATAACTTCATTATTTATGTCCTTTACAGGCTTCCATAAGCTGTGCCAGGTACCCATCAATGCTGTTGATTTCCTGAGTCACTGATAGGGGCTGACAATTCATTAAATATTTATGCTCCTTTAAGAGCGAAATACAAAACTGCCTTCTAAACAGCAGCAAGCGAGCGCTCCTTACAGAGAAACCCCGCAAGTGTTAGATGTTTGTCTTCTCCTGTCAGTTCAGTTTCAGTTAGTAAAGCTGAAGTGTTTTTTGACTGGCTGAAGAATTCATGTATAACAAATATTCGATATTCAGTCAAAAACAGAAAAACATAAGAAATTAGGCAACCTACTGTAGCTTACACACTAAAAATAAACATATATCTGTCATACCGGTACTGGGATAACGGTAAAGCTCATACTTGCGTGCGAGGTAGCCTCTGGAGGCGCTCTGGAAGCGTATGATGGTGTCAGTGATCTTAAGGTCTCTTTCTTCTTCCAGGTGAGCAAGGACTCCAGCTCTGAAGAAGACTTTACTCTGACCCACCCTGAACAGGTTGTGGTCCAGTTCCAAAGCCCTGATCTGAACGAGGAAACAGCATCCGGTTAACAGGAGTTGCAGATTTCCAGATTTCCACTTTTCGAATTGTAATGTTGTTGTATTTTACAGACACTGAAAAATGACTCACCATGAGTTCTGACGCCTGTTTGCCATCCATGAAGGTGCGAGGGATAGCATTAGGAGTCAGGATCTCATACCTGTGAGACAAATGTGATTTTGTAAGTGTGTATGTGTGTTTGAGACACAACACTGGGGATGTGTGAAGCGGGTCATTAACAGGTGACAGAGAAAGTGCTTGGTGAAGCATTCAGTGTGCGCGTGAGTGCGAGAGAGAGTGTGAGAGAGAAAGCGACAGTGACAGATGGTTACGAAAGGTGGCTGATTGTTGTCTCGTATTTGATACAAAAATACAATCACACCCACGCACCTCTGTCTGAACTCCTGGAATGGGATGCGATTAGGGAAGCCTTGTCTGCAGATACGGATCCCCTCCAGAACTCCATTACACCTCAGCTGGTCCAAAACCAGGTGTGGGGATAACTTACCGGCCTGAAAGAGATGGAAAGGGTGGATGGAATTAAATTCATTTCATCACCTTCAGCTTTCTTGTCTGTTTGATCACCTTGCCTCCATCTTACCCTCTTCTCGTGGTTGGGGATGATGCAGCGCAGGAAGTTGGGGTTGGTGTTCCTCAGTGTGGCCATCAGCTTGGTGAGAGACTCCTTGTAAAGCTGACCGACGGTCCTGAACATTCCCTTCTTCGTCTTGAGTCCTGCCGCTCCAAACGTGACCGGCCCGCTGTTCTCTCCTGAGGACACTTGGTCCAGACCCACGATCCTGTCCACTGGACAAAAACACAAAGCGGGGTCTCACTTTCAGCACAGCGGGGATCAATTTAGTGGAGTTTGCCAGGCTTGATCTTGCATGGTTATGTCTGTGTGAATGTCATACTAAATGCCATGGCATCATAATTTCACACCTGCTTTCACATCTGCATATCAAGTCTCCGGACAGATGATATCAGATGGTGGACAATGGATTTGGAGCTTATTAGAGATGCAATCATATAGTTATTTTCTCACACAAATCAGTCACACACAGCCTTGTGCAGGTGCGTAACAGGTTTTCTAGCTTAATGTCGAACATGTCCCGACAGGCATAACGACAGGTGTGTCTGTCTATCATTAAGAACCATGATGATTTATTGTGTTCCTGTTTTGACATGCTTTGTATTGAGTGATGAGCTCATTGAAACAAGTAATGAGATTACCAATTTGACAATCAGCCAAATATAGTTGATATAACTTGTTTTGCTGTTTAAAGCTATTTAAATGTTAGTGTTGAGGCACATATGTTGCATCTCTAGAGCTCATTCAGGATCACATGGTTGTTTGCGGCGGCACAACTCTAATGTGATCTTGAATGTGGCTTTTGTGACTAATCGAGAGCATGCTGCTACCTTGACACTGTCTATGAAATCAAGGTCAATTACTTTATTATAAAACTACGTCACACAAGCACAGCACTGTCACTAAGAGCAAAAAACTTGGTGAAAGAGCAAAGAGAGAACGGGTGAGCCAACAGCACAGCCAATACGATGAAGAATTAACAACATGTAACAGCTTATGACACTACGGCACGAAATGAATTTAAAAAAAAAAAGATACAAAAAGGCAAACGGCAATCAAAAAGTGGGCAGACAGATAACAAAGGAGTAATGTCAGCAGAGGTGGGAGTGAGGAATGTGAGTGTGACACGCAGAGGAGGAGAGAAACCTACTGTCGGAGCCATTAGCCTGTAGTGTGGCATAGGAGTCAAAGAAGTAGACACGAGGAAGAGTTTGAATATCTGATGCAGTAAGGAAGGAAGGAAGGAAGGCGCAGGGAGGAAGGTGAGAGGGAAGGAAAGAAGTGAGCACCAAATTAGTGGAGAGGGAAGAGAAAAGAACAGAGGGGAAAAGAGAGCAAGCAAACACAGCAGGAGAGAACAAGAAGGAAGAGAGATGATCAGAAAGTGACAGATAGATAGAATAGTTGCAGGATAGAGGAAGAGAAGAGAGAGAAATACATTAAAGTTAGTAAAATTTGCAACAAAAGGCTTCAATGTTTAGATTTGACAAGCAAATAAAATACAGGGCATAAAAATATTTGCAGTTTTCTCACGCAGTTTTGCGTACTGTACATATAAAGGTCATGAATTAAGGGTTTACTGTTGAATAAATGAAAGTAAATCAGTCTCACCTTCCTTCCAAAGCTCTGAGACAAAATGATCAGACGACTGGTGCAGAAGAGATGCCACATTGTCGTTCAGAGGATCCATATTCTTCACCAGCCAATCATTTGCCTTATAGTCGACCTGCGAGACATTACGGAGGGCATGGCACATGTGTGACTTGGTTCCCTCGCATGGGAAAGATGGCAGACGTGGAAGATGTTCGTAAACAACGGGATACCTTGCCAGCATAATGGATGATGGAGAAGTCGGCTTCCCCGCGTGGCTGTTTTGATCGGAAGAATTTTGGATGGCTGCCTTGCTCAGCAGACAGCTTCTCTACAAATGAGCGGTCTGTTGCCCGGGGGAACCAGCACTCTTCATCCAGCAGGGCCAGAACACCAGGCGGGTGGGTCTAACAGATGGAGGGAAAAACAATATTTACTGTGAGTGAAATGTGGACTTTATAATTCAGGAGGAATAAATAATCAAAGCTGAGTGTGTGCTTGCATGTTTCTATTCATATTCTTTCATTCACTTTCATTCCTTCATCCATGGGCATGGCTGAATGTGTTGAACTGAACAGGTTTTATAAGCCACAGGTTTAAACGACAACCTGATCATTATGCTTTTTTCCTGCCAAACAATACACACTAAATATAGACTGTCAACGTCCATATTCTCAACATTGGTAATACAGGAAGTGCTGTATGCTGCTTTATAACCTGTAGAACTTAAATAGTGTTTTTGTGTGTATGTACTGGTTTCTCGATGAGGTCAATGCAGGGCTGTAAGTCCAAGCCGAAGTCGATGAAGTTCCACTCGATGCCCTCCCGCTGGTACTCCTCCTGCTCCAAGATGAACATGGTGTGGTTGAAGAGCTGCTGCAGCTTCTCATTGGTGTAGTTGATACACAGCTGCTCAAAAGAGTTAAGCTGCGGGCGGAGGAGGGATTCGGGAAAGCAAACAAAGACTCATTAACCGTTGATTCATGCAATGTAACACACGGAAGAACATATGCTCACACAAGAGATCATCACAAACATTTCAGTACAAAAGCTGTTAAATGTTAAAATATCCCCTGAACAAACCTGGAAGATTTCAAATCCAGCGATATCAAGGATGCCTATGAACGACGCGCCCTGTCTCTGTCTGCGGTCCAGAGCTCTGTTGATTCTGTGGACCAGCCATCTGAACAGACGCTCATATGTGGCCTTCGCCAAGGCCTCCACAGCAAAATCAGCCTGGAGAAAGAAGGATACACTGTTAGATACACACACAAATGTTTATCTGTGTGAGTGCAAATGTGTACAAGCTTAAAGTCTTACCTGCTCTTTCGTCTGGGCCTTCTGCACATACTCTCGACCCACTTTGATCCTGGGAGTGAGAATGGCCCGAGTGAACTCCAGCACATTAACGCCCAGCAGATGGCACAGTTTCTGAGCAGCTGTGTTATCGGGCATCGAGGCCTGGTCCTGGTTCTTCTCTTTCATGAAGGAAATGTTTCCAAACTGGAGCACAGCAGAGATGACCTTAAGCATGGCTGAGGAGAGGGAAGACAGGGACAGGAAAGATGATTTATAGCAAGGAGCAAGTACGCAAAAAGAAAAAAAAACTACTTGGTTTATCAGCCTCTCTCTTACACATTGACTCCTCTGGGGTGAAACCCATTATAACCATGGAGTCCATGGTTTGGGTGAAGTTCTCTGAATCACTCTGACCAGGAACAGGGATGGAGCCTCCACTGAGAAAGCGGTACTCATCAGCAGTTCCTAAGAGCAGGTCCGCTAGGGATGGGAATAAAAGGGGTGAAACAGAGGATATATTTAAATAGAAAAACATGAATTAGTACAGGACATGCGTGCAGTATATACAGTATATTACTGTTACAGTTGGTGGATATTTAGCTCACCTCTTGTCTCTTCTGAAGTTCCACACAACATCTGATAAAAGATGTGGAACGTCCTCTCATCTTTGGCCTGACGGGTGGCCCGGGACTTCTCAAGGAGGTCTGGATTTATATGGTCATGGACATATACAGCTGGAACTAGCTAATATTATGCATACATCCTGCTGTAGTGAGTAATATATACACTGCTGCCCATAAAGTAATTTTTTTGAAAACAAAATTATTCCAACTTTATGAGCAACAATGTATATTTCATAGTTATATATATTTAAACCTTTAAAGTGGCAAGTTTTTACAAATGACCTAATGAACCTTATTGCAAATAAGCAAAGGGTGGACAATTTACCCCTTGAAGAATGTAATCTACCAGCCTGTAAAACATTTATCAGTTTTTCAAAAACTTGAGGATGAGATGTAAAAGGATACAAGTCTCAATGTTGGCACCAACGATGTACCCTGCCACGTCAAAATTAATGCGAATGAATTTACCCTGAAGAAGAAGAAGGAGAAAGGTGGTTTTATGTTTCAGTATATTGCTATAGTAAATACTCATGATACCTTTAGGAGGTGATAAACATGATCTGTTCGCATAATGTGTCTAGTCAGCTCTTACAAATCTAGAGGAGTTGTCATTCTTGACAGTCTTTGCGTTGCCGAAGGCCTCCAGGATGGGGTTGGCCTGCAGCAGCTGTCTTTCCAGCTCGCCCTGAGGAGACACAGGAGGATGTCAGATGAGCTTCACAGAGAATACAAAGATAATAGCCTCAGTAAAGGACTTCCATAGGGCCTGTCTACTAAAATGCGCCATTTAATCCTGCTCTCTTTGGACTACTGATCTGTTATGTAAAAATAATGCATGACTCATCCCTGTAGAGCAGTGACACAAAATGGTGCATTTTAGGGCCCAGAATAGCATCCACAACATACACCATTCCCAGACCCAGGGACAAATGATTCTCAACGACACTAAGAGAAATGTGCCCTCATTAATTAAGCAATCAATAATAAGGGCATCAATCATGCCTCATGTTTAATTTATTCAAATTGAATCTCTTACATTATTAAAGGGCGATCCCTAGAAACCACCGATCGAGAGTCAGTTGAGAACCACTGTTGAATTAGAACAAGGGCAGAGGGAAGCTGCAACTTCAGATGCTAACACCATACACGCGCTACAGATTGGCTGATTCTAGCTAGCTGCAATGCATTACTGCGGTTGTCGCATTGCCAGTGCAGCAGCTGTTGATGCAGCATCAGCAGCCAGTGATGAGGAGTTACTGTAGCTACAGAAGGTGGTGATACTGTAAAAAAAAAAAAAAGAAAAGAAAAAGGAATGCTAGCCAGCCAACACTGAAGGCAGATACACACACACACACACACACACAGGCAGAGGTCAACATTTTTTATAGGGACAAAACACCCAGCAAACAATGTGTACACTGCCCACATTAACAAAACCACATATTTCAGTGTGTACACTTGCTCTCTCTGCTAACACACACGCACACACACGCACGCATGGCTGCAACACATGACACAGCCACACCCACATCGACAGGCGAATCTGCACTCATTCACCATACACATGTACTGTACAGTTTGCGCGATTAAAGCCACCTGTACAGCAGAAATGCCTCACAGTTCTACAGGTAAGTGAAAAACTGTGGCATATACAAGTAATTGGAAATGGGAAGCCAACCCTTAAGCCCACTGAGAAGAATAGAATAAAAGCTGGAGACCCAGAAACTCTAGATTTATTAAGAAAAAAGTCAAAAAGATCACTATGCACAGAGTCATCATATGATTTCTTGAAAAGACTGTACATGGAAAGTTTCTAGCCCACAGTGAATAAACCCCAAGTTGTCTGAATACTGTCATACTCACATATTGCATACTCTGACGAATTTGTGGGGGGAGGAATGAGGTTTTAGGGGGGAAGAGAACGGGTGGATGAGTGAACATATGGATGGGATAAACAAAACAAAAAAAGACAAATAAGACAACAATAACAACAACAAACAAACAAAGGAATACAAACAAGCAAAATTAAATTTACTGTACAAGGCCTGGCTGTTAAGAGGAACCACATCAGTACTGACAGTTAAAAGGTTTAAGGTCACTCTGCTGGTTAGTCAGTATTGCTGTAGAGTTCATTAAGCAGGGAATAGGACGGGACAAAAGCAGAGGACAGGACAGCAGGACAGAGATAACTCACCCTGTTCACCAAGGTACTGCCTCTTGTTAAGGACCTAGAGCCATCCATCTGAGCATGCAGGAAAGAGAGGACAATGCAGAGAGAAGAGAATAAGGGGAAACAAGTGCAGGAAGGAAGGGAGGTAAGGAAAATGCTGAGAAAATGTAGAAAAAATAGGACTGATAAACGGAGAAACCCACTCCATGCTAAGGGAAGATTAAATCAACTGTATTAACTGCAGGAAACCCATCTTATTACCATAGAAACCAGTCAGTATGAATGGATAAATGAAGAGGGTAAAGATTTGGTTGAAGTTGAGTAAATTGTGATTGGGTTTTCAAAGAAACAGCAGAGCGGCAAAGTGTTTACCTCCTGTACGCCTCACTCGTTTTTTTTTTTCTCATTGTTGTCTTTATTCTTACATCCTCACGTACCTGTAAAGCTTCCTTGTTTCTACCCAGTGTGCCACTCTTATGGGAGGAGGCAACGTGAGCCAGATACTGGATGACTTTCTTTGTGTTCTCTGTTTTCCCAGCTCCAGACTCGCCTCTGGAAAACACGCAAACACCAGAGTGAGGAATCCAACAAAACAGTCCATGTTAAACACATATGGTCTCACTTATGAATGGTATATATGAGCGCTTTTAAGAGACAGAACACACAGGAACAAGTGGCCAAACACACATTCATCACACCAGTAAATATAGAGCCCATGCAGTGCATTCAAAGCCACAGGTCTAAACAGAAAGCAGGTGTGGAGGATACAGGCTGTGTCAGTTTTGTTGCTTTTGGAGAAGAATGAAGGAGAATGGAGTAAAAATAGCAGCTGTAAAAGATCTAACAGACGCAGACGTCTTGTCCCAAATACACTGATTCAACGATGAGCCTAAAGTAGGATCTTTGACAATGACAGGAAGAGTCTGGCAGGAAGACATGATGACATGGAGATGGATGGGTGGCCTTCAGGCAAGCAGGTAGATAGACAACATGCACATTGGTACGAAGAGACAGGAGGATGCATGGCGTGATGTCCTGAGTCTTCAAATTCATGTTTAAAAATGGCTCATCAGCGTAAACATCTATTTGTCTTGGACCAGCATATGTAAATTTGCATTAAAAAAAAATCCATACCCCACATGAACATCAGCAACAGCCGATGAACAATGCATGGAAGACGATTAATCATAAAAATCAATGAAATACAGAAAGTGCTAAAATGCAGAACTGTAGGTGTGTTATTAGCTGCAGACGGATGAATGACAGTAGAAGAGCAGTCCGCGCAGCCGAGTGCTTACTTAACATCAGGTACAACATGCACACACACGGGGTTAGAAAATGTCAATGTCAAACAGAAAATTACAAAGCATTCACACAGACACACTGGCGTCCTACAATAAGCTACTTACGTGCAGAGGATTGACTGATCTTCTCTGTCTGTGGAAGACAAAACAACGCAAGGACAAATGAGTGACGTGATTACTGAAATATTACTCAACTCTGAATAAAACTACTGGTGTTGAAAAATACATAATTAAGTCAAAGTATTCTTCTCAAAAACGACTACGACTAATTATTAAACAGATATTCAGTCAAAAGGAGAGATCTGTGTAGAAACTATATGCTTTTAATACAATTTCTTTAATAAATAATTAAAGGTGTGAATGGATCCAACTGAGGCATTCGTTCTAAACAAATATCCAGACAAAGCAGGAATTCTGTCCCTTAAAAGCATGGTGTAAATGTTTTTGAACCTGCGCAGGAAACATGTAATTAGTATACAATTCTCCCAATGTGCTGAAAACAAGTTAGGCCTGATGTGTCTGCCTTCAGTCCCTAAATGACTCCTAACTCCTGACTGTAGGTCAGCAGGATCACCTCTCCAAACCAGCTGCAGGTTTTTGTTCATCGTTCTTGCTAGATTCGCTCACGGCGTATGAAAAAATAGAACAGATGGGCGAAACTAGATCGCGAGCTGGCCACTCTCTCTGTCTGAACGGCCTGACTGGTTAATGTGGGTGACGAAAGGAAGGGGGCAGAGCTTTAGGGCGCTTGGACCTCTAGAAAAACGCAGATGAAAATGTTTGGATATTATTCAACTTGTAGATGAAATAGATTATATAGTATAATGCATACTGAAGAGGAACATTACGGGATTACATAACCTAAAAAGATTACTTAATTATGTTATTAACATGAGCTGATGTAATTTGTTACTTCTGCCCGTGCCACTGACAATAAAAGATATTAAACTTGTGCCAACAACAACAGACTGGCTAAAAATGAATTCCACAGTAAATAAATAAACACGATTTAAAAAATGATAGTGAGATACTTTGCCAAACTTGAATCACCACAGTAGCATCAGTATTAAAATTTGTTTTCTATGTTTGGCACAGTGTGAAACATGTAGTCGAACACATAATTGACAGAGCATTCAACGGCTACCAGCATCATAACTCTTTCTGAAAGTCTGCACATGTTGACATATGACTCTTTGAAACAACACACTGTAGCGTCTTGCATGGAGGTGAGGAAGTTGTCTATGCCAGTGATTGGTTCATGTTACACCGAGACTCCACCCAAACCTGTCAGGCATGAAGTGCCCTGGAAGCCTCCCTACGGACTCACACCTCAAGTTTTGATAATACAGATTAGATGTGCACGGATGGATTCACATGAGCCCCCCCGACTGTGCTCTTGACTCTTGGCAGTCAGTCATTAATTAGCAATGTAAAAAGATGAAGCCAGACCACAGGACACTAGTAGTCAATAGGTGGACATTGTTACTTGTATTTGGCTTATAGGTTTCCCACACGTTCAGTCTGGAAGAATTCATACTGGTCATACAGGTTCATTCACTGCGGTTACACACCTGCCCTGAGGGGGGGGTGTGGGGTGGCTAATACGTAGACACAGAGCTTCATCTGTCCTATCCTGTTATCTCATGAGGAAAGCCTGAGGCAGAGGCATTGCTCAATCAGCCCTTAACGGCTTTTAAATGCCTGCTGGGAAATCTCACTGTTTTGTCTCATGAACTCAACGAGACGGGAAGGGCTTAAAAAAATGTCTGTCATGCACTGTTGACAGGAGTATAATATGTGGTTACTATCATCACCACAACAGATCTAAAAAATCACTGAATCTACTTGTTAGAAGGAGTGCCACACCTGGAAATCTTTCTGAGGAAAAAGTACAGTCTTACCTGTTTGTTTTCACTTTTAAGGCTTTTGATAACAGCCAACCATATACCACACCTTCAAATAGTTTTCGTGGTGTGGCTTAGCGAGCGAGCAAAGATCAGAGACAAGATTCAGCACCACGTTCAGGGCCGGCCAAGCTGATAGCTGAGGTATGGGTTAGATATAGTGTTAAGAGTCAGGGATCAAGGGGTCACAGATAGTGCTGAGTACCTTGTAGCATGCTGCGATAGGCGGCCTCTGATATGGCGTAAATGTGAGGGGGCATCTCGTGGCGTTTCTTGCCTCGGTACATCTCCACAATGGACTCTGTGTAGATGGGCAAGTTCTTGTAAGGGTTGACCACGACACAGAAGAGCCCTGAATATGTCTGCAAGATCACATAGAACAGAGAGATTTACAGAGAGTAAGAAAACAGCATCATTTTGCTTTAGTTCTGTCTGTTTGTTTGTTTTTTTGGACTAGTTCAGTCACATGAGTTAAGTGGTTAGTGGATGAGCTAGATTGTCAATAGCTGTGGGTGGCTTGACTCTGCCTTTTTGATAAGTGCAGGAGTTGCATATTCTGATTAAACTCTTGTTTCAGCAGAAAGGAATAAACCAAAAGGGGGTTTCGAGAACTCAATGCAGCTCATGTCATTTACTTGATTCAATATAGGTCAGCACCATTCTCCCTGAATACTTAATGTGTTGCAGGTACACGGGACACCTTATCTGACCATTCAGATAGAGTTGTCAATTAAACTGATGGTCCATATGAAGGAGGAATACAATTCCTGCACACAGACGTGATCACAATAAAAAATATGCATGTAATCTTTGAGTAAGGAACAGTCTGACTCATGTAAACGCAGAGAGTGATTATATTTAACAGTGTCAATCCACACCCAGACGTTAGTGTTGTTATAGTGCATCCCAACTGTGCTAAAAGTCACGAATGTATAGCATGTATGTCATTTTGTAATACGCCTCTCGAAGCTATTCAAACAATCTAACCCTGCTCCTCTCTGTCCATCTCCTCTCAGCCTCGTCCTCCATCATTTATCCCATCAACTCAGCTACATTTAATTGCCTCTATATTATTCTAATTTAATTGCACGCACACTATGAGGGTATGTCAGTTATCATTGGCTCACATCACTGGGACTTCTACTCGTATCTATCCTATCTTACTCATATCTTGTCTGCAGAAGAAACTGGAGATGCCGCCCACTGGCACCACACACACGAACAACTTTGTAAACTGACTCCTCGCCGCTCTTACCACCCTGTATCAGTTACACAGGAGATGCCAGAGGAGCTAACCGCTAACACATGCATGTACACAGCATGACAAACCGAGTCTGTGCACAAACTCTTGTTCACAAACGCATGTGAACATGTGCACTGGCGTGGGAACCGTGTACCACAGACTCTTTATGAGTTTCCTTCTTGTGCATTCATTGTTTTAGCGCACTCACATAAATCAAGCCAGAGTAGTATCTCTCTCTCAGGTTGTGCAGCACTGACGCTTCGTTGAGGCAGGTGAGGTCGGCCATGTCCTCCACTTTACTGAAGCGTGGGGGGTTCATCCGCTGCACCTCCTCCCTGGACAGGGTGACCCGTCGTTGGCTGTCTGTCAGCTCAACCTCCACCTCATCGCCGCGCTCTTCCCGAATACTGGCCGACTGCAAGCAGAAGGAGAGAGATGTTTAACAAAGACATGAAGCACGAGAAACTTACAACACCACGGTGAAGACCACATTTATCATCGTCAACGCCAAGATTTCACTCAAAAAAGCAACATATTTCCAGAAAACAATGTCTGAAAAATGTCAATGTGAATTCCAATTCCAATAAGTCATTAATTCTAAGAAAAGTAACTTTGACTACAAATAAAACCAAAAGAATAGAAGCTAACAGATACCTAGAAGGGAAAACTTTGGAAAAATGTTCCAAATTAAACTAAGTGTATTGTAGATTTGGGTTATAACACACAAAAATCCTTTAACTTTACAGTAAACCAACTGGCTTGCATTCAAACTGAAGCAAAGATTGAAACTATATTTGTGAAAATGTTTGTCAGAATCTGTTCCAGTGAACTTTAATAGTATGAGTACTGATTGTATCTGACAGCAGACAAGAATAGATGGTGACAGAAAATGGATGAGAGGAGCTCTCTTCTCTCTTGTCATGCTGTTGGTCTTGTGCTTGTAGGACAGGAAGTAGTGAACTCTGGGGTTTGACCAGGTCACAAAACTCTGCTCCGCTTTATTCTCTCTGCTACTTGACATGCACGACGCACAAAATATGCGCATGTCTGTGTTTGCCTGTGTGTGGGTGTATATTAGTCACAGATTGAAGTACATGCTCAGAATATGAAACTGGATGTAAGCGTGCACGTTATACTGTATGTGTGTGTGTGTGTGTGTGTGTGTGTGTGTGTGTGTGTTTGTCCAGCAGTGCCATTCTCAGATCATGAGTGTAAAATGAAGTCAGTGTCTCTACAACGGCCTCTTTAACATTAGGATTCTGAAGGAGAGTATTGTTCTATTCATAGAGCTCTCTATGAAACCAGTCCAGCAGAGAGAGAGGGGGACTCACAGAAAGGACATTGAATTCATATGTCACGTCGCACTACAATATGCGCCAATGAAAACTTGTAATGTCCGATTATGCAAGTCCCAAAGAAAAGTGAGACAAATCAATATTATGACAAGAACCTCATGATAGTCATTAGGCTTAAATGTGTTACAATGCATCACAAGGCACATTAAAGACGCTAATAGGATGAAGGAATGTGTGGAAAATAGAGCACTGTCATGATAAAATACATACATACAAAGATGCACATTCCTTATGTTGCCTCACCTGTTTGACACACCTTCAGTCGAAGGCACACACATTTGGAGCTAATTATTTACCAGAGGATTAATACTTGTGGAATTAAATGGAATTAGTTGCTGGTGCTTGTTGGACGGTAAACCACAAAGTCATCTATTTCCCGCTTACCTCGAAGCCATGCTTCTCTGACGGCACCCACACCAGCCTCTTAGCTGCCCAGTCGGCTTGGCTGGCGGCAGTGAACACAGCGTTGGAGGTAGGAGACCCCGGCCCCGCCCCTGATGATAGGAAGCGGGTGACATCGTTGGCACCGCCCCCCGTTGGCCTGGACATGGTTCTATTTACTGGCACTGAGTGAGGAAAAAACAGGAGACACAAAACAAAAGGGGACAATGAAAAAGTGAGCCTATGTTGAGATTTTTTTTTTTTTTCATTTTTTTGCCTTGTGTCTTGTGGGAGGCTTAAAACTGGAGCGCCGTGGATGATGTAAAGGACTGACGGACAGTAACATTGATGTGACTCTGTGTGAAGACACACAAACACACACACACGTAAAGGAGGAAGAGCAGTAGTAGCACGCAAGTAGCTTGCAGGCCATATCCAGCTGAGACTGGGTCAGGGATGGCCTAAATGAAAGACACGCAAACCAAGGAGAAGAAGGGAGGAAGAAAGACAGAGAGATGGGTGGGTGGGGGGAAAAGCGAGATACATCAATCGACTGAGTAAACTGACATGACAGTGTGAGGGGGAGGGATGGCGAGGAAGATGGAAAAAGGGTGGGACAGCAGTGACGGGATATGATCGAAGTGAACTAAATCTATAGTTAACTGAAGGAAAATGAGGCATCCATCTACTGCAGGCCACGGGACTCAGCAGAGATGGAGAGCTAGTGGAGCCAAAATGCTGGCTCGCCTTAGGACCCAGTATCCTTCATGAGAGATGAGATGACAGTGACTAGAAGTGGTTACTCCTCTGAAACATGAAGGCAGTCTCCAGTCAGAGTGACTGTTGAACAACAACAGGATGTTTCTCTATTTGCTCTGACAACCCAGAAATCACATGCAGCAGTGAGAAAAGTTTTCTTGGAGGACTCGTGACTCTAAAACTTTCCACTGAGGTTAGCAGGAATGACCTTGTGTCAGAGGGGCTAGTCGCTGCTCTGTCCTGGATGGGCTGTTGACAGATCAATCAATAATCTCTGTAATTTTTCACACAAAAATGGGAAAAATTCACCGCTTCTCAAGCATGAATATTTTATCATATTTTGTCTTATATGTCTTGGATGGGTCACTATTTGTTGACTTTGACCAAACAATGAATCAAGAAATTAATTAGTAGTTGAAACAATAATGAGAATGTTATATAGCCATACATGTAAGGTCATTGACATGCATGCAGCTTACAATTTAATCAATAGACTCATTTTATAGTAACTAGAGAGAAGCCAGTTGCTCTTGGACATTGGAAACGTAGTTCTTCGATGGAACGACTTCACGACCTAAATTTCACGTGCTAAGATAGGCTTAAACCTCAGGAATGACACCCTACCACTAGCAACCACCAGCTAGATGTCTGAATGATGCTTAACAGTTGTTGACACATTACAGTAAAGATTACAGTAAAGTTCAGTCAACCCTTGACTGAATGAATGACTGCGAATGGTGAGCCACCTGGTGACAAGTTTGCATCTAATTAATGTGTAACAGATGATCATGATGACCGGAATGAGGCTTCCAATACCTCTTACGCAATCACAGGGGATGAAACACGCATGAGTTGGAGCTAATGTCAACTTTGATCAGACAGGTAGGCTATTGTGCCGGCCTGCTTGGTGTGTGTCTGAACAATTAGGCGTCTCCATGCCTCAACAGGTATGTCATCAGGCTTGATTCCTGCTATGCATCTTAGTGTCTTAGTTTTTGCTGCTCTGTCTGTTCATGACAAGGCCCAGTCCCCAACCCAGCCTCTTAACCATACCTGTTACTCCAATATGACACTGGGTGTGGAGTAAACATGTTGACAAAAGAGCACCACCCAACCACTCAGTATGGAAATATGCGATTCATCTGTGACACGGAACAGCTCTTTAGTTATCGTACATCTGTTGAGGATTTTCAGCTAATTAATTAGACACTTCAGGGAGTATTTACCTCGTCAGGATAGGATATGTTGGATGCGTGAATAAGCTACAGTTTCCATGTGTATGGTCATGAGGAAACATGTCACCTGTGCTTCATTGTGGCTGACTGATCTGGTCTGAATAGTGTTTGGACAACAGTTGTGGTCATAATCATTGTTACAACATGATTGTAAGAGATTTTTCTAGTAGAGGAATAATGACACTAACAAAATCATAGAAAAACAACTATGTCTCAGGCTTCATTAAGTAATATAAATGCAGAATAATGCCCATCTCATCCTTAAAATATGAAACTGAACAGAAATATATTGAGAGATTAGAGTTACACTTCAAATATGTGGAAGGCTACATCATCTATTATAGTAAAAAGATCATAGTCATCATGAATCATTTGTTCTCTGTCCTATGAGTGTCCTAACTCACCGGTGATCAAAGAGGAAGACTTTATAGACACTATAGCTGCAGTGTAAGATGCTGCTGGGTCCCATCAATGCTAATGATCCCCACTGTCTTTACACACACACACACACACACATAGACAGAGACCTCACAGGTTGTCGCAGTACTGACCAGCAAACTCGTCCTGCAGCAGCTGGACTTGCCAAAACCTGACTGCTCTCCTCCATAGCAACACCCTGAACACTAAAGCAGCAGCCCCACAGACAATACCTTCAGACTTTCAACTGAGGTCATTCACTGCGGGGGGTCTATCTTATGTGTGGCGTGTAATTAATGTGCGGGGTGTCTGTGCGTGATTGTGCGGGTGTGTGTGGAAACGCCTTTTTTTTTTTTTTAACCCTCTCTCTTCTTCAGCTATTTAATGCGAATTGCATCGGTGATAGTGATAGTGTGGCATCTGCGCACTTTAAAGCTTAGCAGACAGTGAGGAGAGGTGACATTATTAAACCACTGGCCATCATGATCATTACAGTGCTGCTGCGGCTGCAGAACAGTACAGCTGCGGTGTGTGACCCCTATAAATTACCTGCATTTTAGGATTAAAGCTCCAGTGCAAGAAGAAGAAGAAGAAGAAAAGAGGCAACCACACCTTGAACACAAGACATGAACAATCACATGGGCCCCAGCCTTTAATTGACTCTGGACCGCATGTATGTGGCAGCCCTGTAAAACAAAGCCACCGTCACTGAGAGTTATTATTATTAGATCCTCACAAAGATCATGGTCGGGCCTTATCTTATAATTATATGGGTCGAAGTCCTTTATAATATGGCTTCAGAGAGGCACGGTTTCCCTTGCCAGACTTCAGGTCATCTCGATGTAAGCCTCTCTTCGAAGGCGTACATAAAAATCAAACCTCCAGCCCCACCAACGTTTCATTTTTAGGCGTTAAACCACCGCATTTAGACGAACCGAGCCGGGGTTAGCCAAGCTCCACCGAAATATGATACGTTCGGGATATTACACTGGCTATTTACGAGTTGGATTAGAGTAAAGGTAATTAAATCACTCACCTTCAGGTTCCGCTCTGAGTCGTGGATAAGGCTGTGTTGCGAGGAGAACCGGGGTGAGGCTGTTTCTCGGGTATTTTCCTGCCTGATAGGTGTGTAGCCTACCGCATATGCGGCTTTTATCATTGCACCGCTCACTCGCTGGAGCCGCACTCACACACTTCTCAGTGAGAATAAAATAGACAGAGAGCAGTGAGGGCAAGGCGCACGGCTTCAGCCCAAAAGAGTGGGCTTCCTGTTAGGGGACCAACCCGATTCGAGAAGACGGTTTTTAGTCAAACCTCAAAGAGAAAAAACTCCAATGAAAATCTACAACCGAGCAGTAGACCCGCCTCATGAATACGACGGGAACTTTCCGCCCCAAAGCTGGCATGAAACGGGTGCGGCGGCGAATGGCGTCAACGGTAGGACAAGGAGCTCCGCCATTAGCCAATGCTAACGTTCGAGGGGCGGGGCTAACTGTAACGGACGTGTCGGGCGGCCAATCGGAGTGCTGCAGCAGGTGCCTGTGCGACAGTCTCGCGCTAAAGTAGGGAGATTTGCGCGCCCTTTGTTTACCACTCAGAGGCGGCGAGTGTCCGCAGACACAGATCTGAGATCGGATTTGTTTGATTTCACATCCATACGCAAAGCGACGGTTTGCCCGGACTGATCTGACTCCAGGCGCGTGATTCAGATCATCCCAGAAAATCCCACTGAACCGGTCTGCCCGAGGTACCAGGGTTCTGGGTTTATCGGTAAATATTTACACCAATGTAAAAAAAAATATCATAAGGGTCATAGCTAAATCTAAACGCTAATGTTGCAGCCTATATAATGTGGCATATAGATGTTTTTACTATAGAGAACTGTATATGCAAACTCCATCCGCTGATGAGATCCGGTTGAAAGTTATGCAAAAAAAATAGTAAGTGAACTTTAACATGTATTTTTACATTTAGCATGAGTTTCTAAGGTGTGTAACTGTGGTTATAATTATATTTTGTTCAATTCAATGTAATAGATTTTTGTACATTTAAGTGTGTCACAAGTAGAAGAATTATGACACTGACAAAACGAAGCCTAAAATAGAAAAATAGATATATAGAAATAGATATTTTCAAGGAATAGCTAGGAATAGCTCAATGAATTATGTGTAATTTGGCTTAATGCAGCTCATAGATATGCAGAGAAATAAACTGTAAGTGGACCGTAACGTATGTTTCTATTTAGTATTATATCATGTGTATTAATGCAGCTGATATAATATCTCATGTGTATATTGCTATAGATTAGCATATAAGCTATATGTTATTATAAGATCCGTTATTTTCACAAGGAGTGATTTATTCTTCTGATTCATCAGCAGTGATAGAACTTTGCAAAAGCTTATTGGCTTAATTTTAACAACACAACCAAAACTCAGTTATTTTACTTTACTCTTTTTGGGGAAGCTGGATTTGGTTGTAGATCAATGAAGACGTTTCACCTCTGATTGAAGAAACTGCCTGGATGAGAGGTGAATGTCCAGGTCATCTTTCTTTGAGTAGATGAACTCCTTGTGTATCAATGGCCAATTGACCCAGGTTTCACTCCTCTCAAAGAGAGATGACCTGGATGACTGAAAATCTTCACAGACTTCACTTTGCTCTGTCAAATTTGTAAAATTCAGTCATTGCAGTGTAATTATATTTACGATGGTTTAGACATTTTAAACTCATTCCTGTAAAAAAAATATTGTAAATGCAACAAAGATGATGTGTAATGTCAGTAGGTGTGCAATGTGAGCTACTGGAGAACAAATAAAGAAGCAAACAATAATTGCAAATCAATCCCTGTGTTTTATTTGCTCTACAACACAGTTCAGTTTCATTTGGAAGTGCTCTGTGCCTGAGGCAGCTCTGAAATTACAGTTCAATGTTGGAGCAGAGAGGTTTCCCTTTCTCTTTAGAAGAGTAACCAAGGAAAGGTAGGTATAGCCTTTATTGGTCTCATGTCACTAGTTCATTAAAAATGTATGTAGTATTACAGTATACAGTATATATGTATTTTACACTATGTATATTATAAATACCTATGATTTAAAAATGTAGTGTTGTGAATCCTAAGCGACCAGTGAAATGACCAAATCTATCTGTCTATTTCTTTCTGGAGTGTTTAGAAAGTGCTATCGTTAAAGTGACGTTGCTGAAAGGTCAAGTTACATTTCATGGAAGTGGAGGCAGGGTGAGTGACATGACCCACCGTGCAGCCTATAAATAGAATATGGTGGCCATGAAGGAGAAGTGTAAGGGGGGATACAAACATTGAATAGCATTAATACTAATTGTAACAGAAATATGTTATCAATACCTCAACCTCCCTGAGGTAACCATGAATAAATCTTTCAACAGCTGGAGTGAAACACTGCGACTGATGCACTTTGAGCTAACCTGTGCTGATCCAGCAACACTACTGTGCTGTTGTAGAGCTACTTTAGTGATATTAGTCTTCGTGTATTACTTTTGTGCAAAGTACAAAGAACAAGTTTCCAGGTTGTGCGTTGGTCAGGCTGATTATTGGTCAACATTAAATATCATGTTGCACTCCTGACACTGACTTACATTTTCCTTTACCTTCTGTAATCAAACCCTTAAATACTCAGGTGGCATAATTTACTGCAACTTATTACAGGATCTAAAATAAACAAGAACATTCCAGGTGCTTTTCAATATAACTACAAAGTGCAACTATTAAATATTCTACAATACAATACAGCTATAAGCTTCTTAAGTGCATGTTTATATTGAGACTACTCAGTTACTGAGCAGATTCACAGTAATTCATTTGCATAGACATTTTTGTCTACCTAGAACAGCGTACTGTGAACGTTGAAGTGATTGAAAAAACACTCTTGTATAAGTATCATCATGAAAATACGCATAATAAAAGCACATTCTAAACATGAAATTAACTGCTGCAGATGAAGGGCCAGTTGCAAAAATCTCTGGTTTGTTATGAAGGCACCACTCACTACACTGTTCTCACAATTTGTGACAGAAACCAACTGTAACACATTAGAATTAGAGTATGGTCACATGATTTTATGGGAACAAAAATACAGAATTATCCATGAACGTGGTGTAGTTCCAGTTCAATCCTCATCCACTTTTAGACAGCTGTTTTATTCTTATAGACACAGAGTAAGTGAGAGCAACCCATTTCGCCTTGGATTCAGTCCGAACTGTCAATGGTCTTCCAAGTGCCAAGACACTTAAAACATTACAGTCACTAAGTGCTAGAATCCAAAAGTAATAAAGCAAAACAATACAGTGTGGTTGATTTTAGCAACACAGAGACGATACTGTAGATAGTAGTGCAAGAAAAAAATGTATGGTAGTTAACTTATCTGACTTTATCATCTGTCATCATTTCTAACAAACCCATGCTTCCTCTGACCACATCCCAATGACTTCGATACAAAATGTTAGATCAAATAAGCAAAATACAATCAGTGCACCTTTTTTCATGACACACAAAAAAGCCAAAAAACAAACAACATACAGCATGTAACATGGAAAGGAACTGCTCAAAACCGCTGCTAGTTTTCAGCTGTTTCTCTATGTTACTGTTGCTCTGCTTTGGCTCCATGAGTATAGCCTGGCATAATACTCAACTCAACAGCCCCAAGCTCAAAGTATCACAAAATGGGCACTATCCATACTTACCATAAGAAAATAGAGCATGTAAATAATCAATCAGTAAAGTGGAAAACATTCCTGAGTTGTACCACAGTAGGTACACTACCGTTCATTTCATAGAGAAGCCACTTCATATTGAGGTCACAATTATTAAACTGGAGGCTGCAGTTCCAAGCTAGAGCCACCATGGGGTGATGTTGTGTATTCTGCCAGGCATTAAAGACCGATGAGCATGTTGTGGTAGTGATGGGCCAAATGTGAGACTTAGCAGACAAGTTTTTAATGATTGCCAGGACCAATCAGACAACTTGGTCAGTGTTGTAAGCCATCTCCCCTATAGACTGACCCCAAGCTGTTCCTCTATCTGTCCATATGCTTTCTGCTTTTCTGTGTTAATCTGTAAAGTAGAACTTCTCTAAATAACTTACTCTTATTCTGGACTTCCTATCCTTTATCCTGACACTGGCAGTTCCCTGGTCCTATCTACTCTCAATCCTGTCTCTCTTGGTCCTCTAAAATCCTCTAAAACTTCATTATTCTGTCTCTTTTTCCTTAAGGCCTCCTATATTGCAGGGTCAGTTATAGTGGAGATGTTCTGCCAGGGACTGCTTTCGGGTCGGCGGGGAGGGACACTCAGGGTCTTTGTCAGGCTCATCATCTGGGGAGACGAGTTGCAGAGCCACTTCGTTCTCATAGCAGAATGACGAGCATGAGCTTTGAATGTACTTCTGCTCAGCCAGCTCTTTAGCACTGCATGAAGGTGTGTTTGGGATCTCATACGTCCGATGGAAGAACGAGTAGTCCACCTGAAAAAGGGGGCAAGAATCTTTCAGTGCACATTTTATTTGATGGGTCGAAGAGACCTTATGTTGTCTTGCTACATAGCTTGCTGTTGACATTTCATTAACACAACAGACAATGGTGCCTCCAGACTAGAATGTGCTCACAATAACAATGTTACATTCTTATGTTTAGCAGGTTAGTGGTAAATAATGGTAAGTAAAAACACGTTTCCCAACCACAGTGAAGGAATGGATACCACTTCAGACCAAAACTTCATGTATACATCTCCATCTTTCCTTTCTGACCTGGTAGCCGTCTTTCTTCTCGAAGAGCACTGGTTCAAATCGATGTCCCCAGAGGATTTCAGAAGCCAGGTAGGAGCTACGGCACTGTGTGGTCATGGCTGTAGCCTCCACCATGCCCTCGAGTATGACCACTACCTCCAAGTCAGAATCATTCTCCAGAGTCTTTCGGTCGATCTCGAAGAAGGGTGACTCATCGTTGATCTCGTGGACAATTGTAACTGGCGAGACCAAGAAGATGCGGTCAGTGCCAGTGTCAAAACCCACGTTGATGTCTGCATTGTCCAGTGGGAGGAACTCTCCCTCTTCTGTCACCCTTGGCTGAAGTTGGGAATAGAGAGTAAAATAAAGTCATTACAAAATTGATCTTCCCCTGAGGATATATTATATATTATACTAGAAAGGATTTACAATATTAAACAAACAGGCTGGTCATAAAATGCAACAGCATAGTATAGAAAAGAGGGGATTCATCTGTCGTTTTAAATACACCTGACACAATTTCCTAAGGTCATCTGGGAAAAACACTGGAAATTAAATTTCTTACCCTGACCCAATAGCTTAGTATTTAGTTATTATATTCAGTTGAATTTGACGATGGAAGTCTTTAGTCATACCACTCAAGCATAGGCTTATCACTCACCCAACCCTTACAATGGAAAATATCCAGTACCAATATTTAGAACTGTGTTTCTTTGATCCTCGCAAACTTAATCCCATCTGCCCTGTCTGAACTTTGATATGGTCATGCTATTAAAAGAGATCAAACTGCTGTAGCCTCAATATTCCACAGATTGTGACCGTCCCAATGTATACTCATACGGAGCCAATGACAAAACATTCCCCCCAAAAATGAACACATTTAAAAATACCCACATAAAAGCATAAGGTAAACATAGGCATAATAGCATATAGTACAATACTGTATACCCACATACAGTACACACAAGGGAAAATGAGATGGCGAAGGACAATGGCGAAGAATTGTGGACAAGTTAATCCATGGCAAATCTTCCTAACCACTGAGGGAAAATAAAACAAGCTCTCATTAACAATGGTCCACAGAATACAAGCCAGATGGTCTTAGTGCTCTCTGTCTACTGCAACTGTTTTTACTACTATCTTTTACAGCAGTAAACTCTATTTTTTGGTATATTTTTTTTTCTTTTCCCTGTCAATTTTTCCGTTTCCAATTGACCTCTTTGACCATTTTCTCCAAACAGGAAAGGCTTGTCTCTTTATTATTGCCATACTTTCTGACCTTTTTCTTTTTTTGATTACGGTTATTATCCATCTCCCTCCACTCACCTTCAGTAGTTGTGCTCGAACATGTGCCTCTACCAGGTGGCTCTTGCGTAGGTTTCCAACCCTCCACATCATGCAGAGTTTCCCATCCCTCAGCGCCACCACAGCTGTGTCAGAGAACACCAATGTCTCGTTGCGCTTCTTGGGCTTGGCAATCTTTGCCATGACTGCCCCGATGATGAAGGCGTCAATAATGCAGCCCACAATGCACTGCAAAACGACCGCCATCACCGCCAGGGGACATTCTTCGGTCACGCTTCTGAATCCGTAACCGATAGATGTCTGCGTCTCCAAGGAGAATAAAAAGGCTGCCATGAAGCTGTTCACCTGGAGGAAGCACGGCTCCTCAACAATTGCCTCTCTATCAGACTCTCCTCCAGACCCAGCCTCTCCTGATCCCAGGGAGGAACCTGAGCTGGGGGTAAGCTGAATGGAAAGGTCCCCATGCATGGAGGCAATGAGCCAGAAGGCAAATCCAAAGAACAGCCAGGAGAGAAGGAAGGAGAGGGTGAAGATGACTAACATCCAACGCCAGCGGATGTCCACACAGGTGGTGAAGAGGTCACTGAGGTAGCGCTGGCCCCTCTCGCTCATGTTGACAAAGGTGACGTTGCAGCGTCCGTCCTTGCCCACAAAGCGTTGTCGGGGCCGGCGGCTTGAACGCCTGGTGCGCCGGCGTCTGGTAGTGGAGGGGGAAGAGAGTGAATCCTGGTCCGAGGATGACCGGCCTTTACCTCTTCCTCCTACACTACTGCCTCTTCCACTCCTTAGCCCTGAGCACATTCCTCCTGCTCTCACCCCGCCTTCTCCTGCATCTCCTCCAACTGACTCTCCAATGGCACTCTGCCTCCGTGCATTGTTGGTGTTGCTTTGGAGAGGTAGAGTTCTGCCGTTCAGGGCATGGGTCGGGGAGGGGCTGGTTGGGGTCCCTGAACCTGTTGGACTCCCCCCTGCCCTAGCTGTATCTGCAGCACTCTGTGCCAGCCTCATGACCTCCTCCTCCTCCACAGGCCCATCAACCACAGCACTGAAACGGCGTTTCACACGTGCCGCCCCCATCGTTCATTAAGTCTCCTCACGCTTATGGAGAAGTTCAGTTACTCAGTATTCCTCAGTATGCCTTGATTTGATTGTTGATAAGTCAAAAGTCTGTGGAGCTTCACAACACAGTCTGTCTTTAAATCCTTCTTATTGAAGAGATAATTGCAAGTCTATAGTGGCCAACAAGAAGATAATGCCCTCCAAGGCCATTGGACATCACACACTTGTTTACTTTTCCCAACTTGTGATAGATCCCTCAGCAACAAAGTGGGCTTTCTCGAATTAGGTCCACGGATGCATTCATTAGCATCTAATGTCCTCAAATATAATACTCACTGAAGTAAGTAACGTGAGGCGAGCTTAGAAGGAAGATATCAGCAGTAGTCTGAGGGTGTTACCTCCCATTTGCAAGAATTAATTTGACAAGGAGTTGTAGGGCTGGAGTGACCTCAACAGACATCAAGCATGCAGGATTGGTTCTGTTCAGTCCAAAACAGTAAAGGGGAAGCCACAAGCAGGTATCACTTGATAAAAGCTACAAAAGGATAATGCAATGGAGCAGGAAACATCAGTCAGGGATATACATTTCCTTACAGGATACCTTGCATAATACTGTGACAAGGTGCATACAAGACAGACAAATCAAATTAACTTCAAATGGGACGATATGATAAAATCATTTTTAACATGCTGTCAAGAAAAGCAAAAAAACATGCCAATTCTTACGATCAAAGTTCTTTTGCAGTTTCACAACTTCTTGGTAATGGCATGAGAAAACAAAAAATACAGTAATTTCAGTAAATCATCATTCACAATTCAGTGCCAATACATCCTAGATAAAACATTGAATACAGTACAGACAACTGAATAAGCAGGTTTATACACTGTATCAGTTTCAGCAGATTTAAACTAGTCTTCCTTAACAAATAAAGGAAACGTCACTTTTACCTAACAAGAGGGTCCCAACTGAAAGAACCATGTTTTGTTTGCCATTTCCTTTTCAGTCATGTCACTGCTTTAACAATTTCACATTGTCTTTCAAAGGGTCGACATATTGGTTTGATCGCCATTGTTACTTTTGTGAAGACTTGCTTTGTGCACTGACAGACTAAATGATTGCCTGGATAATATGGACCTGAACGACACGGCTGTTAGCAATCAACTGCAACAGTTAGTCTCTCAGAGCAGACATACCTCATTAGAGCTCAGCATTACAGCTGAGAAATGCCTGACAAAAGATAAGAAGAAGAAGGGAAGAAAACAACAGAGAGAGAGAGAGATTACTTTGATCTATCTCCAACATTACTCATGTTCTCAGCTTTAAGTGGAAGACTTATATGGAGGGAAAAGGTAAGCACACAGGTCACCTGGGGAGGTTTTCAACATTTGTTCTGGAGGCCTGGTGCCAAAGTTGATAGATCAGCTGGCCTGGATTGTAGCCTCTAACTCAGCATCTGTTTGAACCAGTTCACAAAAGGCTAACTGAACATCAAAGAGAGGATCCACAAACAAAACATATGCAGATGCAGTGTGGAAATAAGCAAAATAATGTTGAAGTACAGCAAAAAAATCATGAATTTGTATACATTATTTCTTAATATATAGAAAAACTGAAAACAAATAAAGCAACAGAGAAATATGCAAAAATATCAGGTATACATGTAGTGTTAGTATTTACCTTGCCCAACCATTTCCAGAGAACTCTACTGCTAAATCCTGAGTATACAAGAGTATGGTTATCCAGTCTCTTTGGATCGGCAGACACAATCAAACCCCTACACTGTGGCAAGCGCAAGAACAACACACAAGAACAACAATAGACAGCAGCTATTGCTAAAACTGTACAAATATAGAAGAGCCCATTTCATTCGACCAGTAACAGCAGGGTTGACAAAAGTCTACAACAAATGGAAATGGGGAAAAAGATCCCTCCTAAAGTGTGAGGTCACATAAGGGTTCATCTTTGCTTGTGAGTTGACCTCTCTTTGTGACACATGCTCAGTTAAAGCTCTGAGCTTTGGGGGAAGGAGAAGACAACAAAAGAGTCTGCTGCTTTTCAGTTCTCTTTACTGAGATGTCGGTTGTCTGTTTTGAATCCCTTAGGACGTTCTTGTTTAACACACTGCCAGTCTTGAAAAGAAATGAACAAACAGAAAAAGAATTAATTGAAACGGTTGCACATATTAACATATATGCATGCTGTATATTATACATATCTAAATGGATGGTGATCAGTAACCTACCAAGTGTATCTCTTAGGTTTCTCTCATGCAGACCTTGGATTGTTACTGGATTATCTTACTGGTCCATTATGGTGGAGGTTTTCGTGTAGACAGTCTTAACTCAAAGGAGCAAACTCAGGACAACAGGGAAAATGTGTCCTAGATGTACTTGGGGAACGATGGAGCCTGTGAAGGGAGACAGAGAGAAAGAAAGAAAAATGTTGTTTTTCATTTGTATTTTCTAAAAATCAGACTTTAAAATCAGTATCTGAATTTACACCGTGCAGCTGGTATTCATCACAAAATACTTTTACAGGGATAACAGGTAAGTTGTCCAATTATGAAGAAACCTCTTATAACTTCAAAGCTCTGAACTACAGGGCCCTTATTTTGGCTCAGGAAACCAAGTGGCACAGGATGGGTAATCTTAGACAAATAAGCAATAGTGGATTAAAGCCAATAGACTGGAAGTATTGAAGGGGATTTTCTTGGGCAAAGGATGACTCTGGGATTGTAGCTCAGATGAAGGGCTGGAATGAAGGGTTGGTTGGGGGTGAAGAGGTTGTACGTCTATGCTGTGGATTACAGCTGCGCTTGTGACTCCGGTAATCTCACCGATGGTTTTGCTAATCCTTTGAGGACTTACATAAGAACCACTACTGTTATAGAAAGTGGTTAGAGTATTTATAAACACACAGGTATCATATGTTATCACAAACAGGATTTAGGATAATATAGGAAAAAGTAGTACAAATTGGGTCTGATCAATACTTTCACTAGAATCTAAGACATAACCACATCACACGTTGAAAAATAAACAATGCAGCGCATCCTTTGGCCTGTGTACTGTGTGCTGATAATTGTCTCCTGATGTGTAAGACTATCATGTATAAATGGCATTACACGCAACTGGCTCAAAGAACAACATTTAAAAGGGCTCAACCAAAACTCATGAATATCATGCTACTGATTATTTTATTACACTGCAAAATGTTGGTGAAACATTATCAAAGTAATAGTAAAAGAGTAAATGATGGACCGACATCGAACTCAGACTGAACTTTGAACCTTGTGTGGTCTTAATTTCTACAAAATGATAAAGACAGATTCTTCCAAGCTTGTGTTGCTCAGTTCACTTCATGTTCAGATAATCAACAAATGTGTACTGACCTTGAAGCCTCTACTGTAGTCCCTGCCAACACTACCAAATGAACACGCTCTCAGGTTTGCTATCTCTGTGATGGGGTTGAAGTGTCGTCGGACTACTGACGACAGTAGCTCAAGGAGGTGATGAGGGAAGTGTGTGGTGTGTGTGTGCGTATAGGCAGTGTGAGGCTGCACGTGTCTTTGTGTTGCCTAACCTTATCATTGCGAGGTGGCAAATGTCTCAAATAACTTGTATGAGAACATTCATGTAAGAGTGTCTGTGAAAGTTGTCCATGTGAAATTGTTGTTTCACACTGTCAGGACGCACAGAGCAGCATTTGATCTGCAGTCCTGCCATAAATGATAAGGCATTTAATGCCTTAAGTTTTGACCAAACAGATCTTCAGCAGCAGCACCAGACTCTGATTATAGTCCAGCAAGCTAGATACAATGACCTTGAGGTTTTGTTTTTTTTTTTAAATGTGTGAGGAGTTTTTAATGCATAACAGTGGATAACGGTTCACATAATTGGGTATATTTATATGTGATTTAATGTTTCTCATCGTATCAATCATCATAACAATCATTAACTGTACTAAAATGGACTTGATTTCCTCAGAGAATCTAAATAAAGTGAATGACATCGTCAGCATAAAGTAAAATCTTAAGCCAGGTAAGTATTTCCTTACAGCAAATAGTGGTTCTGTAGCTAATACAAATAAAGCATTGACTGGCTAGCATTCATTGACCAAATAATAACCCAACAATTGTTGAAAACAGGACTTGGAAAAATGCCACTAATGCATGGGCAACCATGATCACAAGCTGCTGTCAGGAAGTTGTTGAAACCTGTCTAATTAATAACCCATAAAATGTACAGAAAGACATCTATCTTGATGATCATACTCATAATTCTCCTGCAAGACCACATGAATCCACATTCACCACTTATCTCTCTCTCTTTTTTCATAGTGGGTCTCTCTCCCTGTTCTTTTTATCCAGATTATCTGACCATATTAAGGTGTTATGTGGTCAGATTAGGTCCACAGGGAATATGATTTCAGTGTCATTGAAAAAGGCTCTGAATAAATGTTCTTCATTTTGTCTGTGACTCTTCTTCTACATGTGATATGTGACCTAATTCCTGTTCTTATGTTCTAAAAACAAAAGTCTGAGTAGAAACATTTTTTACTCGATATTATTAAATTTGGTTGCATGGTTTCATGATGGTTTAATCAATCACACACAATGTACAAAACAAAACCCCCAAAACTTCCCCTCTACATATAGAGATGTCAATACTCGTTATTGATCTGTGAGGGTTAGAAACCAGAGCACAGACTGGGTCTCTCACTCACAGTGTCAGATTTACTCTGTTTCAGGTCTATTTTCTACATTTCCTAAGTAACTCTACTAAACTTCACACTACAAGGCAGATTTTAATAATGTACAATGTGAACAAAGGGGCTACTGCAACAGCTGTAACAGCATTGCGTGCAACAATCAAACAAATGCACAGTGACATTACAACTGTGCAGTGACCTTGCTTTTGATCAATACAGTTCTAGTGTTGATCTGGTGGCATCATTCATATGTTGCAGCTGATAGCTGCAGCACAGAACAGTAATGGACGCTGCAAAATAACGAGCAACTGAACATTAGGTAACATTAGACTTGAGTATGTCTATAAAGCATTAGAATTTAATATTTCATTCATGCTTACATTTTTCTCATAGTAAAAAGTTTGAAGTTAATGGTCTTCTGCATGTTTCAGCTAATTTACTACGAACTGCATAGACAGTTTCTATAATTTTACAAGTTCCAACCCAGTCCAAGTGTGTTAGTGAGGAGTCTTAATTATAATCATCACAGAAGTATAATTTTGAAGTCAAGAAACAAAGATCATGATCATCCTGAAGACCATGTCATGGTAGAATCTGACTGTGTATGGTTAAGGTTAATTAGTTAGTTCCTTAAGCACTGTCAGCTCTGAAGTGGGCAAACCTTTTTGAATTTACTGATGTGAACACACACACTTATGAAAACATTTGGTAATAAGCACAAGTGTGGAATAATCTTGGTGCCGGGCATTATTCCATCTAATTGAAACTTTTTTATACTCCTTCAGCTGTGTGCAGTGCAAGGTCACTGTATGATGATGACCACATGTTAATCTGGGGAGTTAAGGTAGTGCAGGTTGAAATATGCTGGTTAAAACTCTGGACAACTCGTTTCTAATCAAGAGAAAACATTCAGAACATTGACAAGAATGTAATCCAGACTAACTACTACTAACTACTTAATTACTAGTTAGAGCTTTCTCCTTACATCTCACAACACTGGTGATCACAAACACTCAGAAAAACAACAAAACAACACCATGTTAGGTCTCCTCAGAATATCTGGTTCTGATGTGGCCATCTATTTCTGAAATGTGTGTATTATTTTAATATTCTGCAAGTATATTCACTCGCAACATTGTTCAATTCTTTAAGTAACGTTTTGGCACGTACAGTACGTATGTGTGTGTGTGATAATGTCACACAGTCATAAACTGGAAAAAAGCCAAATGCAGTAATCAAAGCAGTTAAAATGTCTCGAGTAAGACACAAAAGGACACACTATAATAATATAAAGGTTGATTATATATTGCAAATCTCTTGAAGCGCAAACATTGTGATATGTTTTAATCTACACATAGAGGGAGGTGTAGGATCTGGGATTTTTTAAGCTTAACCCATAATAGGTACTAACTTTGACCAATTTTGGTTTATCTGTCACTCACGTCTCCTAATTTTATTCCAGGTGCAATACAGTCATTGAGTGCAACACATAAATTGCTGTTGTGTCATTTAACGGCAATAATGTTTACTTGACAACTTGGATGTATGCATTGGTTATCTTAAAAGTTTTAACATTAGGAAATACAGTGAGTTGACTGAGGCTTGCTTTACAATACAAATCAAAATGAAACCATGAGGACTTTTTATAAGACAACCAGCAGCTGTCATCTTATAATCCTGTGCTTTGGTCCGACCTCTTTACCCCATGTGCCTTCCTGATGAAAACCCTCAGCAATGTCTTGCCACTTGATTTCAACTCAACTAGTGTTACAAGAAACGTTTTAAACATGTCTAACTGTGTGAACTGCTCTGTACATTTTGCAAAGAAATGCGTACTGTACTGTGCATGTGTTTCAAAGCGGTTTATCAGTTCACAGCTCGCTAAAAGAAAAAAGGATTAAAGTCTAAATAATCACCAACCTTATCTGTTCAGTATTTTCTCTCTCTCTCTCTCCCGGTCATTGCTTCATCACCGTACAGTAACATATTTTTTATTTTTTCTTAATCTTACAGTCCTGCACAGCTGGCTACAAATTAAGGTAGTAGACAGGAGCCTGCTCCAAATGCACAATAAAATGGCTTTTAAAACAGTTTGAGCATCTTTTTGGGCATTATTTTAAATCAGATTCTGAGAGAGACATCCTGATTCAAACCTGACAGACTCATCATATTCTACAAGTTGAGGTAAATGTGTCAGAATTTAAAGCTTACTCCAAATAAACAATAAAATGGCTTTAAAAATATGGCAAAAAAAATAGTTTGAGCATCATTAGGGAGCATTATTATGTTACAGCCTGCTTCAAACCTGACAGAGACGCAGAGTTTAAGAATCACATCGTACTTTCAAGTTCACATCTAGAGCCAGGAGCAAACTCAAATTCATCAGTGAGCGCTAATATGATAAACGTCCAGATGTTTTCACCTCTGTCTGATTCTTTTCGGATTATACATTAAAATATATGAGTTCACCTGCTTTTACAGACAACACATCCGTCATACAGTATATCACCGATATAAAACATAATTTGCGATGTTTTGACAACTTCTTCCTCACTGAATTTAAATCAGCACTTACCCGCAGCTGACATTTTCCTCTCGTTAATTCAGCGCGTTGTGAAGACGTCAGTCTTTAACTTTCCTTTCATTTAACGATTGATTAATTAAAAAAAATAACCCCACAATGATTAAAAACCGTGCGCGAGCTGTCCTGTGCTGCCAGCTCTGTCAACTGTCCGCGAGCGCTGAGATCAGCGCGCTCACGTCACACCGCTGTCTGTCCCCAATCACAGACGAGCACGCGCCTCTCTGACCTTGTCACAACAAACTGTCTGATTCATCGATGTTAAATTACAGTTTAGATGGGTGATACGCGCCGATTATTGATTATCGATCATCATTTAGTTCATTTAAAAATAGGCTTTAATTTTCTTTTCAGTAAAAACTTCTCACATCAAAATGATTATTAACGATATATTCAGTATTGATTTAAAGATAGATTTTTTTATTTAAATTGTTGATGATAGTAGAAATGTCCTAAAACTTTTTTATATATTTATAATATAAAATCTGTGTGTCTTTGTCAACTTTGCTGAAGAAAATACACATTTAGCATAGAGGAGACTTCTTAATTGTGTTGTCTGATCACTTTCAGATGTCAGGCTGCACATCTTTTCATTTCAATAAGTGTACAACAGCAGCCCCCATGGGTAGACATTCAAGCATAACAGTATCCTCAGAGTTCTCATCCTTTCCCTCTAAACCCAAAAAATAAATACTTAACCAAAACAAACAAACAACTAAAGGGAGGGCATACAATACATGTACACTTGTACCTTGCACCCATACATACGTGTGTATAAGCAGGCTATTAATTATCAAGATTAGTCAGATTAATGTAACAACAGTAAAACACTATGAATAATTCTAATTTGTGTCATTGTTATTTCACTGAATCTTCTGAAAGTCTTTCTGACATTGTGAGTGTGTGTGTGTGCATGTGTGTGTTTACGAATACTTAATCTGATTTAATCTCAGCCCAGGTGCCCAAGAGACTGACCTATGATGTCATGAGCTCTGTCATTCTGTGGAGATTGAAGACAACCGGGGACAAGCAGCAAAGAAATGTAATGTAATGTAATGTGACGTAATGCAGCAGCTACGACAATCTGCTGCATCCAACATGTAAACATTTGGACATCAGAGCCCTGTGCATTCATGAAAAGCAAAAAAAACCAAAAACAACAAAAAAAATCAATCAGTGGTACACAGATTACATTTGTAACTGGACAACCTCTGTCATTTTAAATTGCATAAGTGTTAAACACCAACTACAATTGACCCATGGAAAACTGTGCAGGAGGAGGAGGCAGAGAGAGAGAGAGAAAGAGAGAGAGAGAGAGAGCGACAGAGAGAGAGAGAAAGTGACGAGGGAGGGCGTTACGATGTCAGAATTTGTTAATGATTAGAAAGACGTGACATTTAACTACAAGAAGATGAAATATATGATGAAATAGACATAGTACAAACGGTATCTGCACATGTGTCTTGGTTTGTTTTGTCTATTATGCTCGTTGTTGGGAAATCCAAACATGGCAGAAAAGTAAAACCAATTTAGAGGTGTTTCTCTGGGATTGGAAAACTCACCTGATACCTGAATTTTCCTGATGAGAAGGGGGTCAAAGACTAGACCTTTTTGTTTTTTTTAAAACCGAGTTAGTGAGTCTGGCATGGTGGCATGGTTTAAGACGCTGAAATTCACATTCCTGGCTCGAATGCAGCCAGAGACATTAGTTGCATGTCTCAAATTCAAATAAGCTGTATTGGCATGAATGTTACTTACATCATTGCTAAATTTATATTATTACCATCTCTGCTGATTTCCTGTCATCTCTACACAATAAATTCTCCAATAAAATCATGAACATTTCTGGTAAACTGTGACTGGACTTCCTTGTGTCATATAAATGTAAAACGTTTGATTTGATTTGATCGTGGCAAATTGTTGCTGGCCTAAAATAAACAAAAAAGAAGAAGAAGAAATATGTACATCTGGAATGAAACTTTCCTTTTTACTTGTTTGACTAGAAATGAAGCATAAAATCACCAGCGGCGCTCATTTCTAGCTGCTCAACAGTGAGTCAACATTTCCACTATTCGGCTTCAATCATGGGCTACTTTCAGTGGTGGTATTTACAATGAATCATTTAATGTGATATATCTGCAGCAGGGTGGCACAGTGAGGAGAAGTATGAGCCCATGATGTGTGTGTCCTCACTGGAGTGCTGCATAATTACTCCATAATTATTATTGGATGAGCACGTAGGGATGCAATGCTGACTCTGAGCCACCAGTGGGCAGATTGAAACTATTTTTGGCATCCACGAGCGAGCCTGCAGTTAAAGATCAATGCCTCAGTTTAGCTTGAAAACTTTAAAGTTTTAACTCTAAACTGGTGATTAGCTAATCAGTCTGGAGGACTGCAGATTGACCAGAGGCCATGCACCTGGTTTCTTAGGACCAAATTACAAACTAAGATTTAAAACCAGCAGCTGTGCAAACTTCACACCTTAGGGTGTTTTTTATGACCTGAAAGATGCTAATCAGAGTTGACAAGAGAGGAACAATACCTGCGTACACACTTGGGTTTATAGAGTTTCCTTTAAAAGGAAAGCCTGGATTTTGATATTAGTAAGAGTTTTCCATGAAGTAAAAGTGTGATTTAAGTCTTTTTACAGCCCATTTCATTACTTAGTACTTTTACACCAAGTCATAGTAAATCATGGGAAAGACATTAGTAAACTATCCTGCTCTGTTAGCACGAGTCCATTTCCCTGCTGGCTGGTTAGATGCTTGCTGCTACGATAACGTTCCACGTTGGCCTGTGAAAGGCTGATCTGATTTCTGCAGATGGAGCAGCAAAAAAACTCAGTGTTCAGTGTTGCTGTAACAGATTCCAGATTTTGTCATGGTCACACGAGGTCCAAATCTAATGCTCCGTGATTTCAGGCGTAAGCGCATATTGGTTCAATGTGTGGTGTCTGCCCTCTGCAGACTTATTTCAGGGGCCAACACAGAAGAAAGATCCCCTGCACTGCAGACAAGGAGGATGAAGTGTGTGCAGATCCACTCGTGACAAAAAATAATGCTGAGTCACTTCAAGGACAAAGATCCACTAGATCTATAAATGAGATCTGTTGTATTTTTTAAGGTTTTAAATTGAGATTATGTTCATTATTGATTAATCTACTGATTATTTTCTTGATTAATCAATCAGTTTAATAGTTTCATGAGCCTGAGGTGAAACCTTAAAATGTCTTGTTCAATAAGTGGTGGGAAGTCACTCAAGGACTGTAAAAGTTTCAAGTTTTTGTATTTCTACTTAAATATTGTACACCACTACGTTACAGCGCAGCTAGTTCCTTTCCAGATTTAGCCTAGAAAATAATAGAGTTTTTAAAAATTGTATATTGTTAATGGTTGAACTGACAGATGGTAACATGTCAGGTAAAATCAGCTCCACCTTGACCAGCTACAGCATTAATAGTAAAGGCATAGTAACAACGTTTAGATAATATAGTATTACTGTTGATACTTTAATTATTTTTTGTTGCTAATACTTTTATACTAACATTTTGAACTCACAACTTTTACTAGCAGAAACTGAAACTGCCATTTTTGCTGAAAGAAAAATTATATACTGATGACCAAATAGCAAATTATCTTTCTGTGCATCAAGTATTGATTTTCAGCTCTATTATTTTCTGTCATCTTTAATCTCAAACCTCAAATGGAGTCTTATGGAGAATTACATACTTAAGTAAGTAAGTTAAGTAATGTAGAAAAAAAGGACAGGAGGAGTGAGTGGAGATTAAATATCTGGGTGTACTGACACAGTACAAACTCTTGGCTCAGTGTTGAGAAAACAGGAGAAATTTGATGTGTAACTGTAAAGACAGACAGGCGGGGTAGGATGGTGGGTGGTGGGTGGTGGGTGGTGGTGGGGATCAATAACTCCTCGCAAGCTGTGAATCAGCCTGCAACCATTTGTCACACACAAGAAAATGTCCGCCCATTTAATCAAGACTACGAGACTGAGGACGGTCAACCGGCAGGCAATTTGTCAATTTGCTCAGAAATGGGTAAGCTAATTAATGAAATGAACGAGGAAAGCAAGGACGGCCAGGAAAAGGTTAGGGAGCTGATAATGTTTACGTGTTGGGGCGTTTGTCATACTGTGACTACCCACTGATTGGACATGTTACAGCCCCTTCATCTGGGTGTGCTGCGTAAATATATGAAGATATACAGAATAATAAAGACTGTTTTTTCAGGGGAGTGCGAGTGTGATCACAGGCTCCATTTTGTTTTTACATGCTCAACCTCTTGTGAACTCTCAGTAGCACAAAGACACCTCAGGGCCTGTTTGGCCCCATGATGTATAAACACTTGAGGTGCAGAAACCCCAGAATATAATATGTGGCAGAGAGCATTCCTATGTGACAAAGCACAACATTAGTTTAATGAAAGGGTAGACTAACATAATGCTCTCACTGTCATAGTCATGTAACAGGTGTCCACTGCAGCAGATGGTGCAACAAACAGCTTTCAAATAATAAAACAATTAATAAAACAGGGTGGCGAGTGCCACAGATATAGAGCTTCAAAATGACTCTTCAGAAACCTGTAAGGGATGTCACACATACGCTGTCCATTCTTTCCATACTGTCGGGGCCTGTTACGTAGCATCCTTTGGACTCTGCACCACTGCACTATTGTTTTATTCTGGCTATAAATGTTATTGTTGTTTGTAGATCTATGTATTTATATACTTTTAACCGAGTCAAATTCCTTGTATGTGTACAGGCACCTGGACAATGAAAGTGATCCTGATTCTGATACAGACAAAATAATTAGAGAGAACAGTCAAATTAATTAATATTAAATGAAATTTAATGAATTGTTGCAGCCCCTTTATGTAGTGAATAAAACAAATAACAGGCTTGTAAACTGATAGCCAGTCAGTTATATGTTAGACAGACTTCACTGGTCTCCATACACCAGGAACCAGGAAAGAATTATTTTATAATCATATATACATAGAGATTTTGTTTATACAATTAAATATAAGAATAATCTTAAATACAACACAGTTTATCATGTTACCAGTTATAAAATCTACTTAACACAGCCCTTTGTGAAGAGCTCAGATCACACGCAGCACACAAGTTTCTTTGCTTTCATCTTTTATATTTGCATACCTAAGATTGATATGGACTAATTAATAAGGGGAACGCGTGCACTGCAGGTCAAAGCAGTAGAACAAAGCCCATAGCTCAGGTAAATGTAATTAGAAATTATATAATGTGTCTGCCAAGGCTGAGATTGATGTGTTCTGACAAAGACAAATAAACAGCACAGCGCTCAAACACTTTCCTTTAGCCTCACTCCCTTTTTTCCATGTTTGGATGTTAAAGTTAAGTAATAGCCGTTTCCAAATGTCTGGTTTCACAGTTCATAATTTCTCCTGCTCATTTTTTTTTCCCACTTCATTGCACATTTGAGACCAAGAGAGCACCCGATATCACTTCATTAAGACATTTTTGCCACCTTGGCACTCATGCCTCCATCTCCATTTCCATCTATTAAGTTGTTTTACCTGTCTGTCTCCTTGTATGAGGGAGCTTGGGCTTCTCATGCCTCCGTGCACCCCCCCACACCCCAACCTCCTCCTATTTTGGCATGCCTGTGCCAGGTATTTGTTCAAATTCCTCACACCCCGTGGGGATAGGTATGTCCCCCCCCTTCCACCCATCCCTCTCTCGTCTTTACTGGCTGTCTCTGTCTATCTTATGTACGCCAGCACATGTATGAAGCAGCCAACGTGGACTCCCCACCACCAACATGAGGCGTACAGGCTACACATTTTACTGGCTAGTCACAACTAAATCATTTCCAAGTTGTTCAGCCTCTTGAAGCTGGCAAACCACAGCTGCGGGTTATACAACGGCCCGGCCAAAAACAACTCGGTGGATAACAGGCAACTGTAAGTTGCTTTTGATAACTCCTGAAAGACCCGTTTATTCTATAATGCTGTCACGGATTAAAGTCAAGACACTTATTGGATCTAACAGTTCAACTTTTCTCTGACATGGACAAATGTTGACACAGCCAAGTGTACTGAATAATTAATTTCCTCTATAATTTAAACATCAAATCGTCATATAAATCCCTTGTGGGGGTGTGAGGCGCCTTGTGTTTGAACACAAGGTGATGTGGTATTGACATTGGGTCAGAGTTGAAGTGCATTAGTTATAGCAGTGCGTCATGAAATGACAGCAAATACCAATGATACGGCCAGCTCAGTATGTCTGTCCCTTCCCACAGACTCTACACAGTCAAATTTAATCTTACTGGAAGAATCAACAGTGCACTTTTACATTTATGCTTACATTTTTCTGGTATCAAGCAGACAGCGAGGTATTCATAAATAGAGTCGTGTCAGAGATAATTTGACTCTTGATTGACTTGTTTCTGTTACAGGAGATCAACCCGGTGACCTTTTGGTTTACAGGTTTCTTTAACCACTAATCCAATTTATACTGCCCCTAGCTCACGCTCCATTTATTAAAAACTGAAGAAAAGCACTTTAGAGTCCAAGAGGAAACCACAGTTCACTTCTACTGATCGGACTAAACCTGTTTTAACCTTTGTAATGTATCCACTGATGAGGGTTATGCACAGTTCAATATTTGATTATTTTTTACTGCATATCTGGACCATAAATGCAGCATTTTGTTTTTAGTGCTATTAGCAGTGTAGCAACAAGAGTTTCTTTATTGCCATGAGACCAAAAATAGAGGTCGGTCATAAGAATAAATCCATAAAGACTTTCATTTCATTATGTATTTTATAGATTATCTTTTCATTCTTCTGTTTTATATACATTTTTAAGACAAAGTGTGCTTCAGAGTGCATTAAAAAGTGTAAAGTAAGTAAGTAAAACCAAGGTTTTATAGTAAATCCATCACAATAAATTGTTAGCTTTCAAAACTTAATGTAGTGGCCATATCTGTGACTTATACAGCGCATGATTATTTGCCAAAAATATGTTGTTACAATACCATTTATGGTCAGATTCTTGACTTTCACGGAAAGTCTTTGCAGTGAGTTCACCGTGAGATTTATGCCCGGCTCAAAGGTATTGAAACCATTAGAGAGTCATCAAACCATAATCAGACTTAAACTGTAAATCCCCCCAAACGTGGCTATAAATATATAAGAATTTAAAAAGCACACTAATATTAGCTTTATCTGTGCTTTAAATTCTTATACCACTACTCAGCACCGCAGTGGGCTGGCTTCATCACAATGCTTTTTCAGTCATGATTTAAAAGGGACTCAACTGTAATTACATTAATTGAATGTTTTGAAGCTAGAAACATTTTAACGACAGCGCCAAAGAGATTCCAACCACAAACCCCAATTGATATGTTCAAATGTCCTTCCTGGTATTGATACCTCCATTATTAATTATTGTAGTGAAACATATGATTAGCAAAGTCATTGTTCTATTTCAAAATGATGAAGAAAAAAGGGGGGCTCCCGGACCCCGGTTGAGGCCAACACAACTTTATATTAATATTCAGTATGCAGGATAAGCCCCCTCGCTCAGCATCCCATCCCACCCCCTTTCCACTCACACACACTCCTCTCCCGTTGACTCAGACACATCAAAGACTGAGCTGAGGAGACAAGAGCTCATACAGTAGAGCTGAGCAGCAGAGATCAGATCACAAAGTTTGGATTTGTTGACCCCCACCAATCCTGACTTTGAACCCGGAGAATCCAGGAGGATATTTCAAAATGGGAACTGAATTTTTTCAACAAATAAATCCATGGAATATTACTTTTCCAGCATCTGGCATTAAACCGTTTTAAGGTAAGTTTAGGAAAAATCAATCTGTTGAACTACTGACTGATTAAATATATATATTAATGTGGATAATAGGCCTGATGCTCATTTTTCTTTAGCACAGACTAGGGCCCAAACATTAAGCATTAAGCAACAGTATAGGCTAACTCTCTCAGGTGATTCATATCTCAATCAGGAATCACAACATTTACACAATGAAAAAATGTTCTCTCTAAACTTTGTGGATGCCAAGGCTAAATATTTCAAGTGCCCTAAAATTGTTTTATTTATACATTTCTAACAGCAGTCTTCAAATACGTCAGATATTTATCTATTGGGTTGTCGGTTTATTGATGAGAATCGTGAAATTAAAATGCACACACACATTCACATCAAATATCGGAATTTAGATGAATAATGGAGCTCTTATTCTGCAAAGATTTCCTGGTAGGAAAGGGCCTGTCATGAAAATATAACACAGCTGTTATTTAAAGGCAGCCGGTAACGTGTGGAGGCGCGCAGCACGGCAGGGGTTTGGCTGCTCCTCCACAGTTCAACAGTAGCTCTTAACCCCGGTGCAGCCTGGGTCACCATGTGTCATACAGGCCTTTTCTGTCAGGCACCCTGCGTCTGCTTTGATGTCGCTGCAGATTACATTTCTCCAGAAAATCACCGTCATCTTGGAGGAAAAGTATAAAAGCTTGCAACTGACAAATTAGTATCATGAAAGGCAATGTGGAATATATTACTACTCTCATCTTGTGGGGTAGCGAAGTATCGCTAAGTAGGAAAGCAGCGGAAATGTCAGTTTATCCTTTGAAATTTAAAAAAAAAAAATCAGCCACAGTTGTTAGTCCTGTCGACCTCATCGTGCTATCCACTGACTCAGCAGATTTTCATGCACCGGTCCACATCCAAACCACCACTGTACAAAAACACCCAACATAAACACAGAAATATAAACTAAAACTCGACAATTTGGAGTTTGTCGGCACGGAACAACTTCTTAGTCACGTTAGCTCTCTCTTGTGTCCCACTTAGCCTAATTGTTGCCCAAATGGTGACCTTAAGAAGCAGAAGAAGCGTTTGGAGGTTTCAGTTCAGATTTACAGTCTTCAGTTGGAGCCCTCCTACTCTGAAAATCCAATTATTTTACTAAAACCATGACAGCCTCATCTGGCTCCCTGTGAAACTATAAAACTGTAAAGGACGTGCCAACCAGAGCAGGTTTCTGCTAAAACATAAACCACCCTGGTTTTGATGATATTTTCATTTCTACCACATGTTTATGTCACTATATTTACTTTATCTGGTGTCAAGATTCACATGTAGCGACATAAATCACTTTGCTCAGAGATCCAAGTAGAAATGTTTCAGCTTTGTTGTCCTTAACCTGTTTGTCAAACTAATAAAATCCCTCCAGAGAATACAGCAACAAGAAAAGTACTGACGTAAACTAATAAATTATCCTTTTGTTTTTCTCTCCACCTGTTTCTTTCACTCCACCTCCCTCCTCTCTGTCTCTGCTTCAATCTTAAATTTGCATCTGAAACAGTTTAATATTCACTGGCTGCATTCCTTTTAACTTTCACACCTTTTTATAAGTTCACATTATGGAACTCTCAGGCTCTTTGCCTCCACCTTCCCCATACACCCTCCCTATTCTTCCCAATTTCTCTGTGCCCTCCTCCTCTCCCTCCATCTCTCCATCACCCAGCCTGGCGTCCACAGCTCTCTTCTGCTCCCTCCTCTCCCTCCTCTCCTTGCTAGGCATCACAGGAAACCTGTACACTCTGGGCCTCCTCCTACGGCGCAGGAGAAGCAGGAGAAGACGTGGAACAGGACCAACCTGCTGCCTAATGAGAGTACCTGTACCGTCCTGCCTTGCCAACTCCTCATCCCCTTCCTCCTCCCCCATCTCCTCTTCCTCGTCCTCCTCTTCCTCTCTCCACCTTCAGGTGCTGAGCCTCGCTCTTGCTGATCTGCTCTACCTTTTCACCGCTCCCTTCATTGTGTATGACAGCCTGGCTTCAGGCTGGGCCTTTGGCGAGCTGGGCTGTCGCCTCCTCCTGAGCCTCGATCTCCTCACTATGCACGCCTCCATCTTCACCCTCACTGCCATGAGCCTGGACCGCTACCGGGCTGTGGCCCATCCCCTGCATACCTCCTCCTCCAACTCCTCTGGCTTGTTGCGTGTAGGCCTGGCCTGGGGACTGGCTGTGGCTCTTAGTCTGCCCATGATGATCACGTTGCACCTGGAGGATGGGGAGAACCAGGAGGGCCAGCTGTGTGTGCCGGCTTGGGACGAGCAGAGCTCCAAGGCGTATCTGAGTGTGCTTTTCTGCACTAGCATTCTTGGTCCTGGGCTGGCCATTGGAGCGCTTTACGCTACACTAGGCCGGCTTTACTGGGTGTCTCAGACTAGGCCAGCCTGGGCTAGTGGGAGCAGCACTTGTCCTCCCCGTGCCCCCAAACCCAAAGTCCTGCTCCTCATACTAGGTATTGTCCTTGCTTTTTGGGCCTGCTTCCTTCCTTTCTGGATTTGGCAGCTGCTGCCTCTCTACCAGCCTGACATGCTGAGGACAGTACCAGTAGGGACACAGGTGACAGTGAATCGCATCCTCACGGGGCTGACCTACGGAAACTCCTGCGTGAATCCTTTCTTCTACACGCTATTGACTGGAAAACGAAGACGCGTCCGGCAGACGCTGACATCAGCAAATCAGCTCTGCCGTAAGAGCAGCCCACTGCAGTAGTGAGTGACTCTTGCTAACGGTAGAGACGATAATGTGAGTGCGGTCACATACGTGTGAAAAGGTACTGTATAATGCTTTCTGAGCTCCATAAAAAAAAACACCAAAGACCATTGATTTATCCTCAGCCTGCAAACTAAGCAAATGATAGCACTTTGTATAGATGCTTTGTGAAAGAATAATATTTCCTACAAGGAGACGATCGAAAAGACAATCTCTGCCAGACGTGTTACTGAACTTATGATTTATTTGCAAACCTCTTCCAAATAATGTGTCTTTAATTGCTGTAGTAACCAAGTTTACATCTTGCTAATTTGATTTTAAATGATTGAACGATATTATATCTGTGGTAAAGTAATAAGACGTCATTTCTAACACAAGACTTTGCTACAGTACAAAGGTATTCACCCAAATGAACAGATTTAACAACGAGGAGGAGGAATGTTTTATTTAGCCTACATAATTTTTGTCCTGCACTGTATTATACAGTAAGATTAGGAAAGCAGAGTTCATGCTATATGTTGTGCACAAATGTTTCCAGTAAAAGGCTGATGCACTTGTTTTCAGAGAACTATCAAAGAAAATGTTTGTTTTTGGACAACTGGTTGTAAGTGGTCGGGACCTCGTTGGGACATTTTTCTGAGGTGTTGTTTGTTGACTTAATGAATTCTGTTTGAGTGGGTCAACAGTCCCTGACATATCCAAAACAACTGACTTTTTTTTTTTATAATCACGACCTGCATGTTGGGTTTGAAAATGTACGTATTATTTTGAATCATGCAATGCTTTGCATGGCCTGAACTTCTGTTCTTTGTAACTGATGTTTATAATAATGCATAATATATAGCCTTGAATAAAGAGTATGCTTTGTGTAATTCACTGTGTGACTGGATCTTTAACTGGGGAATATTACCTCCAAAAAGAAGACAACATGACTAAAGATCACACATTATGGTGTTCATAACTAAATCAGACGGGAAGTAGAGGAAACATCTGTGAAACAACAATGTAATGAGACAGAGGGAGGCTGAAAAGCAGATGTAAAAGGTGCTGTGGGTTAAGAAAAGGAAAAAAAAGTGCTTAGTGGAGAGGAACTGAATTGAATTCATACTTTTGTTTGTGTGTCTGTGTCAGCATGTCAGTGACTCTACCAGGTCTTCCCCGTCCTTGTGTATATGCTCGCTGACTGGTGTTTCTGTGTCTCCGCGTAGCAACGGTCTGTCTCCGTCTGTCTGACTCAAAGGCTGCACTGTGCTCTATCGCAAACCCTGCTGCTCTTTGACACAGGCGAGCAAATATTGTTGTTTGCCAGAAAGGAGTAAGGAATGGGACGGGACGATGGGACAAAGGAGGGCTGGGTGGTATCGAATGAGCATGGTGATACGGTGTTCTTTGTGAGGAGTGTTTAAGATGCTGAACACGGGATTAAGGTCTCTATTAAGGGGAGTAGTGTTGCATGTCATCTTAATCATTCAGACTTTATTTATATAGTTTCATGCAACAAAAAAATCCTGACTGCTCAACACTGACAAGACAAAATGGCCACGATCTAATCAATCACATCATGAATCTAGAATAATATTGGCAGCGTAACTTGCGTGACTTGACAGTGTATCTGTACATCTAATTAAGACCCCAGGGTTTAAGAGTAGTTGCTACCTTGTTAGTGGCTAAAGGGGATCCAAATAAATAAATAAAACAGTTAATAAATAAATTGTTTAATAACTGAACATACCAAATTGTCCAATTAAGCAATTTAAATAAATAAAAAACTGAAATGTCTTTTAATTTGATGCACAGTGAAAACCTGAGTCAACCTCATACAAAATTAATAAATACTGTGTGTTATTAATACAAAAGCCAGAGAACCATTAAGACAAAAAAATTACATTTAAATCTTCTTATTAAAAACAGCAATATTAACCTCTAAAGAAAGCAATAAATATTCTGAATAATATTCCAGACCTCTATGAATTTTTGACACAAAGCTCGGGGGAAGTGGTGCTGATCCGGTCTCAAGTGACATATCTGAATAATGGTGTTTTTCTTTGTCCACCCAAATCACACAGAAGGACCGTTAAGCTCTATTAAGTGCAGTTAACTGTGTTTTGACTTGATATTCAGTAACTTCTGCGAGAACATAATCCCCAGGTGAGCTTATTTGAGTGAGTTCATGTCAAATGTAATGTAAAATGAGCAAACTTAGAGTTAGGGTTTATTTGCACGTTAGGAGCATTAACTGAGGAAAAGAAAACCTGAGTGCACTGCGGGGATTTAATGCATTGGTAATACCAACAGGTTGAAGGGACACATACCAAAAGCATTTGTCAAGGGAGCGCGTGCATTTCTCTGCACTGCGATGCCATAATTTCTGAGGCTGTAGGACCCTTCTGTAGTCCATGCCGCCTACCATGTGTTTCCATTTACCTGGCCCGGCTACCTCTGAGCAGAACGTTCCCACTGCAGTTATTACCCACAGCCCTGTGCGGTCACACTACAGGGGGCGCTTCTGTTGTGAAGTTAATGCAATATCCATCCACCTTTCACAGACAACTGAGGCCCTCTCAGCACATTTGTCCATTTAAATGGAATTTCTTGCAGACAAAGAGTCAGCACCGCATACATTCTGAAATCATGAACCCTCATATGAGACTTGGTGAGTTTTGGACCCCTGGGTCATGCCGAAATGACAGAAGATGGAGGGTGTAGCTTGTGTAAAGAAGAAACCCTTCCAAAAAAGACACTTAGCAGCGGTGTGGATATTAAAGCACAGAGAGGTTGTTGTTCAGTTTTCAAGAGTCTGCGCGGCGGACAGGTTTTGGGTGTCTGCATATTCTAAAACTCAATATATCAGATGATTAAGTCCTCCCTCACGTCTGTGGGGATGACTGAGTGTTTGATAAACTTCAAATACGTGGTGTTTGGTCAACCCAACCAAATGGATGGAAAATATTGTCTCAGTTGGCAAGCTGGCCGATCTATAAACTTTGTGTTGTTTGTTTTGGTGGTTGCCAGCACCGGTCGACCCGCTCCAATCATAACTTTTGTCCTCCTGCGCAACAGAAGCTTTTGATTTCATCCTGAGATTGCAGGCAGTGTCCTCCTCCTCGCTAGTCCTCAGGGGGAAAACACAAGGACAAATATTTTCTTTTGGAAGCGTCGTTCTGTTCTACCTGAGGATTTCATAAATCCAGCACATGTCCGTTTCCTGGAACCACCAAGCATCTTTCCATCCCAGCACCCCCTCGCCCCGCCCGTCGAGCTCTCCTCTTGACCAGTGTTTGAGGCCGCTGCTGCAGGTGCCCCTCCCCTGGGCAGCCCGCTCAGGAAAGCGCCCCGCTGTGTAGACGAGACGAGGCCACAGCCCGCGCCAAATTCATGCTGTGAGGTGTATAAGAGGCTCCCATTCTCTCCAGACATACACAAAAAAGATTCCCTTTGCACTCCTCCTCCGCCTGCCCTCCTCTAAAATTCAATCTTCCCATCTGTTTTCCCTCTCTCAATCACTTTTTGTCCCCTCTACACTCTCTGCCTTGCCTACACTCTTATTTCCCTGCATGGTCTCACCTTATATGACGTTAGCGTAAAGTTTCAGAGCATGCTTTTGCATTAGGAGCAACAAATAGTTGTACCCAAATGTCCCAGAATTAACATAAACTCCAACATCTGTAACATCACAGCATGCTAAATCAAAAACACTAATTCAAGTTTTATGATACCCGCACATGTAGTCAACACGGTACTAAAAAAACTGTTTGTAATCGCTGGTGTGACAGCAAACACAGAAACCCAGGAGCTCACAGTGTTTCTTTGTTCAACCCAGGCCAACCCCACCATGAGGCGCCCTCCTCCCCATCACGTCCCCTGACTTCACGCCTCCGTGTCAGCCGCCAGGATCAGGCGAGACCCAGGCTAGCCTGCCATAAAAGGCCGGAGGTTATATCAACCGACATACACATTACGGTTCACACTTGGGCTCTTACTAGGAAAGACAGTAAATATGGCACGTCTGCCGCTCTCGCTCCTTCTCCCTCTCTCACTGTGTTTCACCCCGCGCCTCCTCCTCCTCACGGCACACTGCCCGTAAACAGTTATACCTGTCAACTCAGGCGTCAAAGCTCCCCTGACCTCTGACCCTCTGACACTTTACTCATCTGAACACCATGGTTTGTTCGTGCAGGGAGATCATGGCTGAAGAGGGACATCATGCCATTTCCATGACACTGTTCCATATTGGAAAAGCCTGAAGCCTGAATTACAGCTGAAATTATGACGATTTTCCGATTGACAGAAAATTAATTTGTAACTATAGCCAATTATTATTAGTATTAATTATTATCTAGTTCCAGCCCTTGTGAAGATTTTTGGTTTTTAAGGTGTTGCGGACCTTTCTGGTGTGCCAACGGTGCATGTCAAACAAATGAATGGCACGGAGTGATTTCATTCAGTAGCGTCAAAATAAAAAGTTCTCGATATTGAAGTTATGGCCTAAACTGATTTGGTCCTGTACATACTGACATGTTTATGTCACAGTGCCATCTGTAGGTGGAATATAGGAAGACCAAATCACACTATCTCCTCTTCAAAAGATCCCAGTTCAGACATTAATGTCATCAGTTTGTTAACATTTCTAATCATATGTTGTTTTATTCTACAGTAACACTATTAAATGTTTTCCTTTTATATTTATGTTCTTGACTCTACAGCAATTCTTATGATTATAAATCTATTCTGTTTCTGAAAAAAGAAAAAGAAAGAGAGAAAGAGAGAGAAAAGAGAGGGGAAAAAAGAAAACTCATATTTTTTATTTGATTTGAAGAACACAAAGAAGCTGAGATACTCTGAGAAACTAAAATGTACTGAATATCCACAGCCTGGTGGTTTATTACAACGTCATTTTCAAACTTTAGCAGTTTCCCTTTCAGAGTTTTCTCTGCCTTTACTCGTTGCCTTGTTCTTCAAAAAAAGCATCAAATGTATACAAAGTTTTACACTTCTGTTGTGGTACGATTAGCAGCTATAAAATGGGGCTGCACATGTCCTGTGCTACGTAACATGTTGTTCCTCTTGTCTGTCTTTGTACTGACTGCACTTCCAGCTCAGGTGGCTCAGTAACTGACACATCCCTGTGACAGTGTCCCCAGAGGGGAGGACATCGAGGGCATAACACTGCAGAGCAAGCTCAGTTCACCCAGTAAACGGCAAATCTCTTGAAAAGAAATATGATTTAATTCCATCATGAATGCTGAGCTAGTTACACCCAAAGTTTATAGCCAGTTTTGTAAACCATGTTTAGTTTGTTGAACTTTTACTTTTATGGAATAGGAAGGGATGTTTAAACTAGATCATTTCAAAAGTGAATCAGTAATTTCAAAAGTTCTTAATCTAATAATATAACAGAATTACAAACCATTAAAGTTATTACTGCACAAAAGCCATCTTATTTGATTGACAAGGACGGAAACTAATCTATTACTTCAACTCAATAAAGTATAAATAACTTCACTTGTATTAGACGAGCGTGAACAAAGCCAGTGTTGTGATTGAAATCTAATACAAAGCCTTTTAAAACCACTTCCTCTTGCGTACACGTGACAGGCCTCGATCCTAATCAAACTCAAGAGTTTTGCAGACTGTTTTCAACACCCTGCAACACGGAACAAAAGAAATTCAACTAGGGCTTTCTGGTTGTTCAATGTATTGATTCATGTCGCCCCCACACAGCGTTCTCGCCTTCCACAGTAACCTGCACCTCCTGGCCACGTCTCTGAGCTCCTGGGTGGTCAGTAACTGAACACCTGTACCTGCCAGAGAGACTCTGAGTAACCCAGTACATCAGAACAGCCTGACAGCCAGCAGGCATGATGCTGGGGTCTGTCTCTGTGAAGGATGCTGGATGCTGGACTCATCCTCCACCAGCAGCAATACCTTAGAGACCAAACAGGGGGGCTTTAGCCCGGGCCTGGCTGTCTTTACAAAGGCTACAGCTCCGAAAACCGTGAACCAAGTTCAGTTTGAGACCATGAGAGGGATTTTAGTTTGTAATTTAAATGCACCCAAGGTTTCCAAGATATTAAAATGCTGTGAATTTGCAGAAACACCACACACACACACACACACACAGACATACACACACGTTTGCTCATAAAATGATTTGATTTCACAGTGTTACAACTATGCCAATAAGCCAAACTTTTACAAATACACGTATCATCATGTCAGTATATGCTATTTGTGATTACTCTGTGAACAGGGTTCAGAAAGACCTTTAAACCTTCAAGAAGGATGAACAATTTAGCTTAAATGCTGGCTCGGCATTTGTTTGCCACAAAGAGTAAAACCCCCCAAAAGAGTCAAAAATTTTTAAAAGTGATACAAGACATCACTTTGTGCATTTTAAAAGCTTCATGTAGATCTGTTAAGACACACTTACCTTGACTAAATGTCCTCGCACTGTGGCCGTGAAGCATGTGCCGCGGCTCAAGGCTGGAAACTTTGATGCCTCCTCCGGAGAAACTCACTCGAGGGTGGCACTGAAGTGTTGAAAGGCAGGACAGGTGAGCAGGTAAAGGGGCAGCGACACACCTGAACCCTTTTTTAAAGAGCCTCGAAATACACGGTAGTATCTGGCGCCCTCTCGTGATGTTATTGCCAAGCAACGACCGTTAACCGGAGGCGGAAACGGCGAGGCACGTAGCAGTGTGGGCTAGCTACCGTGGCTAGCAGCCAGCGTATCGTACTGTATTGACTGTGCAGGAGCCAAGGGAGGTTTTTTTCGCATTTGTTTTCACACTGAGGGGACATTTTTCGTTTGACAAGATATTGATGTCATTTTGTGGCACACAAAACGGCGGGTGAGTGTGTCGAAACGGGTTGTTTTTGTGTTTTTAGTGCGGTGTTCGCCCCCGCCGTCCAGATGCTCCCAGTTAGCTGGCTGGCTAGCGGTAGTTGATGTAATCATGGCGGAGGGTTGTCGGGCTGCTGCAGCGCCCTGCTTCATCTTAGTTAGCCTTTAATTGCATATTATATCAGTCATTTTCCAAAGATTGTATGCTGGTTTATGGTGTGCCTGCACGGCCGACCATAGTAAGCTAAAATCATGAGAGGGGAGAGGAATAATCCAGAGTTTGACTTCTTCTTGGTCATAACATCAACAATACTGTAGCCAGTCATCCACAGATGTTGTAAAGGTAGTTTGGGTTAACGTTATACCAACAAAATCAAAGTCCAGCTTAGCCTTGTTTCCCCTTTTCTCCCCCACAGCTTGTATTTCATCTCCCTGCCATGTTTTTTTCTGTCTCTTCTCAGCCGCCGCAGCAAATGGGACCAGCCCGGCCCCGGCTCGGGCTCTGGTGGGATGGGGGAGGCTGAAGCTGCACCCACCGGAGCTCTGGATGCTGCAGCTGCTGTGGCTGCCAAGATTAATGCCATGTTGGTAGCCAAGGGCAAACTCAAACCCTCACAGATAGGCACCCCGGGACCACCTGATAAGGTAATAAGGAGCACAACATTAGACGTCTGGTCAGTCTCTGACGAAGACATCTTCAGCTCTTAGGGGCCATCGTAGCATATTATAAGATAAGATAGACTTTATTGATCCCACATTGGAAAAATTTACTTGTTACAGCAGCTTTGAGACGTTTCCTTTGCTGTGTATCGTCCCCCCTCTCTCTCCTTTGCTCTCACAAGTTGAAAGCCGTCCAGAGTCACCAGCGAGTGAGTTCATTCAGCCACGTCTCTGCGATGCTACGCCCTCGACACTTGGAGAACATTGACTTAAAACTTGTGTGTACCTCCTCTCTTAGCACTACCAACAGTTGGACACGCTAAATCTAGTTTGAAGAGTTTGAATTGCCCTGAGTGTACAGGTGGCAGAGCCAGGCGTCGTTTATTGGAGGAGGTAACATGCCTGTATTAAGGCCATTCAAGTCAGCAGGTGCAGAACCGGAGACAACTTTGTAGGCGAACGTTAGCGATTTGAATTTAATGTGGGCTGCTACAGGTAGGCTATGGAGGTCAATGAGCGGCAGTGCATCGTGCCCGCAAGTGATTTTATCTACCTCTGCATTATACTATGAGAGTGTTTGCATTGAATGAAGCTTTATCAAGTCATCATCATGGTGAAAACCACAGGACCCTTTTTCACATTGATATTTGGCACAGCATCTCTGCAGTTACAGAAACGGATGCGTAGTTGATATTTATGACACTGGGATGTATGGTGATGGGGCGTCAAATTGAAACTGAGCTAGCTAAGTGTTTCTTATAACTGGTACAGCCCCTGTGCCATAAAACACTTACTGAGTTTTCAGCATATCTCTCTCTTAGGAGTCGTCTTTATGATGTGGCACACACAAAGCTATCTTTGTACTCATCTTTCTGTTCAGCAGATAAGCAGATAAAACCACATATCGTTCACCGCAAACTTGCTGCCATGACACTTTGACGCTATTAAACACTAAATATAAGCAGTCTCTTCCCCGAATTCATTTGGAGTGACACACTTTATCTCTCCCCCCTCTCTCTCAGGTTGTAGGCGTTGGGAAGCCTCCAGTGCCAACGAAGGCCAAGGATGACTTGGTCGTAGCCGAGGTTGAGATCAATGACGTCCCGATCACCTGTCGGAACCTCCTGACACGCGGACAAACACAAGATGAGGTCAGTAGCAATACTGACTATCATAGCTTTAAAAAAGTTAATTAGGAGCTCCGTGGGGTGTTTATTGATTTACACTCTTCCTGACCTGGTTTACGTGCAGATCAGTAAAGTGAGCGGCGCTGCGGTTTCAACCAGAGGCCGTTACATGACAGCAGAAGAGAAGGGCAAAGCTTTACCAGGGTAAGTTATCTTAACTCTCATTTCAGTAACCGATCATAAAAAGGATTTGATTTGCTGTTTAATTACGTTATATCAACACAACCCTCCTGCTCTTTCCACGCAGGGATCGACCTCTGTATCTGCACGTTCAAGGACAGACTAGAGAGCTTGTTGACAGTCAGTACTTCATATTTATGTTCAGTCAGTCATAAATATACGTCTTCGTATATCATGTAATTCGACTGACGTTTTCTTTTTCGCGCTCTTCAGGGGCAGTTAATAGAATCAAGGAGATTATCACCAACGGTGTGGTGAAGGCTGCAACCGCCTCGTCATCTTCATCCTTCTCCCCTAGTGGTGCGTCAGTCACAATTTACCAGCAGCACAACCCACCTCCTCCCTCACTGCCCCCGATGACCCACCACAAACCACACTTTCAGTCTGGGGTAAGACAGCTTCCTTTCATCTTTTTACACCTCGTGAACTAACATGACATGTCCTCGCATCAAAGTAAGTCAGACAGAATCCAGCACTGTGGATTTGTAGATTTGAGTGGGGGTACTGTTTTTGTTACTCAGCGAGAGGTCACCAATCAGACGATCACACTGGTCTAACCAATCACAGTCAGCCTGAAACTGAGACTATCCAGATGCATTCATGGACTGAAGTCCACATCGTCTACATCAGTGTCTGGCTCACAATTTGCAGCTATGACATGACGTAGTTTCCTTTGGTTTGTGTCTGGTGGTTTAAGAGAGAGGCAGAGAGCGAGCATTGTTAGAGAGACACAGACAATCAGCAAAATAAAAAGTTATTTCCAGATTGTTTCACACACCCCCAGCAGCCCCCATCACCCCCACGCACCACCAGACAACCCTATGGCAGTTCACCACAGCACCTGATGCTGTCTGAATGTGGCCTATGATTGGTCCTTATTCACAGTGCATCTCCCAGAAGCGAACTATAAATGAAATTGTACCAAAACATATTACCCCAAATTAAATGAACAGAGCACAGCTGTCGTACTGGTTCACAGTCTAACTATAAACAGTACTATAACTTTCTTTGAACTGCTGTGGCTTTTTCCCGTAACTTGTTTTACTCTTTAGCAGTGCACCGAAACTGAAAGTGAAACTCGAGTTTTGTGTGAAGTTCATTTCATTATGAAACTTGAGGTAAGCAATGGTAGTCACTCCAGTGTGGTAACATTAACCTTCATGGATTCACCATGTTTTTTGAGGATCGTTGTGTTACTTTGTGACACATCACACAAAAGTCTCATGAACTCTTTGCATACAATTTGTTCTTTAACATCCTCAGCACAACAGATGGTGATCTCTTTCGTGGGCGTAGCTCTTCACCTCCTCCTGCAGGCATTTGATTTTCATTTTGCTTATCTGCTCTCTGCTGTTTCTTGCTCCTTTTACTCTGGACCGCAGCAGCAACACCCAGAAAATTCTAGCACAGACTGCTGCTGTAGAGAGTTTCTGCAACGTTATCACAGCTCTCCAAAAGTGAAGCTGAATCACCCCTGGTAGCTCGCTGTGCTCGATTTGATATGCAGCAAATTTGTTCATGAGCGGAGCAGGCATGTTAAACATCATCATCAGTCAATCATGCTCATTAAATTGTGGGGAACCAACAATTGTGATCACAATTAATATTTGATTAAATGTGCAGCAAAATTCTAATTTCGTATAGTTTACATTATTTTCAATCATTTCCAGTTCCTTATACTTTAGGTTGACTGTTTTTGCCTCACGTCCATGTACCTGTTGTGTGTAGTGTATCATTCATGTCTGACTGAACTTAAAGATCATAAATAAGTTGCAGGTTTTTAAACTCAATATGAAAACTGTGATTTTGAAGCTGGAAAATCTCAGACAGACTTGCATAAAAGGCGTAAAACAGATGATTTGTAGTAAATGGACAGATTTATAGACATCAGTGTGGTCCTTATGACAGCAAAAATCAGTTGTTATTTGGCAGGGGGATGGTTGTAACTATCTACGATAATCTAGTTAAATGTATGTGTTTGTTGTCTTTCCTTTTCAGATGCATTATGTTCAAGACAAAGTCTTTGTGGGCCTGGAGCACGCCATCCCGGGGTTTGTCGTTAAAGAGCGGGTCGAGGGCCCCGGCTGTTCGTACCTGCAGCACATCCAGGCCGAGACAGGAGCCAAAGTCTTTCTCAGAGGAAAAGGATCAGGCTGTTTAGAGCCTGCCTCTGGACGAGAGGCCTTTGAACCCATGTATATCTACATCAGGTGGGTGTCGTCTTGTGGATTATGAAGGATTAAGAACCTTTGCTTGTCAGAGATGATTCCTGGTTGTGCAACTAGCTTTGCAGCATTTGTGTGCTCACTAAGTTCAGTCTGCTCTCTCTCTCTCTCTCTCTCTCTCTCTCTCTCTCTCTCTCCAGTCATCCTAAACCAGAAGGGCTTGCAGCAGCAAAAACCTTGTGCGAGAACTTGCTTCAGACAGTGAGTAATTTCCTGTTACTGTGAAATGATAAACCACAATACTTTATCCAGGTCTGTGCTTTTCCATTCCAACGGTAATTGACACTACATTGAAAGCGTATACAATTACAAGTGCACACGTTCCCACTATGAAAGCTTTATTTGGACAGTAGACTGCTATTGTCTCCTAACTTGTTGGAGGAAGAGCTGGATTGCTGACCACCATCACCTGACCATGTGTGCTCGCTGTGGCGTAGTTATGACAACTGTGTGGAAAATTTGGCACAGGTCTAGCGGTTTGTCAGTTTGAGGCTCAAAGAGAGTGTGCTTCCACCAGAGCATGTTAATGATATAAAATAATTTGTATTGAGAGGTATATACCATATTTTTATCCATAAAGCAGTGATATCTGTTTTTATTGTGTCATAGTAAATTCACATGTTTTATTTCCTTCAGCCACAAACCTTACATACAATGTTTCTCTGTCTCTAGGTCCATGCAGAGTATTCTCGCTTCCTCAATCAAATGAGTACAATGATGCCAACACAGCAAGGTAAAATACAGTTTATTGTCTCTCTGTGATTTAGATGAATCACATGTACTGAAACCCCACCAGGCACATCATTATCGCGCCACAGCACTGCTTTGGTCTGTCTTCTATGTGACTTAAAACCCCACTGAGGGTTTTGTTTACTTTACCTCCTCATGGCCGCTTACTCAGATTTGGTAATTTTCCTTGGTGTATGTGTTTTTAAATATGCGGGGATGCTGCATAGTTCATTTGTTTCACTACTGGCAGTTTGTATGGGGTGTTTTATTTTGAAGGACTGGCTTCTCCATGCCGTATCTGACTTCCGGCCAGCACTGCTTGTGGTGTCCGTCAAAAATAGAACAGCTGCGTTTGCTGTGGCCCGCTTATGGGACGCTTCTGATGGATGGATCGTGGTGGGTCCAGTGGGATTTGAAACATTTACTAGAACAGCCACGTATAGTTCTGGTCACAGACCGCGGCACGTCCACTTGGTGGAATTTGGGGGTTAGATGTTGTTTTTCCTCAGCTAGCAGAAGTCAGATGTACTGTATATGATTGTAGGAGTCACTGAAAAGGACTCGTTATGTTTCCCTCCTCCAGGCTTTGCACAGCCTCCAGTGGTGAACGGGATGCCTCCGCAGCCTTCTTACTACCCACCTGCTGGATACCAGCCCGGCTACCCCATGCCTGTACCACCACCACAGCCGCAGCCTGTACCTCCACCTTACACTGTCCCACCTCCTATACCTCCCGCCACACCTGCAGGACTGCCTCCTCAGTATCCCCTCCCACCCGCACACGCCCCTGCTCCTGCCCCCGCACCTGTTCCAGCTCCAGCTCCAGCTCTTGCCCCCGCGCCTGCTCCTGCTCCAGGCACCATGCCACAGGTAGGAGCCATCAAACCTAAATCATATTGGTCCCTACTCTCAAGCAATATGTGGACAATGACTAAACAACATTTTCAAAACAAAATTACTCACTATATGTTTTTTTTTAATTCTCTGCAGACACTTCCCCCCGTACCCTTTCCTCCATCAGCTGCAGCGCCACCCAAAGCTCTACCGTCTGCCGCCCCATCCAACCCACCACAGAAAAGACGCTTCACAGAGGAGGTCCCAGACGAGAGGAATAGCGGCCTGCTTGGCTACCAGGTGATAAAGCTCTTCCACCTTTCTTCATTTTCAGCTGTCTTTTAATATGTCACCTTCGTCTTTTCTTTTCTCCACTTAGTGGCCACTTTGTTTGGATGTGTACGCCTTTCTGTGTGTGTGTGTGCGTGGGTGTGGGTGTGTCTCATCACTTAGTTTTACCAGACAATGTTATGCAATGTCGGACTAACACATCACCTTCCTTTCATCATTGTTTTGCGTACATTAATTGAGATAGCATGGCTTGCTGTTTCCTGTTGTTCACTTGCAGTTTACCTGTGTCTTTCTACTGGTAATGTGGAGTTTCAGACAAAGGTATTATTAATATTATAAACCGAAATTATCTTTTATACTGGCTGAGGAGAAAAAAAGTGTAATCAGACTTGTGGTAAGCTATTCAGAGTGCTGGTATAGTTATTAGTCATTAGTCATACTAGAGTGTCAGGGCAGGGTTTAGTCGAGGATGTCTGCTAATCAGGCCTGTGTGTTTTTCTGCTCATAGCATGGACCCATTCATATGACTAATTTAGGTGCAGGCTTCCCAGTGGGCAGCCCGGACACTACTGGACCCCCACCACCGAGTTCCTCTGGCCCACCGAGTGAGAGGGACAGGTACACAGAGTTTTGTTTAAAGTTTATCAATGAAAAATAAACAGTGTTCAAGCATCAGTAGGTCTAACTAACAGCATTTCCCTTTGTGTTCTGCAGTAGGCAGCTAATGCCTCCGCCTCCGTTGCCTGTGAATGTAGTGAGACCGAAGATGGAGGAGAGAAGGGCACTGCAAGGCGCCGTGGGTAAGGGCATTATTCCGTGGATTGACAAAATCCCTGCCCAAATCCAAATCCACAGTTCCTGACTGTGGACTGTGCCCCCCTGTAAGCTCAGCCTGGAACAATGCACAGCCTTAATGTCGAGCTGAGTAAAACCTAAATCCTCTCCCAGACCACTAGCCTGTGTCTCAATTTCAGTGGTTTTACTTGAGATTGTTACATAAAGCCCCAGCAGATGTATCAAGACGCAGTTTATCGTTTATTTCTTTGGATTTGAGTAACGAAGCCTGTTTTTTGCAGCAGATTAGATAAACGCAGCGTTACACACACGCTCAGCCTGGCCCTTATGCTTCTTACAATTCTTCCGGGATTCTGCGGCTGTGACTAGAAATCTCCAGATAGTGAGCTGGAGCTATGACTTGACACCTTTCTATGCATTATTCAGTCTCTTTTTGTAAAGAAGTCTGATAAGTCGAGTCCACCTTACCGTCCCGTTCTGATGACATCATCAGTCTGGGGTTTCTGTAAATTGTTTTGCTTTCCTCACTAACGAGAATCTCTCCTGTTTTTGTGTTTTTCTCTTTTTCTCTGTGTTTTTCTTCTCTTCCATGTATCTCTGGGGTGGTGCTGGATTCTGATTGGGGGTGGGGCACGACGCGTTCCTGTGACGCCGTCCTTCCACTCGATTGGACGGCCCTAACACTGTCGCTCCCCACCAACCAATGGCTGCTTTCGAATGGCTGCCCCCCTCCTCTACTCTGCTGACAAACTATTATTTAAATCTATTAACTATTTGTTTCTCCCAAAATGTGTTTGGAATCGTTAACTTGCACTTGTCTTATTTGAAACATGTTTCCGCTGTTGTTTTTTGCTGTTTTTGTTCTCTCCCCCCTATATTTCTCTCCCTCTCTCCTCCAAATGTGCCACCTCTTTCCTTTTTTCGGTGTGCTTCCCCTTCTTCTTTCAGAGCCCGCAGTGAAGCGATTGAAAACTGGTTTGGTAGCATACACCGGCGACTCCTCTGATGAAGAGGAGGACCACTCAACCTCCAAAGCCTCAGGGCCAGGTAACCCTGGGGCAGTTCCCCCTACCTCCGCCTCCTCAGGCTGGACACAGGGCTATCGCTGCCCTCCTCCACCACCTCCTCGTGCTAAAACACAGGCACAGCCGCAGTCTATGCCTTTCTGGATGGCACCCTGAAACAGGAAAAAAAAAATCTAAACTCCCTCAGTGCTCTGTGCCGAGTCTTACAGGATGTTCACCCAAACTGAGCCTATCTTTTCCCATCACTCATCACCTGCTCATCACATGGATGACTCTTAACAGCTACATGTTGGTTGCAGCATTATTTTTAGTACTTGGGTCCAAATAGACATACTAATGTTTTGGAAAACTCCTGTCTGCTTCTTTGGGTGCACACATTATAGTTTGAAGATGAACATTTGCCGGACTGATATTCCAAACTATATTGTGAATATATAGATGGTCAGATGAGCGATTATTCTGGGTCCGGTTTTGTTTGGAATGGAATAAAAACACACGCCAGGCCAAGTGTTTAAATATAGTGTCTTTGTAAAAAACAATATCACAAAGCAATGATGTTGTAAATCACTGACACTTTTCATTTTATCCCTTGTACAGCTTCTCTGACTTTGTCACCACCTTATCTTCCCTTTTTCACTGTCCACGTCAGTGACACCATCCTTTTCTATTCTGGTCTTTTTGTATAGATCATTTTGGACTAATATGTCGTAAACATATTACATTTATTTCATGCTCTTATGAAATAAATAAACTTAATTTATTGCTGTGTTTGAGCTTGTGATTCTTTGTAGTGCATATTGTTCTAAGTCTTCTGCAACGCTTGGCAAACGGATCATCACAAACCAAATTGGTTTCCTCTGCTAGTTAGCTGTCAGCAGTTATCTTTGCCAAAGCAGATAGTAGATCAAGTGCTCAAGCTGCTGCAAACGATATTGCAAAAGTAGACCTTCAATAAACATGTTTCCTGTGAAGGTTTTACAACAACGAGGAGTTGGAAGACATTTCATTACAGCAGTGTGTATTCTCCTAATAAATGTCACATTGAAAAGCTATGTTTAAGAAAAGTAATATACACAAAGCAGTATAGCAAGATGAGCTATTTGCTGCTAACTGAACTGAAATGCTGAAAGGGACATTGCAGTTTCAGATCATCTCAATCTCTGGCTCTCTCGGAGGGTTTTTCTTGTTATACTGAGCGATGCGGCTCTCCATGATTGGCCGGAAATGTCGGATCAATCCCTGTAGATGAGAAAATAAAAAAACAAAAATCTTGTTAAGATGTAAATTAGTTCTTGTTTGAACTTGTAACCCCTGTCAGTGTTTCATCAACAGATTTGTTTGTTAAAGAATAAAACAATCCAGAGTTTCACCTGCACAGGCCAGGCAGCTCCGTCGCCCAGTGCACAGATGGTGTGTCCCTCTATCTGCTTGCTCAGCTCCCAGATCATGTCAATTTCTGAAACTGCGGCTTCTCCTCGAACAAACCTCCACATCATTTTATCCATCCAGTCAACTCCTGAGAGAGAATGAATGAATACAACAAATAAGTACATGCACTAAAAACAGAGCTCCTCTGGCAAATCCCCACTTGAAGGGAATTAATGAATATTTTCCCTTTGAGAGTTGAAGTGCATTTTGTTTTTAATACTTCACTTCACTTTAGTTCAGTGCAGTATTTTTTATATAACAGTGTAGTATAATGTAGTTTCCTGTACCTAAATATAATATTTGAATACCTCTCCCACCACTTGCACATATAATTTGTAGTAATATGTGGGTACTTAAATCGTAAGGGAGTTCTGGTTTCAGTGTGCAGCCACTTTAATTTTATACGTGATGATTTTTTGGTATCCAGCACGATCTCACTGAGGTTTTCATGGAGGTACACTTAACTATTATAGCCTATTAGAGAGAAGGCCACAGAGTTTAGCAACAGTGTTGGTTGTAAGCAGTGGTGTCGTGCAGGATATACCTACTTATTTTTCAGTCAGCGTTGCATATACCAAACCCCCCTGATGATAATTTAGTGGTGTTCTGCACGATCATTTTTGGGATGGTGAAGACATGACAGTCCAATTTTCATGAGTGGATGGAGCAAGGAATCTTTCATTCAAATGTGGAACTATGTAGTCATCTAACTTGTTTATGGGTCAGTATTAACGGCAAAATCTGCACCTCTTCTGTGGCTGATGATCCTCGCTCCTTGAAATCCACAACACTGACAGTGTCTAAATACTACTGGGGCATGTTTGAGTGAGCTAAATATGTGAGTAGTTTTACTTCTATCCATTTTCTATAACGGCTTATCCTTATCAGGGTCACGGACACACCCAAGACAAGTCGCCGTTTTACCACAGGGTTATTCTTACATGGCACCGTAAATAACGCAGGAGGATCATTTGCTTAATGGCCAATTTAAAAAAAAACAAACAAACTTTGAGGCAAACATTAAGAGTATTCCCACTTCTCTGTGGACCGGTACACCACTGGTTAGAAGAATCAAAGAGTGAGGCGATGCATAGTATTAAATACAGTCTGCAGTTCTTTACCCTCTCTGCAGGGGGTGCACTGGCCACAGCTCTCATGTTTGTAGAACTCAACCAAACGTGCGATGGCTCGGATCACATCAGTCTGAAGGAAAAATACAATTATAATGTTATCTTTTCAGACTGATTGGCACTGAAATTGCAGTGTGTTTTGTCATGAACATTATTCAGGAAACTGTTTACCGATTTATCCATAACTATGACGGCAGCGGTTCCCAGTGCCGTCTCTGCGCGGACCAGGTCATCAAAATCCATCAAAACGTCATCGCACACATGGCGAGGGATGATGGGAGTGGAGGACCCACCCGGGATCACTCCTAATAGATTGTCCCAGCCGCCCCTCACTCCTCCTGCACCAATCACACAAGAGCAGAGAGGAAGTCATGTCAGCAACCTAGAGAGTAAACCAACATCAACACAGAGGTGGACTGTAAACACACACCTGCGTGTCTCTCTATTAACTCCCTCAGAGGAATAGACATCTCTTCCTCCACCGTGCACGGTGTGTTCACGTGACCGGAGATGTTGAACAGCTTCGTGCCAGAGTTCCTCTCCCTCCCAAAGCTGGCGAACCAAGCTCCGCCTCGACGACAGATCTGAGGCGCCACAGCAACCGTCTCCACGTTGGCAACTGTTGTCGGGCATCCAAACACCCCTTAAGGGAGAGAGAAAAACAGTGAATAACCACTCAAGGCCTGTCATTACAACATAAGCCTATTTTGCAGTTTCTTAAACCATAATTAACCCCCAGTAGGAAACCGGACGTAGGAGTTTTTATCTCACCTATGTCTGCAGGGAACGGTGGCTTGAGTCGGGGTTTCCCTTGTTTGCCTTCGAGGGACTCAATGAGGGCCGTCTCCTCCCCGCAGATGTACGCTCCAGCTCCCCGCGTCACAAACACATCGAAATCATACCCTGAGCCACAAGCGTTCTTCCCTATCAGCCCGGCTTTGTAGGCCTCATCGATTGCCACCTGTTTGAAGAGACGACACACAGTATAAAACACACAGTATCTATAGATCGACGGACCATCCATGCATGCCTCTGTGTACCTGTAGATTTGATGACTCATTGTAAAACTCCCCTCTGATGTAGATATAGGCAGCACGGGCACCCATGGCTCTCCCAGCGACCAGGCACCCTTCGATCAGCTTATGGGGGTCATGACGCATTATCTCACGGTCTTTACACGTCCCCGGCTCACCCTCATCTGCATTCACCACCAGGTATTTAGGTCTGAAACACAGGAAAGAAGGAAACGCACAATACACTGATATATCAGTGTCATTCCTGGTGTGGACAGTGATGCTCGATTGTTTCTCTTGTTCCTACCTGCCATCGCTGGGTTTGTTCATGAAGCTCCACTTCATGCCGGTGGGGAAGCCCGCTCCTCCTCTGCCTCGAAGCCCTGAGATTTTCACCTCATTTAGGATCCAGTCTGATCCCTTCAGTATGATCTCCTTGGTCTTATACCAGTCTCCTCGTTTGAGTGAACCCTTGAGTCTGGTAGGAAGAAGTACTTTCAGGTCATAAGATGCTGCAGCATTGTTTGTTGTTTTTGTCTTGTATGTTTTTACCTCCAGTCATGTCGCCCATATAAGTTGGTGAATATCCGGTCTTGGTCGCTCAGAGGGCCAAATTTAGTCTTTTTTGGCTTCACCTGGAGATAAAAGAAAAGTGTGATTGACAACAGGACATGTGCAATAATACTACTGCAAAGATGGATGCAGGAAATTTAGAGCTGTGAAGAAAATGTCAACATGTCAACAGTGAAAAGTCCCATTATAATTTTTCCCAAGGTGTCATCCTCAGATGGACCAGCAGTCCGAAGCAGTAATTAATAAGTAAGTAAGTAATAAGTATAAGTAATTAATTAAAGAAAGTAATGAAAGCAGAGAGAGCTGGTGTCGTGCCAGAACCGGAGCTGCACAAGTGGGCAATGTAACCGAGCCTCACCAGCCTCTGTGGACATTACAGGGCTGAACAGGACATTGCATTGAGTGTGACCGAGCAAGAATCCACTGGACAAGAGTAAATCTGGGATTAACTTTTTAGTTAGTGGTGAGAGCTTTGTGAAATAAAACCACTGACAGTATAAAGAATGGACAGCGTAAGCGTGACGTCACCCCAAGGTTTCCCAAGAGCTGTTTTGAAACTAAAAATCTGTGGCTCTTCCCACCACCATGTTGGTAGTCCTGCCTCTTCCGCCTCTCAACTAGTCTAAAAATCTGCAAAGTAATGGATCATTGGTGGACCTGAGGCAGGCTGAATGACACCTGGTTGGTCAAACAGGCCGTATGTAACGGCATCCACATGTCAATCAAAGCAGCCACACTGTTAATTATGCAGAACTTTAAGCCTTAATATAATTTTAACGTATGAATATCAGACTTAGTACAGTTGTCATGAACAGGGAAATTAGCTATAAAGACCAAAACTGTTTTTGTACCATGCTGTAAACATGTTTATTTCTGCTGTGAAGCTGTGACATTTTAATATAAGGTCTTGTGGAGATTGACTTGTTCTGTAGCCAGCCTCAAGTGGACGTTTGAGGAACTGCACTTTTTGGCCTCTGCATAGGCTTCACTTCACAACCATGGAGGTTGCCACTAGAATAAAAGGCTATTTTTAATCAGTGAAGTCTTTGATCATAACTAATAAAATGATAACACTGACTTGTACAACTGTCCATGTTTATTTTCTGAAACTGGGAGTTAATTTGGCAAGGGGGACTCAAACAGCATATGGATACACCTAATAGCTTCATTTTGCAAAATAATTAAATTATGTCAAAGCCCAAAATGCATTTTTAAATATATATTTAACAACTGCTAATTAAAGAATATCATGTGTATCTCTTTCTTCTTGAAAAATGTACTTCTGTCAATAATCTGTAAAGTTTGACTAAATACTTCGTTACTTGCTACGTGCCAAAACACATGAAAACACATTAAGTGTACATGAAAGTAAGCATGTAGGCCAGCAGTGTGAGACGCTGAGTAGTGCAGTGTGAAACAGGCCTACCTGCGGCTGTGCTGCTGCAGTGCTGTAGGTCAGACGCGGAGCGATCTGACGCTCCACAGCTCCCCACAGCATCCGCCGAGCCAGCATCCTGCAGGGGCCCGGAGACAAGCACCTTCAGACCGGTTTAAACTCTGGAGATGTTCCTCCCAGCCTCCGTTTGACTTCTCATACAGTCTAATCGATTTGTGAAACCTCTGCTGTTAAAGTGTGGGCCTGCTGGTTCGGCTTAATTAAACTAAGAGGATTAACAAAGCACGTCACATCCTATCCCAGCTTCCCATGCGGCACCCGACAGGTACCCTATGCACGTGCGCACACACAATTAATTGGTGAGTATCAGGTTGTCAGAGGCACTATCATTATGCATGACTTAGAGGGATATGAATGGATTATTCATGTGAAAATAACCAGAAATAGTCCCTGGTAGGGCTTTTTCCCAGCAGACATTTTGAGTTGACAGAGCAGGAAAAGCGCAGGTGTTACTAATAACATTAATAAGTTCAAGGATCCCATTATGACAGTAAATCGGTATGAACATTACCAGCACACTGAAACTGAATCAGGATTTAGGACTCACGGTTGTGCTCAAAATGTCTTCCGCGAAGAAAGGCCTGTGTCTTTCACATGTTTCCATTAACGATAAGCCTCTTAATGTACATGCAAATCAAGAAATACTGGCTTTAAGTTTCAGGAAGTGATCGTGGGAAATCCCATCTCCCCAAACTATATCAGGAAGTGAGCAGTCCAGGGACTCAACGGGTATTTTAGGGTAGTAGTATTTGTGTTTTCCAGAGAATTTCTTGCATACTTTCATTGGAAACTGACATTTTATCTGCATCAAAGAGTCGTATTGTCATCAGGTTATTAAAAGAGCCTAACTGAATCACTGGGCTGATATTATTAAATACAGTATCGTCCTATGAGTAACAAGAAATGCTGGGACAGAAATGCCACAGGTGTGTTTAAAAAACCCCATTACATAGTTTGTCCACCAGAGAGCATAGCTTAGTTCTCATGTAAAATTTTCCACTCTCTACATATCGTCTATGATGACTGAGTCCTAGAGTTTCTTATGTTTCATGTTTTAAATGAATAATGTCCATGTGTGTTCTTGCTGGACGTTTTAAGTTCAAATGTGGACATCAGCCTCAAATATCCATTCTGGATCTAGTTTCTAAAGCCCTTTAAAGAGTTGTGTTTGTAACGTGAATCAAAAACCAAAAACACAGAACAGCAAGCTTAGAGATCTTTATTTATTTTCTTTACATTAACTTAAACAAATTATGGGGAAATGAATTCATATCTCTGAGAAGGTTCCACTAAAACTGAAAGACAAAAATGTATCCCTGATAGCGGGGTCTCTATTCAGACCGGACCCCGTGTCCCTTCACCGAAGCCAAGAAAACAAACAGCTCACATAGAAACACACACTTCACAGCTGGCATCAGTTAACCCTCATTCATTCACAAAGCTCTGACTGGGAACACCAACACCCTCCATGAACAGGACCAACCGCCGTACTGACAATCCAGTAGGACTGGTTCTAGTAAGGCCAGTAGTTTACTTTCACCACTATTATCTCCCTCTCTCCTTATTTTCATTTCACTATAGGTTTCATTCATTTAGTTTCTCAAACGTCAAATGATACAAAATCTACAAAATCACTTGTTTTGAAACCACTGGCCTTACACTTGCATGAGGAGTGTCAATCGCCCTACAGCACCAAACGATTTCTTCCCATTTTGTATTTTGTATAATCACTTAGTGCATTGCTCAAGGTTTCCTGAGAATAGTTGCAGCACAAAAAAAAAAATCTAAGGCAACTTCATCCCAATATATATTATATTGACTATAACTCTGTACATTATGCAGGAGGAAGAGTATTCAACGTATGTGGGTTTTAAAGAAGTATAGTCAATTTCAATCACAATCTTAAATCATACCGAGTGAGTTAATGGACTAGATATTGAAGGTCAGACAAAAAGGCTTGAAGCTCTCAAATATATAGTGCAAATAAACTGGAAATTTAAAAAAAAGAAAGAAAAAAAATTACTACACAACAAGGAGTGGATAGTGCACACAAGGCCAGACCAGCATGACTGCTACACCAGGCTCTGACTACAAGGGTTTCAAGAGGATTGGAAATAAAAAGACAAACGCTGTCACTTACAGCCATTAATGATTGCATTGCACCCTGCAAAAAGGCCTAAATGCACTGGTCGAGGGAAAGCGTGAGGAAGTCAAAAAGGTTTTTGGTCGTAGATTAACTCAAAAGATAATGGCCCCTTTAGACACAGCGGTGGCTGAGCTATAAGAACTGCCATGCGATAACATGTGATACAGTACTATACATGTTGAATTAACAAACAAAGAAGCGTGCTGAAAAAATGTCAAACAGCAAAGTTTGTTTTCCAGTTTACATTGAAGGTTTTAAACCCCCCGACTACTTCTTTGCTCTGTTCCCTTCTCTCAACCCCGGAGGATGGAATGTGCCTGTATTATTGCAGTACCTGATGGGGTTAAATGTGCAAAGAATGCATTTGAGGAAGAATCGCCAAAAAGAAGACACGCAGCCCGTTTTTTTTTTAAAAAAGAAGGCGTTTAGGTATATGGAGATGTTGAGCCAAAATCTTAAGCGCAAAGCAGCTGCTTGTAAGATTTAGACAAGAAGTGGACTGTGAGCTTTTGCCCCCACCCAGGATTTGGTCTCACAAAAAAAAAAAAAGTCTCAGCAGAAGAGTCATAATAAATAACAATAAATAAATACGTACAGAAAACAGAGGCAAGATTTGCCCCTTTTCCATTTTTTTTTTCTCAAACAAGGACCCCAAACGAGTGCATTGGAAGACTGAAATCCACAGCCTTTGGGAAAGAAGCATCGTCTTCAACATCAACATCAACTCATTGACCCAGACTTTGTCTCTTTTGGTCAGGCATTTAAACACAGAGCTCTGCGGCTCTGAAACACTCAAATATGGAAGCAGATTCTTTCTCATGGCTATCAAAACAGTTGGGAAGAATCCTCTCTTCAAACCCAACATTGGCTACAATTCACCTGTCTCCTCTCCTGTTAACTTAAGATTTAAGAGAACAGTTCAACTAAAATCTTTGGTTTAAGCACCAAAGCAAAGCAAATATTCGACTACAAACAAGAAAAGAACATTATTGCTTACAATGTACAGAACAACGTGGATTAATTAAGACTGCATTTCCACTGATAACCACCAGAGGACAGTGGCCATTCTTTGTGATCTAGGTGATATGACTTCTGAATTGCACCTGAATCGATACATTTATATTGTAACTAAAATATACATCTTAAAATATCCCTATATGTCGCAGCTCTGGATTTTAGTTTGCATAGTGAAAAGCATCCCGGTAACCACACACTCAACACTCACACACACACACACACACACACACTTCCAGCTAGAAAAATCAAACAGCTCAAACCTGAAATATTAAAAATAAAGAGCAAACAAGAAATAATAGTTAAAAGACAAAATTAAATCAAATGCCAAGAGCCAGAAGACAAACATTTAAAATATCTCAGAAAACCCGTTTTCCATTTTTTTTCCTTTTTTATCATTTAGTTGTTTCTGTTTTTTAAGTGCTCTCTATATGGGAGCAGCAGGTCATTAGTCCAGCCACCTGAGTGAGATTTTTTTTTTTTTTTTACTGTGGATGCTTTACCACATAGACACACACTTTTATACATACACACACACTCTCTCTCTTTTTTTTTATTCACTATTCCTCTTCTTCCACGTCCTCTTCTCCAATTTCTTCCTCTACTTCGTCTGCCCATCGGTCACGTTGCGAAGCCGGAGAGTGGGTTCCTCCCGGATCTTCTCCCTCGGCCTCCCTGCCCCCTCGCAGCTCCAGACCCCGTAAGAAGAGCTCAGGGTAGGCCAGCCTGCGAGACTCAAGGTGAGCAAAAGCCTGAAGGGCGAGAGATCGCTCCCTCTCGACATCAGCTGGGTACATCAGCGAGGCGGACGCACTCCCAACATCCAGCATGGCATGAGGGAGGAACGCAGAGGAGTGGGCCTGTAAAGACAAGGCCTCCAGAGGGTTGGACTGCTCCCTCCCACTTCCATCCCCTCTCCCATCCTCCCCATGCTCGGGCCCCCGTCTGGGCCGGCGTGTGCGCAACTCCAGGCAGCTGTGTCCCTTGCGGTGACGCTGGAGGTGGTCCTCTCGGGCGAAGGCCTTGTGGCAGAGTGGGCACTCGAAGGGCCTCGCCCCACTGTGGAGGGACAGGTGGTTTTTGAGGTCATATGAGTGGAGAAACCGGGCAGAACAGTGCGGGCAGGGGTAGGGGCGCTCGCCTGTGTGTTTCCTCATGTGGATCTTCAACTTATCGTTCCTGAAGAAAAGAAGAACGAAGAGGCAGGGAAATGAGCAAAGCATGACTAAAAACTTCAAACATCAAATCGTTTTGGTTTTCATGAGAAGTTACTGTACCGGGTGAAACGGACTCCGCAGGCCGAGCACTGGAAGGGCTTCTCCCCAGTGTGTGTCCTCATGTGCCGGGGCAGTTTTCCCGCTCCGTGGATGATCTTCTGACAAACAGGGCACTGCTGGGGCGTCTGAGACTTCCTCTTCCTCCCACCTCCCGCTGCTGTTGCCGCCACCCCTTGATCAGCTACAGAGGTAGGTATGGAGGTGCTTCCCATCAGCATACTATCGTCACCAAAACCCTCCATGTCGTCATCTTCTGACAGCTTATCATTCAAGGGCGGGACAGGAGGTGGATGGGCTATACGAGGGCGCTCATGGAGCCAGTGAAGGAGCCCTCCGTTTAGTGTGGCTCCTCTCCCTGGTTCTCTGATCGCCTTGGGATCTCCGTTCTGCCCAGATTTGTGGTGAAGCTCGTCTTGTTCTGGACTGGGGGGCTGGGTTGAAGGCAGGGAACGGAAGCTGTCGGATGCAGGTGAAGGGTGTGAGACGGGAGAAGCAGATGGGGGGTTCAAAGCAGAGGAGTTGATGTGATGCGACCCAAGTTTTTTCACCCTCGGTTTGTCTGTTTTTCTTCGGGACCCTTTCATGATCCTGCTCTCCTGCGCAATCCTCTCAGTAGTTATGTGTTGGACTCTCTGCTCCTCTGCTGTCTCCCCCTCTGCCTCCGCTGTCTCCCCCAGGATGTCTCTGCACGCGTCAGCCACACACTGGATGCCCAGAAGCTGAGCCCCTCGCAGCACATCTCTCATCCCAGAGCTTGGGATGGTCAGGGTGGCAGTGTAGGCAAACTCCAGCAGGGCGTCCAGGGCGTCGGGCGCCACGCAGTCCAGCTGACACACGCTGAAACCACCTCCGCCCTCACCGCCTCCCTCCTCTGCCCCAAACAGCTGGCGGAAGTACAGACTGACGGCAGCCATGACGGAGCGGTGAGTCGGGTAGCGCGCCCCGCGGGATGTCAGAGTGAGGTCACACAGGAGTCCTGCCCTCCTCTGGTTATTCAAGTGGGACAAGAGCTCATTGCTGTGCTCCGGGAAGGGGATCCCAATCAGACCATCCTCTCCTGGAGACATCGCCACCTACGTGAACGAAGAGGAAAATCAAGTAAGTGAAGGGACTGAGGTCTGAGCTAGTTTTACACTTAAATTAAATAAATAAAATCAGATTCTTTTTCTATGAATTTTTGAACATTGAAAGAGAAACGCGTATACATTTAAAACCACCCACAAGTTCCTTAAATCTCCCGAAATGTGACTGACACAAAGAGTTTATTTCACGAGGGACAATTTAAACCAGGCTTAGCAACTCTCCCCCATCTCCTCCCTTCCCCACCCGCCTGGACTCTCTATCTCCAGATTACTAAATCAGGAGGTGGCGATTTTGTCCCGTGAGATGGGGGGGGTTGGGGGCATCAGAGGACGAATGCGATGGAGATGACAGAGCCAGCAGGAGACACAAAATATAACAGCAAGGAGAAGAAGAAATACTCTTTAGAGCGGAGAGAGGGAGGGAGATAAAACCAAATGGTCGATAACAGTGACGCGGAAAGGTTGCAGGATTATACAACGCGCTGTAGGCTCTGTAACAGTAGGCACTAGGTTAATTCCCGTGTGAAACCTTTATAGCATTAGCCGTTTGATTAAAATACCTGGAGAAGAAAGAGAAGGACTAATGGAGGAGAGAGCGAGAGAGAGAGAGAGAGAGAAGAAAGAAACACCAGCAAGGGAGAGGAAGTGACGGACTAGAGTGGGTGAACGGGGGGGAGTACCAGTGAAAGAATGAGGAAGGAAAAAACAAAGAAGTATTACAGCCTTAACAAAGACTGGTATAAAAGTACGTCACTCAAAAACTTGATGTGCAACATATACACTGCAGTCAGTTACTAGATTTCATTGATATCTTTGTGTCTTTTGGACCTACTAAAGATCTTTACCAGTAACTATATCGACACACACAGGTAAAATGTCGTAATGCAAGGCAAGCAAGGCCAATAACTTTCTTTATTTCTCTTTGAGAGATATAATGAGGCCTGTCGGTAATAAGACCCAACAACTCCCTTCTTTGGCTCCCTAAGCTCGCACCTCGCCCTGTCCACACTATACCTGCTCAACAATATCTTTAACACACCTGAGCAGACCAGATTTTCCACAAACAACTCACCCTCTTGATTCCCCCTCCCTGCCCTTCATCTCCCTCCCATAGCAACTGGCAGCCCCCTGGCCATCCAATAACAGTGTGCACCCAGTGCCCAGAGGGCTATGCACAACGACGGTACATCCACCTGACTAACCTGCTCCAAAACACACCCTATTAAATACACAGGCAAACGAGCGCACACACACACACACACACACAATACAAATGCACACATACACACATTGCGTGCCAATCTGTGGTTCCCCCCACCCACTATTGTTGTATTTAACCTGTTAAGTGACGATCTTGGCACCGACGTATTTAAAACATGTATAAATGTACTCCACCCATTCAACAAAAAAAGGAAAAGTACAGCCAATTAAATACTTCAGGACATGCCAGCACTTTTTTTAACCGTTCCTGTCGTTCCAATCAATATCAAACCTCCCAAACGTCTCTCACCACACACGTCGTCTCCTACCTTTCCCGTCTTTATAGGCATGGGCACAGTCAGCTGGAGGCGAGGCAGCGTGTGTCTCGTGGCATCCATCTTTTTGCTCTTTTACAACTCTTCTCTCAAGCTTCCTCTCCGTCTTTGAAAATCACTTTTTTTTTCTCCCCCTTTCTATTTCCTCCAACCCTCAGATGTGTAACTTAAAGTTCTGATCTCGCCGTCAGAAGTCGGGGTTAAGCGTTCATCCTTGGGGATGTCTACCTCTTTCGCACAGTCTGTCACTTACTCTCCTTCCTGTTGTATCAAAAGAGGGTGCAAGTGACGAAGGCAGATTCAGAGACACCCCTCCCCCCGAGTCGCCTACGCGCCCCCTCTCTCCAAAAACCAACGGCCCATTTTCCGAACACTTTCCGATAAACACGATGTCCTCGGCATCCTCTCCTTGTTCAGAAGAAGGGTAACAGGTAGATGGAGCGTAGTGTGTCTAAGGTTACGACTGTGGATGATGTGGAACAAATAACCTTCATGTTTAAACCACACATATTAATTGAACTGTTATGGCAGGAAGGAAATCAGCGCATTTAACCAAACCACCTCAGAAATACCTTTTTTTTGTGAGCTAACTCTGTGTCAAAAATCATGAAAGAAATCATATTGGGGCGATGAGTCATATTACACTCAAAAACACACTCAGGTAGGTACAATATGAGAGTTAAACCATATTACAACGTACCACAAAGACAAACGGGTGCAAGAAGCTCTTCCTTTGAAACTTACACATGGTAAATGCCACTTATTGCTCATCATAAAATTAAAAAACTGCCTTTATAGCACAGAGTCACAGGTTTTATATACGAACTATCTCCTCAACCTGAGGCAACAAGGACGGCGTGTCGTCGCTGATACAAGTGAGGAAGTTAAGGGGTATGTTTGCTTTTTACCCTTTGCACACACATTTTTTAAATTTTACACCACACTAGAGGAACTACTTTCATAATTCATTCATTGCATTTTTTATAATAGCCTTACGTGATTGTAACCCGAATATCTTTTCGCTGTCGGGCTGGATGAGACAAAACATTTGAGAACCTCGTGCTTTAGGATGTTTTTCACTGTTTTATGGCCAAATGTTTAATCAACAGAATACTCTGCAGATTAATCTTTAATTAGTTGCTTTCCTACATCGTACACGGATATATAATAACAGGCTAGAAAAAAAAAACATAATTGCTGGGAAAGAAAATCCCAGAGGAAACTCACCACCTAAGCCTCTGTAGGACAAAGTGTAAACGCATCCCTTGACCTTGCCTGTGTACAGTTTGTCTCATTGTAAGTCGACACAACAGGCGTAAATTTCATGTTTAAGGGATCACCATTAAAAAGTATTCATTGTTAAGCGCATCCACAGGAAAACAGGATTGTTCCCAATAATTATTATGAGCACAGATACACAATATTTCACGATTTGTCCAGTTTCTGAAACGCTGTCGTTAAGCGAAAGGTCACAAAGAACACAAACTCTTTAGCAAAGCAGTTGCACAAAAGCGAGAGAGACACAAAGGGGTTTTAGGAGGAGTGCACAACAACGCACATTAAATTTCCGGCGCAGGGGAGAAGAAAAAAAAAAAAAAAAAGCATCACGGGTGGTTGGTGGTTCAAGCTTGTTATTTTAGGCATATTCCTTAGAGCACAGACGTGTTCGGAAAATAATGAGAATGCAAAGAAGTTGCAATGATTCCCATCAATTTTCTGTCTGTCTGTGAGTCACTTAATACTGACACATCATGACATGTACACACACACACACACACACACACACACCCTGTTCATATCCCCCCGTCTCCTTCCTTGTCACCTTGTTTCTGTTTTTTTTGTTGCTCACCAAGGACATGTCTGCATAAGTTGCTGAATCTTGCAACACATTGTAACTAATGTTAAAACAGCCCACAGGCAGATACCACAAACACATTTTGTCTTGCAAAAAAATAATGTTAGCTCACAAGCACATGTCCAACTATTATCATAAAACATAATTACAATCTTTGTAAGTATATTCATGTTAATTAGGGTTCAGTACCTTAAAGTTAAATAACTGATATCACGGTTTGCCTTCAGGCGTATTATTTAATGGCACCGTGAGCCTTGCCAAAGCATATAACCTGAAAAAACACTGAAAAGAATTTCAGCTCTAAAAAAAATAAGAAAAACAGGCTTCTTCTTTTTTTGCTTTTTGTGCATTTAACGCTACAGATGTTATCCTTCCAACAATCATCTCTTATCTCTTTCTTTGTTTTTTGTTCTCACCTCCCACTCTTTTGTCGACGACGGAGGAATTTACCTCCTCTGCAACTCTACCGTTTCCTCATCCCTCACTTTCATTATGTGCACACTCTTCCTTTCTCAACGAGGATTTATTTGTTACTTTAAAAACATTTGGAGATTTTGAATCATTTTGTCTTTGTCTAAATAATCCCACAAAGTGTCACCAGCCTAAAGCTGCAAACTCAGTTGTACAGCAAGACCATAAAACTAAGCAAGAATCAAGTGAAACGTGTTTCAAAGAGAATCCACCGTGGATTCATTTTTACTGAAAAGGAAATGGAAACTTAAATTCATCCATTACCGTCCACTACCACGGCTCAGTGTAACGTCGTAATGTTGACGAATTTGTGTTGGAGGCCAGGAAAATGACAGCAGCAGGATTGACCAAAACCTGCACACAGAGATTTATTCTTCAGTATAAACGCAGTATCCATCGTCTATATCATGAAATCCCTCTCCACACACACTCAGCGTGTGTGATGACTGGAACTAGAACTGTTAGTATTATTTTTATGGGTCTTATTTTCCGTTAAAGGCTGTAAGTTTTCCCAGTCCACCTCAATTATATCAGGCTCCAGCACTAAGGGGGAAAATATGACTTTATACTATTCACAGAAAACTGTGGCTGAGAGGGAGAAGGAGAAATGCTTTTATAAATTCTGATGTCAGATGTTTTCCAAAGTGCCTGTACATGTGTGTGTGTGTGTGTGTGTGTGTGTGTGTGTTGGTTAACGTGAGCACGTATAGTTGGTTGCGTGTTAGGTTCTCAGTACTTTCACTATTAAAATAACTAAAGGGGAAGAATATAGATAGTTCTTAGACTTTAGCAAAGTCATAACTTGAAAGTAAACAGTACACAAATGAAATTTTAAAAGCGGACGTAGCAAAAGCAACAATTTTATGTTTTTTTTAATGTCTGAACTGTTCTGTTTTAAAATGCCTGTATTGGGATGGATCTCTAAACATTGCAGCAGCTCAAATACTCTAGAAAATCTACTCATTACAGTGAACTTCTCACAAATGAGGAACAAATGAAACACTACAGTCACACACACACATCGTCTCTGTTTTCTTTTGGGTATAACTCATTACTTGAGATGTTATTCGTAACCACAATATAACAATTTATGATGCTAAACTACCACTGTGCCAGAAAAACAACAAAGCGGCCAAACACATGGAAAGTAAGATTCAAGCTCATACCGTTTCTCCTCCACACACTCGTCTTCCTCTCACCACTTTTCTTCTCTGTGTCACAGTTTTTAAGGGTTAACAAAGACTCTATACACCTCACTTATTTGGGGTAGTGAATGGTAGAGTGGTACTAGGACACCTTTTCTGAGGAAGAGTAGGGGAGGAGGAAACAAGGGGGGGTGTGTGGATGAGAAGAGATGAGAGTACACACACACACACACACGTCTGCCAAAACCAAAGCTGCACTCAGCCCAGCAGAGCACTCTCTCCAGACTATCTGAGTGCAAAACCTTCACATTTAAGCAACAAATAGACCCCAAACTGCACAAGTATACTGGCTACACACAAGCTGACACATCCAGGTCTTCTAATAATACAGCTCGTCCCTGCCGGGAGATAAAAACAAAAGCACCGCCCGCCCTGCATCCCAACAGTTCCCTCGGGACTGAACATTTGCATCCCACCAGGAGATATAAAAACAGACGCAACCAGGGACAATTTGAATCGCCATTTGAATTTGTCAAAGACAAGACTTGAGACACTATCGTGATGATAATAGTGACTGCACCCTGCTATGACTGGACTTTAGGAGGGATTTCTGAAAAAAAGAGAAGTCCTGCAAGCTGATGTTACTCAGCAGAAGTTTGTTCTGTCTTTTATTGAAGAAAGACACTGCAGCCAAGCCCTCCTCTGTCCTTACTGTAACTGGGACATTATGGTGTGTGTGTGTGTGTGTGTGTGTGTGTGTGTGTGTGTGTGTGTATGTGCGTGTGTGTGTGGACGGACGCATGCGCACATTGTGGTCTTAGTTCCAAGAACACATTACATTATTCATTTGGCTGGCAGAGCAGAGGCCCTTATCCCCTCGCCCTACCACACCACAAACACTCCACTGTGAGCTATAACAGCAGCCAGTTTGCATGCAAGACCTGAACACCAATGTGAATCTGCTGGAGGGTAATCAGCTTATCAGCACACGGGACAAGACATTTGGGTGCACATATACGCTCTGCCCCGTACTATCCACCAACTTCTAACCTGAAGTTAATGTAAATAAAATAGTATTTTTGCAGAAGTTAGCCTCTCTTGGTAAAGGCTGGGTGACACTGATGTCAAATATCCAAATAAGTTTGATAAAACACTTTTAAAATGTGTAATTAAAGATACTTTTGTGGCAAATATCCAGGCTTTTTAGAGGATGTTTGTTCGCGAGACCATTTTAAGAAACATGGACAGTTAAATAACAGAGAACAATCTTATTTTATTATAATTTAGCCTTTATAACCAATTTACAGCCCAAATTCCTACACGATATATTGCCTCATATTACAATACAATATGGTGTTTATATAAATATCTTACCCTTGTTCTGATCTGAATGTTACTACTGACACCAGTACGTTTCCTGTCATTTTTCTGTCACTAGGCTGCAAGCTTGAAGTGTTGGAAATACAGTGAGATAAGTCCATTCACATTGTATGCTGCAAAGCTATTTTCTTCACAGCTTTTTAATTCTGAGGCAGTGTGTGTGAAACTGATGATTCAATATCGTACTAAAATGATTTCCCTCTAAAAATGAAAAAACAAAAATGGACGTATTTTTAGGGCTTATTTTTTTTCTGAAATGACTGTAATGTGCAACGTTTCTGCCATGTTTGCCGCTCTGAAAGGAGGTGCAAGCAGCTGGAGCCGGAAAAGAAATCAATCTGAGGTTGGAAAGAGGAAAATGGTCTGAGATTTGAGAAGAGACAACAAAAGGAACATGAGGGAGGAATGTTTTCTAAAAACACACATGTTCTTAGAAATCACACAAGAAAACGGAGGGTATGGGGGAGTAGAAACACATGAGAGTGAGTGAATGGGGAGTGGGTGTCGAGATACTCTGAAAGATAGGGCACAGAAGAGGGGAGGTTAAGACAGGAAAATCTAGTCCTGGCCTCGAACAATCTGTGTTAGCGAGGAGACATGAAACAAGAGTAGACAGAGTTAAGTTACAAGGGGAGAGGAAGGGGGAGACAGAAGAAGAGAAGGGAGAGGAGCAGTGACATGACGACTGGGAGATAAACAGAGCGATCGAGCAAGAGGTGAACACATGCACGCAGCCACAGGAAGTAGCAAAGAGAGTCCTTGCAGGTGTGTGTGTGTGTGTGTGTGTGTGTGGGTGTGTGTGCAGATGTCTGAGGGAGAGATGTGGTAGCAGCCACCTCTATCATTAGCATCACCAAAAGGGAGTTTCACCCTGTGATGGAGAACACGCACAGATGTGAGAGAGAAGGCATGCTGACAGAGAGGTTTCACACTTTATTCTCCCTTCTTTTTATCTGGTCAGCAGTTTCTTCCCCCCAAAAAACTGTGCGTGAATACTGGAGTGTCAAGGTGTGTGGGCGAGTCACATGCCTCACTCTGCATCAATTAATACGCAAAGAGCAGGAGAGAAACTATATTTCTGTACGCGTGTGGGTTTTAATGACGGTTATTCGTCTGATGAGCTCATTTGAGTTGATGAAGTTGAGGAACATTTCCTCTGAGACTGTGAGAACTCGTTACGCTGCATGTCATAAACTATAATGAAAACAATGAATGTGTGATTACAGTCAAACGTACAGTAAACGTACAGTTTTTTTTAAAGGTGCTTGCTGTAACTCAGCGGGGGTGTTGGATTGTGGTGCAAAGAAATTAGCTGTGCAGTAGAGTAGAGCACCGAGTGCAGTGGCTCGGGGTCACAGTCTGTCCAAGTTATTTGTACTGAGAGTGAATGAAATGAATACTTTGTATAAATGTCTTTTGATTCAATAGTTTTTGAGAATATTTATATCGCATACAGTAGAAACGTTCAACATGAAACTCACTTTTCAGTCAAACTTTCCACTGAGGCGAGTATCAGTCTGCTTCGGAAACCAATAACAGTAACATATCATTTGTTTTTTCAAACACATTTATAATATCAGTTTTATGAATTTGGAGGAAAATTCAGCTTTTAGTCAGACAGGCAACATATGTTTTTGTGTATGTAGGGTGATATTAAAGGCCATGTTCTATACTGTATGCGTGTGCCTGTGTTGTATGTAGTTGCAAAGCAAAACATTTTTATGTCACGTCTTTATATATATATATTTTTTTTTATTTAAAAGGTTTGCACATGAGAACTATCTCTCATGTTCACTCATAAAATAATATAACTTAGACACATTTTAGATGACCAACATAACAACTAAGACTAGAATTTTATCTAACTCAGTAGCTTTATAAAGACTAATTAAATGATGACTCAGCATCTTTATCTCTATTTAAAAGAATGAACTTCACAAAAGTAGCTGTTTTTTTCCTGCCTGTGACACTGTAAATCTGTGCATGTTTTATGTACTATGCATGTGACTGTGGGTGTACTCGTGTGTTCATGTCTGTGTGGGTGAATCTGGAGATGTTTTGAAGATACGACACGGGGGGCTTGAGTGGGATGTTAAAGAAACTGTGCATGTTTTCAGTATTATGTATGCAGTTTCTCAGTGTGTATTCATGTAGGAATTTAAGTCAACTTGTGTCTGCCGGTGAATATATTCATGCACAGAATGAATGAAAGGTACAATGTGTATGAGCTACAATGTCTTCAAGCAAAGTAAAACAGGTGTTTTGAGCAACTTAATATTATTACTGTGCACATCTGTGTGTCTTACATGTCGCTAAGTTGCCACATCGCTGGGAGGGTCTTAAAAACTGCTGCTCTCCCACACAAATGACCTCTCAGTTTAGAGGAAGATGTTGCAAAAGCACTGGACACACGCACAAGAGACAGAGAGAGAGAGAGAGAGAGAGAGAGAGAGAGAGAGAAAATGTCGCAAAACTAACTGATCCTGATCAGTTTCCTCTTCCTGTACTCAGTAAAAATGGTCTACCTCTAGAGCAGATAGAGAGATAAATAGAAGACAAACTGCAAAAAATCGAGAAAAAAAAAACAGACCTGAATAAAAATACTGAGTTTGTCTTCCAGCAGCAGAGAGAAGTTAGACGTTAGAGGACATGAGTGAAAGATGCGTCACCTTCCTGACAAATCAGCTTAAGAGCATGGTAGCGATACAGCGAGGGGAGGAGACTGTTTGTTTTTACTGTAACTCCAATCCATGAATTATATCAGAACTTCAGAATAACTTGAAGGCAGGACTCGACTTGTGGTCCAGCTGACTAGTGCACAACTGCATCACCCTCTGCTGCGGTGTCGAAAAAAAAAAGTTAGGAACCAGACAGCTGCGTAAGTGCGAAAACGACGGCAGACACGAGATTAAACTGACTGCTAACCTCTTTCCCTGGTGGACGTCTTGCAGCAGATTAATGATTTTGTCTTTCACATTCTGGATGTTTGATGAGCCTCTCTCGAGTGAACAATCTGAGGTGTTATCTGTAACCTCTGCAACAATAATGATGTTTGTTTTGGAATATTAAGACCAAAAAAAAGGGGTTATTATTTTTCCAAAACGGATGTTGTGCTTGCCTTTTGGAATAAAAGCCTCTATTTGCTGCTGGAGTTCCCCTTTGAGCCTCGCACATGAAAGGGGTCAGTTTCAGCAACAATGACTCCCTTCGCCTGCTCATGTTTGGGTGTTTATTCTCACTTTCCCTGAAGTGTTGTCTCACTGTACCTATTTATGATAACCGCCCGCTCAAAGTGTATAGAAACAATCACACTGTTACTAGAAGAGCTGAATCATGATCACTCCTTCAGCCTCTTAGCTTTTTCTCAAGCCAGTTTTTTTTTCAGCCATCTGACTCTCTTACAAGAAGAAGAAGAGTCACGGCCACCTGCCGATTGGTTAACACACAGGGCGGCGTGGGCTGTGAGGCTGGTGGTCGAGAGCGAGGGAGGGCTGTCAAATGCTACAGAAACTCATGACTGAAAAGAGGAAATGGCAGATACTGAACTTCCTCTATTGACACAGATCGAGTGGGGGCAAGACTCAACCGTAGTAGCAGCAGACTGGATTACGGACCGTGTAGTCACCCCTGTTGCTTAAATGTGGAGAAGCAACCGCCATATATGGTGAAAATGTGGCGTTTGTACAGAGGTCAAAGGGATACAGACATGGTTTAACTTGAATTACGACATAAAAGGGGACTTTTAATGATAATGCGCTGAACTTCTTGAAGATAAACCAACAGTCTTGACAAGATAAGCCCCATTTCTTGCATCGGGTGGCACACAAGCCTGACTGCAGAGGTGTAATTTCTCTTGTATGACCAAAATCTAAAGTAAGAATCGGGAATCGAAACATTTTCTCTGAATAAATGGTTGTTTTTGCAGCGGGGCAACTACAATAAAGAGAAGAGGAGAGAACCCTTGAAATATTAGGGCCAAAAGAAAGAACCTCTGCTGCTTTCATCTCCCATTCTCCCTCCCCCATTCTGTCTCTCTCTCCCCACCTTCCTCCCACTCAGTCGCTTTTTGCATGAAACTGAAAGACCCATGTCTGAAAAGGGGGAATTTATATGGGCTCACATGCCCTGATTAACGCATTTCCTGGAACTGTATATATGTGTGTGTATATACATGCGTTGGAGTGTGTGTGTGTGTGTGTGTGTGTGTGTGCGTTTCTCGCCTGACAGACCACTCGAGTTCACTTCCCCCTACCCACCAGTTCACGGACACATGGTTGTCACCAGTCATACTCCAGCACAGCCAAGGTCATATGATCTGTCACACTGACGTGCCCACCACAAACACGCACACACCGAAGTCGACTTAAATGAAATATGTGCGTTAATAACCATATGTAACGTATAATCTCTTTTCATGCTCAAACACGATGCTCTGTCATTCATATAATTTGTGTTTTAAAATATAGTTCAGCAGGGAAGACATTTCCGTGTTGCCTCTAACGATGGGGGGCAAGGGCAGGTTTGTAGTTGTTTTACAGCTGAAATCAGTGAAGTTTTAATTTATATGTAATTATTAAATTCATGTGTATGTTCGGGTGTTAAAAACTAAAAACAGTGCATGTAGTGGGGTTGGAGACTAGTCTATATACATTTGGTTGGGTTTGTACAGTCTGGTTTACACCAATGACAAAACCATTAAAAACCATTCTTTCGAGTGACTTGATGACAGTCTGAAGAAATTAATATCAAATATAGTACAATATTTTGTTTGGTTTGTTGTGATCTGCTGTGTGTGGTCCAGTTTGAAGTCCTAAAATATGGAGATAATTTTACTTTTTAGATCCTGAAAAAGTCGGAGCATCAGAAATAATTCAGTAATATTCCAATACTTCTTATTATTCTGAATTATTTGTGTGGTATCTGTATTTTTTTGGGGCTGTTATGTACCAAAATTAAGTTAAATTATTATTAATTCCAGAAATTAAAAATTAAGCTTTGGGCTAACATACACACGCACAAAAAATAATACAAAGATTTAAAAATGCATAATTTAATTGGCTGGTGTAACACTAGCCTGAAGCTGTACGGTGTGGTTCAGCTCAGTATTACTGTTATAATATCAACAAGGCTTTATAGCTTCTCAGAAGCAGAGCTGCTTTGTTGTGATCACATACCAAAAACCTATAAATATCAAAAGCCTGTTTTAAATGCAAGTTTATTTTTGGCATCATTCCTGCCTGAGCCATCTTTAAAAGCCGATCGCAGTTATAGAGCATCTGCAGCCCACAAACGACAGATGAGTAAACTTCCAGGTTGCCCATGAAATATTTAACTGCTTGACCACTTAATTCAGCTCATATTTTTCCCATACGACCATCCTATAAGAAAAACAACAATGTTCATTGAGGTCTGACAACGTGTTTATGGTGTAAACTGTGACAGAGGACGTGTGAATAGAAATATATACAGATTTAAGCGTTGGGCGTTGCAGCAAGGAAATTAGTCAGGCTCTTTTCAAAGAACACTGACTATCCTGCATGTGTTACCCAGCACAGGGTGGGCTCAACTCGATGGAGTTCATTTTTTAATCATTTGGGAATTGATATAACTTGTTTTAATTCATGGTGATGTGAGTGTGCAGCATGGGGTGAGAGGGGATGAAGGCAGCAATCTGAAATCTGTCATATTTAATAATTTTTTTTATTAATCTGCAGGTTAAAACACTAAAAAAAAGTGCATTTGTTGAGGTTATGCTCGTCACACTGTATGAATACTAAATGGGTTTGTTTGATGAGGTTGCAAACACCAGTGACATCTAACATCACCGCTTTGAAGTCAGTCGGAATGTGCTGAATTTATCTCCGTGCCAAGATGACATATTTATTTGATATCGAGTCTTTTGAAGATTAGAGAAACATTTTGTTGAGTGAGTATTTAGGGCGTGTGGTTTGTCTGAAAGGTGCTCGGGCTCTGTTTCCCAAAGGTACCTTGAAGACGTCGGTATAATTAAAATTAAGCACTTGAAGAAATGTCTGAAACTCCTCCCCACACACAGATTTTGGACCCGCGTCCAAGAATTACTGTAGCTTTCCAAAACGGACAATCACATCCAGTTTGCACAGCAACTGCCGTGGTTGTCGGGGAGGTGACAAAGTAGGCAGGGTTTGAACTTTTAGCATTTTTCACAGTATTACTCTGGTCACTTTTCTTACGTTAAATGCGGGTGCAACACACAAAACGTGTGTCTGAAATCTCCGCTTGTCGGATTAATCGCATCTTGGTCGTCTCCTTGACAGCAGGCTTTTTGCCCCACCTTCAAGTGTAGCTATTTGGATCTAGTATTAACACCTTTGCCTTTGGATAACGCGTTGTTTGAAGGACACTGAACCTTGAAGATAATCTATGTCCCGGTGAGCGTCTAGGAGCGCTTACCAAAATGGCTGGCAGCATAAATAAAAGTGTCTCTGAAAGAGGGACTGACGGTATAGCACACACTGATACATGGCACGATTCCTACCTCCAGTCCATAAACCCAGGAGAAGATGGGTGCCTGCTTTCTTCTGCCTCTCGCTCTCGTCCCCCCTCCTCTTTTGTTTCTTATCTCAGAGGTCAGCAGGGGTCATACACCTGCGAGACAAAAGGCAAAAAAAAAAGAACCTGATTTAATTTGAGAATTATTCATCTCAAAAGGGGGGCAGGGGGTGCTACGCATGAGTCCGGCATTTAAGTGAGTAAACAGAGATGGAGTACGTGATGAACTGATAAAGAAAAACACAAAGTGCTGACTAACTGCAGAACATGTCTTTTTTTTTTTCTTTTGTAAAACAGGTTGTGGATAAACACACACCCACAGGCAATCACATGAATCACATGCATCAGATGTAATTTGGGGTGGAGTGGGGGTTCTTGTAAAAGAACGACAGAAACCAACCGCTTCCTACTTTGACTTCTACGGAAAAGAAGCACTCTCCAACAGTCAGTAATTGTTGGGAAAGCCCACGCATGTGCACACGTACACACCCACACGTCTTTGAGATGCATCAGAATAACAGCATACTGTATGAGAGAGATGATATGCACGGACACAGTTTTTAGCATTTCCACGGCTCTCTAAGAAATATTCGAGAAATGTAGCCAGAGAGTGTCCGAGCCCGAGAAGTGTCAGGAAGGAAAACAGAGATATGAGCTATTAGAAGAGGGCCTGTGGAAAGCAGAGCAGGATGCAGGTCATGTGAGGACGGCAAAGAATGAGGGATGAAGCACAGATGTCTAATTACGTTGCAGACAACGTTAGAGCAAACAGAGCTGGCATTAAGAATTTATTTCAAAACCCTGATGGCTCTTCCATATGTGTGGGAAGCGTCCCAGCGCGAGGGCGCATTAGAAATGTCCACTCACATGATGGCACACAAAGGAAAACAACTTTTCTTCCCTCCAGACCACGAACGGAGGCCCGTGGGCGGCATCCCAGCCTCCCACTTGAGCCCCTCGGAGAGGGTGAGTCAAAAAAGCTGCAACAACACCTGAGCCTGGAGGGCAGGAGGCATTAACTACCTGCATGGACGGCTCAAGATTTAACCAAACAGGCTGTGCCCAAGACAGGGAAACCAAACCCAAGCCAGTTGAGCTTGTTAGGCCGGTCTGTCAGAGGGGCGAGTCAGCAACACATCTACCTCTGTAATGACACACACACACAAAAGCCCACTGGCATGACAGCCCTCCCCACCCATGAGGTAGGCAGAAGCCTTAACCTAACATTACAGCCCTGAGCACATCCTATTGTAACACAGGATAGTGACGGGATTAACATAAAACACTGGGTGCGCCATGGGGAGGATGATGAGGATGATAATGATGATGATGATTAACAGACCACTGGAGGGGGATCATTTAGGTGCAAGAGGCTAAATCCAAACAGATCCACTGATCAGCAGAGAGGCAGGTGATGTGCGTGAGAGCAGGTTAGGTTTTGGATGTCAGCCGGTGTTCTCGGCTATAATTAGCAGCCGAGTCTCCAGAAATGTACCCGCCGACCCCGCTCGCTCGCTCGCTCGCTCTCTCTCTCTCGCTCACCTGGACGCAGCACACAGACGCACAAACAGCGGCTGCAGCACCTGCTCCGAAAAAAGAAAGAAAGAAAAAAAAAACCCACAAAGCGCACAAAACGCAGCCTGCTTTTACATTTTGTGCGTTTAAAAAAAAAGTGCAGCCGAAAGACGCTCCGGTTGGTTTATAAAGGTGGGGGGAATAAATGTCGACGCGAGTTACCGAATACCCGTGACGTGGATTGTCCTCCCATGACCCCGATCAGAACCGGGAAGGAGGGAGGAGAGAGGCTATAGGTTAGAGGCAAGCCGGTTGCTGTCATTGCAAAAACAGACGGTCACTTAAATCACATTAAACTTACAGGTGTGTTATAATCTTCTGTCAAACGGACGGCAGTCAGGTGAGGCAGTTACCTGAGTGCCGGTGTGTCACCTGTTTAGACTCGTCGCCTCCCACCTGACCCGGCCTCCACACTTCCTGGATTATTCCGTCCCACCCTGCCTACTTCTTCTACTTCTTATTCTTATTCTTCTTTTTTATCCTCCCGGCTCCTCTCTTCTCTGCCGGGGGTCACTTCTCCTGCCGTCCTCAGCTCGACACCCGGGAGGTTTTAATCTTCACCAAGTCTTGCGTCGGCGTTTTTTCTTTCTCTTCTTCTTCTTGGTCCTCCCTTTCGCTGTCTCTCTGCAGACCGCCGGTTCTCTGGACTTGCTCTGACCCCCCTGTCTGCTGCCTCCACTGGCCCACTCCGACTCCCTGCTCCTTCTTTCTGAGAACCAGGAAGCGGCTTGCCCTACTTACACCCAGTCGCGGATTGGCTCTGGCAGAGCTGGAGAAGAGACCGCCGGGGTGGGCAGGGCACAGGGGGAGGGAGACAGGGAGGGAGGGAGGGGGTCCGGCTCTGGTGCGATAGGCCAGCAGCGGTGTCTGTCGCGTTACCGCTGACAGGAAGGGAGGAGAGAGGTGGGCAGGTTTTTTTTTTTTTTTTTTTTTTGGAGACCCCCCCCATCAGCTCCTCCTCCTCCTCTCCTGTCCTTTGGGCATCACCGTGCGTAGCATAGGTGGGTTGCGCACAGCGGGCACCGAAAGCGGAATTTGAAGGAGCTTCTTGCTTACCTGACAGATGCAAAAAGCATTTTCAAGCGAAATAGTGCCCCCGTTTCTCCTCCGCCTCATGACTCAGCAGTATTCCCTCTGAAGCCACCTGGAGGTGACCACGGATGGAGAGGTGCCAGCGCAGAGCTGCAGACAGGTGCCTGCACTGAGGCTGACACATGATTAGAGCGAACCTATTGTGATAAATGAAACTCTTGCAGAGGATGTGTCACATCCAGTGCGAGTGCACCAGCGGGGACTTTTAAAAGATGACTTTTAGTCAATAGGTGAGTCAGTTAAGAGAAAAAAATATAAGTATAAAGGCCGCAGAAGCTCCGAAACACAGTAGCCCTTGTGTGAACACTTTTTTCCAGAGAATGAAAAGTGTTTTTTTCTTCTTCTTCTTTTGGTGACACAAGCAGAGACGCTAAACAGAAGTCTGAACACTTACGCATATAAGCGCGCCCTGTTTGAAGTGGTTATGGGTATGGGAATCACCTCGCTTTTTCAAAGTTTGAATCTCATCCTCTCCTCGCCAGCTCCAGGAGTGTGTGTGCGTGTGAGAGTGTGTGTGTCTGTGTGTTGGTGGGTTCTGAAGTCAGGGTGCAGGAAGTCTATATATAATTTTGCGGTGAGCTCAGCCAGCCCACCCATTACCACCCCCCTTAACCTTAAATCTGTGCTTGCTCTGCGGTTGTGCTACCAGTCAAAGACGTAAAAACTACATGCACACACCATATGTTCCATAAACGCGACCGCTTTACCATGTTCCTTTGTTTTAAAGCAGGGGTTCCCAACCTGGGGGTCGAGACACATCAAGAGGTCGTAGGATAAATCTGAGGGGGTCACAAGATTGCTTTTATTCTCAGATTATAACTTTAATCTCCCCAGGCCTCTAATGACTGGATATGAATCAGGCAATTTGCAACCATGAAACTAAAGTTTATTTAATCAAGTCTGAGGTACTTGTACTTACACCCTACTCCATCCATTTTGGGGGCCAATGTTGTACTTTTCACTGCACTACATTTATTTTTTGTAGTTACTAGTTACTTTGCAGATTCCAGTTATTAAACCAAAAATAATCACCCAATAAATTATGAGGAATTATTATGGATTAAACTATCCGTCAGTATCCCATAATTTAAAAATAGGGCTATTTTTAACCTGCAACTTTAAAATGATGCTCACATTAATGCACCAGTAAGTATAATCCTGTAAAAATAAATAAAATGTATATATAATTCTGAAATTCTGCAGGACTTTTACTTGTAACAATATTTATACACTGTGGTATTAATACTTTTACTTCTCTGAATACTTCTTGCATTACTGCTTATAACAAAGGGGTCATGAATAAATACTGCATGGTTGTAAAGGTCTGGAAAGTTATAAAGCATACAAAGAACTTGCACAGTACAGTGATTAAAGGAAGAATACACACAGATTGTTGCTATTACAAATGCAACACTGAAGCACGACGAACTCTTGATTGTGAGCTCGTTGCCCCTGAAACTCTCTGCCAGGGTAGTTTTTTATCCAGAGAAGCTTCACAGTAGAGACTTCCTTCTGAGTCTATTTCAGAGCCAGAATGACAAGCAGCAATTACAGACCTGTTTATCCCCCCAACCTCTATTCATGGCTGGTAATCCAGGCTGGTCTGCCATCATTAACCTTTTCCACAATGTCTTCTTGCTCCACAATGGCCTCTCTTATTCACATTAAATGTTCCTATCACTTACCTCCTGTTCTCTCATGTGACTGTACAAATCCATACTTAAGGAATAATAAATGGTGCCATTGTGTAAGATGCTCCTGCTTCCTGCTGTGTTGATGTCATTATTAAAGTATCATCGCCATCTAGTGGTCACCGTACAGCCAGCAGGCTTGAATCCCTCACATGTAAGCTCCAACTGAGGCCTTGACTACCGAACAACTCTATCCATCTGTAAAAACATCGAAACGCGGCTTTGAACACAGCTCACAGCCTCTCTTGTGTTTCCCTTAGTTAAGATGTCAGTGTGGTTCACACACAGCAAAACAAACACCCTCAAATATTTACACATAAAAGGCAATTATCCTCTTACTGACACATTTATTCTGCTCTATGAAACTCAGCAGGGGCTACTCAAACAGTGTGCAAATAATAACAAGTGTAAATCCACTATGTTAATGCCTCTTAACTCGTGAGGGTGTAAAATCTCATTGCCGCCCACGTGTGTTGAAGGGCTGTTAAAAACCACTCGGACATTAATGACAGAGGAGAGGTAAAATAAAGGTGTGTGAGGGAGGGAAAGTTATGAGAAGGGAAGGGGAGGCAGGTGTATCAGTGAGGCTGTAATCTGCCCTCATGAAAGCGGATATTCATTTAGTTACAGATTGAAGTGTCCCCACATTCACAAGCTTAACCTTGAATGTGAGTGTGTCTGCCCTCTGCTGAGAGGTACAGGATTAGGGTTTGGGATCCAGGAGTAGCAGCAGAGCTTGGAGACCGTGAGGCTGAAGCAGAGCAAACAGCTCATAACCATTCGACTAGCCGCTCACACAAGAGGTTATTTCAACACGCAACGGTGTTGAAGTTGAGTCACCAAATCTCTCGGGTTCCAAAGATCACAAATAAGTCCAAATCTGAGTCATCACGGTCATGTCCAAGCCGAGTCTCATGTGGCGCTCAGTATCGTAATGTGACATGAAACATACAAATTAAAGGATCAGTTCACTCAAATTACAGAAACAGCTCATCCTTGCCCATAGTGGAAAATAAACAATTAGTCAAGTACTGTACTTAAGTAGGCGGTGGTGCTGTGGTTAGCACTGTCGCCTCAAAGCAAGAAGGGTCTGGGCTGGGGCAGCTGCGGGGTTCAAACCAAGCAACAACCTCTGTAGCTGTGAAGTGAACCCAGTGCTGAAGTGCCAAAAACTGCAGTTCCTCAAACGTCCACTTGAGGCTGACTCCAGAAAATGTCCGTCGCCATAAGCCCCCATGTTAAAATGTCCAACTTCACAGCAGAAATAAACATGTTTGGTACAAAATACAGTTTTACTCTCTATAACTAACCCCGTTCATAACAGCTGTACTAAGGATTAATTTTTCACTCACTCACCTTTTCAAAAGTTGAGCTACAGCATGGCCACTTTGAATTGACAGGTGGGTGCTGTTACAGATGACTCATTTGACCTTGTCATGTGGCTCAGGTGCACCAATGATTTTTGTCATTCTTTAGATTAACTGGGAGACAGGAGAGCCAACATGGCAGCAGCCAGCGCCACAGATTTTGAGCTTCAGAAACTTACAGATGACGTCACATATACAATGTCCATTCCTTATACTGTCAGTGGTTCAAACCTGTGGGGAGTTTCTGGTGCTCCCAACCAGGGCACAGCTGAGCACTGAGGTCATCTTCTTAGGACTTTTTTTTTTGCTTTCTGTTCATTTTTGGTTTTCACAGCCTGCATGGAGTTAGTTACAATATACACAAAATTACATATTGTATTTTATAAGCCGATTCCTGTATGTGAGACACATTAGAATAAATGCTTCTGCAGTTTTCATTTTGGCAAAGTAGAGGCTGTGAAGGCTTTCAAATAGCGTTTAGAAATTCATGATGGGAAAACAAACTTAAAGTATAATTACAGTTCAGTTAATTGAATGAATTAAATATGAATACTGATCATGAACATGTTTTTTGTTTTTGCTCAGAGGGGTGGTCGAGGGCACATTGATGTTTGATTCTCAAATTAAAGAATTCATCAAATTTGTCTGTGCTAATATGCCCCCAAAAATCATCAACATGCTTGAGTTTAATTTAAAAAATCATTATTTGCAGGGATGGGGAAAGGAAGAGGTGGTAGAAAGAGAGGAGGGGTTAATGGAGCTTGGGTTTGGTAAGTAGGTAAGAGGATCCACGAGGTGGGGAGGTTTAGGTGTAGGAGATGACATTTTAAATACACCTGTACACAGGACAGAAATACACATGCAAACACACAAATGAGCTCATGCCTCAACGAGATGATAATAAATCTGCTTTATTTTTACATCCAGATATACAACACCACCATCATCATCATCATCCTCATCATCATCAAAATTATAATCACCACCTTCAACACCGTGCTCAGGATCATCATTGTGACAGCATTATTAGCTATTTTTTTCTGTTCAAAAGCTAAAGCTGTGATAAATAAAAAATAAAACATTTGGTCCTTTAATATATAGTCTAGGCAACATGGTATCAGGGGTTAAGACAGAAATGCCTTGTTGCTACCCACACAAAACATCAAACATCACGGGAAATGGCACTGAAACAGTAGTGCGACAGAAGGAGGAGCAAATTGAACGTAAGGGCCGATGGCAGCAAAGAGCAACGTGTCGGGCAAACTGAGAGAAAGGGAGAGAGCGGGTGTCAAAGAAACAGTTAGCGACCAGAGCTGTGAAATCAGATGAAAGGCGGCAGGACAGACAGGAGATGAAAGACTAAGAGGCTGAGGAGTGAGGAAGCATACAACAGACCCACAGTGAGGCACGTATTTACAGTACGGGGAGCCGGGTGGAACAAAATCAAGTGAGCCACAGTGCACAGCAGAGAAGTATTGTGTGTCACACAAAAAAACACAATTTACAGAAGTCGTCAGAGTGAACATGTAGGTTTAAAAGTCTTTGTTCAAAAACTAAACACCACACACCTGGGACAACAAAACTACCAGTTAACTGCTCCTAATTTTTTTTCAAATTCATATGAGTATTGGCTTTACAGTGTTTTTTAAACTCTATATCCTTATAATTATTGTTATTCTGATGAGAAAATATTACACTTTGGTGCAGAATGGGAGACAAGAGGGAGTTGGAGCTGGAAACGAGGATGTGTCTGCTCTATTGCCTGCATTTGAAACGGACATCACAAAAGACATTCTTCCTAACAGAAAGTTCATTATTTGCTCACATTTATTATTATTGTCAAGGTCATTTCTTGTCACATTATGAGAGACTCAAATGTTTCACATGTATTGCTGTTTCCATTGTCAAGGGACGCGTACTGTTTTTTTTTCCCCCGACTCTCAGCTTCCATCCCATTTTACTGTTTCCACTTCAGCTCCCCTGCTTGCTCCAACAATCACTAACACAGATATGTATGTATACATTTGGATGTTTTTTAGACTCTACCATTGCCTGCACTGACCATCAAACAGATCCATAAAGTCTTTCTCCGCGATCAAGGGCTTGGTTAAGAGTCGCATGAACACCTGATGTTCTAACACAATCACATCCTAGAGTGAATGCAAACAAGATGTACCTGTCCACGTGAGATCATTGGACGTCTGGTGCCGACACAACTCTGTAATATCCGTGGCTCTGCTGATCAGCAGCGGCCACAACACAAATCAAGCAACCGAGATTTTATTTTAATCCTTTCTTACATGTTGGCTGGCAGTTTGTGTCTTAGTCCCTCTGAGTCTTTCCTGGTGAGTGGCAGCTGAGGGTCCTTTTTTCCACCTTTAGGGGAGGTGGTGTTGGCAGGGGTGGCTGCATGCTCTGACTGGGCGGGTGTAGTGGTGGATGCCTGAGAGGTCTGGGTAGTGGCAGAGGGTGCATTGGGTTTTGGGGAATGTGTGGGGACAGTTGTGGTGGTTGGCATTTGTTTTGGCAGGTGAGCAGAGGAAGAGGTGGTGGTGGAGGAAGGGCTGGCAGAAAGAGAGGATGAGTGAGTGGAGCCTAAAGTTGTCGAGGATGGGGTTGTTGCTGGGGTTGGTTTGGGGGAATGACCAGAGCCTGAAATGGGACTTGGAGTCATTACAGGAGGGGTTTGCTTTACAGGATGAACTGAGAAAGTGACTTTTGTTTGAGAGCTAGTGGTAACTGCTGTTGGGGAAGGTGATGCAGTTTGAGTTGGGGTTAGAGGCGAGGCCTGTTTCGGGATCTGGCTGGTGGTGGAGCCTCTGGCTGAGCTGGAGACAGAGGGTTGGAGAGAAGGAGTTGGACTCTGGGATTTACTTCGGGAGAGGACGGATGTAACAGGGATGGGAGAGGGGGAAGGTGAAGGGGTGAGGGTCTGGGTAGGAGTGACAGGTGTCAGTGTCGGAGTTTGGGAGGGGGTAGAAGTGCGGGTGCGGGTAGTCTGAGTGGGAGTTGGTATCGGAGAAGTGATTGGGGTTGGAGAAGGACTGGGCCCAGATAATGGGGAAGCAGAGGGAGGTGTATTGGATGCCTTGGCTCGGGGGCTCTGTGGATGTGATGAGGAAGAAGTGACCGAGGAGGAAGGAGGAGAAGAGGAGGTAAAAGATGACTTGGGCCCGTAAGTTTGAGGTAGTGGAACAGGGGTGGAAACAGAAGATGGAGGTGGCGTGGAGGACGGAGAGGGAGAAGAAGAGCGGGGAGAAGGTGTATGGAGTGGTTTAGGACGAGGAGTTGATGAGAGCGTCAGCGGGTGTGTTCCTGTGGAGGGAGGGGTGGAGCAGGGAGGAGGTGAGGAGGAGCGAGAGGGGATCATTGGAATTGGTTTAGGACGAGGTGGCTGGGAAAGTATGGGGGTAGGAGATGAGGGTGTTGGTGCAGGTGAAGGGGTAGCAGAAGAGATTGGGGTCTGTTTTGGAGGGGAGGAAGATGGAAAAGAAGGTGCAGAAGGTACGTGTGCAGCCGTGGGTGTGGGCACAGAGGCAGTGTGAGGGGCTGTGGGCTGAATAGGGACTGTGGCCTGTGCTTGTGTTGGTGCATTAAATGGCATATTTGTCACCACCTGCACGGGAGCGTTAGAGATCAGCATGCCGGCGCTAACTCCCCTGGCTAACTGCCCCGCCAGGAAAGGAGCTGCCAACAAATTACCACCAGAGGCCTTGCGGTGCAGTGGCGGGTGAGGCTGCACTCCAACCCAGGAGCGGTGAGGCAGTGTGGGCTGTGAAGCTGACAGCAGCCTGGCCTCCTGGGTGAGTCTGCCCAGTGCTGGCAGACCCTGAGAGCAGTTTCCTCCATGACGTAACAGAGCTTCTTTCGCTCCCTGCTGGGCCATCACAGAAGTGTTGCTATCTGCTGGGGGACCAGGAGCAGCTGGAGTGTTGGTGGTAGGCACCTTGTGGAGGGGCGGAGTTGGTGGCCCTCCACCTGTAGGGGTTCCAAGTGATCCAGCAATCACAGCTGGATGATCAGCCTGGAGGCGGAGGCTGTAATGAAGAGTCCTTCCTTGTTGGACAGAAGGTGGGAGAGTGGAGGCTTGTGTGGGTGGAGTTTTAGCAATAGGGGGTGATGTCACCCCACCTGGAGGTCCCATGGTCGAGGGAGAAGCAGGAAATCCTCCTCTGGGGGACAAACCACCCATACCGCCCATACCTCCCATCGTCATCATCCCGATGAGAGAACTCACAGACGGGCGGAGGGGCTGTAAGACAGGAGCACGAGGAGGAGACAGAGGGAAAGAGGACGAGGGAGAAGGAGAGACAAGAGGAGAGGGCAGGAAGAAAGTACCTCCAAGTGCATGCTGCTGCTGCAACTGGTGGAGCTGCTGCTGCTGTTGCTGCTGCTGGTGCATGAGTGCAATGGCTACATTACTGGTGGCAGCTGCAGTCTGCAGGGGGGCATGAACAAGCGGTGCCCAGATGACCGGCCGTGGCCGAGGAGACACTGTGCCACTTCCTCCCATGACTCCACCTCTTCCTGCAGCAGCAGCCGCAATGGCATCCTGCATGGCCGGCATGCTGTCGTGTTTGACAATCTGCTGCACCAGCATGCTGTCACAGGATCCTAGACTGCCTGCTGCTAGGCCTCCTCCAGCTCCTGGACCCCCTCCACCCCGGCCTCCACCACGACCCATACTGCCCCCTAGAGAACCACCCTGGGATGACTTCCGCAGGAGCATTGAGTTCTTCCTTCCTGTAAAGAAACAGCAAAGAAACTATGAAATTATTAAGTTGCAGAAATGGATGACGTGAAAGAGTTAAAGCTTTCACTGATATCCAAAATCAGAGGCTTTAGCTTCAAGGTTTTTCTGTTCGTGACTGAGAACACTGCTTCACCCTTTATTATTTTCATCCTTTCAGCTTGTTTTCAAAGATGAGTTTTGGCCTTTTCAGCCGAAGAACAAAGCGCCTCAGAAAATTAGCAGAATTTGAAGGATGACTGTGACTATGTAGCAAGGTTTTTGCAGAACTAAAAGCAGGATGGTAAAAGAAACTCATTACATAAATAAGATGGTGAGAGAAATGTATGAAACCACAGTTTACCGATACGGTCCAAACGGTCAACAGCGACAGTTTCGAAGGCACGCCGCATCATCGGGTGCTCCTCCAGCACCTCGTTAAAGCTGTCCACACTGAGAGAGTAAAGACGACAGTATGTATCTGCACGGACGCTGGCTGTCCTCCGTCCACGGGTCAACAAACAGATCTCTGCACATGGGAGGAAAAGAGAAGAGATAGTATACATTTATGCACAAACTTGAACCACCATCACCTTCATCCTCAACCCTCCAGGAAAGAACCTTCCTCGCCTTCCTACACAACAGCTCTGCATGTTCTCACCTCCAAAGTAAGACCCATCACTCAGCTTGGTTTCCTTGTTGCCACGGGTCAACACACTGACTCTTCCATGTTGTATGAAGTACATCTTCCGTCCAACTGTGCCCTCGCGGATGATGAAGTCTGAAGGCTGAAACACTTCAAAGCGCAGCTTAGTCAGCACAGCAGTCACAAAGTTGGGATCAGCGTTGGCGAAGAGTGGCATGTTAGCCACCAGGCTCCGGCAGTTAAAGCTGACGATCTCCTGAACAAAGAGAAAGAACGGATAAAGGGAGACAGATTTGCTGGAGGGCTGAACATTTGTGGTTTCTAAGTGTAGGTGTGTGGGTGTTTGTGGATTTATTACCTCTTTAAGCGGCTCGCTCAGTTCTCCCAGGATGTTTTCCTCATCAAACATTTTCCCCTGGAAGCGGTGCTCGTAGTACTCATGTATCTTTTGCCGAACATCTGCAGGAAGCTTATGGAACGACATGTACTGCTCCACCTGCTTGTACTGAAATAACAGAAAAACATGCACAGGTCAGGGATCTGCAAACAAACACATTCATTTTAAAAGAAAATACAATGGTAGTGGTGGTATATATATATATAAACAAGAATATTTGCAAGATTATTTTGAGACTCCCCCAGTTTTACATTGCGGAAGCTTTGGTGGGTGGTAGGGAAAATTTTTTTGTTTTTTTTTCAAACCCTTCATACAAAACAACTTCTATTTGTAGAGAGCACTTTACTGACCTTTTATAGACTAAAACATAAACTGACATAAACTGAAAAACCAACCCACAGCTTCATTTATAATGAAAATGATCATTAGTTGCTCCTCAGAAGAAAATGATTATTAGATTTAATGGCCGAACTATAAAAAGTACATCAGGGAAGATGGATGGAGTAACAGATGGATGAGCGTCATGTTTCACCTTTTCCTGATACTGTCGCCGTGAAGAGTCCAGTGACTGGATTAGAGCTGTGGCATGGCCGATGAACATGGCGTAGCAGGTGGCACCAACGATCATACTGAGCATTGTGAGCCACACATCAGTCATCCCTTCTGGAGCCTGTGCACCGTAACCGATACACAACATGTGGCTCATGGCTTTGAATAGAGCGTACGAGTACTGCACGCCCCATGTGTCATTCTGCGAGTAGGAGACAGAAAGAGAGGGTGACAGGAGGAGTAAAAAAAGTTTCAAGTGTTAATTAAAAGGCGCTGCAACATTGAACTGTTCTCATTTTAGTCAGGGTACAGGAGGGTTTTTTTTTTCTTTCACAGGAACAGAGGTGCACAGCAACACTATTCCACAAAATGCAGCTGGGATCATAACATGTAACAGCAGGCAATTTAACTGTCAAAACCCACTCTGCCACGAAACAGCTGCTGAATGTATAAAACCACACAGACAATGAAAGGGCGGGCATGATGCATTATGAAATAAATCTAATAAAAACAAACACAAGAGAGCAGGTTACGTTGGTGCCTGTGCACACCCTTCTCTTTTAGGTTTTGTTGAGCCCAATTATACTAACATGTTAATGGTCCAAAGGATGAGGGGACTTTCTCTAGGGAAAATCCTAGCATCAGCCTGCTTAGCAACAGTCACCCAGGCAACCGGTGAGGCATGATTCAGCTATTCATACAGCTGTGTATCTGTGTGCATTCATCATGCATCCACGCCCGTACGTCTGCATGCACGTGATGAAATTTCCAGCAGGTCCCCAGGCCTCCACCTGATCTCTGTTGAGGATTTTAATTGGAATTTTTTTTTTTTTTTTTTGATGATGAGAGTCAATCTTAGTCCGAATGGACGTGTCGCTGCATGAGCCAATTAACACAGATAAGGAGCAAACAATGTCAAATCTGATAAACACCTTCTCTCTGTGCACACACAGATAACCCAAAACAGAGCTTGTCTGAATCTCTGATCTGCTTTCATCTGAAATAAATGTTGTACACGCTGTTCAAACAAGCTGAGATAGTGCTTTGTGCGTTTCATTCAACTCAAACTGAATATCATGTCTCTTTTTTTGTTCTTTGCACAATAAAATCGCTTACTGAAACATATTATAAATAATAGTCACATACATGCGGGTGACTGCTTAGAAACTCACCACCATCAGATTCTTGGAAACCCAGCAGTCCGGAGGGAAGTCCTGCAGCATGGGGACCAGGAACTGGAGACAGCCATCCCAGTGGCACAGCAGCAGCATCATACCGATTAGATTAACTATCCTCACCATGGCACTGGCAAGGTCATAGGTCATATGGAAGATCTGAAGAAGAGCAGAGGGGCAGAGGAGGAGGAAAACCAATAATGGGTGAAGATAGCAAGTGAGTATTTTATCTCAAAAATGCAATTTTAAGTATTTAATGCTGATACTTTCTAAGTAAAAGGCTTGTGATGAGTCATACCTTACATATTAAATGTGTTTTGAACCACCGTTTCACACAAAAACTGTTTCCTGATCTTTGTTTCTCACCTCCTCCCACTGGTGGATGTAGCGGATGAGTCTGGACAGGCGGAGCAGTCGAAGCAGGCTCAGGATTTTGGTGAAACGGACGATACGCAGTGCCCTGGCTGTCCTGTAGACCTCAGAGTCGAGACTGTCCACCATCAGGAAGATGTAGTCCACTGGGATGGATGACACAAAGTCCACGAGGAACCAGCTCTTCAGGTAGTTCTGGCGGATCGCCCTGAGTTCGAACGGAAAGGAAGAGCAGTGACATTTTTAATTTGGCAGTCAAGCTTTGTGGAAGTGATTCCAACATTTAGCTGGCATGAAACGATTCTCATCAATATTCAACAGGAGCAGAACTGAAACGTGAACAAAGCTCTGCCACTGGCTGCACGTCATCTTTTCACAACTCACACATGATTTGTTTTTAACACAAACCCAGCAGATGGCCAGAAGAGAACATTTACATTTGCAGCGACAGAGCTGATGTGTTAAAATTCTAGACCGTACACATAAACAGTGTCCCCACACTTGACTAATACACAAGGCACAAATGCTTCTACTGACCTGGGGTCAAGCAATATCTCAGTGTTGTCCTCCTTGATGATGCCGGTCCTGAAGTTGAGAACCAAGTCGACCATGAAGAGAGTGTCTGAGACTACGTTGAAGATGATCCACGAGGGAGTGTTCTCGTCTCTAAAGAAAGTGATGCCCACTGGCAGGATGATCAAGTTCCCCATCATCAACATTAACATCAACAGGTCCCAGTAGAATCTAGACAGAGAAATACAACTGTGTTTTATTAATATTTATTAAGACTTTTTTGGCCTTTTTAATTGAAGATATTTTGGAGGAATTGTCTGAATTCCTTTTAGCTACTTCCGTCCTGACATTGTCATCTGGCGTATCCCAAATCATCACTAAGTCTCAGCAGGTTTTAAGTAGCATGTTCATACGGAAAAAGTGACAAAACAATATAATGCACAAAGGAAATGGAGCAGCTGCTCACTGTTGGATAAAATTAAATCAATCGTGGGTGGTGAAACAGCTCCAGAAGGATATTGGGAAATAAAATAAATAAGTATTGAATCTTAGAAAAATAACTGTAGATCTATTTGTGAAGTTTAATTGACAGTTACATTCAGAAGTCAGAAACGATACGCATTGTATCATTTCCTGTTGGCGCGAAATGATCTTTTCATACTCTGACAAGCCAAAATGTCTGCTGAGAAAAAGGCTGATGTATTCAATACATACTTTGAGGAAGTGATACCAAGATAAAGAGAGACGGCCCTAATCTTTCTCTTCTGTTGCTGCAAACTGAAGAAGATGGTAAATGATAAATGAAGATGATTTTACTGCCTTGTGTTTAATGCATAAACCTTAAAGAAAAGATTTAAAGCGGCATTTCCAGAAAATTGTAACAGACAGATCCTAAAAACAGTATACAGCAGAGGCCAAGATAATCTGACTTTGAGAGTCTTTATGGGTAAAAAAAAGACTGGACCCTACAAATCTCACAATACATCTGGATAGTGTATTTTAATTGCCTCCCTGCCTGTCAGTTGTCCTCATCTTTCAAACTCCAGACTGTCAGTTTGTACCCCAGGTCAGCATTACATGCACATAATCAGAGTTATTTTGTCAGAGCCACAGAAGACATGACGCAGCTGTTTTTATCAGCTGAGTAATATTTTCCATGAGGAGTGGCCTGTGTGTATAAAACGGGCGGAGTGTCCCTTTAAAGAATAATTCAGATAGATTTGGGTGTGCAAACACTTTTTAGTCTTGTTAGTCTTTCTATTTCCCTGCTCCCAGTACCACCTTTCTTTCAGTTAATCCCTTGGGTCTCATTTCCTTATATATATTCATATGTTAAAATATTCCTATATACTGTCTCCCCTTTTTAAACTCCCAGCAGCCAGAAGGTGAATATAATAACTTGGCCATCATCCAGGATGCTTAGAAGTGCAAATACCTCCTTGTAGCCTTTGATAAGCCTTGTCAAGGAGTGGTACATATGAATGTTTCCCTTCAGACAACTTCATCCTTTGCAAATGCAACATGCAGTACACCCTTCATCTTTAATACCAATGAAGCAGGGCAGAATTGAATTGAGAAAGATATTCTAACATAGAGCGATGCAAATGATCAGTAACCTTGGGAGGCCTCATCAATCTGTGTTTCATGCTGGAGGGTCGTACAGGAGGACGTCGCCCTCTCATAAAAATATGGGGAATCAGTCATAACGCTGAGATGCTGCGAGTGATTAAAGTGTGACAGAAGAGGCAATGCAATCATCTGGAGATGATTCCTGTCATCTCTCTGTCTTCTTCCTCCTAAATCCCTCCATCCATCACCTTAACCCACATCAATGCCTCGCTCTCTCCACCTCTGTACAAACACTCCCTCTCTTTCTGTGAGGACACACACTCCCACCTCTGTGGTCAACCACTACTGAGCGCCAATTTAGTAACGCAAACTCACGATGTGACGCTCCTGCTAGAGTGATGAAGATTAAGTATGAGTCATCACTCTGCTACACACACACACACACACACACACACTTCTCTCTGACTTTGTCACTTATATTGACAGATGTATCACTTCATAATCACTGGCAGTAAATACAGGGATTATTTACAGTAATGCAGTGATTCTGTAGCTGGAAATGTATTCCTGACCTTGAGACACGCTTTGTTATCTCTGATTACAATTCTGTAAATCACATCTTACTATGCTGGTTGTTTATCTCCGCCGCTGCTACCCATAAACACAATTTTACCCAAAGGTCAGTGCTATACAGTGGTACTTAATGTTCTGATTGAAAACATGACCTGACAGCCTCTTCTCGAGAGACACAATATTTCTTTATTATGATGCAGACTTTTGTTTTTGTCATTGTATGTAGTAGTAACAATTGCAACCGTACAATCAAATCTGGTCAAAGAGTTTTTGTCTGTGTTTGTAATGTTGTTAAATATACGTGTCTTCATTTTTGTCTTGTCTGTGATGCTGCAAACTGAGCTACAAGTCGATCAACACAAAATCATTTTTTTCCATAAACATGTCAACAATTTTAATTGATGAATCACTTCAAATTCTTTCTTTCTTTCTTTCTTTCTTTCTTTCTTTCTTTCTTTCTTTCTTTCTTTCTTTCTTTCTTTCTTTTCTTTTGCTGGTTTCCATACACTTGATTATATTAAACTGGATATCTTTTTAGATTGGTGCTCAGACAAAGAGATCAGTATTTACTGACTAATTATTCAATTAATCAAGAAACTCTGCAGATTATTGAAAGTAGTGAGGTACTTTACTAATTCATTATTTCACAAAAAAGCAAAGATTAGAGAAAGACATTTCTGCCTGTATCAGAACTTTGTTTTTTCTTCTTAGCTTCACTATTAATCATCTCAAGCTGAATCCTAAATGCTACTTATGTACTGATCTATCAGTATTAATAATCTAAACATGTAATTTAATGGTGCTTATTTCTGAAGAACATGTACTCTCACCTCTGTACTTTAGTACATTTCACTGGTAATACTTCTTTATTTGTAATGGAGTATTTTTACATAGTTGCTTTTACTTAAGGATCTGAGTATTAGTAGTAGTATGAGTAGTAGTATCACTTCTACTGCCATCACCTTTTAGAGAAATGTCTTTCTCCATACTTGTCTGCAAACACAGATCTGTGCACTGTCGCAACGTTCTCCTCTCAGACAGCTTGCGCCCATTTAAACGAGGGTTAATCTAACCTCAACAGCATGGAGCAATAATGTTTCAGCTTGCTGAGTAATGTAGTAGATGACATTGAACATGTCACTGCACATTAATCAGCCTCTAGTACTAGAGTGTACTAGATTTAGCTGTACATGCTGAGATGTGGCAGCTGGATTGAGTTCAAACAAATGAAAACACCCAAACAGACAAGAGAAGACATCATCGGAGCTGAAAAACAACGTGGAGGTTTGTTATGTTGGGCTAAATACCTGACAGGGTCTGGTTTCTGATCTCACCACTGTGGACTGATGCGACAGTGAGTCATGTATTGTGTCTGTTCAGGTATACATGTACGCGCACTTGTGCGTGTCCTACTCTTGAAATGCGCAAACACACACACAGACTGTGTTTGTGTGTACAAATAGGAATTGCAAATGCAATCAGAGCTGTTCTCCTCGGCTTCATCACTATGCCATTTTGAACATTAACAGGTGCTGGAGGAGATGTGACCTGCATCTACCTGCTCAGCTGTTGTCAAACCAAACACTAATTCTGATGTAATTGAGGCCAAGAGTCTCTTGAGCGGTCCCTGATTGGTTCCCTGTTCGCGGTTGGCCAGATGTCAGTTCTGAGCAAGTTTTCACCCATCATCCCGCCAGACATACAGACAAACAGCACAGCAGCAACCAGCTATTATGTAATAAATCTCGATTGCTACATTCGTTATGCCACCAACCCTGTTTCAACACAACTCGTCTGCGTTGACAGCCAAACCGCCCGTCTTTCTGTTTTCGCCCCACTTTGCATGCCTCGTGTTGCTCCAGCGTGTGACTTACCTTCACCTCTCCTGCCTCTCGTTACGTATTCTCATAGGCGCAGCGGCAACGCATCTTTTCTTAATGAGGTGAAGCGTGTGAGAGCTTATCAGCAGACTCAATAAAGACATACCACACACACAAGCATACAGTACATATGACTGAAGACACACATACAGACTCTTATGCTCAAGGTCAGCACCGGGACAAAAACACATAAAGGGGCTTTGGAAGTAATCTGTCTTTCATTGTCCTCGCTCACTCCGGCCTCCCAAAGTTCCTCTTCAGACGTCGCTCCTGACTACAGGTACTTAACTGAAAAGTTAGATGACTGAATTATGCATAATGCATACTCAACTTGCATAATTTAAGGGCGTCATGCATAATTGATCAAAATTCAATTGTGATTCTGCAATGGGATAATTAGGACTATTAACATCATTAGATATCTCGCATGACTATCAATAAAGTGCAGGAGGGACTGAGATTCAACAGGTCATTCATCCATCCACACTCCTTCATCCATCCTTCCCTCCACCCCTCACTGACCTCATTCACCGTGTCTCCTGTGAGCAGACTTATAAGCAGCACTTGTCTAGTGATCATCAAATTGACAGACAATACAAAATGACTGAGTATATGTGTGTGTGTGTGTGTGTGCGTGCGCACGAGTGTGTGGCTGATGAGACAAAAGTGGGCCAGGAGCCTTGGGGATCAAGTCATCCATTGTTGCTGCAGTCTGTGAGGAGATTATGAATGCTGTCCCTCCCCTGTCCACCTGCACATTAAGGAATGTGTTCATGCAAGTTTTCTAACAAGCCGATGACCGGCATGTTCGGGGATGCTTGGCACGTCCGTCTGCAAATATCATAACCATGTGAGGTCGCATGAAATTCGGCCTTGTGTGTGTTTAAGACGCTCAAACAAACGGAAGCCAAACAAACATTCTCCATGAGAAATTGCCACTAGGTTTGTCTTTACAAGGAGATTTTCACTCAAGAAACCCCAAAATGAACAACCGCAATAGTCATTTTCACCTCAGGAGAAGACATATCCTTGCATAAAGTCACCAGCAGGGAGTGCTGTACTGGGTTCACCCACTGTTCACACGAAATCACACTTAACATTTTACCTAATTGACATGGAAGGCATCTCTCGCAGCTCCTTGCTCAGGCTGAACACCTCTTATTTGTCTAAATTTGTCCCCCTAATTTGCATCTTCTCACCTCTGTCTCCCTCTGACTGTGAAACCTTTTCTTCCGGAAACAGCAGCTACAATTAGCCTAGTGTTTATTGTCTCACTTGCAAATGGAAAACTGCCATTGTTGCACGGTGTCTATTCTTGAGGCCTTGCCCTTTCCATGAACACACCTCTCCCTCTGGCTTCACTACGCTTCCAACTCCTTTTTACGTTTCTGACTTGTAGCCTTTTAACCATTCTCTGTTTCTATTCTATACCCTGTTTTCTCTGGAGACTGCCTCTCCTCTAACCCTCCTATCACTTCCTATACACTCTGTGTGTCCCCAGCAATATATATTTAGCTTCCTGCGTGCCTTTCTCTCCTCCCAGTTGTCCTCCTCCCCATTTCCCCTGTTAACAACTGAAGCGGCTGCTGAGCGTATGATCTGTTTCTCTTTCCCTGTTCCTCCCACTACTTAAGTGTCTGTCATTATGCTTCAAGTGTGCCTGCTACAGTGAGCACAATCTCAACTTGCTTTGATCCTTCTTTCTGACAAAAGAACATTAAATGTCTTTTACTTCTACAAGTGGCATTTATTTTACAAACCAACATGCTGCTGTGGAGGGTGTGTGTGTGTGTGTTTGTGTATACCTGAAGTCACTGTAGGGGTGTATGATCCATGCCCCTGCTGATTTAAGCCTTTCCTGCTCCAGTGCCACAGCTTTGTGGGATCCAAACATGCGCAGGCTGAACTTGTTGACCCCAGGCTGAAGCATGGCTCCAAACTGTCTCTGGATGAAGGTGCTCTGGTTGGAGGTGCTGTAGTCCTCCCCGTCCAGCCCCATGCCGAACCCGCCCAGTCCAGACTGACCCACCATCTCAGGGGTCCCTGCTGCAGTGGTGTTGCAGGCCGTGGTGGTGGTGGTCTCTAGGCCGGTGGCCACCACCATCACTCCAGTCCCAGTGGAGGAAGTGGAGGCCAGGGCGGCACGGGACGATGCAAAGCCCACTGAGCGGGGAGGAGGGTGGGCTGTGGCAGAGGAGGCGGATGGCGGAGGCGGGAGGGGCACCGGGGTGGTCGGGGTGCCTGCTGTGCGGAAGGGAAGTCCGTCTCTGGTGGAGGAGCTCATGATGGAGAGGCGACGTCCACGTCCACCTAAGGAAGTGCTGTCTGCCCCAAAGGAGCCCCTCTCCCCTTCCAGTGAGGCCTGGGACAGCCTGTAACCTGGAGAGGGCAGGCTGCCCTTACTGCGCCGCTTTGAGTCCCCTCCATTACGTCTGGGGAGGCTGTCACCCCCAGAACCTCCAGTGTTACTGGGGGTACCCACACCCCCAGCCACCCCATCCATCCCAACTCAGGGGAGGAGGAGGAGGAGGGTGAGGGGAGGGTGAATATAACCTGTAACTCCCACCCCCTCAGAAAAAACTGTTTAGTGCAGTTGACCTGTTTAGAGTACAATGTCAATCTGAATGTTAAATTGAAGACGCCAAAGAAAAGTGCACTCTGTATCTTTAGTCATTCTCCTGGAGCCGACAGCTCACACCTCCGCCCTCTCTTCACCGATGTGGCCATGCTTACCTATGTGCCCTTGGAAAAAGCCCCAACCAGACATTAAATCCTTCACCCTGCCGGTGTGACGCCAGCAGCTTCACTTTTCCTCTTTTTGTCCTTACAGATGTTTCTGTATCATTCCTCCTTCCTCGTCCTTGAAACGCTGCTCTCCCCCCGAGGCCCTCCCTCTCCTCTCCACGGCCGCCCTCAACGCTCCGACGCCGGTCATATTGGCACCGGATTCCCGGTCTTTTGTAGATAACGGAGCTCGCCGCTCATTGGCCGTCTGCGTCCTGCCTGTGCAGCCTATATGTCACAGGCTGCTCACCCGGTTTTTGCTATTTTCAACATATATCGTCATGCAGGAGATGACTTGAGCGGTGAGGTGGTGGAGTGAGGAACATTCATCCGCGGATGAATGACAAGGACACTTGATCCTCTGTCAGAAGGGATGGGTCGTTAATGGACATAAGGGACGCACATAATAGGGCGCTCACACTCCGAGGCGCACTGATTCATTGTGACAAGCACGAGAAACACGCGCACAGAAAAACACACCGACGTGGACTCACAAGACGGCGGAAACAAGCCTTATTTACCCCTAAAATCTAGCCCATGTTTCCAGAAATCGGCTGTCACGTTCAGCATCCGAGTGGAAAAACACTCATCATCGCGACGGAAGGCGCGCTGAAATGTTGCCTGCCCGTGACCGAAGCGCTCAGACAGCCGGAGGAGAGCTGCTCTGTAAAAAACTGATGTCAGAATGAACTTGGTCAGGTGTTCAGAGTCTGACGCCCGAAATCTTGAGCTCTCTCATCAGCAGTCGCTGCCATCTACTTCCACTTCTGCCGACTTTCAATGACATTGTGTCCAGACTACAAGGATACGGCGGCGTCCTTTCCCTTCTTATGGCACCGAGGGCAGATGATCTGCTCTGTATTTCATTCAAATAAGCCGGTGCGCTCTGATAAATTCAAAAGCCTCCTTTAAAAAAAATAAAACAACTTGTTGAGCGGTTAAGGTGGCTGCTCATTCACAGACTCTCCAGAGCCGACGGAGTCCAGTTCAAAGATGAATTTTACTTATCACTCTGGCTCAACACTCAGATGCCGAGCCGGCACGTCCACAGCGGCGCGCGGCGAACGCAAATGAAATATTAAATAAATAAATGTGCATATAAAGGTCCGGATCTAATCGGTCTGTTGCCATGGCATCCGCATCCCCATCATCCGTCCCCCAAGGCCCGGCCGGCGCAAGACGCGCGCATCCCTCGCAGGTACAGGTCGCGCGTCATCCTCTCTCACCAATACAGCGAAGGGAGCGCGTGATGGAGAGGCCGATGATGACGGAAAAAGAGCAAGTCCAAGTTAGCGATGAATACACAGTGACACGAGAGAAAAATAAAATACGGAAGCTGTGAAGTCCAAACTGACCTGATGATGTAGATTCAATGTGCAGTTATATAAATAATGATAATATAAGTAATAAATACCTCATTGGGCACATTTGTACAATCCAGTGTGATCCAATACATCACCTCTGCCATTAATTCAACTTTTATGGAGCTCATAATGTTTCAGCTTTATCTCAGAGAGATATTAATTCCACTTAGCTATTAATATTATGGCCCTCTCATGTATATAAATGGGGAGTAATTGAGTAATTAACATAAGAGTTACATGAATACCTCTAACTCTAATTAAGGTCTTACACACTTACCAGGCATGAAAACTACTTTTTGTTGTTTCATATATATATTTTATACATATATTTATATCTGAGAGAACTACTGTATATTATAGATGTATTTACACCATTTAAAGTACACTAGGCAGGAGTAATACAGAAGCATAGGGAGTGATTTCAGACACAGTGTCCACGAGTTACTTTCATACCTTTCCTGTCTAGTGAAAACCATGTTGAATGTTGAACTTTTATTTGACTTAGGATTAAGTCGTACTTTATTTAGTATAGGTAGCTGGAAAATGCTTTGTCATTAAGCTGAATACCTTTTAGAGATATTCTCACTGGACAGGCTATTTTACTGCATACTTTTACTTTTGATAAACATTTACCCTAACTCTTGACTTTGAATGTACATTTTGTGCATTTGAGTGTTTTTACAGGGTTTTATTGATGCTTTTAATTAAATAAAGGGACTGAATACCACTGAGAACAAGCCCCATATAAATGAAATTCTCTGTGGGTTTTTAATGCACCGTCTCCATGGGTTTTGTAATAGAGACCAATGACCAGCTCACTCAATAAGCTCACTTTGCATGTAAATGCAGATATTATGGGCAGAACATGAATATGTAATCTAAAGGAGGATCCATGGTATATTACAGCTGGGAAGGAAACGCCAAAGAAGGAGAAAGCCTGCATAAGAAAGACGAGGGCGTCACCTAAAGAATCATGAGACATGAGAAAGTCCCACACAGGAGCGGATGTAATTAGTTTATGAGAGAACGGCAGGCTGATGTTGGCATCTGGGTCATCTCAGTGGACAAAAGAGTGTAGTCCAGTCGCCGTCATCTTGGCATCTCCCGGTCCTGCTCATAATAGCCAAAAGAATTGTGGCTGCGCAGAGATAAGCTCAGGACTACGGACAGGAATAAAAGCCTTATCTGCAAATTCTATAAAGGCTACCAATAATGATACGCTTTAACAATGACTGACAAAGAGACAGTATTCATTTTCAATTCTTCATATTACTGCCATAAATAACAGAGATGAAACGAAGAGGCAGGACGGCTCAGTTAGTGAAGCTTAAAAGTTAATGTTTCAAGTTTTATTTGGACGGAGTCATCGCTTTTAAGACAAACACAAATTCAACATTTCTTTCCCATAACCCGATGATGCTGCCAAAATGATGCCGCTAATCTATCAGTGACAGTGTTTTTTATTTTATTTAATGGCGTGGTTTTTATCACATTTATACATCATATGATGTCAGTCAGATTTAGGTAATGCCAGGCTTTTACGGGACACTGACTGCCCTCATAATGTTAGTGTGACCGGACCCTGGGATCCAGCCTGTCACCACGATCACCATGTCGCCTGACTTGAAGAATCCTCTTGCTTTCCCTGTGGAGGCAGATAGAGAGAAGCACAGGGCGGTGTGTGGATGGCAGTATCCTAGCATACAGATAAACAGGCTAACAGAGGCGTACAGACAAACACTGACCTATATCCATGCCGAAGTTGACCCTGTTGTCTACATCGTCGGCCCAGACGGGAGCAGGCAGAGGGTGGAAGAGGACAGGAAACACTCCTCTTAACAGCTGAGACTGACGGGCCACCTGAGGGAGACATGAAGTGAAGCTTCAGCAATGATTTCAGGACGTGACAGTCGATCTTTATTTCTGTAAAATAGCTACAAATTGCTTGATGAATTTTATTAAAAATAAATGTAATGTCTACTTGTGACACATGTCACATGGTTATGGCCTTTTGTGTACACGAGTTCAGCCGAAATTAATTTTCCTTCTAAGACTGCAGGTTTTTAGAGACGCGAGGATCAATCAAAACATAAGTATTAGTTTGTGCAGCTGAATTATCTGACTTTAAAAGGTTTTCTTGTGACATTTGGGTCCAAAGGTTATCTCAAAAAACCAAAGGCCAGACATCCTTTAAATTCCCTGTGCATATTTAATGTATCAATACCTTTGATGAAACCTTGACATTTCCTCTAGCTCCATCAGCAGGCCAAACATTACACTAACAAACAATAAATGGCTCTTATGTATCATGTAATTTAAAATGCACATTCAAGCTCCTCTTTTCCGATTTGGCAACATTTGCATGCAGCATAATGGGCAGAACAAGGTTAAAGGAGAAGATACACCTTTAGTGACCTGATTTTCCTCCAGTCTACCCTGAGGACACCATTTCTTATCCTGATGTTAAAATAACAGCATGAAGTCTTCTGTTTTATTCTGGGACAGAGGGGCAAAAGCTCACTTGATCTTATACAGACTGCAAAAGCGGGGCCTCACAACTTTCGGGGTTTTAAACAGGAGGTGTTAGCACACAGATAACTGTCCTGTGGCGGCCAAGTGTTCATAGTGACGTCATTTCCTATCATTGTCACCAAGTGTTGGATTGTTCACCCACTGCAGGACACGCGAGCTGAGGTCAGACTGTCACGAGACAGGTTAGATTTACCCGAATAATGATGTGTCGCTGCAATAGTAAGGAGTACAACTTTGTCTCTATGTTTGCTGTCGCTTGACGCATAGGTTTTGTAGAATTGTTTTTTGTTTTATTCTTTAACTCCTGTTTAACTTCTTATTACTTTTATTATGTGTATATCACTATCAAACGAGAGTCTACTCCCAGTGAGTTTATCTTGTAAACATTCCACAGTCCTGTGAGTATGGGTGTTGTCATAAGTAGGGTCCCAGGTTCAAGCCCCCATGCAAGAAGCCAGGCACTGTGCGCAGTGAGTCCACACCAGGTCCAGATGTGATGCTTTAAATTGGAGCCCAAGCTCTGACCTCCATATGGAGCTTGTGGGATTAACTCCACATGACTTTTTATATTACAGGTAATTATGACTACTTTGAAACAGTTTGTGACACATTTTGAGCCACTGTCTCTGCACTGCAGTAAAATATCACACATAAATACAGCCGGTGAAAACAACCTGACATCTTTCTTTGTCACTATTTACAGCAAAAGGCTGTGTTAGTCAATACTGTCACTATATCACACACTGTGAATCATCAAACATCAGACAAGATGAATGTACGGCTGGTCCATGGAGGCAGACTGTACCTGAGGGGTTCTAGTGACGGCGATGATTGGACAGCGAGGGCGGTACCTGGACAGGAGATGTGCTGCTCTGAGGAGATAAGGAGGAAAGAAAGACGTTGAGATACTGACACTAAGAAGTCAGCACATAAGAAAAGCATTTCCATGTTAAATAGGTTACAAAGGACAGCTTTGACACTGTCATCTCAACAACTATGGGATGAAATTTTGTGCCCAAAGAATAAATCCTGCACACTTTGGTGATGGTGAAATTTACACTTATGAGTGAATAATCTCAAAAACCAAGAAATTTGGAGCAGACATTCGTGCTCCCCTCAGGAGAAACTGTAGCTGGAACGGAAACGCCAAAGAGGGAGGAAGCCTGGATAAGAAAGGCGAGGACAACGCAGAGACACGAGAAAGCCCCACACTGGAACAGATGTAATTCGTTTATGAGTAGACCAATGTCGACATCTGGATCATGTCAGTGTATTTATGTTGGCATCTCCTGGTCTTGCTCATAATAGCCAAAATAACTGAGGCTGCACAGACATAAATTCACCAAATTTTGCACCCAAAGAATGAATCCTGATGACTTGACTTACTGACGGACTTACCTGATGAGGTTGGAATTTATATTTTGAGTGAATAATCTCAACAACTATTGTGTAGATTACTGTGAAAGTTGCTGCAGACAAAGAATCATCATCAGGTCCAACACTTTTCCATTTCTGACCAAATACCTACAAAACTGACACATCCTTCAGCTTCAGTGGTATTTTGCGCTAATTAGCAAATGCTAACATGCTAAATGAAGATATTCCATATAGTTATCGCTGTACATTTCAAACATAAGCATGTTAGCTTTGTCCTTGGCATCCCTACATTAGCATGTAGCTCAGAGCACCGCTGTGCTCTCAGAGCTGATAGCATCACTGCAGACTCTTGTTTCCTGATACAATCTTGATCCAAAATCAAGGTCAGCCTCTTTATACGAGTAATAGGGTGTGACAGGATTGAACCCTTTGCATTTGTTATGTTTCTCCACTCAACATAAGGGGGAGTGCAATAAACATGGTCAACATCAAACTAAGGATGAGAACATCAGTGCAACATTCAATCTTTGCTCTGGGATGAAAAAAAATAACATCTGTTCCTCCAAAGTTTAAAGAGCCCGTACGTCTGTCCAGGGGGAAGAAGAGAAACTCAAAAACAATGTTCACTATATACTCAGGTCTACAGTGCATGCTTTCAGGATGACTCAGCACTTCAGCACTCTTTGTGTAATATTTGTGTCCGACGCCACCGTTCAGCGCTAATGCAGGAAGTGGTGTGCCTAAAAGAGCGGACGGTTTGGGCGGTGAGGTTGAAGTGGTGGGTGGGTGTGTAGAGCATCTGGCTTCACACAGGAAACTGGAGTTTACGTTCTGTTGCAGACCGTTAAATAATATTCGCATCGATCACATGATTTCTGTAGCCTTACACATAGTTCACATAGTTCAAAGTTTTGGCAAATACACTTTCTTGCCAAGAGTTAGAGGACAGGACTGGCCCAGCATCTGGTTAGCTTAGCATACCAGAAAGATGGAAACAGCTAGCCTGACTCCGTCTGAAGGTCATGTTTACATTTTGTTTTTTGTAATGAATTAAACAAACAAAGATTCAGCGTGCTAATCAATGACACTATAAAGGATGGTCAGGGCATGAGTGCTGTCACCAGGCCGTTTTGAAGCCGAAAATATGTGGAGCTGGATGCCGGATGTGCTGTTTGTACTGCTTCTTCACCTCTCGGCTAATCTAAAAATCAGACCTGACCTCATTTCCCAGCCACAGAGGATGCCACTTAGTGTTAATTAGTGAGTTTTAGACATGACGGTAGGAGGATTCAGTTACTTTTGGACAGAGTCAGGCTACCTTTCCCCTGCTGTTTCCAGCATTTATGTTAAGCTAAGCTAACAGGCTGGCTGCAGCTTTATATTTATGTACAGGTGAGAGTGGTATCAATCTTTTTGTTGAACTCTGACAAATCTGACAGACAAAATGTCACTAAGCTAATTCTTTAACCTCTCCTGTGATTAAGGTTTGGGATACAGACCTCCCACTGGTGGTGAGGACTATGATGGCCCCAGCACAGCATTTGAAGGAGGACTCTACAGCTCCGATGGCTGTGACCTCTGTGGGGTCCGAGGAGAGAGGAGTGAGGCGACGCAACTCCTCAAACAGCTGCTGATGGAAAATGGCCGCTTCTGCCTCCCTACAGATCTGAGAAAAGGCAAACGGGGAGAGGGTTACGAGAGGACACTAAGTCAGATCTAACAGAGCGGACATCATGCACACACAGAAACACACACCGAGTGCATCATCGCGACTGCCTCAACGGGAAACAGTCCCTTGGCGGTCTCCCCGGATAACATTACACAGTCTGCTCCATCCAGAACGGCGTTGGCGACGTCACTGCCCTCAGCTCTGGTTGGTCGTGGGTGGGCCACCATGCTCTCCAGCATCTAAACAATACATTGGCCTCACATTAGTCCTTTCACCACAAACACAACGTCATGAGTGCTTTACGTCTCCGTAAGGTGCTGTAAATGGATCAGATCAATTAATCCCCCAAAAAGAGCCACTTTGGATGTCAATTTTTGTCCTAGATGAGAAAGTAATGTGCGGCACGCAGGCTTTAGGGAGACAATGAGGAGATGAGTTAATGGCTTTATGGATGGATGAACAGTGGCGGAGGAGAAATTATAGATTATTTAGACTCAAGCAGGCGAGGATCATTATCGGCGCGCTGGAGACTCAGCGTTGAGTCAATAAGCATGGCAGACAGTTGGAGAATGAGTTTGTGGAGTTGACCGAGAGACTGCGTTTTCACAGCAGCCGAGAAGCTGCTGCTAACGCTGAGTCGTCTATGTGTGTGGGCGATGTCTGTGGACTCGGGTCTTGACTAGCAAACCTGCTATAACGCTGTCACTCTGAGTCAGGAGCTGTAGCATAAACAAGATACAGCACTGTGACTCAACATGGCTGCAGGAGTGTGCATGCATGTGCAACTAGAGACTGGTGTGAAAGAGGGGAAATAAGCGCGTCTTTGAGGATGACTTTAGTGGACAAGTGAGCGTGTGCGTGTTTGTGAGAGTACATTATGTAGTGCAAGGTTAATGTGAGCCTGTTAGGATTTAATGTTAGTTTACTTGAACCCGTTTGACATTTGATTGGATAACACTACAGTTAAGAGTCTAAATCTGCATATTTTTCATTTCTGCATGCGTGTGCTCGTCCCTGACCTGCGTGGCACAGATGACAGGCTTGCCGGCAGAGTTGCAGCGTCCAATCATCATCTTCTGAGCGATGAAGACTTTCTCCGCCGGGATTTCGATCCCCAGGTCGCCCCTGGCAACCATCACGCCATCGCTCTCGGCTAAGATCTCCTCAAAACTGACAGGGGGATTAGAGGAGGGGATGAGGTAGACGAGGGATTCAGAGTTTGGGATAAAAATAAAAGAGGGAGTTGGAAAAGAGCACAGAAGGAAAGAGTGAGCAGGGATGAGGAAGCAGAGGCACAGAATACTAAAACAATACTGTTTGTCTATGTGCATTATCCAGGAATAAAAATGCTTTGCTCACTGCTTCTGGATTTTGAAAACATATTGCGGGTAGAGTTGCACTGTGGTGTAAATCCTAATAAACCCAAATGCATATGTATGTGAGTAATATAAACAAAGAAGAGCAGGTTTAAGTAAAAATCACAGCCGCGGGAGATGCAAAACGAGACAGCAAATGTTGAAACGCAGCATCATAATCCTGTAATATTTAATCTTTCTCATCCAATCTAAAAAATCCCATTTAAATTAGTTAAACACTGTCAGCAGCCAGGGAGCTGTAGGAGACAGTGATAAGTGGATAAGTAATGTAGATGTGAGAGCTGTGGCATGAAATGTGTGATATATTAAGTGGCAGCTATAACTCACACAGACCGCTTATCATAAATGTGTAAAATCCAGAGCTGACATATGTCAATCCATCACAGCTGGCTCTCAACAGGAAGTGGATTTATAAGTCCTGTCACAACCTCACTATGACCCCCACCATCATTGCCCCTTAGCTAATATATCGCTCAAAATAACTGTGCCTTAGTGGTTTTACTTTAAGTCGTTTTCTTGACTCACTTCACAACCCCTTGCCGGCTTTCCACCTTGCTGATTACTTTGATATCTCGCCCGTGTGGACCCAGAACTCGCCGCACATCTTTGACATCCTGGGCAGAGCGGATGAAGCTGGCGAACACCATGTCTACACCTTGAGCCACCCCGAACCTCAGGTCAGCCTCGTCTCGCTCGCTGACCGCCTGCAGGCCGATCAGGTCGCAGCCGGGCAGGTTAACGCCTTTGCGACTGCACAGCACCCCACCGGACTCCACCACCGTATCCACCCAGTCAGGTCCTGGAGAGGTAGAGGAGGGAAGAGGAAGAAAAAGAAGCTCAAGTTCAGATCTTTGAAGTTGAAAACATTTATTCAGTTATAAGAAGTTTAGTCTTGCAGGATCATCAGAGATCTAAAGTACTGGTTCTCAAACTTTCTGGTAGTACGACTTTCCTCTAGTGGTACAATCTCTGAAATATTTTTTAAGAAAAAGGAAATGAATTTTACACTCATCATAATACTACATAGTTTTGGCTGAAAATGTTTAAGCTTTAAGGTCATAATGTAATTTAAAATAAGTTTTCTATCAGATTCTGCTTCTTGAACCAGTTTCGCTCAATCAACAATAAAGTAATAAACCTGCTTTATAAACTGTTCATAGCTAAACAAGGTTGGCTACTGTATATTAACGTCTGTCATAATGTTGGACAGTTTTCTGATGTTTATTTAGTTCAGACTCACTGTAGAAAGGTCCATAAGTATATATACTGTGGAAGGTGACCACATAATTATAGTAGACTGCAGAGCCATAGATATGATAGAGTACTATATTGTTAAGTGACTGAACACTCCAGGGGAACCTGGATTTTTTCATGAAAAGGTTATTCAGCTCGGCAAGGTTAGAAAAAAAAACTCATTCAGCACCCAGACAGGGCGTGTGTATTATGTGGTGTGGTCTTTTGTGCATTAATGCTGTGAAATGATGTATTGCAGCAACAAAACAGAACACAGGACAAGCAGGACGAGACCTTAGACTACAATGAAGGCAGACAACAATATTTTCTCTTTCATTTTCTTATTAGAGATTTTTGTATCATAAAATAAGAAATAAGAGGTGAAATGGTGTCTACTTTGCGAGTCACGCTGGGTTTGTTAAGGTGAACTTTATGTGCATTACCTGTTTCTAGCACTTTGAGTCCTATGAGGCCGTCATCAATGTAGATCCTTCCGCCCTTCTTGAGGACTTTGGGCAGGCTGGGATAGTCCACCCAGATAATCTGTCCGTCTGTGTCATCTTTGTCACTTTCGGCTGTCACCACACGGACATGGCTGCCTTTTTCCAGCTCCACCTCCTCCTCCACTTTCTAAACAGAGACACACACCACAAAGTTGAAAGAAACTTGTTAACCAAAATAAATAAATATATTCTTTAACGGCATACAAGAATTACAATCTGGCAACCGTCCTGGTTCTGATGTTGTCTTTTACAGTATATTTATGTATCTCTACGTGGTGTAACATTTGGGCTCATGCAATAAGAAGAGAAATATTTGTTTTTCTCATCCAGAGAGAGAAACATTGTTCTCTGTAAAACCACAACCTGCATTAGAAATCTGATTGATTCAACTGTCATGCTGAGCTTCAGCCTTTCATCGTCAACAGTACTGCGTGATAAGTGTCCCCACAAATATGTCAACTGCTTTCTGCCATGTTGATGTCTACTGCTGTTGTCTAAATTCTAGATTAAAAAGGCGTGTTTATGCATATTTTTGTGTGTAGCATCCTTCCTGCCATCTGCTTATTGGCCCTGTTATTGTGAAATGTCAAATGCTAAAACCTGCAAGAAATAGAAGACAGAGAAATTAGAAATAGCTGGTGGGAATGCAAAATACAAACAAATATAGCGCACATGTTAGTATCTCTTATTTTATCCTCCAATTAAGCTACCAAACAGACACAACAAACAGGAATCAGTGTGCAGCTCGCACATCATGCGGAGCATTTTCTAAGCCAATCAAAGCATGAAGGGGTTTCCCACAGCTTGGAGTTATTTGCTCAGCAAAGCAGACGGCATGCAACAGCAAAACAAAACAAAAAAAAGAACGGCACAATGAGGTGATGATGAAAAAGCGAAAACGGACACAACAATACAAGGAAGTCTAAAGAACGATGATGATAATGAATGATGATGCGGTCGACGTATTTTCAGCACTTCTTCCACCTGACTGGTTGATTAGATTGACGCTGTTTGAAAGAGAAAGAATAACACGTTTACCCCTTTCACCAATCCAGTGCGGATCTCTGGACCCTTCGTATCCAAGGCGATGGCAACCGGCCGGTAATACAAGAGGTCAGAGGTTATCGTCTCCACTGCCTCTCGGATGTTTTTGATGGTTTCACCGTGGTACTAGCACACACGAGGAGAGAGACAGACAGAGAATCAATACATGACTGAAAGACACCTGAAGGAAACATCAAAACATGTACTATACACAGAAAAACACATGTACTGTACATACTTCATGAGAGCCGTGAGAGAAATTCAGACGAGCAATATTCATTCCTGCTTTCACCATCTCTTGGAGTTTGGGGATCGATCGGGATGCAGGACCTGAAAGGAACGTTTAACATTAAAACTGATTGAAGAACAACTTTATTTTGATTTTTTATGCAAAAATGGCCAAAAATCAACTGGTTGTAGCCTCTCAAACGTGACAACTTGCTAATTTTCTATGTTTTTTTTATTATAGTAAACCAAATACCTTTTGGTTTTGGACTGTTAAGACAAAACAACTAATATATGTTCTAGAAAATTATGATTGGACTTTTTCTACTCCTTCCAGATATTTTCATGATATTTTATTGAGTGAGAAAATAATTGACACATTAATTAGTGATAAAAATGATTGAAAATCAACTTTGTTTGTCTGCTCACCTCATACTTAATATCTAGAGAGGTACCTCCCTTTGTGAGAAGCTCTGGATTCACTAAGAATAACTTGTAAATTTTGTTTCCATCTAATTATTTTCTCTTTTTCCCCGGCAGAAGAAGAGAGAAGAGAGAGCTCTGCAGTAACACAGCCAAGAATCAAACCCTGCCAACACACTAAAGGCCACCCAGCACCCGGGAACTGACTGCCAACAATGACATACAACAGTTGCCAGAAAACAAACTTGAAACTGAGACTCGCTGTCTGCGACCGGTTGTCACACTCACCGATGGTGCAGATTATGCTGGTGTTGCGCGCTGTGATTGGCTCCTGGTCTATGTCCAGCAGACAGAGATGCTCCAGGAAGGTATCGGCCATGCTGGCATCCAGCTGCTGGCGCTGGATGAAAGAGTCCGGCAGTGTCATCGCTTCTGAGTAGCGCCTGATGCGAGCTATAGCGACAGAGAAATGTTGTCAGCAGGGTGAAGCCAGTCACATTAACTCTAGTACTACTACTACCAACTCAACCTGTGAATACAAATTAAATAAACGCCTCATATGGATAATAAATGTGTAATTTCGGTGTTAATGATGAAGAGAACAACTAGTGTTAAGAGTGAAGAGTGGAGATAACAGCTTATGATTTTACCTGTACAGTCACACAAGAGGAAACATATGGAGTGTGTATAGTGACATGACATTAACTACAGCATGGAGGGGTCGTGGAGATTTACACGCTGACATTCACCTGTCATACGAGTTTGTAATATGAAAGTGAAAAGCAGTTCAGGAAATATTCCTTGACAAGCAGCACAGCAGCGTTGGATAGGAGGCTGATAATAATGCCACATAGAGGGAATATAAGGGCTGACATTTGGAACGGGTGGGGGTGGAGGGGGGTCTCCACACCATCAATCCTGAAAGGAAACTGAAAAGGAAGAAAAACGACCTCATTTCACATGCGGTTTAATAAAATATTATCTCCCTCGCTCTACTGAAAAAGCAGTTAAGGTACGCTGAGATGTCTTTTCGTTCTCAGAAGAGACACTCGGAGTGAAAGGAGCGTGATGAAGGTGCATTTTTGTTGCATTTTGTCTTTGTTGTTGCCGGACTGACACTGTGGGAGCTACATGTTCTTCTCCACCCTGAAAAACAACAATACCAACAAATCCCCTGTGTTAAAATGACAAAAAATAGATGAGGGGTGTCAAACTTATTTTAGTTTATGGGCCATTCAGCCAGTCTACTACCATGTGCATTACAACTTACAGACTAAATGTTCAGTCATGTTTATTTTGGAACTGAGTAATACTTGAGTTCCCTGTAATATCCACCCAAAGTCCAGTGAGCGGGATTGGACTCGTAGTTGAGTACACCCTTTGTTTGACATCCCTGGATTAGATGATGGATTATCATTGAAAACCTTGTATAATACCAGTTGTTAAGTAATTCTTGTTAACCCTGCATTAATTGATTTTTAGTTAACGAGCAGTAACATAATGTTGGCCTGTTGTACATTCAGCAGATGTGGAGAAATATTATCATTTATTTGAAGTTTCTGGCTAGGCGTTCTCCTTCTAGCTATGATTTAGTCTCAGCCGCTAGAGGAAATATCGAGCCCCTTAGCCGCTAAAGGCTAAAGATATTTATTTGAGGCTTTACTATGAGTCACCCCCTTCATATTGTCATATGAGCCATTGTTACGATATTGATTAGAGCAGCTTTAAGGTGAAGTTGTTCAGTTATTTGATAGTTTGGGTTATTTTTGTCGACTAATAAGCGATCTCCAATCAAACAAGCACATTTCAGCTCTTGAAATCTTAAAGTCAGAGTCAAATCAACTAGAGTAAAAAGCAGTACATTTATTCCATGTAAAACACTGTAGTCTACCTGGCTCAGGGCTTTGAGCCAATACAATGGCATTTTAAAGGCTGTCACAGTCAGTCAAGCCTGCAATTTCTGCCACCACAGGGGTGGAGAGAGTAAAGACCAGAGAGGAGGAGGACAAGAGGAGAGTCTGACAGTCAAGGTCGCTGCTCATGGCAAAACAGGAGTGAAGAGGTGAGGATGAAGGAGACGGCGAGGTGAAGAGAGAGGAGGAAGATTTACATACATCTATTAACGGGAAATGAATTTGTTATTTTTGCACCGCCTCTCGTTGTTTCAAGACCTTGTTAAGCCATCGTGTATCATGTTTTAATTATGTCTAATCAAATTAAAACCCTCTCTGGTGAATAGACGTGCAGAAAAGCCCACAGAGGAAACTCCTTGATGAAAATGGTGACTAGAGGTTTTTGCAGGTTAAGCTCCTCTATCATGTGGAGTCGGTAGCTGTCGGTGTTTTCTGTCTCTTTCTCTTCATGTCTTTTTCTCTCCACCTCCCTGTGACCCAGTTCTGCCGCGCTGCTGCACACATCATCATTACGTGTCCCACTGAGATCCTCCTCTGACACTTCCCAGAGTGTACACATGGAAACACACACACATTCATAGAAACAGGTACCTTACTGGAAGACTATAAATAAATCACACATTTGGTCAAAGAGTTGCAAAATATCGGTCAATGTGCAGCTTTTACGACTGATAAGAAAGGTTGACAGGGTTGGTGAGTGAAACCAAGTTGTACCAGGAATGAGCGTTTGCAGGGGTGATTACTCCTGCATGAACTCGGGTCAGCGCGCCTGTGCCTACAATTGATCGGATTGTCCAACTGTGACTCAGCACTAAAGTTCAAAAGCATCTGGAAAACGGCGCAGTGGTGCATTATCTGACTAATGAGTTAATATGCAGTTACTGAGTGATGCATCTGTAATCGCTGATACTCGCTCCTTTATCCTTGAAGCTCAATTTACCAATTAATCCACGCTTATGGGTCATCTTTATTTAATTACGCTTAAGTTGTATGATAATGTACAAAACTTGCTATTACTCTGAACATACAATACAGGAGACAATCATTTACAAACCACTTACCCATTTTGGCAAAAGTATCCATTTTTTTATGAACTCCAAATCCACTGCACTGCTCTTTCCCCTCTATTGGTTTATTTCAGTTCACTTCTCTAATGCCCCCCTCTTGCTTTTATCCTCGTCCGTGCTCAGGTCGTGCACTTGTCATTCCCTTAGTCTTGTGTCACCTGAACAAGCCTAGCTGAGTCTATTTCCTTCATTTTTACCCTCTGACCCCTCTGCTGCCCCCTCCTCTCTCCTCCCACTCACTGCTTGCAACAGACAAATGAATTGCCGTGGGTGACTCAGCCCCGACCGGGCCAAGATGATGCTAAAAATGGAAAAACTTTATGTCAACAGTGATGACACTAAACTATCAGGGTGTACTACAGTACAAACTGATACTTACTGTTTGCTGCATCACTGCAAATTATGTAACCCCAAACCTGATCGAACCAGACGCAGGAAGTCTTTGCAATGCTTCTACTAATGTGTCATTCTTAACTCTACTGCTCTTATTAAATCTCTTTTTTGTTTTTCTATGTTTATGAATACCTACAAAAACTTTTGGATTTCCAGAATGTTAATGTTTAATTTATTTAATTTATTTAATTATGTTTGGCCCTGATGACCTCATATCTCATATTTAGGAGAATGAACACCAGCTGCCACCTGACAACCAGAAAATAGTTTAATTAATCTCTTATAGCTGATCTAGAAAGCGTTAGAAAATTATTTATCATCTATTAGCCATTAGTTAAAGAGTGAAATATATCATCAAAAGGAGTTTATTGTAGATTAAGCTTGAGGTTCTTGGTGTCAGAGAGTTTCTAAACCTTTGAAAAAGTCTCATGTCATGTCACTGACACACAAACCAGGTCCCCAAACTAGAACGGTGCACTGATAAGAGCTGATGTTACATAAGTTTGAGACTTTGACAGAGCAGGTGACACATAGAGATGATGTGTCTTGCACTCAGTGACACAGATAGCTGAAAGTTTCTTTCGGGTCGTTGAAGTCCATGGAGCTGTGGTCTGTAGAGCTGCATGTATGCACAGCCATGCATGAAACCGTGCTGACAGAGGGTGTAAATCTTTAGCCAAAGGGCAAACAGACCTTTGTTCCTCAGTTGATGAGGGTAAATTTATTCTGCAGCCCTGTAACTGGCATGATAATAACAGTGCACATAATTAAACCAGGAAGAGAGGTCGGTTTTACGCATGGAGGCCAAAGTGCAACAAAATCATATGGAACTTAAAATTGCAACTCGTTTAAATAACTTTATACCAATAAACACTTTCTAGTCTCTAACACTGAGACTGTTTTGGGAGATAAGTAAGTTTCTTTATGGAGCTCTTCAGGTAAACACATGAAACAGGAAAACAATATCTGTCATTATTATTATCAATATCTGGCGGAGCGACAGAGACAAACAGCAGGGAAGATTTCCAGGTGGAAAAACAGACAATCCAACAACAACAAAAACACACAATGTTACACAAACAGCAGGATGCAGGAAGAGGTGTTGGCACGCTGCACACTCATCACACAGCACGCAGTCACCCTAAGAAGTGTGGTTATAAAGTTTATGTGTGGAAAAGGGAAATAACCAACCTGTTGGACGCGTGAAGGAGGCCAAGAGTGAACGTTGAGGAGGGACAAGAACGACAAATGGAAATGAATGGGTGGGTGTGGATGTTAGCGCCATCTGGTGGACAACAGTCTTATTGTCGCTTTAGCTAGTTCTCTCACAATGAAGACAACAGGTGGAGGGAATTAGTCTTTATTCATCTGCATTATGAAGCCTTGGCCTGAATACAAAGTGTCTGGGGAAGCGTAAAGGCTGAATTGTGTGATTAAATATGCCAAATGTTGCACAACTCTCTGCTGTGTGTGTGTGTCAGAGCTTCCTGAAAGTGATCCTTGGTGGAGTCTCAGGCTGGAGGATGAGGGTCAGCGTGGTTTTGATGTCCTCTGAGGATGACACGCTGAGATAGAAGCTGAGCAGGATCTAGACGGAGAGGGAGGAGAGAGGAGGAGAGGGGATAAAGGAGAAGGAGGAGAGCAGATGTTAAGAAGGATCACAGATGTTGTATTGAGCCCCAGTGGTTGGAAATAATAAAGTATATTTACTCAAGTGTTGTACTTTGAGGACTATTTGAGGTACTTTAAGGAGTATTTATATTTTATGCTGCCTTTACTTCATAATGTCTCGCTGTGTTGTTATTTTGTAGATAAACACTTGGACTTTTAATCTTTTAAGTGAATTAAGCTTTTAGTTGTTCTTTTACATAGAAGTCCAGTTCCTCTATTTACATAATATGGCAGAAATGTAGAGCAATATTCATTGGTATGTTTTAATGTGTACATATTTATCTGAAATTATGATTAGTTATGTTTTTATTTCCTGAGAATGAGTGTTTTATATCGACAGATCCCCGAGGTCCTCTTCCACAGAGTCTGCCATGTTGAATCGCCATGTTTCTACAGTAGCCCAGAATGGACAAACTGTACACTGGCTTTTTGTAGCCACTGTAGTTTCCTCTTTATGCTTGCAATGACAGGGTGAGGCGACAGGTGGTGAGGTTGCAATCAGCAAAGACAATGCTTAATGCCACTAACTCCTACTGGTCCTTTAAGATTTAAAATTTTACTTGACTTGTAAAATCTTCCCTCCTCAAAACCAAATTTCTTTCTTCTTGCATCAAATCCTTTCTCTGTGCCCTCCACCCTCATCCTCCTCCTGTTGTCTGCTATCACTCACGTGCATGAGCAAGAGCTGCATCTCGTTCTCAGCGATCCTCCTCCCGACACACTGCCTCGCCCCGAACCCAAACGGCAGGTAACGAAACGCTGTCCCCTCTTTTTGGCCCTCTTCTCTGTCCCACCGGCCAGGGTCAAAGCGCTGCGGCTCCTCAAACACCTCTGCACTCCTTCCCATAGGGTAAAGACAGGCCTGGACCATCGTCTGAGGGGAGAGTTGATGACACTGAAGGCAATAGTAGCACTGAATGTACTTGTTTGTGTGCAGATTTAAGCATAGACTCACCCCAGCAGGTATGTGGTAATTCTGAAGAACAATATCTTTGATGGGATACCGCTGCACTGTGGTCCCCACCGGATATAACCTGACGCAAACCAACAACAGATGCACGCGCAAACAGGTTCATGTTTTAGATATTACCTTTGACATCTCACTCCCTCTCAGCTCAAACACTCAGGATTACTGCTAATCAATTCTTCTTTCAGGTATTTGTGGGATGCATCTGTTCATGAAATTGCCTTTAATGGAAACAGACTCTTACACAGCTGTTACCAAGCTCAGAGCATGATTCTCCTTCATGATGCTCTATTGATCTGAAGGAGAAATGTTTTTTTTTTTTCTTTCTCCTCTCACAGCCATCATCAGCTAAAGTCTGTTTCCATGGCACAGAGGACTTCAGATTTTCAAAGAAAAAGTTCCATGACGTACAGCTTGCAGCTTGTTGCGGGGCTTTTAACTGTATCACACATTGTCTTCATCAGGCAGTGGATCAGTCGTCATGGAGATGGCTCCGTTGAGGTCAGTGGTTTGTTACGTTTTCAACCCCAAAACACTTTTAAATCGTCTTTGCTTGAACGAGACATGACCTGAGCTCACATGTCAACCGATCGTTTTTTTAGGACAAATTAGCAGACTCCATCGGCTGATGAAGGCCAAGTGATATGGCTGAAAGCCCTGCAAAAGTTAGTAAGAAACCCTTGAGGACACCCATGATGACAGGTAAAAGCTCAGGAAAACCCTTGTCTTCATTATTTTAGTTTATATTTTGCTTTTATGGTGCATATCCCTAAATAAAGTTATGCCACTTAAAGAAGCAGACACACATGGCCGTGTCTTATATCTTATGTACCTGAGAATCTCCTTGATTGTGCCTTTCAGTAGTGGCGCCCCCTGCAGGGCTTTCTGAGGGTCTCCACCAGCCTGAGCCCATGATGCTTTCACCTGCTGCCTCACCCTCTCCTGCACCTCGGGGTTACGACCGAGCTCAAACAGAGCAAACTGCAGGGGCACTGCTGTCTGCAGAGCGGATAGGATGAGAGGTGACATGGAAACAGTGAGGGTGAGGGTTATAAATGCAGGCCAAACAAGACAAACACACACACATACACACACACACCGTGTCGACCCCTCCAGCCATCAGCTCAGTGATGTTGGCTTTGATTAAGTCCAAAGATAGCTGCCCTTTCTCCATGAGTTGGCCCAGGACACCAGAGTAGTGGTCTCCAGCTGCTCCAACCTGAGACTTTCGACCCTGGGAGGATGACAGTCGCTGGTACCCCCCTCTGGATCCTCGCCTCCGCTGGAAGAAGACCAAGACAGGATGACAAGTAAGGTAGGAGCAGTTAAGGAAACTAATGGGGGCTACATAAACTTCCCTGCCTTAGGAGTCCAGTGAAGGCTTGTAACTCTCCCTACCATGGCTGAAGATGTGGTCCCATGCACTGGCGTGCTGGGTCCACAGGGGAGCGCCGATGCGGAGCAGCAGGCGAGGGGGCAGGTAGAGGAGAGGAGGGGTGGTTGCCAACATTCGCTCCACAGCCCAAATGAACTTCTGGGACTCCAGAGAGGGGGATGAGGAGAAAAGGCCAATGCGCTCCCCATAGATCACATGGCAGCTGGCTGCAGGGAGGGATTAGCGGAGGGAGGGTGAGGGTGAGAGATAAGGTGTTTCAAGGTGAGCAAACAAACAGTATATTTGAAAAATGACTAATAAAGGATTTGCTGAATAATGAATTCCAAGTTGACAGGCTTTTTAAGTAGCTTATAAAAACCTCCTGACTCATGTTTTAAATTCAGGCTTTGAAGTTTTACCAGCCCAAAAGAATCCAAAAGTCCAGATCCAACGCTAAAAATATTTAGCATTTGCAAATCCAGCTACACAGAAAGACAGTTTTGTTTTCTTAGCGCTCAGAGGGACCGTCTCTGTCTCCTTCAGCAGACATCCATCACCTATCGGACCTGTTTGTGTTACATTGCCTACACATCGCTGACGGGAATAGAGTTTCTTGGCGAGCTATTCCTACCCCGGCTTAGCACCTGGCTTCATGTGCTGTGGTCCATTAAGAGCAAACCAGCATGACTCCAAGTCATCAACCCCGCCGCCCCTCCTCCCCCTTCACTCTCTCTCTCTCTCTCTCTCTCTCTCTCTCCCTCTCCCTCTCTCTCTCAGGAACACACACACGTAAGCAAGTGCACAGCACACGGAGTCACACAAACATTCACACTTGTGAACGTGGCATGTTGCAGATTGGCACATGAAAGGTGAAAGAATGCCGCAGCTTTGATCATCTCGTGTTTCTATTTTGAAATGTGCATGTTCTCCTTGACCTCCTACGCCTATATAACGTTAATGACAGATATACCTCGGCTTAACATGAGGTCTGGCTCTCACACGGGCTTTAAATTTAAAACTGAAGGAGCAGAAACAGTGAGATATCATCAGTGGGATGTTTTGTTTTGTCGACTTCTGCCGACTGTGTAATTCCTCTGACGTGAGATGCTGTCACAGCCTACGTCAGCGTTTGTGACTCAGCCCAAAGAGCTGATTGTTCGGGTGTATGAAAGCCCATCAAAAGGGGGAGCTGACATTAATCCGTCCCCCTCCCCTCCTCCACAACTTCAAGGTCGATCACTGCTGAAAAGGGAGACATGACAGTTCCCATCAGACCTCCTTCTTTTTACTCTTTACTCTGCATTTAACTCCTGGATAGAAAAAGAGGCAGCCTCAGCATAAATAAAACAGGACTTCATAAATTCTTTAACTGTGCATCCACACATAAGAGTACACCACAGATCAGAAATCACTGGGCAGGATGACCGCCGACCTTCCAGTGCAAAGCGAAAGAGGTCAGGGCTGGGATCCATGGTCAGGCTGCGTTTCCCTTCCTCGCCTCTTCCCTCCCTGTCCACTCTCACCCGCAGCATACGACAGAAATCCCTCGCCACGTCATCGAGCAGGGGGAGAAAGCGCTTTACGGCCGAGCTCATCATCACCTCCTTGTTAAGAAGCAGACGGTCGGCACGCCATTCATCACCGTTCCTGCGGAGAGAAGATTCGGAGTGAGGCATTAGAGTCGACCCCGTTCGCTTCTGTTTAGCCTTTGTGAAGCAAAGAAACTGGGTCTCAAGCAGATGTGATGCTGCTCAAATATTCACAAAGTACAGGTGCTGTGGCAAAGTCTGTTTCCCTGTTAATTTGTGTTTCTCCTCGCCTGAACCCTAAATGATATTTACACACTTTTACCTTCATCTATCCAGTTACTCCTGCAACACTGATCCTAAGGGGAAGCCAGATACCGACTGAAAACTGAAGAGTGTTCGCAGTTGTTTCACATCTGTGTGTGTGTGTGTCTTTTTGTGGTCCATTTTAGCTTATTTGTGTCTTTTTGTGTGTTTTTTTTTATCTCTCTGTAGGTGGTTTGATCGTTGTGTCTTTTCCCTGTGTGTCTCGTGCGACTCTTGGTTGTTTGGCATCGCTTTGTAATCCTTCATCGCGTCTCTTTGTAGTGATTTTGTGTGTCTTTCAAAGACTGTATTCAAAATGGCACTCACATAGACCAATTTACTCATCATGATGAGTATTACTTAGCTCGTAAAAACAGTTGTTCTGTCTTCTTTGGTTTTGGAAATCTTTCTAAACTAACCCTGATGAGATGACTATGTTACAACAAGGCAAAGTGGAGTTTGAAAGATGTGGGTATTCTTCAAAGTGTCAAAGAAAATGAAGCTGTTGTTTAATTTATTTTAATTAATTTTGAGACTATAACTCAGTATACCTCTGCCTCTTTGCTCTGATTTACACACTTTTATTTATTTTGCGGTTCTCCTAACTTTGTGGAAGTCGCTTTCAAATGAACTATGTGTAGGACCTGAACATTTCCGACCCTCCCAGTTGTAGAATACAGCAATGCAATCCTCGCATGTGACGGGTCGGCAGAAAGCAACACAGACTGTGAGAGTTTTTACTGGAATTGAAAAAATTGAAAGCTATTTTTCGAGTCAATATTCTACATCTAAGAGCTTTAAAAAAAGAAAGCTACAGTAACAAGAGTCTCACTCAATACTGTTCAGAGCTGATTGAATGACTCCAAAAAATGAGTGAGCTGATGATAGCACAACCGATTACACACACAAACAATTGTTTCCATCACTTCAGGGGACACCATGAAGTCCTGATCTACATGCCTACCCATGACCATAAATCAAGTCTTAATCCTAAAACTTACATATTAGGACTTGTATATTGTCCCCATTAAGACAAAACAGACAGTATATGACCACAACATGAGTAATACATGCGTGCACACAGGTACTGACTTGAGGAAGACCCCCTTGCTGTGCTGGCGTGTCTCTCTGTGTGTTGCCCAAGGCTGCAGGGTCATCCGTCGGGGGTGCAGCCCCTCTGAACGAAACAGCTCACTGATGTCGCACGGCAACATGATGTTCACACTGCTTTGGGTGCCCACATGCTCCCTTCACACACACACACACACAGACGTACAGAGAACTCATGGTGTGACTCATGTTCACTGCTGCCACAGAAAACATTTAAGCTTCATCTCTCCATCTTCCTGCTACCTGTAGATGGGGCCGAGGGCGTTGAAGGTCCTCTCCATGTGTTTGTGGAGCTGCCGGAAACGATCTTCTCTCCAGAACTTCACCAAGTTGACCCAGCCATTCCTCCCCGTGTGAGGGATCTCATCAAACCTCCTCACCCGTCCATCCATACCCCTCTTTCTAGCTCCTGTACTCTCATCTCCTATTTTTCCATGCACCACCGTCCCTGCTGCAGTCATACAAAGAGCTCGTTGTGGTGCAACACCGAAAAGCAGATTTCTGGACCCACGGGTGCCCTGTGCTCTGATACACATAGTCACCTGGATGTACATGCTCCTCATGGTCCAAACAAAATGTGTTTGAATGCCTCAAGTTGTGACACCCCTCGTCTCTGCAGGACTGTTTGCTTCCCTCCTCCATCCCCAACCTCATATCCTTGAATGTGTTCTATGGCTCCGATGAACTGATTGCAGACGACGATTTATGGATGTGAAGACCGGAGTTCAAGAGAATCACAACAGACTCCAAATGTCAAGATGACATTGCATGTAAAGGCCAAAAAAGAGCGAGCTTGTTTAAACATGTTTATTAAAAGTTTTTGTCACTGCTTATAAACTGTCTACCTATTAGTATGTAGAGTTTTTCGGCTTCCTGTTGTATAAAAAAAAACTTCAGTATCATTATCAACAAATACAAGCCAGTAATCACAAGAAACTAACAGCTTAAAATGTGGCTCATGTCACATGTGACACAGATCATCATCAGATTATTTACAAATAAATAGCAAAACAATTTTCTCAGTTAATCATACATGCAAAATGAGTAAATAAATATGCAGCATACAGTGAAGGTGTGATGAAATCTGTGTTTCCCTGAGGTTCCTTACTTGTGTATAGATCAGCCAACTGGATCTATATCATTTACAGAGACATGACAGCCCTGCAGGACTAGCAAACTAGCTACAGTGACTTCTAGGTTATATCATACATAATATTATAAAATAATAATTCGACAAAATGAAAAGACCTCACCATAAAACAAAAGTGTAACTGTTAATGTCATAATTATTGTGCGTCTAAATGTGTCAAACCTTATTTATTAATATCATTGCTGTGTGATCGAACACCCCTTGCATGTTAGCTTCACGGACTGGTGTATCAATCAGATTATTGATTTGTCATGACATCTACAGGTTTTTATCAAGTTCTCAACCCACTTAAATGAATGCCTTTTATAGAAGATATTAAATAATACAGTGGTTATTGTTATTGTGACAAAAATAAGTACAAAAATAAAGTCTTGGGGAGCTCGGTTGGTAGAGTGTGCGCCCCATGCATGAAAGGCTCAGTCGTTGTTGCAGCGGCTCAGGTTCCTGTGGTCCTGTGCTGCGTGTCGTCCCTCGCTTTCCTGTCACTCCTCAGCTGTCAAATGGAGCTTGAAAAGCCCAAAAATATCTTAACAAAAAGAAAGTCTGAATGATGTTTTCATGGTGTGTATCCAGCAACAGAGTGTAACTATAGGAATTTGCAACTTTATAGACCTTAGAGGCATTGTCGTTCTTACTTCACTGCATTTGTCTGGCAGCTTTAGTTGTAAACTAAAAGCCGTGTTTGCATGCATTGCTGTAGATTAAACTAATTAACTAAAGTAATTAAAACAACTCAACCATGAACATCTACAGTCATTCACAAACATCTGCATTAATGCAGCACTAATATTAACCCATAATAAGAAAACACTGACAGGAATCATGTTTCTACTTTTGATACCGTAACCATGGTTACCAGGATGAATGGACAGTTTGTGTGTGAGCGGCAATCATATAAGATTGCAACTACTCCACACAGTCAGAGCGTGAGTGTGCTGATCGTCCCTGCGATCACATGACTTTACAAGAGTCCCTCCTCGCTGGTGCCGGAGTGGACGTCTTGCTGTGTTTCCTGCCTGTGAGTGCCGCTGTGTCGAAGCTGAGGCCTTGGAAGGCGCTCAGCAGGTTGAAGCCGTTGTCCTTGGTTTTGGTTTCAGGATGAATGATCTTCGACAGCTCATGGGGGAGTGACACTTTCCCTCCAACAGACCTCAGGTGGTTCGTGTCCTTCAGGCTCTAACCGTGAAGGAAAAAGAAGAGAAGAAGAAGAGTGTTGAAATGGTGAACATGAGGCCAAAAATAAAAACTTGATGATCCTAATTAATTCTGTTCGTCTATATTACTTATGCCCATACTACACCAACATACAGTATGGGAATACACCTATGGAGTTGTGATATCATACTGTGGTGAAAAACATCTAAAGTCTGTCTGGGGATATAGGAGAATATGTACTGTAAAGGACTTTGTTCAAGAATGGCTCCCAATCTTACATCAATCAGTATAAAACTGGAAGAAAAGTAGTTCTTGTTAAGTTATCTGGAGCACTTTTCCTCCTTAAGAACGTTTTTTGGCTGTTTAAGGCCATTTTTGGTTCTTTGAAGAACGAATAGGTTCCTCACAGAACTTAAAAACATTCCCCAGTGGCATCACCACGAAGAACCACTTTAAGTTAAAAGACTTTATTTTTAAGGTTTTTGCTGTTTAAGGTTCTTTGGGAACTGAATGTAAGAAAAATAATCTTTATGTCACTTTTGGCACTTTTTTTTTTTTGCTGCAACTGGTTCATTGGGTAAAAAACATTACATTTTGCAGGACAGTTACATGTTGATATGTCCATAATTAATAATTAATTAAAATATTCCAAAATAAAGATCCAGATTTACTTTTAAACTGGCAGCGAATACAAAAATGCAGTAATGTGTTATTCAGGCATGTTTAATGAATCTTGGAGCTTGTATTTTTCGCAGAAAAGCAGTGTGTCAGTGTAAAATCATTTTTCTCGTTACAAAGATGAAACACAGACCTCAGACAGCTGATATTTTGCCCTGAAGTGAGCTCTCATGGCTGCTCTCTCTGCATTCTTCCGAGCGTTCATTGCTTCCCGCAGCTTTCTGTAAACACCGCAGACAAAACACAAATACACCTGACACATACTGCTGGAGGAATTTAATCAAGACAATATCTCTGCAGCAGCACAGATGACTTGAATTAGCTTTATTCATTTTAGCAGCCTCCTCTAATAAAAGCAAATGGAGGCCAAATGGAGACAGACAACACTACTAGGAAAACATCACATCACACATTCAGGGTTCAGTTGATTGCAATATCAAGCCTACTCTGAATGCAGCTCTGCGTGTTGTGTTTCTACATTGTGTGTCCACTTGCCTCTCCTTCTCCAGGTCTGCCTGGTACGAGCGGAAGACTAACGGGTCATTGGGGTGTGCGGTTCGGAGAGGAGGGTTCCTCCCCATCCTGTTGCATCCTCCTCTCCCTCCGCCACCTCTGCCTCTCCTGTTCCTACGTTTGGCACACAACTTTCTCTCCTTCACCCCCGACACGCAGCTGGTCAGCTTCCTGATGGGCGTCCTCAGCGACTTCTTTACTCTCACCACAGACTCCATGATTGACCTGAGTTCTCAGGACGCGGTGGGATGATCACACCACTGCTTTTACAGATGATGGGTGAGTATAGAATGGCTTTCTCCTTCGCTCATGTTGTGTTGTCCTGACAGGACGAAATCAGGACACGCGCACTGTCACGTCTGGTGGCGGCGATAACTCAGGTTGAGACACGCCAAGGACAAGGCTCACACTCTCACACACACTCTTGTCTGCATACGCAGATGAAGTGTTTGTCATCTAAAGGAAAGGGACGGTGATAAAAAAGATAAGAAAGCACACAGACGTGATGAATGTCAAACTCAAACATATTAGACAGGTTATTTTTCACCCAGCACACATAAATATTAACATGGTTCAGCATGTGTGCCCGGTGCAGTGTGCTTACCTGTGCAAGTGGCCACAGTTGGCAAAAGGGCTGAGAGCATACAATCCTGATTAAACTCCAGCCAGATGGTCTCCACCGCAGCCAGACAATCCTCCAAAGCTTCAGAACAAATCAGAGAACGTAAAGACGAGACAACAAAAGACTCTCCACCAGATGTTATACCCGGGCTTCTTGTCTCCTACAGGAGAAAATTACCGTTTTCTAGTCCAAGTTTCAGCCTCTGCTTCTTCTGCTTCCCTCCTCCAGACTCACTGCAATCTTCAACACCGCCCAACTCTCCCATACAGATTACCACTTAAAGGACTTAATGAGGTGAATCTCGTTAGCCGTGGCAGGGAATGCACCCGATGACTCACGTGTTTGCGATGAAGATTTAGAGACTTTAGCTTATGTCATGCTGAGTGACACATGCTGACATCAGTGTTGTATATTTACGGTCTCATTTGTGCTCTAAAAATACTGCGATATCTGTATTTTATCTGTTCTTTATTTTAAGAGAAGTGGAGCATTAAAATTGGGACGATGTGGGGCAAAGATTAGAAAGGAGGTAGCGGGTATTAGTCTACAAGATAAAATTTCCAATACTTCTCTCTTCCTTGGTTCACCGGATAGTGACAGGCGACGAGATGAGAAAAGATTTGGAGAGAGGAAATTAAACAAAGAGACACCTGGAGTCTGGCCTGAGACTGAAGCCTCTGACTCATAGTGAGATAAGAGAAAAGTACCGATCGCTGAACCAAACTGGGACCAAAAAGCTGCCAGAAATGTTAAAAAGGAAGTGACAGAGTGAGGTCACCTCTACCCGAATCCCTCTCCCAAACAAAAACATGTCAGCGCTGATGCTGGGTTAAAGATGCGGAGCACTTGTTTGTATTCTGCGCCATCATTTTATTCAAAACTAAAAGACACAAGACGTGAGTCAACTTTCTGACTGAACTGATCTGTATCATTTATAATACTGCTTTTTTTGTTCAGGAGGCCATGCATTCCCTTGTTTCTTAGCACCATTTAAACATTTAATAAACAGTTAATAAGCAGATATATGACGTATTTACGAGTGTACAGTGTTTGTCAACATGTACAATTTAAACCTCTGTGTTTTATTTCAGCAATATTTCAGAGTGTACTGAATATTAGCACGGCTGTGATTTGATCATGCCAAGGACACTTCAAGTGCCATTTGTTAGTTTAAAGTTATACATACGTACAACAAATGTGTTTGTTTTTAATCGTTTATTTCTACGTTACCAGCTTACAGGCCAGTTGACGTGAATATTTTTGAGACTTAGCCGAGTAGGAGAGCTGTTCAAAGTTGAGTAAGTGGAAAAATCTTCATCTTTGCAGTGCAAAGTTCATTAAGTTACTTCATTAAGTTCATGTAAGTTAGATAACTGGCTGTTAATGAAACAAATTTTTAAAAAAACTGTGAAGCCGAGTGATGCATGTACTGTAGTTAAAAGTCGCAGCACTCATGAAAGCCACTCCAATTAGATTTCTTCAGAACTGTTGTATAAATAACTATATTTTTGTTTATTATCTGTTCACACACCAGCCTCCACATGAGGAGTGTTAATTGGTATAATATATAATGACAAAGACCCATGTCTGTACTCAGAATTTTTGCATTTTCTATGTGAAAATAGAAATGACTCATAAAGGTGAGTTTTGTGCTGTATGATCTACTTTAATGCCCTATTTGGCATCACACACACGCACGTTTTGAACACTTCAACCAACCCACTTAAAGATCCTTTGTTTCACACTTATTCCTCCCCCCTGCTGCCCGGACCACTTGAATTTCTAGCAGGTGAAGTTAATCCTCTAACAAGATAACCAAGACAAGCCACACCTCCACGAGCTCACGTTCAGTGACAGATCTGGGATCGGTTTACTCAGGCAAGTGCAGGCGTTCATAACTGAAGAGAGGGAGGCTGAGGTGATCCCGTGTCAGCAGATGCAGGTCAAATACAGGAAAAAGGGAGAAACGGAGCACGTTGTCGACCCTACATCACCTGCATCATGCAAAGCTGGACCATTTTTTAAAAAAATCAAACACAATAACCAAATTTAACTACTGTAAAATATAATTCAAACTTATTTTTTTTAAAAACAATGCACATTTTGTCAATTCACTGCATGGTGTCTGGTCGTGTGTGAGAAACAGAGCTTCCATGCAAGCCCACCAAAAAGAGCCACTTAAAGGATTCTCAGGTGGATCAGTGTCCAACACGTGAAAGGCAGTCACTGACACATTAACACACACACACACACGTTTTCATGCATGAACTCACAAGAGTGGCGTCTTCTGCACAAACAAAACGTACTCTGAATATTAATTCAATACTAAATATGCATCTCATTATAATACATTAACAGGATGACCTAAATACATAAAACATTAGAGATTATTGTTTGAAATAATGCCGATATCACCATCAGTCGATTCACTCTTCACTCTCATTTTAAAAACATATTTATTTAAATGAATCTCAGTTATCTGAGTTTATTTGGTGGATTAAAAATAGAGACAGAAAGAGCCTGTTAGTGGGGTTTTTTTTTTATGTTTCTGTCTCCATTTTTTTCCCTAAATAAACTCAGATAACTGAGAATAATTTAAATAAATCGTGGTTCTCCCATTTGCAAGTTATTACTCTAACTGTTATCACTCAAGTGGATGAAGTGAAACCTATGTGGAAATGGCAAAAACTGCAGCTCCTCAAGGCTGAGAGGCTGGCTACAGGATGAGTTAGTTTCCATAAGTCCCCATATTAAAATGTCCAACTTCACGGCAGAAATAAACATGTTTACAGCCTGGTACAAAACAGTTTTGGTCTCTATTTACTGTTCATGACAACTGTACTGAGTCTTAAAGTTATGCATAATTAACAGCATGGGCGCTTTGATTGGCACGTTGTTGCCATTACAGTCGACTTGTTTGAGCAACCAGGCGTCATTCAGCACACCTCAGGTCTGCAGGCAATCTGGCTTCGACATCCCATGAAGACGTGAATCATTGGCGGACCTAAGACGGGCTAAATGATGCCTGGGTGCTCAAACAAACTATCTGTAATGACACTTACCTGTCAGTTAAAGTGGCCACGCCGTTAATTCTGCATAACTTGAAGCCTTAATATAATTTGAACTGGTGAGTTAAAAAGCCTCAGTACAGTTGTCATGAACGGGGAAATTAGCTAGTAGCTACTCACTTTCTCAAGCAGCCTGTCTCAGGCAGAGGCTATGACTGAATGTATTTTTAGCACTTCTGCATTTCCCAGCCACAGAGGTTGCTGCTTGGACCACTCCGACATCTTCATCCTCCCATCTTGCCCGCCAAATATAATTTACTTTGTGTGCTTATGTTATTATCGTAACATTAGGGTGACTTAGTACACGGTAATTGAACTAAAGTTTTAGGAGGTGCAACCCCCTAACGTGATTTTACATCGTGTAGCCAGGTATCATTTTCGTGTAACGTTAGCTCATGTCATGTGCATGTAACGTTATTGGTCCTGAGGGGAGTCCAGAAGAAAATACACTGCTAATCCATGGGAAATCTTTTATGTGTGGAGTCTGTGGGTAATGGAAAACATGAACACCTTCCCGGTGGGTGTAAAAGTTAATGTTGATCACCCACCGTGGTGCCGTCAGGTGTGCTGTCGTTAAAAAATGGCTACACCGCAGCAACAGCCTCACAGTGACGATAATATTCCAGATAATCTTTGTTCATAAATCAAAGTTCTATATTGAGTAACAACAAGTAAACGGTATCAAGTCTATTGACAGACACACAAACAAAGTTTCTTTCCTTCATCATGTCTCACTTGGAAAAGCATCATTCATGATCCTTCTCAGCCTAAAATTACTTTCAGGATTGCCAACGAAGAAGATTGTACATACCCTCAATACACACATAAGTACAGACAACCTCGCACACCAACACACACATACACACTTCAGAAATAAGGTCTCATTCAGTCAAACGCACATACGCCGACAATGAGTCTCTCAGCTCTGCCAAGGCTGAAGAGGAAAACTGGCAAGCGCTCACCCTCGCTCAGTCTTGTGACCATGCTCTCTGCTGAGCTGCACTCAATCAAGATGCCAGAGGACGACTGTGAATAAAATGGCATTTACATGAGCGTGTGTGTGAGAGTGTGTTTGTGTGTGTGTGTGTGTGTGTCAGACGTGCACAGATGGACCGTACTCTGGGTGATGAGCTGAGAGGCCACAATCGAAACACGAGAGCAGAAGAACTGAATTTATTCAATGACTGCAGGAGTCATTCCATACAAAATTCATTACAAAAAACACATTATTTTTATAAACAGAGCATAAAACTAAAAAGATCTTTATCCTATAGTATCCTCTAAATTTTAGAGATACTGTGTTTTTCAGCATTTTGAAGCAGACTTGATGAAGCATGAAGATCAGTGAGGATCAGCGTTTAAAAGACAATACCCAGTGCTTTTGCATGTTTCAGCTAATTCACATTACCATCTTCCAAACCATGCTGCTGTGTTTAACAGATGATTTCTCTCCATGTTCCAGACATCCACTGGTTTCCACTCAGTTCAAAAAATCAGTGGAGACTCGCTTGTCCCACAGTTAAATTATTAAACTTTTTAAACCAATCTGCCCTTAACGGCATCGAGAACAAACAAAGCCTGAAACCGCACAGAAAACATCAAACCGAGACTTAAGTTCAACTACAAAGGCCGTCTTTCATATTTTAAAAGCCCAGTGTGTACGATTTGAGGAGCTTTGTTCAGAGATAATTAAAGAAATTGATCGGTTTTGGTTCACATCAGCAGTAGAAGCTCTCTTTAGTAGCTTTACATGCTCTGAAACCTGATTGTGCAGCAAGTAACGTGAACATAATGGAGCGTTTAGCATCTAAAGAGCCAGATATTTCCCTCAGGAGTTGGTGGAGACCAAACCAGAGCTTAAAAGAGAGTGAACATTGGACATATGAAACACGACTCATCACACTCAGTTGTCACTTCAGTGTCTGACTGACATGACCCGCCTCAACCCCAGACCCCTCCGGTTCCATAACAGCCGCCTGCCCGGAGGGTCTTCACTGAGCTCATTAGGAAGACTGCTCCAGCTCACATCCAAACCTTCAGCTATTGTTCTTCACTATATGACTCATGGAGTGATTACCGACATCAAATGAGGTCTAATACATTTCTTAATAACTCTTTAAACCTTTCAGCTACCCTCTCTCTTTCTGAACTGTAATGTAAAGTATACATGATGACATGATGAGTGGACATGATTTGTATCTGAGAAACTAAAACATGGAAACACACTGGTATGGTCCTCATAGGGTCAAGTGTCTATTCAGGGTCATCAGCTCATATCACGGCTGTTCCTCCAGACTTGACTCCTTCCTGGATGATGGAGGAAAAAGGGGTGAGACAGGGCAGAAGACAGAGAGATGCGTTTTGATGGCTCGTACTCCAGCATCCTCTCCAACAGATGGAAAAACTGGTGGTGCTCCGTCCCGTGTGATAGCAAATACTTCTGGAAAAACACAGATCGAGAGAGAGAAAGATGTTTAAAGGAGTTACTCGGCTCGCGTTTTTAAAGTTTGCACTTGCCTCAGCTCACCCTTAATGGTTTGCACTTGGCATTCACATAGCGTCCGGCCTTGGAGCACTCATTCCAGTCGAGACGACCACGGTGGAAATATTTTTGCTTTCTGTGAAGAAAAAAGAACGTGTTATCAGTCAGAGCTTGATTGCATTGCAACCGTGTACAAGAGGGTGTTACCTGCTCTTTTGGATCATTCTCTGAGGAATTGGTCCCTGTATTCTCTCCATCATAGCGAGATGCTCCTTATTGTCATGCGTCTAAGATCAAAATCAGACACAATCAAAATCACCTTTCTTTCAGCGCACAAGTAGTAAAAACACACAACCTTAACCCTGACCTGGAAAAGTGTGAATCCTTCGTAGTATTCAAACAGGATGCAGCCAATACTCCACACATCACATGGATGACTCCAACCCAACTCTACGGGAGGGAGAAGAGGGACAAATCAATAGGACTGACAGCTCCAGTTTTACTCCCTGATCTAAATCAACGTCTCTTACCCAGTATGACCTCTGGAGCTCGGTAGTGACGTGTAGAGATAATGGCAGAGTGGTGTTCGTGTTCGAACGTGGCGCTGCCAAAGTCAACAAGTCGTACTGTGGTGTCATTAACTCTCCTCTCGTTGCACTTCTGGAAGAAGGCAGATGAAGCAACTGAACCTTGTGTAGTCAAACGGTCAGTCAAACAGTATGACAAGATCTGTAGCACTTTACTGGTGTCAGCACACCAGTGGTGGTAATAATCCCATGTTGCAAAGAAAAACTGTGTATGCCAAAGGAACTGTTCAACATTTTGGCAGATATGAAGCTACAGGAGCTTACGTAAAGATGCAAATTCATCCAGAGTGTTGCAACTTGAAGCAAAGAAGCTAATATGCATGCAGTTATTGGCTGTTTGGGGTTAATAAACACACTTCACACACAATACAACAATCACATATGCACGAATGACACGGAAAATTGTTCCGCGGAGGTCAGCGAAGTCAAGCCACAGTCATCCTGGATAAATATGCGCAGGGAAACGTGGGTGGTTCACAGGTTGTGTTCAGAAAAATTTGCATTCAAATGAGATACCACAAAACAATCTCCCACGTCGCCCTGCATGCATTAATCCGTGCTTATTTAACATCCTGATTTTCTTTCAGACCCTGAAGGCCTCAGCCCACATGCCTGCAGTTGTCTCTAACCTTCTCGGCGTTGTATATGAGGGAGTAGTCTGAGTTGACAAAGAGGATGTTCTCAGGCTTCAGGTCGGTGTGAGTCAGCTTGTTGTCATGGAGAACTACAGTGGAAGGCAGAGGGGAGGAGGGGAGAGGAGAGAAAGTAGATTAGGACTCATCAGGAGAGAGCCAACGCCCTCGTCTGGTCGAGTTTTCAGTGGGTTAAACAGTCAGATTCTTGGACCTCAAGCTGGAGCCAAACATCAGTTCCCCCATCACAATAAACTTGATTCTGATGTTTGTCATTAATAAATTACTCTTTGTTTTTCTTTACTCGTGAGTATTTGCTGTTTGGTCTTCTATAAAAAAGTGAATATTTTTGGTTTTGGTCAGAAAAAAGAAGCAATTTGAAACTGAGATCAGTATGAATTGATTGATCAAGAAAATATGTCACGGCGCTTCTTCTGTTTGTCTTCCGCTCTAACCTGGCATGGGCATGCAAATTTGCGTGTAACATTTGTGTCAGCTTCAGGCGACAGCCTCTAAATCTCCACCTGTTAGTCTGGTGGCTAAGACTGATGGCTGCGTCTTGTTTGGTGCTGCGTCGGTTGGGACAGCTGTGAATAATCAGCTTACTGTCATCACTTCTCACCGATCCAGAGGTACGAGAAGGAAAGAAGGAAAATCAAAGTGGTACGGGCAATGCGGTGCGTATCGGACTCACAGCTGACAGCGTGGCAGATCTGGAGGGCCATGTGTCGGATCTGGTTAATGGGATAAGGCAGGAAGTTGTTTGCCTTCAAGAAGTCAAAGGTGCTGAGAGACAGCAGCTCAAAAGAGATGCACACGTGGCCGTAGTAGTTAAACCAGTCGAGCATCTGCACACAGTGACTGAAGGGAGAACAAAACATAGACATTAAATGCATAAGCGGTGTATAAAATAGTAACAAACATCACAAACTACTCACTACTTGTTGTCCGGATCACTCTCTCTGATCCTCTCCAGTACGTTGATTTCCAGTTTGGCTGCTTCTCTGTATTTCTCCAAGTTCTTAATGATCTTCAGAGCGATTCGACCTCCTCCCCTGTGTGTGAAAACACTGTGTTTAAAAGTAATAAATGCATCACTTCTTCTTTCACATTAATGAAACTTTCATTATTGGATGAAGCGAGTTACCTGCTGTGGTCCAAACACTGTACCACCTTCCCAAAAGTTCCCTCACCTAAAGTGTCGAGTATCTCATCTGTAAGGCAGATTGAGAAAGAAGATGGAGTGTTTGTTTTTTTGCCACCATCCAACTGAGCAGATACCTACATCTGTCTTCGAGGACGTCCCCGCTGTTGTAGATCAGATGACCGTTCTCAGTGTCCCTCTCGTTGACGGCTACAGCCTCGCCGTTCCTCCGCTGGACACAAAAACAACTCCATTTATGACAGGTGGAGCACAATCCGTGCAAGAGAGCAACCTGCTAAACGCGGTGACATCTGACCTCCTTGTGCTAAAGGGCAAAGGTCATCAGCTGGATTTACCTCCGCGTTCAAACTCGCCTGCAGATACAAAACAAACCTCATCCTGATAACGCGAGCTTAAAGGAGGTTAATAAGAAATGTCAAGTGACTTGTAGCCTCTTTGGAGGAGCTGAGGCTCTATTTCCATCCACATTCTGAGACTGTTATTAATATGAGAGCCCAGCATGTGCTGAGGAGACACTTACTGCAGGACATGGGCCACGAAACAGACGAGTAACACACACAAACCCACACGATATGCATGCGATTTTGTGGTGGTTTTATTCTTGCAAAATGAACGCCCGTGCAGACGATTGCAGGTCAGAAGTCAAGTGTGACGCAGAGGGTGGCAGAATTATTTATAGACGGAAAAAGATGCAACAGACAGCAAATGCATGCATAGAAACGGAAATAGAGATACTCACAGAGAGACAGATGCAAATACAGTCCAGAAAACCCTTATAGAGAGAGTACAGCTCTGTCTTTCCCATTATGCAGAAGTGCAGAGCAACTCAGAGATGAGCTCGAGTGGAGGAGAAGAGGATGGAGGCAGGTTGTGGTAAGGTGAAGGCAGGTTAAAAAAAATGAGACAGCCAGGAGTTAAGGACAGAAAAAGAGGACAGATGACGGGACAATACAATATTAAAGCAATGGCACGGAAAATCTAGAGGGCATTGAGTTGTAGCAAAGTAAAAAATAGCCCGTGGTGTTGTCAGCGGAAAAAAAGAGGCGAAGGGGAGACACAACTTCAGTCTATCCACAAAAAAAAAAAAACTGGAGGAGTACCTGAAGAGGAATAATAAAAAGTAAACACGAGGAAAAAGTAAAGGAGAAAGCTGAAGCGGCAGACAAAAACAGAAAGTGACGGACAAAAATGAAACGAAAAGACACGGAGGAGAGGGAGGAGGAGGAGGAGGACGGAGCGAGAAAGAGAGAACTGAGACAGACGCTAATAATAAACTTTGGTCACAACCCCCTGAGAAAGTCTTTAGAGGAGAATCAAGATGTGGCCGGGGGGGGAGATCCAGTTTCACTCAACTTACTTAGTCTCCTCCTTGCACCTCCTTAACCCCTGCAACATGTTTTGCCACACCTGTCCTGCTCTGCATGCTGCAGATACCTTTGCATTATGGAGCGCACGCCGTCTGCACGGAAATAACTGACACGGCTTACTTACAAAACTTTTATTTCGTAGTTCAAGGGGGCACGTTGCTTTGTTGTTCATTTCAGCGCAGAATAACATTAAATATAAAATATGCAACAATAATAAAAAAACAGTTAATATAATCATCTGGAATCTCATTAAGTTGGTCACAGCAGAAAAATGGACCAACGCAGGTAAAAAATGTTTTAAAAACTTTAATAATCTTTAAGAGGTCAACAAGACGAGTGATCAGCAACAAAACATTTGACTTCTAGAACAAGTTTTTCTCCTGTTTGGATCCAGATTTCTTTTTTTTTTTTAGAAAGTGAACACAGGAAATGTCAGAAACAGTCAAATAATCTTTTGTCAGACTGAGGAAAGACGTTCTTGTGCTTCTTCTTCTTCGTTTTGCCCGGGTAAAATGTGTATGTCACCATAAGGCTCATCCTGCTCCGCGTAGACCTTCTTGGCCACCAAAGCCTCTGCAAGATCAGACACAAACACTCAGATCAAACTCAGAATAACAGCACGCAGAGACAAACAAAATAAAAGGCAGAGCTACAGTTGGTTAGAGTCTGCAGTGTGTTGCCGGTCCGTCAGATCTCATAACTCACGCACGGCACGTTTTGATTGAGGAGCCACCTCCGGTGTTGATGCTCCAACATTAACACAGTTTCAACATGAGTGATGGGACGGTTCGATGATGACTGAAGCCTTACCCAGCAGCCTGTGAAAAATGTTGCTGACAGTTCTGCGGTCGACCTCTGGCGGCAGAAGAGCCTGAAAAAGCACGGATGCCTCTTCTTCGTGCTCGGCCAACTCCGGCAGCAGCCTACACACACACACACACGCATGCACACACACGGAGACACACAGACAAACACATCTTTTTCCTATCGCCCCCGAACTAGACAGAAAGCTCGGGAGTCTCTGCTAATTAGTGTGCTGCGTTCACTGTCCTTACCCAGGGGTCTCTCCTTCCAGCAACTCGTCCATCACTTCCGGGATGTCCTGCAGTGTAGAAACCGACCTGGACCTGTCAACATACACACACACATTTGCATATAAACAAGTCTGCAAACACTTCATATATCTTCTTTTGTGACCTACCCTTCTCTCTCGGACGTGTACATGGGGGAGATCTCTCGAGACGCCTCCCTTTGATCAGAGCCTTCCAGCGGCAGTGAACCATGGCCTGAACAAACACACACACACACACACACACACACAGGCACACGAACACAGTTGAGCACATTAGCTTATATTCATTCCCTGGAGGCTTGTCCTAACCTTTAACCATAAGCGATACATGCCTAACCCCGACCTCTGCCCTTGACCTCACCGCAGGGGCGTGACATGAACCACTTTAACTTGTGCTGAATACAGCTGCGGTTTGAGAGCAGCGATTTCACCCTCAGTTAAACACAAAAAGGCTGCTGCACAGTCTCAAAGTGCGGCGCTGTGTTGTGTTTTCACCTGAAATATCAAACATCTCTGATTCTGCCAGATCTCTGGGGACCTGTAATCACACACAGACGCACAAACGCCGTCAGTCTGACATTTCTCCCTGCACGAAAAGGCTTCACAGATGTCCATACCGCAGTGACACAAATAAACAAACGTGCTTCCACACCTCCTTGGGGCTGAGCTCAAGTCTCTCCAACTCTCTTTCAGCCGCCTCGGCCATCTCACGCTCTCTTTCCTTTTCGGAGTCGGTAGACTCTGGGCCTCTCTCCCCGACCTGAAGGTCCGAGCCCGAGACAGGCGTCACGATTGCAGCCCGTCTCCATAGAAACTGCACCTCTTCAGGCAAGACTGCCAGAGGGGAAAAAATAGCAATGAGGTTTTATTTTTGAAAAGGTTATTCGAGTCACATCCTTGAAAATAGCAGCAGGTGCAGAAAATAGTAGAATTAAAGGCGACATGTTTGCATCAGTAAATCTAACAGCCTGTATTCATTCATTTCACACTATGACAGTGTCAGCTAGGGATTTATTTGTTTACAGCTGTTACACAGCTCAACATTTTGGGATTTATTTTTAGCCATACTAGTGACATGGCTAGCATCAGTCAGTCTGACGCTTTGGTTCAGACTGAAATGTCTCAGTAGCTACCAGACGGGTTGCCATGACATTTTGTAGATTGAATCTATGACAGCCTCAGCTGTCTTAGCTCGTCTTCGATGCTAATGAGCAAATGTTAGCATGCTAAACTTTCTCTCTTCCCAAACAAACACGAGTCAAAAATTCACCTTTTTAGGACTGCTTTAAATGTGTGCTTATTTTTTTTTGTTTTGTGTGTTTACATTGTGTTCTTAATGATTTTGGCTCCTGTAAAGTGTCATGAAAAGTAAATAAAATGTGATATCATTTTACATGCAGCATGTTAATCTGAGCATCTGTAGCATGTCTAATCCAAGCTGCGCCCCCCAGTGGCTGTGAAGTGAAGCCTATGCAGGCGCGCTAAAAATAACTGCAGTTCCTCGGATGTCCACTCGAGGCCGGTTGCAGGACGAGTCAGTCTCCATAAGCTCCTATATTAAAATGTTCAACTTCACAACAGAAATAAGCGCGCCTCAGGCACCGATTTTTAGATTAGCCGGGAGGCCGAAGAGGCTAAGGTGGCCAAAATCTAAATGAATATTATCTTTGTTTTTAAACTTGTGTTTGTTCTTTACTACAGCCACGAACGCAACACATCCACAGACCGCTCACACAGGTGTTTTCACTTGTGTTGCCTGATCAGGCCTTCTTCTGTGTGGCTCATTAACAATGCCTCATTTCTATTCAAGTGCCCCGGTAAGTGTGCAGCATGAACAACACGCGGGCCCTGAAACTGAAGCAGCTCAACAGAATTCATTCATTTTATTATTCACACCTGTGATTTGAATCCTGTGACGTGTGAAAAATAAAAACCTATTATGACGTGCGTACAGTGGCACAGCATCCAGCTTCAACCTGATTAGAGGTTTATTCGGCCAGACCGAGTGAAAACAACAACCTGTGTGAGCGAGCGGCGTGCGTCGCTGCGGTTTCTTTACAGGTGAGTTACTGACAGGTGCAGGGGTGGTTGAAGAGCTCAGCAGCGGGGAGCATCCTGCGAGAGGAAGGCAGCAGGAGAGGCGGACGCCTGGTCTCGGTCTGAAGGTCACTGATCTGCCGCTGCAGCACCTCCTGGGAGAGCTGCGTCTCCGGGTCGAAGAAGATCAGCTGCCTCGGCCTCCTCCTCCTCCTGGTTCTCACCTCAGGAGGAAGCACGTCCTGGACACGAGAGTACCACTTTATAATAAGACTAGGTTCATGTTTCTTGTCAGCACACTCCACAAACATACGGACACAACAGTTGTGTTTTTGGTCCTATTTTGTTGAAATAAAAACGTCTTCTTTGCACACAAAGACTGTTACCTCTAACTCCAGAGTTGGTCTTTCACGTTCCCTTGCTGCTGCTGCTGGTGATGGTGGTGGCGGTGGTGATGGTGGTAATGGTGGGGAGGTGAGGACGGGCGTAGAGACGGGGGTCAGCTGATCTGTGGGGGGTCCAGGCATCTCCTTCACAGAGAGACCTGGCTCTTCCTGAGGCAGCAACGCGGCGTCTTCGCTGGAGAGAGTGGTGGGCTGTAAACTGACACGGGTAGAAACGCAGTCACACTCACAGACTCACAGACCTGTGTGTGCTGATGTTTTCCGGCGCGTCTGGATGATTTTACTCAATAGTGGATCCTGTGAACTCTTTGGTTCTCTCTCTCTCCGGGTCGCCCCCTCGTCCACCTCTTTGCATCTCCACCTCCATCTCTTCCTCTCCTGGTGTCGCTTCTTCTCTCGGCATCTCCAAATCTCCTGTTGGAAAAAATGAGAAAGGAATAAACTTGTTATCTTGTCTCTTTGGAGGAAGGGGCTTCGAGTTTTACCACACACCTTCTGGAAAGTGATCAGCTTGAGCCAAGAGGAAGTCAATAGTTTCAGGATGTTGCTCAACAAGGTCCACGCCCTCAAACTGGCAACGAGAAGAAGAAAGAGGAGAGGGAAAGAGGGATGCAAGTGAAATCCAGTCGGAAATCTGACAGGACAATGTGTAGTCTTAGCATGAGCTCGCTTTGACAGCCGTACCTCTGCAACAGGGATAGTGACAGGCTCCGTCTCTCTCAGAGTAATGCTCTCTGGAGATGCGGTTATGCCTGGAGGAGAAAAAATAGACAACATTATTAAGAAAAAAAAACACATGATTTCAGCAGCTATGCAAACCACGAAAAACCAGCAGGAGAGGATGCGGCTAATCAAGCCGCAATTAAGGCGCTATCTCCTGCCAAGTGACACAACACTTCCTGACACCGCCGCATCCGCCTCGGCCAATTAGGAGGATGTTGTCGAAGGCGGCGTGACCTGACTTGACCTACGGTGTCTCTCTGCTGTGTGCCGCCCTGCATTTCTGACTGGATTTGCACAATGTGAGCTCCGTCTGTCTATTTTTTGTGACTCGCCCGGTATTTCTGTGCATATCACTGGACACGAGCTGACATCTCTGGACCTGTCTGTGCATGACTTTCTGTAAAGCTGACGTCTGATTAAAGCTAACAAAATAAGAATTTAAATGAGCGCAAACATTTGTTAAATATGAAGTATTTACTGCTGGATAACAAGCTGATTTTTACATTGAAAGAGTTCACAAGTTTGCGGTTTCTCTTAAAACAACAATTATGTACAGCACTAAATAAATATAATATGAATATAATATAAATATTAATATTGAAGTGAGTTTTCAGGAGCTGAAACACATTAACTAAACAATCAGGACGTTTCCAGAGAGGGACAGAGAGATAAAGAGTAGTGCAAACACAGATAACAACTGAATAATTCGAATCATAAATTGAGTTTATCACTCAAAGAAATATAGATTACTGCTAAAGTGCTACAGTTTGCAGCAAACACAATATATGTGAAGCAGAGAGGGGGGAGTGAACTAGGTGTATGAAAAAATAACTAAAAATAAAGTGTTTAAAAAAAAGACAATGACTGTGTGCAGCAGAGACAGTCAGCCTTGAGTCTCTATCAGTCTTAGTGCTGTGTTATCAGTTAAAGACATGTTTCTGAGTTATCTGTTAATAACAATTTGAGCAATTCCAGAGTCATTTCACGACATTTGTCCGGCAGTAAATTTGCCATTTGCAGGAGTTATTTTTGCTGTTTCTGCCTCTGCAGAACATTCTGTTTGCGCTGCTGTAATAAGCCAATGCCCCGCAGTTATAATTATTTTTTTCATGTCGTTACAGCGCATCAAGTCATCCTACCGCTATCCGGTGCAGCAGCAGCATCAGCAGCAGCAGCTGGTCTGCTCGGTTCAGGATGCTCAGGAGAGGTTTCTCTCAGATAGTCCCGACCCATCTGAGAAACAGAGAGCACGCAGACGACACTTTTCTTTTTTTTTTTAATCAACTTGTGCACGTTTAGAAGATACACACTCTCTTGCGGAGAGTTGCTGAGCACTGCTGGAATGTAGCTGAGTATATTTACTCAAGTATTTAAGCATCAATTTGAAGAACTTCAACTGGATTCAAAGGGAAATAATAATCGTTAGATCAGCTTTAAAAATGAAGATAGAAAGCATTTGAAGAAAATATGATTGTTGATGTTGTTCATTTGTGTTTTTACTCTTTGGTCTGCATGTTTGTATGAACGGTGTTGTATGAATAAATAATGCATGAAAAATGATCTGTAGTTGCACAAAAGTCATGCATTTCTTTCCTTACTCGTGCGGTTACCTGTGTCAGTGTGCTGGGACTGGGCATGGCATCCTGCATGCACATCACTCCAAACAAAGGGTCAGGAGCTCCTTCTGCCTCCTCCAGCAGAGACAGGCCATCGGGAATGTCCAGAGCTGGTCTGAGGGAAAAACGCACGGCGAAGCAGCGAGAAACAGGAGTGGTTTCGTGTTTGTACGTGCGGGCAAATGTGTGAAACGTGGAGCAGCTGTCCTCACCTGCTGTGGTCATCCATATCAATTTTCTGGGATGTCTTCTGTTTCACCAGCTGGCCCACAACAGACTGAAGCTCCTCTGCAAGGACACGGGGTTAAGAGCCAGTCTTTCTCTTTCTTCCACTGTGTAAATAATTGACTTCACTGTTCATCGCCTCACCCAGGAGGATAGCACACTGTTTGTGGTAGACGACTACCACGCCATACTGGAGCTGGGAGGAGAGGTAGAGGGAGAAGCGTGGTCGTGGCAGACCGGGCTGAGGTGGCGGGACCCGCTCCAGCACGTAGTTCACGATGTCATCGCTGTGCGGGCATTAGCTTCATTAGAACGGGGCTCAGATCGGCTGGTTATTAGAAGTATGCGACTGTGACATGAAGTGAACTCTCACCAGGTGCTCGTGACGTCGACTTTTAGGAAATCCCGGCGAGGAACTCTGATGCCTTTGGTAGCAACGAGCCTGAAACAAGCAGAGAGCTTTGATATGATTTTACTCATCAGGATAAATGGTAACTTTACTTATACTAGTATTAGTATATATACTAGTAGTTATACTAGTCTTCAGACCGTTCAATGTGCTGCGTCACACACAGGCCTTTGAGCAATTTAGGGTTTTCTACCATGCCCAAGAACTTCATCATGAGGAAGTGGGGATCAAACTAACAATCTCCTGATTAGCAGACAATGCGCTCTGCCTCCTGAGCCACAGTGAACGAAGTTAGAACTGAAACTGTACCAGCCAACAGCAGGAACAGCGGTCAGCTGCCCGCTGTGTGTCTGAACTCACACAGACTCTCCAGAGATCAATCACACATTAAAGTCAGCGCAGTGCTCATTGTTATCAAACGCAGTGTGTGATCAATAAAGAAAGCGATTAAAGCTGAACTTTGATATCTCTGTGCCCGTGCTCTGTCGGATCGGCTTTTCACGAACAGTCGATGCTTCACGCGATGAACTAAGAGCACGGTGCCCATTTTGAGGTGATAATAAAAGTTCCTTTGTCTTTTAAGCCTAAACTGAACACAAACACACAGCTAGCCACTTTGACATGTACTAGTAAGGCCAGCTCAGGTGTTTCCAATTATACTCATTAAGGGCTCCATTTATTGCAGCAGAGCCTTTAGTGAGCCAACATGCAGGTCCAGGTGTCACCGCCAACACCTGCGTTTACACTATTCCATGTCAAAATGGCCGCCCCTTTTCATGACAGCATACAGTGTAATAACGTGCCTTTTGCCTCTTAAATGCTGAACTGAATTCATGTGGTTAACCTGACAAACTCTACTTTCAAAACATGAAACCTAATTTCAAAGTTTGCAGCTATAAAACCTACCTGCACTATGATAACGTGACCTTTGACCTCGTCTTCAAAGCGTCTTTGTAAAGAGGACTTCAAAGCCTTAGACTCTGTGTATACGTTGCTACATATTTGTTATCGTGGCCGCTGATGGAGCGCACCTGTTCTCTCGGCTTTTTTGTTTTTGTTTTCACACAGGTCAAAAGTGAAAAAGTTCATTGGACATTCCTCTAAAGTAAAGTAAAGTGTAATACCTTAAAACCTCCTCAACAGACCCACAGAAACATCATGCACTTCAGACTTTACGTTAATTATTAAGATGTTCGACTGGTGAGAAGTTTAAATGTCTTGTCCCCTGAGGATTCACGAAGGTCGGGACATGACATTCAACTCAAGTGAGCTCTGTAGGTATTATGAGAGACGGAGACGTTCAGGAGGATTTTAGAGGATTCCAGTAATTTACAATGAGAGTTGAGTCTCTATGCTGGGATCTAAAAACACAATCCAGTTTGATGGAAAGTCACAAAGTACATTTATTCAGGTACTTGAGTACAGTTCAGATACTTTACTGTACTTTGAGCATTTTAATGTTTTAACTATACTTCTTATAATCCCACTAAATTTCAGAATGAAATATTAGAAATTAAACCAGCCATGAGTGAGTGAGTCAAATCAGCTCCACCTCAGCCGGGTACGATATCAAACGCAGCTCACGTTACAGAACAATTTCATCATTTTACTCTGTATTCTTAAAGTACATTGTGCTGATAATATTCAAGTAAAATTGGAAATGGTGGACTTAGTATAGATGTCTGAATATTTCTTCCACCCCAGAGACAAAACCAAGCCAGTCCAAAGTCACTTCACTGCAGCTCACCTATACATAAAATAGTTAGAGAAACATTTTTACTCACCAGATTGTAGAAAAACATCCTGTGTGATGCTTTAAAACTGCTGGGTAATAAAACATTTTTAGCAAATCTTTCAGAAAACCAGTGAAGTAGTTGCTAAAGGCAGGTAAATTTCCACTGGGGAGGAAATTTCTCCACTGCGTGAGAGGAGCTGAATGTTTCTTTTGTTCTCATTGGTCGGCCCGACTGTGAGCTACTCCTCAAGATAAAATGTTGTATAGCACAGTTTATTTAAGAGAATGTAAAAAAATACTACCTCTGAATACAAATGATCATTTTTCCTGATGTTGTAGTTCAAGGATAGAAAATGTCACATATTTTATAAATAAAAGGTGAAAATTGATGAATTTTTGAATCACAGTTTACATTTTTAATGACGTGTGCTGATTCACAAAAGAGCAGACGCAGGAGCTTCGCTTCATTAAAGAAAACGGCATTTTATTCAGGTGTAAAGAAATGTGATGATAAAACGAGATAAACCGGAAAACATGGTCATATAAAATAAAGGCAACAAAAAAAAAAGCTGTAATAAAATTCAACTTAAAAAAACGAAAACAAAACACAAGGTTACAGTGTTGAGAGGCTTCCTCTAAGTTTCCTACAGATACAGCACAGGGGATGAAGTGCAGATCACAGCAGTCTTCCTCTGCACTCGGTGGATCCACAGCAGCAAAGCAGCACCTTCCCCTCCACGCTGCCCACCTCGTAGTTGTAGTCCCAGGTCAGCTCCGTGCCAGCCCGGATCCGCCTGCACGAGGACACGAGCAGGTGAGTGAGTGAGTGAGTGAGTGAGTGCAGGACAAGAGCTTATCAATATGTTATGTTAAGGACAGGCTAATTTGTTGCAGTGCAACATGATCTGGCAGCGTGCTCCACTGTGCAAAAGAATATTCCTGGTAACGTTGCAACAGTAATGGTGTAGTTCTGCTTTTTTTTCTAGCATAGAGGAGGATACAAACAATGATACATCTCTATCTTTCCTCGTAGAATTCCTCGTCTTTTCAATATCAACACATGGAGCAGTAACAGATCAACACTATGATTCATTTAAAGTTGTCCAGCTGGTGACTTTAAATCCAACATTCACTCTCTTTACCTCTCTTTTGGTCTCTATGAACACCTCCACAGGGAAGTCTGATTTTAGTTTGAGCTAAATTTGGAGACTCGCTATGAAGCTCCATGAAGCTGAGGGGAACTGGACATTTAGGTGTTAATTGTCTCTGTAGGCGGCGAGCGACACCTTTCACGTTGTTTCCACGTTGTCATCTGATATATTCTTATTATACAATATCAATTACCGCTACTTCAAGGGCAGCAGTAGCTTAGACGATAGGGACTTGGCTTCAGACGGCACCCATCACTCTGGCATCCCTCTATTAATGCACGCCTGTAGGTGCTGTGTACATGTGTGTGCATTTCAGGCCTATATACTGAAAAAACTGTGAGTGTGTAAAAAGTTTTATTATGAAAGCTGGATTAATGAAGTGCTAACTATCATTAACTATCATTTCTTAAATGAATACCTTGAATAACATCCCCTACTATCACAACTCTGTTTTTTTCCACCCCATAAAGCCTCACATCATTCTCCTGAGACTCCCAGCTGACATAACAGGATCTCTGACAAACTTAAAATGTGTTTCAGAACTCACTTGCTGGCAAAGAACGCCACCCAGGGAAACCGCAAGTCATGTGTGTCCACGAACACATTCTGGACGAAAAGGTTAGGACTGCAGCTATGCTGTAAAACAGAGAGGAGACGGAGATGACAAAATAAAACGTGGAAACAGAATGAAATGTTTACACACCGAGCTCGTGTAGCTGACACACTTACATTGAGGTAACGCCCAAGGTTTCCTTCCAGCTTGGCATCGATGATGTAGCAGGACTCTTCACCGTCAAAGAACAGACGGGTGTTTTTGGGACCGTTGTCTCCTCCTCCTCCAGTCTGTCCCTGCTGTCCTGCTTTTCCTCCCTGACCCCCTAGCCCTCCCCCACCTCCAGGTGTACCTGATTTCACCATCATCCCGTGGCCGGTCTTCAGGGCGATGCCTCGGGTAGATTTCACAGCTACCTGCTTCTTAGTAACACCTGAGCCAGAACAGCAGCAACAGGAGCAAGAAAGAAAAGAAGGAACAGTGAATATAACGAACGCTATCAGTGAGGTGTGAATTCAGATGTAAGTGTCTCTTCTCGTTACCCGGGGTGACTTTCTCTCTCTCCTTGTTGTCGTCAGATCCAGAGCTGATGGTCTGAACATCATCACTGTCCGACAGAGTCATCACATCCTGCTTCTTCCCTGTTTCTGACTTCACTTGACTGCAAGAGAACACAAAATTAATTTTAACAGCACTCTAACTTGAGGTGATATTATTATATTATCGATCGTTGAGATGCTAAATTGTTGAAATGAAATCGACACGTCCAACACACCTCTTGCTGTCTCCGGATTCCTGTGATGGAAAACAGAAAAGCAAGGGTTATTGATCCTTGTGCAAGAAAATCGTGACGCAAAACCTCTTATAAAAGATAATATTTTAAAGATGAGTGTTCTGAACAGGGTTAGGTTTTTATTTCAACGTGAAATACTGCAGTTATTTTAAAAAGGCTGTTCGCACAGAGTCCTCCTGTACTCACCTTCTTGAGGCCCTGGCTGGTAAGCCAGGAAGCCACTTTGCTTTTCCCCGTCTCCTCTGGCATGGATGGTGGCTTCTCGTCATCAGTTCCTTTGGCTGACACACTCAAGCCATCCTTACTGTCTTGACTCCCTGGAGCAGAGAGTAGAGCGGTGTGTGAAAAAAAAAAATCTCTGACAGTATAACACCTCCTAAACAGGCCAACAGCTCACCTTCCTTGTTGCCCTTGGCCTGACCACGGGTGGTGTAACTCCTCCACACAGAGCTGGAGTTGTAGTAGTTGTCTTTCACAAACGTGTCGTCTGAACTGTCACTCTCATCTTCACTCTTTGAATCCTTGTCATCGTCGTCATTACTGTCGTCTGATGAGCTCGGACTTCGGGCTGTGGCAGGGAAAAGAAAATGCAAAACTCAAATTAGCACCTCGTGGTTGTACACTCCCAACCTGTCTGTCCAGTATGTCACTGTCCTGTATGGTGAATACTTTTTGTTTTTACAGAGGACTGAGAGAGAGAGCTCAGTAACATGGTGCAATGACGACCAAATTAACTCAAAAACAGCAAATCCAATGAGCCAAAAGTCAAGAAAGTCAAATTCCTTGCATGTGTTCACATGCTCGGTCAGTAAAGACGATACTGATAGAACACAGAGTTGTAGCCAGGACCGTAGACAATACACCAAAATGTTTTCTAAAACATGGACGCTTCACACATCTTCAACCTGACAACAGAGTTTTGAGGATGGCAGTGCAACAAATTCAACATCTGACCAAATTTGAAATATGGTTCTTTTCTGTCTGAGTTATGCCGCTGAATAACAGCCAGAAAAGTGTTTTTGAAGAACATTATGATGTGACAGTGAATCCAATTAAACATTTGTGTGAGAGGTTAGTGCATGAATTCTTGAGTTATGGACAAAAACGTCCCTTGACCAGCACCACTAAATCAGTCACTTGCATCAGAACATTATCATGTAGAGAATGAGGAAGATAAAATGTTAGCTGAGGTGAACAGCACATCCATTAGGGTCCTTTATCTCTCACCTTTGGAATTGGACTCACCCTTCCTGGGCGGTCGCCCCACAGGGTTAGACGATACCAAAGCGGATGGTGGGATTTTTATCCTCGACACGTCCACCCCGCTCCCCTCGCTGTCCGAACAGTGAGCCTCGCTCTCATAGCCCTCCTTGAAGTTCTCCACGCTCTCTATATGGTCCAGGTTAGCAAAGTACTCGTCACCCATCTCTAGACCTTCTTTATCGGCAAAGTCGTCTGTCAAGATTTTACCTGGTTTAGGGGAACAAAGAGGGAAAGGAGAGAAAAAAAGTCACTTTATTGTAATGAAAAACCTGATGATGTGTGCCTGTTTTCCACCTCTGTGCTTGTAAAACTATTCATTTCTGTTTCCTCACCAGCATAGATGCAGACAAAGGAGCCTTTGGCCACATCATCCAGACATCGGATGCCCCAGCCTTTGTTCTGTGTCTTGAAGAGCTGGAGACGCACCTGCAAGCCGTGCTGCACCAACCGGTTGGTGCACATTTGGGAACAGCATTTGCATCGCTTATTACACTCGTAGATCCTGAGAGAGAGACAGCAGGTAACGGCTTTTGAGATGAGACGCATTAGCTGTTATATTCAACAGTATCTTCTAATGTGACTATGAGGGGTGAGAGTGAGATAGTCTTTCTGGAGAGAAGATAGGAGGTGCTTTGGGGTGCAGCGTCTCACCCTGTAGGGAGGCACTCCTCTAATCGTTTGTGCAAATATCCAGCATTTGGGTTGATCTGCGCCCCCGGCGTGCAACCTGTGGCCTGAAGGGTCAGCTGATGGCAAGAGCATTTGGACCTGTAATGAAGTCACAAAGACGTGTGTTCAGAATAACAGCAGGATATATGATAGAAAAAATTGTAGGTCGTGGGTGAGCAACTTCACTAACTTGTCTCGACAGCCGTCCGTGCATTCACACCCAACCAGGAAGTCATCGCTGGTGTTGATGTACACTCCATCTTCAGGAATACGTTCTTTACCTTGAAGTGAGGAGAGGAGGATCGATTAGTAAACATAATATGATGTGTAAAATCTTCTCCCCCGATTCCAGCACAAGCCCAGATTATCTCAGCCGAATGCTTACTGTAAGCTACTTTAGGAGGCGGCGTGGAATCGATCTCGTTGACGCAGGAGAGTGGGATGTCCTCCTTCCCCCCGGTGATGTCGTTAATATAATAGAAAGGCCTTTGTGGCTGGAATGGCCGGTCCACCAGCACGTAGGGGTCCAGACAGAACATCTCTAAGAATATAAAGTCACAGCGCGTCTGGAAGAGGTAGTGCTGGATCTCTGCCATGTTACGCAGGCAAAGCCCACACGGAGCCTTGTAGATCACATGAAAGGACATCTGAGGGGTGGACACGCAGAAGACAAGAGTTGTACAATTTAGTTTGACTGCCACAAGTGAGCTTCACGTATCCACTCCTCCATTCCTCAATTCCTCTTTCGACTTTACCTTGCGGTTGACTTTGCGTCGTCCCGTCATGCGCCTGAAATCGTATAGTAAAGGTGTGAGGAGGGGGTTCTTTCCTCGGTGCATGTCTGATTTTGCCGGCCGGACGCGATTCAGACAGGCGGGCTGACAAGCATGTGCCAGGTAAAAGATGCGGTCTGTCGGGGCACGGTACGCGGGCTGATGTGGGATGGTGGCCATCGCATGGGTGACAGGAGGAGGGGCCGGGCCCGGAGCCAGAGTGGGTAGCTGTCTCTGATACGACTGTACGAACGTGGGCGTACCAGCATTTTGGGCATTTAACATTCTTCCACTGGGGATTGACAGACAAGAGACAAAGACTAGTTACTTTAAAAACCATCAAACATCGGCGATGAAATGACTTTCAACCGCACTCTTCTTTCTTTCTGTGTCGTGAAACAATAAGGTGGACTCACCTGGAGAGGTTACTGGGACTGGAGGAAAGAGACTGCATGACTTTGGAGGCATGGGTGCCTCCTATCCCAGGGACAAACGGAGAAGTACTCTTCTTTGCCATCTGATGTTTATTGCTTGAAGACAGCGAGGACAGAAATATCGGTCAATACCAAAACACACCACTTCCTCTCAAAAGGTTCAAAGGTCCATGAGTCAATATTTTTTCATTAGTGAAGCTTCAAACTGAGTAATGTGAAAACTGTGATATCTGTTAGGTTGATAAGCCCACAGAGACTTATCACTTAACTATGTTTTCATCCATCAGCTCTTTGATCTCAGGAGTTGGTGGAACTGACCTAAAAGAAGTGAATACTGAACTTAGGGCTGGTTGATCTATCGATATTTTAATCTGTATCGATTTGTTTTCAAATGCGATATAGCATGAGACCATATCATTTATATCAATGTAGTTTATTTTGTATTAAAATGACTATTTCTTCCTTTGTGTGCATTGTGGGATTTGTAGTATGAGTGGTGGGAGTGCGATTTACTGCCAGGCCATGTCGATATGTCGATACATATCAAGTATCGCCATTCAGCTAAAAAATATCGATACACGACTTTTGGCCCATATTGCCCAACCCTAACTGAACTTAAATTCATGAAGTCTGCCAAAAGCACAACACCAAATGAATGCTAATGTTGCTCTGTCTCTGCTGGATGTGTATCGAATGTGTAAGCAAGTTTTAGGTGGCGTGAAGTTTACAATTCTATTTAAATGAAAACTATTCTAATTCTAGCTAATTTCTTTCAACATATCAAGGAGCAAAACACATTGGAAAAGATAAAAACTGTGTGATGACCTTGCCTCCATTCTTGCAAGGTGATTGTCTCAATGTGTTTTGGTCACTGCTTAGACTTTGATGTAGTCTTAAAGACTGAAGCTCTAACTTGGTTACAAGAAGATACTGATCTTAATTTGAGAGGATTTGTCCTGGTCGCATTGCTTGAGATTATTCCATCAAAAGGTCACATCACTTACTCAACCCGTGGAGTCTGTGGGACCTGCACAGCCTGTAAAAGCTGAGGGCCTTGTTGGGTTGATTGGGGCTGTGCGGGCTGAGGACGTTGCTGTTGCTGTTGCTGTTGTGGTGTCTGTGAAGGCTGGTTGGGTGACGACTGCGGTGTTTTGACAGGAGAGGCTCCAACATGTCCGTCACTGGTGTATTGAACAACTGGGCCTTTACTCCTCAACGCTCCTGGAGATTGAATCATACAGTAAGAAGTTACAACAACAACGTTTGCAAATTAATCTTTATAACAGGATTTGAACTATACAGCTATGAATGTACATGCAGGTATAAGTGTGTAAGTTACCCATGTTAGGCCGTGTCCTCTGCTGGCCTGCCAGCTTCTTCTCCTGGGTGTTGGCGGTGGTCATCTTCAGGTTGAACATTGGCTCTAACCTGGTGGAGCCTCTATAGATCCACTCACTCCTCTTGTCATCCTGATCAACGAAAAAGAAGTCAACAAGAAGTAAATTTTCTGTCAACTGTGGTGATAAATCTGCTAATATCCAACACTGATGTAGATACGTTAACCTTTCTTTCTTTCTGACACCTGCCTAACTGGGTGTTTTGTCTAAATTTTATAAATTTCCATACCAAAAAGAGGATCTTGACCAAGCTTCCATCCACCTCCTCCACTTTGCTCTTCCACCACGTTCCTTCCCATTCTGTCTTGATGATCTGTGCGACCTTTAGGAGCACCATAGGCCTGCTGGGATAGGCAGTGATGTACTCCTCGATGAAATCTCGACACGATGCATCCTCTATGTCCTCCCAGGTACGCTGCACTGTGAAAACAACAAGTACTCTCACTCCTTTATCAATCGATTTATGCTCCCAAAAGCCTACAAACAATTTAAGGCAGCACCTAGCCAACACATTTTACAGCTGTATAATGGATAGAAGACGTTTAGGGATTACAAGAGACGAGGAGGAAACAGAGAAATGGGCACTTACGCGGTCGACAAACTGGGTAAAGCTCAGGTAGTGTCACATATGAAGCATAGCCATCGTCAAAGAAGATCAAAAACCTGAAATACATCAATAAACGATGTTACCCACAGCCTGATCACAAATGTTGCTGCTGGTCTCAAACAGTACAGCGTTGGCAGAGCTCTGACATCAAACATTAAGCACATGCAATCGTCACACACTCTTCGGCTTTACCTCATACGGTTCTTGTTGTTGGGCATCTCTGCTACTATCCCAGCATAGAGCCACACCAGGTTGCCGTCCTTGTACTTGGCGACTACTCGAGCCCCGACATACAGAATCTCCAGGGTGGGGTTATAGTCGAAAGCCACGTGATTGCCAGACAGCAGGCTCTTCCCTTTATCAAACTTCACTTTATATTTATATATACCATTTCCTATAGACAGAAATAGTGTTGCATTAAAGATAGAAGATCATGAATAATCAACCGTACAATACACATAACAAGGAGACTGTGAATGTTGAACATCATTTTATACAAATCTAAGAATGAACTGTGAAAACGCACCGACAGGGCTGATGGCGACGAGGGTGCCTCTGTGCCACGTCTTGGTGCGTTTCTTTCCTAAAATGCTCATCCCGACTCTGAGCTCGTCTTGTTTGATGTTTGGGTTCGGCTGGGTCATGGACTGAGAGGGAACCTGGGATACAAATACTGATGGCACTGAGCTCTGAATACCTAGAAGGTAGAAAAGCCCCACACACACTTTCAGTATCAAAGATACAACACTTTGACACGCGTACGATGCACGTAAATTAACGTATGTACGCTCACCTGACTGGGATGGAGGCTGCGGCGGAGGTCGGAGCAATGTAGCACCCGGCGGCTTGCTGACCATTTGGGCCAATTTCTGCACCTGCTGGGTGGTTTTCTGTAGAGCTGCAGACGCCTCTTTTGCCTGTCAAAATAAATAAACAAAGCGTACACTGAGCACAACAACAACTCAGCACATCTACTCCCCAACTCCCCTCAGACCTGCCCACAGCAAATATTTAGCAATGAAGTGAAATGCAGATCAATAAGATGAAGCCTTTTAATTGCTCTTACCACTTGATCTTTGACAGGAGTGACAGGCTTCTTTGGGGGAACCACTGAAATATTGCAAAGTACAGAAAAACAGATGATTAATAACTTGATTGTTTTCTCACCATATTAGTAACACATGGTAACTACTCTCAAAAGAAACTACTTGACTTACAACAGCCAACAGCGATGACGTCGTCGTCGTCGTCATCGTCTATTTCGATGACCTCGGAGGACAACACGCCTCCTCCCACCCCCTCGTCCTCTGAGCTGCTCTCACGGTAAACAAGACCATTCCTATGATAAGTTGCCTTCACTAGTTTCTCACACTCCAATATGGACCTGAGGAAGAGCGGGCAGAAAAAATGTGAGCCTGTCAGACACAGACAAATACTAAACAATGAGAGACGCACCGATCCTGGCCAGCGGATAGTTTCCTTTTAGCATCATATCTTTCAAATAGTGCACGAGGTGTGCATTCAGAGAACAGTAACGTATGATTTGTAAGAAAAAAATAAACACTGAACTACAGAAGAGCTGTGTTCTTGTAGAAAATACTATATAAATACTACATACTATAAACAGACTTTGGGAAATGGCTAATGTCAACTTACTGATTGGCATCATTGAGAAGCACCTCCGTCCTCGCCTTCTCTTCCTCTTTCTGCTCCACCCATTCCTTGAGCTCCATCAGCTGAGCCTTTTTCTTCTGCACGATCTCGCTCTTCTCCACGGCCTCGTCGATCCATTTCTTCAGCTCGTCTAGAGAAACGCCCAGCTCTTCCTCCAGACTGGGGTCCCAGCCATCCACCTCCATTCTGAGGATGAACATCATCATTTTAAATATCTGCACAGCAAAGCGCTGTTTAAAAAGGAAAACTTAGCAGTTAGTTTTAGTTTAGTTTTACATGAATTATTTATATTTTAATGTTGTTTTGAATTGTATTGTATTCAGTATTGCATTCATTGGTTTGATGCTCAGCATGTCCAAATACTCCAAAAACTAAATAATTACACATTCAAAGAGTTTGTCCTGATTAGATGCACAACACTGCACCACAAATAATTGCTTTGAGCAGCATTTTTATGTGATTTAGCATGCCGTATTACCATACTGTGATGTACAGCAACATCAGAACATATCCTCAATTAATAATAATTAATAAGTAATTAATACCATGACCCTGCTGACAAGACTGACTGGCATTTGCATATCTTTGCATATCTGCAAAGACATGAAAGGTGCATGCTGATATCTGTCAGTGTCTATAACTAACAAAAATAAACATTCATGTATTATGACCATGTGTTAATAACTAGCTCCTGATGTGTGCCTGGCTCTGTCTTATTGCTGTGAGGATACATACAGTAAATGGTCACTTGTGGTGGAGACACTGCAAAGCTAAGCATCAACGCGTGCGATGCAGACTTAAGAGATCATTTATTGTGGAGTTGGGCTGTTGTTAAAAACTAGCCCGTTGTACAGGGTGACACATGTGTACAAACCACAGCTTCCCCATTCATGCATGACCTTAATATTTATATGATGCCTGGGCAGGCAGAGACGCGGGGGCTTGATATTACCGGCCCCAACCACAAGAGATCACCGAGAAAACACGTAGGGTTGATACTGATGTTGCACATAGCTGTTACATACTTTATAAACAACAGTTAGCCAGACTACATGTAACCTTAAAGCTGAATGGAAGGTAGCATGCTAGGACTGGTTAGCCCAACTGTAGGATAGTTTGGAAGCAAATATAGCCGCAAATTAACGTTATATTAATTATTTTTCTTTTTTTAAACCCCGTCTGACAAAGTAATGGCTAACTTAAGTCGCCATAAGTTCACTGAGACTTTAATAGGACAGAGTGGGGGCAAACAGGGAAGCTAAAAACAAACGAACTGAAGCCCGGTGCAAGTGAGAGCATGCTAGCTCGTTAGCCTAGCATTAGCGTGGATAACGTCTCCTCCGGTGACTGACTGCTGCAGCCGTGAGGGAAAACAAACACACGCTGTGTCCTCCGGGGTCTCTGTCGGAGACACATCGGACGGTGACTTCATTTGGAGACCGCGCTCAGCACTCACCGCTCGCCGCTTTCCATCCTGTCTGCACGCAAATATTAACGTTAGCTAGCTAATGCTAGCGGCTAGCTGCAACAAGGGGTGTGTGTATTGCATCCCAGGGTACCCGAAGTGGGCGGTGTTGTTTTTTTTGGGTTTTTTTTTTTCGCGCTGTTGGATTCTGTGAGAGACGAGAGCTCCGCCCACCCGGGTTATCCAGGTATGTAAACACGGGCACCTGAGCTACATGACGCTTGATGGTCAAAAACTGAACTCTCACCATGACACAAAATCCTATTTGATTACCACACATTAACTTTATCAAGCTGTATTATATGAAATATGTGATTTTTTAAAATTCATGTTCAATCAATACACTTAAGGAGTTCTTAATAATATCTAAAATGTGTCACCAAACTGGTCATAGTGTTTGATATGTTCCACAAAATAGGGAAATACCCAATATATAGGAATGAGTGAGTAAATTACTACTGTCTCATGCATTCATACATTCATTATACGTGCATTGCGGTCTAATTTCATGCCTTTAAAATAGTTTAATTCAGGCTATGAAACCTTGCTACAACAATTAATTATATATATTTTTTACAACTCACTATTTTTAAGTTTACATTTACACGGTGTCACTTCTTCAACTAAGTTTACAACATCTGACTGAGAGTCATTTTGCCACATTATTCCTGTTCACCCATTTTAATTACTAGTTACTAGTAAGCACTCATTCTTTATCTACCTCTACAATATGAGGGACTTCATCTAGATGGACTGTGGAGACATTAATTAACAAACTTTATATATTCTGATCAGTTCTTAATAACATGAACTTGTTAAATGTGTCACCTGGCGACTGTCAAATAAGCTTTATGGAGCAATTAGTAAATGAACTAGTAACTTATCATTAACAGATCCGTTTTTAATTCAGGCTATGAATGCATGCTCTGACGTTAAAGTAACAAAAATAAACAGCTAATTAGATTTTTAACAACTCAGTATTTTAAAAGATGTTTAATAAAGTGCTGTGTCACTTTTTCAAGCAGATTTACAACATCTGACTGAGAACTTTCAGGAAGTTCTCATTTCAAGGCTCATTTTGCCACTTTTTGCACCATTCCCCTTCAGTTAGTTTAATTACTACCAATTAGTAATCACTTATTTCTATTCACAAGACCACTGGCTGAGAGGAGATTCAGAGTGCACATAAATAAACTCTCCTGGTTCTTTCTTGACTCTGCCTTGCCTTCTGTTGAAAAAAAAAGTTATTTCTAATAGGTTGCCAACACATGCTACAAGTTAAAGGGGGTTATTTAATTTGTTCAATAACAAGCAACTTGCATGAAAAGTTTACGCAAAAGCTCCAAAACATTGTGTGACTAAATTTGAGGAAAGGAGCAGAACATCTGTGATGCATTATAGCTCCATCATTGAGAACTTTGAAGCACATCTGTGCTGTGTTTGTGTGGAAGGAAGGGCATTCGACTTCATCAAGCAGCTTTTCGGTGCACATTCTGGTATTATGACCCGATCGCAGATGATCGTTCGCCTCGAGGGGCTCACCTCAGCCTTTCTGTTCTCTGTTTGTATGAACCTGTTGGTGTTTATGTTTATCAACTCCGAAAGTCTAACCTGGGTGGATTAGTATTTTAAAGTTTAAGATGCATGAACAAATTGCATGCTATGGTATGATATTAAACACATTTTCTGTTGGGACAAGTTTGCATCGTGGAATGTGGATCAGTAAAGTAAATCTAAACCATGCCTAGACACAAATAGTCAAGTCATTTTAAATAAATATATGCACATTTGAATCAACATTACATTTTCTACAAGTTTTAAACTTCTACATGCTATCGCTTTGAGACATTTCACACTGTTTAATCATTTTTCATTTCATGGATCACGTCTCTGCTTATTCCCAAGCTATACACTTAAGTATATTATGTTATTTTCACTGCATACTTACATCATTTGGAGTTGTTGGAAGCAGCTTCTTTTGGGAAGAATGTTTAGAGAGTTAGGTAGAAACTCTATAAAAGTTGAAATAGTGTCAGTGTCGTGGCAAAGCATATTTGTCATCCCATCTGAGCAGTTTAATCAGATGCCATTGCTCCTTTTTGTGGAGGATGAGCTGACTTTTACTGTTTAACACGCAGGTCCCATCAGTCCTCTGTTTCGTCGTCCTCCTGGTGTGTAGTGACGGAGATGGCGCTGTAAGGGTCCAGCACCATTTGAACACAGCGGATTATGGTCACCAACAAGAATACGCAGAGCGAGAAGAAGAAGAAGAGGGCAAAACCGAGGTCCACGTCCACTTCAAACTTGATTGTAGGGGGGGTTGTAGCGTCCATGTTGACAAATCTATCTGTTCCTTAGCTGTTGACTTTCTTCTTGATTGTTAGAGTAGTTCCCCAAATGCTTCAAATACTCCAAAATCTTGTTGTTTGGGCTCGACCTCTTCAACAATCCCTTCCTCTATGCTTTGACCTCTTTTTCTTCTCCCAACATTGACACCTACTCTGCTCCTTAAAATGGATTGGTGGACACATGCAGCCCCATTTGGCACCTGTGTCATTCATAAATAGTTAATAAGGAGTTTGGTAACGATCAGGTCGTTCCTGAGATTAGGACACCCGCAGGCATTTCTCCACTTCCTTCAGGAGGGGAGACCTTTACAGGAGATGACACCTTAACGCACGTCACTGGATCCCTGGTCAGTATGAGGTTTGGACACACGACAACACGACAGAAAAATGCAGCCAACAACACGTTTTTTTAAAAGTTGAAGCAAATGTGGTGCAGATTAAGATTATCTTTCTACAATGAACCAATCAGTTCACTGCATGTAGGCCTGTACAGATATTTTACGGTCTAAACATGGTGGAAAACAAGAGTATAGAATGGTCAAGAAAAGGTTGAGGAAGAGAAAGAGGATATGACGCCTTGGTGGCAATCCACTTGAGAGGGGTGGAAACTGATCCTGACCAAAAAAATGCAGATTGCTTGTACTCTGATGCCACTACAAAGATACACACAAGTTAAGGGTAAAGCGACTCCATGATAATAACAGTAGATCTGGTTAAAACACAGCTAGAAGAGTGTCTATGTGTGATGAAATGATGGCAGAAAAATGAGATTCACAGCACAAGACGTTGACTCAAACAGGGCAGAGTCGTAAACAGACCAGCGCTAGCATTAATCTGTTTTCACCCCCGGGCTGAGAATGAGAAGACGGAAGGACAGAGTAAGAAACTGATCCCAGGACATACCCACCGATCTCTTCGTCTTCACTGATAGACAGAATGGGGAAGGAAAACAGATCCAGGCCAATCAAACCAAAGTTGGCTTTTGTTTCTGTACCAGCTAAGAAAGGAAGTCAATACATGCATGGATGTAATTAAAGACAGCCATGATTCTTGCATGAGTGTGATCAGTGGAGTGCACCGCTTCAGTAAAACAGCTATCACGAGCAAGACTGGAAATATAAATGACTTTGTGATTAAGGATTGAATGATCCTGAGCGTGTGGACTAACCCTGCTGTGACCTTCCATACCTTGAAACAAGTGTGTGCGGTTCAAAACAAAAACAAAACAGTCGAGTTTCTTCATTTTTGACAATATAACAATTTAATACAAAAACCAAACATTTTTTTCTCTTGTTTAGCATTTCATAGACATATACAGTATATTTATATATTTGTGTTTCTATGAGTGATAAAAGTTCACATCATCGAACAAAAAACAAACAAAACAAAAAAAAACAAACCTGGATACAGAGCAACCAAAGAGGTTATCAATAATTACAAAGACAACACAGTCACCGACATACCGCCCAATTGAAGATGAAAGCTGGATAATTATCAGCATGGGTTTACATACAATTACATAATTTGCCATCATGAGTGTGCGTGTGTTACATACAAAAAAAAAAAGGGTAAAGTTTAAACTAATTTCACATATTAAAAATGAAGTGTTATCTTTCATTCTGTAACATTCTTCTGTGATAAAAAAAAATGATTGTAAAACACGGGTGACTGCATCTGGTTGGCAAATGTTTATCACAAACAAGACACTAGAAAAATATTTAGGGCTGATTATCTCTTGTAAATCATGTTTGTAGCTCCGGTTATTCCATTTTAATCCTAAATACCCTGATCAAACCGTTAATAAAAATACCAATCATTAGGAGGGCGATGGAGAAGTCATCGAAACTGTCGAAATAACAGCAAAAATATTAGGAAACATTAGGACCGTGTCTCTCCATTTTAAAAATAACATTAATCAAGGACGACATTTATAACAACAATAACGAATGGCTTTAAAAAGTACACAATTCCTGCTTGTTAATTATTGCTGTGTGATTTCTTTTTATATTTCTTTTTACAAAAAGGAGTACAAAAAGCCCATACTTGGTATAGGGTAATGCAGGGCCACAGGAAGAAGAATATCAAGCAAGTCAGAAACCCTACGACTTAAAGTTGATAATGATATTGTACGCATCCATTTTACATACATACACACATGCATACTGTATATATGTATATGTAGGCAAAAAAAAAAAGATTGTTTACATTTCCAACCAGCACCGAGACAAACAGTGTGTTGCCATTGTAACACTATGTGCCTGTTGTTGGAGTAAATCATTCAATGAAGAGAAATAAACTCACATGTAGAGGAAAAACAAAATAATTACATTTATAGGAGAAGCCACCGTTGTACGTAGAAAACTGTACTCATTACTGTAGAAGCGCTCCATGAAAGCAATGCTGACATGCAGAGGCATGCTGTGGATTTAAAATCGTGAGTGACGTTAGCACAGACAGTGGTGGGTTTTGCGTGCGACAGCAGAGAAATTTAAAAAAAAAAAAAAAAAAAAATGTTTCAAAGCTGTATATCCCTGCAATTTCCTGAGAGTTTTTTAATCAATGATTGGAGTGATTAGTCTACATGCTAAAGGGTGAAACAGTAAAATTCACTCTTCATAAATGCCTGAGAAAAACTAGGAACATATTAAAATAAAAGGCCTTTTCTGGGAGGGTGTATGTCTATTTCCTGTGTATGTTTACCAGAGTGTAAAGAGTGTTTTTGTGCAGTCTATTCAAGTGTGGTTGTGTAATTGTGCGCTTTTATATATTTATATACTATATCACATATCTACAATGTAGGTTGTTGAGCTTTGGGCAGTGCTAGCTAGAGAATTCTCTTATGATGGCCGGAATTGTTAAAATAATCATCTTTTAGTCAGTAGCAAATCCTTGATTTTCCTCCCCTATATATCTGCACTCAGATATACCCCTCTGTCTTTAACTGGCTTGTGGCAGTGCAATTTGAGCCATGCAAAGCAAGGGAAGAGTGCTACTCTCAGGAGCAGGAAGAGAAGAGGAGCAGAAGAGCTAAATATAAGAAACAGTCAAGAAGACGAAGGGAGTAAGACCAGCAGAGAAGTATTGACCAGGTCACTCGTTAAATGGAGGGTAGATGGGGATCTCGAAGTCATCGCTGTTGAAGTTGGCAGGCTGGTCCAGCATAGACAACACATCCTGAATCAGATTAAAAGAGACAAAGAGATTTATTTCAAGTGACAGAGAGCGGAAGAAAACAGTACTCGTAAGAAAGATAAGGCTTGTATCACTCACAGGAAACATGTCTTGCTGGTTGCCCTGAGCGTGAGGATGCTGCTCTGCATTGCCCTGCGGGTGCTGCTGGCCTTGCCACTGGGGCCACACTGCCTCTGCTGCTCGGGAAGGAAACTGTGCTCCAGACTGAGAGCCGTCTGAGGGTAAAGTACAGAGAGGGGTGAGAGGATGCGGACAGTAAAACTTCCAGAGATTTCCACATCTATGCACACAACCTACCATAACCATTGTTGTTGAGGCTGGCACGGACGTTATGGGGTGGGTAGTTTGCTCCACTGGTCGTGGTGGGAGAAGCACCTGTAGGCATCTGGTCAAAAGAGGTGGAAGAGCCGCCTCCAAATCCTCCCATGCGAGCAAAAGGCGGAGACATGGTCTTTGCTGCTTGGGGAGCCACCTGCTGGATAGTAAAGAAGGAGGAGGAGACTCCCATTTACTGACCAGTAGAAAGTAGGGTGAGGTGGGGTCAATCGAGGTTTCTCCCAGTTTAAAGGTTGGTCACTGCACTCAAAGACCGCCTTCTTCATCCCTTCTCATTCACAGATTAAACTCTCCTGAACTTTTCCCACACAGGCAATTGTTCGCTTCCCAGTAAATATAAATGTAGTCCTGGTGATTCATAATGCACTTTTGGTGTGTGTGTTGTTCAGTGTGTTGAACATGAATCAAAACATTCAACTGGTGAGATTATTTTAGAATTAATGTGAGAAAATACACTGTGAAACAGACAACAAATCTCACTGCATTGGCTTACCTGGTTATTAAACTGTGTTCTAGCTCCAGCTCCAGCTCCAGGCCAAACTCCTCCTCCTGCTGCTGGTCCTCCATGGATGGGGGTACCAGTGCTGGAGGGGGCAGCTGAGTGCGGGACGCCGTTCTGACGAGACGACATCTGAGCCAGCATCTGCCCTGCTGAGTGGCCTGGCTGTGTCATCTGTGGAGTTATCTGTTGGGTCATATTGACCGGCCTGCTGAGAAACGTGAAGCGACAGAGAGCTCTGTTACCTGGCTGTCGTCTACTGGGATACAATAACATGAAGAAAAAGTCCTTATCAAACATGTTGCTTTCAAGTAAAGCAATATGAAGGCCATAAAGCAAAGGCATTCAAAGTGTACAGGGACCTGAAATATACCCAGTTTAAGGAATACATTCTGCCGGGACAAGGAAGCATCTGCAGCCATTTAAAGCAGATGTGGGAAGCTTGTTCTACTATGTGGAGTCAGGTTGGTCCCGTCAGGTGTCAAATCAACTGAACTGCATTTGGCATTACAAGCTCTGACATGTTAAAATGAGACAGAAGAATCATCTCTCAGCAACGTCAACTTTTAGTGAACGGTTGCTATGAAACGTTTGGCTTCATCTGCAGCACGCAGGAGAATCACAGCTGAACTAACCGCTTTGTGAAATACAATGCTGCAAAGTTAAACCACCATTTTCTCTCGTTTTGATCTGCTCCCATTCTCCCTGTTTAAACTACAGTGAAACGCTGACTCAACACTTCCTGTACTTGTTTCAAATTAAAAGCCTTTCAGTGGACAGAAATCTTTCATTTCTTAACAAGGCTTTTATTGTGAAACTTTTGCAGGAACGTGTATTTTAATGCTTTCATTGTGTTCAACTCAGGGTCGGCTGAGTCACAACAGCTAGTGGTCACCAGTCTTTCTAATATCAAACCGGTTTTTATATCGCCCCACCCTAGATTACAGTACACAGACTATAGTACGGTCAGGAAAACTGAGGGTTTTCTTAGGGGGTGTTGTTCCTCATAAGCCAGCATCATACTGCTACCTCTGCTTTTATGGGCAAAACCTCCTTACATGCAAAACAGGGCACAAAATGAACCTTTTGGTCCATTTGTTAATGACTGCAAACAATTTTTTCAATTTGCCATAAAACTGCAGCTTTGAAGATTTGCTGTTTTTCCCTTTTACAATTATTTTATGCATTAATACCGTTACTATGTTTTTTAAACAGATTAGCACACCCACAGCCAAACTGCCTCAGGTTAGGTTTGTGTGCTGTCGTCCGTCTAATAAATATGACTAATACCTCCGCTAACTGACATTTACTGTCTGTGTAAGTACTGCCTCCAGGTTTAAGACATGCTGTACATGGGAAAATATGTAAAGACGTGTAGGCACACACAGGACTTCCTACCTGTACACATCATTGGAACGACCAGCCGTGAAGTTGGGGGCTGGTGAGTAGATCTGTGCAGAGGGAGCGGGGGTGGCAGGCAGGACCTTGGTCTGATCTGGACCTTGGAAAAGGGAGGGGTAGAGCTCTGGCTTCTCAAGGCTCTTGTTGTGGTCCGGCCCTGCTGCTGTCACTGGCTGTCCCGGCATCTGAGGACAAGCAAAACTATCAGCCAGGGATCACATGCTAAACTCTGAACCGTGACCATTCGTGACCTCAACTTTCAGGTTAAAATGCTTGAACAATTCTTTTAACACTCCAGTACACTTGACTTCTGTGTTTAATGAGGCTGTCAAACTGTGAAGTCTAACTATATAGACTCTGCAACACTATATCTCACTAACTTACTGACATTCACAACACGTAGAGGAGACTAATCGAGGAAGGGGGACTCATAACTCTTCAAACAGAACTTTTCAACATACAAAATAAAATGGAAACATACTGACAATAAAAAAAGGGAACTAAGCACGTGACAAAGTTGACCTACTTTACTACATTAAGAGGGATGTGAACTGTGTTTAGCTGACACCCCCCGCACACAAACAATGATTTTTAAGTATAGTCTATATCTGTTAACTGCTATCAACTAATGCCCAGTAAATATAAAGTAATTTCTTTAAGCAAAAATGCCAAAATTCACAAATTCAAACCTCTCAAATGAGAGTATTCGGTGGTTTTCTTAGATTTCCATAAGAGTAAACTGATTATATCTGAGTATTGAACTGTTGAGAGGATCAAAACAGACCTTTTGACTTTATAAAATGAACATTTAAACTATTAAATAATTATTAATTCATCCAGCGTCAAGTTAATTTCATATATGTACCGTAATTTATACAGCATATAACACCCTTTATTCTTACAACAAAAACCTGCAACAGGTGTCATTTTTACAGAGCAGGCAGAAGTTGCAGAAGTAGAAGAACAGACTGCGCGGTAAACAGAGTACATAACACAGAACATTACGTACCCGTTGATTTTAGTTTTACATACTGTTGCTGGTGGCAACAGCTAATGGCTCAGTTCCAAAGCAGTTTAACCGACACTGTTACATCAATTTTTACAGATCTGTCAGCAAATATTGACTTTTATTTACTCGCCAAATACCCTTGGTAGACTACCATCTGTAGGTACGCCATGTCCTCTGACTCTTTGTGACTGTTTGGTATTAGTTGTTTTCCTTAGATTATAATAACTAACTAGCTGTCACCCCTAACTGCTGCATATTTCACTCTTGAAGACTAGATTTTAAACTGTAATTTACTAAACATTTCGTGGCATCTGTGCTTAGATGAATAGCACATATAATAAATTAACAAGAATTTCATAGTAACTACATCTGACTACAGTAATGCCACATTATCTTGCCTATTAACTGTCAGCGGAAGTGTATATCACAGGATCGTTTTATTCACTTCTGCTGTCAAAATTAAAGGTTCACAGCGAGTTGTAACTTGTAACTGCAAGACAAGGTTTTGTTTTACAGACCGCACTGAAAATCAGTTTGATATTTTTACACGATTTTCTTCCTCTAAAAGTAGAATGTTGTTCTTTCAGTGGTGAACTTTGTTTTCATGTCACTATACAAATTTTTCACAAACTTTCACAATTAATTCCAGTAAAAACTGCTAGCTGACTGCATGGCTGTGCTCCTTCCACATGCAGAATAAAGACAAAAGAAGAGTCACGACTGCGACATGATCAAATGTAGCATTAGTCACGAAGCAGCAAACACCATCCAACCGAATTCTGTTAGGAAGACTTCCAGGCTTAAAACATTTTTAAATAACCAAACACTTGATAAAGTCTTCCTCTTGTTTCCAGCATGAACAGAAGGTAGTCAATTAATGGACATCCCATCATCCGCTCCGTTTTCCTGCTGAGCAAATAATCAACATCCTGCCACTGTTTCCATACAAAGAAAAGGCTGAGGATCAGTCACTATAGGCAGAGACGAGGAACACAAGAGTAACATAATGTAATCTGTGCTTCAATCACACTGGACATTCATGTGTGGCCTGACCTGTGAGAGGGTGATTGGTCCTGCCTCATACAGGCTGTCTCTGGTTCCACCTCCCTCTAGTTCGGCCTGCTGCTGTAACTGCCTGAAAAGGGAAATGAGAGAGCCGGGAGTGAGTTTAAAATAGAATTCTTTTTTTTATTTCCATGCCCTCCACTGTTGAGTGAGAAATCCCAAACACCTGCAGACAAAATAGCACTCAACCCACCACCGGTCACCATGGCAACGTAAGAGAGAAACAGGGACAGAGGAGGAAGACAGTAACACGCTCCAGGAGAAGACTGTTATACAAATACGGACCGCTAACATGCTATACCACCTGTGTTAATAGTTAATCTCTTTATTCACAACCAACTATACAAAAAACAGCTATTAGACATGCTTCTTACTAAATAACTGCACTATTTTTCTAACACTACAAAGCTACAGAGACGAATATAATGGACAGAAGAATCACCCAGAGGGGTAAATGAAAACAAAAACAGAGTTTGCTAGAAGCAGCTGTAGTCTCCCATGAAGAAGCAGCCCTTGCTCTCCCATGCAGGGGGGAGGATAATCAGGCCAGGCCTGGTCTCACCTGGTGGCCACCTGCCCAGGGCTGAGCACTACAGGAGGGCAGTTTGGGCTGTTCTGGCCCAGGGAGGGGGGCAGCGAACCCCCAGGGGAGGAGATGGGAGTGAGAGGGTCCTGTGCTGAATTTCTACTGCTCCACAATCAGAGTCGGGTGCAGGGGAGAGGTGGGAGGTAGGGAGAGAGTGATCAGTGTGTGGTTTATTTAAAAAAGGAGTTGTGGTAAGGGTGCAAGAGGAACTGGGGATTGAGGGTGATAAGAATTCAGACCTAGGGGTCTTTCACAACAGCTACATTTCAAGACGTCAGAGGTTTCATTATGTGCTATAGTTGATTGTGTAATTATGTTACATAATGACCTGTATTGGTGAAGCAAGTCTGGGGTCAGCGTGTGACTCACTTGACATTGACGTTGGTACAGATGATGTACTCAATCGCTTCTGAAAAAGGGTTCTGGAAGGTGAAGGAGCTGGTTCTCATCCAGATCCATTCTCTTGATTTGGAGCGAAACCGAAACATGACTGACAGGACCTGGCCCTTCAGCTTCACCACCTGTGGACACAAGTCCAGCGAGCCAGACAGTCATAATCTAATCTGCTGTTTACAAAATCAATGAGCTGCAGGTTTACAGGCAGAATAACAGACAACAAGAGTTACAGGGACATATCGGGTTACGCATGTGATGTACAATGCTGTTCAACAAGAGACAGTGCAGGTATCCTGACAGCATGAATATATGAGTGTTAACAATAGTCAGTTTTTTTAGCTGTGGAAAGTGGCTGATTTATATTAACAGAGTGTCCATTTTATTCTAATTAATACTTCAGATCACAGCATGAAGTGATCTTTTCTTCTGCATCGCTGTCACATCTACTTTCCTTATTTGCAGATTAGAAACCAGGGAAGGTGTAAACATGACCAAACTAGTTATAAAGGAGAACACAAAGCCTGTTTACAGTCCTACTGCATATGTTCAAAAAAAGAGCTGATAAATTAGCTCAAATGGCAAAAGCGAGCTTACCACATCTCTGTGGCCCAGTTCTGCTGCATCATTTTTAAGCCATCCACCAACAATGTTATCGAAGTGCAGTACTTAATGGGTGGAGCACTCTTTTAGGTGCACCGATGTGGAAGTGCAAACAGATTATATTACCTGTTGGAAACTGTCTCTCAGTAAGCCCTGGTCTTCAGGATGGGCGAACTCGAGAATATTCTTGCCCAGTAATTCCTGCAACACACAGCAACGCCGTTAGCCGAGAAGACATAAACACCAACTTCTATCAGAGGGGATGTTGTCTGTCAAACAGCCCGTCACTGCAACAGCTGTTTATGTATTATCCATTTAGCCAAGCAGGTTCCACTGAACTCTGAAGTGCAAGCAGCAAGTGTTACCTGGGGCTGGTAGCCCACCGCAGACACACAGCGGTGGTCTATGAAGGTGAACATGCCTTGGCAGTTATGGCGTGAGATGAACTCGACTGGAACATTGAAACTGTTGATGTCTGTGTCACCAGGGCAACAAGTCACCTACCACAGAAAAAACACAATTCATAGCATTAGCAAGTTACCACTATAATGATTGATGTGTCCAAGTAAGTTAACTACGATTAACTACTGGAATATTTAAGATGTTATTTATATATGTTTAATTTCACCTGGTTATCTATATGGACAAATCATCACTATAATTAAAGAGCAAACATCAGCCAAAAGACTGTGAACATAAAGTGCATTTTCAAAGGAATGTCTCTTCCATCAGCAAAGGTGATTTTATTCATACACTGTGGATATTTGTTGGAGAAACTTGCAGTTGCGAAGATCCAGATCCATCATCAAAAACTTGAATTTTCACAATTAAACTTCCTTTCCAAATATCTACTACTCAATAACAAACCTACAGGATTGCAACAGATTCAGACGTGTCTCTTCACAGGAGGCATCAATCATACCTGTAATCTTCCGATGGCAACTAGACAGTAGCGGCTCCCCTGAGTGTTGTCTGCTTCATCGTCTGTCAACGATACGCCTAAAGCACAAACATGCAACAAAGAAAACTTTGTTGACACAGGCCACGTTTAATAACTAAAAGAAATGAGTTTCGAATTATGACACAAATTTAACGGATGGTATAAACATGCCAATCCTCAATCAGTTTTACCTGCAGGGGGCCAGGATTTGATGTATCCTGTACAGTGGACCACTACGTACTGGGGCTCCCCTTCCTTGGCTGCACCCAAACCATTCCTGTGATGAAGAAAGACATTGTAAAATATATATTATAAAGTTTGCTTTTTTAAAAAATCCATAAGTTCTATAACCAAGCAAGTAATAAAACTACTAAAAACGGTTTTGGTCACCTGTTTCTAATTCGAAGGAAGTTCAGTCTGTTCATGGACATTGGTTCCACTGGAAAAGAGCCACACCTGCAAGTACACACAGGCCACAATATGGACAATTTAATGCATATAAACACGCATGTATATAAATAATGAAATGGAAAATTAACCAGCAAGAGTCGCACCTCATTCTGCAGATGAACGATCGACGAGCGCCCATACTCATTCTGGCTGACGACTGCTGTCCTTCCTTCTTCACTGTTCCTGTCTTCAAGTCCAACATCCTGCCTAGAAAGACAGATTACACTCATTCATCATACGAACACGTGCCAACATTTTTTATGTTCACAATTAGTATTGATCAAGTTGACTAGTGTCTGTATATTCTTTGTACCTGTGTTGTTATTCTCTGCAGTCGAGAGCTGCTCCCTAAGCTTTTCTGTGTCATCTGGGTGGAGCTGATCATAAAGGGACGAGCCGAGCCAGTCAGACTGTGCCTGATTGAGGACGGGTGTCAGGGAGTCCGAGACATAAACAACACGGCCGGTCTCACAAGACACCACAAACAGGAAGCCGTCGGCTGCCTCCAGTATGAGATGCTTCAGTTCCTACAGACAGGTGGCATCAAAGACATGTAAAGCAGTGAGAATGAGAGATCCACTGTGCAGTCTTTCATTTCACACACTTTTTATATGAGTTTATATTTCACTTTGATCATTGCGGTCTACACTGTTGACCTGGGGAGGGTGTATAAAGATACATGCTACTTCCATGACAATAATGCCGTTTGCGCCCCATTTATCAAGAAGCTTCTCTAGGAGAGCGTAAGGCACCGGAAAATCACATGCAGTCACAGCATATTCACAATGTGTGCTTCGGAACAATTTACAAGTTGACTCAACAAACCAAATTTAGATTACACTACTAAAGATAGAAACTGCCTTTCAGCTACAATGTGAAAAAAACTTGCAGGTTTAAAAAAGGTGCTACTTTCACTACTTCACATTATTTCCATCGAGCTGAGACAGATTTGGTGTGAACTGTGTGAACAGCGTTGTTACTGTGAGACCTGCATCTTAAACTCACTTGGCTGATTTCTACACAAGTAGTACTGACTTGTTCAAAATTGTTGCCTGCTCTGAACGTGCCTTCAGCAACATTCAGCCGATTAAGTCGTTAAAAAAAAAAAAAGTTATTTTGCATCTGCACACTGCTCAGTTTCTACACTTCCTTCTCTGTTGCTCATACCTGGTCGGTGAGAAAAGATGGTTTATACGACCCATCTGTGTTGGTGTTGCCACTTCCTCTCAGTGACTTCATGTGGGACACAGCCATCCGTAGAATGGTTAGTTTGTCCGGTTTCCGTGCTAGTGCACTGCATGTGGGCACCATGTCCGACAATTCTGTGATGTAGGCGGTCATCTTGTTTCGCCTCCGCCTCTCAATCTCGCTGTGATTCTCCCTGGAGTGAGGAGATGAGAACGGGAGGCAGAAGTAGAGAGGATAGGAGGGATCGAGGTGGGGGAAACAGACGGGCAGGTGGACAACATGGAGTAGAGTTTAGAGTTAATGTTGCAACGCATGTATGCCAATTGGGAAGAAGAGGTGGTAATGAGAGAAGATGAGAGAAATAATGGACGCACAAAACAATGTGCAGTCAATGATCTATAAAAATGAGAGAGCAAGAGAGTCTGATCCTTCAAGGTCAGTTGTTGTGACAAAAGAGAGCAGGTGCAGAAAGAGAAAGACCCTTCAGAAGTCCTGAGAGGGGGGGAAAGAACAGAAGCAGAAGAGTTGCTCAAGAGAAAGGGATTACCAAAGTGAATAAAGTCCCTGAGTCACGCACAGCATAGCAGTTAGTGACACAGAAAACAGTGGTGGGTTGAGAAAGACCTTGGGAAAAGAAGCATAACATTCTGACAAGCACCAAAACAGATGCATAAAGCGGTGAAAAATACCAGTAAATTTGAGTCATTTGTATGACAAATCGCTGGGTTTCCCAGCAAGACAGGATAGTATTTGATCAGTGCATTCAATATTGATATGGATACAAGCAGGAGGGGCAGCCTTCCACAGTGGTACAGGCCATACCTGGCTAGTTTTTCCTTATCTGCAAAACTCTGATCTTCTTCCAAAAACCTGGAAATGAAACCAACCCACTAAAACACAGGCCCAAAAAAAAAAAAATCACCACCAAAATTAAAAAATAAAATAAAAAAAAAGAAGAAACTTAAGAGAAGAGAGGAGGAGCAGCATGGGTTCTGTTGTATATATAATATTGCTCCCCTACAGACACACGCATCTATTTCTTACAATCCTACCTGGCAAAGCGCTCTTTGTCATTGGAGCCTCCCGTGTCATCATCACACCTGAGAACAAAAACACAGAAGAAAGCATCGCTTGGTTATCTCGGCAACCAAAACAATCCAATCACCCGATCAACCAAAACTGAAGGCGAACATACCTGAACAACTTGCTGTCATCATCATCATCAAAGTCCGACCTGTAAATAAGGAGAAGAGAGACACGAGAGCAGTTTCACACAAGAATCTTCAACCACAACTGCCTTAAACTAAAAGTAAATCAGTCAGCAAACACACACACGACTCAATGCTGACATATCAGCACAAAATGAACCACCAAACACTTACGCAGCTCTTCTTTTGTTGGTTCCTTTTGGTACAACTGCCCCGCCACTTGCTTGGGTCCCACTTGCCCCCATACCCAGATTAGGGTCTGGTAAGTCTATTAATAAACACGCAGAGAGAGAGAGAGAGAAAGAGAGAGAGAGAGGGAGAGGGGGCATGGAGAGATGAAATGTAGCAGAGGTGACAGGTGATTTTCTATTGTGCCTCGAGCACTAAAAAAGAAACTAAAATCACGCACCTCGAAGCCCGCACGCACGCAAGAGGACAAATTAGCATTAACACGCACGGACGACTTTTGTTTTTTTTTTTTTTTTTGGTTTACAACTCAAGCATTAACATTAAATCGACAAACTGATTTGAATATATAGATTGGAAAGATAACCAAGCTAGCGTTAGAGCTACATTTAGCACATAAATCTAGTCACCTAAAACAGAAACATGTGAACAGAGTTAGCCGACCGCAGCTTGTTGGTCAGCTAATTTAGATTTGGTTTCTCACTTTGACTCGTTCACATCTCAGATATGTGTCACGATAAAATCACTTTGACCGTTCAACGAGCTGGCTAGCATGCCAACAAGCTACCACTTATGCAATAACCAGCTCGCCTGTGCTGTGGCTTTAGCTTTAGCCGCCGAGCTAAGTTAGCTGCTGCTGTCACGCTATCTTTAGGAAAGTGTCCGCTCCTCTTAAACGTGACAAAACGTCCACGAACCACCGACGGTTGAGTTGTGTAACACGACTAAAATGTCGCTGTGACTTTTTGTGGTACTTTACCTGGGTTTGAAGAGGACATGTCCGTGGGGAATAACATAAACAAACAACTTCGGCTGCGGAGGAAAAAAAAAAATCCTCAAACCCCCGCCCCTCCCCCGTGCTAGCAGGCTAAAGTGCTAACAACTGCCGTCCTCGCGTCAAGCGGCGTTATTCTGTGCGATAAACGCGCAAAGTCATGACCGGCGCTGCCCGAGAGCAAGCCGAGGATTTACACCGCAAACCAAACGGACGGCCTCCGCTCCAACCGTGTCTCTTCTCCTGTTTTGTCCCGGTTTAAACCCCCCTTTCTGTTTAAGATGGCGTTTCAGACGAGCAGAGCGAAAGCTGTCTACAGCGTTTTTCTTTTCTCCCGTTGTGATTGGACAGCGCGCGACCAGATACAAATGACGTGACATGTTGGGAAATCCATGTTTGAGCTCCGCCCCGCCGCCGGCAGCGGAGGGACGTGCAGGTCTGTAAATTAAAACACCTCAGTTAAAAAACTCAGTTTTAGCACTAAACGACTGAAATCACACTAATAACTGTTTATACTGGCGTACTGTATCTATCACATGTATACACAGTGTATCCTGTGCCACCATTTATGCCTATATTTACTTCAGATCTGTTTATTTTTGTATAATGCTCACCAAGTGTTTTACACGCACTATATAATAAATAAATTAAAAAAATAATACATTTAAATAAAAAATAATATAAATACATATATTTTTCTTTACCTGCGATTGCTGCTACTACCAAACTGTATATATACATGAATATATATGTTAGTATATTCATCTCAACTTGTCCATGCTGCTGTATCACTGTGTATGGGACTGCCCAAACTTTTAAAAAGCAGTTATTGATGTAGGCCATTGAGTGTTTGTGTTTTATTTTTATTATTTTTGAAATGTCTTGTGGAAACTGGGACTAATTATATCGGTTAATTTTTGAAAATTATTATTGTTGTGACAATACACAGTGCCTTCCATTCGTATATAATTGCCTGAAAATAATAATTGTTTATGTTGATAAAATGAGACTTCAATATCTACAGACCCTGGAGTACACTGTGTTTCTACAGTAGCTCTGAATGGACAAACTGAACCTGGCTCTAGACAGGGCATTTAGCAGGTTTCTAGCACTGACAGTATGAAGAACAAACACAAAAATGTCGCCTGGGTGCACAAACATGCCATCTACCTGTATGGAGTCTAGGGGGCAGTCCAGGACAGAGCTGGCCTTCTTTACCAGAGTCTTTTTCTGTCTCTCTCTGTGCTTCCCCCTCCCCAGCAGAGGACTGCACAGAACAATGAAGATGCAGCCACACTGTCATGAAAAGTTTTTAACAGACTCCTTAACATTCCAAAGGACCTCGGTCTCCTCAGTAAGTAGAGGCGACTATGAGCCTTCTCCCACCATCTCTGGATGTTCAGCAGTGCGTTCTGAAACATCTTCCTCCTGAAGTCGATCACCATCCTTCGTCTTGCCCCCCTGTACTCTTGCTCATTTTCTTCTGATACATGTACAACAATGGCCTTATCATCATGTTTAATGGTCTAATGTTTTATGTATTATAATTTACAAACCCAAAGGATTAACTGCATATGTTTGAAAATAAATAAAAACAACTTCAACGTACGTTCATTGTGATTCATGATCTTTGCTTTTATTAATAACAATACTTAGTTATTAAACAAAACAAAACAAAAAAAAATACAAAATAAAAAAAAAATAATAACACTGTAATTAGGACACAGCTGTCTCTTCTGTGTCACTGGGGGAAGAGAGGTTGCTGGTTGGTCAGGGTTAGTAACATAAAATGGTGGTGGAATGAGGGTGAGTTTCAAAGGAAGTTCTTTATAAAGAGGAGAGAAGTAAGTGATGGATGAGGCAGTGGATGGAGGATGTGATGTAAAGGCGGAGACAAGGAAGAAAACGAGAAGGCTTGAAGACAGGAGAGAGAGCTTCCCACACATTACAGATAAGGCACTTGACATACAACGAAAAACTTTAAAGCATAAAGACAAAATTGCAACACTCGCCTCGTGAATTTTTCCACAAGTCTTAAAACTCAAACACTGAACTGCTAAAAAATTGATTACAATATCTTTAACCTCCTTCACATCAAATACCTGTAAACCCGTTTCATACACAGAATCATACCTAAAATCATTCACATAGGTCAACACTGAAAGTCTAACCCAGGTTAACAAACATAACCGAGGCTACTAGGCAGTGAATCGAAGAAATCTGGTTCATATTTGTAAAATCTGGAAATGGTTGATCGGTCCCATTCCATTTGACTTAGTAAAACTCCAGGATCTCAACATGGTGACCCACCAACCTTTGCGATGATTTTCGCGAGAGTCATCGGCTTTCAGGTGGGTGGCATCATCAGGGTGATTCAAGACTCAACCGGTTCAAACAGCTCCAGCCAAACCAGAGAGAGGAAAAACATTCGGCTCTGTCCACACTTAGCAGGAAGCTGTGATCTCTATTGCAGTTTGTGCTCAGCACTGATTTCTGAATTTTTCTGACTGCTCAGACAGCAAGAATTAAGAACCTTTGCAGGTCAGACATCTTTTTTTTGTGTGTTGTTTGGAAGCAGGAATTGTACGCTATGAGCTATACTGGATTAAGAAAGCAAGAACTTTCTTGCTTTATTCGCAAAAAAAATGAAATTTACTCCTTAAGCTTCACTGCACGACTACTTCATGAATGGCACAGGCTGCATTGGAGAGCAGAGGCACACAGTCACACAGTATACTGTATATGTAAGAGACACTGTGTGTGTGTGTGTGTGTGTGTGTGTGCAAAGACGTTGCAATAGCTGAACATTTAATTGCATAGACAGAAAATTAGGGGAAAAAAATGCCCTGTTGTCGCTCTTTCCTCAAGCCTACGTCCACTGTCTTTTGTTCTTTTAGTAGAAAACAAGTAGATGCAACGGAAAAAAGCAACACAGGATTAAAGCGGAGAGCTTAAAAATGGCATTTAAACAGCCATCAGCTGGCTCTAAGGCACACAGAACAAGGAAAGCTAAAGTAGGAACAGCATCGTCTCCCTCCCGTCTCCTCTCCACACTTTTTACTCCTCTCCATTCTCTCGCCTGTCTCTTTGAAATTTTGGGACTGACGTCACATGCTGACAATGATTTTCTCTGATGACAAAGCAGAACAGCCAAGCCACGTCATGTAGTGTAGATCATCGGCTCGATCTCTGTGCCCTCTAAAAGTACAAATGATCGCGCGTGAGTGTGTTTTTATGTTGTGCAAAAGTAACAGTGTCAATTTTCCTCAACATACCTGCTGTTCTTGGTTTTTATTGAATAATCCCCCCACCCCTCCCTGACCCACACTCCTTCTTTTTCCTCTTTCATTTCATCCCTCCTTCCTGCTCCCCTACTGAGGGATATGAGTCCTTCTCACATTCTTTCTTGTTTGCTTTCACTCCGTCTTGCTGTGGTTGTTGTTGTGGACTGTGTGACCGTTCTGCACCGGCCCATTTTTCTTCATGTCCTTTTTACCCCCCTTCTCCTCTTCCTCTCCTTCCTCATCCTCGTCTTCTGATTCATCTGTTTCATCTTTGTCGCTCCTTTCATCGTCCACTTTTTCCTGGAAGAAAAAAACAACCAAAATTTTAAAAAAGAAGCACTTTAGAAACACGTCATTAATCACGGAGAGCTTCCGCTCAAACTGTACTGGAGCTCTGGCCAGTGTCAGAAGAAACTCAAACTGTCCGGTTATGTGCATGAAAACATGTGTGAGAGATCTGTAAGATGTCCTGAATTCAACTAATTTGAATATTTCAAATGTTTCAGGGTACATGTACCTTTTATTATTCTTAATTCCTATGGATACTTACTGTGTATTTGAGTGCATGAAATGTTTATGAACGTTTTTGTTGGCTTTGTTCGCTTACATTGTTGGTGAGGAAACGGACTGCTATGCGTATGATGAGGATGGCCCAGAAGATGTGTAGACACTGCAGAACCATCAAGAGTCCGTTGAAAAAGTAGTAGCCAAAGAAGGGTTCATAGATGGTCACTGGGTAAACCCACGTACAATAAATAATCCTGCAAGAGAGAGACAGTGAGGATTAAGGACAAGGTAAATTAAATAACACTAAGCTTTATGTTACAGTAAAACAACTGTGTGAGTACCGGAAAGGGAAGATGATCAGGCGAGTGACGATGAATATTGCAGCAAACATAATGAAGATGTAGTTACAGGCGTTTCGCCACCCAGCATAGTTGAACATCTTTGCAGACTGTCAGAGAGAAAACAAGAAAATGTGTTTAATGGAAAAACTCCAGACAAATTGATAATATATTTGAATAATGAAAATAAAAGTTGATTTGCCTCTATCTGACAAAAAAAAAACCCACCAAGTGTGGTTTCATCCACAAGGTGGCAGTGTGTTTCCATCAGTCTACATGACACGACAAGTCGTGCTAATCAAGATACTATGAATGTGAAGTGCTGCAATGACCGGGTGACGTTTACCTCAAGGAAGTAATCAGAGGAGTCGTGAACCAGCATGATAAGAGTTCCAGCACGGATGTAGTTGACACACCAGGAAAAGCTGATGAGGAGGATGGTCGCAACATGGTGAACAATCTGCTCCTTAAAGTCCTAAAGAGAAGGAGGCATGGAGAAGAGAGACATGGTAGAAAATGTTTGAAGATATATAACTGTGTGTTTGAGTGTGTGTGTGTGCATGTGTGGTAAATCCAGCTTAAAAGGTAACTAGGTTATAATTTTGTGTTGGAAGAACACACTGTGCCTCTGTAGCAAGATTTTCCCCCCGCTGTGCTCAGCTGACCCAGGTGGAGCAAAGTCCAAACACTCTCACACACACACATCCAAACACACGTGTAACAACAGTCTAATGTCCACCCACTGTCCATACCAGATGTCAGACGGATCAGATAGAGAACAGACTTTGTCTTCCTCTCGTGTGTAGCTGATCATGATCATTAACCATATAAACGTGAAAAAGACAACCAGGCTGTCAAGCCTCTTTTTTACGCGAGCTGAACTGAGAGCAGATACATTCACTCACTTTGCGTTTGACATCAGAGGCCACACTGAAGAGCAGAGAGCTGTAGAAACCCAGCTCGATCATGTAGTACCAATACTGAGATGGCAGGACAGTCTGAAGGAAGGAAAAAGTTCATAAAATTCAAAAATTCATACTGACACTTGGATGCACAAATCTAATGTGATTCATTGTTTGGTCTTTTAAAAACTGAAATATGCCCATAACAAGTTCTTAGAGCCCGTTTTGACACAAATTTTGTCTTTTGTGTCGCAAAAAATCCAAAGCTCCAAACTGGTTAATTTTTTTTGGGCCATTTTTGCTGGTGACGAATGAAGAAATGATTATCTAAATGAATTAACTAATCATTTCTGCTCGGCTGAATTCTGGATTAGGAGTGTGTCTTGTGATTTGTGTAGCAGGGTTTCTGCAGCGTGCAACAAATCAAATTTAAGACCTTTTTAATGAAACTGAATGCCAGTCAAAGAATGACAGAGTAGGGACAATAACGATTAAAATTATTCATTAAATACATAATTTTACAGACATTTAAATCACATTTTGTCAGTACGTTCCAGCTGTCTAGAACTATAACTCCTAATAATACTGTTAACATGACCATAATGTGTATATTTCACACTGAAACAACGTATCTCAATGTAATTTACCCACATGCTGCTATACAAGCTGTAATATCTTAGTGCATTCACTTCACTGCATACTGTTAGTAATGTATATCTTATAACATAATTCAGATGTATATGTGCACTATTATTTATATATACTTATACATATGTACATACACTTTACTGCCTTTTTGCACTTCTGGTTAGATGCAGATAACTATAATTCCTTGTCTCGGCTTGTACTTTGTCCAATGAGTTGAATCTAATCTGACAGTTGGATTAACCAACTAAAATCATGAATTCATTCAGGTTTTTGCTCAGAACTGACACTTATTATGAGCCAATGTGCTTCCCATGACAGAGTAGAAATCATTCACAGAGTTCGCTACAGGTTGAACAGCCTGCTGCAGCATGATCCACTGTCGCTCCTGATGTTTATAGATGTTTAATGTCTCCTAATAGTCAGCAGCCACTAAACCACCACAAAATCCTTTGGCAAGCAAGATAGAATATTCAGAATCTAAGACTTTAATACCATCTACGCATTTCTGTGAGGGAGCTGAATTCAAGGCTTTTTAAGACTTTTCAGGACCTGCAGATACCCTGGTTCATTCTGTGTATATCTCAGAGACGTACCAGGACAGGAAAGCCTTCCCACATCTCCTTCAGGTCATACAGCCAAGGTTTCTGGAAGGAGAGATGTGATGTGAGTGATACAGCAGAGCTCGAAAGGTGTATTTATATCAACTGACTCAGCATGGCAATGAGTCAATGCTGCCCCTCTGACTGAGCAGGAAGTAAGGTTATCACAGCAAGAAAAGGCCGACTACTATGGAGACAGTCAAAGTTTATAACGGCAGGGCAGGTGACGAATGAGGATGTGAACATTAAGAGACAAAGTGGCGATGAGGAGGGGTCGAGGTTAACATGGTAGTACTCACATCGATGAGGGCGGCCAGGCCAGCAATGAAAGCAAGAAGGTAAAAGGTAAATCTCCAACTGCAAGAGAACACACACACATACAAACACACTTTCTGCTCAGTCAATGGGGAATAGACAGCAGGCATTTTCTACCAGAGCAGACACATGAATGTATCACACACTCACAGTCACTCACACACACTCACACACACACACACACACACACACACACACACACACACACACGAGTTTCAAGTTGGAAAAAAATGCCAGGCTGAATGAAAAGCCTAGAAAAATCCGGTGAACTACGCTGAGAATGTCAAATCAGGACACGCACACACACAGACACACACAGCCAAACACATGGTGACAGACAATGAGAGCTGTCAGACAGTATCCTCCCTGTTAATATCCTGTAACAGAGACAGTGAGGGGTCATTTCCACTACAGCCAGGTGTAGAGAAGGGCATTCACACAGAAAACATGGCAGCAGTAGAGACAGACAGAGAAACAGAAGAACGTGAAGGTGAAAGAAAAAAGAAAGAAGAGACAGCGAAGAATACAGTGAGAGGTCGAGAGATACAGCAGTGGGGGAAATAAGGGGAGAGAGACAGAAAGCCTGTTGTGTGCGCGGAAACAATAGATTGATTCAGAGGAGAAATGTCGTAACGCACACAGCGAAAGACACACCATAACCAGGGAGTGACAAACATGCAGTCACATGCGCATCCACACACACCCACACGAGCATCATATGCAAGACATTGTTTTTCACACATATACAGCAGAACGCTTGCACATTAAAGGGCCACGTCACCAAAATTACTTGAATTTGCTCAGCTTTCTTTTTTAGTATTTCTCTGAGATTTCTACCACAACACAGTGGGAGTCAGTTGACTTTCATTTGTTGTCCTTGTAACACTTAAGAAAAATTCATATAATAGAACCAAGGGAGCTTATATTTCTATTACTCACATCACAGGACGTAGTGCTAAGCGTCTGTGGAGTCATACAAAGCCAGCTTGCTTTGAGGTTATAAGTTTGATCCATTTATTCCAAATCTGAATTTGTTCTTTTGAATCCTCAAAGAACAAGTCAACTTTTCCATTTTAAATATTTCCAAAGTTATTCCATCATCCAACGTCGGTGGTACTGGACTTAGCCACCTTCTAGTTAGCGCTAGAAAGGCCTGAAGCAGAGTCATATTTTTTGCAAGCCAACAAACTGTCAATTCAACAATCTTACATTCTGCTGTTCAACTTGGCCATTAAAAGCTATTAGAAGATTGTGCTTGGAAGTGTGAAGATCTTTTCCAAACTTTATTTGAGGCTTCAGGAGTCTAAGTCTGATAATCAAAACGTTATTTCCAAGGTTACAGACAGTTCCTCCTCAGTGTTACTGTCTTTCACTGCAGCTCAGCACTGAAATATAATCCGAGGAAACTAACACAGGGTAGATTTGTCCCCTGTCACTTCCATCGGAAGAAATGATCACAGTGTGGCCTGTTGGTATGTGACTATTATTTTAAGAGATACTTGGGAAAAAAAAGTGAACTCTTCCTTGCAACCCCATCCGCTGAGCTAAAGTCTGTGATTTGGTCAAACGCTTCGTAAGAGCTACTAAGTGAAGCTTGAAGTGAGACTCGTTTTGACTTCTGTTTACAAAGGAAAGTCAATGATTTCTACATTTCACGTTTCTTTGCAATGAAAGCTGTTCACAATGACGCCTGTGTCTTGTAATTTGGGTGAACTGGCTCATTAAGTCACATGAAAAGCTTTTATGGATCTGTGACAAACATGCACAACGATAATGTTAACTACAAACTACAGTCACATCACTACAGACAACACATGGGGGAGACTAATGCAACAACAGACTTCTTATGAATGTGTTTGTCTACATGAACATTTGCCTGTGTATCAATCCTAGCGGTGCTAACAGTATTACGCTAGCTGCTGCTGTTTATGACACTCTTATGGGTACGTCTACTGTACATACAGTGTAAAGTCTCCTCTGTTACACTGTCTACAGTGTGAACCATGCCAGCTGACGCTAGCTACTTTCAGCAGCCTTACATTATCAGGTGATCATGCTGTTGGTTTAGCTTCTGCTACAGTTAATGCTCACACATAAAAATAGTCACCACAGTGGTGACAGAGCCCTGTTGCCGAGGCCCTGTGATAATGAGTGTGTGGATGGTTGGATTTGTGTGCGTGAGACTAATAGGGGCTGCAGGCATATGGTAGCTGCAGAGTGGCATTGTAATGAGTGCATGTTAAAAATAGAGGGCTACATTCGCTCTCAGAAATGTGCTCATATAGCCGGGGGAACGCAAGGGTGGCCATCTGTTTCAAGCATGTGCATATACGTTTAAAAATGTGTGTGTGTGTGTATGGGGGGGGGTGTTTACCTGGCCTCGCGAAACTTTTTGAGCAAACTCGGCCTGTCCTGGTTCCGTCGTCTCCTGAACCATCGCTGCACTTGTCTTTCTGAATAGCCGGTCTGCTTGCAAAGGCTTGATATTGAAGTCTGAGAACAGCACAAAGAGATTACATTTAAGTATCTGCTGGCAACACACACGGAACCACACTCTGTCTTTTTAACTGTGTATGGTTGTGAACATCTACCTGTGTGGGGTTTTTGGTAATGTTACAGTAGTAGGACTCCAGTGTCGGGTTATGAGGGGCTTTGAGCCGTGCTGTGTCTTTTACCCCGAGCAGAGACGCCAGGGGTGTAGCCACCGCTCTGCAATCACAAAAAAAAAAAAAGGTTGTCAGGATTAAAAGGAGATGATGAATGCAGGGATGTTACAGAATCTGAAGAGGCATGGATGGTACATGGTGCAATCACTCTTTTCTTCTTGTCTAGTGCAGATGAGACTCAGTGCTCAAAATACCACGTTACATAATTTGTCAGAATCTCTGCAGATCTTTCATTGCTTGCGAGCAAGAGTCCTCATCAGCATCGCTCCAAATATGACTGAGGAGAGACAATCTCCCCTCAGTTCTTATAGCGCCAATCATAAAGCATAAAGCATAAAGCATGTGAGCAAAACACAACCATATTTAGCAAAAAAAAAAAAACGTGGTCATAAAGAGAAATGCATGATCACCTCGGGACTTTCCCTCACTCTTTGAATTACGCAAATTTTAAGTAAATGAAGGTAATAGAGATAAAGAGTCATTTAAATCTTAGAGGTTTGGATGATGTAAGACAGGATGACAGGGTTTAATGCTAAAATAACATTGTCTAATGAAAGTCTCCAGCTACCACTCTTTTTTGGATGCGAGGTAGGAATAAAAACAATAATGGGGAAGAGAGCTTCTTGGCATCGGCGCTGAAACGCAAGTGCACTCTAACGATTTGCTGCTGGAAACAGGAACACTGTACTTGTGTGAGGAACAATATGAGTCACTTGAAAGACCGGAGCTTTACATATTATAAAGTAGGGCACAGCAGAGGGAATATCAAATAGCTGCCGAGGAGAAGAAAAAGAGAGGGAGATAGAAACTGCACTACAATAATGTAATTAGAGGTCAGAGGATGAGATAACAGATAGGCAGACTAAAGGAGAAAGAAAAGGACGGAGAAAGCAGCAGTCAAAGAGGAATAGACGAGAGTTAGAAGGCTGAAAAATCTGTGAATAAAGAGGGAAGGAAACGTTTGAATTAATAATCATAAAGACATGGACATCGAGTGAAAAATGAACTGACCTTTCAAAGATCTGACGGACAATGAGGAATATAAGGGCGATGGGCAGTGCCACCCACAAGTCACGAGCTTTGGCGTATACCCGTCCATCCCGATCCTCCAGGTCGGCCCAGCCCAGGCCCTCTGGAAACCACAGCCTCTCCTGCCAGAACCACTCGCTCAGCGCCAATAACATCCTGCAATAGAGGACACACAAAGAGTCATCACCAGCTCAGTGTTTATTAACTAAAGTCCCGGGAAAGACATGTTCTAGAGGCAGAATCCACACCCTAAAGAAAAACAAAAAAATGGTGATATGGTTCCACCCAACATCTGGACACATGCAGGCTATAGGGGCTGGCTTTAAAGGATGGGACTATACAGGCCGGCCTATGTATACGGGACCACATCTGTGATTAGGAATGTTTCGTACAATGTAATCAAAAGAATTGAATGATGGTAGAACTGTTTCCCTCTCACTGCAAGTCTGACTGTAGCTTTTTCCTAATGCATAAAACAGAGCACAAGCAGCATGCAGGGAGCTCAGGAGGCCCACGTGAGGGAGGAAAACTCAGACCAACAACTGAGCTTGGTGCTTTCAACACCAGCGCTTTACTAAACAGCCGACAGCAGCTGCAGCTGCTTTTTATTTTTTTATTCAGAGAGTACTGAGATGAATATTTCTGCTGCTAAGTTCAGGGAGTGGCACAGAAGACAAAAAAAGGGTCACTGGTAAGGGAGATCTAGTGTCTGAGGGATATGAGTCATGATTCATCCATATGTGCAGAGCAGTGGGGGCGCCCCCACATACTCCGTCTCTGGAGTCCCCTTGCAGATCTACAGTAACTCCCCTCCCAACTCGCTGCAGCTGTAAATGCCAAAGCCCTGTAACCGCTTCACTTCCACTCCCATCCCCGCCCTGCTGTTCCCTGCCAGTAATCAAGGATTCCCTCTTTGGCCCACAGAGCCAAAGTCATGTGTAATGCTCTCCCCTCCCTTCCCTGTCTTTAAAATATGCAACTGATATTAGACTTGCATGTAGAGAGCTGTGAGTCATGCGTATGATTCACAAAAACAACTTTAATTTCTAGAAAAGGCTGTTAAAAGTTATATCCTAGATTAAGACTTCGGTCTACAAAATGTCCCCAAGACACACATTGGTTACTTCTACGTAACAACAGTTAAAGTATTCAGATTACAATCATAGAAGACCAAATAAAACAGCTGATTTAAAGGTCCAATGTGGCACATAACAGCAAAGTTGCAGATAGCAAACAAATGAATACTCTCCTACACCTCAAACGTTTCTATTAATCATGTAGGAATAACTCTGGCTGTCAAATTCACAGAAAAAGCAAAAGGCCATAGCTAGACCACGTAGAACCAGTGTTTGGTTTGTTCCTTCTGGGCTGCTGTAGAAACATGGTGGTCCAACATGGTGGACTCTATGGAAGAGGACCCGCTCTCAGTTATAAAAGGTTCATTCTAATATAACATAAACATAAAAAATTGTATTTTCAGGCGATTATACATTAATAAAAACATAGTTATGAATATTATTTTCCCACCACACACTGGACCTTTAATGAAGTTTGATACCAACCGCCTCATCTTTGTCTTGACTAGCTCTTTAAACACAGTTCATTCGGCTCAGCTCTTGATGTTTAACACTGACAGCTCGCCCTTCATTAAGTCAGTCTTAAAGTTAAAATACATTGCTGTTGAGCTACTGGTTATAACTTCTGACAGTGTCCATGAGACGGCGTCATAGTTGAGTGTGTCAGTTGTTTTCCACATCATGGCATGTTAGTCATGGCCCCTGTTTCCTGTTGCAACAGCATGGTTGGCCGAACACTGGGCTTTCCCTTCACTCTCATCACAGGTGGTGGTCGACGGGAAGGGTGACATGTTTTTTCCCCATTCATTTCGCCAAATTCTTCCACTTCGGTAAGATTACATCTCACTTCTCCTGGAGTATCCTGCCTGATCTTGTCAGCTCTGTTGAGCAGCATGTTTGTGTACATAAAAACACCGTAATCTCACAAAAAACAGATAACTAAATGAGCCTCTGAGCACAAAGCACAAGCAGAAGAAGAAGTTATATTTTACGTTAGTGCTGAGTGGAGGTTTTGAAAGGGTATTTTTAGGGTTACTAGTTGAGATCATCCAGTGAATTCACCATGCTAAAACTTTTCCCCCCACACAGCTTTCCTAACACCACATGCCATTGGCCCACAGGATCATATGACCAGACTCTGACCATTTCAAAGGTCCAATAAAAATAAAGGATGCCTCTGGCAGGGGAGGGAGAAAGGAAGTTCTCTGACTGTCTCTTCTCTCTCTCGTTCTCACTATGAATATACATTACAGGGTGGGATGTGGTGATTGTAAACAGAGATGCTTCGTTTTGGCTCTAAGTGAAGAAAATGATGAAACGAAAGGAAAACAGATCAAACTGGGACCCGGTACAGGAGTCCAGAAATATTTGGAGAATGTAAACATGCTGCCACCATAATGAGGGAGAGCTCCAGCTGCCCCATTCACTCTCCATGCATGAATAATGTCTGATGGAGTTTTACAGTCATCCAACACTTTGTTTATGTGAATGATGGCAGGCTCAGTCGAGTTGAGGAACATAAGTCATGAGACAGATGCAATATGCCCTGACTGTGAGTCACTGATAATGCACCATCTATGTGTGTATAACTGCTCATTTACTCATATCCATCCAAACTTAAGATGTTCACAGCTGACTCATTCAAACCACAACTTAAAGGTGCAGTGTGTCAGATTTATGGGGCTACAGAACACTGCAGAAATATAATATTCATAACTAAGTGTAAAATAGAGAATAAGAATCACTAAGTTTTTGTTACCTATAAATGAAACTTTTAGATCTACAGGTCCTTTTGCATGGAGTCAGGAGCCCACAACAGACAAACATGTCTCTAAGGCACTGGTTCTCAAACTGTGGTCCCACTGGTAGTACGTGTTATGGTACTAGATTTTCTTTAATGCAATAAATATAACAAAACATATTACACCATTAAAATACAAGTAAAATGAACTCTAGATAAGTTTTTCATTTCCTGCCACATTCATGCTGGTAGTGTTCGCACATATCCATGATTAGTCATGAGCTAAAATGTGACTTTAACTTAGTAAGTGGAGGTAAAATGAATGGCTTATAAAAACACTAATCGTGGCCTTTTTGAGCTTTATTTGACAGAGACAGCTTGAAGAGTGACAGGACATGTGGGGAGAGAGAGTTGGGGGAATGATATATGGGAAAGAGCCACAGGTCAGATTCAAACCCTCGGCCACCCCGGCAAGGACTGAGCCTTTGCACATGGGGCGAATGCTCTACTGACTGAGCTAAAGGACACCCACATTACATTATCTTCTTCTTAGGAATAAACCTCCTGCGATTCAGGGCGATTCCAATCTGCAACTACACTCAGCCAGGTGGCAATAAATCCTACACACGATCCTTCAAAAAACAAAAAGACAGACTCAAGAGGTCAGACAGCTTGGATAGCATACACCATATGTTGGTCTGATACATCTGCCTATATGAATAGGTCACATAATGGTTACTGTTCACTATTTTCTGAAAAAAAAAATACTTAACTGATTAATCAATAATGACATTAATTGCTAGTTCAAATCCTGTCTTACTGTAATTTCAATACTAAACACAGGTAATGTACTGAAGCAAAGTTGTGACACCAGTATGACCAAGATGTCGCCATGCCAACAACATTAATATCTGCACTCATAAACCACCAGTCAAACTACAGATCACAGTTGATGTAAGTGTGTCACCCTTCTGTGGCATCGTTCATCTCATGTGGTCCAGATGCGATCCGTGTGCAGACCACAGTGAAAACCACCAAATCCTGAATGCACATATTGTGAAATGAAGTGGCAGCTCAGGAGGCTGACATGTTTTCTGCAGATGGTTCATTAGCTGTAACTCAGGTCATGCCTTCTGAGGGTGAGTCAGTACAAATTCAGTACATTTTTTTTTTTTTACTTTTCTCAGGATCTTGCTTTGACAGAAAACAGTGTGATTCTATTAAAGTACAAGATACAGTGGTTAGGCAAACACTGAGATTGCAGAAAACGGTCGCAGGCCGCAAGTTGGACCAAATGTAAAAATCATCCCAAGGGCAGACATCACGTCTGCAGTGATCTGTTTCATCATTGTTATCCAATCTTCTGTGTTCTCAGAAGAAAATCAACTTCACTACCTTTGACACTGATCCGTGACCCTGATGAATTATTGATGGGAAGATTCAATCAGTCAGCAGACTTACTTGAACAGGCCTATTCAAGAAGGTGTGAGGGTAATATTGTCATGCTGATTCTCTTCTCACTGGATGCAGGCCAGTGTTTCCCTTTGAGTCTTTGAGTAAGTAGCTATCTTGCCCACAGCAATTAAGTTGTCCCCTGGATATATATGAGGCTACTCTCATATTCTGTTTGGGTGGAAGCCCTTAAGGGTAATGATCATGAACCGACATAAAGATGATGGGCAAGAATAGTCACGGGGACTGCTTGAGATTATTAAACTGAAGAGGTTGAAGATGTAATCATTGACACATGATAGTTTCTGTCTGAGCAAGAGAGACATGAGCCAAAAACTAAAGGGTAAAATGAGTTTTTCTTTCCACTAACATGTGGTTTGACCTGCATTTTAAAAAAGGGAGTTTCTGGTTTAGTTTAGTTGTCAACAACAGGTGGTAAGTGTCTTGTAATTTGGAAACAAAGTGTAAATTTCAATCTGCTAACTAAGCCTTTCTTGGAAGTCACCCACTCATCATTAACGTGACCTTTGACCTGGATACAAAGCTTTACAATACATGCACATACATTTGCCTATTATCATGTCACACATTTACATACCTTTGAGTTTAAATGCGTTCCTATGGTAATATACACAAATCTGAAATGGTTGCAAACAAAACAACACTATTCCCTATTATATTCCCCGGAGGACTTCCTGTGGCTGTACTAGCTGCTCCTTCTCAGATGCCTTATCTCAAACTATGACATCCTTAATCCCTCAAATCTTGTTGTTTCCCGTCCACTGTGCTGCTCCCGCTGGCTCTAATGGAGCCGGGGAATAAATAGCGGAAAAAGCGAAGTAGGAGGAATCCCAAACAAAAAGAAATGACTGTAATTAAAACACAGATCCCATTTAAAAGGGCTTACATGTGGATATAACTCAGGGGTGTCGCACGCACAGTCTGTACTTACGTAGTTAAAGTGATAATGTGGTATAATCTGCTGCTAGTTAGCAAAGTTTTTTTTTTTTAAAAAAACAACCCACCATTTGGCCACACACCCACTGTAGTTATTTCCCATTCAGCTTACAACGCTTAAACGTCATTAAAATACTTTAAAACAACTTACAATTATAACGTTTAATCGTCGTTTGTGCGTTTTTTCCCCCGCTCTCGGACGTTAAAACAGCCGAACGGGCCCGTTAACGTCTAATTAACTGATTCCTACATGAATGCGTAATGACGTCTGCCGCGATGCGGCGCGTGCGCCCACCACTAGCCCACTAACGCGCACATAAACGAATAACGTCTGCTCGTCGAGATGAAAGTGAAACGGTTACTTACTTTGGTGTTTTTCCTCCGTAGTGTAAGCGTAAGAAAAAAAAAACGCGGCTTGTAAACAGGAAAAAAATGTGTTTGCTTTTTCCTCCAACAACAACAAAAAAAAGTCGTCTTGTTCCCACCTAGCTCGCTAGCTAAAAAAAAAAAATCTAACGGTCCTGTTGAGTGTTGTGTGCCCAGCCCCGCTGGTTGTGCCGAGAAGGTCGCAGTTAGTGTCCAAGTTTTAGTATCCGGACGGTCTTTTTACATCTTTCCATGGAGTACAAAGTTTGTTTTTCCTTTTCTGTAAAAAACACTGACACACAACTAAAGTGTCAACAGATAGGAGAATACGTGATATGCTGCAATGCGACCCGCTAATTTCTCCTCCTGGAAAATGTTACTTTCAGTCTCGTCGTGTTCCAGCTCCCCCCCAAAAAAAAAAAAAAAAAAAAATTCACCCCCCACTTCTGTGTCCCAGCAGTCGACGGGGTCTGTCTGGGTGTCTGGGGCCGGGTAGAGGCGGAGGTCGTGCCGGCACGAGTGCGGACTAGAGCAGACAGAGGGGAGGAGGAGAGAGGGGATAACGGAGAGGGAGGGACCCAGATGACGTCCTAGCACATGAGAGAGAGCGTTTGGCTGACACACTCACACACACTCACACATCCGCATTCTCAAAGTTTTACCCCCTTTTCTTTGTACAGATGAGAGGTGGGTATTAATGGATATCAGAACACCGTGTTATGGTTCATCTGCTTAGGTTTTTAAGCCCTTTATTTTCTTTTATTTTCTGTTTTCACGGATGATAAAACTACTTTTTTTTCACGTGACTCAAAGTTTTTGCCTCAGATTTACTGTGGCTGACCTTTGACCTCATCGTTATTTGCAAATGTAGAATGATCTACTCAGCTCTCATACAATTTCCATGGCGTCTATTACTTTATTTTTACCATCTCATGCACAATTCTTGAGATGATGAGCGGCATTGACGTCTGAAATGATCTCCTGTCTGGAGGGCATTTTTGGCAACCTTTGATTCTTCTTTTAAACACAGAAAGCAGCTCCATATCTTTTCCCTTTGTCGTGTTTGTGTTAGAGTTGCCCTCCTTTCATCCACATCACTGTTTCAAAGGGAAGGTTATCATCATGTCCTTGTAATCTATGAACGATACTGACATGCCGTACAGAGTGACTTAAGGTCCGACTAACCTAACCTCAGATAGTAACAGTATGTACACGTCAGAGGTTCAAGTGCCACTGTTCCACATATTAACGGTAACCACAACTCATCAAGTTCAGGCTTTATCTTTTATTTTACTGGACTGATATTAAAAAATTTAAGTAGACCCAACATGAGGGAACGTTTGTAGGCTATATCATTGGAACCACTTTATAAAACATCCCTATAAAGTGCATAAAGAAATGTTTTGGAATTAAACTTTAAAACATGCCCTATTTCCTATATCCATACGGGCCCAGGCTCGATGAAGATGCTTGACATTGATGTAAGGCACAGAGGCTGACCTCAATCAATATTCTTATACACTTCAACTCGATCCCTCCTGATTGAAATGTGTGCATGGTACTCAGTACTTGTTCTTCACAATAAGATTTCCATCTGTACGTGAGCAATGCATGTTTTTATTCTTTAAGTCTGGGTCAACTCTGGAGACGAATTCAAAAAGTTGAGTGAGAAATCTCTCATGCATTTGGTCAGATTAAAACAGTGTATTATGCTGTCATCAAGCTGGTACACGTCAGAGATCAGTTCATCAAGGGAAAACATGTGCAGAATAACTGGCACCGGAGCCATGTTCTCAAAGATAAATCCAATAAGTAGCCCACTCCCATCAATGAATACAGGAGATAATATTTTTGGCACATCAGTGATTGTGCTCGCGCTCATTGTCTGGTCACATGTGCTACTCACGCCCCCTTCTGGTGAGACGATCATACAAACACATAACACACATAATAAATCACATGGAGACATTTAGTATGATACTTTTTATTTTAACTTAAAAAGAGAGTGGATCAAAAACAGGATTCAATAAATTAGAAATAAATATAATTGCTGTAATAATTAATACATACATTATAATTACTCGATTGCAAGAGTCTGACAGAAACAGGCCCTCAAAAGGTTTTTTTCTCTAGAAAATTCTAAAATCAAAATATTGCAACCCACTCAAACCCCCTTCTCCCAATAAACAAAATAATTGATAAATTAGTAAATAAATAAAAAATAGCTCAAATATTAAAACCTCCCGAATAAAAGTGCAATCCCCCCCTCCCCCGAGTTTCACCTAAAATCTAAGTAGAAATTTAAAATAGGTTAGTGATTTCCCATTTTACAATTTGGAATGTAATATCCCTTCATGAGGATGATGATGTTACTAGTGGTAATAATAATAATAATAATAATAATAATAATAATAATAATAATGATAATAATAATAATAATAATGTGTCCTGTTCAGTGTTTATCTAAAGTAGTATTCTTTTTGCATTTTTTCGTGTTTTTTAAATGCTGCTCTTTGTAAACTAAATTATTTACAGGTCATTAGGATTTTCTCCAAAGTCTCTCTAACCTACTCATTTAGTTGTCTTTTTTGTATTTTCTTTCTTTTTTTATTATGAAACATCGGACCCTCTATATTTGTCATGTGATAGACATGGTATAGACACGTTAAAGTCTATTGAAGTGATATATCAGCATTTTTCATCAGTACCTTCCATACATGCTTGGTCTGAGTCATCTTAACTGTACTAAACACCCTGTTGGCTCCACACAGACCATGGTCAAACCAAGCTTTTGCCTGTATGAGTAAGATTACTGACTCGTGTGAACCGTGTGTATTTGTGTGTGTGAGTGTCGGCAGGTGTGTTTGCGTGTGTGTGCAGTTTATGTACATTTGTATATCAGCCTTGTACCGTTTGACGTTCAAGTGTTGAGAGTGCATGTGTATTCGTGTGTTAGTGTGTGTGTGTATGTCTGTGTGTGTGTGTGTGTGTGTGTGTGTGTGTGTGTGTGTGTGTGTGTGGCTGCACTCCTCGGACGCTCAAAGGTAGCAGACAGTCTGAAAGCACTATGAACCCTGGGATTCCACCTCGTCTGGACACTTGAAAGGTCACCTGTGAAGGGAGGGAGAGAGTCGGGGGGTAGAGGGAGTGATACATAAACAAGGAGAGAGGGGCAGAGAAGGAGGGAGGAGATGTTAGAGAGCAGAGTCGCAAAAACACTCAGAGCTCCATGTTTCTGTCTGATCTACACGTCTTTACGTCAAACATGCTCCTCCCATCAAACAGCACTCTCGTAGGCATGACTTGGACTGCTATCTTGCAGCAAACTGCACCTTAGGATGCTCCTAGCTTGTCCCTGTGTCAGGTTCGTCTTGGTGAGTTAAAACAAGAAGGCATCATTCACAGTTGTAAAGCTCTTTGTCTTTCGACAGCAACAAATCATGGTGCGTTAACACATACACACACAGTGTCTGGATCATGCAACTCAATACAGTGAAAATCCATTATTCGTGTTCCTCGTGTGACTGGAAGTGTGTGATTGGAGGTATGTGCGTGTTTGTTAAACTCCAGTATCATATACATTTACGTGTGTGCGTGTGACTTTATGAGCATGTGCTGCACTCGTGTGCCTTGGATCATGGCAAGCAAACACTACTACCGACATGCATCACTCTCTGGCATTTGCAGTATAGAAATTCTGGGTGATGGTTTTACTGTGACTCATGTAGGGGCAGCAGTTTTAAAGGGTTCAAATAGTGGTAGTTCTTAGATAGGTCCATTCGACATTAAAGACCTTCTTATTTTCCACAAGGATTTGTTATGTAAAGGTCCGGCTAGAAATAGAAACAGAATGCTTTATTTATAATGTGTGCTGCCATGTGACGGTGCGTTCACACACAGGCCTGACAGCAGCTACACATTTTCTCCTCTTTGGTAAAGGTTGGGGTTTGTGGAGGATTGAATTTACCTCATACTAAAGAGATCTTCTTATTCTCTCTGTGTCTCTCATATTTCTCCCAGAATTCCTATAGTTGAAGGCTGTTTTCCAATAAGCAAGAGGCACTTGTTTTTCCACCATAACAACCACATACCCTTTACCTCAAAACACGAGCTAGAGGAATAGAAAGAGCAGGTTGGGATGAAGAGAAGCGAAGAAAGACTTTGACAGAGAAAAGGGGGGACAAGTAGGAGGAGATAAGGGGTCCGGACGAGGAGGAGGAGGAGGAGGGGGAGGAGGAGGAGGAGGAGGAGAAGGAGGAGGAGGAAGGGAGTAGTGAAGGGGAGAGGGAGAAAACACCACAAAAGCAGTGATAGAAGATGTAAAAGAGACCAAGAAAGAGAAAAAAAAGGGAGCAAAAAAAACTAAAGTGCCACATCAAACAGTGTAACAAATCAGAATCCAGGAATATAAAACTCAGCTATCAGAGTACAGCTCAACAAAATGCATGCTCGCCCAAAAATAGTGTGCTGTTGTCACTAAACTCAACCCTTTCTGTCCTTCTCTATCCTAACCTGTACGGCCCATGTTTTGTAGCCCTATATAAACTTCTATGTACTGTACTGCGTAATCATTTCATGGCTTCTTGTCCAACATGGCCTGCCATTGTTATATGTTGCATAAAATCATACTAGTTAGTTTTTTTCCGTCAAAAATAAGTGCATATTTTGCAGTAAACTGTAGTGCTGTTCTGCATTTCTCCACCAGTCCGCTATGGAAACCTCTGGAAAACCTCTCTATACAGACACCGGTACAACAAGGATTATGCACTCCTGTATTACACACTAAGAGTGTAACACAGACACATATGTACACATGGATGCCCACGCTCACTACTGTACCCAAACAATTTGTTCAAATAATAATGACACCAAACAGAACACTACAGAAACTGATCAAAAACAAAGCTGCAAAAAAATGACGAGCGTTGCTACAGAATTGATCAGGTTACTATACAATGATTAAGTGTATCAAATATCCAATTAAATCAATTGATTCTGAGTACAGTCCTGGCTATTGACAGTTATTGATCAGTATGTGCACAGGTCAATACAAAATAAAGTCACAATGCACCAAACACAGTCTGTGGTCACTACAGCAACAGGACATGCAGGTCAACGCATGGCTGGTTGCTCGAGGTGACAGAACAAAAATTGCCAAGGGCAACCAACACAGGCAATCAATCGCCACAGCAACCCAAACACAGGCCAACCAATCAACTTACAACAATGCGAGAGGAAGGGGGGGTCAGGGCTTTATCGGTCACTAGGCAACCATTGCCATAGCGATGGGGTCCTCGTGAATTATGATTGGACGGAAGGATCTTGGGTGAGGTAAGTTGCCGTTTCAGGAAAAGATCAAAACAGCAGGAAAGAAAAATAAATAAGATTGTGAAAGAAAATAAAAAGGAAAACAATATTTTAGTATTTTCACTTTTCCTGAGTTGATTAAGTTGTTTTCATATGAGTAACCCAACATATATTCACTGGTATGTCATGTTAAGCTTTTTGATTTTAACTTTGTACCATCAGTTAGCATTGCAGTGTCAAAGATAACACTACCTCCTTCTCCACGTTTTTTTTTCTTCTCAATAACCTAAATTCATCCTCCTGCTCCCCCAACATACAACACCTCACTTCTCTTCATGTCGTGCCTCTCATCACCACCACCACCTCACCTCTCTTTTTTTCTTCTTCCTCCTCTCAGTCGTCACTCAGTATGGGCGGTTGGCATCTTTGGGCCTTTTGAGCTGCACTTTCAGTCTTTTCATGCCGATTTGGAAGCCATTCATGGCCTGGATGGCGGCCTGAGCACTGGCTGGGTTGTCAAAACTCACAAATCCTGGAAGGGAGAAAAAAATGAGTCTCAACTTCATTAAGATACAAAATTTAAACTGACTTTGCTCCACAAAGTCACCCCTTCTCTTTTCACTCGTCCTTTCCTTTCTTTGATACATCTGCTCTCCCCTTTCCCTCCCTCTTCCTCCCCCGTCTGTGTCTCACCGAAGCATTTGCTCTGGTTGGTGGCACGGTCAACAAACACCTTAGCCGAGATGACATTGCCAAAGGGCAGGAACATCTGCAGCATCTCAGAGTCGCTGAACTCCTGAGGCAGGTGGTAGATGAAGATGTTACAGCCCTCTGGACCTGAGACACACACACACACACATTAGGCAGAGCATGATTGATTTCAGGCTGTGAACCTCGTGATAAACAACTTTGAATAAGATCACTGGAGAGAGGGGTGTGGCCCCAGACAGACAGGAAGTCACATCACCTTCTCTCTGCTGCTGTTGCTGGGGCTGCTGGTGTTGCTGGGCAACCAGTGTTGGCTGCTGGGGGAACGGCTGCCCGACCAATCCGTAGGCAGCAGGGTACGCCGCTATTGGGAGAGACAGTAACAAAATCTGATTGGGTAAAAACAACAGGTGGCAACATGGAAGTGTCCAATAGAGTCATTTCGTTTGAACTGGAGCGTCTACTGCTGAAGGTGAAAACTATTAACTGTAACAGCTGAATGGAGCAAGTCTGCGAAACAATGACAATGTTGGTCTGAGTCCGGTACGCACATAGGCATGAATCATGTATGCAGAATGATTAGCTTTAACAGGATTAGCTTTATCGCAGTATTACCAGACATTAATGTGTGCCTTGTATGGCAATGAGACCGAATAAATCATAACAAAATGAACTGCCCTTGAAACATTTCTATACTTGAAACATTTCCACCCTTGAAATGATGGCGGTCAAACTGAAAGCAGACACCTGGACATCCTCGTTCCCCATTTTCAATTATCCTGGTTTAACCTACTGCATGAGCTGCGTGCTTAGCTGCACATTAATATTCATTTCTGGACGTTGGAAGCCAGCCTGTTGACCAGGAAAAGTTAGAGTTATTGCTATTTGCTGTGTCCAGTGAGTGCTTTTGATTGTAAGCTCTTTGTGAGACTCACACATCAGTCTCTAAACGCATTGCTAAGTGGAGGCTGAGGACATTTTCTCAGCTTTCTTTGTTAGAACTTGGTGGAGGGGCCAATCCAAAGTCTTTAGGGCAGTCCTTCATACTGAGCTGAACTCAGAAACTGTGGGCTTTTAAGTAAAGAGGATGGGGCGAGAGCATTATTTCCAGTAATGCGTGTCCTTTGTTAGTGGTTGCTCTCTCTGCTATTCAAGCAACTACCTTGAATTTAGAAATCCTCAGAAATCCCCAGACAATTCATAGGCAGGGAGACCTCCGATCTTCCTGAACTTTTGTTACAGATAGAGTATTATAGAGTACTATAATACTCTATAACTATAGTGTAGAGTATTATAGAGTACTATACACTATATGTGCAGTTAGCTAGAGGTTACTATATCTGTCCATACACCAACCTGTGTAGTGTTGCATGCCTGCATACGCCTGCTGTAAGGGGTCCAGGGCTGCTGGACTCTGAGCTGTAGAGGGAGAAAATAGAAGAACACAATGTGATAATAAATCTTACACTTCCATTAGTTTAATGTCTTATTTGCAATAATTTAAGTCTATCTAAGTTATCCAATAATCTAAGTTTTATTAAAATACCTTGATATGGGTGAACGCCATTGGTGTATAGTGCTTCTGTTGCTTGTTGTCCATTGGTGGGGGCTGGCACACTGCTGTAACCGTTCACTCCCATTGGTGGAGGGAGAGCTGGCACAGGCGTTGCTGCAATAGTTGGTGGAGTGTTTGTACCTACAGACACAGACCACATCCCACACAATAAGTCTCTGTCATTGCAATTCTTTCACTATGCTTCCTATATAACTACACCTGTCTCTAGCTCTGTAAAATCCATTAAAAGTTATTTTGCTTTTCCGCTATCTTTGCTAAACACTGTAAAAAAAAAAAATAATAACAACAAATTGCTAAGTGTGTGTGAGCCTACCCGAGGACGGCGTGATGGGTGTAATGGGTGTGGCAATGATTCCGTTGGCACTGAGAGCCGCCATCTGCTGCATCTGTACGGCAGCAACTGTTGCCACAGGAGACAAGTACGCTGACTGGGCAACCAGGGCCTGCTGTTGGACAAGCTGTAGACAGGGAAGGAAACAGGCAGAGAGAGAGGAAGGGGATGGAGGAAAAAGAGGAGGAGGAGAAGAGAGGAAAAGGGAGGGTGAGGGAGTGAGAGAGAAAGAGAGAGAAGACAAAGAGACAGTTGAACGGGTATGGGAAAAAGAGAGAGAGAGAGAGAGAGAGAGAGAGAGAGAGAGAGAGACAAAGAAGAAGAAAAAATGAGAGGAAGGGACAGGGAGAGGGAGTGATGGAGGAACAGATGAATAGAGATCTAATTACAAGGCCATTATGTCCTGAGTCAGTGGGTTAATGGTTGTGTGTTGCGGGAAAGCTAATGCCAGATGACGTATGTTCTGTTGTCTGTGTAATAACATTACCCCCAATTAGACCACTGATAGCCTCTTCAAACTTATTACATCCTTTCATAAGCACAGCACTCCCTTTACAAACTTAGCGTGTGTGTGGTCAGTGTTTGTGCGTGTGTGCGCCGCTTGCCTGTGCGTTGACCGCCTGCGTGTAGGCATTGTAGGCGGGGAAGTTGAGGGTCATGGGGCTGAAGATGCCGAGCTGGGAGGCCACCTGCTGCATCCTCCTCAGCCCCCGCTCCTTCTCTGTGTCGGCAAACTTCACCACCAGACTGGAGGACGCTCCCTGTGTGGTGAAAGATGGAGACATTAAGTTTCAAGTGATGTTACACGTTATTGTCTTTATGTATTAATGGGATTCGTGTATATTCAGTCATTCATTTTCTCTATCCACTTAATCCTTTTTTACGGGTGAAATGGGGCCTATCGCAGGATATGCTGCATGTGGCTTATGTACATGTCCTCAGAATACCACGCAGATATGATAATGGTAGTGTGTGCTTGGCTTGTGTGCTCATGCATACAACTTACAGGCATTGTGCGGCTCCCATGCAAGCTGTTGATGGCAGCCTGGGCTTCAGCGTGTCCTTGGAATTTTACAAAAGCGCACCCTGCAAAAAAAAAAAAAAAAAAAAAAAAAAACAGAGTCTGTTACAGCGCACAGACTGATGAAATAAGGTAGTTTGCGTGTGGTCATGAGCGTATGTACAGTACGTGTTTTACCTTTGCTGGTGCCATCGGGTCCTCTCAACACAGTACACTCATCTATGCTGCCAAAGGGCTCAAACAGCCTTCTGACGTCCTCATCGCTCTGTTGCTTTCCCAGCATGCCCACAAACAACTTCCTGTCCTCTGTGAGACCAAGGACATGCACAAGAAAAAAAAGATATGAGATCAACTTTAGTCACATCTCAAGCTGTGTTAATGAAAATACATCTATAGGAGCTGCCATTTTTATCCACCAGGGGGCAGTCTTGGCTACAGAGAACGGTAATAAGAGAGGGGAGTGGAAAGAGTGTGACTTAAATGTGTGTCTGTGTGTGTGTGTGTGTATTTACTAAAAGCATGAGTCCAAGTAAGCTGCCAAACACCCCGTTGACTACTTTCCATCGCTATCTGATCCAACTTGACACCTATCCTTCTCTCTGTCTCACTGAAATGTGTGTGTGTGTGTGTGTGTGTGTGTGTAACTGTCTTGCTCACCTCCTCTGCCCTCGCTGTCAGCTGGTTTCACCTGGATTGGCCGATTCATCTGAGGAACAAACAAGAGGGAACATCAGCACAGATGGTCACCATGAGCACTCCCTCTCCAAAAGCAAACCTCTTTAGGACTGACTCAATGTAAATGTCCTCGGGACTTTTGTTTAATGGTTATGGGGACATTTAATAAAGACAGTTAATCAACATTTCTGTGACTGTGCCAGGGTTCAACTCGTTTTCAACTGCAGGCCTTTGGCCAGATATTCAGAAATCTAAAACAGCTACAAGTGAAATGAGAAACTAGTGGGAGACATTAATACTACTACAAGAGTATGGCATAACAAATGATCAAATTTTAGTTGACAAAACATATTAAATTATTTGGCTCCGTTGAACAGCCTATACAACATTTTCATTTTTCATTTTAAACGTCACTTCATTGACAAATTATTTTGTGTGAGCATGATAATGTGTGTGTGTGTGTTTGGGTGTGTCCATGTGGTTTTTTAGTCACTGATAAATCGAGGTTAGCAGGTGACAGGTGCGCCTGAACTCAACCCAAGCTGCTCTCTTTCTGTGTCAAAACAGACAAACAGTCTTACTATCTCTGATTTCTCACACACACACACACACACACACACACACACACACACACACACACACACACACACACACAGAATGGAGGAGGGATTGAGAAGTGACGAGATTAAGAATGCAGGCCAGTTGATCTGGATTACAGAAGAAGTACGGATTAGATGAGGGACAAGAGTAGATTGAGATGGAGAGAAGGGGGGTGGGGGTGGGGGTGGGGGTGTGGGGTGTGGGGGGGGGGGTGGATATTGTAGTGAGATGACAAGTGTGTGAAGGGAACAGGCGCAGTCAGCTAAAAATAAAAGGATGGAGAACGAGAGAGAGAGAGAGAGAGAGAGAGAGAGAGAGAGAGAGAGAGAGAGAGAGAGAGAGGCCTGGGGGACTCCGACTGACTCTTCGACCGGCTGAAAGGGCAGGTGGAAGGCCAAGAGGAACCCAGGGAGTGAATGGAAACGCTGGAGAAAGAAGCATTACATGAGGACCGAGACAGAGAGACAGAGAGTGGGAGGATGAAAGTGAAGCTGGCCCTGAGAGGATGATTCAAAAAGAGAAAGAGAGAGAGAGAGAAAGAGGGGGAGGAGAGGGGCGTGAGTCAGTCGTGATTCTGACTCTGTCTAAAAAATATCACGACTACAGTGATCCATCGCCTGGAGTGCTAATGCATGCGTGCACACACTTGTATTGAATGGCCCTTCAGTGCATATACTATCCATAAACACAGGTTTGTCACACACATAGAAAGGCACACGAAAACATACTACACACACACACACACACACACACAGTGCTTAGTCATAGCACTGTGAGGCAATGAGACAGAGTGTTAATGCCAGAGGGATGGGGTGGGGGAGGAGAAGGGCTGCAGAACGACGGCGATGAAAAGAGGCAAGAAGTGCGAGGAAGGGAGGGAGAGAAGAAAAACGGAGGGATGGAGCAAGGAGAGCGAGGGAGGAGAGGCTGAAGAAGGGATTGACATTGATACACAAAGCAGAGCCAAACAAAGTTTAAAAAAAAAAAAAGAGCACAGCGTGCTTGTCGGGTAGACACTCCTATTTTCAAATCCGAGCGATGAAATGTCACAAACCAAAACAACTATTTTATTATTTTTTTTAAATAAACATCGTTATCAGTCAGGCTCAGATTTAAAGTTCCTCACTCTGCTGCAACAAAGCGTAAAATTTACTAATTAAAACCTTGTCTCACTGCCAATCACAATGTGATTTGGTTGAATTGGATGTATTTTGTTGAACGGCGAATAGAAAAAACTCTGAAGAGGAAGAACAGAGGATGAGAAAAGGGGACTGGAGGAGGAGATGGAGGAGAAGGAGGAGAGGGAGGGTAATGGGAGGGGATGAGAGGAAGAATGGAGAAAGGTCCCAGTGGGGTGTTAAGGCAATGTAATGAAGCTGGTAATTGAGGAGAGGGCAGAGCAGAGAGGGACTGGTCCATACATTTGATTAATCAGCTCTTAGCTGTCACCACAAAGCTATTGATCTAAGGCAAGGCCATCACACAGCGTCAGAGACACAAACCCACTCGGATACAAACACACGCTCGGGTAAAACACATGTACTGTCACACGAGTCTGCGGAGGAAGGAGTGATGTACACTTTTAACTCCACGCCCGTATTGACTCGAGCTGTTGGCATCCACTTAAAGTTACAGAAAAAAAGCACACACTCCACACGCAAAGTTTTCACACCATCCGTCCATCCATCCATCTGTCGTCCATCCATCCATCCGTCATATCCCAGTCCTGCTGCTATTGCTGTCCGTCCGCGCTGCCATCCATCTTGCACTATCAACTCATCGATCAGTCCCGTCTTGTTCATTGATTTCGGGCTGTGTTGTAGAGCCGGCTGATTGTAGCAAGATTTGTGTCCACTAACCCTTTCTCTATCCTCCTCTCCATCCATCACCTCTTCCATTTCTTCCCTCATTAGGCCTGTTGAAGCTCGTCCATGTGACCGTAAAACAGACGCACCTAATGATTCAAAACAACGGCCTGTCAGTCAATCTTTTTCTTAGCGCGCGCGTGTACGTGACCCTTTGATCGATTCACTTTATCGCCTGATATAAATTTCATGTGATGGTTTAAGACAGGTGAGAGGAAGAATCGGATGGAGACGGAGAAAAGGCAGAGGAGCTCGACACAAGGCAGCAGGTGAGAGGTGCACGATGCTTCCACAAAGACAACACAATGGCATCGGAAAATTGGCATGGCAACCGAGCCTGTTGTCATGGCAATCGTATGACGGCACACTGGGTAGGTAAACAAGGATGCTGGTTGCCAAGGGCGACTGCTGTGCTCTTCGGGTAAACAAAGAATTTGTGCCGGAGAGTGCTTTGCTGGCTTCGTATTATCCTGCTCAACATCTCTCCCGACCCATTATTATCTCTCTAACAAGGCAGCAACAAGCATCGAGTATTAGTAAAAATGTATGAGAACAAGGAAATGAACAGGACACAAAATTTATGAGAATAATGTAGAGATGGCGGCGGTATCCAGAGGGAAAAGTGAGTGTGATTTGGCTCTGAGCAAGAGAAGGCGAGGGAGAAGGTGAGGGAACTGAATCTATATTGTAGTAGAGTAATTAAAATTCCCTTGAGCCCTTGAGAGAAAAATGCAAATAAAGTACAGTCCCTGCTAGTAAGTCACACTGTACTCCACTCTGCCTTTCTCTCCGCCTTCACTCCAACACACATGAACAGCCGCACGCTCCTTTCATGTCAAATTATCCTCTAATTACTCACGTTCCAATTAAGACTTAATCAACAGTAACCATCTGCAAACGTGAGCACGTACAAGGAGCTGGCTCCGTACTGTAGCGAGGTTTGATCCGTCCTGCTGCATACTAAGAAGGCCCCTCGCTGAAAGACGGAGTTTCTGTATCTCTGAGGAATGTGAATTCGTATGTGAGCGGCGGCGTGGCGATGCATGAGGCCGAGATATGCGATGTATGATCGTGTGTGAGCTTGCATGACCACTCGCGCTCAAGTGGGGGGCACGTCCACTTCGCACTCGCATGACCAAACCCTGCATGCAAACATGGCTCCATTTGCATGCTGTAGTGCCAACACAAATACACACACAGTACATGTCACTCACATATGCACACACACACACACACACACACACACTCACACACACTTTTACCCACTCCCGGGGCACCCGCCCTTTTGTGCACACACAGAAACAAACACACTACACACATACAGTTAATCTTACTCCCTGCAGTAATGCAGAGAGGATTGTGTCAGGATTAGGGGATATTAAATCCTTGGATTATCCAATCAAATCGTATTCTACCCCCTCCCCCACCTATGCAAAATCAGTGGAACAAACCATCGCACCACATCATGAAGGGTAGGGGGAAGTGTGCGTATGTAAATGTGTGTGTACATGCACTACTTGGAACATGGATTAAACTACAGTGTTGAATCAACGTTATCATCTTTTGATTTTTTTTTTTTTTTTGTCCATCAAAACACCGGAGGGCAATACTGCAAACAGAAATATAAAACTGATTACAGCTCACAGCAGGACAACAGACAATGTGCTGTGCATATGTGTGTGTGTGTGAGTGTGTGTGTGTGTGTGTGTGTAACACTCTCTCTTCATATCTCTCTTCCTCACACGGACACACACACACACACACACACACAAATGCAAACATACCCTTCCCCCTTTCAATCTTCCTCTGGAACACTCCATCCACACAATTTCAGATGTCCATTTTCCAGAGTGCACAAGAAAGGAAAACTATTTTTATCCCTTCTCCATGATCTGGCATTATTTCTCCCTCTTCCTCGCCCCCATGATTCCACTCTTTCCTCTCTCAACTCCATAATCCCCCACACACTGAGCCTGATGACATGGGCATCTCTGCTTTTTTTTTATATATAAATCTTTCTCCATCCCTTTCCTCCTCTCTCTCTCTCTCTCTCTCTCTCTCTTTCTCTCTCTCCTCTTTCATTCACTTCCTCCTCTCATTTCTTCTACATCACTGCTGTAACATGCCTCGCAGGCCTACAAACTCATTATCATCAGCGTAGTGAACCCTTCTGTTGATTTGACACAAACAAAATTGAGCTAAATAGCAGCTGTTTGTTTTCTCTCTTAAAAACATTGTTTTACAAAGAAAAACTACATGCGTGTGTGTGATATAATTCTGAACTACTTGGACGCCTAAAAATACTTTTGATGCTGGTCAAAATATCGATTAGCAGAAGTGTACTGTTTCCACTCCAGACTGTGCATGGTTTTATGCTAGAGCTGTGCAATATTTACAAAATGAAATATCACAATATTTCTGAATGAATAGCCCATATGTTGGGAATGACTGCTGGTGTTTTCTGAAGATGCTGACACAAAGACAAACAATAGGACAACAAGCCGATAGTATGGATATGATGATCCTGCAGGTAGGGACATTTATTCAGCTTGAATGTTGTGAGAAGTTTAATACTTTCAGTTACAGCCACGTCAATTAACTGATTAAAAATGAATCTGCAGCTATGGTGACAACTGATTTAAGCAAAAAATTAAAACGTAAAATAAATCCCAAATGTGAATATTTTCATGAATTCCTCGATGAAAGTAAAATGAATATCTTTGGACACATCAAGACATTTTCTGGAAATATGTGATGGGCATGTTTTGCAATTTGATGGCATTTCACACACCGACCAGTTAGTTAATTAATCCAGAAAAAAATGTACATTCATCTAGAAAAAGACGGAAATGTACTACCTATCACTATCAGTGATTCATCTATACAGCCGCTCTGTTTGTGTGTTTCATCTGTGTAACAATAGTCCATAAAGGGTGTGCTTTTATATGCTGTGTTTCGGTGTGTTTACATTTTGTATTGAAGCACGCAACGCCGTTACGTTCACCGCTGGAAAAAGGCACAGAGATGTGAGAAAAACAGACAGCGTGAGCGGGAAGGTGGAGCAGCCCAGCAGCACAGCTCCACCCCACCTCTCTCTTTCTCTCTCTCTCTCTCTCTCTCTCTCTCTCTCTCTCCCATCGCTCTATCGCACCACGCTTAGGCTTTGCATCCACCAGGTTACCTAGCAACCTGGCATCTCGCTCAATTCCGTTGCTTGGTAACGGGGGCCTGCAACCATAATAATACAAGCTCCTGAGCGGCCCATCCCCCTGCTCTCATCCCTCCTTCCTCTGTCTCTCTCATTCCATTCTTCACACCTGAGAAGTCTGCCCTCCTTCTCCTCCACTCAATACTTTATCTGGCAGTTAACCCTTCATCAGCCTCTCTACTGGAGCACGGATTACCAACATATTCTCCTCTCTCTCTGCCTCCTTTGCTGTCTTTATCACTCTCCATAGTAATGGTCTCAAACCATGCATAAAGCAGAACTAACTACCCTGTTGATCCCTATAATATTATGCTGTTTTTGTCAAACCCCAGTGAGAAGATTCTGCATGCAGCACTGGAGCACTCAGTGAAATTTGATCCTTTGGATTTAGTCCAACATAATCCAACTGCACTATAGTGGATAACTGTTAGACCTATGCACTTGGACCTTCTTTCTATTTTAGGGAGTGTAAGTCCTTTGGGAAATGAGCTGGTGAATTAAAAAGGCTGCTCAAAGCCATACAAATTCACGATTGCAAAAATCTCATATTCACTGAGATTACATTCAGTACAGCGCCAGTGACACATTTTTGGATGCTCAGATAGTTACAGCACATCCCGTGTAATGGGATCCCATGTAATGCCAAATATGCAAATGACCTGTATGTTCTTATGAAGGCTTAATCGCAAGTAAAAATAACCTAATATTGACTCAGACTGTTTTTGCGGAAGCTATAAAAGCTAAAAAGAGTTTTATTTTAGATAAATTTATCTTAAACAACAATTTCTGTATGTGTTAGGCTGTACTCACTTTACCAAGACAGACATCTACCGATCACTCTAACACCTTTGTCTATCCAAGCAGTGTTTCATTTGCTTTGTAGACTTAAATTAAAGTTAAATTTTCATGCTGCTGTCTCCTACCAGCCCAACTCTTTGACATTGTTACTTGTTGCTTGATGAGTATCGAGTCATGTGATCAACTTTGTGTATAGTCCATTAAAGTAAAGTCAAGTTTATATTTAACACTGAGACTAACAAACCATACACACAAAGTGAACAAATGTATATACATTGATCTTCAAATCCAAACCTACAAGATCGTTTTAACGAAACCATAACCTTCCTTTCAATTCACTCTGCATTCACTGCATTCATTATTAAAACAAGGCTTAACTCGCTTATGAACAAACCAAAGATGACAGAGCTACACGCTCTCTGTATTATGAAGTGCTGTGATCAACAATAGTGTAATTTGGTTGTATGAAGCTCCAGCTTTGCCCTGTGGTCAGTGTGAAAAGGCCATTATCGAGACAGCAGGTTGAAGTGTGGTTAGAGAGGAGACCTCAGAGCGGAGGTCACACCCCAGGTGCAACTAAAGTCCTGTCATCCCCTTGCCCGCCTAATCACATACACACATATGCAGACACACACCAGTGGCCCCCTCTGACAGATGTCTCTGTTTAAACTGACAGAAGTGCGCCCTGACTCCCTCCCACTCCTCCACCACCCAGAATAACCCCTTTCTTCCACACACCACCCGCTTGCCCCTTCCTCCACGCTCATTATAGCAAACTTTTGTCTTGTTTCCTCCTTCTCTCTAACCCAGCCTCCTCTGCTCCTCCCCTGTCTCACCCTACCCCCTCCTCGTCTATACACCCCCTATTCATGCCAAACCTCTTCATGGCCCTTCTCCACCGCTCTTAACCCCCCTCCTCTTTTCATTCAGCCGAATTCACACACTCATTCAGCCCCCCTTGTACGAGCCCTGCTCTATACGTCCATCTCAGTGCAGACATATAAATTTACATGCTTAGACAAGGTGTCTGGATTGCAGACTTCAGGATTTAGCCTCACGTAGCATAGCAACATCACTCTTGGCTTTTCATAATGTATAGTGCAGAGGATTTTTTTGTTTTTAGGCTTTTAGGAATGTATTTATGTTGAGTGGCAGCCAATTTAGACAGGAACATGTGTAAATGTACACAAAGTAAATTAATTAAAAAGTAAATTAATAACTTTTTGCCTGCATCAAGAGTCTAATTCTGATTGAAACATAATCTGTGTGTCTTTGTCCTCTTTGCTGGTGAACTCATTGATGGTTTGCAAACACTTCTGGTTAAATCTGGTTAAATCTACAGCCTTTACTTGTATATAAAATATTACCTTGTCCTGTCCATCTATACTCTGAGGGTTCAGTCACTGCATGCATTTAGTGGTTCTCAAAAGCAGCACAATAAGCTCTCTACTTAGGAATGGAAATGAAAGGGTGTATGTTACAGTAACTGATGTTTGCTGTATCATCTGGCACTGGAAATAAGTGACACTGCTCAGTGATCAAAGTCCTACCCAAGTGCAAATGCTGAGATCTGGGCATCTGTTAAGGTCACTGCATTTAAGTGATTTTTTGGCACGCTCTGCTTTCTGGCACTTGTTTTTCCAAATACATAAGTGAAAGACACCTCCCGTGCGTGCTTACGGTAATCAGTCAAATTAAACTATGTCAGTGCTTAATATCTATCTTTAATGTCTATTTTAAATACGAAGATTTTACCAATGGACATTTCCAAATCCATCACCTTAAGTGTGCAGCTTGCAGTAAGCCGCATGTAGGATCAAGGACTGAAATGCGCACACTGAAGCTGCTCGTGCTGAGCTTCACTCATTCAAGCCAGCTTTAAGTTGTGAGAACAAAAGCACTTATCGGTCCAGCTTAAGATGCAGTAATGATGACTGATAATTGCAACTGAACAGTTCTTTTCATTCGGTGAATGGGGGAAACCAGGCCCTGCAGATTTTTGTAGCTGGCTGGATTTACAAAACAGATGGTGTGTGATATGGACTCAGCTCAACTTTGGGCTACTTTAGAGATCAGCATCTGAGAGACACAGATTTGGCAGCGAACAATCACATAACCTGGTAATCATGTGTCCACACAAACATAATTTTCAAACTGATACAAATGTTCCTCTGTGTGTGTGTGTGTGTGTGTGTGTGTGTGTGTGTGTGTGTGTGTGTGTGTGTGTGTGTGTGTGTGTGTGTGTGTGTGTGTGTGAGGCCTTAAAGAGGCAGGCGCTCTCCAGGGTCAGGCTTTTATGAGGCTATGATTAGATTCTGCCTCAATTTTGTGGTGAAATATGAGGCAGGCACTCTTTCTCTGTCCATGTTGCATGCACAAATGCACTCACATGAAGACATACACATAGAAGCACATGCATATCACACACACACACACACACACACACATATAGCAAGCACTTTTGTTTAAAATAAACAAGATAAGTCCCCCTTTGGCCTTAGCTGTACACAACCCCACACCAACATCCCACTATAGCCTGCACCCCCCCTCTGTATCAATCTCTCTGGCTCCTCCTCTGTTGTCTCTCTAATTCTTGCAAACACACACACTACACACACACACACACACACACACACACACTTGATTCTACACCTGTCCCTCTACTCCTTTTCCATCCCACACACAGTGAAGATAAAAATAGAGAAACGGCACGAGGGAGGGGGAGCGATACACATCACAAACCCCATCAGGCGGAGAGAGATAGAGGCAGAGGGATGGCAAAGGAGAAAGAGACAGAGAGAAATGAAAGAGAGAGAGAGAAGCAGAGAGAGAGAGAGAGAGAGAGAGGGAGTGAGAGAGAGAGAGAGAGACAGAGAGAGAGAGAGCTGGGGTCTGTTCTAAATTGAAAGTGCAGCAGTAAGCAGTGAAGGGGAATAGTAAACAGTGCTGCTGACCACATAAATATGCTAAATTAGCCTACAAAGTCGCCCTAGTGGATAATTGCTCATCATAGCTTTGCCCCATAGGGAGGCTGCCTGCCAGCCATCTTCCACATGGAAACACACGCAGAACATACACAACATACACACATTAAACTTCCTGAGCTGATCTGATAAACATTCACTGCATACACTGGGTGATGGACACATGGGAAGGTAACTAACTTTATAGTCAGACAGGCAATTTTGGATTGTGAAGCACACTTTAATGTTTATTTCGACATATTTTGCTTTCCTTTAAAAATGAAGTGATATAGCATGAAAGAAGCAGCGCGTGGCATCTCTGTCGACCTGCTGCGCCTTACAAGTGAGAGTCCATGTGAGTCGATACTGTGCATGTAAATAAACAGAGCGTTTTTCAGCTGGACACATAAATAACAAATTCACTTGCTCTCTCGTTTACTAATATACTTAACAGCTGCTGTCACGTTCGCGTGATCCAGCAGTAACCCTTCCAATTTATCAGCAAAATATCGCTGTCCTACCATATGCATCCGATCAATATCACTTCCATAAACTTTTATTATATTTTAATAAATGTATCGACCTTCTGCTGTATCGGTTATTGTTAACTACTTGTCCTGTGGCGCTTCTTCTGCCTTTTTAATAATTCATTAGGCATCATGGCAAATACAATGCATGTATGTCTGTGTGTGTGTTTGTGTGCGTGCATGCGTGTGTGTGTGTGTAGGCTTTAGTTTGACTCTAATCAAAGAACAGGGAGCAGAGTGCTGCCTGGAGAGCAGTGAAGCATGACAACACACACCTGGTAAGCTGCTTATCACACTTTAATTTTACCTACACTGAGATCTGCGGATGCCGGCATGACCAAACAGATGTGCTTAGACTGTGTTTGGTGTGCGTACATGCATGTGTGTATGTACGTACGCTTTTGTTTGAAGTAGAACAAAGATGGGGAGAGAGTGATAAGCGCAGGGAGAAGAGAGTGCAGATTAAATGGAGAGAGAGATATCAACGGCAAAGAACAAAAGGAAAAGATGAAGGGAAGGATAAGGGAGGAAATACAGTGGCAGTAGCCTTGGGAGAGATAGAGCTATAGATAGATAGATATATAGAGAGGAGAGGGAGGTATGAGGTTAAAATCTAAACAGGACATGGGTGAAGTGTGGCCTGAGAGAGAGGGAGGAAGGACAGATTGGGGAGGGGGTTAGGATAAAGCAAGGACAGTTTTGTATGAATGATTACTGTAAACTCAGTGTGTGAATGAGCACAGGTGTGCGTTTGAATGGTTTTGTGAGGTCTATGTAGCTATGCACAGTCATTCTGTGCCGTGGGTCTGCTAGTGTTGCTGACGTGAGGGAAGCCATGGGAACTATGGATGCATGATATGGATTTTTTTCAGACCCAAAGCCCTTAATTAACTACTTCTCACGACCAATAACCGATAATTTCACTTTTTTTCAAAGATGGATGACTCAGTATTCCATATCATCCAATATTTCCTGTGACTTATATATCTACAAGTGCATCAAAAAACTTCCCAAACATACTAGAAAACATGGAACCGATTTGGCATAAGAATTAATAATAAATTATTAGTAGCATAGATATATGTACATCTCTAGTGAGAAATACTGGAAAGAGGCATTAATAATTAATTAATATGACTAGATTAAGATGTACATAGTCTGATTTCTAATCATTATCAGCAGTGCCAACCCTAACCCTAACCCTTTCTTACATAAAAGCAGACAAACAGCCAGTGATGTATAAGCTGTGAATGGCTATAGTGATTATACAGTGGTTGGTGCTGGAATAATATTTAATCCAGAGGCATATCATATGATCACCAACGATAAAATCCAAACACTTCACTTCACTATCCCCCCCGTCACTTTTCTGTCAAATGCTTTGTGCTACATAACCACGGTCCAAACACTCATGTTGGGTTTCATGCACTTCAAATGGTTCCCGTGGAGGAAAAGTTTTACTGCTCTGAGACCAGCTAGCCTGAATTGACAAGGGGGCTGAGCCCTGACCTCTGAACTCAGACACATGCTGTCGGTCTTCTGCCACCAACCCTCAGAATTAACAAAACAATAGCCCGTGGTACAACAACTCCTGTGTGACTTATGTAAATCACTGTCAGTGAGTACATAGACACACCTGCTTAATGGCTGTTACTGAATATTTTTATTTGCATTGTTTGCTTGCTAATACACTCACTCGTTGGAGATGCTTTTAATTAAGCATCAAATCAAAAATGGCAGCATATTTTTGCCTCACTGTATCTCCATCAGCATTCCCATTTGGAGCAACCCCAGAATACAAATGCGAACGAGAATTTCAATTTTCAAGTGCAAATTAGCACTGATGTGCGGCAGATAAAACATGAGCTCTTTCGTGTGGATGCATCCCAGTGGGAATCTTTGCACCACGTCTAATACACCAAAACATCTGTGTGCTGCAATTGGCCTTGCTACTGGTTCCACTGTTAAATTTCTGCCTCTGTGACAAATATAATGTAACTCTCTTCATCTCATGCTCCCTCTTTGCTTCTCTGTGTCCAAATTAAACACAAGGCGCAGGACGCTCTGATGAGGCCATCTGTTCATCTCTCTCTCTGAATCCCTCTGTCCTTTTTCTCATTTTCTGTCTACTGCCCCTGCTGAACCTACCGGGGAGACGTTTCACTGCATCTTTCTGCGTGTTTGTCTCCCTCCTTTCATTCCTCTACTGGCCTGGTTGGAAGTGTTAAATCAGCGTTAAATCCCATCAGTGAGTGACAGGCAGGAGCAGTCTGTAGCACTGGACTTGTCACCAAACCTTTAATTGCCTGGCCATGATGTAAAAGAAGCAAATCTGTATGAGTGAGCGTTGCTACAGTTCTATTAAAGTTGCATGAGGTGACGTTCAGCCAGTACCTGCAATAAAGAGTGACCCCCAGATTCAATACTATCGCACACACACACCTCAGACCTAGTTGCCCCACGGTGAGCCCGGGATCTCACTATGAAAATGAGTTTGTGAGTAACTAATCATGCAGCTTAACGAGTGGAGCCGGGCTTGGGGAAGAACGGGAGAGGGGGAGGAGATGGGGGTGAGAAACGGTCAAAGGGGTCAACTAATCAAGAGGAGGGGAAATGAGATGACGGGTGGAGGTACTGAGGGGCTGGGGGGGTGGAGAGAGAGAAAGAGAGAAAGCGAGGGGGGGGCTGACGTTGAGAGGAGGACTTAGAAGAGGGGTTACCATAAATGACTGTGAAATGAGAATCCAAGAAGGAAGTGTGCAGTGAGGGAAAAAAATGAGTATAAGACAGCAGGAAGGGAGGAAACTGGGGGGGATGAAAAAGGAATACCATGAAGAGATTTTAGAGAGGGAAAAGGAGCAAGCGATGAAAATGGTTGGGGGTAGTGAAGAGAACATTCTGTAATATTCTACTGGTGCAGGGAAACTGGGAGAGATGTGAGGGGAGGAGTTGAATGGAGGACAGGGGGGATTTGAGGGAGCAAAAAAAAAAAAAGAAAAGAAAAAGATAAAATAGAATGAGGGGAAAGCATGGAGAGTCGTGGTGGGAATAAAAGGAGGAATAAGGATGAGACGAAAAAGCAATTCTTCGGGAAAGAAAAGAACGGGACAATGGGAAGATGTGTGAAAGAGGCGAGTGAAGTTGTCTGAAGTCATTTCTAAATCCTGTCAAAGAAGGCAATAGACTCGTAGGAGGAGGAAGGAGAAGGAAGACACACGGGATAGAAAAAAGGTATAGACAGGTAGTGGAAAGTAATAGCAGAGCTAACTTCAGAGATACACGGAGGAGAGGTCCTGCACTATAGAGGCCGTCAAGCTAAAATATAATCATCAAAAATAATGCTGTGAATTATTCGGGGAAATTAGATTTGAGTTCATCCTTTAAACAGAATGAGCGAGAAACATTTGTGAGTGCTTTGAAGAAAGGAAGAACTGCGTATCTTCTATTTATTCAAATAAACCAATTCACTGAACTCAGACAAATATGCTATAATCAAATCAATTTCCATATTTCGAGTACTTTACTCCAAAGACTTTTCAAACTGGACAGAATAAGAGAGCGACATCTCTTTCATATAAACCTCAAAGTGGGAGGAAAGATACTCCAAATTGAAGGAAAGCGGCGCATGGAAACAGTAATGTTGCTCATTAACTGTCCAGGCTTATTGAAAACCCAGCACATGATAACCACACCCTCGGTTCAGCACTACTCCTTCCTCAGGGGAGTGGTGCTTCTCTGATTGTTGTGTGCTGGCTCTTCAGTAAATCTGTACCGCTAATGAGTATCCTCCCAGCAAATGTTTCCTCCGTGTGTCCAGAATATTCATCACAATTTATCTGCTCCTGCAACCAGCCTGTTATTGATGCCATCAACAGGGGAGGATGAGATAAAAACCAGTGGAGAGGGTTATGGGGATAAGCTAAAGGACAAAGGGCAGCACGAGAAAGAGAGGGGTGAGACACGGCAGACAGTGGAAAGGTGATTCTTGCAGAAAGGTCAGACTTCTTAGTAGGCCCTAATTGGATTAATGTCATTACTAACATGCTGTGTTTGTAAGTGTGAGCGTGTATATGCAGAGGCATTCCCCCAGCTGCATGGGAAAGCATGCATGAATGGAATATGTATATATGCAGGGATTTTTGTTCATGTGTGTCGGAACATTTCCCCTCCCCCCAAAGCCTTTTTCTTCAGGCTCTACTCCAACCATTTTCTCACAGAGATCTTATCGGCACCCCGGCTTGCAGAGAAGGTGCAGGAACTGAAACTCTGATCAGTGGCAGGGTGACACAGAGAGAATGAGATAGAGAAAGGCTCGGAGATGGCGGAGGTACATTCGCCATTCTCTTATAACTGCTGCATATCAGAGTTTTGATAAGGCTAGGAAAATGTCATCTCTACGAAAAACATCCTATACTTTCACAGCACTCTCTCTCAGCTGGGTAGTAATGCACGCTGCTTTCCTTGTTGGTAAAAAAAAAACAAAAAAAGAGGGTAAAAAAATGCAAAATGTTCCAAAACAGATACTGTAAAATCCGTTTTTAACTGCAGTGGAAACCAGGTCAGAGAGAGAGAGAGACAGAGAGAGAGAAAGACACAGCGCGGGAACGACAGAGAGGTACAACCTACGAGACAGACACAGATCTCGCACAGTGCCCCATCCATAATGAACAGTGTCCTACCCCTGCCCAGCCGCAGCACACGATCCCTCACAAGAGAGACTGAGGGAGACTGGGACGAGACAAAGGGGAACAGCCACATTAATTACACACACTCTCTAGGCGGAAGCAATCACCAGAGGGTAACGGAGGCACCGACAGAGAGATGGAGAGACAGGGGAAGACAGAAAAATGGAGACGATAATGCTTGCGGAGTACCTCAGTGTCTCCGGTGAGAGGGAGTGTTTGTCCTTAGCAGGAAGACGCCTGCTGGCTGCTGAGTTATGTCACAGTGTTACTAATGGGAGCTGAACAGCCAATAGCACAGACACACACTGATCTGAGGCCACTCTTGTCTGTGTGTGTGTGTGTGTTTACAAAGTAGATAGCAGCGTCTGTGTATAATGGTGAACGGGGCAGGACCATTTGTGATATGATTGTATGTGCAAGCGTGTGTGTGTTGTTACATAAGTGTGGAGTGTGTCTATTTGTGATGTGTACTTACCCCTGGTAGTGTTTTCTGCTCGTGTAGAGCGCTCTGGGCTTTCAGTGCCGACTCTCTCGCACAGTACGTCAGAAACGCACATCCTGTGACAGACAGAGCGAGACAGAGGGAGACAGAAGAAGAAGGGGAAGGAGTAAAGGTAGGAAAGGTCAGTGAGTAGCTCGAGGATTTGTCATTCTCCATCTCTGTCTTTGTATTACAAAAACACACACAGTCACACACCACTTAAATCATTAAATGTCTCCTTTTCTTTTGCCTTCCCTGATTACTCGTCACCTATTCTGAATTATAGGCTAACTGTGTGAGGGGATTAAATATATATAAATATATATATTCATGCAATGTAACTAAGCTTGACAACACCATGATGATGCAGTCTAGAGCAGAGAAGGACACTCCACGGCACGGCACATTTCAGAACGGCACGGCACGAGTCAGCACACATGACAGCACCACAGACGTGTGCGCGGGGGCTAACAAGGCCTTACAGGCTGGTTGCACAGTCAGGTTCCTGCCCTATACCAACCACTATGCATGCCTCACGATCACTCCAAATACACTCCCTCTGTTTTTCCTATGTGCTGTACCTGTGTCTGTGTGTGTGAGGGAGAGGTAGGTAGCAGAGCTGGCTGGCCAGAGCTGTTTACTACACCTGTCACCAGCACTAAGACAACAAGATTAGCAGCAGGTTAGCATCCCGGTGACATCTCAGACAGACGGATGTAGATTCATAGCAAAGAAGAACAGATTTGACGATTAAGAAGAGGAACACGTTCACAATGACTCAACATAATGCTATAAGATGAGAAAAAAAGAAAGACAAGACATACATGAGCACGCACGGGAAAGTACACCACACACACATGCATCTTATGGTCCATCTCATTGCTTTTAAGAGGGGCTTATTGCGGCCGTGGGGATTCTCAAAACAACAGATTCTTTCCCCTGTGTCACCCAGGCTTACAGGCCCATTACACTGATTGGAGCATACAGCCTAATCTGGTTCATAAAACACACAGGACCCCAGGTCAGTGTGTGTGGGTGTGTGAGAGAGAGAGAGAGAGTGTGTGTGTTTGCTACAGTTTATTACCGGTCTATTGTCAGGAGGGACCATTATTTAAAGCCTCCTAATCATTAACACGATTAGGAGGCTCCCTACTCTATATATCATATATTATAAACCTCTTCTTCACACCTTTATATTGTATTCTTCTAAATAAGTACATTTTGGCACAAGAATCCTCATCCATGAGCACGCATTTTGATTCACGGGCTACGTGTAGTAACCGAGTCTTCTTGGTCTCACGTTGCAGCGTTAACAGGAGATGGAGACGAGAGCAGGTGTGACAGTTTCCATGGTGACATGTGACACTCAGCGCAGGAAAATCCACCCATCTATCTGCCTTACTGTCACACAGCTACCTATCTAGTATCTATCAATCTGTCTATCAGTCTGTTTCTTTTATGTTTAGGCTGTGTTATGATGGTGTGAGACCTACCTTTGTGCATGCCAGTGTATTTGTCCTTAATCACAGTTAGCTCATAGATCTTGCCGAACTGCTCGAAGATAGGCTTGAGGTCCTTCTCTTCCAGATTCCGGGGAATCTGCCCCACAAACAGCTTGATGGCGTCGGCCTCCTTCATCGGGACAGAGTGGAGAGGACGACTGGGTACTGCAGAAGGGGCTGAGGGGCAAACAGATCAGGAGCAGGTTTCCCTGGAGAGGAGCAACCAAAGCTGTATGAGTCTTTGGGTCACAGCCGGAGAAGTGGGACAATACCACAACAATAGTCTTAATAGTGATCTTAAAATATTCATTTAGTGGCTTATGGTATGTTTGTGCCATATCATGGTTACACTACACTTTATAGATTTTAAAACTCCTGTAGTATCACAATAATATTTGTAGTATTACATCAGGGGTTATGTATATGATATGATATTTATTACATCTATCATTGTATTTGCATATTTCTTGAAAAATAAAATGAATGAAAATAAAATAAATGTAATATTTGAACATGCTCTCAGCTATAAAAACGTGTGCCCTAATTCTGTAAATAAATGTAAAGATTATTTGCGTGATTATTTTGAGTATTTATCGCCCAGCCTGATGACAAAGGGCTCGAGTAGCTTCTGGTAAAACAATTATGCAAATGTTAATTAGCCAATCAAAAAACAATAATGGGACTTTTCCCCAATTAAATATATATAAATCGAAAATATCTGTACCTTTTGGTGGATAAACAGCGTGCAGGATCCCTGCACATAGAAAAGAGAAGAATGAGCGTGATTGGGGGTAAATCATTGCAATAGAGCGGTTTCTTTGTTTAGCCAGCTGTAGGTTACAGCATACACACGGATGTCATGGGGCTCCCTTGCTCTTTGTCCGATCCCCCTCTCAATGTACACATACACATATACACACACACGCACGCACCGACACGCACGCGCACACATACATACACGCGCACACACGCAAGAACAAAACAACACGGGGTAACAGAAATATACAGGCTACATCCAGCAAAGCCCTTACCGTTTTTCAGATGATGTTTACGGGTTGAAATTAAAGAGGGATGCTCTCTCTCTCTCTCTCTCTCTCTGTGTGTGTGTGTGTGTGTGTGTTCCCCGTTGTTTGTTGTCCTCACCGCGCTCTCTCCCGTCCCGTCCTCCTTCCTCTTCTCTCCCCTCTTCTCTGGATGCTCTCTCCGCTTCTTCTTTGTGCCCTGCCTCCCTCTCCTCCTCCTCGGGGTGTACAGATATTAGACACTCGGTTGTGTTTTGATATTTTTTTTTCTGTCTTTCTTTGGTCCCCAAAGTCTGGAGGTGTCTTAGCAGGTGAGTCCCCCCCCAAAAAAAACAACAAAAAAAAGGAGAAAGAAGCAGCTTGTCACCGGTGAAATTTCGGCTCTTAAAAATCCAGAGCAGACGGAGCTAGCTAGTTAGTTTTCACTTTCACGGAAGCCCCCGTTTAATTACAAAGTGATAACAGGCTAATCAGTTGCTTAACGGCCAACTGTTTAAACTTGCTCGGTCTCTTGTAACGGACGTTTTTTTTTTTTTGCGTTAGCCTTTAGCCGTTATTGTGTCCAACCGTTAACGGAGGGCTACTCTTACTTACTGTTCTCGCTTATTTTCATGTAACGTCTCACCCGTCCAACGGCTGGATGGCTTTTCACGTCCTATGCCGGTATCTCCTCTACTCCTCTTTTTCTCCCTCCCCCCTTTCCTCCCTCTCACCAAAGCGGTTGCTCGCCCGTGACGTCCTCCCGGGGACCGTTAATAACCACGTTCGCCTCACACACACGAAAAAATAATCAAAACCAACCCCCCAAGCTCACATAGTCGCCTTCACACCAACTGTTTTTAAACTCTACCGTATATCTGTTATATTTATGTCAACAATTTATTTTTTTAAGTGTTTGAAGTGGGGGTTTTTTCAACCGTGGGTTTTGCGGTCGAGCCTTTTGTAGACGTTGCCTTAGCGACACAGTGCGCGGAGCCGCCTATTGTTCTAGCCGCGAGCCCCTGGCCTTGGTGCTGAAACGATGCCTCTTTGACGTGAAACCGAAGCGCGCCCCCGACAGCCGCCGTGCACGCCAGTCACGACTACTACAGCTGTTCACGCCCGAGCCTGAAATCACGCTCACACCCACTCAGAGTAAAATGTGTGACAGAGAGGGAAGGAGAGATAGCTCGGAGGTTGGAGTTGGCCTACTTTTACAGCGTGTACTTTGGAAAACCGGCCGACATTGGGCTATTTCACCTATTATGTTACTGCTAAACAAACAGCCATTTTTACTCCTTATCTTTGAGGTATGTGTGCGTGCCGGGAGTCTTGGGAGGAGTGAAAGGAGAGAGTCACCGGGTTCATGGTAATTTACTCCAAAAGGTCACCATCTGCCTGCCTTGCCTCGTGCCCTCTGTGAGCCAGCATCCCCCGCTACATTCATCCAACATATACACCCCACCCACACTCTCTCTCCACACACACACACGCGTGTGTTGCATGTGTTTTGCCCTCACTGTGGGGCTTTCTTAGCACCGGCAGAGGAAGCACGCAACGCCCGCAGAGGCCTGAGGATGTAAACGACATGCAGGCAGCACGCCACCCGAGCTGTTAAGCCTCCCTGCACGGTGAACAAGAAACAGCTATAACTCACGCAAGTGCAAGAGTGAGGAGAAACCTGAAGTCTATACTAATACTCCAAACAGACCACACAACCACCAAGCTGAACGTGTATTAAAGCAGCAGCAAACAAATGCAAAGATGCAAGACTTGGTGCTACATAAAACTTTAAAGGAAAAACACATTTTATTTCAATATCACAGTCCTGTAACTTTGCATAAAAATATCTCCACTGTCCTGCCAAACAACCCTAGAAAATTCTAGAAACTCTTCAGAAATCCTGGCAGGGCCTTTGGCTACAATTAAGGACAGAGAGGACACTCATCTGTTATTCATGGGGAATAAAACTTGGAAACCTCGGAGGGAGTGTACATTGTGCAATTAAAAATATACACATTATGGATATTTTATAGGTGGATACCAGTATTTTTAGACTCAACATATCCAGATGTGACAACTTTTAGAGGGGAAAAGTAAAGTCAAATAGTCCATTGACATCATTATTTCACTGCCTCCCCCAGAATTGTATTCCTTAAAGTGTGGATAAGACTTTGAAACGGCATTAAGACCTTCTTCTAAAACAGAAAATGTAATTGAGAGACTTGGACTCATGACTCACGTGTCTCTAAAATCCTGGCTGGCCTGACACTTGATACTCCAACTTCACAGACTTATTATACTTTAATAAAATCCCAGCTTTTGCCCTTTAAACTTTTGAACTCTTCTTCCTTGCTTCCAGTTTGGCACGATTTAACGCTCATTTACACCTCAGGCAGCAAGACATATCTGTCCTCTTGAACTTGGCAAACATTATGCACTGTTAGGTTGGAAGATAACCTTAATTTTGGATAAATTAAAACACCACATTACATATCAAAAATGCTTCATGAAGGAGTCGGCGTTTATTCATGTAACGCATGTCCTGTAATTTTAATTGTTGTAAACTCATTGTGTGCACTCGTTTGATTTAACTGATTTGACAATGCCATTTTTAGACAGATAACTCTTGAAAAACAACTAAAAAGAGAGAAAGAGACTACCTGGCAAGACAAAGCAGACAAATAAATAAACAGATTAGTTAATTTAACTATCTTTGGGAGCAAACCCTAAGCAAAGAACAAGTCAGACTTGGCTTCGTTACCCTGAGGATCACTCATTTCTGAGGAAAACTAGACCTTTTCATTCATCTATGAGACTCAACAGCGCCATCATTTGGAGGAAACTGGCTAAATCAAACATGACACACAGTTTAACTTCTGTTGTTTCAATTTTATTTAAAATGAAGCTTGGAGATAATAATTTTCCCACACTGTTTTTGTATGATAAAAAAAAAATAATAATCCATGTATCAGTAATAACAATCTCATAAACTCTGGTGGTAATAAAGAAAATTTGCTACAGCTTCTTAAAACAGAAAATAAATTACATGTTATTTAGATAATAGATAAATTACTATCCTTTTTTTTTTGCTTTTATATAAAAAGTAATTTTTTACTATGAGGGATTAGAGACAAGGATGAGACATTCAAAGCCACACACATAACCATACACACACACACACACACGAATGCACGCAAACATCCAAAATTCACGAGTACATTAAAGTCACTGATTCTCTTGTTGAATGCAAATATATAGTTATATGACAGTTAAGATGTGAATAAATGTAGTCTACAACAAAACTTCTGATAACTCTATTCAGTTATAAAACATAAGCGCATACTATGTTCAAAGAAATTATAGACATTAAAACATATATATAACAAATATACAGACTCCTCAGCTTCGAGTGGGCGGGGCGTATTGTGTGTGTGATTCTTCTTGGTGAAGAGAAAAAGAGCAAAATAAAATAAGGGACAAAGCATAAAGAGTACTTACACACATATACAGAGAAGAATACAAAATATTTACGTTCTGAGCAGAATGATTGCGTTTGATCCGTATCGTGAGCTAAATTATTAAAAGACTGTTTTTCTCAGTCTCCATGAGGTTTTCTCATTCTGGCTTCACCTACTCTCACAGGACAGATTCATCATCTCCCTTTCCAGGAAGGTGACGATGGATGCAAATAAAATATATATACCGAGATGAGGCGAGGAAACAGGGAGGACAAGAAGTCGTTCTTTTAATACCTCAGCGCGCTAAAACGTTAAATTAGGTCAGCCAGGAGTGAATCATTTCACACCGCCAAACCTGTGCGCCGCCGCCAAGCTCGTGGGTGGTGTTTTTTTATTGTCTAGAAATCACATTAAAAGACCAAAACAGCCCATATGTGTGGATATATACATATATAAAAAAGCACACTGTTGAGTGGGTGTTCCTTCATTAAGATAACATGATAGGCACTCTAGTTTCTTCTGAATTAATCCCATAACCACCTTCCTGGTGTCATAAATACTCACAAATGTGTGTCAGTCTGCAGCAGGAATACTTCCTAACAAAGGCACTATTAGGTGTAGTTTGTAAGATTTAGTGGCACCTAACGTAATTGTTTTGGTCTTTCCACGTGTTTTTTTGACAAGAAAAGTTCAAACAACACCGCTCTTATCACGTTTTTTTCACCAATTTTACAAATCATATGTTGTTTAGTGAGCACCGTCGTCTTAAGTTTAGTAAAAACATAACTGCAGCTATGAGCCGTCACGCCACAGCTGTGGATTTTAACTCCATCAGCCGTCTTTAAAAATACCCAATATGTTGAAGGACCGTACAGGCTATAAAATCCATGTCTAATATCCTTCTAGTTTGGGACTCTCCTCATCCCGCTCTGATATATTTGGTCGCTTACTGCCGTGCTCCACCCCTTACCTTTGGTTCATTTGTCCAAATACTGTACAATAAGAGGACACTATTTTTTGGCAAACAGGAAAAAAGACATACGATATGTTAATGAAATCCTTCTAGCTTCGTTGGGGGTTATCACAGTAGATCTATTCCAGTAGATCTATCTCAGCACATATAGTACTACAGTACACATAGATCATCTAGCACATGTGGCATTTGTTCAGCACGTTTCTCTTCATAATTAGTGGTATGCGTGTCTGATTACATTACACAAGATTCTGTAGATTTGAGCGAATCTTTAAAAAAGCCTAAATTTGTTGTTGAAACACAGCCGCGTCCTCAGTGATCGCCTTGCATACAAACCTCTCAGCCGTAAAAAAAAGAGAGCTGAAAAAAATGACTCAGCCCCGTGTGACACATTGTGAACCTGTTAAAGCTAATGCACAAAGTGAACAGATGCAAGATGAGTGGATTATGTGCTTCTGAAATATAAAATAGCATACAGAGAAATGGAATAAGGATCCGGCTGCTTTCACAGTGTATAACCTGAAGAATCAGGAGAAAATAGCTAAATGTTTTCTGACGGCCATCGCTGGGATTATGTCTGCTCGGGGCTGTCTGCTTCTAAGGACTTGTCTTCAGCCCTTTTGACCTAATCCTTGACATCTTGCACACCTTGGCTGTCTGTAATTGGCTGGTCAGTGCCTCTTGGCACGCTGAGCACTCTGAGTACACGAGGCACAGCAGGCACTCTTGTAGTAGGAGTAGACGCACAGCCTGGCCTGAACCACCATCACACAGTTGTGACGTCTGTCCCGGCAGTTTTCATCTGTGAACAGAGACCAGGAGAGAAAAAGAGAGAGAGGGTGTTAGAGAGAAAGAAGACTGAGAAACAGATAAATACGCGGTCACACTGTTACACACACCAACCTGAGACTTGTGGACTGCAGGGTATCGTGTTGCAGATTTGCTCCTGTTCAGGTTTTGCGGTCAAATCGCAGTCCTGGCTGTGTTTTTTGTCTTGTGTTAGACACCGCACCTCCCTCATTTGTAAGCCTTTTCCACAGGAACGTGAGCACTGAGAACAAAGGCGGAGAGGGTGTAAATAACACGGTTATAGATTAAAGTCGCCGTCACCTGTTTGATCACTCATATCAAATCTCATATCAACATTTAATTCTCAGATGTCCCTTCCCTTTTCCCCTTTGTCTCTCACCATGCTCCATTCTGTCGTGAACCACTGCGGCCGACAATCTCCCATCTCACACTCCTGGACAGCGGCAGGCTTGTCCAGATGTGCACACTCACTGGCCGGCGCGACAGTAAAATCATTCCCAGTCTTCTGGACACAAATGATGTCTCGTCGCTGGGTTCCATTCCCACACGGGACGTTACACTGGAAAAATAAACAAACATCAGGAATATAGTGTGTTAATTTGACTTAATCTGTCACTATCACCTATCTATTACCCCCACCACTCCCAAAAAATTAAATAAGACGAGTCCCAGACGAGTTCTGTGTTGCAATCATCCTTCACCCTCTCCCTCTCCTACCTGTGACCAGGGGCTGCTGTACCACATGGATGTTGGCACACACGGGCCGCTGTTGCAGGCCTTCATCTCTGCCGGTTTTTCGACGACACACTCCCCTCCTCCTCCACCATCCCTGACCCCCCCTCGAGTCAGACACACCACCTCCCTCCTCTGCACCCCGGGGCCACACTGCGCCGAACACTGAGAGGACAAAGTGGAAGATCATGTTGAGGATTACTGTTAAGTGCTGTGAATATTTCTCCCTTCACTTCTGTATGTGTGTGTGTGTGTTACTCACAGTGTTGGACCAGGTAGTGAAGTACCAGTTGGTTACACAAGGCCCCATGTTGCACTCCTCACTTCCTTGCGGGCGAACCCTGGAGTTGCACTCCATGTCGCTAACGATGCTGCCCTGATCGCTGACGCACCGCACGCTCCTTGTCCTCCTCCCAACACCACAGTCCACTGAGCACTGTGACAAAGAGAGAGAAGGAAAAACAAACACATAAACACGACACCAAAGAGTGAGTTATGAAGAAAAAGAGTTAAGAGAGTTATGAATGAATGAAAATCATGTGTAAGATCATTTATCAAGCCTATAAACTGTTACTGGCTGGTTGGAATATGTATTATAAAGTTTTAAATGTACCCAGAATGTGTAATTAATTAAGTGAAAAACTTGAACCATGATCTTAAAAAATGATTTATTGCAACCCAACCCATGGCACCGTATCTGCAGCAGTCTCTGACTTGAAAAGTACTTAAATAGCTGTATGCTAGTCTAATGAAGGATTAAAAAAAAAAAAATTATGACAGAGCCACAGTGCCATAATTTCAAAATAGCATGGCAAAATTTAAAAGAAGTCCACACACAAGATCATTCTTGCTTATTTTAACCCAACTCCGCCTAAGTCTTTGTTATGTTCTGTGATGAATTACTCGGCCTCTTTCTACCATGTACGTGCTCCCATTCGCAGATGCTATTCCTAGTGACATACAAGTGTTGTTGTCCTACCATGCTCCACTCGGAGCTGACCTCCCAGTGGGAGCAGAGGGCGAGCTGACACGCCTGGGTGGACTCTGGCGGGGTGAGGTCGGCACAGCGCTGTGGGTGGACCATGGTGGAGCGGTCCCCAAACCTCTGCCTGCACTGGAGCTGCCTCTGCTGCACCCCGGGGCCACAGGACACACTGCACTCTGACCATGAATTGGCCTCCCAGCTGGGAGCGACATGTTGAACAAATAATTACAGATGATATACTATTACAGTAATACTTTAGGTCAGCTCACTACAAATCATGTGTACATGCACTGACAAGGATGTCAACAATTATCCAAAAATTATGGGTTTTTGGATTTCTGTAAGCATGTTTCGGTAACTCCCTGGCATCCACATGTCGTCATCCATAAAAATCAGTTTGCAGAGTATTTTCATCAAGTCACCACCACTCTCACTTTTAACGTGGCACAAACGAAAGTCAGTCTAGACAATTTACTGCATTTTTTTTAGATTATCCAAGCCATAAATGTTTAAAAAATAAAACGTGCTTCACAGTATAAATCAATTTTTTCTTCCAGAATGAATGTCTGTAGCTTGAGACAAGAATGAATAAGGCAGGCTGTTACACTTGAATAAGAAAATAAATAAACTTGATTATAAAAAAAGACTTTCAGGACTTGAGGTACAGACAGAGGAAGATTCTGGGTGTGGTTTTCATGCTGCGAATCACCAGCTGTGAAAAATGCGGTAGCTTTTGTAGGAAAATTATCTTTTTTCACTTCCTGAAGAGCTGAAGAGTTTTGGAACTGAATATAAATCGATATAATGTGAATCTTTTCAAGATAAATTGTGTGTTTTCTCACAATGGTGGGCAGGGATGTGTGTTACAAGGCTCCTCCTCGGGGACAGGTTTGGCTGCAGAGTCACATTTCCTCTCTGGGACTTCCTCGTCTGTATGGCGGTCTATACACAGAATGACTCTGTACTGAGAACCTAGAGAGAGAGAGATGGATGGATGCACAGACATGAGCTCAATGATGTTGCACTTTCACCTACCAGCCAGAGGAGGGAGGCATCACATCATCCAAAGCAAGTATTTTGTGTCGCTAAATCTGAGTAATTGTAAAATTACACAGATATGAGGATCAATAAAGGTCATCAGAATCTAACCTTTGCCACAGGAAGCAGAACACTCAGTGAGTCCGCCTCTTCTCCACACGTATGGTGGCTGAGTGTCCAGCGGCAGGTCAGTGCGAGGAGGGATCCGAGCATTCCTGTTGGGTGCAGAGCCTCGAGGACGTGACCTCTCAGGTGTCCACCGGTCCAAGGAAGGAGAAGAAAACACAGAGGAGGAGGAGGAGGAGGAGGAGGAGGAGGAGGAAGAGGGGAAAGAAGGGACAGAAAGAGGAGGAGGGGCAGGAGGAGGGTCTTCTACTGACACAGTGAGAGGACCTGGGGAAGAAGTAAGAAAAAAAAAATCAGTGGACATGAAGACAAATTAGAGAGGGCAGGAAAGGTTTGTGAGAGAGGGACGAATTGGGAAACAGACATGAGGAGGAGGGGGAGAAAAGAGCGATAAAGAGGGGAGGAAAGAGGCGAAACACCATGTTGAAATATTGAGAATAGGAGGAAGGCAGTGAGTCAGAAGCTAATGATGTCATCATGAGGTCAGGGTCTCATGACAGCGAACATGTGGACCAGATAGCCTCCCATCTAGGTCATATGCAAACACACAAACACACTTATACAATAACCCCTCCCACTTGGTCTACAACCACACCCATCCTAATCCATAAACACGTCAATCATCCTCCAAGGACATGGGCTGCAGAAGTGTTTCCTTGAGTAATTGGGAAAGAATGAATCTTGAGATCTTGATTTAGGGTTCTGATGAGCTTTAGCTATGTGTTGTACATGAAAAGAAGGAAAATCAGCCATAGACATACTGCGAAGCGGTGCCCTCGCCGGCTCTCGCTCCCTGTGCCTCTCTCTGGGTGTTTCCCGCTCTCTCTCCATCAGCCTCTCCCTCTCTATCTCCTTCTTCTCCGCGGGGACATAAAACTCATAGTCGATGCCCGGGTTCTCCTTGTGGAAAATGATCTGCAGAGAGAAAACGGGGCGAGAGAACAGATAGTGAATGAAGTGAAAAGTATCCAATGACACACATGAAACACCCAGAACAGCTTTTACGTATCCCCGAGGAGAAATGTACATGTCCTTCTCTTCACAGGGAGGTTAGAGGTCAGGATGAGCTTCAGAACAGCCACAACGGTCCTGGCAGGGAGTCAGTGTCATGTTCAAGGATGCCTCAGCAGGGTGTATGCTTGTCACTATGTGCCCCCTCTTACTATGAAACCCTGTAGCCCATCTTGCAATGCTTAGCATAGTCAAGGTCATCTAAACTTAATCAGCTGGACATCCATGGCAACAACATTTCTGATCTGCTATTTTCTGCCAGACGAATAAAGCACATCTCAATCTATCGAAGCAACACTAGAGTCAGAGTGACATATCTTTATAACGACAGGGTCACGAAGGTGGTGCAACATCTCATACTCTCGGGAGAAGAACTCCAAACTTTAGTGATCCAAATTTTGTCACCCCAGTTCAAAAAAATGTAGGGATTACAGTGAGCCACAACGTGTTGTTTTTTTCACTTAGATTTCTGTGAGGATTAAACAAACAAGGTATAATGTGTTAAATAGGGAGCTTTAGAGCTGCTGGAAGGCATTTTGTTACCTTTGGACAGAGTCAAATTAGCTGTTCCAAGCTTTTATGCAAAGCTAAACTAACCAGCAGCTGGCTACGGTGCTGACCATGAACCATCCCCAATTCGCTTGCGGTCTGGACTTTCTGTCATCTCCCTGCTGTCTGTCTGTAATAGAGGCAAAGCTTTGAGCATTGGGCTTGATCTGAGCTCCTCTTGGATACTGATCTGATAGGGAGATGAAGTATGTTGTACTGAGTAAACTATGGGTGTAGCTAAGGGTGCAGCTTGTGCTATAAAAGCTTTAGAGTGCCGGTCATCACAATCTGAGCCAGACAAGCTGAGATGTCCTTTAGTGTACAAACAATAAACAGTTTTGATTTGATCTTTTTCGTAGTTTTTTTCCCCTTGTGGGACCACCCACAGGCCAAACTGGGGCTCTACAGATAGCTGACCCCTTCTATTTTTCATCCACCAAACTATTTCTTTTCCAGCGTGTAATGAGCATTATAACCGCACAGCGCGCCTGCCCAGGTTCTAGACTTTTGGTCTTTTTATGCTTTATTTCAAAATCCCATTAATCCTGAAAAATGCAGGTGATTCCAGAGGAGATCAAACACTGGCTTTGGCGTATGTCTGCTATTTTAACCCTCTCCTGCTCTGTAGCTACTGGATGCAACGCTGCAGATGACTCCTGTTCTTTAATAAGATCTTAGCCCGGGGATGGACTTGTTATTATTAAGCCCTGGATTGTCTGATGTGGCTCAGGCTAAGCTTCGGTGTAGCTGTCTTTATCCCGCCATAATGCTAAAATAATGCTGCCTATCTGGTGGATCTTGACACAGAGCAGGGGAGCATAGCCACAGGCTTACAACAATGTTACAGAGATGCGAAATGTATGCCTACGCATGTGTGTGATCCTTATCTCTAACTTAATTTTGACATGCCTGGGTTCATGTTTGCTTACATGGTTAAAATAAATGTGGTCCAGAACTTACATAAAGCTGTAGCTGCGTTGTGGTGGGTCCCGGAGCCTTGAGGGACTCGCCTTTCTCTTCCTCCCCCTCTGCCTGCGCTCTAGGTCGGGTGTAGGTGAAGGTGGTCCCTCCTGCTTGGTACTCCCCTGGAGGGTCCACAGCCCAACGCCCATTCACCACTGAGGCCCCGGTGCCACTTCTCATGGCTAGAGTAACAAGGGTTGGGGGGTGGTGTGACAGAAGGGCAGACGGAAGGAGTTGGAGCAGCCATTTGAGTCAAGTTTTCTTTTCTTAATTTGACCTTGTTTAGTCTACATGGTGGTGGATTCTTAGGAAACCCCATGAGCTCAAACACACTCTTAGACAGACAAACACAGACTTTGGAGTGCTGTCTCATTACCAAACAGGGGGCTGGCAGGACAAACACTCACACACACACACATACACACTTCACTGGTTCCGTATGGGCTATAACAATGCTGGCTTTATCTGCGTGGAGTCGGTGAGGCCACAAAATTTACAGTCTTAGTCCAAGCCAGCACACACAGATGCTTATGGGCCAAATCTCATTCCCAAATCTGCAATTCTCTCGCCAACGTCTCCCTTTTACTGGAGCTACCACCAGTATTATGTAAGAAATCTTAAATTGAACGTGTGTGTGTGTGAATGATTTTGTTTGTGACTGTTAAGTCTTACCCAGGTAATTAGGGCTGGCTCGTCTCTCCGTGATGTTAATGAATGTAGCTCCGGGTGGGATGTCCAGGATCTTGTGGTAACCAAGGGGAACGGTAACATTTTGGAAGCTTCCCGTCACCTTTCGACAGGAGGTGTCTCGCCCGCCACACACTCCGCACTTGTCAATCACAGAGCCAGAGCCCAGAACCCCGTCGCAACCCTCGGTCTGGCAGGAGAAGAAGGTGAAAAGATGTGAGTGATGGGTCAGACAATGAGAGGGAAAAAAATGGGGTAGGGGAACAAGAGAGACGTGGGAGAAGGGGTGGGCACAGAGCAGAGAATGGCTAATTCCAGTCTTGTTGACATTTTACATCCATTGCCAGCGCTTATTTCACCGTTGTTTGTGTAAATAGGTAACTGTCGCTGGCCAGATTCTTGTCAGAAGCAGAAGGGCAAAATCAGAATGCGAGAATACAGATGAGAAAAAGGGGGAAATATACAGAGAAAAGAGGCCCTGAGAAGGGTAATAAAAAAAGAAGCTTGGAGACACGCTGAATCTGAATGCCAGGCTTAAATCAGCCTCCAGACATGAGACTAAGAGAGCCAGGTTCTGGACTTTGTCAACCCCCGTCTAGACAGGAGGGACTTGGGCTCACTTTAAGCTACAAATCTCACACACAGTCACATTTAAATGCACTCACCAGACATTGTCCTTCTACACACACGTCATTTGAGCTGACGTTGATGCAGGGAGTCCCGTCTCGGGCGCGCTCGGCCTGACGAACATAGAAACGATAGCCGGCAGGCCTGCAGGTCAGCTCGCACTGCTTGTCCACACCAACTGCAACACATGAAAGATACAAGGATTGTTGCACAAAGTCTTTGTATTTTTGTATTTAGCTGTGAGATCTCCTGCATGACTGTGGGTAGTTTTTTGTGCGTCTGCCTGCCGTGGAGACGACCCAGCTGGGCGATGAACATCTTTCCATGTGGCCAGGAAACCGAGGCAAGGCCATATAACCCTTGACTGTCAGACAGCACCAGAGTGATTAGCTATTTCCCCTGCTGCTCACATATACAAGTGCACTCACTGCTGCACCTTCTCAGGAGATACATACCCAGAGGAGAGGTGTAAACATAAGCCTGAGGAAGGTTTGATTTATGAGAGGAACCCAACGGGAGCACGCGGCAGTGAGACTTGTACTTGGACAAGGAGAGCAGAAGGGAAGAATCAGAGAATGAGAGCACGGCTTCAAGGTAAAGGAGGAAATTAAAGTCCTTCAGCGCAGAGAGAATGGGCAGAGAAATAGATGAGTGGAGAATACAGATGATCTCACAGGGGAATGGGGTGGGGAACAAGAAAAGAAGACAAGTGTGTTTATGTGGTGAAATACAAAGAGCAGGTTTAAACAAAAAAAGTGCAACGTCTTAAAATATTCGCTTTCTTTTCCCTCTTCTTCTTTCAAGAAGAGGCAGAACACATCGGCCAAAATGCATCCTCAGGATCTTTCAGCTATTGTCTGACAATGACTTAGCTTTTTTAAAAAGGGTCTTTCATGTGTATCAAGTTGCTAATTGGGTCTTGGCTATCCAGATATTCGCTGGCAACACCAGAAGCGCTAGAACATTGGGTGTTGCCCCAGATGGCTAAATCGTGGTAAAAGTCCTTTTTGGTAGGAGTCTAATAAGTTGCCTCAAGTCAAGTGATGTCTCTTGAGTTAACCTTGGTTGGGTCTAATGATTCTTATTTTCAGGTTAATATAAACAAACGGAAACATAGTCATGCATAGTATATTAAATTTCTGCCAATAGGTCTCCTTAAGTGTTACATACTGGACCTTTAAGGCCACAAGCTTTCAAATGAAGAAAAAAGTGATGGTGTGAAGAAAGAAGCAAGCTTACTTGATCTCTGTCGCTTGCTCCTCATTTCTGCTAAAGGGTAGTTATTGATTATATTGAGGCCACATTAGCTGCTATGAGCGTAACACACCTGAATCTTTATCTAAATCGTCTGTGGTGACGTTGCATTCACTACCATGTTTCTACATTCCTCCTGATGTGATAAGATTGCAATGCATAATGGGAGGAGCTCTCCTTTGGCACACAGATATGTTTGTACGTCCTGAAATGTTGAACTAATCCTTTAAGGAGAGCGCGAAAGAGATAGAGGAATGGGTGATAAAGACGGGAAAGGGCAGTGAGAAGCTCCACTGTTCGTCCTTCTGTTTGAGCTTAGAGGCTGAGGGTGTAACAGAGGTTAAAGGCTGAGGGCAGTGTGTGTGTTTTAAATGGAGCTATACAGACATGAGCTCATAGCATGAGTAAGGAGTCATAGATTTAGTTGCAGATGGAAGGGAGGGGTTTTTGTCATTGGGAGTTCAGGGGTTAAAAGGAGAAATTCTGTGCTTCTGAAATTATGACTTCTTGCTGTGGTGTCACATTTCTCTTCCAAACTATGACAGAAACGTACCAGCTATTGAATTCTATATAAATAAGCGCTGGCCAAAAGTGGTCAAAAACTATTGTACAGTTATATTATTCTATCCTTGAAGCAGTTTGAAAAATAGGCGTTTCTTCCCTCCTTTCGTGAAATATTTTGCACATTTTGAAGTAAAGTGTGGTTCTGATATTACACTATAGTTACTTAATTTTCATATAATAACACTGAAGATTGTTTGACCATGGAAAGATTTCCTAGCCCATATCAATAAGCTGTCATCAGCAAGTAAACCAAAGCCTCTACCATCTTCAAAGTCAAGAGGTTCATAGGCGATCGCCAAGAACAAAGACTAAAGGTCAAATACCAGACCCCTGGTTTCACCTTGTGTCCAGGAGAGAATGTAAACGGTTTGTCGTGAAAGGATTTTTATATGCTTTCACAGAAATTTCTGAGGTTCTTTGAATCTCTATTTTGAAATACAACAATGCTTCACCTGGTAAAACTGGACTGTTCGGATGGCATTTCATTGTTTTGTTGGTTTCCATTTCAAATTGAAGGATAAGGTGCAAAAGAAGCTTGGAGAATTTACGTGGGAGGGACAAGTGTACCAAAGCTTTATCTCAACGACAAAAAAGTGGCCTACTGTAGACTTTCATGAGTAGATTTTCATCATGGATCGGCTCAATTTGGACTGAGATTTGTGCCTTTACAAGTTGTACATCCTGACTCATGGCCCAATATTTTAAGTATGTGTTTGTAAGAGTATTTTATCTCACTAAGTGGCTGGAAGTGGTCAGGAAGTCATACACGTGAAGCCATTGACCCAGACTGGATGTTTATCTTTCCACAAGTGTGTAGAGAAATGACGGTAATGTTAACCTGGTGCATCAATTTGCTTACAAATAAAAAACGCAGTGGGGGTCTTTCAGCATTGACAAACACTAGATACACAATACAGTTTAGGGAGCAGTGTCAAGGTCACAGCAGATGTATCAGAGTTTACTTTGTGTCTGGAAGTTCAAGAAGGTTGTAAATGTCTCTAAAATATGCTGAGAAAGAGTTTTTAAACCATTAGAAAACAAAGTGCTTTACCAATATAAAACACTGAGTCATCAGCATATGGTTTAAAAAATGTGGGATCAAAACTACTTTTATTCAGAAAAGATCAATTATTTAAAACTGTATTTTGTTAGATCTTAAGATGAGAATGTGAAAACATGGATCCCTGTCCATGACTGCCATCCAAATGAGCCACACCTCTATCTCCACTTATTTGCTACTGTCTCATAACTACAGAGAGAAAGGCATACGGTACGTATTCAGAAAGAAAGAGAATGAGGAAGGGACGCAGTGTTCCCACCCTCTCTCTCTCCACTCTGGCTCTCTCTTTCTGTCTGTCATAGTTATCTTTGAGAGATTAGACTGGAGACACTGGCAGAAAAGAGAGGGGGAGACAAAAGTGGGAGACGTACACGCCACTCATGTACCCATTGCCACTCTGTATGTATTCTCCCTCCTCATTCCCCATCTCCTTTTCTTCCTTCCCTTGCTGCCATGTTCGAGCACTCTCCAACTCCTAATCCCCTCGAATTTTCTCTCCCTTTTTATCTTTCATTTATCTCTGGATACATCTCTCTGTTCTCTGTTTCTCTGTTCGCTCCTCGATCTCTGGCCTGCCTTTCTCTTCCACTCTCACTCTCCCTCTCTCCCTCTCTGAGCTTAGTGTTCAGACAGTGGAATATATGTTGTCTAAATATACTTCCCCACTATCTCTCTGTCTATACAAACTCCAACTGGGAGAGAGAAAGAGAGAGGCAGTGGGACAGGAAGAGGGGAGGATGGGTGCACAGAGAGGGGATGAGGCCTGAAAAAAGGGAATATTGAAGTAAAACAACACCTGCACGTGCAGCCTTTACAAAACTAGAGAGGTACAGCTATCCCGAGCTGAGCTCGTGCAGGGGAACATTACCGCTGAAATGAATCAGGACTATCACTTCTGTGGCAGCTTTACAGTTTCAGCTTCCACTTCCAAACTATAGGCCACAGCACTTAATACATCCATAACCGGGCTGTCATCTTGTAGGGGGGAAAAAAAACACACCAAGTAGCCGACTGCATGGTTTAACATAAATACTAAGGGGAGATGTATGCAGAGCTGTACAAGGTCCTAAACAGATGAGAGCAGCTGGACAGAAATGACTAATACACAATTCAATGTTGAAACACACACACACACACACTCCTCGCAGCCTCCAGCGCGTTGATGGGAAGCTAGATATGAAGGCCTGGGTTGTGGCCAATGGGACCGTACTGGAATAAACAGTGCGATACCGTTTACTTAGCAGAGTGAAAAAGGATCATCTCCAGCACAGTTTGAGTGTGTCTGACCCAGCTGACGTCATCTGGAAATACTTTTGACACATACAGTACTGTATCTACCCCCATCAGAGGCCACAGCCATCAACAAATGTGACCTCTGCCATTTGGTTGCTTCCTTTATCCAAAAAAAAAAACGATAATGCCCCCCCTCCCCTATTGGAGGTTGTTTTTCTTCCCCTCCTCTCGCCTCTGTCCGGTCCTCTCCTCCTCTCAGCAGATCTCAAGGACGCGGTGGCTTAAGAGAAGCCAAAGTGGAGCAGGGGGCAAGGACGCACAGCAGATAGAGAACATTTAGCAGCAGCTGAATTCAGGATAAATACAGTAACCTCACTCTTTCCCCTCACAAACACACACGCAGACAGGGGGTGGTGGGTGAAAGGAAAGCCCCTGTGTTTATGCAGACAGTTAGACTCCTGCTGACACCACCACGCTGACTCCCGATACAGATATACAGAATACATTGTCTACATCTGCCCTTAAAAGGCTGCTCTGACACGACCGAAATTTAGACAGTGTTGCTTTTAAAGGTTACTCCCTCCTTCTGTGCTGCGTGCCCTCGAAAAAGCAGAGAATCTACCAGCAGACCACCTGCCTCTGACTTTTTAGAAGTTATTTAACACATTATCTATGAAGTGTGTCCTCTGCAGGGTTTTGTCTACAATCGGATATTGTGCCACATTGCAGCTGCCTCTTCAATATATCTGACCATAGGAAATGTTGACTATCAATAAGAAGTTCAGAACCTGAAACAAGATGAACTTCCATCTTACTTCCATTGCTTAAAGTTATGTAATGTGATTACATATAACTATGAAAAGAAGCGACTTTAAAGCATCATTAGTTGTTTTTTGTAGCAGGACACATTCATATCATCACAGCATAAAGTTATTATAGCAAGCTTATTCGCCCATTTACACATCCAGCAGTCACAGAGCCTTTATTTGCAACCACTTGAAGAATTTAAGCCCAACTTTTCGCTCTCCTTTTAGCTCTGTTTTGCTCACCACCATGAAATATAGTTCCTTAGCTGATGGGTGTCTCACTTTCTTCACCAGCTAGTCGGTAAAAGTCTGTCTGTTCATTTGTGCAGAGGAGGTCGTATATAGATATAGATATGTTTATCAGTGTAGCAGCTGCCTACTGCATCTGGAGCCGGGGTTGATGAGATTGATGGCAGTGAAAAGAGTAAAGATTAGGGGTGTAAAACCAAAACAATTAGCCTAAATGTGCTCTCCGTTCAGCAGAGGGGGGGTGCGGAGCCAGATGATATTTCTCTGTGAGTCACTATAAGCAAACCTTTCACCCATGTTATAATCATTCCTGATTCTTGATTGTTAATATAAAATACCGCCTCTGTGTTTTTATTGTGTGTCATTCTTCATTTCATCATATTTGCACTACTGTGTTTGTAGTTTTGTGTAAAGACAGCAGTGTGGTTAAACCAAATATGTGGTTGGTTGTTGCTGATCTAGCCTGTCTGGCTGTGCACAGTGTGCACAGTATGTCTTCAGCCAGCTGATACAGTAATCACAAGTCTATGGGTGCAGATACACAAACATACATGCACAACATTTCATCTCAGATCCATTAAGCCATTCATCCCCCAGTGCACAAGCACACTTGCCAATAAGCCCGTACTGTAAATACACGGCGGCTTGAGCGCATATTTCTAAGTCTAATGACAAATTCTGTTGATACCATCTCACAGCTGTGTTTCTCTCTCCTCTCTCTTTCTTTTTTTCCCGTCCTCTGTTCTCTCACTCCCCAAACTCCACGTTTGTAACATTCTCTCTATCGCAATCCTCAAATATCCGTAAGTGTTTTCTCCTTTCTTCTGCCCCCCTCCCCCAGCATCGGAAAACAAAGATAAATCGACACCATCTCCACTGTGCTGAACTATTGTACACTTAACAAGAAGGTAAACAAACACACTCCACCACCACACACAGACACACTCGCACGTTAAGTGTGGAGAAACAAAAGATATGCACGCACAAGCCACGTCGCCTCTCTTTGCTCCCAGCGGTCATGTGACAAAACACTTGCATCCCATCACCTCTCACCTCCCGCTCTCTCTCTCTCTCTCTCTCTCTCTCTCTCTCACTCCGCCTTTCTTTCCTTTTTTCTTTATCTCACTCAGTAGGAATCTGTGTGCATGGTCAGAGCTGGGAGGAGAAGCTTGGCAGGAGAGGAAAAGAGATGTTGGACAAATGAGAGGAAAAAGAGAGGAGGGAGAGTGTTTTGTGCAAAGAATAAAAGCATATTGAGTTCCAGTCATTCTCTTTTCCCCTCAGCTCTCACCACCCTCGACGCAACATGAACTGTAGGCTTGCTCCAATGAGAAGAAGGATTGTGGTGGGCTGGGCATGCAGTGGAGGTCTGCCAATGCACACTAATACCAGTGCAACGTTTAACTCACTTAAACACACATTTTACAGACACCCGCCCGCCCCCCCTGCTATAAGCCTATTAGCACATCGAAGCACAGTGTGGGTAAGCCCTAAAATACAGTATGTGTGTGCATTAACTCAGCCCTCACCCTCAGTGAAAGGTTCCCAGTTGTAGAGGCGACCCATGAACTCCTGGGTGTTAAAGGCTGCACACTGCTCGGCTCTGGACTCCAACGCACCTCCTCCACACACCTGCAGGACAGAAACAGAGAGAGAGACATAGGGAAAAGTTTAAAATGCAATGCCACACATTGAACTAATATTAAATCACTCAGCTATTAAACCGACGGTTGTTTCTCTCACAGTCCCCACTGGAGTAAGGGTGGAGCTGTGAGTACACGAAGACACGAAGACACGAAGAAAAAAACAGCTAATAAAGAAGGGGGGGAATTAATTTCATAGAGGTAAGAGCATACACGCCATACCCTAATACACAAACACACACACGCACACACATAATCCCCTTTCTCCTTTTGGCAGTCAGTGACTGTATTAGTACCATATGGAAATAATAGATTTTTTGGAAACGGCTGCTCACATAAATCCACCATGGCTTTCAGTGCATGACCGCAGAATGTGAGTGACTGTGTGAGCATGTGTATTTGTGTGTGTGCGTGTGTGTGTGTGTGTGTGTGTGTGTGCGTGTGAGTATGAGCACATGTCCTGCGTATGCTCGTTCAAGCAGAGTCCTTATGGAGCCGTGCAGTGGAAAGAGTTTTAGCATACCTGCACTTAAACAGCTGAAACAGTGGGCAGACATGACTGTTGTACTGTAGTGCCCCAGTTCTATGGGACAAACACACACAGAGTACAATTCTGAGGTATTAGTACTTTATTAGAGTATTTCCTTTTTATGCTCTATTATGCTTCTATTTTCTATTTTTTGTTTGGTATTTTCAAGCCATGGTAAGTGTGTGTTCCTATCAAGCAGCACCTACATGGCTACATGCAGTTCCTCAAACGGCCACTTGAGGCTGTCTGCAAAACAAGTCAATCTCCATAAGCCCCCATATTAAAATGTCCAACTACACAGCAGAAATAAATGAAATGTTTACAGCCTGGTACAAAAAACAGTTTTGGTCTCTACAGATCATTTCTCAGTTCTGTACTGAGCCTGAATAATGTGTTGTTGTTTTTTTTAACTCACCCGTTCAGATTACATAAAGGCTTAAAGTTGCATTTAACGCCCTGGCCACTTTAATTGACAAGTGGGTTCTGTTACAGACGGCTTGTTTGAGCACCCAGACGTCATTTGGCCTGCCTCAAGTCAGCCAAGGATCCACGTTTTTGCCGATTTTTAGATTCGCCAGGAGGCGGAAGATGCCAGACTAACAATGGCAGTAGTCAGTTAGCTTAACTTAGCATCAGGAGTGGGAACACGGAAACACCCAAAGGAAACAAAATGCACCTCTAAAACTCTTTAATTAACACTTTAGAGGTGCTGGTAGATACCTTTAGACAGAGTCAGGCTAGCTTTCCCTCCTGCTTCTAGTCTTTGCGCTAAGCTAACTGTCAAACCTTTAAGTACATTATACTTATTGTATTTTAACTGACTGGAGTACAGGAACTGAATACTTCTTCCACTGCTGCACACACAGACTCAGCTCCACCAGGTATCATAACTGTGGGAAGCCACAACCATCCTGTCTGGTCAAAAACTCAGTGAGTTTACAGCCTTCTGATATACAGCTGGTTCAAACACACACACACACTCTCTTGCATGCCGCACACAGAGGTCTCAGATTTCCTTGCAACTCAAATATCTGTCAGCTCCACAATCATCTTGTCTTTCACTCCTCTCTTCCTTTGATTAGTTCTTTTTCTTTTGTTTTTTTTCCCCCACATGATTCTCTCTTCATGCTCACAGCTGTCACAAACAGCTGTAAAGTTCCTAGTCACTCATCTGGGAGAGACGAGAGCGAGGGAGTAGTCAAGTTCACACACACACACCAATGCAGGCACGCACGGATCAGCATTTCCCATGTGAACCAGCCTCGGCGACAAAGTGTAACTAAAAGATTCGAGTGGATAAAAGCAAAGCATGCACTGAATTTCACACTTTCACTGGGCTGCGTATGTGTGTGACTTAAGGTATGTGGCCGTCATGTCACAAGGCACTCATAAGGATCATCTGTTGTTTTTGTTCTGGTCGAAGTGTGAAACCAGCTCATGAAACTTTATGCAGTACACTTCGCCACAACTTCACGCTGCAGAAACAGACCTACTTTTGTGTTATTTACGGGGAGTATGTTATAGTCTGATCTAAGCCTCTTACACGAGAGTGTGTTTTGGCTTGATCCTCTGTATGTATGAGTGTCTGTGGGTGCTTGAAGGTCAGTATACATATGTGACCTGATGTTTTTAAGTAACCATGTAAATCTGTGCGGATGTCTGTGTGAAATGTGGTTGGTAATGGTTGTAAATATTTCTGCAGGACATAAACATGTTGGGCCCTACTTCAAACTGGATAGCTTCAGTGTATCTGTACACGTCTGCGTGAGCCTGTAACCATAAACAATGAGACGAGAACCACACCCAAACACACACACACACACACCACCTGACAGTTCAGTAAAAGAAACGAAAGAAAGAATGTAAAATAAAAAAGGAGAAAGTTAAGTGCGTGCATTCACGCGTTAATGATTGTACGAGCGCTACAGGGCGAGCGGACTCTCCTCCCAGAAGAGTTTAGGGGTGTGTAAAAACAGAGGGAGGCTAATGGACTGAATGGAGGAAGGAAGGAGGGGAGGTGAGGTGAGGCTACAAGCGAAAGAGAGAAGACATGTTCACTGGCGTTTCATGGTTCTGCGGGAGAATTTGTGTGTTATTGTAAGGTCTGGTATACGTTGGTGTTCCCTCATTTACTATGACTGCAGGGTTAGGGGGTCTCCCCATAAGTGCCAAAGGGGAGTGTGAAAAGAAAAAAAGGGGGGAGGGGTGAAGAGGCAGGGAGAGTGGCAGTTTTTGAATGGGCTACGGAGGAGAGAGACAGGAGAGCGATGGCTTTTACAGAGACAAAATACTTCAAGAGGGGGGTAGATGGAAGAAGAGAAAGGCAGCGAGGATGTGTCCGAGCCTGTGGATGAAGTCAAAACACTCCCAACAGAGTCAAGACCATTTCATAACTAAGCAAATAAGCAAAATTCAAAATTCTATTTCGTTTTTAAAATGTTACTCGACTGCAAGGTCTAGATAACTCCGGAAGATTTCCAGGAATTTTAAACATCTCTTTGGACTCATCATGACAAGCAGATGTCTTTTTTTATTTTTTTGGCCTTTTGCCTTCATTTTTTTTTCGGTGTCGCTATCATAAAAACAGGCAGGAAATCAGGAGAGAAAGTGCAACAAAGAGTCCCGGAGTCACCGGCCAAAGTTGTCATCATTTTTAACTTTTTATAGATAAATCTGGGTAACAAATCTCAATACTTTGAAAAGTATAATCTTCTTCACTTCTTTCTTGGTTCCTTGGATTTAAATTCAAGTTTTTTTTGTAGAAAAAGTTCATATTTCTCAAAATGATGCAATGAAGAAAGAATTGATTTGGTCCTGATACCTCTATCAGTCATGGTGGGCCTGGAGCCTATCCCAGCTGACTTATGGTGAGAGGCAGGGTACACCCTGGACAAGTCACCAGTTCATCACATTCACGTCTACTACGGCCAATTTAGAGTCAACAATTAACCAGGTAAGTGCCTGTCTTTGGACTGTGGGAGGAAACCGGTGTACCCGGAGAGAACCAAAAGCAGACACGGGGAGAACATGCAAAGACCCCAGCTGAGTTTTGAACCAGACAACAGTGCTAACCACTTAGTATCCAGTATTATAAAATAATAGCCAGCCCTATTTATAGAATAAATAGAAGATCAGCTTTATCCAGCCCTCAATGGGTAAATACAACCACACACGAATAAAGACAGACATGCAGATTTGGAGGGAAGGGCTGCCACGTAGCGGTGCCCTGGGAGCAGTTTTTTTTTAAATTACAGTCTCTTCCTACTTTTGTTGTGTTTTTGTAGTTCTTGTCATCATTTCCAATCAATTTGGCAAAGAATTAGTTATGACAACATTATGAAGTAATGACTGAGCTCTGTAGCATTGCATCACCACAAGAAAGTCCGACGGGACGAGGAACATGAGCGGTCAGACAGTCGGGATGTAAACAAGCCAACAGCTGAGTAAGATTACCTAAACCATTTCGGAGGTTAAACCGAAAGTGAGCGTAAACAAGACTTTGGTAATAGTCCCTCAATAAACTGGAAAACTGAATCAAGAAAATGTGATGGATGTTTACGAGGGACAGTTTGGGAAATCATTCCACCGTGTGCCTTCGTTTTCTTCTCCAAATAAGTTTGGCTAACCTGTGAGGTCGTTTGTCTGACTGCCTGTGCTCCAAATGATATTTTTTGTGAAGTCTCAGAGGTTCCTCGATTTCAGCTATTAGTTTGATAAAAACAAGGACATCACTGCCAATAAAAACGACGACTAAGACTAAAAAAAATAAGAACCAAGCTGTATGAAATCAGAAAATTCCCTTCAACTGCTGACAACTCATCCCTCAACGATCAAAGACCATCCTAAAGCCACGTTTATCAGTAAGTAAACATAAAAGAAGCCTGACTTGAAAGATATGAAAACTGGCAGCTACTGAGCGGCACTCAAAGAGCGAAAGATGGACGGCGGCAAAGAAGCAGGTGAAAGAAAAGTGAATGCAGCTGGTGAAAGGGAGGCAGTCAAGTGTTTTTGTACAGGAGCTGTGAAAGTTATAGGTGTGTTTTACTACCAGGGAGGAGGCAGGAAAGAAGAGGTCTGTGTGAAATATATAGGAGGAGAGAGGGGGCTACTGCCTGAGGCCTGAGAGCTTTGTTCTGTGCACACACACACACAGAAATCCCACACACACAAGTCAAGGTCCTGATCACACATAACACGTACGTGAAACCCAAACACATCGACCCAGTCAAGACTAATGAGTTTTGAGGAGGAACAGGAGCAGGAACCTTTCACCACATGTGTGTTTCTGCGGGGAAAGCCCAGGTGACACGTTGGCGTCGTCATCCCCGCTCAACGCTCAGTCATTTTCCATGCAAGTCTCTGCCGGCCCAGCTGGACGTATAGCCTCAATAACACGTACAGGTTAAGGCTGGCCAGCCATTCCTCAGACATTACTGCAACATTACACAGACAAAGCAACTGACCGGCCGGCCCCTGCTGCCATAAATCAACAAACTCCACACAGCAGGACTAATCACTGTACGCATGCAGACAAATCCATGACATGTGGTAATAGGTGTGTGTTTGTACGCTCATGTATGTGTTTGTCCCCTGCGATTAACATTCTCGGTTTAATCTTTCGACCGAGGTCGTGTGTCTGCGCTTTGCAGGGCACCACCCAGCTCTAGGCCTTGACCCTGGGGGGAAGTCAGGATCCTCCCGAGGAAACGCAGCTCATCCATCAACAACAGACGAGTGAAGGAGGAGGACTCGTGCTGCGCGGAACAAACGGCAAAGAAATTTTGCTGTTGCTCTCAGGAGGGATTTCAGTTCGAAAACAGCTTTTTGTACGCAACAAAAAGAAAAGGGCAGAAAAAGGGAAGAAAACAAGATAAACACTGTAACCACAAGATCAATAAATGAAACCAGAACTTTGCTCAAAGGCACTGAAATTGACAATCTTTCCATGTTCCACTTTCCATAGAGCAGCTCCACAAACCCACACCATGTTTCCACAAACCAGAATGTTTTCATGCACAGTGATAACTCTTGATTTAACACATATGTTCACAATAACACAGAGAGAGGTTGAAGGTGTGAACAGGACTCATTTTTACTAAGAGTTTCCAAAGTGTGCGCTCAACTATGTAAAAAAGCTTTTTATGTTTACCATAATGCTGCTTTCTTCTGCCTGAAAACCTTCTGCAATTCCTGCACTCAAAACGTGGACTCTGCTGCAAAAACTGTGTGCTCCGTCCTCTGCCAACGCTTTGGGGCGTTTTAGCCTGGGCCCATTTATTTTTATGGTTTTTAGACAGCTCTTTGGTTGCTGTAAGATTGTATTTAAGTCGTTTCCAGGATTAAATTTTCTGATTGTACTGGAGATTTTCAATTTAAATGGAGACTTTCCTTGTTCCTAGAGAAATACTTTTGTAATACACTTACTTGTGTTCTTTCCAAGAGTTAGATGAGAACCACCACTCCTGTGCCTTTCTGTTAAATACAAGGCTACAACCAGCAGTTGGTTAGCTTAGCATAGCATAAAGATTGAGGAAGAAATGAAAAAAACTTAAGTGCCATGCTGTTAATTATGTATAACTTTGAGCTTAAATATAATTTGAATTTCGTGAGTTTTAAAAAATTCTGAATCATTTCAGTTGTCATAGATGACAAAATTAGCTATAGTGACCAAAACAGTTTTTTGTACCAGGCTGTAAATATGTTTACCTCTGCTCTGAAGTTGGAAATTTTAACATGAGTGCTTAAGGAGACTGACGTCTTCTGCAGCCAGCCTCAAGTGGACATTTGAGGAACTGCAGTTTTTGGTACTTCTGCTTGGTAAAAACTACATATTCATGAATGCATCAGCATCACCATCAGCTCACTGTGACTTCATATTCATCGTACAGACATGAGAGTGGTATCTATCCCTTCATCTAAATCAAGGAAGCAAATAAACACACTTCCCAACATGCTGACCTATTCCCTTAAATAAAGATAAGTATGGACTGACAGAATGGGGTTGGAAAAGTGAGTGAGAGGAAAGGTGGGAAGCGATGAAAGAGAACATGAAAGAAGGATTAGAGGGAAACTCGGAGCACACAGGAGCTGATATAAACAGACCTTAACAAGCCGGCGTACCTGTTTTTTGAACAGAAGCATGTACCTCTGCTTGTTAAGGCACTAAAGCACAAAGAGTACAGATCACTCTGAATGGGTCAGTGATGGCTTGTGCATTCGTGTGTGTGTGTGCACGAGCCCCATAAACAAACACATCTGGGCCTGTTTGCAAGCGTGGCAGGGTCTGCACACAATCATTAAAGCTGAGGAGTGTTTCTCGCTGCTGATAGCTGTAATAATATATTTCCCGTGTAACAACGCCTCTGCAACAACAGACTGTGATTAGATCATCAAAGTCTCACTGCAGCAGCCTGCAGAGACATTAGCGTCTGGTAGGCACAACAAAAGCTCTTCAGGTTTCACGCACAGGAGTGGGGTCAGTGACACTTTTGTGTGTGTGTGTTTCAACAGAAATATTACGTCTGCACTTTTTTTTTTGTAGTATTATGTGCAAAGCTTTGATGTCAGAAGTTCTGGGTTGGGCTCAATGTGTCAATCTAGACAATAAATGACCATCAAATTGTTTTTGTGCACTAATTTAAGATCATATTCCCTTTCCTTGATAGAGATAGCTAGTGTTATGTTTGCCACAGTGCTGCCTTTTCCTGCTAAGAACCATCTCCAGAATCAAATCCATGCTCCCACACTCTGACCTCGAAAAATAAAACACACCTTTACCTTTAAAAACTGGCAATTCACTCCCCTGCAGTGTCAACAATAAATCACTCTCAAGCCTCCATCTAGTTCAGAAGTACAGCAGTTAAACCCAGGTTTACCTTCCCTCCATGGTTTCCTGTGTGTTTAGGAGTGATTTTTAAGATTTTATAGATCACTTTTAAGACCTGTCGAGGTCTGAACCCTGACTATATTTCCAGTATTTTGACCCCATGTGAGCCAGTTTGCAGGTTTAGATCCTCAGGCCGGACACTTCTGGCTCTTCCAAGGCCATTGCTCAAAACTAGAGGTGACCACGCCTCCTCCATCATGGCCCTCGACTTTAGAACGACCTGCCCGAGGAGATAAGGCTGCAGATTCAGCGAACTCTTGCCTTTTTGTGATGTCGTCTCCTTTTCTTTCTATTTTTTTTAGGGGATGTTATATTTTGGAATACTGTCTGTTTTGTTTTGTTTTGTATCTGTTTTCATTTACTTGTTCTTCGTTTGTGCTGCTGCCTGTCTTGGCCGGGACTCACTTGAAATCTCAATGGGAAACTTCCAAAGATTGTTTCAGACCAGCGCAGTGCTTCCAGCAGTCTCCACCAATATACAGGCTGGACTGCATTACCACTTGATCAATTAATCAAGTAACCAACAGAAAAAGAATTGCCTAACATTATTTTTTAACACTGTAATCAGTGAATCTGTTTTTTATTCTCTGGTTACAGCCTCCTGGCTGTCCAGTTTACTACTTTTGTGTCACAGACAGGGTGAACTTCGGGGTAACTGATTTTAATGACTAGACGATGAAAATGGGGAGAGAATGTGGCAAAAGTCAGATGAAAAGTAAAGAAGACATGTCCTCCCCCGCTACCGCACGTGCACATGCTTCTGATCTTGCCTCACTTGCTATTGCGGAGGCACGCACTGTTAGTGAGTCTTGGTAAACATTTACTCTGACGACGAGGACACAAATAGGAGCTGAAGCGAGAGGGGATGCCCCGAGGAGCATCGCAAATTTGTGTTGAAAGGAACGGCAAGGAAGAGGAGTCTCTAAAATGTCTACTTCAAGCTGGTTTGTGTCTTCGTGTTTTTTTTTGTTGTTGCTTCTTCTCGGATTGCACCTTTTCCTCCCCTCTCCCTCTGACAGAATAACTTCTCCTCTTGTTACACTCAGCGCTCACTCGCTCGCTCGCTCACACACACAAACTTCTCTCTCTCTCTCTTCTACAAACTCTTTTCCATGAATCCCTCTCTCCCTCTAACACAAACTTCCTCTTGCCGAACCTCTTCTCCACATCCTGCTTGACCCTCCCTCGCTTTGCTCCTCTGTCTCCTCCACCAACGCCACTGTCACCCACCTAAACACTAATTCTCGCCAGCCTTCATCTCCTTTTCTTCGGTGCCTCGCTCCCTCCCCACCTTTCCTCTCCTCTTTGCCCCTTAGCTCACCCCCCCCACCACTGTGTGCAGATTTTCTAAAAACAGTGCTCTCTTTCACTACTACTTAACCGCGTCACTTCCTTTACCACCCTCCCTTTACACCCTCACTTTACACTCTTCCCCTTCTGCCCTTCTCATTTCCTCTGTCCCTCTCTTGGTTCCCCCCACTTGCTTCTACGCAACAGTAAAAACACGCACATACACATCACTTGTGATGGGCCTCAGGCACCATGTGTTATGACAAACACACCTAATAGATAATAGGATGTGTCACACTCAGTCTGGATCACTCCCTCAATCACACACACACACATATACAGTACATACAGGCCTGGGCAAAGTCCTGCATTCATCAGCATTTAAACCTATTAATCTTTGAGCAATGAAAAGACATAAATATGTGGACGGACAATCCACTGCAGGAGCAAACAAGGCTAAAGTAGAGGTAATGTTGGGTAAATATGTAACCCAATGAGTCAGGCTCAGCCATCACAGGACTGCTATTAGTGCTGCTGGCACACACAGAGCACATATTCTGCCAGCTACTAAATCTGTTTTAACACGGGGACTATCACACACAGCCGGGCACAGACAGAAAGAAAGAAAGAGAAAGAAAGAGGAGGAGGGGGGGTGCAAGAGGGCAAGAGAGACTGCCAAATTATCTAAAGAGAGGAAAGTCAAGTGCCCAAGAGTGCCAACCTGGCTCCACATTCAAGGGTCTACTTCCAGTCGATGAGAGCCGGTTGTGGAAATAAAGTGTAAGAGTAAAAATGCATAAGTGCGTCTGTGTGTAGCTGTTAACTTCAATCTTATCATCTCCTCCTTATGCTCTCACTTAAAACAGACCTGTTACGAGAGGTCTGCTGGCATAAATAACCGGGTCACATGTCACTCTGGGTATTTTTGTCCCCCGGGATCAAATCTTAAAGGGGACTATGGATCATTTTCCTTCTGTTTCTTTGATTCGTCCGACACTCCGTCAATGACGTGCTGTATCTCGCACACGGCCGATCGGTTTGCATGAAACTAAAGCAGAAATGCTACTTTCTCATTACTGCATTTTGACATTATTTAAATGAGTCTAAGAAAGGTGTCACTTCACGTTGTTTTGTTTTTTTAGGTTTCATCTATTTTTCTAGGTCATGGTATGATTTTAAGTTTTAGTCCTGATACCAAAACAACACTTTTTTTTGACACCTTACGAGTGTAAAATGTGCAAAAGTTGCCATTCTCATAAATTGAGATTTTGATCTCATTTGTTTGTTATTCATTGTATCTAAATAACAAATGTCATTTTCCAGAGATACCTGGATATTTTCTAAAGATCTCAAGATAATGAAACTTTGTTTTCCAGAGATAATTAACTTGAGATCTCAGGAAAACAAAATGATAGCTGAGTATATTAAATCATTGCAACTGCAACATTCTCCTGGTCCTCTAACATTGCTGCACTGCATGATGCTTCCTGCAGTGATTTAATATACCAATGTCATCTTGTTTTCTTAAGATCTCAAATTAATGCTACGTTATCTCGAGAAAACAACATTTGTCATTATGACATAAATAATCATTATCTCCAGGAAAACTGAGAAAATAAAATGTAGCTTCCGTCTTTGGTGCAACACACACACATTTCAGAGGCCAGGTTCAATCCCCCGCCCTACTGTTGTTATGATAACATCCACAAATCAGTTATTTTTCACTCGCTCGCGTACACTTGCTGACCAAAGGAAGACGCCGCAGTGGCAGGTGTTACATTTACGCGCTTATGCTTGAAAAGAAAAATACACTCGAGCTGAAAATTGTGACTTTCCACATGCTGTCTCTCCCTCCGGGGACAAGAATTGATTGATTGATTGATTGTCTGAAAAATGGCGAGGATGGTGGAAGGTTGCGTGGAAGCCTGCTGTTAATTTAAAGCAGCCACCGTAAAAGGTGGAAAATGTGCAAGCTCGCCAAGTGAGATACTGATGCAGCTGATGCTGATTTGACATCTGTGAAATGTGTCACACGTGTCTCTCTTTATGCTTTAAAATATCTCACCGCACCAGTAGACACAGAACATTAACAATGCATTAATTTTAAACATTGTGAGTACAATCTGATCGCTAAAACATCCCTGTGTAGTTTTCTTACGCCCAATATTCACTCTCAATCTCACATTTAATTGAGTGAAATCAAGCATGGTGTTCCTCTGTCAGCGAAACCTGAGTTACTGCCGGGTCGACCTCAGCTTTTCACCTGTGTGTTGAGGGTGAGTTAGCCCATCTGACACGACACGCCTGTCTGTATCTCTGGCTGCTCTTTTTGGCAGCACGTGCGCGCACTTTGCTGCCGATAATGCCCATACTGTGCTGCGCTGAGAGGTATGAAGAAGGTCACAACACACAATCAACGCCGCAGGCCGCGATCCAGACAGGACATTACACAGATGCACACTCTGCTACTCATAAACAAGTACACGCTTATACACAGAAACTTCCTTACTCACACATATGTGCAATCAGATCTGAACGCAGACACATGCGTACGGGCTTCACAAAGGAGGCGTGTATTCTCATTTTGTGACCCAGAATACACACACGACTTAGAGCGGCGGAGGCACTAACAGTCGGTTTCCATCCGAGTGCTCATAGACAACCAGCTAGTGTCTGAGCTGGGGAATGATCTACCTATCGAATACACTCTGCAGAGCTGAACTGCACAACTAACTGCTCGCTTTAACACATGGCATGCATATGTATCAGACATACTGTGACTGCAGGCTGACTAAAGTTAAATTGAATCACTGATGTTATTAAAAGGGCGTGAAGTCTGTTTCGGGTCATTTTACCTGCGAGAAGCACTTGCGGTACTCCTTCTCCGGCCCAGGGCATCTATAGACCTGAGGTGCTCCTCTTCCTCCATCCCTGCCTGATTCGACAGCCAGATGCGGGATGTGGGGGTGCTGTAGTGGGTAGACGTTGCCGGCCGGTGGGACCTGAGGACTGAAACCTTGGTGAAGCTCCCTGTCTCTGTGCACGTGGCTGGAGCGGTGAAGAGACGTAGAGAAAGGTGAAGCGGCGGCGGGGGAGTTTGGCCGGGAGAGAGGAGGGACGGGAGGAGGCGGCGCAGTGACGGAGTGCCAGTCAAACCGTTGGCGGTTGGGCAGGCGGGATGTCGACGAGGAGCGAGAGAAGTGGTGGGAGGATGGGACTCTCGCTCTCCCATGCGCTGTGTTGGTTTGCGAGGGTCTGTCCACGTGACGGTGCGGGATACCAGTTGTGGTGGTCGTTGTGGGCAACTCCTCAACAGCAGGTGCGTCGGTCCTCTCCTCCCCCTCCTCCTCCACCTCCACCTCCACCTCACTCCTCCTGGCCTCCCTGCCTTCTCCATTACTCCACACCTCTTCTTCCTCTTTCTCAGTGGTCTCGTCATCTTCATTGGCAGGTGTTGCAGTGTCGGTACCGTTACCAGTGTGGCGCGCCTGCCGGTTAGGACGATGCAAAGGCAGAGAGAACGGGACCCTGCCGTACCCATACTGCCCTGGACGGATGACGGAAGACCTGCAGGAGACAAAAAAGGTATTTAGAGAATGACATTCACAGATGGACAGAAAGCGCCAGAGGCTGTGACAGAGATAAAGAAAACAGAAAGACGGGATGTCAGATGCGTCTCATGTTAGTTGTTCAACATAATTACAACGGACGTGGAGCCAGCGGGCTGCGGTGAGCGGGCAGACTAAATGCAGTGCCGGTTTGTGTGACAGAAACCAGAAGTAATGATGTAATAACAGATACCAGAAGGACAGATGGGCAAAACTCCAACAACCAACCCTAAAAACATCATAACAAACTCTCTCTAATGCTTAAACAATGTCAGCACGTTAACTAATAGCACCCGGATGAATCAAGCGTGTGCATCGAATGGTACTCTGAGGAATCAGCATATTTAGTGACGTCTTTGTTGATGAGACATCACGGTCACTGGTTCCTTTTTTTACCTTGTGCTCCATGACAAGATGCCGTTTTTTTCTTTGTTTGCTGCTCATCATCACCACTGAGTTCTTCTGTTTATTCTAAATAAACCACCGTTGCTAGTGCCAGCGAGGCAAAACTCACTTCCTGTACGCGGGAGTCATTTTCCTGCAAAAGATCAACTCAGTGTGCTGAGCGAAGCACGCGTAATTTACTTTAGCTGACTTTTGACTTTTAAAACACAGTTTAATGTATGAGGAAATGTTGAATCATTGTTTCTACCGGCTTTTACCCCAATGTCAATTTTTTTTTCATTTAAAAAATATAATGATATATATCATATCTTTGTTTGATGTGATTTATCTTTATACTGAAATTTCTTCTCATTTATCAACAGGCATGAAAATACCTGTGATTACCTAGGCTCTGATTGGTTAGTTTGATTAGATTTTAATCATCCTTTCTAACTCACCTCCTCGCTGGTAAACCCTCCCGACTGGAGGAGACAGACCTTCTGCTCCCGCCTCCTCCAGGCCTCACTGCTCCTGGATTGGTCGGCCTCCTGATGACCCGAGCTGGCTGATTGTAGCCGTGTGAGGGAGCGTGGTAGGGAGATCGATAGACAGATACATGCTCTTGATTATTTGGGGAGAACTCTGGCTGGTAAAAAGGAGGTGATGGATTGGACTGTCCCTGTACAGGTGCTCCTCCTCCCCCGGCGTTGGTATTCCTGAACAGCGACAATCCCGGGTTGTGATTGGTGGGGATGGAAGGGGAGTGATAAGGAGGGTGTTGCCCGGGGTAATGTGGAGGGTAGTAGGGTCGCACAGGTGAGACGACAGGGCCTCCAATGCCCCCGGGCAAATAACCTGCCCAGTTAGGAGGAGAGTGGGAGAGGGGTGGGGTGCGGGGAGGTGGAGGAGATAAACACTCTCTGCTCCTCTGTGAGACACCGACGCCACAGGTCTGAGAGCATCCGGACCACTCCCCCCAGACAGACCACACCCCCTCCACAGGCTCCGCCTCAAACACCTGTCTGGATTGTCGGCCTGCCACCTGGTACACACACACACACACACACAAACAGACACAAGAGGAGAGACACTTGGTTACATACATGTTACAGCTTTGTATTGTTTAATCCATTCTCCAACCAGTACCCGCCAAGGAAACCATTTGATGCAGCAAAAAAACGCTGAATAATAATCAAATAAATCATATAAGGACAAATATAAAAAATAAAATAGCAAACCCTGACAACTTCCCAGAGTCCAAGGTGACATTTTCAAATGTCTAGTTTATGTGTGTTGTGATAAACAATAAAGATAAGCGGCAACTCTCGTTTGAGTTGGAAGTTGGAACTTGAGGATTTTGGCAGTCTTTCACCATATTTGCTTGAAAAATGACTGAAATGAAAAAGTGGCTTTCGAAATAGTTTCTTGTTTTGTCCAACCAGCAGTCCAAAGCCTAAAACCTTTCACTTTACTCGCATATAGAACTAAAAAACACTAAAACTGCGAGCTGGAAATGAGGTTAGAAAAGTGAACTATAATATATACTATACTTTTTCTTTCGATGAACCCAGATAATACCACACAAATGATGGAGAAATGGGAAGTTGAAATGAACACAGATCATATTGTTTCATTAGATATCTGGAGGGAGGCACGTTTGATGACCAATTCTAATATTTTGGGAGCTAGTTATAGTTATAACGAGATTCTTCCAGACAACAAAATTGTCACACATTCATATTTTCTGGTCACGTCCGAAGATCAGTAATTTTTGGAAGGATGTATTAGACGCCCTGAGAGTAGTGTTCCAACAAAATATCCCCAAAGACAAGAAGGTGGTCCAAATGATGCGATAAGGCCGCAAAGATCCACGTTTATGAAGAGGTGGAGTCCTGCAATGAGTCTGTTAATGCAGTGAGGGAGTTCTGAAATGCTCGCCCTCCCATCCTTGTGTAGTACTGAACTGTCTCTGTGGAAGACTGAGGTACAGATAAAATATTGGACATAAGAAAAACTGAAAATATTCACATTTGACTGAGTGAATCAATCGATTAATCAGCTAAGAATTTGAGCTCTAATAACTGCTGGCTATTTTTGTGGTAGTCGTTTTAAATCTGTCTGTTGCATTCTTCCTCGTGACTCCCCGTCTTTCTACGACAGTTATTTACTGATTTTTAACAAAAGGTCATCTGTTCATGAGGTATCCAGTCCGTCATCACCACCTTTCAGCAGTCAGCGGTGCAAGACATCTGTGTGAGGCCACTACCTCTGTCTGTACCTTTGTCTTACCAAATAAAATGAAGTTCCTCAACTTCAAAAAAATGGTCCGCTGTACTAAAAGAAAAGTCGAACGTCCGGTCGAATCCAGCAGCCATACCTCTTTACACTTCCCTGCTTTTTGAGAAAATTAGATTCACAAGTCAGTCAAATTGAGTTATATTTAATTGAATGTCCAAGTGCATCACAACTGATTGTAACCTTTACGCTGCTGTAAAGAGAAAAAAAAGGTAAAAACTGCACGCCTTGGCAATATTTTAAAGAAGTACTTAACGGAGCAAAAAACGTTGCCATTGCAAAATCCAAACTCTCTGCAAGGACTCATTTCTTCACAGTCCACTGATGAGCTGCTGCAGTCTCATGAGTTTCCTTCCTCTGAGGCCAAAATATAAATCCTGAACCTTTCATAGTTCACTCAGGCTTACAAGAGAGTCGGTCACCTGCCAGCAGCTTATGAGCAGATGGATATATTCATCAGTCGGTGTCGTATGAATGCGCTGCAGAAATGACAAGATTGGAGCTAATCTGGCTGTGTGTGTGTGTGTCCCAGGTTGGGTTTTGATTTCTTCTTCTGTGGTTGCAGATAAATGTTTCTCCCCTCATTTCATAACTGAAGCATGGGCCTGGTTGGCAAAGCAGCAAACATGAGCGCTGAACAAAAGTTTCCATTCAGAAAGGACCAAAACATAAATCTCAGCTCCACTTATCCCCCCTCTCTCTCTCTCTCTGTCTGGGTGTGTAAATATGTGCGCGCACAGGTAGAAATATGTGAGTAAACACACTGTACAAACTGATTGTGGAGTCGTGGAGAGAGAGGACAGGTGTACTTTATGTCCTGTGATACTGTATTATCCAGATTCTTGCCTTTTGTCTGCGGTAAAATGGCAGGAGGGTGGGAGAAATGGAAAGAGAAAGGAGTGAGAGAAACGAGCGGGGTGGGGGGGGGGGGACGAAGCAGACATGCCTAATGACTCTGAGTGTATGTGTCTGTGTGTGTGTTTCTGGAGGTGTGGTCTGTTGTAATGAGTGACATCAAACACACAGCTGCCACATAACTGGGACCATTAATGAGCTCCGTGCAGTGACCCTGCAGCAGCCACCGCTGACCTCTGGAGCGACTGGTTAAACTCCTGCAACACTGTACTACCAGGCCCGGACCAGACACGGGTGGAGCTGTGAAATCTGCCTCCCCCTCTTATTAGATTTTTTTATACTGGTATTACTGTGGGCCCCTCTAAAGGATGCATTCAGATATTTATTATTCCGTTGCAAGACAATACAGACACGCCTGTATGAACTTGAACTTGAGTTGTAATCATTAAATCTTTCTTTTATACATCATGACCAGTTTCCAGTGGAAGAAATGGGGGACATTATTTTGGTATTAAGCACAACACATCTGGCACTTGACTACATTTACATTTGGTCATTTAACTGATTCTTTTATCCAAAGCGACTTACAAAAAAGGGAAAGCATCAAGGTACAGTGCGACAGAGACATGTTAGTGCAGCAATAAGTACTGTGACAGTTCGAGGAGGGGGGTAGATTTATCATGTCCAGTTGTTGGTAGTGCTAGTAGAAGATGTACGCTCTGAGCAGCTGGATCTTCAGAAGACTAGAAGGTAGAGAGGGACGCTCCTGATTTTGTAGGATCAGGTACGACGTTCCACCAACAGGAGGACGTAACACATGCCTGTATGAGGACATTCAATTAGGTGGGTGCAGAACCGGAGACTAATTTATACAGGAAGCCAGTGGAGCTCGATGAGCAGCGGGGTAACACTGATCGAAGACTAGGTAACACCTCTGCGTTGTGGATCATCTGAAAGGGTCGCAAGATGATCACAGCCTAGGAACTATTACATAAATAAGAAGAGTAGACTAAGAGAAAGACTGTCTTCAACGTACATGTACGGGGTAGAACTCAGAACCCCTCTCGCCCAATGTCAGCTGGGATCGGCTCCAGCCCCCACAACCCCAGGATAAGCTGTGACACACAATGGATGAGCTGTGTACATTGAAAACAAGTTAAATATGATTACCTTTTTAAGTTCATTATTTATTGTTAATTTACACATCCAGAAGTTACAAAGCAACAGGTGTTTATGGCCACCAGAAGTCCAGTATTCAAGTCTCTTTTAGCTCTGTTTTTGGTCTCCACCAACCCGTTTAGCTGCTAAACGCTCCACTGTGTTCACCTGCTGTCTGTTTGTTGTTTGTTGCTGAGCAATTAGTGTGTTTATGGACCTTTTTATCTGAAAACAGATGCCTGCCGCAGCTGAGAGAGTCGCTGTGAGAGCAATGAGAGTGGACGAAAAGAGTAAAAGTAACAGATGGGCTTGATCTATAGCAAAAATCTAATCTAAACTTCAGGTGAAGCAGGAGTTAAAGTTAAAATCAAGTGGCTACCTTCCAACGTTATGATATTTTTAGTTAAAAATTCCCCCATTTTCCAAGCAGTGTCTATTTGCTTAGCTGTTATGGATGGACAGTACACAAAGAGGGAATTTCATACCAGAAAGTCTAACTCTGGAAGGTACCCATTTAATCTGAGTGACTCTGACTGGCCTAATATAAGCGATGGCTGATCTTTAAACATTTTTTGACAAATAATTAAGACTCTGGATTTCATCCCCGATCTCTTTCAAAGGGATCTCTTTTGCAGCCAGTACAGACAGGAGGAACATTCGCAGCGTCAATAAAAGGGCCTGTCAGGATTGTTTTACTGTGAAAGGGACACTGTGAAAAGATGTGAACCCATCCTTTTAATTGTCATGATCTTTCACCCCCTCTATAGGAATCCTGTTGTCTGTGAATCTCACATATAATGAGCTGATGACTCACCTTCCTCTTGGCGGCCTTGGTCACGGAGGTCGCGACCACCACAAATCCCCACAGCACATAGAGCCTGCGGGGTGAAAGAAGTGACGGGATTTTAAATATCAGCAGGTTGAATAAAGGTCTTTTGTAAAGGACACGATTGTTCCATGACCTAAACGTTACATTGGTATATGCTGCGAGAACGCACAGAGACTTTCATTATCCTCTCTCCAATGCTCTTCAACTTTCTCGAACCTTTTCCCCCCAGATGTACATTCAGTTTAAAAACAGCGTTAGACGTCTTGAGTGAACACCCTATCAAATGTTCCAGTGACCTAACTGCACTTTAGCAACCCACGGTGCCACTTTCTTTCCCCACTACAGGTGGCAGGAGGGCTCAAAGGTGGAGAGAGTGAACACAAGTTTCTTTTTCCCTCCAGGGTTCACGTGCAAACATCTCAATCAATCTGGGGAAGCCTGGGAGGCACTCAGAAAGTAATGGGTTTAAACGGCAAAGTGTGTTTTCCCTCTGCGCGCCTCTCTTTGGGACTTCACACACCCCGAGGATGTGGTTTTCACACACACACAACCACCACACTCCAGGGTGCAATCAGTCACAACATCCAGAATCATCTTGTACAGTGAGGTACTTTTTATTTGAGGTCTGATGTTCAAAGGAGGGAGTTTATGGTGTGGGATAGTGTTGAATGTCTCCTTTAATTTTGGGCTCCAGTCCTTAACTTTGACATGAAATCTCTGTAGGATGCATGGGCCACTGCAGCAGTGTGTGCTTAGTGTGTGTTTATTCGGAAAAGGTGATTTTACCTTATGCTGACCCATTAAAGTTTTGTTTTTTCCCCCTTCATGGTGAAACATTTCAAATACTGGCTGATCTGTCCGTACTTGTGGCTTAACAATGTCCATAAAACTGCCGAGACAAGTGCACTGGAAACAAGTGGAATACCATCCCTTCATCTGCCAATAAAATAGCCTGAACATGATACTAAACGATTTGCTAAGATGGACATTTCAGCGCTGGCCACGAGAACCAACCCATCACCGCAATCACCAGTCCGCAGGCCACATGTAGTCAGGGTAATTGGTCCCTTCTTCCCAGTGTGGTGCACCGCCGTGGTCTCTGGAAACTTCCCCACACCAGACTGCATAACTACCCCGAAAAACACAGACAAAGGTCCCGCACAGTCCTATACAACAGAGCCGCTGAGGCCGAAATAACGACCCCCTACCAGGGTCCACGTTTCCCTGGCCGCTACAGTGGCACATTGTAGAATAAACTCCGCCGGGGACAAGGAAAGAGGGAGTGCGAGAGAGAGAGGGGCACAGAGAGATATACAGCAGGGAGGAAAACTCACAAAAATCCGCCCCGAGGAGAAAAGAGAGGAGCTCTAACCTAAATCCAGATGCCTTCGGGTAAATTCCTATCATATATCCTACCCACAGCCCGGTGCGCAACAAGAAGGCGTCGTGCGTAAAAGCCAAAAGTTCGCCACAAAACAAAACAACTTAAAATCTCTTCAGCACCCAGAAACACAAACGGCATGCTCGCTCAGAGAAGGATGCAGACCCCCCTCTCTCTCTCTCTCTCTCTCATGTGGTGTTGTGTACAAGCGGACTGAGAGACGCAGCAGGTTGCTGCTGTGAAAAAAGTTTTTTTTACCTGAACAGTAAACCGAGCTGCATGCTCCTCCGAGAGTCTCACACAACCGCGCTCACTCCGCTGCTAATCAATATTGATTATTAGTCCAGTCTAATGATCGGTTACTGGTCCGTTCCGGGCCGTGCTGTCCTGAAAGAAACGTGATGAGGTCCCGCGAAGGCTTCTTCAGCTCTCCCTCTTTCTCTCTCTCACTCTCTCTCTCTCTGTGTGTGTCCCTTTCCTCCTGTCACAGTCACTCCCCGTGATTTTTTGGAGAGTGGGAAGGGTTCCGTTTTTTTTCCCTCTCTCTCTTTCTTTCTCACTCGACAACTTTTTTTGGGTCCTTATTATAAACTGGTGTGACGCCTGGCAGCCATGGGGCCGGGGGGGAGAGATAGAGATAGATAGAGAAAGAGAGAGAGAGACAGGAGACACGAAATGGACAGATTACACAACTCTCTCACTCTCCCTCACATGCATAAACCACACACTCCCACTGCCCCTCTCTCTCTCTCTCTCTCTCTCTCTCTTTCACACACACACACACACACACGTACCACTATGGGCCCTGACTAAGCTATAATAACTCTCAGAGCCGCTTTCTTAGTTGCACAATCCAACATAAGAATGCTCCATTGTACTAGGTCACCCTGATCAGTAGTAATGATCTACTCATTGTCGGAAACAGCCGTGAGCTGGCAGCATCTGCAGCAGGGACACTTTGTTGGGGGAGTACAAAGCCTCGCGGGTTTATTATTGTGCCAACACAAACACTAATTGTTCGGCAACAAAGTGGAAAATGGGAAAAGGAAAGTGGAAAATGATTATTTTTTATTTAGCGCGGATGAAATATGGCTGGTGCACTTACTGGAAACATAGGAGATATTTTTGTATGATACAAACATGACTGTGTTGTCTCATAACTGTTTAATCACAGTTTAGCACTTGAAAACAGACATGCTCCACCAATTTGGAGCTGAGATAAGTGCACCCAAGAGACATTACCGCTTCTGAGTGGGAATGATGACTCTGTGTGGCTGTGTATATATATATATATATATATATATGTGTGTGTGTGTGTGTGTGTGGGCTGTGAACTCTTCTTGGTTGCGGTCTGAAGCAGATGTGAAAACTGCCTGATTCCAACTTGTTTACACAATATTGATTTGGTTGTAATCCACAGACCTTCCCAGTCAGACTGACGGAGCAAATGCAGCCCACAGGGTGACAGTGGGAGGTAAAGAGTGACACAGAGGTGGATGGAGAATTAAAGCAAAGATCAAGCAAGGGATAAAGAGCTTGACTTCAGTTTTTAAAGATGCTGACATGATGTGTATCTTCTGGAAAGACTCCTGTTGGAATGTAAAGTCGGATTTTATCCAAGTTTGAAGAAAAATGGTTTGAAAATATGTTAGAAACCAAATTAAGAACATACAAGTCTTGCACAAGGTTGTACACCGGTACTCTACTTTTATCTATTGAGGTCTTTTGTATTTGCTTTTAGCTACAAATATGTACATATGATGTAAACATGAAGACCTGAACATTTGATTTCTTTATTTTTGGACTCTTTGCAGCATCATTTTCAAATGTATGTGCTGTGCTCTGGGTCTGGTTTATGTTAAACAGTGGCGTCTCTTTAAGCCCCTCAGGCTTGGGCACGGTTGCACGGATGACAAATAAAAAAAAAACATCCTAAGCTCCTAAGCAGAGCTAAAATGAGTCAGAGAGAAAGCTATGAATGAATGAGCCAGCGAAAGAGTCAGAGAGAAATATGAAAACATTGTTTACGGCCTGTCCTCTGGGAGTTCACAGCCCAGCTCATCAACATAACAACACCTAAAGAGTTGGTCGGCCACATTCAAGGACATCTCTGATCCTCCTTGAACCTCCTTATTAACATTTTCCACCCCGCTGCCGCTGCCTCTGCTAAGAGAGGCGAGATGGTGGAAATGTGAGAGAGGCCAATGAGTGGGTGGGTACATAGTGAGTTATGGTCTAACGCATATTAACACGCCCAGGGTTTGAGATGTCCCAGAATCGGGGTCTGCCTGCTGCTTTTCTTGGATGCATCCAAAAAACATGGACACAGCGATGGTGACGGAGATTAGAGACTTCAAAGCCAGCTGAGAGCCAACAACTGAAGACTTAAACCACATTACAGAGCCGGCTTAAGATTTAATCTGTCAAAATAAAAAAGTTAATGTTAAAGGCGTTGCAAGAATGACGAGGGTGGATTCCAGAGGTTAACACGCACGTACACACACATGCAGCAGCTCGGGGTACGTGTGTGATTAGTGAAATGGATATCTCAGTACTTCTAAGCAGCATGTCTATCAGTAACTACAATTAGCCAGAGGTCATTGCCATGGTCACCAGTGGTCCGTGACCACTTATAGCCCTCTGATCCCCTCCTCCCACCCTCTTTCCCTATCTCTCGTCTGTTGGATCACACAACTCCGATAAGCGAAATGTCTACATCAACTAGTCACCACAAGGCACAGATGTGGTATATTTGTGTGTGTGTGAGTGGGGAGGTCCATTTGTAGCAGCTGATCTGTTATTTGTTTTGGCTGGCTGATCTGAGTAATGACACTGCAGATCAGAGTAGCAGGACCCTGTGGGAGTTATATATCACTTGAAAAACTTCATGCATGTACACACACCCTGCCTCCAGAAAAGACCCCCCCCCCCCCCACACACACACACACACACACCCCCTCACACAGCCCAGCTTCAGGCCCAGACACAGTAGGCCCACAATCCATCGCTGCTTTACTGTGAAAGTTAATGAGGCCTCCAGGCTTCTTCAGACCAACAGATGATCGGAGCTCGGGTGTTGAACCCCCGCAGGCTGATTCCCGTGAAGACAGCGGCAAGATGGAGTGAGTTAAAGAGGTCAAACGGAGGGGAAAAGTATGAAGACCTGTCTGATGGTTATCATTTACTACTTTTAGAGCGCAGTAATCCATGTTCGTGAAACGCTGTTCCAGGAAAGATAACAGAGGAGGTCTAAGTCAGTTCAAACTGACTTACAGACAAAGGAGGAGCCAGGGTTGAAACATGCTTTAACAAAGATTAATATAATCGTCTTTGTGTAGGGGGGAGAAGAAGGTGTTACCATCTAGGTATCGTTTTGTTCTGTCAGTCAGTCCACCACTTTGGTCCATACTGAAAAAAACTCCAGGATACATTCCCATGAAATTTGTACAGGCATTCGGGGTCTCCAGAGGATGAATACTTTGGCAATCATCCACCAACGGCAGGTCAAGATTATTGTTTTTTTAGTGAAATAGTTTTGACAACTATTTTATGCAGTATGCTTTGGTAAATCCCCAAAATTTCCTCCAGCACACGTCTCTAGTGTAGTTTTCACTTCCACTATCTCAGCATCTACTGGATGGAGAGGCACAATTTTCATAGTTCGCAGAGAACACAACTTGATCGCTGACGTTTGCTGAAACATGCTTCCTCAGTTACTTGGAAACTTGCACATTCAACTCATGTAATGTTTAAGTTTTTTTCCACTCTTCCGCTCTCAAAAAGGCTTTCCAAGAGGAAGTGTCTTTACCAATGCGTCATATTCACACAGCGCCCTTTTTCCTCTGATGTCATACTAAGGGTGGGAAGCATATATGTCAGTTCAGGTTACCAGCCATATAAACATAGTGAATTTGGCAAATAGTTTGATTTCACTTCTTCCTGACCGAAAAGATGATGAATAGTGAATAACCAGAGGGACCCTGGCACATATATCAAGGTGAAACAGCACACAGCAGCCAACGTCAGCATCCCACCACTGCCAAGCTAATGTTTTCGTTTGATAGTGTTACACGATGCGATAGGAAAGGCGTGATTTACTTCTGAAATATCAACGCACACCTTGGACACACTCTGGATCTTCTCTGTCTAAACTGAACTGTCTGATCTGAACTGTGGCTAATTGAATGTGAAGAGGGCGTCTGAGGAAAATAATGTGAACGTGATGAGTTAGCTTGTTTGATGCGCTGGTCTGCGCAACCTGTTGCTGGGATTTGTCAGGAGGAAAGTCTGGTCTGCACACCCGTGAAACTGCAACAGATATGTGCATCAAACATGCATTCACTTGCTGGTTATCCAGGAGCACTGAGGTTGCATCAACATGACAGTAAAACACAGAAGCAGAAGGTGAAAGTACAACAAAGGATTATTTTTAAATGTTCCATTCACAGATTGACTTTCCTGTTTCTGTGTAGTCTGGTTTTGTCAATGTGGCAGCCGGCTGTAGCACACATGAACATTACATAATGCCTTCATAGGTGTCTTCACACATTGCCTGTGCATGTTTGAAGACTCACAGATATCAAAATATGTTCAAGGCTTAGGGCAGTAGCATGTTTCAAGATGGACAGTGTAGAATATCCAAACTAGCTTCACGCTGAGATGGAGAAAGCCACGAAGTGATGTCTGTGAAGGCACCTCACACAACTGAGAGGAGGAGGAGAGTAGTGATCCAAACAGCACAGACATCCTGAGAAGCCTCTTGCAGAGAAGAGAGGGAGACTGACAGACGGGGACACAAAGGGAGTGCAAAGAAAGGCAGCGGCAGAAAGGGGATGAAAGGGAATTCGAGAGAAAGAGGTAATGGCAGATTAGACGGGAACTGAGCAAGAGTAAAGGAGAGCGAAAGAGAAAGAACGCAGGAAAAGGGGAGGGGGGGGGGGGGGGGGGGGGGGGTGATTTGTCTGGCTCAGATGGAGTCAATATTTGCTCCATTCCACCAATCCTGTGCCAGGGTCCAGATCAAAGTAGGGCGTGTGTGCTCTGAAAAGGGCGAAGAGAGCCAGAGGAGAAAACGGCTGACATCTTTACAGTCCGGCCTGGAGAGAAATACTTTTTCCACTAAAAGCACTTTGCTTTGAATTTCTGTAAAAACTGTGAGTTGGCTGATGAGCCTCAGGTGGGAAGATCATTACGGGGGAGAATAAAAAGAAATCTGAGGGTTCAAGAAGAGGGAGATAAGAGGATCGATGGGTGAAGCCCTCTAATGAGGAGTTGTAGTTGTCACTGGCGAGACAAGGACATGAGAGGGAGAAAGAGAGAGAGAGGGGTCGGCTCTGATGGACCCTAATTGGCTGACGAAACTGCTGAAATAACCTTGTTCCAATTATTCATACAAAGAGCAATTGTTGCCCATTCAGAGAAGCCGCCGGTGCCACATATGTACACATAACAACAACAAGATTTATGTCTGTGTGAACAGGCATGTATGGTACGGCTTGGCACGGCACAGCCGTGTTTGGCACAAGAGACACTAGGCCACAGGAGATAGAGCAGAACGACGCAGCTGGGTAATAAGTGCCGCGGTATGTTTATGGTTGATTGGTTATAGACTACTGTGTGTTGTATCGCAGCCTGCTGCCGAATTCCTGTCCCGTTTATTTACGGCGATGTTGGTCAGCGATGACAGATCTGACAACCATCAGTGAAGTATGCATTACTTTTAGATTGCTGTGCTAGATATAACGGATAAAGGACAGGACAGACTACAGCCATGCCAGCAGCTCTGTGAGGCTGCAAAGAAAAACAAACAAATTTCATGGTGATCCATTCATCCATTGAAGACATATCACTCTGAACTACAAATGTCAAGCTGCTTGGGGTGCTAGAGGAAAAGTCAGTTGGCTTCATTCTGTTGTCTGTGACGACAGCCTGTAACAAATTTCATGGTAATCCATCCAATGGTTGTTGAGTTAAAAACACACATATATCACTCATGGTGGTGCTACAGGAAAAGGCAGGGGTTCAGCAACAGTCCATCCAGTCGTTGACATGATTTAATCTGGACCAAAGCGGTGCCATTCTTAGAGCCACGCCGCTCCGATGGATAAACACTTGCAGAAGCAGACTTTTACTACAAATAAGGTACTATGCTTTTGGGCCGACACGGTACTAGAATCATTATTACAGATTATAACATCTGATAGCTGATCTTGTAAGAAAACAGTGCCCCAGTTAAAAGTGTTTAATATCAAAGTTGTCTCACAAGAGACAGACTAAAAATGGATGAAATTGACGCAGCAGAGGATGACATCTCTTGACTTTTACTCCCGAGTTTGGATCAAGCTTCAAAAACAGTTTTCGACATTTCCCATAACGCAACTCAATTCCATCCTTCATTAGTTTTCCCCAAGCGGCAACCTCTGTGGCTGGGAAATGAAACCAATGCCTAAGTGCCAAAAGTAAAGTGCAGTTCCTCGAGGCTGGCTCCAGCAGTGAGTCAGTCTCCATAAGGCCCCATGTTAAAAATGTCCATCTTTACAGCCGGGTACAAAAAACAATTTTGGTCTCATAGCTAATTTCATGATAACTGTACTGAGGGTGAATGTTTATACAACTTACTTATTACAAATGTTTAAACAGGCAGGTGTCTTTGGTCCGCCAATGATGCGAGTTTCAGATCAGCCAGGAGGCAGAAGAGGGAGGGCGGCAGCCAGAGCCACAGATTTTGAGCTTCGAAACGGTGCTTCAGAAACCTGCAGCTGACGTCATGCTGTCCATTCTTTATACTGTCAGTGGTTTCCCCTGTCTCCTAAAGGCCCACTTCTTTCAAACTCCACAGCTTGGTTCACCGAAGCAGACCCGACCCAGAGCAGTAATACATCATGAGGCTCAACACAACTCTTGCGTGAAGGGGCCCGAATCTCGACACAACAGAGACGCAAGACCGGATAATAATGCCGGACTCTGAGAGAGGCCCCTGTCACTTCAGCTGATACTGTGCCTGAATAGTGCATATTCCCACACAGATTTGCATTTAATCAAATTACTGACTAACAAATGAAACAAGGTGAATCTGGGCAGGACGGGGCCCCTGGGCGTTTGGGGGCCCGGAGGCTGTCGACTGCCCTGCGCTTGAATTGTAATCCAAGCTCAATGGAAACAATTCTCCCTAAATATTATCTGAGGTCTGAACACTATGTGAATATTTCTCTTTATCACAAAGTCTGTATGAATAGGAAACAAAAAACAAATCTAGAGAGAGTTTACTTCTGCGTCTGCATATAGAAAAATATTGTTTCGTCTTACTCTTTTGGGCATATACTTGATGAAAGTTAGATGAGGACGTTCTTCTCTCGTGTCTGTTATAACCAAAACAACCCACTGTGAAACCGCCAACTTGTTGTTGACTTGTTGACGGATTAATTAAACAAGATTGTCTTAATTGTTTCCAGCCTTTGTAGGATTAAAATTAATGGGCAAGTAACAAGGGGTGCCGTCCAAATTCTCATCTTAATCTCAGCGAGAAAGTGAGCAAGTGTTGACCTATTCCTTTAACTTTCAGATTAAAATCTTGTAATCCAAACACGGTATGTCTTCGGTAATCGGAGAAGATGCCACATGCATGGAACTACTTTGTTGCAATGCACTCGCAAGCACACAAATGTAGTGTACACGCAAACAGCTGGTGAAGCTGGTACTCTTTAAAATAGTTATGCAACTACAAATAAAGTCTCTGCTACAAATATTAGAGTTCAAAGATATCAAGATGAAATGATTATGCATCAATCATGCATATAAACAATTATGAAATAGTTTCATGATAAACCCCTGCAACATTTCAAACATGCCCGGAGCCACATCTACCATGTCAAGGATTTGGCTGCGTGCTCCGGCCGCCCCCCCTCCCCTCTTTTAGCCTCGTATGAACTGACCGGTCTGTCTCTCCTTCCCTCAGCCAGGTTTAAGTTACACTACCCTCCAAAAGCAGGAATCCTGAAAACAACCTGAGGTCAAAGTCTGAGGTCAGCCTCTCCTCCTCTTATTCCCCCGTGGCAGCACTAGTTTCTGCACGGCATACTGAGATGAGGAAAGGGAGAGAACGTTTATTCAACAAACTCTGGATATAATCTGTGCACAGTAGATCATGTGGGGATGGTTTTTTTTTTAATTAACTCACTCTGGTAAAACATGATCTACTGATGGGCTTTAAAAAAGCAGCTTGAACTTGAACTTTCTGCAATAAACATGCAAATAGTCTCAGATTTACTCAGCGATTGTGCAGTGATAGATGGCCGTGTCTGCATGCTTCCAGTAAACACCCATTCACATTCACAGACTCTTGCGGGTCATGTTGGAAGTCTGTTTTGAGTCCCCACCCTTAGGTTTTCTTTCAGACATTTAACTGTCCCATGATTTCTTGAGTCTGCCTCCGTTCTTTTTTGCATTCTGCAAGATTTAAACGATACAAGCAGCAGCAGCAGAACGGGATATCATAGCATGGGCGTCTTCCATACGGGTTGGCACAAAGTCACGCAAGCAAATTTGAAACTGATGCTTCCCTCCTGAACCTTCCTGTCTTCACTCCTCCTCCTCATGCAAAACCTTTTTTTTTTTTTTTACAGTGAGTTGCTGCAGGAAGAGGATGGCAATTGTAAATATTTGTAAATTTACTGAGGGGTTTGGGTTTATTCTCCTCGCTTACTAAACTGCCCTGAGAGACAACATGACCTCTGACCTTCTCCTAAACCCATAAACTCCTCCCTCCTGAGAGCGATTCAACAGGTTGGCTAGAACAATAAACCGAATGCCTCTTCCACACAGAGAGCCTCTTGATTGAAGAAAGCTTCTCTCTCCGGCCCTCCGTCTGCTCTCTCTCTTCTCTCTAGGTATCCTGCTCCGAAGAGAGCGGGATAGGAAATCAGGTCAGCTGTGTGTTGAGCATAGCAGACATACTTGGGACCAGACTGAGGCCAAGCAGAGACTGTACACTACTGTGCTAAGTTATGAGTTATCTGTGTGTCTTTGTGAGTGTGACTTCCCCGGGCCTGGCACAGTCACCGGCTCAGCGGGGGCGCGTTCATGCAGGAGCATCTATTACTTTTAAAATCACCTCAAGGCCAACTGCAAGCGCCCGTCTAAAAATCAAAAGGTGTAAACGGCACGCTGGCGGATAAAACACGGAGACGGTCTGACGGGTCGAGAGAGCAGCCAGATCAAATAAGGAGCAACATGCCCAAAAAACTCTTTGTATAAACTGAGGGTTGGGGCTGAGCTGAGCTGAGTTACTGGACCCAGAAGAGTGAGGGGAAAGGAAAGGAGAGACGGAGAGGGAGTTGGCGAGAGGGAATAAGAGCCGAGCCTTTTAGCCCAGGCAGCGCGGGTGGGCTGAGGTTTTTGGGGTTGAAGTAGAAAGCTTTCTGACAACTTTGTTCCGCCGTTTTACATGTAAAAGAAAGAATTTTTTTGTTTGATTGTTGCCCGGCACTGTAAACAAGCAAGTGAGCCCCCCTCCCCGCCCCCCTCCAGGCTGCATAGCACTGTGTGAAGTGTCTTAATGTGTAATCAAGCGCTGCGCTGCTGTCATATATTTACATGAAAAACATTTACCTCCGGCACACCTGTCGAACAAAGCAAACAGACCAAATGATCCAGTGATATTCCCTCAGGTGGTCATTTACAAGCCCCTATCCAAACATCACAGACTTAAACACACAGAGGCATGGCCGCATGCACCGATGAGTTGAAATCATGGAGTCTGAATATTGGGAAGCGTGTTAAAGTGTGAGAACGTGTGTGTGTGTGTGTGTTGAGAAGAGGTCAGTGGAGGGTCTTGCCGGGTCCCTGTCACTGTTTGGCTCTCAGCCTCGCCGACCTCCTGTTATTGTTTTCAGTGGCTTCACTTTCTAAGGCTGCCTTGGCACCGATCACATTTCTCTCTGTCTTTGCTCACACACACCACACACGCTCTTTCTTTCTTACCCCTGCACTAAAACACACACACAGACGAACATAAAATGCATGAACACAGGGCACACACACACACACGGGGGGGTTATTTATAACAGGGTGGAAGGGAAAGGCAGCCCGGATTCGCAGGGCCTATTTTGGGAGGTTGAGCTTTCAATCAGTCAGGCTGACAGTTTCTCAGTGATACCAGAGAACAATACAGAGCAGTCTGTTTATCTTCCTCCGGCCAGCCTGTTCGGCTCTGCCGCCCCGCATGGGTCACCGTCACCCTAACTCCCCCCCCCCCAGCGAGACCGGACCTCCAGGAAAACAGTGATCTCAAAATCTGTCACTGTTGCTTTTAGGTTCGGAAATACTTCTCTGCCCAATTTCCTGCTACCACTGTCACTGCAGGGTACACTCACAGCGCCTGAAGACCGGCTTTGATGCTTGAGTATTCGGTGTGATATTCATGACTTTAAAGTTAAAAAAGTTTTAAGGGTCAAAAAGTTTGACTGCGTGGGTGTGTTTAAGGTGGAGGTGATTTGATTTAAATTTTAGAAACTATTTTGATCACTGGATCATCTTTTTAGTCATTTTTTAAGCAAAAATGCCAAACAGTTGTTGGGTACAGTGACATCTTGAAGCTTTTCTTTATTAGAAATGTTAGTCAGCTCGACATTTTTGTGTTTTGGACTGTTGGATGGACAAAACCAGACATCTGAAGACGTCACACTGGGCTGCGTGCAAATTATACCGAGCTCTATTTTCTGTTGTTTTCTAGGTAAAAAGATGAATCGGGAAATTGATCCACAGACTCATTCAGCATGGAAATAATCATTACTTATTAATTGCCTGTGACCAAAGAACCAACTAACTTTCCCAACCACTTCAAAGTCAGAAAATGTTACACTCAAGTAGAAACCCATCACCCGTAGCAAGAAGCTGACTGAGAAGATACGTTTCAAGGGTCTTTAACTTCTGACAGATGGACAGTTCTTTATTGTTTTCCCATGAGGACCTCTCTCTTATATTACACTGCTGTAGATATCCATCTATGCCTCCCTGAATGAATCCTCTTTATTGTCTCACTCTATACTGTTCTCTGTCCCCACGGCTGCTTTCTTTTTCGGTAAACCCCTTTAGCTAAAAATAATTTCCTATGAACTCTCGGCGACTCCAGCAGTGTAGAATGAAGGATTGCTTTGTGAATGTGTGCAAAGATAGTAAGGGTAGAGGGTGGGAACAGCGAGGAGGGGGCGAGGAGGGCGAAGGGAGACTGATATTGTTATCTATTAAGTAAAGATTTGAGCGTTTACCGGAGCTAATGGTCTGTGTCATCACTACGCAACTACTGTGCAATGCCGGCTGGTAGCTGTGCCGCCTGGGCCGTGTTTTATCTTCTCATTTTGCACAAAGTCTACAGCGGGAGGAGAGCGCTGGCTCGCAACAAGGAGTACTATAAATACTAATATGGTATGATATCAAGAATAAATCAGTAAGAGAGAAGTATGGAGGGTGTAGTCTTAAAGGGAAAGTCACCAAACGTCCAGAAACACATGTTCTTTCTTAACCTTTGTGGTCTCTAATCGCACGTTTAGATTTTCCTGCACGCACTCGTAGCATCATCCTTTTTATAAAAATCAATCTCTAGAAGATCTACATACTTCAGTGAGGTTTGCGGATTATAAAGATTATGATGCTTCTGTGCTTATTTAGGGCCATGGCTCCACAACTTTGATCCACACTGAAATATCTCAGTATCTGCTGGATGGCTTGCCGTGACATTTGGAGCAAACACGCACGCTCTTAGGATGAACCTTACTAACTTTGATGATTTTCTCGAGCACCAACGGCAGAAAATGTCTCGTTCAAAGTGAAATATCTCAACAGCTAGCGGAGAGATTAAAATTCTTTCTTTGTACAAGCAAATACATCTAAAACCGAAGACATTCCCATCAGCCTCGTCTGTGCTTTCTGTCCTTTAACCATCAGCATGTTGGCAGCACTGCTGCGCTCGCAGAGCTGCTAACAAGTCTGAGGAGGGTTTAGAGGCATTTCCTCTGTACACAAGCTCCATTCTTGAGAGTATTAATGTGCCATTACATCTGTGGGTTTGAAATATTTTAGACTAATCCGAGCTTGACCTTTTTTTTTTTCCCCCAACCTGTCTGACTTACAGCAGAGGCCTCACCTTTCCCCTCTCGCCCACTAAATAATTTCCGGAGAAGAACTAAAACACAACCCAGTTCACCTGTTTCACAACCGGCTTTGTTGAGCGAGTCGAGCTTTTGCCTTGTCTTGTCTTTGACTTCTCTCCCTCCCTCGGCCTATGTGTCACTGTTGTGACTGATGTCTTTTCCGTCCTGCTGCCCTCCCTCAATTAAAAAAGAAAAACCTCCAATCCTTTTGGCCTTTACCTTGACTTGGCTGTTTCCACTAAACACACATGACAACACACAGCCCCGACATCGCTGTTCCTTCTCCTATTTTAGTCAAATCTGCCTCCTTAGCCTCCCTTTCTTCCAGTGTTTTCAGGATATGCCTGGTTCTTCTACTCTGATATCATGACACACACTTGCGTAAGAGGGAGGCTTGCATGTTTAAACTTTAAAGCAAGCATTTGAACTTTCAGCAAACAAATATTAGACCGATAGTGATCTTAAAATAACTTTAAACCTCTTCTTTGTACTTTTTAGGACACATGGTCTCGGTATCAGTGGATGTCATTAAAGACTACATCAGGAACACTCTGTTCGATGCTTTTATTATAAATTTTTAGCAGCCACGTCTTCCGACAAGTGCAACAGCTGGAACATGTAAAACAAATCAATTACTTCGGTGACTCATTACTTCCAGGATTTTATCATCAAAACTCGTCCAGGTTGCTCCTGCTGTCTCGCAGCTCTGTGAGGGACGTCAGCACCTCCTCTGTTGGCCTCCTCCCCAGCTGTTTACCCCCTCTGATCCTCACATTCACTGTTCCGCTCTCACTCTCCTTATCCCCCACAACTGGACAGACACACAACAATAAAATGTTACAGTCAGGTTTGGGGAAATAAATAGCAAAGAACAGGGAGTGTGAGTCGTAAACCTAACGGGGATTAGTGTAAGTTCATCCCATTATTCATCTTTACCAAATATGTAGTTGTACTGGGCCAGCTGAGCAGAGCGAATCTTCTTATTTAAGGTTGTTCCTTGATCGTCATTCATATCAACCATGAAGCCAGCTTCACGGAACCGCTGCGCCACCTTAAGAGAAGAGAGGCACTTCTTTAAATGCTGTATCTGCCCTGAGCCTCTCACATCAAAGAGTAAATTAATAAGGACAGAAAGAAGGGAAAAAATCATAAAGATGGTGCACTTCATCTGCTGATGCACCGTGAGGAAATCATCCCAGACTGACCTGTTTGCTGTATGACTCACTGTTGCCCCCCACAGGAATGACCATGACCTGCGCCGGGGACAACCACAGCGGCCTGGGTGAGACGGGAAGAGAGGTGGTGGTGACGGTTTAGAGAGCTGCTACGGCCAAATAAAATTCATCTGACTCAACAGGACTATTTACAAACTCCTCACCATTTCCCTCCAAAGTTTTCAGCCAGTATAGCGATCATTCTTTCCAGTGATCCCAGCACTGCTCTGTGGATCATCACCGGCCTGTGCAACTGTCCGTCTCGCCTGAGAAGAGATGCGCAAATAAAAGAAAAAAGTGTTATCGAGACAGTTTAATTTGGGTGATACGATGATTTTGCCACATTTCTGCAACATGCAAAAATATTTTCTTAATTTTGCTTTTCCAGAATCTTGATGTTTCGATATAAAATGTTGCATCGACTTGGCACGGCAAGAGGATTTTAACCTTATTGCTCGCCCCTGCACAGAGTGGTCAAAACACCAATATCAGGAGAACATGAGGGAAGCAAGGCAGACTAATACGAGGCAACAGGAGCTTTAAGACAGAAATTGGGAGCGTGTCCACCTGAACTAATAAATTCAATAAAGGACTAATCATTCATGATCCAATTGGGCCCCTGTGAAGTTCAAACTTCTGCCAGTTTAATGCAATTTACAGGACATCGTATACAGTGAGCATGTAGGCTCATCAAACAGACAAGGATACGCTACAAAAGTGCCAACGTGCAGGTTTAAATGACACCAGGTGTGGGAATGTTTCAAAATTCGAGAGCCAAGTGCAGGGATGGATGACTCACCCCACGTACTGCAGGTCAAATCTGATTGGCAGCTGGAAATCCAACTGGATTGTGGCACACTGGTGTTGTCTGCCAATGGCGTCTTTGATCTGGATGTCAATCTGTGATGAAACACGTGGGAGTGCGTTACGCTTCACTTCGTATGTTCCAGCCAAGAGCTACAAAAATCTGCGTGCAGACTTTCAACGCTGCTGGGGGCAAACTGCATTTTTGTGGACAGGAATGGTTACAAAAGGAGCTGATCTGGCTAATCGCGGCCAACACACCCTAGCTAGATGGCTGCGAGGAATGTTTGTTTGTTCGATGAAGCGTGTTGGCGTGGCTCTAACTCCACCCTGGCTTGACCTACCTCCTCTCTCTGCGCCTCCACATGAGCGTCTGCCTCAAGCTGACTTCCTCTTGATGCTGACTGACTTCTTGCACAAGCGAAAAATGAAATCGCCTCGGGGAAAACCAAGCTCAGCCACTTTCATAAAACATAAGTAGCTATACATTTTTTCTATGGACGTGCATCACATTTGTGTTTCTACTGGAGCTCCTGTGGTCTGAGACAGTTTGGACTGTATGTGCAGAGCCAGAAAGGAAACAGAGACGTCTGTGTCACGCTCTAATCTGTGACATGACACAAATAAACTGATCCTGGAAGAATCTGCTTAAGATGGAAAATTAAATTGACATTTTTTACAGCATGTAGTAAATTGTTTGAATTAAGCTACAGCTTGCAGCCTAACCCTATCCAGATGGAACAAAAATCCTACCTACAAACAACTCTAGAGAGCATTAAATAAAATTTTATATCCCGTTTTGTCATCTCTGTAAAATTGCCAAGCTACCACCGGAGACCTCAGGATGTCAACGGTTATTGTAGGGATTAAACAAATTAAATATACTATACTTTTGGGAGGCATTTGTGCCTTTATTTATATAGGGCAGCTGAAGATAGACAGTAAAACAGAGAGAGAGAGAAAGAGGGGCAAATGACCACAGGCAGGAGTCGAACTCAGGTCGCTACAGCAAGGCCATGGCCTTGAACACTTTCTGGCTTTGAGCATAAATAACAACACTCAACATTGAATAAAGTGCGTGGAGGACTCACTGCTGTAAACAATTTTTACACTTGTCTGTGGAAATCAGTTTCCTTTACTGCGTGTCGCCCTTCCCACTGACCTTTGGTCCGTAGAAGGCTCCGTCTCCTGGGTTCAGCTCCCAGCGTTCGCCAAAGTGCTGCAGACTCCTCTCCAGCTGCTGCTCACGCACACACACAGCATTTAGGACAGTAAGCAAGTAGGTGTAGTAGATAATGTAGGTATATTAATGCATATTATGGCCATCGTATCTGTCTTTCTGTGTGTGTGCGGGTGAGAGAGGAGCTGTGGGAGCTTAGAACTATAATGTTCAATTACACTCAATTGAATCAGCTTAAATTGCCGCTGTGCCTATTTAAAAGGCGTCCACGGGGATTTAGAGATATACATCTACCCAGCAGCCCGACACAGAGGCGATTACCTCTGGAAAGTACCACTCGAATCACTGACGGGTTAAGTGGACATCATTACGACATGTCATTTTTTTTCTCCAGCTGCGGTTAACGCAGCTCACGGCTCGGCCTTTCAACCCGAATGTATTTAAGTATTGACTAAAAGTCTGTGAACGTATACGTGTGTGTTTACCTGCTCAGCATTATCCCACTGTTCAGGCTCTCCTAGGCATGGCGTTGGACGTGTAGACAGGAGACAGTGGAAAGAAAACCCAAAAACTTGATACACGCGCCGCACAAAGTCCAAACAGGCCACAATCTCTTCCTCGAGCTGGAAAACAGAAGTGAAAACGAGGGGACACGGTAAGTAATGTAAATAATGAGACATTCCAAGCAGGGAGGAAAAAGAAATCTGTGTTTACTGTAAAGCCCGGAGACGTCCAGAGATTGAATTAGTATTTCAGAAACTAACAAAGTGATTATTAGCATGTGACCATGATCTCTGCAACAACAGGAGCACAACCTGTATTGTGGGAAGGGACTATGGAGGGACTACATAGGGGATCAGGATTACTCAGACTGTGCAGCCACAGAGATGCACATATGGAGGTGTAAAGTTTGAACAGGACAAAGACCTTCATTCATCCAGACGGAGGCCTCCTGGAATGTCTCTGGAGTTATTTGTACAGCCCATCTAATCACAGTAATATGGCGCCACATGTGTCCCATTCACAGCTTCTACCCCACTTAAGAAATGCGCGGCCTTGAAGAGGAAAACAGTCTGTGCGTGTTTGTATGTTTTGTATGTCTACCTGCTCAGGTGTGCAGAAGATGTGCGCGTCGTCCTGACAAAACCTCCGAACGCGAGTGAGGCCTCCAAGCGCTCCAGAGTGCTCGTTGCGATGCAGAGCCCCGAAGTCGGCCCATCGCAGAGGAAGCTCCCTCCATGAGCGGACACGCTGCTCAAACATGAGACTAAACACAAGACAGGAGAGTGAGAGGCTGCTTCGTCCCTGCAAAGACACCCGAGCACAAGGAGGTGGTGTGTGTGTGTGTGTGTGCGTGTGGTTGTGTTCACCAGTGTGCGGGACAGTTCATCGGTTTGAGAGCGTAGGTCTGAGAGCCCTGTGACGCCACCGTGAACATGTTCTCGCTGTAGTGCTCCCAGTGGCCGGAGCGCTCCCATAACGCGGTGCTGAAGAGAGTCGGGGTCACGACCTCGGTGAAGCCTCGCCTTCGGTATTCACTCTGCAAGACGACAGGAAGGAAGGATATGTGTGACAGTGAGCGCGGGACAGGGTCAGACTGTCACAACAGAGCAATAATTGAAGGCTAACAAGAGCAATATCCTGACGGCTGAAGTGAACATGTACATCCTCAGGATACGATCAACACGGAACATTTGTTGCTACGTTTATTATTTATTACACAGATTTGTTGAATAACCAATTCTGACTGGTCGATTGCAACATGGTATGGTCTGTTTTTCGGTTGCTATGGACACAGTTTCGGTCACGGACTGAGGAGGACAATAGCAAAAACAGTAAAATCATTTTGAAAATCAATATTTTACATTAAATTATGGATGTCTTAAGTAAGTAACTGTGTAATAAGCTTGATAATGTGCACCAAGGAGGCCATTGTTGCAAAAAAAACCCTTCAGGATGATTCAAGGCGTCACCGGGAAGTGCCTCAGGGTGGTTCAAGTCAAGATTATTTCACAACAATGACTGACTCACTGTACATTATCCCTTACATACGCACAATATTACATTTCTATGGCAATGAAGGAAACATCATTCAACAGCACTTTCTGATTACCGAAACCCAACTAAGGTTATAGTTGGAGCTTGGATAATCAAATTAAGCTAACTGAGTTGCATAAGCTGTTCTGAATAGGCTTATAATGGAAGAGGTTGCCGCAGTGCCAGCACGAGATTTATTGTGACAGAGCGTACAGGAGAAGTTATAACTATTTATGAAAATTAAGGCAGCAGTTCACAATCAAAAAGCAGACTATTGGATTTTACGGTGATACCGCAGCCGATCTGTTATAACGCTGAAATATTTTAATAAGTTAAGCAATGGCAGACCTGTGTTCAACTCAAGTTAGAAGTAGGGACAGATGACAATTCACACTGGCAGCATATGCAGGCAGGATCCTTGGTTTGGTCTTTATTATACTACATACACAATATGCTATATTATTCATTATTTGTATACCCTCCCAGCCGGTGATAAGGACAAACTAAGGTCAGTGTGTGTGGCTGTTAAAGTGGTCTTTCTGTTTGAAGTTCCATGTTTTTTCTATCTTAAATTATTCTTATAACAAGTAAAAAAATATATCTTTTGCACAAACTGAATGAAATAAAATGTGGAGTTAACGTCTCCGGTCAATATTTGGGCAGTAATCTGTAGCCTGTTTGTTTAGGATGTGAGTTGCACTAAAAATAAGCTTCAAGTTTTTGGTCGACATGGCAAATATTTGTTGTTATTTCCTAACACCTCTACTTGTCACTGATGACTGTTTTTGAAACCGAAAGCTTGAAACTGAAAGTATTTCTGTTCTTTCAGTGTAATTTTCTTCTACAGTCAGATTATTACAGGTTGTTTATAGGTAGGTCAGTGACTGTGCACAGATTGTATGTTCACCTTAATGAAGTCGGTGAGGGTGTTGTAGATGTGAGCTCCTTTAGGCAGGAAAAAGCAACTGCCCGGACTCACGTCATTGAAAAAGAACAGCTCCTGGTCCTGTGCAAAGACACATACGCGTGGCATTAACGATGAGAAGTCACTTCCCGATCGATCTATGCACCTCTCCCAATTTCGATTTTCATCTTACCGTCCCGATGCGCCTGTGGTCCCTCCTCCTCGCCTCCTCCTGCTCCCTCTCCCACTCCTGCTTGTCCTTCTCTCCGGGAAAGGCCACACCTAAGAGACGTACCAAACCTGTAGACTCTGTCTGATTGGCCAGGGTCACAGATGACAGCTGGGATGTTACAGATAGGAGAGAGGTTGGGGAGGAGAGGGAGAGAGAAAATAATGATTGAACAACAAGGTGGCAACAGAGAAAGGGAAAGTGAAGGGTCGGCCAGAAGAGGAAAGGGTGACAGCACGTCTGATGGATGGCAGTGTGTTTGTAAAGGCAGAGAACAGGAAAGCGGCCTCTGACAAACACAACATCCTGCTGCTGATATTTCCAGCCTGGCTGCTGCCGTGACAGTCCAGTATGGAAACTCCCGCTCCCTGGATCAATAAAGTGGGAGAAATTCCATTTACCCAGCATGTGTCCCACATTGCCAAATGGATCCAAACAAAACATATTTAGAGATTAGATGAGATTAACCCGTCATCTCCAAGCAGCAAATAAGAGGCATGATAGATGCAGCATTCAAGGCTTTCAAGGGACCAGCCATCAATCCAGCGGCTGAAATTGGTTTAAATGGCTAATGTGCAGAGCAAATTTGGGAGCAGGTGTGCAATAAAAATTCAAGGAAACAAAGAGGAGAGAACACGAAACCCACAAAGAGGCACACACACACACCTGGAGCATCTTGAAGACCTTAAGCAGGCCGGTATGTGGGAGGAGGGGGCCGTTGCAGACCGATAAGCTGTCCCCACACCTGCCACACACAGAAAAGATGGTTCGATCTTTAGGTGAGAGTTCAGAAGTCCTCATCAGTTGTGTGTTTGTGTGTTAATACATGCCTGTATACAGTCACGGTGGGGCCGTTGATCTGCTCCTCAACAAGCTGCAGTCTCAGCTTACTGCTCTATAAGAATTACACCCACAAAACACACAGAAAATTCATCACAATACGGACAGCAGCACAATAAGACGAGGCCTGGCCTCAGTGAGTAAACACTGGTACAGTAGGAAATATCAACGGATCACTATAAACAGGAACCACTCCTACACGGTGAGTAATATCGCTGCTACTCGCATGTTATCAAAGGCAGCTAAACACTCAAGTCACACAAGCTGCTACACGCACAGTGAGATTCAGCGAGGCAGAGTGATGACCTATAATAATACACGGCGCCAGAACAGACTGCTACATGTCGACGGGTTTCCAGGCAGAGATTTCAGGAAAAGCGCAGGTGTAATTACGAATATTAATGACGACAGCAGTCCATTCAGGTTAGCTTCATGGACCCGGTAGAAACGTTTAACTGTGCTGTTCCTCCTAAGTCAAAATATCTGCTATAATAATGTTATTAGGGAGATATTATGATTCCTGACCTGGAAGAGCTCTCGGACCTCTTCTGTATTCAGCTCCATTCTGGACAGAGGAAGTTTGAGGGCTGCAGCCTGTTTACATCTCTCCTCCACATCACTCAGAGACAGGGCGCTGTGTGGGGACAGGATGAATTTGGATGAGACGTGAGAAGCACAAAAATCTAACATGGTAATACACAGCCAAGGGGTGTATGAAGGAAAAAAAAAAGCACCAGCTTCAATATGATTATGGGGAAGGAAAAGAGGTCAGGGGCTCCGTATGGGCTGTCTGATAATCCCTGTGAGGGGGAAATGGGTCATTATAGTAGGACATAATAACAGATAGATAAGCGCATAGAATCCATCTAAATCAAGACAAAACAAGGTCAAAGAAGAGAAGCCAAAAAACACCGCCAACATTATTAAAAGAATTATAATCGCTACATTTTGGTGCACCTAGAGTCCCGTGAGACAGTTATATGAATAACTCACCCGTGATCCAGCAGATGGTCACAGTAAAGCCCGAACTCTGACGCTCCTTCTCTGCACACCTCGGCACCAAAGACCCCCTCCAACACTCCGCCCAGGACACACGCTCCTGTCCTCCATGCTGCCTAAGAAAGGGAGCGTGGTACAGAGTAGGTTGAGTGTTGAGGTCTACGGCTTATCAGGAAGTCTCTACCCGGACTAACTCAACAGGAAACATCAAAACAGGATATGTGAGACAAAAAAACATGCGGCACCATGTTATATTTTAGATAAAGTAAAAGCAAAACAAACGCAAGAAACACATAAATAAAGAGATGTGATTACCTGTTTTCCCTCAACGGTGTCAAACCCCAGAAGTTGTAGTTCACAGTCTGTCTCTAGGGGGCGTCCAAGCTCCCACAACTCCCCATTCACTGTACTGACCAGCGCTCCTTTCACACTGCAAAACCAGATGCAAAAAACCCCGTTCTATCACTACAGCAAAAACAAACACGATAAGAGAACACGTATCTGTATGCGTCGTGTGTTTACCGGATACTCTGAGCAACGAGGAGAGGTGTGGTGACACCAGCTGTTCCCTTCACTGTCCGGCCGTCAGTCAACTGGATGCTGAGGGGTGTTTCTGTGGCTTCGGCTCTGATCTCACTGCTTCGTTTTTGCCTGAGGGACTCAAAGACTCGCAGCTGCTCAGATAAAGCTGGGCACACCTGCAGCAAAGAAAGACAGCAGGTAGGGGTTAAAAGGGACGAGAGGGTGGCAACACAATTTAACACACACACACACACACACACACACACACACACACACACTACTGCCTCCAAAATGACCATGAAGCACCTGATGGTAATCATTATTGCTGGACTATAAGACTACATTCATTTTAACTATGCCTAATAAATCAGTAACTAGATGTATACTAATACACAAAGTAGTGATGAAACAATGTGATAAAGTTTAAGATAAGATAAAATAGACTTTATTGATTCCACACTGGGGAAATTCACTTTTTACAGCAGCTCAGAATATACAAGGTGGATACGAAAATACTCAATTAAAAAAAAGGTATATATACACACCTTTTTGGTATTGCAAATCAAGTATGTAAGAATGTGCATGTTGGATTATTTCACAGAAGTAATTGTGCTGTATGCACACATGGTGTGTACTAAGATGCACATATATATATCTATATATGACTGTACTGCCACAAAACAATGGCAGAGCTTCTCCAGGGCATAACTAAAAACAATCGGACAGTGTAAAAGAATAAAAATATTTAAATATATAATATATAATAGGGTATGCATGTGCAACTCTAGTGACTCTTAGTGTTAACTGTTAACTTGACTGTTACTGAATTACTTTTTGGGCTGTGAGTAAAGACACTGGGACAGCTTCTTCTGTGCAACTTGGTCACTTGACTACTGAAGACTGACAAACGTGATGCCTCATCTTACTGTTTTATCCTACATCAGTCCGCCAATATTAACTATCACTTTCATTACAAGCAAGATGTGCCATAAAATGTAGCTCCTGCTCTGAATGGAGTGACAGAATAGAAATGGTTATAAATTAAATGATGCCAATTCAAAAGTTAATTTATATAGTATGTAATTTATAATATATTATGCCTTACACATGCATGAATTAAGCTTCAAGTGTTGTCTTTTCTACAGGGCAATGCCTGCATTATGGTAAACTGACATCTTATTCTTAAGATCAATTAATAAATAAATAAACTGAAAGAAAGCCATCATCCAAGCATTTCATTTATCACCTATTCCTAATAATGAATACTGACAGCCATGACCCAGACTGTCATTTTTTAGGCATTTAGTCAAAAATGAAATTGAAGGGTATGTTTGTCAAACATAAAACACTGTATATAAAACTATATGTAACTGCTGTATATATTGCATCAGAAATGCACTGTTGTCAAGCCAAAAAAAAAAAAAAAAGGAAGCGCTACACCCTGTCACCATGTCCTGTACGACTTTAAATGCAGACATTAGAGAAATAAAGTTAAATTAGACCTGTACTTTGTTCACCACAACAGGCAACAGCCTGATCATCACATCATCACAAACAGCAGCTCCTCACCGACAGAAAGCAACAATAAACACGACACCTCGCCTCGCTGTTTCACCTCGTATCACTCTGCCAATCTTAACTGTGACTTACATTATAGGCTAGGTGTAGCATAAAATACAGTTATATTTGTTCTAAATTAAGTAACAGAATGCAGACAGCTCTTAATATATACCAGTTCTACAAATCTCATCTTACACATGCATAAAGATGAAATGAAGTGAAAATAGAGCTTCAGCTGTTGTCTTTTCTGCAGATTATGGGAAGTTTAGATTACATTCCTAAATCAAATTATTAAATAAAGCCATAAATTGATAACTGCAATGTTTGATGTCTTTCTTTAACTTTATCACTCTTCCCTAATATTAAATACTGACAGAAACCAAACTGGCAATTTGGAGGTATTTGGCAAAAATGTATATATAATATTGTATTTGTATTAAAGGAAAGTACATAACTAAATTCAGGAGAGGACAGAGATGAAGTGAAGGGCATGGTTGAGTCCATGTCACTAAGAAGGGCAGTGCTACACCCTGTCACCGTGTCCTGTACGACTTTAAACGCAGACATTAGAGAAATAAAGTTAAATTGGACCTGCAGTGTGTTCATCACAGCCTGATCCTCACATCATAACAAACAGCAGCAGCAGCTCGTGGCTGACAGGCAGCCTCACGCGCTGGTGGCTAACGTTAGCTTCCCTCCCTGCACTGTACGGTAAACAACAAGCTCGCGCACCTTGCTGTATCTCCTGTGCGCGCGGAGCGTGACACGAGCGGCTTCCCGGCTGATAAACAGCCTGAGCAGCTGCGTCGCCGCCATCCTTCAGCACACCGACCTAAACACACACGTCCATCTCCGAACACCACCACACATTACTGTCACCCCTGTCTGCGAGCGGCCATAACACCGGAAGCACAGATTAGGACAGCGGAGAGAGGGAAGGGGAGGGGGAGAGAGAGAGAGGGGGGGGGAACGTCATGACGCTGTTGTTGCTATGAAGCGGCGTGCGCGCTCCCGAGCGCCCAACGCGTCCACACAGGAGCGGTACATGTACAGCTGTTAGAGGGGCTGATAAAGTAATATCCCGGCGTTAACACGTGAACTCATGCACACTCAGCAGATATTTCAGACAGACACGCTGAAATTTGTTTTTAAACGACACACTTCATACTTCTGAGAGTTGGCGACAGGTGAAGCACAACACAAGCCCCATCCATGATCACAGGAGATCAGCTAAAACTTCCGAGCGTGCTGCAGTTCAGTGCAGATCCACTGGTGTGCAACTCACAAAGCGTTTGAACAGAGAGACACAGCATGAGGACAGGAAATCATTATGTCCAGTATGGAGCTGCGCACTTTGCTTTCTGCTGCAGCCACAGCTGCACGGAGGTCTGCAGGCTGGTCTCAGTCAGTAAACTGAGAAACTAACTAAAAACAAGTCATACTTTACCCCTACAAGCAATCTTCACTGCCACTGATCAAATAACTGGCACGTTTGACTTAAACTATTACAACAAAGATACGATGTAGAAAGTTTTAAGAACTTAAAATCTGAATGCAATCATTAAATTTGTTTTTTCTTCTTAAAAATAATGACTGTAGATGACTTTTATCAGTTAATGGAAATCTCGGTTAATTTTGACCAGGGATGTGAATATATTTAGTTCAATTTCCACTCTTCACTTTGTAATTAACACACGGTAATTACTGTGGTACACAGTGGAAACTTGACGGTGCTAAGCCTGAAGATTTAAGAGCTGAAGTACCACTGAACTGCCACTTGGAGGCGCTACAGCACTTTAAGAAAGAGTGTGGTCCATCCCCATGGTTAGGAAATCTAATGTTTAGAAATACTGTGCTTTCAGACAGCTTTTAACCAGGTACATCTATACTATTTAACTACGCTGGGGCTCAGTTATGTATAGACTTTAAAATGTGTGACCAGCATCAGTATTTGCTCACTCACTTCTCTATGTCCGTGGTGAAATGTGGTGGAAAGAACACACGCATGTGGAAAGGACGTGTTTACAAGCGAGAGCCTTCTTAGATCAGAGGAGAGCTGGCAGTTTTGTCTGACAGTGCTGGTTCAGTATCAGTGTTTAACGTTAAAGACAGAACAGTTTGGCTGCATTAAAAACATACCAGTGGCTCAGAGGCCCCTCCAAATGTCCAATGTAGATTGAAAGATGTTGGCACATCATAAATCTATTTAGTTATTTCATCCTTATATTGGATAAACTGAAGAATAAAACTATGTGCTTAGTGTTATTCTGTTAACGTCGTGACTGAGGTTATGGCTAGTCCGCTGGAACTGTGTCACCAAACAGTGAAAGTGTGAATGTTGCAAATGTGTCCCATGCAACAGTCAATACTTGTGTGTAAAGCTGACATCACTAGTGCTACAAAGATGTTAAACTTGCATTTGTGGTTTTCCGAAAACATTGGGTGCATTGTAGTGTGCAAATGTTTAGCAACAAAAACAAGACCAAAAAAAAAAAAGGTTTCTCGAGGAGGTAATGAGAGAAGAGTTGGAGTTTGAGTCTTTGCAAGAGGAAAAAAAAAGAAGAGAAAAGAGCAAATCACCTCCTGTGTTAAAGATGGAGCACTGACTGCTTGCAGTCAACGGTGCAACCACCAACAAAATGTGTGAGGAAAATGGATTCAGGTCATTCAATGAAAGCGCTAAAAAAAATGTAGCTGTCCTTATGATTCTGCAATATAAAATAATAATAATAAAAAAAAAGAATAACTAAAAATATGAAGATGTATTCTCCCCTGTAAGTATGCAATAAGAGTAATAGCATGTGTGCACGTTCATCACACCAGAAAGGATTGGACACTCAAAGACCAGTGATATAGCATCATTGATGAGAACAGCAGTAAGAGCAATTAAACTTATCAAATGTACACAGACCATCAGCTTTGTCACAAGTTCAGTTCAATTTCAAACTCAATTTGTCAAAGAAGAGGTGAAAAGAGAAAAAAAAAAAAAAACGGAGAGAGGTTATTTACAGGGACAATTAAAATCGTGAACTTAGGTAGGTGCTGAGTAAGCAGGGAGATGTTTATAACAATGATTCTAGCTTTCTCTCTCTCTGCGACGTGAACACACCAAACTGATTCGGGTTGATACTTAGCTGTTTTTGCAGAGAAACTAACACAGAACAGACATACAGTTTACAGAGGGTGGTAACAGACTTGTAGAACATTCAGTAAAAACATCAGAACTCTGATGATGTGCTAACACTGTAGTGGCAAATATCCTCTTTGTCGTTACATTTTTACAATGTATGTATGGATTCACCGGCTTTATGCAGGATTATAACGTTTGCAGGTGCTCTGCATTGCATCAACTTGTAAATGAGCGAAGGAGACGACACACACACACACAGACACACTCCATGATCAGACAAACACGGGAGGCTTTGAGCAGCAACACCTCCCCCGACATGCACCTCTCACTGTGGGGAACAGAGGAGAAGCATTTCCCTGCACAAATGTTAAGAATTACTGTCATTGTGCTGATCCTTTTTTTTGTTTTAAAGTGTAAGAGGTGCGGGAGTGTTTCTGGACAAAGCCGCGTGAGCACAAGGGAAGCACAGCAGGGGGCGTGAGGGCAAAAGCATGAAATTAGCAAAGAAATAATAATAATAATAATAATAATAAAAAAAAAACAGGAAGGGGCCAAAACAACTGGAGAATTTAAATAAACCATTTTCAAAACAATCCTAATTAATGTAAATGTTTTCGACCCCCTGACACCGTCTGTGGTTTGGGTGCCCCTGCAAATGGAAAATTCCCAATTCTGTCTAGTAGAAAAATACAACGCATAAAATATAGGCATCAACTGTTAAATGCAATATGAAAATGGCAGCAGCTGTGTAAATATATGAAAACAATTTCTCTGAAAAAACAGGCAGGAAAATCAGCTGAACAGCGCAAATAAATTACAACAGCGCAATTCAAGTGATAAATAGTGACCAAATAAAATACCTCCCCCTCCCCAGTTGAATTGAAACTCTGGATTTTATTCAAGTCAGTACATGGTGAAGCCCAGCAAGAAAGTAGTTCAAGCTGAAATACCTCCCCCCCGCCATTCGCCCGCCACCCACCGCCATCCACTACTGAGTATCTTCATGACTCAGTCTAAGTTGAAGCGCGCACAGGCAGACATTTATGTTGGTAATAAAAACACAGAATTATCTTCACCCTCCTCTTCTTTTGCGTGGTTTCAAAAAGGAGGACAGAAAAGGTGCGACAGATACTGCAGAGAAATTCTTCTGGAGCTAAAGCTTATTCCAAGGCCTGAATCACAGTAAAGACGGGGTCGCGTGAGTGACGTTCAATGTCCTCATTAACAGAAACAAAGAGCTTGAAGAGGGGGGTGGGGGAAAAGCTGTATGATCTCAGTTTTTTATATTTACAAGCTTAGAGATATACAGTTAAAGAGATGGAAGTGTGAAGAAAAGGTTTGAGCATGAGAAAATTATTTACAGCAAGTACTCCGGAAATAGGAACAAGTGTCAACCTCGGCTGCAACACAAATCTCATCACTTCAAAATGAGGAATACCATTTTAGGACACACAGCACACACCCAGCATACACTCATGGAAGAAAATATTACTTTGGATACTACTTCAATCATCACTTCAAACAGTTATAAAGTAATCGTTTGGCATTTGGGGAACTACAGCTATCGGCTTTTTTGTTGAACGTTAAGATGCGTCAGGAGACCGTTAGCTTAGCATAAAGGCTGGAAACTGCGGCAGCTAGCCTGGTTCTGTCTAAATCAACCTGCCTTTTGGGCGGTAGCGACCTGGAGTCTTTGTGTTTCAGTGAGATTGCCAGGCAACCACCAGAGACTCAATGATTGTCTGGCCCTTGTATCAACACTTCAGTTACTGCTTAAATGAACGTGTTTAATGTGTTGATTTGTGAGCTGAAGAGGTCTTAGGAGTAGCTGTTCCTCCATTTCCAGTCTTTATGCTAAGCTAACCAGCCAATAAGTTTATTTCCCAAAATGTCTAACTATCGCTGTTTCTTCTGTCTATCACATGAGACCTAGACTCGTCCCTTTCACTCTCCTGCTCTCTCAGGTAAGTGACCCGACTATCACACAGTAAATTTCTGCTTTAACTATCTGTGTTTACTTCCTTGCACCAGAACTACTCGATCTGTTATCTATCGTGTACGGAGAGAAATAGAAAAAAAAGTGATCTTGAGGCTTGTTACGCAACACTCTGCACTACGTAACTGACCTCGTAGCTGGACTGTACAGTGTAAGATGACTGGCTGGCTGGCTACCTAGCTGAAGCATGAAGATTTAAATCAGCTATTTACAGACAACCTAAGGTAGTTTTAATTCAAGCTAATTAACAGAGTAAAGATATCTGGGCTCATACCAGCAGGGCTAACACACACTCTGCACTTCAGCGCAGGGCGCTTGCACTTCTCGTTCAGCATGTCACAGATGACCACTTCAGTAGCGTGGGGGTAGGAAGGGTCTCTTCTGCGCATGAAAGGGACCACCTGTGAATGGAGGGCCGGGCCGCTTGCCCCCGCGAAACCCTCCTCTGGGGTGATCTTGGTTGTGATGCTGAGAGGGGTTTCGGCCTCGCAACAGAGGTCTCTGTGGGATGGGGACTGAGAGGATTGGGGGACGAGGGGTGGGCAAGTTGAGGAGGGGAACGGGGTTCGGGGTTTGGTTGCGGGGCTGAGCTGGAGGACTAGCGGGGGGTTTGTGGAGAGGGGGGGCAGCGGACTGAGAGGGGAGGCGAGCAGGGGCGGTGTCGACTGCGGGGGAGTTAGGAGTGGAGGGGGAGGGCGTGGAGGACGTGGGAGAGGGAGAGGGAGATGGAAGAGGTAGATTCAGAGGCTCCTTCACTCTGCCGAGTAAGGGTAGGGGAACACCAGGGTTACCTGGGCGGTGGAGGGGGGGTGTATGGCGGGGAACAAAAGACTCTTTAACTGTGCCAGGACGGTGCAGCTTGGGGGGCTCACCTAGCAACGATGACATGAGGGGTGGGGGGCCTACTTTGCTTCCTCTGGACCCCATCCCACCTCGATCTGCACCTTCAGGTCTGACTGGGGGTGGAATAGAAAGGGGCCGGTCAACGGGGACCAACACTCCCCCTACCATGACTGCAGAGGGCACAGCGGAGTGGGAGGGCGGAGGGGAAAGGCGTTGCGGTATGGGAGGCGGAGGGGGTCGAGGGATCGGTGGAGGAGCAGAGAAGAAAGGGGGTGTGGGAGGAGGATGCTGGTGGAGCAGTGATGGAGGAGGACTCTGCATGTTGTCTGTGTGGTAGGGCATTTGAAACGGGGACTGGGGAGGAGGGCGTGAGTGAGGGTGCGGCGGAGGAGGGTGGAGATGTGCGAGGAGGAGATGTGGTGGAGGAGGCATGGAGGGAATCATGTCCTCAGTGCCGCCCGGGCCAATGTTAAGAGGAGGGGGGGCACCGTGAGGTGAGGGAGGCTGAGCGTCCATGTATTCCTCCTCTTCGTACCACATTGCTCCACCTGGACGACCGCCAGCGCCTCCGCCTCGCCGAGCGCCTCGGCCAATCACACGGATGCTCTCTACTGTCTTGATGCGCTCTCCAGCGAGTGGGCGGTTAGAGTAGCCTAGAGTTTGGATGGGTGCCCCTTCAGTGCAGGGTGACACTAGTGTCTCAATACGATGGTAGTGGCCATCTTTCCCACCCCCAGCTGGAGACTCTTTCCCCTTGTCCTCCCTCTTCCCGCTCAGACCTCCGTCATCTGAGCTGCTGCTCGCCTTACGAGAGCCTGCGGAGAGTCTCCTTTCTCCAGCCCCTCTGCTGTTTCCCATCATCCTTAACTGGCCGTGTTGTCCATCTTTCTTCATCTTCATGTCACTACTGGGCGACGAAGGGACGTGCTTCCTCATATTCATCACGTCATCGTCCTTTAGTTTTGTGTTGCTCTTCTTCCCAGCTCCGTACCGGGAAGAGGAGGAAGAGAGAAAGTCTCCATTGCTACTGCTTCCGGATGGGGTGATCACAGCATCCCAGGGTTCGCTGCGGTAGGCTGTGGGTGACAGGTTATGACCGCCGGATGACCCAAGAGATTCTGGCACACTTCCAGGTGTGTCCATGATCTCATCCTGGGTGGGGGTGCCAGCGGCTTCATCTCTCACTGGGGTCCCATCCACCCCGTCGGGACTGACATCACCTAAAGCGAGGCTAAACCCTGGATTACCCTGCAAGAAGCTGTTGATTTTTGATTCTAGGCTGGGAGGAGAGACTGATGGAGCTGAGGGACGGGGAGGGGGTGGAGGAGGAGGCGACAGCTGTCTCTCTTTCTCCCAGTCTCTGGTTCTCCCGGGTGTCTCTCGTTTGAGGCTGTTCCCCAGAGTGGGTTTTGTTTTCAGGGTGGTGGGGCTGAGCAGGGTTTTAACTGCTGATGACTCTGGGGAGGTTCGGGTGGGAGGAGCAGAGGCGGTGTTTGTCACACTTTGAAGGAGAGAGGACAAACCTGCAACGAGAGGAGACGAAACGATTAGTAATATTTAATGAGCTGCATTTTGTATTCAAAGTGTACTGTATGCGTGTCGTACCTGGCGTGTTTGTTTTAGACAGAGCATTGAGGATGCCTTCAGGTGTGATGTCAACACGTGATAGGATGCTGGCCAAAGCAGGGCTGGAAGGTGTTGCTTTGGAGGCTGCTGATTGGCCAGATGGAGTGGTGGGTGTTCCTGGAGAGGGTCGAGCAGGGCTAGCTGCTAAAAAAGAGATAGGTGGGTTTAAAGACCACCCTTAAAATGTCTATACTATAGAGAGCTATTCAATAAACAATTTAAACTACTCAAAACTATGTTGCACAGAGGTTAAAATTACATTATTTAATAAGCCAGAGTCAAATAATTCAATGATATCCCTTAAAATGAGTCGAGGTTACTGTCATACACATTATGGCCAAAGTTACAAACCCCTTGTTGCTATGTTGGGAGGAAACTGGTTTCAGATTCTGACAGGTAACACATCTGTAGTTCTTTGTAGCTCAAGCAAAAGTAAAAGTACAATCTTTTTTGTCAGAACATGACCACGTCTAGCATTTTAAGGCACATTGTTCCGTCATTGGTTTAGCTGCAGGTTCTGATCACAAACGCTCATCTTCCACACACTCCTGAACACACCTGTATTCTTCATGGCAGATGTGAGTGAGCTGAGAATGGAGCTGATCTTTCCGAGGTCCACCTTCTCCAGGTTGACTCCCAGAGGGGATGTTGGAGCGCTCTGAGCAGTAGTGGGAGTGGGAGTCACTGCGGTGGCCGTGGTGGCCGCAGCAGAGCTGGTCTTAGAAGCTTTCGTAGGTGTGGTTGGAGGCTTAGACACTGCATCTGACTTTGTAGTCTTGGTGACAGCAGCGGACGCCTTGTCTTTCTTGTCATCTGCTAGTAAAAATAATTCAAAGAGATGAAACATTTTCAAATCTCAATCACAACACGACAACTAAGTGGCCTAATATGGACAATAATGGAAAAAATACAATTATCGCCCCATGACAACACTCTGTAGCCACTAACCCCCTGCTGTGGCAGCGTCAGCCTCTTCATCAGACATATCCATGTCCTCCATGTCTCTGTTGTCGCTGGGTATTTCTCCTTCATCCATGGCCTTTCCATCCAGCTCTGGATCCACCTGGGCTCTGCTACCTCCCAGTCCCATGAAGGGTGAGTCGGAGCCGGTGGGAGACGGGGCGTCTTCAGAGGGTGAGGGGACGGGAGAGTCTTCAGGTCCAGGTAGAGTCGACTTGAGAGAATCCAGCTTCCTTTTAAGACTGGCCACACGGTTGGCAAAGGCATTGTACGCCTAAGAGAATAGAGGAAAGAGAATAAAATGAGATATGATTTTCTATCTATTTTGTATCTATTGTAACATTTCTTACACATACAGTTAATTAATCAACATTTTGTTTGTCATACTTAACGAGCACTAAATCATTTTCTGTCCACAAAAGCAAAGAAAATCTTTGTCAATATGACCCTGTGAACAGGGAAAGTGATGATGTCATGTGACTTAACACTTACATTGGCCACAATCTTAACCTCCTTGTACTGCATCTCATAGAAAATGTCTGCGTTTCCCAAAGCTTCCAGCAGAGGAGGCCCTGTTTTCAACTCTTTGTCCAGGAAGCCTACAAACTCCTGCAGCTTCAGACTGCCATCCTCGAAGTCCTTAGCAAACTTGTTCCCTCCCGCCTTGTCTGGAACACGACACAAGTGACAAAAAAGTGAAATACAAAGTTTATATCAGTTTCATGACGTTCAACGTAAGTGGTGTTAGATTAACATGACTGACAGCTCTGCATCACATTTGGCATTTAGATCAGTAACGCAAATATTTCATTAGCGAACCAGTGAAAAACTTTCAGGACTTCTGAAAATGTGTACAGAGAAGATCCAGACCTCTGTTGATGAAGGACGGTACCGAGACGCCTTTGCTTTTATAAACAGGAACTTTATTTCCTCTGAAGCAGCAAATACAATACACAGCCATCAAACTTTACTAGGCTAGAACCTGAGCATCTGGCCCATCTTAGATGGGACATCCCTACTTACAGCCACACCGGCACTTGAAAAGCCCTGAAAGTATGAAAGTATGTTTTGGTTCGGACTTTTCATAACCAAACCATGTCCGCGCAACAGAAGTAGCCCCTCTTTTTGTGTACAAGCTCACCAGCTTCACCTCCACTAGCGGTGTGTCACCTTTTGTGCTTCAACATGGCATGCAGAGGACACACATCAGTCAAGTATGTTTGTAGCCTAACACATAAGCGTACACAAAGCAATAAGCGTGTGATGGTGCAGAAATAAGCTCAGTGTTGTCTCACCTTTAAGCCTCTTAAGAGCCTCCGTGCTACAAACATCCACCCTGAGAGCTTCCAGCTGCTTCTCCCTGAACTCCTCCTCTGCAACTGCTCGCTTATATCTTGACAACTGCTCAATGAGGGAGTGAGGCTAGAAAAGAAACAAAGTGCAAATGAATGGAGATGACGAGAGTTACGTTTACAAGGTTTCAGACGCATTCTAACACAACATGTGATGTAAGAAATCCAAGACTTACTGTGAACTCTGCTACAATCTTGGACTTGAGGGCAGCTTTGGTGTTGGTTGGGGCTGGAGAATCAAAGTAAAAAATGAAGTTAATGCATTATACTTAATACAATCAGAGTGTAAATAAATGTGATAAATAAGTACGCTGTTTAAAGCTTTGGAAGTTCTTTTACTTTTAGATTTGATTAACATGACAGGATGCGGAGTGGAAAGTACCAGACTGACCGTTGGCTGGTGGAGCCTCCTTTTCTTTCTCCTTTCCCTTCTCCTTCTCCTTCTCTTTCTCCTTTTCCTTCTGCTTCTCTCGCTCCTTTTCCTTTTTGTTCAAGCCCGCTTTGAACTGGGCAATGACCTCCTCAGGATACACGCTCCTCTCTTCCCAAATCAAGAAAATCCTTTCCACTGACTTGCGGACCTTCCCATCTCTGATAATAAAACAAAATGACAACAACAACATGGCAAATCTCATTACCGGGGTGGGGGGGGCAGACATAGCATTTTCTTTGTAGGCCAGACATATTTTACCAATAACAACCATGTAGATAAAAAAAATGTTGGTCCAATACTATATCTGAATAAAAACTGTGTACTCACTTGATGAGCTGAGCAGCATGAGGAAGGACTTCTGCGAAGGCTGAACGAAAGACAATTGCGTTCTTTCTTTTGCAGTTCTGGATCACGTCGTTGGCAACGTAGAAGAGATTCAAGCGGTGATTGTTGTCAGCTGAAAAAAAACAAAAACAGACAAAGAAGAAAGGATAAGAATAAGAGTATAAATTCCTCCTAACCTGCCAGCATTGTGTGTCTGATGCAGATATTTGGGAAACTGGGACATTTAACCGACATTGTTATCTATAAAGGAGACTGTTTAACTCTACGACGGCCGATAAATCGATTGGGCTTTAGTTGATCACACGTATACAGTTTGCACAAATGTTGCAGGATAAATAAAAGCAATGCAACTGAAATGGAAACTCCCTGGTCGTCAGGATGAGAAACAACAGAACTTCAGTTGAACTCAAAATCAAAGCAGGACGCTCCCTGGCCTCCGAGACTCTCTTTCACTCTTTGTCAGACTCTAAACCGCTTTGTTTGTGTGTGTGCGGCTCTCTAACCTTCCAGCTCAAACACTTCTAACTGTGTTTTCTCTGTGTGGTATTCTTGCATTGTGTTCTTACTGATGTATTCTCATATTGTCTTCTTAACCTCATTTTATTCTTACGCCGTTGAGCCAACTAAGAAACCATGATGCTGTCACATCAACTGTTAAATGTCCAGCTCAACAAATCTTGCAAACACATGGTTAAAAAAATATATATCCTTGTTTTTGTAAAAACATAAATCTGTATCATAGGAGTGCAAGTTTTGGCAGCCAAGCTGAAGACGTGTGCCTGGTCCACCGTATGGGAAGGTTTCCTGGTTAGTTACAGCAAAAATGGAAGTAGATTAGTGTCCAACTGTGTGCCAACATTGTTCAAGTGAAGTCAGGTTTGTCGGTGGAAACACTTCAAACGCGACGGCACCACCTGCGCGCGTCGATTATGGAGGTGAGTCCTTCTTCCCACAGCATTCAGGCAGGCTCAGACCAAAGTACCAACTAAAGATACATGATGTGTTTATCGCTGACATGTGAGACTACAGAATAATGTGAATACTTCAACTCTGCTACAATGTGCACTCTTCATATGTGCAGGTCGGAGTTGATGAAGCATTGCTGACATTTGAGTTTTTAAGTAAGAAGATTTTCCCCCCCAATTCCACCCTAAAGAAATAAAAACAAATGAACCAAACAATGTGGAGTATTGTTACACTTCCATTCATCATTATTTGAAATGCACCATCATATACACAGATACACATAAATCTGTCACATACTTCATCTAAAACTTTCTAAATCTATTCAATTATTTTCAGCCAATAGAAATATCTTTGATTTAACAGAAGGCTGAAATCAGTCTGTTTTTGCTGCCATGATCGGTACATCCATCGGTTTCCATCATCACATAACTTCAGCATTAGACATACATTTCACTTTCCAAAAGAAATACAATATTGGCAAGGACACGATGACATCCACCGCTCCCTAAAATAGATTCATTTTCGGGTACCCTGATTTCACCAGCAGAATTCAATTACAGCCAGTAAGCAGGGTTTATTTTGGCAAAGGTCTGCCGACTTTCAGGAAGAGAACGGGTTATATACAGCTCATAAAAAGATCCAAGTCTCTCTATTGTGGCACATTTTGTTACATTTTAGCAAAGGTAAATACTCTCCACGAGCTTCATCAGCAAGTCATCGCAATAGTACATTCAAAGGATCTGTATGTTCATTTATATCTACAAGTTAACTCCATGGAGACAAGAAAGAGGTTATCTAAGAAAATATATCACACCAGCATATGTTCGCTGTTGACACAGAGAAATCTGTGCTGGAACTGATTTGAATTATTTTTTTAAACTTTTTTACTTTAAATGTATATTTCAATTTTAACACATCAGGATTTCTTTAAATTCACAATAATGCCTAAAATGTGAGGGTGACGCAAGCTACAGTTCAGTGGACACCCTTGAACAACAAAAAAGTCCTTCCCCAAAGTCAACACCCGCTCATGCGCACACACACACAGCCATGAACCAGATTACTCACTAGAAAATGTGAAAAGAATGGAAAGTGTTTGTAACTTCAACCAGCCTTCGTGTAAGACAAAATATCCACAGTCTATGCAGCACCGTCACTGGATCCAATCATAAAAATTCAATTATTATTCATGCCAGAAGAGTATTCTCTTCAAAATGTTCTTATTTGCTTGCAAATTTAGCAACATCTACAGAGTGCAAACTCTTTGTCCACCATCTTAACAGCTAGTTAATCTTCAAACTTTACCAGCCGTTCAACAGATCATCTTTTCGTTTCGTTTTGGCTTGTGAGTGAAACAAACTCACTTACACATCTTTCCACTGAAACAATACATTTTGGAAAAATTCTCTCTTTTAAATAATCTGGTTTTGTGACAACACAAAATTGTGGGATTATGTTAACGCCATAAAAAGGGACAAAGAGTATTCGATACTTTTAACACTGTTCTACTTAATTATACTAAAAATCATTTGTGTGTTTAAAAAAAAAGATTTCCCTAAATGAAAAAACTTAATACAAAACTTGGTCAAGTTAATTTGAAGTTCCTTCAAATGTTGGCGTACCATCAAAACTGAGTATTGAGGATTTTTTCCACAACATGGAACAATATTTTCCCCATTTCATACTGTATTCACCTGACTTGATTCAGAGCTGTCACAACCACAAATTATCTGATTTGAAGTTCTAGTAGCAATAATATTGATAATTCTGCAGCTTTAAGTAAATCATTACATGTTCTTCTTCGTTCTATCCTAAATACCACAATACATACCACAATGCCGTAACAGGCAGAAACATCGCTGAACTACCTATGAAACATTTTCATTCTATCATGTCACAAACATTGCAGTGGCTTGATAGAGTATCGATCAGACAAGTTAATTGGTTGAGCATTGATACTGTAGTTTAGAGCGCCGCACCTCTTGTAAACAGGTTATACCCCAAATATCCCAGAGAGCGAGCTTTTGGATCACAGAAGAAATTCTAACTGCATTCATAAATAACAATGTCCCATCTCTGAAATGAAATACTAAAATGAATGCAAACTAATGGGTCTCTTTACTCAAAAAGCATCCCTTTATACCTTTTTAGACATTTACAGTCTTGTTTAGACGTGGAACCGAGCGCGTTTTGGCCTTCGGCCAGCAATAAATGATGATCGATAGATTGCCTCTTAGATAGTTGGCACGGCTCTTCATCTGAAAAACAATGGCTGGGCCAGAGCGCAGCAGTTCACTGTGTGCCGTCAGCATAAGCTTTTTATCATGCATTGCTCTGTGGGTAGTGATGCCAGGGGATATTAAAAAAAAATGCCTACATGATGATTTGCCTGGTGATTTGGCAAAGAACTCCTTAATAAATAATTCAAATCTCAAAAAAAAAAAAAAAAAAGTTTAGGGCTGAGGCCTGTAAAAGATCTGCAGCACAAAGGCTGACAAGATATTTTCGGATGTTGTTTCAGGAGCCGAGTACTGTACTATAAACTCCACATTTCACCCAATGCGGTTGATTATTTCTTTGCTTTTGTACTCTCTCCACACTTATAATTCATGCCCTTTGCTTGGGTTTACATTAGACATCAATCAATCAATGCGTCCATGTTGTAAAATTGTGTGAACAAGTCCTAAAGATGTGATGATCGTAACATTTTCGCACAGACACACACATTAGCTTCCATGCGCAAAAACTAGCAAATTAGCATCACGTAACAAAATTCAATCCAATAAATCTGTTAAATCCTGCTTCACACAATCTTCAAAAACAAGTACTTGATTTATAACAGCTTATAACAGAACAAAACCTCCAACAGTCATGAGTAAATACAGGGAAAGATTCTTCGTCTGACCTACCCTAAGATTCAAACCGATTGTTTCAGAAAAAACATCAATCAACAAATAAAACAACATGAAAGCTCAAATGATGAATTATATCTTCATCGAGCGTTAGCAACATTTACCCCTGCATTCACCAACATCAGCAAGCACATGGCTGTCCACGTGCTGCTGAGAAGCTGATTAGATCTGTAACCATTCACTGCTCCAGATTTGAGAAACCAGCCGGCTAAAAACTACCACTCCTCCAGAAATTTTTGTAATTCTTGTTTTCTACAAAACAGCGTTAAGTCAGAGTTCCTGCACATTTCTGAAAACCTGTTCTGAGACGGCTTAGGGCGTATTCAGACATAATCCAGCACTGGATAAAATGCAGGGCCCCCCTCTCCCTATTCATCAGAGTGGAGATCGTGTAGTTTTGGCTGCACCTGTGTGTCCAGTGAATGAGGGTGGGGGAGCGCCGGCCTTGATAATCATCAAAATAAAAAGTTATTTCCTGATTGTTTCACAGCGGTTGCCTTCAGCACAAACAGACACACCCCCACAGCAACGCTGTGATTTCTGCGTTTCAATAACCTAATGATGTGAGAGCAGATCAGTGGCTTTCCAGCCCCGTTACCTCACTTTCATCAAGTCTTCCGAAGAGAAATGCGAACACACATTTGACAACGAAAACCGACAAACTGAAAACATAATAATGTCGTTAGATATTGCGCAGGGCTTCGTGTAAATTGTGGAAAACAATCTAGAAAGTGACAACATATCAGCTGATATTAAAATAAAATATGCCACTCATACTGATATGTGTTTAAATTATCTCATTTTCAAAAATGATTGCAGAAATTCCTCCAAGTACCAGGGCAAGGAGGTTTGGTACTCGTACCACAGTGGGAGAACCACAGCATTAATCGCACTACGCAGGCATAAAGCAGATTATATGAGTATATATGACTCTGAACAGATTGTTGAGCCAATGCACGACCACCCTGAATAAGAAAGGAGGCCAAGCACTTGTCAGCCTCCTGTAACACGAGTTTGCGAGGTGGTATCTGGTGTCACTTCACTGACAGGAGGGCATAAATCCAAAACCCCTCTTTGTTATTTAGTTGGATATAACCAAGCCTGGTCAGAGCTTATTGACTTGAACAAATGTGCTTGTTCAACATAAGTTGAGTCGAGGGCAACTTTTAGGGGGTGTTACTTGTTAAAAATGCATCTATATTTTATAACGTGGCTCTGTTTTAAGTCTCCTGGTGTTTATCTGATGTCATGCTCGGTGGATTTAGGTGGATTTTCTCTTTTATCTCGTACAAGTATCTACCGCATCGCTTAAAAACAACCACGCACTGACCGTCAGCCAAAACCGCACTTGCACACACACACGCACCAAACTACAAAGCAGCGCCTAAAAAACACGTAACAAAATCTAACTAAACAGGCTGTGACCAGCTTTATCTCCTGGGTGCATTGTCTGAGATAAGCAGCGGACTGCATGTCAACCTTTGGCGGAAAAAAAAGGCAAAACTGATCCAGAGCATGAACCCCGCGAGGCCCAAATGTAAACAGCAACGGACGAACCGTTAGCGTTAGCTTAGCTACCGCTAGCTGCTAATTTCAAGTAGTGATAACAGGCGGTTAAAAAAATGGAAATTCACTTTGTGAATTAGTCAACGCCGTTTGGCGATGCACTGGATTGCGCTGCACTTCACCCAAAGCTATCACCAGAAGCCACAGTTGTTTTTTTACGGTCACGGTCAACGCAGAAATGCATCTCAATTAGTGAGGGAGCTAGCTAGCGGGCTAAAGTCTGTGAAGGCTCAGCGGCAAAAAGCTACTCACATTTCTTGAGCCACTTCATCCAGTGGCGAACGATAAGGCCGTGGTGCTTCTTGTTTTCAATGCACCAGGTTGAAAGTCCCTGTATTGACTCCATAGTGTTGGATACTCCTTGAAACCGCCGGTCTAAAGACGCTTCAAGAGCAGCGTTGGAGCTGCGGGCTCCGTGGCCGCTTGCAGCCCCTGAACCGGCCGCCATCTTTCCTGCTGCTGTCTGTCTCTCTCTCTCTCTCTCTCTCTCTCTCGCTTCTGATGCGGATGAAGGAGCTAACGTAATGAGAGCGACTGGAAACACGCCCCCACGTCTTAGTTTATTTTAACTCCACAGCCAGATTTACAAATGCAAACACAGTTGACAACGCAGGGAATGGCTGTGTGGCGTTATAGGAAGTTACAGGTCCAGTGTGTAAGATCTGAATAAGGCAGAGATGGAACATTATATTCATAACTCTGATTTCACGCATGTTTAATCACATGAAAATAAGAATCTTTTTGTTTTTGTTACTTTAAAATGTATATATCTATATCTATAAGTGGGAGCGGGTCCTTTTCCAGGGAGACCACCATGTTGAAAGACTGTGTTTCTACAGTAGCCCTGAACAGACAAACCAAATACTGACTCTAGACAGAGTATATGGTTGAATAGTAAAAAAAGAGAAAGACCTTTCCTAATCACTTTTAACCTCAATGGTAAAGGTCATGAGGTCAAGGAAAGACGACCATGGGGTTCAGAGAATCCAGCTGCACTTACACAAGATTACGTCACCATGAGATGACGTTATTGACGTGATCTGTGGTAAAACTACAGAGTTCAGAAGGTGGACTACAAAACACACATCTCAGTGCACTCTTAGTGTTTTTCAAGCAGGATCTATAAATGTGGACAACCTTGTGAAAAATATGACCTGTCACAAACGTGAAGTGAAATGTTTGTCATGCAAGGCGCAGTCTCTCACCCTCCTGTCCACTCATATATAAACATTTTAGCAAGTTATGGAAAAAATGAAGGATTAATAAACCTCCATGATAATCTGCAGAACAATGGACAGTCTGCACCACTATTTAAATCCTTAGGTTTTCTTAGTAATGTCTCGTTGTGAATGACTGAACAGTGAATCAATCAATCAATTCTTGTTGCTTCTGCAAGGATTTATAGGAGGGCATTACCTCCTTTCCTCTTGAAATAAGAAAGGAAGCACTGAAGCTCCTTTTCTTAACATTTAGAGAATTGCACTCAGTTAGGAACCTTCATAAGCAAACTAGACTATTCGATCACACTCAGGGCTTTTCAAGTGTGGGTGATGTGAGCAGATTGGAGATAGATAGCAACTTAACCCTACACACTGGACCTTTAAATATCAAGTGAAACGGATGGGAAAAAATGGACACAAGCTGGTTGAATTTTGTTGTTTATTTAAGGCTGTGACTGTAATGTTAAAGCGAAGTATAGCTACAGGTGAGACAAGGATTTGATCGAAAAAATAAGCTTTAAACTCTGAACTTTACCTGTAATGAGACTTATAACAATGCTGTAACATTACCCAGTAACCAGTCATTCTTCCAGGTTTACTCTAAATGTGGCATTCACTGATGAGGTGGAGTTTTTTATTAATAACTGCTTGATTCAAACCGGGATTATCATCAGGGTACATCACAAAACTTAAGTCATAAATCTGATCCTGTCATCACATAAAGCCTCGGGTGGATGATTTACATTTCTCAGTGCAATCTGTCACATTATACTCAATAACAGATAACACAACAGCCTACCACCAAAGAGATGAACACTGACGCAGGCGCACACACTCATATCGTCCTACACACACCCTGTCTGTCTCACAGAAACATCCACACGCACGTTTATTGTTCATCCTTTTCCATTCCAAGTCTCTTGATGCAGTCTGCCCCACGTTTGAAGGCAGCCAGTCAGCGGCGGTTTGAGAGGCTGTTGTTCTGGGGGCTTGTAGAAAGAGGGGACGTTAACTGGAACAACGCGCTCTCTGGGCAGGTTTCAGTCGTCTGTGCCGTCCAGCACGCTCTTGCTGAGAGCTAGATCCCAGTAGTGTTCTGTGCCGTGTTTCTTGAAATGTTCTCTGGCCATGCTCTCTGTGGGGCACTGCTTGAACTTCATATCCCCAAAACTACGATCTTTAGCTGTGCCCTGGAAAACCGTGGACGAATCGTTAAGACTTGAATGAGACCACAAACATATGTTGTTTTTAATAAGTTACAGCAGAAAGCATGAACACTCACCTCCCAAATCAACCAGCACTTGTTATTCCTCTTTGTATCGTCGTCACCATCTGGATCTAAATGAGAATTATTAATTAGTTTACGTATCCATGAATAGGCACAAACACAAGGCTCAAAAGTAAAGCTACTCTCACCATCTCTTTTACTGTTGTGTTCCTCCCACTTGATTCTGTGCATCATCACCCTCTTGAACTTTTTCTGGGATTTAGGGCCTAAAAAAGGAGGGAGAAATTCAGATTTTTAAGCATGACTTTGATTAATACAGCAGGGACAGAGAGAAGATGAGACCTTGTAGAGACTCAGCAACATGAAGCTGACGTCAAACGCTTTAAGACTATTTAAGTGCCATGTAAAAAAAAAAAATCATGATGTTGTCAGCACACACTGGGGCCATTACACTGACTTACCACACTCAAAGCTAGAAACACATTACAGCCTGTACAAAGCTGAAGGGACACAAATGATTTCAGTTTAGGAAGTTTAAACCCCCTTTGTGCTCCGCTCTTCTTACACAAACTTATGTTTGCGTCTCTTTTTTGACATTCACTTCTGTTAGGTCCTCAATGACAGTGTGTATTTTATTGTGCATTTTATTTAGTGCATGTTGTGCTTGGTAATACCGTCCCCTGGAGGGCTTCTCTACTTTTAATCAAGCCCGCAGAGACAGTTATTTTTTATTTTTGAGAATATACAAACAGCAAGGTGCAGACCAGTGAGCTCCTAACTATGAAAGTCGACCAAAAAAAGATTATAAATAATTAATGAAAAGAGGGACACGAAAAACATGTGACATTTTGGGGGGGGATAAGTACAAAATGCTTAGAAAATGTTATAGCACCTTTACATTACAACATTACTGATGATAAATCTATTCATTGACCAACACAATACGATGTATCGAATGAATAACTCATGATTTTCTAATTAAGATTATGATTGGTGTTAAATCTCCATACCATAGACATTTCCCCCACACAGCAGATGATAATACAAATCACAGGTCATTCAAAGTATCAGCTGTTGTCCGTGTTGTCTCTTACCTCCCTCCACCACAACGAGGTTGACGTCTCTATGAAGAACTACTGTGCCCGTCAGGTACAGCTGGTTGGCATTGGCCTCTACTTTAAACTTCTTAGCAGGATTTTGCAGGTTGCGGATCCTGTACAGGGAGGGTAAGGTGCTTAAATTAGACACACTTCCACACTGCAACACACACACAGAGCACTATATTTGAGCACTACATGCTCACCTGTACACAGCAATGTGAACACCGTTAGTGAGGTCTTCTTTTAACTTCTTGATCTTCTTCTCTTTCCTCTGCTCCGCTGTGAGCTTGCGGGCTGCATTGGCCTCCTCGTGAGCCCTGCAAAGACGGTGACACAGTTAGAAAAACTTTAACGAAAGCTTCTGTTCTTCATGGATTATCCTGCAGTGTCACATTGAAGATTCAGAGTAGTGAAAGGAACAAAAAGAGAGTGAGAGACAATCAGTGTAGAGGTTAAGTGGGTTACTCACTTTTGTCTCTTGGCCATCTGTGCTCTGACGTGGGCCTCCACCTTTGTGGGGTCCTGAACCGCTTCTGTCCCGAGTACCCTCATCAGGTTGGAGATGCGTACTGAGGAAATCATCACAAATCATCACATGCGTACTGAGGAAAACATTAGTAACATTTCATTCAATCTTTTTTGTAGTACTTGTAATAATATCGTATATATGTGTGTGGGTACCTTTAGGTTCTGGTGGAGGCATCAGTCCCAGACGAACCTTCTCTTGAACTTCTTTTTGTCCCTCCCTTCGTGTCTGTCTCCTCAGTTTCTTCTGTTCTTTCTTTGTCAGGTATACACCCAGCGTTACTGGCTTATCTGTGTCAACTGAGGAAATTAATAAATACCATTAAGACATTTTAGAGGGCTTGTAATCACTTGTAGTTAAAATAGATTGGTTATTTTGCTCCTCAGGAACAAAGCGTGGCTTCAAAGTGCTAAGAATGATGCCACTAAAAACTTCAGAACTAAAAAGGACCCTGTGATTAGTGAGGTTTCATAGACCAGTAGCAAATGTAAGTAAATCAGATTAGTTTTTCCTGGGTATTGTGCCATAAATCAAAGAGGAAAGTGTAATGAAAAAATTACTTGGGAGCACAATTAATTCAATAGAATCACAATCACGATTTTGGCCTCCCACAATTAAACTAATTAGAAAACTCTGATGCTGCACATCAAATCATTCACTTAGTACAATAACAGCCACCCAGCAGAGGTGATCGAGATGCTCTGGCTTCACTTTCAGGGAGCTGTAATGCACATTCACCCTGCAGTAACAGCCTGTACAAATATTTCCTGGACTGCAGAACAGAGTAGACGAGCAAAATGAAAACCAAATGCCAGGAGGAGAAGGACGAGCTACTCCATCGAAACAGACCATCATCTATTGTTTCAAAGTGTTCAGGAATGCAGCAAAGCATGGAAGTAGAAGCAGTGCAGTGTTTATTGTTAGATAAATATAACTGGGAATAGTGATATTGACTGATATTGATTATTTTCACTTCAGTTTTTTGCTTTTACTTCTCATGAAGTCTCAATTAAATTGTTTCATATAATGAACATTAAGACTTTTGGAGCATTCGACACACGTACCTGGAGGACTTATCTGTGCAGGATGTTCTACCAGGTTGGTCACACCAAAAAGCTCAAACTCGTCAAAGTTTGTGTCTGGTGTTCTTCAGAAAATAAGAAAGAAAACATTACAGTTATCTACAGTAAGTTTATTGTACAAATTGTACTATTTTTTATGCCATAAAAATCGTGTTAGGTATTTTGAAGATTTCTGTGGCAATGACAATGGGTCTAAGCACAGGTTTAACCTAAAAGCATACAAAGTGTTTGGGTTCTTACAGGTTTATGTTGTAGGGCAGGATAAAAGAGTCCCACCACTCAATGTTGGGCACCTCCCCTTCTCCGAGCTCTTTCTTAGGGGCAATCAGAGCCAGCTTGGTGGACGCCTGGATTCCTGTCTTCTTTGCTGCCTGGGCAATCTCGTTCTGCAACCTTTCCAACTGGGCCTGAATGAGGTCAGGATTAATGCAGGACAGACAAAAAATAAATTAAGAAGAGTTGTTATTATATTCCAAATAACCAGCCCGATATTTGACAGTTTAGAAGTTAAATCCAACCTTTGTTCTAATTCTCTGTGCAATCTTCTCAAAGCGTCCCTGGTCGTGGAACTTGAAGGCCCGGCGAGGACGCTGAGCTGGTGTAATAAAGACACGTTGGTCGAAGTAGGACGTGGACTCCAAGTCGTCCCCAGGCTTCTCTTTCAGCTGTTGACGGAACTGCTCCCTCTTTACCGCTCGAATGTTCGCTGCACAGTTGGAGGGAAATTGATTGTAAGACGCTAAAACAAGATCTTAAATTAAAGTGTGAGATATAAGTACTGAACTACTATATACATAATACACATACCTTTCAGTGTGGGCATACGGTGTGTGAGCTCAACCTCTTTACCACTGGCATCTACAGTTCTTCCCTTGTCATCCAGGATAAGAGGTGTCGGCTTGTTCACCTCCTTCACTTCTACTTTCCTATAAAAAGAGAAAGCAGTCTATTTTCACACTGCCACATCAACGAATAGACATCACCTCTAAGTTTAAGGCCTTTTGGGATCTTAAAAATCATATATGTGGTGACATTACTCACGGTGGGGCAATTCCCATAGCGTGTAGATTGGCTAGTGCCACTAGGTTGTGAGGTCCGGTGTTCCCTAAGGCTCCGAGGATACCAGGTTTCATGGCTAATTGAGACTGGATGCGGGCCTGCAGCTCAGCAGCCTTGCGGGCCTTCTCGATAGCATCATTCATGAAGCTGGCAGCCTGGGAGGGTGCAATAGATGACGCGCCACCTGCTGCTGCAGCAGGAGCACCAAGAAGTCGTGAGACGGGAGGGCTTTCCATTTGTGACGTGGGAGCAGGTAACCGCTAAATTCAAGGAGAAATAAGAAGTGTCATATTGAATTCAATGCCTGAAATCTGTGCTACAAGTCCTTTAGTATATCAAGTGAAAAGAATTATTCTCACTGGTGTAGCAGGGACTGAAGAGGCAAAGCTCAGTTGTTTCTTCCTCTCTTCTATCTGTTTTGTGGCTGCCTCCATCATCTGTTTTATCTAGTAACAAAAAGACAATGTTAGTGAATGAAGAGAATTTATAACTTATGTATGTATAATCATCACTGCCACTAAGAAAATTATCACATACCTGCATTTTGGTGAGCATGCCAGGGCTCTCAGATGGAGGTCCAGGTATGACCTCAGGCTCCTCCACCTCCTCAAAGCGAGGGACCCGCTTCCGCTTTGCTGTTGTCCCGTCTCCGGGATCTGGAACTTCTCGTACTGCACCGGTTTCAGGCTCATCACCAAACACATCCTGAAACCAAAAGCCAACAAAAACACAATACATCACATGCCCCCATCCTGAGGAACATACGAATAAATATAAAATTATCTAATATATTCTTATTAATAATAATAAGAATAATTCTGCTAATCTACACATCGAGACTGAGGTTTTTAACAGTAATCAGACACTGTTAGCTTTGCAGTGCCTATACGTAGTTTGCTCACCTTTAAGTCTCTCTTGCGGTTCTTTTCGCCTGCTCCTTTGTTGCCGCGGGCGTTGCGGCTTTCCTCCAAAGCTTCAAAAAGACGCTCCACAAAACCTCCAGCAGACTCATCGAGGAAGGGACGCAGCTGGTCTGAAGAGGAAACGAGCGCCAAATAATTTGCACAAATCCAACGCTGCTTTGATCATTAAATCGTATAAAGTGAAATCATAACATAAACTATGTCATGCTGGTGTTAAAGAGTCTGACAGCCTGTGGTACCGCTCTTTCTTACATGGTGGGAGTAGCAGTCTGTTGCTGAGGGAGCTGTGTAAGGCTGTTTCAGCTTTAATCTCGGGGCAGTCCAGGACAGAGCGGACCCTTTTTGACCAGTTTGTTGAGTCTTATTCTGTCCCTTTCCATCCTTCCCCCCTCCCCAGCAGGGATGCATAACAGACTGCAGAAGCCACCAAAGGACATGCGTGTCCTCAGCAGGTATAGCGTGTCGATGCAAATTTCCCTTCGCAAAAACATCTCATCTTTCTCTGTTTAATATCTTCTCTATTGATAAATGAAGCTTATTGATCTGATGACCTGGACCTCTGGTGCGCATTGCACTTTGTCTTAACTACATCTCTTTGTGCAACCAACACAAAAAGGTCTGATGTGGCGGATGCACTTACCTGTGGTCTTCCTTTTGTCCAGCCCCTTTCCAACACAGTGCAAAGCCGCTGTCACCACCGTGGGCTCAGAGAAACCCAGCACCTTCTTCACCGTGCGCTCCACCCACGGCCTCAACTCCTCCACCTCCCGCTTAGGAAGAGACATCATCAATCCTGCAGAGCATATCATAACATTCACAACAATGTAACGAGTGCGTCCTCCAGATTATCACACACATGTCTCATTGAAGTCCATCCCTGTTTGGGACACGGCTACACAATAAACCCCAGCGCTGCTTCACTGGCGCAGAAACACAAACTTATTCGCTCACACGGACCAATTCACACAGTCAGTCCAAAAACTAGCTGTTGTTTCTGTGACGCTGCTAACCAAGAGCTACATACAAGCTACAATCAAGCAGCCCGCTAGTTCACGTTAGCACGCCGCTGCCTGCGAGCTATCAACATCCGCCAACGGCCGCTCAATTAAACACACAAACCTTTCGCTTCCGCCTTTATCCTTCACCAGATACGTTACGCGCGCCAAAGGGAAAAGAGTAAGTTAAAGATGCGCAAACTACTCAAACCGGGAAGTTTTCAGTGGAAACTTTCTGTTCGGTCGCGCCGTTCACACGACGTTTCTAAGCCAGGACCTGGAAGCGGAAATGGTTGCTGCCGCTTCTTCGTGAGTGTTTCCCGGGCAGAGTGCTCCCTGCTGCCACCCAGCGCCCAACAAGAGAGGTGCCCCGTTTGTTTGTAGGGTAACAACCTTTTTGGGGGGAAACTGTGATGAAAAGTCAGAGTTTTAGAAATTTGATATTTGATATAAGGACCAGTGTGTAAGATCTAAAGGGATCTAGCAACAGTATGTGTAAGAGATTGAATACTAACATTTAAAAAATGAGTAATGAACAATAAAAGTTGTATACAAATGCACTGTTCTGTAACAATTTTATTTAATTGTCACAATTATCTTTTTTTTTTAAATGACAATGTAACCAAATCTAAACCAATCAGGCATGAACAAATCTAAAAAAACAGTTCTTCCTTTCTTTCACATGTGGATTCAGATAACAAAGAATAAATTGTATGTGATACGTTAAACTTGCATGAAGTTACATACAAATCTGAACCTCGTGTTCATTCTTACCGTGACTTATTATAAGTAATGCAAAGTCTGTTAACATTTAAGTTTAAAACATGTCACTGTCTTACAGAAGATCATTCAGAAAGCAATATTTTGTGTCACATCTACAGATATATAACACCAGAAGTTACGTCGGTTCAAATGCTTTGTTATGTCAACCAAAAAACCCCAAATCTTCCAGCCATACAGTATCCGACAATCCTAGCAGGCCATAAATAATATGTTATAAAAATGAAGCTTCGGGCCGCACGAAATCTGATGGTGGGCCGTACTTTGGACATCCGTGCCCTAAAGTGGTCATGCATTCATGCATTTTATTTCCTCCATTTTCTTGTGATAACAAGTTAATTTAATAAGTTTTCTCAAGATAATGAGAGTAACACCAATGATGGTATAAAGAATGAAATGTTAACACAGGGCAAACTCGTTATCTCAAGAAAACAATTCACTTATTATCACAATCACATTTAGGCGGTCCTAAAGACTGGCTCGATGACACGCTGAGGCCACCCTGAGCATACCGCTGCACCCCTAGAGATAGAGATTAATTCATATTGCTCAAAAGTAGTCATGGTATTTTCTGAACTTATCTGACACATTTGATTGGCTTCAAAATTGCTGCTTGACTGCTCCCACAAGGGGACGTGGCTTCAGTGCATTCAGCAAACACGCCCCCACAGTCCTGGAGCTGAGAACACTGCTCATTTTGACCCGATTTTGACACCTAATTTCATAAACTTGTTGATATTTTTCAACATTCACATTTGGCTGGGTGGTTAATAACACTTTCTTCTTTGGTCTGAGACACATACAGCGAATGAGCAGCAGAATGACTCAACGTAATGGACGTCCATGATCATGTGACCATTTTTTGTATTACGAATCATTATTACTCAGTCTTCTTCTCATCCTGCAGCTTTGGCTTATTGAGGTGTTGAATTTTGTTAAGCCAGCCAAAGTCGGTCCAGATTTAGATAAAGAGTTAAGGTGGTCTACTTGTATTTATTTGCTCTAATTTTATCATCATCACACTATCATCCTAGAAAACTGTCCACAATATTGCATTAATTTCTCTTCATTTCCAGTTGCAGTATAACCATAATCTCCTTCAGTCACAACTATTGCCTAATTAACCACAGATTAGTCCTTAAAACAGTCCCCTGGTGAAACCATGGGAGTATCAGGTGATCTCCATTTCCTTACTGTAGGCCCACCCCCTCATTTTTTTCTGATGTGGGTCAACTGAGTGCAGTTGTAGTAGTGTGAGCATGAATGCAGTAGTGAGCCTGAGGCTACACCAGTCTGCCAGACCCCCACCACTACTAACACCACCATCCCGCTCCTCCTCCTCTACAACAATCCACGACCATGCTTTCACTCACAGTGCTAATGCTGTTTATAACCACCCAGTGTCGGGATGAACTGCAAATTCACAGCATATTATAGTTTGCCAGACGTGTTCCTCCTGCAGAGTTATAACTATCATTAAGATGTCAGCCATTCATTATAGCTACATTCAATTACTCCAACTGAGCAGCACAGCCCCGTCATCAACCTCTTCACATGCTGATTCATCAAGGATACATCCACCGCAGTTTACTCACTCATCCACTTACTCACTGTTTACATCCATGTTTACATGCGCATTACTGCCTGCTTTATGTGAATAACTAGACTGAGCGTTTAAATGGTTTGCAGTACCACACGTTGGTATCTGGAAGGATATCTGGTTGCTTAAAGGAAACCTCTAGCACCACAGGAGGACATTTGAGAAACTTTCATTGTATAGACTTTTTTTTTAAGGTGAAATGTGAGCTTTGTCCAGCAGCACAAGCCTCTTTGTGTATAGAACCACAACGGTGGATCCAGTTCACTCTGTGATCTTTAGTAGCTAATATGTATACATTGTAAAAAAAAAAGTGAGCGAGAGAACTGGACTGCAACTTAGAGTTTTGGTTATTGATTAATGGGTTAATCAGATTTTTGGATTGGCAGAAAATTTATCAACAACTGTTTTAATAATCGAGTAATTGTAATTTAGTGTTTCCAAATTCTTAAATGTAAATGTAAATATTTGCTGCTTTTCTTTGATTTCTCAGAGAGTAAACAGAAACATTTTAATGGGTTGTCTTGGTTAAATGTGGCAGCTAAACTAAAATTTAGTCTTCAGTTATTCATGTATACTGTTATTTGGAAGAATACACTACACCTCTTTTGTATAAAGCTAGTGTACTGGTTTTTGTAGGAGTATATGACACATCAAGTGAATACTGGTCATCTGTCATCTACCAAGTCCATGAACAAAGTGTAAAATGAGGACTGTCCTTTATAGAGCTTCATCTGCCCCCCTCCAACATCAGACATATCAAAAACAGACTTTCTTTCATAAAACTACTAAAACAAAAATGTATTAAAGGTCCACTGTGTAAGATCAGCGGCCTCTATTTTCAATAAGACAGACATGAAATTTAATATTCGTAACTAATCACCTGAAAAAAAATAATCTTTTTGCTTTTACTTCATAAAAATATTCTTTTTATATCTACAGTGGGAGTAGGTTCTGTTCCATGGTGGCCGCCATGTTGAAACATAATGTTTCTACAGTAGCCCGGAACAGACAAACTAAATACTGACTCTAGACAGGGCCTTTCAAGTGTTGTTTCGCCTTCACACTAGGGTGATGTGAGGAGATTGAAATGCAATGATTACACCACAAGATGCAACTAAATTCTACACACTGGACCTTTAATCTCATTTAATCTTTTATTTGTTTTCCTTCATTTGGTTGGTGACCCTTCCTGTCTAGTAAAACGCCGTATGATTTTAAATTGTTGTTTAACCACTGTTTAACTAGCAACCACTTTTGTGGAAGCTAAAATTTGAAGCTAGAACTTGTAATGGGATTGTTTGGCTATTTGCTGAAATTCTATAGAACAACCTGATTAAATATGTATTTACAAGAACGCCTCACCCCGGCTGTACTCAAATGACTAACGAGCCATTTAACAAAGCACTCCCTCGCTTTTACCCATCCATTTACTTCCACCGCCACCACCGCCACCACCCGCGATGAACCTGAATTCCTCGTTGGCACCTCACATGTGCTGTCTGCCCCTGCCCCTCCCTCCCTCTCGCTCCTCTCTCTCTCTCTCTCTACAGCCAACTCTATTATGTAATGACACCTCAGCACATAATATGACAATACCACAGATATTTCTATACAGGTACACGCGGAAAAAACAACAACGCATGGGATCACATGCACACACGCATGCTCTTACTCACACTGGGCGAGCAGTGACTTCCACTTGTCTGTGCAGCTAAAACAAATATACAGCATCACAGAGGCGTGTGGAGAGAGCTGCATGAATTAATCTATTATATTACTGGAATGCCAGGCATTTAGTCTGCAGTTAATCCGAGTCCAGTATCGGCAAAGCACTAATTGTCCCTCACAAGTGTTTCCTTTCATTTGCTGAACAATTTCCCCCCAACCTCCTTGACATACTAAATCATGACATGATGTCAGCTGTGCGTATTATATTTGCATTATTGCTCTGCTATAAATATTACATAAGTGCATAATTTATGACTTCATTTAAGATATTCTCTGTGTACCTCTTTACGGCGTTTTGATTCATCATGTGCGTGTGGTTATGATATATTTCATCACGCTGACCCAGTTTTATTTCATTGTATCAGACAGGGGCTGTAAATCATCTCGGAAGATACAATCTCAGGGGACTCTGCTGTCTTAACTTCACACATGGGCCGCAAGGACCTCTGGGTGTGTATCAGTATCAGGGTGCACGTGCATGTACTAAATCACAAGTCATCCCCTAACAGTGTATCTTAGTTTCTATTTTCTTCTCATTCATAAACCTCTCTGTTTGCCAACACCGCCTTCCTTTTCTTGTTCTTGGTATATCCTACGCGGTGTTTCCCCCTTCCACTAACTGTACTTGAATAATTGAGCAGTCTTGTAAGATGGCGTCATCACGAGCGTGCTCCCGAGAACACATTCAGGCCAAAGAAACTGATGAGGATGTTATTTGCCTGTAGCTCGGCCATGCCCCAAATATCACACACAATGTCATGAGATACACGTGCGTCCTTGAAAATGTAGTCCTTGTATCTCTGTCTGTTTACCATGTCCCCTGTTGGTGACATCACTATGATGGGGACCACAGATGGTGGGGCAGAGCGACGTCTCTCCAACCTCCACGCGCCAAGGAGGCCCATCACCGTTTGTGATCTCCGGCAAAAGGCAGAGATGACTTCGAAGTAGCTCAGATTTCCAACACGGGCCTTTGCTACTGTGCAGTTTTAATGAGCATCGAGGCTGTTTTGGGACTAGTCGGGGCACTCAAATCCCCTGAGGACTCGGGGGTGACTAAGAGCAAGCGTGTGAGTGTGCTCCGATCATATATTCGCCTTTGCGTGAACACATGAGTGTGTGTTTAGTTGTGGCTTCACCTCACATGAGTTTTTTTTTTTTTTTGGAGTGCAGTGAGTGAATTATGGGGGGAGGGGAGTTCGGTATAAGTGAATAAGCACCTCATTGTGTCACTCCCTTCCCTTCACAGCACATGCAGCAGAACTGGACAGACACCCCTTAAATCATTGACTTGTTAAAGCCAATAAGGGGGATGTGGAACCACAATTAAAACCTACACACCGAGGGATAAGAGGGGCAGTAAGTTCATTATGTGCAATCCTATTGATGCACGGACACACGTGCTCAATTAATCCAACACATGCCTGTCGGATAATGAAGTGAGCTCCTTTATGATGCAATAACAATGATTTTTTTCTCAGCCTTGCGTGAGTACGTGCTTTAATATAGACTTACATATGCAACATGTTAAACTGGCTACAGCGCAGAGTGTATAAAAGTTTTTTTTTTGTAGAAGGTGAAGTGAAAAAAAGAAGGGTGGAGCTAATGTGAAAAAAAAAAATCATTACTATTGAAAACAAGTGGGAAAAACAACTAATGTCCTCCATTTTCCCCAAAATTGAGTGAGGTCAGGTCTCCTCCCTGCGTGTGCCCTCCACACATCCTCTTCCCGTCCTTTTCCTCTTGCCCCTCATTTCCATTCTCCAGAGGAGACAGGGTGGGCGAGTAGTGGTGGAGAAGGGGGGAGAGATGGAGGGCACGGGCTTCTCTGCTAAAAACTGCATGGATACAAGGGGGGGCCGGGAGAGAGAGAGAGAGGGAGAGAGAGGGAGGCAGAGGGGAGGGGAGGAGGTAAGGAGGGAGGGCGGTCTCTGTTGTTGTAACGTAGCACAGTCAGTGTGTCAGAGACAGGCCCATCACAAAATCAGCTAGTCAGTGTGTCAGAGCGTGCAGTGGGGAGCGGCGTACGCATGTGCATCTGTGTTTATGACTTATGTGTGTGTGTGTGTGTGTGTGTGCGGCATGGGTGATTTCATCCCATCTGAGCAAGAAGAAACCAAACCACACCCTCTTAAAATTTGCCACACTGGTGCCCATGTGCGTGCAGTATCCATGGATGTGACGCTGGAGAGGAGAGAAAATGGTGAATGTTTGTTTTGGTGTGTTTGATTCAGGAATTTGAGTCAAATTAAATTTAGTATTTGATTAAATATATGAAATCAGAGCTGCCACTACATTATTGTCATTGTCATGTAATATGCCATTTTTTTGTTTGTTTCCCATTAAATTACTTTGATCATTTAGTCTAGAAGAAGTCAGTCACGGTGAAAAATTTCCATCCCAAATTCAGAGCCCAAATTATTTGTTTCATCTGACCGTCAGTCCAAAACCAAAAACAATGACACAAAAACAGATCCTCGTGTTAGTGGAGCTGCATTTGCTTAAAAACAATTGATTAAAGTCAAAATAGTTGCAGCTATAAAATGATTTTACGTTCATCAGTACACCACTTTGTGTCTACAGCTTTGCTGACTTTCACCACTGATTTACAGCATATTGTGATGTAAAGATCACATTAATTTATGTTACATAATACTATATAATATATAACTTTGTTGTTTAACTGTGTCAAATATGTTGCAGGTTTAAAAAAAAAAAAAAAAAGCTTTCACCTCTCTACAAACAGTTTTGGGGTCTTTGGTGTTGAATGACCAGATCAGCGAGGTCAACTTTCAGCTTCCCAGCCTTTGATTGTTTGTTAGAGGGACTGAAATCATCACGCCTCGGGGCAGAGATCAGACTTGAGCCCCCGTGTGACTGCCAGGAAAACACTCCACGAGAGACACAACCACGGCAGGCTGCTCTCCGCTTCCCATAGGAGGTGTTTACTCACTGTGAGCTCACGAAATAAGCAGCCAACCCACACCAATGCAGATATGAGCTAAAGCAGTGTTTGCTCTGTCGAGGCAGCTGGTTGGAGGATCATCTAGCCCCCCCACTACTGCCAGTCAGATTACGAGTCTGTAGTCTCACACCCCGCTGCCCCTCCTTCTAGTTACCCCCCCTTCCCTTCCTCACCCCCCCCCCCCCCCCCCCCCCCCGCCTTCTTACCCCGACACACGCACACACACACACTTCAAAATGTACAGTCTGTAAATCTGCACCCCGCCGAGCCACACATCTGTTTAGTGAGAGCTGCTTTCCAAAACGCGATTCTTACTCACACCGTCGCATTTCATGGAGAAGAAGGCAAATAAATACGACAAATAAAAATAAATAACAAAACACAGTTCAGCTTTCAAAAATGTGTCATTTAATAAAACGTTTTTTTCCTTTTCAGTATTATTGAAAAAAAGTAGCAAGAGGAGAAATATCATGTAAAGATGTGGTGAGAGACAGACAGAGAGAGAGAGAGAGAGAGAGAAGTTAAGTTTAGAAAGAAAAGATACTAACGGGATTGAGGGAGATGAAGGAGAGAGGGCAAGGGCAGATGAATGCAGCAGAGTGGGGGAGGGGAGGCGAGGAAGGTGTGTGTTTGGGGGGGGGGGGGGTAGACTACCGTCAGCTTTTACAATTTAAGAAGAGAGAAAAAAGGCAGCTAAAATAAACAAGACGTGTTATTTCTGACCAATCAGCAGCGGTCACTGCAAGTAGAAAACATACATGGAAAAAAAAAAAGACAAACAATGAAAAGTGCAATTTGTTATTTTCTTTTTCTCTGTCATACCACAACCGTATAAAAACAGGAGTCGGGTGGAGATCACCCCCCCGGCCTCTGATCAGCTACTGCCACATCGTACCGTTGTGACGGGGTCTGTGACTGAAGGTTTACGCACTCCTTTCTCCACAAACATGGGCAGTAACATGGAGGCTGCCAGTGCCTGTGCATCAGACAGGGTGCTTTTTTTTTTTTTTTGGAGGAGTCACCCACCCACCCCCCTCTCCATTTGTGTAGCGTATGAAGCACTCATACCAATTTAAAAATATTTTAGTCTAGATATTTACAATACTTTTTGCAACACAGGCAAATCCAATCACATCGCCGTTAGAAGAATATTGTGAGCAGATTTCCAAATAAAGAGAGCGCCTCCCATCAAACATCTAAATTAGAAATGGAATTAGAAGAATAGCAGCAGTAGAGGGTGGTGCAAATAAAGACGTCCTCCCTTACATTTAGAGTTTCTCTGTTTGTTTGTTCTTTTTTTCAAGTTTTTCAAGTCAAGGGCACCGGCTTTAAGTGCAGTTTAATCTGTTCCTCTGTTGATCGGAACCAAAAACGAAAAGCCCCAAAAAGGAAGGCTACACTTTAAATACACTTCATGACAAATAGTAGCCACTGCTGTTGGTGTGTGTAAAAGCTGGAGATGTGGGCTGTAGATGTCGGACGACTGTTTTTAAGCAGTAGATAGTTGTCGATGATGATGATGCTGTTGGTTTTGTTGCTGTGTGAAGCGAGATGAGAATGACTACGTGTAGGCGTTGGTGACTGAATGTGTACTGGTTTTCTGGAATAAAAGCAAACAATCCAAACACAGTATGAATTCACTGAAAGCACCAAAATGCTTTTCTTGAACACATCCTATTTGGTAAAAAAAGGCACAGTAGTCCAAAAAGTCCAATCATAAGATCTCTCTTCCTTCTGTTTCCTTTTCTTCCTCGTGATAGCAATAAAAACCACAAACTGTCAACGGCGTCGTCCAAAAAAACAAACAGTGAGCCAAACTATGCGAGTGCACAGCAGGCGATATTCAGCTGCCCAATAAATAAATACAAACAATAAATAAATGCAGTGTCTGATCTACACATGAATAAATTAATCGTGGGACTCGAGAGTCAAAGGTCTTTGAGTGGTCCGTGTTTTTTTTCCCTTCCAGCTGGTCTTCCCTGGATTTTCATGACCCCCCCTTGTCGAGGACCGGGCAGAAAGATCTGATTCACAGCGGGGCAAGAAAAATGATGTGACCTCTGATCGATGTGATGTCACTCCTTTTGATGCCTTGCCGCTGACCTGCCAGCCAAGCAGCCCGAGCAGCACTTGGATTACATTCGTGAAGTTGGTGACATCATTTTTTCCACAGTTCTCCAATGACTCGAACACACCACGCGTACAGTATAATGCTGCCGTCTGTACACTGTATTTCTCACTTCACTAGCTACGAGATTCCCGCTGACTTCAGTGTCTTGTTTCCTCTTCAAGCTTCACTTCTATCTACAAGTGGATGTAAGGTCAGATGTGTCTCCTGCCACGAGGCGGGAAACTAATTCACCCTGTGTTGCTCAGTCTGGGTTGAATCTTAACTCATCACAGTAAACCTTGGAAGCTTTCGTTTTCAAGCAGAGAATGACGAGACAGCAGCTTTTCTAATTTCAGATGGAGTGTGTCCCTCAAGTTTGACGTCTGCCCAAACAGCCATCTCTGAATATACTGATTGCTTTCATGCCAAGCAGGAGCCATTATGCGCTCCTCGTTTCTTATCCCCCTCAACCACAACTGCTTTTGTGCAAATGTCTAGATAATTATGTAACTCTCGTTTGATTCCTTTAAAAACATTACGCCCTCTCTGAAATAACTGTTGTAAATGTGGTCTTGGTAACGGGTTTGTGTATGATCCATCAGTTTTCTTCAACATCACCTACAGTACTTTCCTCCCCTTCTCTCTTTAATGCATCCACGATCACAGCCTCTTCCCTTCTTCCTTTCACTGCAGCTCTTAGCCCGGTGGTAACAAAGCAAGGCTGCCGGCACTTTGCTTGTTCAGTGCATCAGGTCTCTAAGGGGGTGGGGCACACTCTTGGCAAAGGCTTGAGTGTGACATGAGGAGATTTGATTTTAACCCTGACAGGTCTCGATGGTCTCGGTCTCACTCTGTTGTCCGGCAACAGGCTGGCTTTGGCACCGGATTGGCTTCTTCGGGTTTTTGGGGTGCTTGTAAGGTGTGGTAGAAGAGATGGAGCTGTCTTGTGTAGCCGGACTGCCCCGCCTGCCTGGCGGGAGGACGGCGGCAACGGGCTGGTTTTCATTGTTCCCTGCCACCGATGTGCCCTCGTGGGAAGGGCAGGCCTTTCGCGGGGACAGGATGGGGGCAACGTGAACCCACGTGAGGCTCGGCTCAGAGCTTTGACCTGCTTTGTATTGTGATTGCTTGCTTAGCTCCTCGCTGTCACTGTCCTTTCCCTTTGGGTCCTCATTTAACTGGCTGTTACCGGCCACATCTGGTGAATTTTGGTTTGCATCAGATGCCAGTGATGGAGGAGGAGGAGGAGGGACGTCCCTTTCATTGCAATCTTGCTTCACCCTCTTCTCTTCTGTACTGATGCGAGGACACTTGAGAAGCACAGGGGAAGGCGTGGGGGAGTCTGTACCTGTCCAGCTGAGTCTGCGCTTCTGCAAAATGAGCAGGACAGTAATTTGGAAGTGAATATGGATATCTCAATTTTTGGGACGGGGGGCGGTCATCATGTTGTTGGTGTGTTCTCACCTTGACGGGAATATGTAATTGATCCCTGTGCTTGTGTGGCGGGGTGGAGCTGGAAGTGTCTCGGAGGGAACAAGCGGGGGATGCGGGGACGCTGGAGGCTGTGGAGACAGGCTGAGCAGGGATCTGAGGAAACCAAAGCTTCAGCATCATCTCCACCTGGAGCAGAGTGTTCAGGTACTTCTCCCTAAAAAGAAGATAAAAATTTAAAGCGAGGAACAGATGACAGTGCAAATGTTTTACTGCACAGGAAAACATCTGGACATTTACGGTTCCGCATATAGATCTGGATACATTTTCTTCTGAAGTTTGGAGTTTCTCTGCACTGCCGGTGAATGCTGTAACTCTACCTCCCCCGAGGACTGTTCAATAAAACATGGAACAGGAGATGAGGCTTGAAACGGAAGACTACCTCACTGATCCCGCCTTGTTATAACTCTTGATTTAATCATCAGTTACATGCTAAAACTCAAGTAAGACGTGGTGTGATGCAGAGGGACAATGTGGATGACATCTTACCCGCTGTTAGGTCTCTGTAAAACCCCGACGATCCTTTGGATTCGATCCATGGCAACGCTCTGCTGGAAACTACTCAAACCTGTCAATCAAAAACATAATAACCCAGTCAGCATTTGCAGTCCGACACGCCACAGTCACATGCAGACAGTCTCTCCGACACACAGAGCGCAGACCACTTTCACTTTGTGATATTGGAGAACTCTCGTGAGCTGATGAGTCAGCCGCAAGACTGTCGCTTCACACACGCTGCACTTTGGACTACGTCAATAGGCTGCGTCAATACAGACTGCTGCACAAAGAAACACTCTATTGCGATGGACTGAGGCCATTCAGATCATATAAACCAGTATTCAGCATCCACAACTTTAGCTGCCACTCTGCCACACATGTACTTGACTGAGAGCAGTGATGTAAGGATGCTTACCACGGTCGAATCGGCCCCTCTTCAGTCCATTCAGCAGCTCCAGCAGCGGCTTCACGAAACCCTGCAGCTCAGCACACTGACAGAGGAAGAGGGAGAGAAGATAAATTACTAGTGAGTTTGGGTTAGGCCTCGCTGTCTGAATCAGTCTGCTGGGCTTTCCTCTGCACACACATTGCTCTGTCACCCCTCCTCATCATCAACCAAGTCCTTTACCTTTTGAGCAAACAGCAAGTCTCCCTGTGATTTCGGGATCTGGCCTGTGGGATCCGTCTCGTCCAAGTTGATGTGAGCCACCTTGCCGCCGCTCTCCGACCTGTATGACTCCTCCTCTTCCTCTTTGTCGGTGTAGCCACCACACATCCACTGGGACCCGGGACTCTCCGATCCTCTGTCTTCGGTGGCCGTGGCCCCGCCCGCACTACCGATGATGACGGAGGAAGGGCCGTCTGTCAGGAAGACATCTGTGTCGTCCTCTGCCTGCTCCGAGTCGCTGAACAAGAGGCTGTCGCTGGAGCTCAGAGAATCGAAGGAGGGCTGAGAGGAAGTGCTGCCCTGGGACTGCATTGCTGTTGGGGGGGGGGGGGTGGCAGTAGAGGGTTAGGGTTGTTGTCAATGATTGTTAGAAAGAAACAAAAAAAAGGCTTGGCTGGACACTAAAAAGCAACATCTTTTAAGTTGTTACTAGAGTGAGCAAGAGTGTGTGAGTGTGTGTGGAGTGAGTAATTGATTTCCATTTGGCAATATGCCATTTTTCTCCCAAATATAATAACACCAATTAATCAAAATGGTGGGTATACCGGTGCCCTAGTTTAACATGGTGCAGAGTGGGACTGTGGGTAGGCAGTAGGCACACAATGGTAGTGCATGTCTGGCTCCCATTGAGGAGATTGGAGACTGGAGAGGAGAGTAAAATGTGAGGGGGATGGGAGCTAGTAGAGTAGTGAAATCAGAATAAGCAGTCTCTCTCGCTCGCTCTCTCTCTCTCCTGCTGCCTCCGGTGCTCTCTCTAGCCCCTCCTCTCTGTCTCGGGCTTGCTCTCCACCCCCCCACTCCCCCACCCCCCCCTTGGATTCACACAAACCTCTCTCTTTGCTCTACGGCTGCATTTCTGTATGCCTCTCATCTCTCTTTGCTCTCCCTTCAGCTCATCCTGTTCGTTATGCACACAAGCCTGGTTGCTCCTCTTCCTTTCCTCTTCCACAGACCAGCCCTCCTCCTCCTCCTCCTCCTCCTCGTCCTCCTCTTCTACTCACATTTTACATTCTGTATCTTTGGCCATGTGCCTCTCTCTCTCTCTCTCTTTCCCTCTCTGAGCTGTCGTTCCCTTTCTACCCCTCTCTGAGTGCCTGCTGATCTCTAATCCCACCAACACATGGGGGCAAATTAGAGGGGTGGTGGGGGGTATCGCAGCTTTAAAACAACGTGAGGAATAAAGTCTAAACTCACTCACAGACAAAAGATTTTTTTTTTTTTTTTGCAGTGTGCCCACACAGACCAGCAAAGAGCAAGAACCACCCAATGAGTGAGGAACATTTCAACAAGAGTGTTCAGCTTTTACAACACACAAAACGCCTTCGCTGTTCACATTTTACATGTGTCTGATGGCTGGCTTCCCCTCGGGCAGGTTGTTTCCTCTTAAAACTAAATGTCACGTAGTTTACACGCAGCTGCGCGAGTCAAAACTGCAAAAAAAAAAAACAAAAAAAAAAACTAGAATTGCATTCGTTCCTTATTTCTAATTCATGCTGTCTGGGATGGGGGGGTGGAGATGGGATGGTGATGGTGCATGTGTCGGTGCAGTCTGCACAGGTAGGCATGGACCATGAGGCTGCGTCTCAGGTGTTGGCTGCCCGTGTCTGCGCAGCACGATGCCCACAAACAGCAGCTAACACACACACATGCACACACACACCACATATTTATACACAAAATGTCCAGCATACATACATTAGTAACAAAGCTACAGCTTTTAAAATGTCAGAAACCAATGCGGGTGACATGACAACAAAGTAAAAATCAAATATGAGAGGAAATATGATTTAGATATAATGTTATGGCTATATAAAAGCAATGTAACATCAATGTAATTCAGCATATACAGATTAAACAAGACAAATTAATAGCTCTGGGCTATACCGGGAGCTCATACAGGATATACGTTAGCGGGACAGGAAATTCCTTTAGGCTAGCCAGCCAACTTCGGGAGACGTTAGCGTTTAAACAAAAAAAATAAAGCCGCTGGAGACACTCACCTTCAGAAATATGAGATAAAAAAAAACAGCAGCTGCCAGAAACAAAGCGTCTCTATCTCCTAACTCTTCGTCAATACACACTCCGCAGCTGGAGCAGCATCGGAGCGCCCAGCATCAGCTCTACGCCGCCCGGCGGTTCATCGGTTTGTGTCTTTGCTAGCTCTTTCTCTCGGCAGTTTACGAGCATCAACATGTGCGGGAATCCACGTGCCCACGTTTTGCGCGAATCCTATTGGCTGTCGTCCCGGCGGCGGCGCACGCCATTGGTTAACCCCTCCAGCCAGTGGTGGCTTTACTAGCCGTTGATTGGACGTCGGCCCGGGCACTCACGGTCCTGCCCACTGATGTGTCGCTCGTGTGTATTGGTGTCGGGCAGGGCCGCGCGGCTCTACTACAACAAGCGGACGGGTGTAAACACACGCACACGCGCCACGGCGCTTGCGCGAGAGATGCACAATATGTTCTATGCATTTGATGTACACAGTTTACATGGCGCCGCCTCCTCCTCCTCACACCGACTCCCGAAACACCGTGAACACGCCAGAAAATGAGAAACCTTATGCAACCCAGCTCACCATTCATTTCGTTTTAATTGAATACACGCAGAACTGATGAACAGCAGCAAAGCAGGCATGACTTTCCCACCTCACTGCTGAAGAGTACAGGCTTCTAATCAAGAGTTTATAATTCAGAGGCAGAAATTATTATTTTTTCACATACAACAGACTTGACAGTGTGTCAACAGAGCATGTGATTTAAAGGCTACATGATTTTTTTTTAGACATATGACATGCTGATATAAGATGTGACATTTCCAGGAATAAGATAAGATATACCCACACCGGGAAATTCACTTGTTACAGCAACTCACAAGGTACACAAGGTGGATAAGAAAATACTCATAAATAAGAAATATATATAAAAAAGATATATATATAGAAAAAAGATACACTAGAAAAGTTATATACACCTTTCAAATATCCAGATATCTAGATATTCATGTTGTATATCAACTTTTATATAATACATATATATCTATATATAACTGTAAATCTAATAAATACAGGAAAAAGTAATGACGTTGCAGTAATAGGTCAAACCATTATTCCAACATAATTCTTTAATTAGTAAAGATATTGAAGATATCTTTACTAATGTAATCGTCAGTCTAAAAGTGTTATATAGTTTCAGTCTTGTGCATTTACATTAAAAGATGTGAATTTCCTGTACATTCTCCCATTTCTTTTGTGGACAAACAAGTTCTGCAAACATCCCTAAAGATACTATTCTGTTACAACAAAGTGTTTGCATTGTTGAGGTTGCAAAACTGGAAACTGTGGCTAAAGGTAACAACAAAAAGGTGAAAAACTGAAAGAAAAATGGCTGATATTTTATCTTTTTTTGTTACAAATGTAATATTCTATGGCTGTATTGTTAAAATAAGACAATCCAAATGTTATTTATAAAGATTTTACCAGAAAGCAAAAGGTAACTTTCAAGGTCCATGATTTATGGCATGTGGCAACATCCGTCTCTTTGGGATAGTGTGTGAGTGAACTCAGTGACCTTCACTTGGAGCATACCGAGCTCAGTACTATACCACCACTATGTATAGACCACACACATACATCATCTGTCCCCCGCTCATCACATATATTGGTAGTTTCTCTCCTCACAAGACTTTAATCACAGGTTGGTTATTATGCTGGCTTTTAATGATGTGAAATGCCACGTTAAAGCATGAGAAGTGGTGGTGGATGCCTCTAAGCGCCTTGCATGTCAGGGATGAAGGACCTGCCCTTCCCCCACTATACATACAACATACACATGAACCCAACGACCCCCTTGCCTCAACCCACACGCATACACACAACGGGCTGTGTCCTTGATTGATTGACAATACCTGCCTTTGACTATTGCAACAACACACAGTCACTTGGTTACCTCAACACCAGGTGAGCAAATCATCCCCTAAAGGTTAACCTTTGGCTATAGTAAACTTAAGGAAGGAGTCCTGTTTGTGTATATACCAGGGACCAGGTCAACAGAAAAAAAAAAGCTTTCCACCCCCAACAGCATTCCTCAGCAACACATGAACCCGTTGAACCTCCTCTGAGTTCATCGGCTTTGACTACCACCCCCACTATTTCCATCTCCCTTCCCCAGTTTGTCCCATCCCCCACCTGGTTTGTGAGTTTTCTCTCCATCCTCTTCTCATTATCGTCTCTTGTATTGACATGCTTGAGAATTCAATAGGAGTGATCATGTTAAGCCTAACTCAGTGGATGGTGGTTTTTCTGTCAATGAAGTGGGTCAAAGTTCAGCTCATCATATTGTGTCCCTAATATGGAAAATAAAGCCTTTCTCAGTTTGGTTACTCAAGGCAGAAATGGACTCAGTTATGTTGCCTCTGATGTTTTAATACAGTGTAAATGATTTCTAGATACGCTGCTGACGCCTCGGGTGACATGTAGACCAGCGCAGGAGATGATCCTGTGATTTATGTCTGGACAACGCTGCTTAATTACATTTAAGATATATTGAATGTCGTGTTAATGTGCATTTAATGCCGTTTGTCTCATTGTGAAAGCATGCAGCCGTTCAGGTAGTGAAAGCCTGCAGGAGTTCCTTTCAGGACAGATACACCAGTGGGTGTGTTGAGAGCTCGACAGCAGAAATCCGACCCACCCGAGCGAAGACAGAGGCCTAAACAGAGACTAAACTGTAAACTGTCTCCAGACTGGTTACAGGCACTGAGCAACATATCATGTTTCACCTGGAAACCAGGACAGCTGGGAAACAATTACACACACTGCTGCTGTTGTGCACTGCACCTGTCTGCCAGTCTTCGTCTTCACCCGCCTCCTGCAGGAATTTTACTGGCACATTACAATAAAACAAAGGAACAAGATGGAAATACATATTCCCCTTCTACTTGTACAGTTGCATGTGCTGCAGTGACAGGGCAGTAGAGTTCATATTTCAGGTCATAATAAGCAGGAACAGTACTGTTAAATTATTGTTTGTCACTAGTCACAGTAATTATTTGCTCTGAAGCGGACCATGACATGGTTATTATTTCGTTCTGCAATATTATCTGCTCTTTTTGAGACACTGCCTTGACATAGATGCATCAGGATCATAAACATGGAGAATCATGCATTGTAATAGGCATTAACATCTATTCAAAGCCAGAGAAACGCCTTCTTCTGCCGAGGCTGCAGCGGTCCACTCCCCCTCCTCCTCCCCGCTCACATTTGCGGTGCAGGGGCATGTGTTCATCAGTATAAACAGACTGATATTCACATGTCGTTGAGACGCTCCGCTGTTAGATTTGTGAATGAAATCAGATGGCACGCCCCCCGCGAAGACACAACCAATGGTGTGTGAAGACACGATGGCCACGCCCACTCGATGGAACGCCGAGCAGCCAATGAGAGGCCGGCAAAGGTTAACAGTGTTGCATAATTCGGCAGAAGCACTTCACGTTTAAGCGGACCGGTACACAGTGCGAAAAGATGGAGCCGAGAGACACTTAGAGACCCAAAATATACAGACTTATACTCTTTTAGACAGTAACAGAGTATGACTTCAGGTCACCGTGTGATTCTAAAACATTGCATATAATGGAAATAAATAAGTTTATTACACAATAATAGGGAAAATAGTTTTACAGTATCTATCTATCTATCTATCTATCTATCTATCTATCTATCTATCTATCTATCTATCTATCTATCTATCTATCTATCTATCTATCTATCTATCTATCTATCTATCTATCTATCCATCCATCCATCCATCCATCCATCCATCCATCCATCCATCCATCCTCAATATAATGGCTGTTCTGCAGTTATCATAATCAGTGCAGTAAGTTGTGTAACCTTTTCAGGTCTTATTTTAGTGCTTCACGTTCATCCCTGACTCCACAATGTGATGTAATCCAGATCAAAAGACCCTTGGCTGGGTGTGTGTGTATGTACACTGTTGCACATGAAGTCCTGATAAAATATTTCTACCTCTGCTCACGAAATGATTGTGACAACGTGATTTCATCTTGACAGAGAAAAGTGTATCTTCTCAAAACGATATTGATTTATTGATCGATTTATTGATCAGACCACAGCGAAATTAAACCACAATGAACCTGTTGTGTGTATGTGTGTAGACCTCAATGAGCTTATTTATAAAGTTAACACAACATACAGAAAATAATACGACTACATAGAATGTAGTGACAAACTAGCAATATGAATACATATATATATGTATAGAAAGCAATAACGACAATATCAATGTAAAGCAGAACATGTTTTTTTAAATTTTTTAAAAACTTTTTGATGTTATTTTGTTACAAATGTAATATTTTATCCTTTATTGTGTCCTTGTGGCTTTATTCTTAAAATAGGACAGTCCAAATGTAAGTTATCAAGATTTTACCAGAATGCAGGAAGTAACTTTCAAGGTCTGTGATCTATGGTATGTGGCAACATCTCCATCTCTTCGGGATAGTGTGTGAACGCATACAGAGCTCAGTACTATACCATCACTATGTATAGACCACACAAACACAGTATACATTATATTTTCTAATGTAGCTATGAAACATAATATCCCCTCAGATAGATACACTGTTGTTCCATCATTGACCCTCTATAGAGCAGGTCAAAGGACTGTGACCAATGTGCAGGAAGGAATGATGACACAATGTATTCTCTATGTAGATTTTAAAGCAACAGCCTAAATTATGTCACATGGAGAGGGCTCCACCTAGGGTTCAAAACTGGACACGTCGTCCAGCTACCATAAGCTTGTTCATATCATGAAGCCTGAACCTTTTAATAGCTATGGCCAGTTTTTGTCTGGGATACAAAACACACACACCAAACATCGTCCTACACAGAATGATGCCAGCTGATGCAGTCCTATCAGAGAGAGTCAGATGTTGAAGGCAGGGAAAGCACAAGTCTTACTGATGACATTAATGATGACTCTGTACTATTCGGAAACTGAACACTTTGGTGATATTCAGCCATAATTAATTGTGTAATGTCTTCTGTGAAGGAGGTCCCACAAACAAATAATAGTAATAATAATAATTTACTATACACATAACAGTTTCATATGAATTGCTTTAATACATCTTTAGGATAGACTAATAATGTTTGACCTCTTCAGACCTCTAGAAATTCCATTTTTAATTAAAAATAGAAAAATCTAAATATACAATTAGAAATATACGATTTATATAATGTCACATACTATCTGCTATGAATATGGGATGTATACAATTCACATTTATATGACAGGTGTCAATGACAGTGTACAGAGTGGCAAATCAAACAATCTGAGGAAGCATGTACAACCCGGTGTTACACCTCGAAAGAGAGCTCTTCATCCAGCAATAACACTTTTTGGAGAGTTGAGCAGCTCTCAGATCGACACACGTTCACTTCCTCCCTCTGATCTGTGAAGTTCTGCATCATATGCCCCCCCCCCCCCCCCTTTCCTCTCTTTTACCCCTATTGCCATTTTTTTTATACCACACCATTGTTCCCATTTAGTACTTTCCTTTTCTGAGCTCTGTCCCTCTCTCTACCCACTCACCCTCATTTTTTCAGCAACTTGCACAGCATTATCCTCACTCGCTGCTCCCTCTATGTGGTCTTGTTTCTTCCGCTCACACTTACTCTCTTTTCTTTTGATACTTTCTCTCCATCTGTCTGTTACTGCGACTTGTTCTGGTGCCCCGTGTTCGAGTGTGGAGCCAGCATGTAACATCCACGCTCACACACTGTTTAAACCGAGCCGTAGCAGGTGGGATTGCTGGACTCAGTCAACCCCCCCCCCTTCCCTCTCTCACTCCCTCTCTCACTCTCTCTCTCTCTCTCACTCCTCATCTCTCCGTCCACTTTTATTCATTTCTGTGTATGGGCAAGGAGGGCTAACATGGACTCTTTGGGTCTTTTTATCCTTCTGTTGCTTCTGTGTTTCCAGTGGACAGCTGCCCCTGCTGCTGGTAAGGTCTTAATTAAGATGCTAATCAGCATGGCGTGAGATTTGTTTTGCTTTGATATGGGTGTTGTGGATTGTTTGGGTGTTTCAGTGTGAGATGGAGTAGTAGTAGAGCAGTAGTTAAATTGGATTTGAGTCGATTTGAGGACTTTTGTGCTACTGTAGCTAGGTATTAATAACTTGTTGTAGATTAGAAGTGATGGAAACAACACGAGGGCTTGTTGAACTACTGTGAAGTTTAAGAACAAGACCTGGATAAAAGTTGATTTTTAAAATTTTCTTTTTAAATTCTTTTTCAGAGGAAGTTACCTGGACCTACACCGGTGAGTTCAAGTTTATTTGTAGAGCAAAAATTCAAAGTGTAGCAGAAAGTGAGAAGAAAAGACAGACACAGAGGGTGGATGGTAATCTATGTTGGATATACTGTATAATCTGGGCACTAAGAGCTTCATAGTTCAGGAGAATCCTGAAGTCAATTCAAAAATAAATCAGTAGCAAGTGGAGACATTTGATATAATGATTTTTTTTTTTTGTCACGGTCAAGCAGTTTTGCCTAAATACAGGATGACTGGTGGCAAACTCGTCCGCTAATATCTTTAAGACTACCATATAAGCGTATGTAAGTGGGGTAGGATTTGTGCTTTTCCCGCCTCATATCTTCCCAACCCTTCTCCCTCTGCTTTCCTCTACTTCCCTCTCTGTCTGTATTAGTTACAGTTCAACAAGCTGGCATGAGCACAGAAGTCACACAGAGATGATGAAGGGGTGGTGGGAGATAGAGAGGAAGAAAGCAAGAAAAAGGCCAACAGAGAGGCAGGCGGAGGGAGGCAGGTGCACGAGGAACGAGGGTGTTGGACGGAGAGAGGGAGATGGGACGGGATGAAGCAAAAGCATACCAAATCGTGTCCTTATTGTTGCAGCGCACAATAACCTGTGTGTTTATTGTGTTGAAGTCGCACACTGGCTGCCTATGCCGTGGACAATGACATTGTGGGAATGAATGGGGGCACACAGACCCCCGCTCTCTGCATGAATTCAGGAGAGTAACACCAATGTACAGTACATACAGTAAACTGCAGAGGCTGTGCCTGGAGCAAACTGGTATCTATACATCGACCACTTAGGCATTATTATGGTGGCTATAGAGACAAGTGTATGGTGCAGAAAGATGTGGTGTAATCTTAGATCAGTAGCCAGTATGTTCAGCACATTTTATCTGTTGTTTTCTGGCATTGGTTTTCAAAATAAAAGCCACTGGAATTCATCGACAACGAATGAATAAGTGAGATGGTGTGTGTGTGTGTGTGAGGCATGTTGTGTGATGCAGCATGGCATGTTGCTGAGCTGTTAGCTGAAGTGGAAAGTTGGTTTTGTTACGCACACGAAAGAGCAGAATTACACGATTTCAGAGATTCATGTTACGTAAAGTAATCGAGGAAAAAGAAAAAAAAAAAAGTCAGCCTCGCATTCCATCATTTCCTCATCATGCTCTGAGTGGGTGAATCTGCATGTGTGTGTGTTTGTGTGTCTTTGTTCCTGGCTGTATTCAGGACAGGGGTAACATGCTAGGGAGAGGTAGAGCAGGCGCAGAGGGTCAGGAATATTCGGCCTCCGGTTGCCATGGAGACCTCCATGACGACCAATGGCGGGCCCGCGGGACTCACTTTTGAAGTTGGGTCGTGGTGCGGGGCTTTGCAGTGGAGAGTAGTGAGGAGTAGGGGGCAGAGAAGAGATTAGGAGCACAAAGTGGGGGGTTGCAGGCAGTGGGAGAGGAGATGATGGCTGGTGTTTATATCTTTAATGTTTCTTTATATCGTGCAGAGAAGAAGATGGACCGACTGCACTTGCTGTAGGAGAAGTTGTTGATTTATGACTTGACTTGCAAATGTGACACAACACTTACACACACTGCGTTTTCCCTTTTTTGTTCAACTACACGTGTCGTAAAAATGAAAAAATTAGACACCAAAGTTCACAAAACCTGCATCTGCACTTATGTGATCGGATCCTCTTTTGTTTTGCACGCTCACATTTTTGTGCGTCTAAAAAGTGTCAGTGTTTTCTAAAGCATTCCTCTCCTCGCAATTGAAATTCAGATTCTTTGACTCACATGTCACTCTCTTTTTCTTTCAGCCTCTTTTTTTCCGAACTTTCTTTTATTATGCACTTGGGGAGACCAGTTTCTTTTTCATTCAGTGAACCAAGCGCCTCAATCACTCTCCTCTCCCACAATTACTCCTCTCAATATTTCTCTGTCCATCTTTTAATTAAATTCCTCCGTCCGCTGTCTGTTGTTGTACGGTAATGAATAAACTGTTGATTTAGTTGAATGTGTTTCTTAGAATTGAAATATAGAGCATATTTTACTAGATAAATATTCAGTATTGTACATTGGATGTTAGAAATAGGCAGTATACAGCATAGGACCTGCTATACACAGTAAATGTTTACAATAACCTGACTGTACATTGTTAATTGTTATTATTATTGTTAACCTTATTCTTTTTGTTGGTGTTGGTATTTTATTGCTAATCAGGTTTTAATTATGTGAAAATGCTATTTCATTTTTTTTACTCAGGAATCAAAGTTGTAATTTAAATTTTTTGCTCTCCGTGATTTTCAGCTGATTTTTAAGATGTTTGGGAAGAAAAAACTGCAAAGTGAGGTTAATCTGCTGATTTATGGCTGCATTTCTTAAGAATGCCATGAAAAAAATAGATCAATTTTATCATGTCAGTATTCTGTTTTAAATCTTCGATATCTGGCTGTGGGATACAATAATTCCATCTGAATACTGTTGAGTATATTTAGTATGTCGTAAATCATTTCAAGACAGGAAAACTTAAAACACATTTATTCATATCAGAAACTATTTTCATGATCTCATCTAAATGTCAGGCTTAGACAAACATTTAAATGCAAAGTGACGCATGACACATTTAACAAAATGATTATTTTTGTCATCCGTGTTCATTTTACATTCATCGTGACCGCATTTCAAGTTAAACATTATTTTAATTTACAGTTATTATGGACACGTTTTAGATCTCCTCCATGATCTGTAAGATATCACATCTGGATAATACTGCACAAACATAGTCGGAAGAGGTAATATAAGGCTGATGTGGCATTGTATATAGATTATTTTGTTTCATCAGCAGGTACGTATCACCTGCATTTAAATTTGATTTCCGTTTTAGTCTTTGCTGTCTGATCCTGAGCAGACGGCCACAGATATGTTGTCTGTACATAATCATTCAATGCCCACTGTGACTTTGTCCGTCAAACTTTATACTGTGTGTCATTCAGCATGTTTTGTTTTAAATGTATTACACAGCAAACGTTCTGTAAATTCTCCGCCATGAGGCGGTGAATCTGAAGAGAACAGAGACTGTCTTGTATAATTAGAGGCTGATCAATGGAGGCTTTTCACTGAATGACTGCGAGCCACTGGGCTGTGTGATTGGGTGACATCATTGTTTCTGTCTTCTCTCCTGTCAAAGGCTTGGTGGGTCAGTCTGAGTGGTCGCAGTATTTCCCTGACTGCGGTGGTAATTCTCAGTCCCCTGTTGACGTGGTAACCACGCAGACTAAATATGACCCCAGTCTGATCCCACTGACCCCGCTGGGCTACAGTCATCATGGCAACATGCCCTTCACTCTCTATAATAACGGACACACAGGTAACTATGGCATCCGGCTGGTCTCTTCCAGGTATCTGAGCAGCCTTATGGTTGATCTGTTTATATTGCACCATCCCCAGCTGTAACCAAGCAGCAAGCTTTTCAGTGCACATTAATAGAGTCCTGAGATAAGTCAAAATTCTCATCACGTGCCCACGTAGGACTTCATGTTCAGTAATCTTCTCCCCTGTGTGTTGAACTCAGAGTATAAATTCTGTTTTGGTCTTCTCTCCATCAGCGGTGATCGAGCTGCCAGAGTGGATGGGACTAGCGGGGTTGCCCTGGCTCTATACAGCTGTGCAAATGCACCTCCACTGGGGCAGCGGCGGCCCGAGTCACGGGGGCAGTGAACACACCATCAACGGACTGAGTGCAGATGCGGAGGTATGTTTAAACACAGCTCACTGTAAATGGTAAACTGACGAGTGGGCGGCAAATCACAGCCAAGCTGAGTCGTGACATGAATAAAGGGCGGTCAAGGTTAAGGAGCGTGACCATGGCAGCAGTTTCAAAGAAGGTCAAGATTTTATATGAAGGAGTGAAGTGAGAGTGTCCCTCCAATGATTATGCCAATTCTGACATTATTTAAATGGGAGGAAAAGTCAGAATCAAGATTTATAATGTCAAAAATTCTGTTCGTTGTTTTGCAGAAGAGGATGAAGATGTTTGTGCAGAGATGTGATCTCTCTGAAGCCTCCATTTTATACATTTAGAAAGCAAAACTGCGTGAAAGCCTGATAGTAGATACATCCACTAAAGTTCACATTGTTTTAATCACAACTAACTACTCACTACTCGTGCATTAATCCATATCTGAAAATAGACCCACATAAATGAAGTTTACTACTGTTTAAGTTAACGTTTACTAGAAGCTCCAGTTCACGGCTGTTTTAGGAAATGACATGCTGCAACTATATATAAATATATTCAATATAATATATAATAATATATATATTTTTTTTTTTTGAGTTGTTGGCAAAACAAACCTTGGTACCAGCCTCTCATGATGGGATTTGTCTTCTTGGTCATAGATGACAGTAAATTAAATATCTTTGACTTTAGACTGATAAAAAAAAAAGTCTGAATCTATATTAGTGTGGCCTCTGAGGAACTGTGAATGCCACTTTGAGTATTTTTTAACATTTCATAACATTTAAAAAATACAAAAAAAGGAAAAATGTTGCGTTAGTCCTCTCTTTTGACGCCATGCTTTCTTTCTCTCCCACACAAATCTGTTGTAACCGAGTGAGTTTGGATCTCAGGCCTGGTTTATTGTGGGACAGGTGTGGAAACACTGAGCTCACATCTTGTAAAGTAGACTGAGAGAGGGGCAGAGACAGAAGAGCAACAGACGAGAATGTTTTGGGATAGATTGCCGTTAATAAAAATGAAACAACAACCCGAAGAGCGGAAGGCGTAGAACTTGTAAGTCACTGACTAACCTTTGGAGGAAGAACAAAGAAAGAAGGAAGGTAAGTCGTCTCAGCACCCGAGCTCCTGTCCATCTGTCAGCGTCCAGGTTTCCAACCTGAGGGAGGGAATTTAATCTGATTAAAAAGACAAAAATAATGCAGTCGATGAAATGATGGGAAAAATAAAACACAACAGAAATGAGGGAGAGGATAAATATTATTCCAAAAAATGGAACCTGTCATGCGTGAGTTGTGTTATTACATAATGACACAATTAAGCGCTTTCTCTTGACGCTCTTTATTTTTCTTTGGTCGTTCTCTCAGAAGGAAAACTGAGTTTGCACGCAGCTTTCCCCCTCCCAGTCTCTCCCTTTCTTTCTCTTTTTTTAAGCCTCGGTGGTTACGAGGGGAAACCAGGACATCTTTCCTGCTCTAACAGCAGCCGTATAGTGCAGGGTATATGCAGTTATACAGGGCATGTCCATGTATTTTATAGATGTCACCGGGTATGCCCACACCTAAAAAGTGTAGTGTATAAATACTTGTAGTTGTCTCACCTGTCTGTGGGTCAGTATTTATTGCAAAACATGCTCCTCTCCTGTGGGTAATGTGAGCTAAATATGCATGAGTAGTCTTATATGTCACACAGGGCCACTCAAAATAATTATTAAGGCATAAATTAAGAGTATACCCACTTCTCTGGGCACCGTTACACCACTGTCTAACAGTGTTCTTCCTCCCTCCAGCTGCACGTGGTGCACTACAACTCCGAGCGCTACACAAACATGTCCATGGCCATGACGCAGAAGGACGGCTTGGCTGTTTTAGGGATTCTCATTGTGGTAATAAAACTAATAAATATACGCATTATTAAATTCTGAGAGAATAAAAAGACGTAATTGTTTTACAGTTCAGCTGTCATGAACATTTAAGGCTGAGTTTTGGTTTCCCAGACAGGTGAGGAGACCAACCCGGCATTTAACAACATCCTCAACTATCTGAGCCGCATCAGACATGCTGGTAAGTCTACTTAAAATTCACACTTCCATCTTTTTCTCTCATGACTTGCAGTAATTCGCAGCTCTCATTTCCATTTTTAAGGCTATAAATGTAAATGGAGTCTCCTCGCATGATGACGATTACGTGTCAGAAATGAAGAGAGTTATGTGATTAGAAAAATATTCGCTCCCAAGTAAAATATAAAACACGATGCTTTGGACATTTAAGATACTGTAAGAATGATGGAGGGACACAAACAGCACAGTTACCAGTTCTTCTTCTTCTATGTCCTGCTGCAAACAAACATTTGATAAAGTTTTCTCTATAAGACCTCACATAATATATATTTTTTCTCCTCCTTACACCCACTGGCAGATCAGAAGGTGTTCATCCCAGGCTTTGACATCCAGTCTCTGCTCCCCAATGATCTGGGACGCTACTATCGCTACAATGGCTCCCTAACAACGCCACCCTGCTACCAGAATGTGATCTGGACACTGTTTCATGAGAGGGTTCAGATCTCAAAGGCACAGGTCAGATTACTGATTACATTTTTGTCCATGGTGGATCTCCATAAGACAAACTGATGCATTGAAATGTAGTCTAGTGTATAAATAATAGATGAACACGGCCTATATAAAGTCACACTTGGCTTGTGATGTGCATATTTTCACTCTCTACACAGCCAATGCTTTTAAATCAAAGCAGTGATGTTTAAATTAAACAGAAGTTCATTGCAATCTCTAAATTATTTGTTGGCATCGTAAATTTTATTCTTCATTTCAAATCATCAAAGAGCATAAACTTCCAAGTTTCTACATTGAATAATCTTCTGCTTTATCTAGTTAAAAAAAGATATTATCTTCTCAATCATTACCTAAATGAGAGCTTGAGATACAACACATTAATGTCTGCATTTGTGTGGATTAACAAAGAAGTCTTCTTTGTTCCCTTTTCTTTTGCTGCAATGTTCACTGTCGATATTGATAAAGTTTTTATTTATTTATTTACTTATTTTGGTGGCAGATTTCATGTCACAAATACTTCTACCTGAATTCCTTTTTTAGGACTGTTTGAACATGATCTATCTAAAAGATTATTAAACTATCTAATGTCTACTCTAATGAACTGTTAATGTCACGGTAATGACATTAGTGCATCAGCTTACAGCGTAGACGTCTTGAAATTGTATTTGATATTTAAATTGTGCGTTGTGCCCAGAAAAAAAAAACTGTCAACATTTTTCATCACTGAATCAATTTACACTCGCTTTTATTATATTTGAGCTGCCAAACATTGACCTGACTATTGAATTTGATGTCAGTCGGCTGAGTTTTACTTTCCATTGTAAGTTTAGCTCCTTTTCTCCACCCCTCTCCCCTTCACCTCTGTACCGCAGCTGCTGAAGATGGAGACGATACTTTACTCCAGTAAAGCAGAAGAGCCGGAGAGGATGCTGCTGCAAGACAACTACCGCTCAACGCAGCCGCTCAACCACAGGGTGGTCTTCGCCTCCTTCTCTGCAGGTCAGACAGACAGAGCACGTAGGGAGAGATTATCCATCGTTATATGTAAGAATGAACTCACATGCTGTGCTAGTGATCAGACATTTGACTTTATGTTTTGGATTTTTATTGGACTATTTTATTTAGGGCTGTAACTAATTATTATTATTTTAATTATGGATTAATCCACAGATTATTTTCTCAACAAATCAACTCATTATTTGAATAAATGCTACCACAAATATAATAATATAATATAAAGTAACATTATTCAACAATATTAAATCATTTTTATTTTTTATTTTTTTATTATTGTCATCGAAGTCATTGTCGCTGTCAACCAGCAATTGTTCCAGCTTTACTTGTATAAACTGTCGGGTATGTTTAATTTATAACAAACTTCATATGTTTTATATGCAAACATGTTAATTTGTTTGTGCCCATTACTGAATGTAGGATTAGTATATTCATTCGAATGCGAAAGGCCACAGACAAACTGCTGTGGACTCTGGTGTTTTACCCCAACAGCACTTCTACATTGTCGGACTTTAATGCCGACAAGCTGCCCATAATGCAAACCACAATAACAAGCCAGTGGGTGGCCACGTAGACCAAAGCTAGCAATTAGTACAACCCATGCCGAGAGTGAAAAGTGGAATGCGGAGAGAAATGTGGGAATATTAAGGATTACCGATGACTTTGTCAGAGGGCCCTTTGGAGGGCGAGGATAGAAAGAGAGATAGAAATAGAGGGGAAGTGGTAGAAAAGCACCGGGGGAGTCGTGTTTGTTTGCGAGCTGATTGGAGAAAAAAGGATTTGCAAAATCAAAACACTGACTCCATTGTTATCACGCGAGTCTGACCGAGAAAAAAAAAAAGGGAGACGAAAAAAGAGACACAGAGAAGTGAAAGAGGGAGACGGAGTGGTAGACAAAGACAAAGGAGAAAGAATTTGTGTAAAGTGCTCATTGTAGTGAGTGACTGAACTGGAAGGCCTGTAATATCAGCACTGCTGTCAAAAGGCAGCAAAACTGACTAGACATAACATTTTCAACCAGCTGAACAGCAGATTCTGCTGCGATAAACCAACAAATCAATGAGTGAGGACGGCGTGACGGAAGAGAGAAAATGTCCTGTGATTTTTCTGATGATTTGCTTTCTCTTCTATCTGTCCTTTGTTGCAGAATCGGGGAAGGAGCTCTCTTCTGGTACGCCTACGTGCGACTTTCCTGCACATTTCTGCACAACACACAAGTGGCCAATGCTGCTGATCATCACATCAATAAATAATACAACTGCTCTGATGTTGTGCTTTTTCTCCCCTCTCCTGTAGGCGAAGTCACAGCTGTAGTAATAGGAGTGATGTGTGGCTGCGTAGGTCTGGCAGTGATCATTCGCTTCATCGTGAAGACGATACGGTAAGAGACAGATCTCTGTCGTGCTCCGTCATGAAAGTGGCCTGTTTGCCAGTGAACCCTGACCGCCAGTGTCCTGTTGTTCTGGTTTAACCGGTGCCATCTGCAGGAGCTTTTCACTGTGGAAGCATCCAGTCTCTTCTCATTCTCCATCTCCATCTATGTCTTGGCAGATTTTTTAGAGTCCTCCACCGTGAAACAGTCGTGGTAAACAGGTGCTTTAACGGATCTCAGTACTGACAAGGACGCGCAGCTATTACTGACAGTTTTCTTCTTGTGCTTCACGGATATCCTTGAGCGCAGATCTTGGATTATGTTTGACAGAAACTAAAATTGAAGAAGAGCCCACAGTCCACAGTCGTGTGTGTGCACGGCAGGGGCATTTGAGATTTATGCTGAAATCCTTATTGGATTAAAGTCTGACTGTACATATGACAGATATGTTGGTGTTGGCCTTGTTGGTTAGGCCAACGCCATAATAGTTCAAAACAAGCCATAAGATAAGCGCAAAGGATAATCTGATTCTCTGACCTCTGCTGCAATAACAAGGCTGTTTCTCAATACTCTTATTATTTTCTCTCATAATTACCACTGATTGTTTAAGTATGTGGTGGGCTTTCTTCCTGTGACCCACCACCCAGTGATTTAACCTTTCCACTGCTTTGACCAGGGGTCCCCAAAGTTCACATACGTGTTATGTCAGACTAAAATATGATTTTCACATTCCTGCAACCCCCTCCTTTGAGTTTAATCTCCATCCGTGCATTATAAAGAAACTGTGATGCTCCTCATTTCTGGATTCCTTCACCCCCGTCATCCCAATTTGGGAACCACTGGCTTTCATAATGTCAATCAGCCGTGTGGAATTACTTTAAAATGTCACCCCAATCCTTCTATCTAATGAGAAATTGTAAATCCAATGTTTTCTCTCTGTCATGTGATTCTGTCTTTTGATCTGCGACAGCTCTACCTCTAGCTGGGACGTCCTACCCAGTAACCGGCCTGCTCCCATGCCAAGGTCACCGTTCAAAAACCTTAACTTTGATCCCTGACCACCATCTCTTTGCTTTAACCACACATCCGTAGTGACTTCTCCTCTTGGGTTAGACTTTAACATCTCTCTTAGAGTAATAGTGCTTACAGAAATTCCAGGGACTGTACAGTACTTACAATTACATCCGAAACTTTCAGAGAATTCCCACAGTGTTGTCCATGCTGTAGACATTCTTTAACGTTAGTCTATACTAAGAAGAATAATCCTTTAATCCTTGAACTTTGAAGCGTTTTGTCCGATGGTGTAACCCGTAATGTTAACTGGACGCAGACGTGACATGTTCTGGCTGAAAAATACCAGCTAATCCAAAACTAACTCAAGTGGACATTCAAACTGCGATGGAAGATGTGATGCAGCCAGTGGACATCCACGTTAGCACATTTCTTCCCTCTTGTATTTATTCACTTGCTCATCATCACGTCTCAGTCTCGGTGGGTCAAAACACTCCATGGTGGTTTGTGTTGGTAACTGAACATTTCAGGCTCTGCTAGTTATTTTCTAGCATACTGGAGCCCTAAACACCTCCCATGTATTCTTTAACAAATGAGGACCTCTGCTGGAAAACATAACAAACTACACTGGCAGCATATGGGATGACTCTTCTCTTTGACGTTTCAGGATGAAGGAGCCCGAAAAGGCAAAAGAGAAAAAACAAGACGTGGCTCTGAACGTGACCTCTGAGGGAGGAAAGAAAGAAGAACCTTCACAGTCTCCTCAAGCTGAACCTTAGCAAGGTCCATCCCTCGCAAACACAGTTACAAAAAGGCGAAACATTTTGCATAGCGAACCGTAGGACACAGGACAAATCACCTGCTGCCCCGATCACTTAACTGTACCCTTTTCACCCGAGTTCAGTGATGTTTGTGCAGTGTTGGTGTTTTTCCATTTTGCACGTGAAGCACTTGATTTAAATGCGTCAGTCTGATGGCTCGGTTTGCTCTCACAATGCTTGAGATGCACGACTGGTTCATGTAAATACTTTGTAAGATATATTTCGTTGTTGGTATTTCATCTTGTTCATCCTGCCTTGAAACACAAGCACGCTGCACTGTATGAAATGTGATAGACTTTGTCAATTCAGACTCAGAGAATATAATATTGTTATTTCATTTTGCCCCAGGACTCCAACAGTTTTGGTATTAAAACACACAGAGGTCCGATCAAATGATAAAAGATCTTTGATGAAGCGATCTTTAAAGTGTTTAGCACAAACTGATGCTGTCCAAACATGAAGGCTCTGAACTAGCACATCGTGTTGTAAATGGACGAGTTATATTTATGTACATGTGTTCATTCTCTCATTAAAATGAGTTTTGGTGCCATGTATCATCTTTGTCTGGTTGACTTGTTTCTATTTGACAGCAGAACTAGTTTCTGAGTGTGATGTTCACCCTGTATGCCAACCTCAACATGTTGCAATGTGAAGATGCCGTTGCATCTTTTTTTGCAAACGTTGTGACACATAATATAAGTGTTTGACACAAGGGAGTGGACGTATAACGGCAGAGAATAGATCTCACAGCTGAAGCTTTGAAGCCGCTGCCAAGACAAGGTAGGGTTTTCTCCATCTCCTCTCCTGATTTCTCGTTTAAATGAACTGCACAGCTATGGCTTTGTCAGACTCTCCTCTTGTTCATACAAAGGTGTCATGGAAATTATTTGGTAAAACTCTGTAAAATGTAGTGTTTTAATCTTTGTAGTCTTTGTTTCCTTCTAGGACCGCTGGGTAATGGCTCCTATCAGGGTTTTTTTCATTCTAGCTGCCTGTGTCCTGCTCACTCATCAAACATTTGCTCTGCACAACAACGCTCCCTGCCTTCCTGCTACCGTGATGTGTGCCCACGACATCTTCGTCTGTCGCCACATTCGTTCTGACATTCCCAAATCTCCGGACCAGAATGAGTGGGAGAGGTACATCAGAAGAAAAGGGGGCTGTAACAGACCCACTCAGTCATTCCTTCAGCAAAATGACCTCAAAAATGTGATCGCTGTGTGCACACCCGAAGGAGGGGTGATACATGAGAGGAACCTCTGCCTCAGCCGCCAGCCTTTCACTTTTGTCACAGTGAGGATTAATACGAGTACATGCAGCATCAAGGATGTCCAGGAGGAATCCAAACATCTGATCCTGGCCTGTGACAGGCTGGACAATGAGTGCCTGCCAGTCCATTTCGAGGGAAACCCTAAGAATTTAAAGCCTAATAACAATGACCGTCCCTGCCAGGCTGAAGTTACTACAACTACTACCACTGCTAGTAGCAATTCTAGAAAGAAATCGAAGCCCGGTGGCTGAGGAGGCAGACCGCACGTCCCAAGGGTAAAGCGTCCGCCCAGGGAGCAGGTGAAGTCGCATGCAGGATGGACCAAAACCACGGTGCGTACGCAACGTGCCAGCGGTTTCGGAGCTATCTCTGTCAAATATAACTCAAAAAGCCCTCAAAAATATCTTTAAGGAAATGACATGGCTCTGGTTGTTATGTATCATCATTATTGGCTAACTTTGAGAAACTAGATGAGACAATAAAGCTTAAAAAAATAAAGCTAAAGTTTTGAAATGTAAAACAGTATTGAATCACCAACATATCAACTGTATTTTGGAACAATTTACACTTTTCTATCTTCCTACTATTATATGCTTGTGCCTGTGTATTTGTGAGTTTTCAAGTCAAGTCAAACTTTATTATCAACGCTGCCTTATGTTCAGGAAATACAGAGAATTGAAATGACGTTTCCCTCCAGCAGGTGAAGCTGTGCAGGGGCCTTTATGTGCTTTGCTGTACATTAAATTGAACTCAATTCACATTGAACTGTGAATTGAAGTCATCTGTGTTGTATGTATATCCCATTAAAACTGTTTTAATAAAACCAAAAAATGATTTTATTGCATTTGTAAATACTTTGTGTGATATATTTCATTGTTGGTATTTCATCTCGTTCATCCTGCCTTGAAACACAAGCACACTGCACTGCATGAAATGTCAATTCAGACTCAGAGAACATAATATTATTGTTTCTTTTTGCTTTTTTGTTGTAAATGGACGAGTTATATTTATGTACATGTGTTCATTCTCTCATTAAAATGAGTTTTGGTGCCATGTATCATCTTTGTCTGGTTGATTTGTTTCTGCATGTAACTCGACGCGGGCTCTGCAGGGAGAACTCTTTTATTTGACAGCAGTAGCAGTAAGGAGTGTTTGTTCTACAGCAGAACTAGTTTCTGAGTGTGATGTTCACCCTGTATGCCAACCTCAACATGTTGCAATGTGAAGATGCCGTTGCATCTTTTTTTGCAAACGTTGTGACACATAATATAAGTGTTTGACGCAAGGAAGTGGACGTATAACGGCAGAGAATAGATCTCACAGCTGAAGCTTTGAAGCCGCTGCCAAGACAAGGTAGGGTTTTCTCCATCTCCTCTCCTGATTTCTCGTTTAAATGAACTGCACAGCTATGGCTTTGTCAGACTCTCCTCTTGTTCATACAAAGGTGTCATGGAAATTATTTGGTGAAATGTAGTGTTTTAATCTTTGTAGTCTTTGTTTCCTTCTAGGACCGCTGGGTAATGGCTCCTGTCAGAGTTTTTTTCATTCTAGCTGCCTGTGTCCTGCTCACTCATCAAACATTTGCTCAGCACAACAACGCTCCCTGCCTGCCCTCTAACCGGATAAATGGCTACGACACTTTCGTCAGTCGCCACATTCGTTCTGACATTCCCAATTCTCTGGACCAGAATGTGTGGGAGAGGTACATCAGAAGAAAACGGGGCTGTAACAGACCCACTCAGTCATTCCTCCAGCGAAGAGACCTGAGGAGGGTGAAGGACGTGTGCACAAGAAAAGGGGGGATGATTCACAAGAGGAACCTCTGCATCAGCCGCCGGCCTTTCACTTTTGTCACGGTGAGGATTGATAGGAGGACGTGCAGAGTCAGGAGCGTCAGAGTGAACACCAAATATCTGATCCTGGCCTGTGACAGGCTGGACAATCAGTGCCTGCCAGTCCATTTTGAGGGAAACCCTCATAATTTAACGCCAAAATACAAAACCAAAGCCTGCCAGGCCCCTAAGCCATGAAGATCTTGCTCCCAGTTTTAAAATGTCATGGCTCTGGTTGTTATGCTGTCTTTTTTTCTGCTTCTCATTGCTTATTAACTTTTTTAATGTTGCTGTTTAATGTTTAATGTGCTGTGTGTATTTCATATTAAAACTGCATTAATAAAATTGTTGCGATGTCAAGAAGCCTACTTCCTGGGACGGGGTGCATCAGTTGTGCTTGGGGAGGGGAACTTATTGTGACACATAACGTATCAGTGGTTGACACAAGGAAGTTGAACCATCACTGCAGAACCACAGGAAAGGTTACACAGCTGAATCTTTGAAGTACTGTAAGTACTTTGAAGTACTATTGAGCCGCACCAGCTAAAATTTAAAAGAAAATATATTTGTGTTTCCCACGATGAGGGTGTGTGCACGATGCACAAAATGACAGCTCAAAATCAAAACTAGTGTCTTCTTCTGTGCATAATCTTTCCCCCCACTCTGTCTCAGTTTTGCATTTACTGCTAGAGAGTGCCCCCCAGTGGACATTGGCCAGTAAAAATCTAAACTGCCCTGCTCCAACACACCTGATTCAAGTGAGTGGCTTGATCATTTGAATCAGGTGTGTTCAGTGTCCCCCGAAAAAAGTGGAAAAAGTAGCGGCTTCTAGCTCAGGGCTGCTGCAAAAACAAGGTAAAGAAGTTCTCTTTTCCAGCAAGTGTTTTCTCCGTCCTCTCCATCAGCTGTGGCTTTGCCAAACTGGTTTCATGTAATTTATTTGCTAAAACAGAAAAAAATCAAAGTGAAAGTCTTCATCTTTATAGTCTTTGCTTCCTTCTAGGACTCCTGAGTCATGGCCGCTCTTTTCATTTTCGCTGCCTGGTTCCTGTTGATTCATCAAACAACGACGCTCCCTGTCTGCCCTCTACCGAAAAAATGGCTTCAACACCGTCAGACGTCAGTCGTCAGATGCCACATTGGTTCTGACGCTCCCAATTCTCTGGACCAGAATGAGTGGGACAACTATATCAAGAGTAAGAATGACTGTGACAGACCCACTCAGTCATTCCTCCAGTCAAATTGACCTGAAGAAGGCGATCGCTGTGTGGACAAGCAAAGGAGGGGTGATTTACTACAGGAACCTCTACATCAGCCGCTAGTCTTTCATTTTTGTCACGGTGAGGATTGATACGAGGATATGCAGCATCAGGAGCATCCAAAATGAAACCACATATCTGATGATGATTAATCAACACATGAACAGCTAGATCCGTCATAGACAAGATGCTAATCTAAGAAAAACTCATCTCAGAATTAAGATTATTCCCATTGCCCAGCAGAAATCACTCCGGTTGGTAGAGCAGCCGCCCCATGTGTGAAGGCTCAGTCCTTGCTGCGGAAGTCCAGGGTTTGAATCCGACCTGTGGCTCTTTCCCGCATGTCATTCCCCGTCTCTCTCTCCACATTCCTGTCACTCTTCAGCTGTTGCTATCAAAATAAAGCTTGAAAAGGGTGAAAAAAAACTCCATATACTGTGATTACTAAAACCAAACTTTTGCTCATGAACAGGATGAAAAATTAAACAAAAAAAAATCAGTCTGGTTCAGCACATCTTCAGCTCCCCTCCTTCCTAATATAACCTCTCACAGCCTCACTCTTTCCGTTTGGTCCAAGATTTCTGCCCAGATACACACACTGTTTGATAGCAGTAATGGTAGCAATAATGGTTTTGTTTTCGACTGCAATTACAGTGTAGTCACTGTGCACACTCAGCAAGATGTCTACACTAGATAAGTTTAAAGGGTCTTGCTGAAAGTACTGGTTTCACCTGGGGAGGGGAACTCTCATAATTTTATTTTTAGGATCGTAACACATAATATATAAGGGGCTGACACAAGGCAGTGGAAGTATAGCGGCAGGACCAGAGAACAGATCTCACAGCTGAAGCTTCGAAGTGACCTGTAGCTCACGGCGGCTGCAAACACAAGGTAGGACTTTCTCCATCCTCTCCTGGTTTCATGTTTAAATAAGCTGCACAGCTGTGGCTTTGTCAAACTCTGCTCCTGTTCACACAAGCTGTTTACTTTATTGCTTTATGTAGTGGAAGTCATTGTCTATTTCCTTCTAGGACTGCTGAGTCATGGCTGCTCTTTTCATTTTTGCTGCCTGGTTCCTGTTGGTTCGTCAAACGTTTGCTGTAAACAACAACAACTCTCCCTGCCTGCCCACTACCAGGATACACAACTTCGAGAAATTTGTCAGAAACCACATTCGTTCTGACACTCCCAATTCTCTGGACCAGAATGAGTGGGAGAACTATATCAAGAGAAATAATGACTGTGACAGACCCACTCAGTCATTCCTCCAGCAAAATGACCATGACAATGTGAACGCTGTGTGCACACCCGAAGGAGGGGTGATTCACAGGGAGAACCTCTGCCTCAGCCGCCGGCCTTTCACTTTTGTCACGGTGCGGATTGATAGGAGGACATGCAGCATCAGGAGCGTCCTGAAGGAAACCAAACATCTGATCCTGGGCTGTGACAGGCTGGACAATCAGTGCCTGCCAGACCATTTTGAGAGAAACCCTAAGAATTTAAAGCCTAATAACAATGACCGTCCCTGCCAGGCTGAAGTTACTACTACTACCACCACTGCAAGTAGCAATTCTAGAAAGAAAGTGAACTCCGGTGGCTCAGGAGGCAGACCGCATGTCCCAAGGGTAACGGATCCGCTCAGGGAGCCGATGAAGCCGTCCAGGGACTTTCATGAGCTTTGCTCTAGATTATCCCGCTCCTTTCATTACGTGCTGTCCTGTCACAAGTCGCTTTGTGTATGCATTTCGTAAACACACAGGCATTCTAGTCAATGTATCAAACCCTACCAGCCCCACTATGGTCCATTTCAGAAGTGTCCCATAAGTGTCTCTATGTTTGGATGACACGTCTGTTCCCTTTTTGACGCTTGACGCGATCAGCACTCGTCAATTTTTACACAGAGCACCTAGAGCTGGCGGAAGCCAGACACAGAAAGCCCTCAAAAATATCTTTAAGGAAATGACATGGCTCTGGTTGTTATGTATCATCATTATTGGCTAACTTTGAGAAACTAGATGAGACAATAAAGCTTAAAAAAATAAAGCTAAAGTTTTGAAATGTAAAACAGTATTGAATCCCCAACATATCAACTGTATTTTGGAACAATTTAAACTTTTCTATCTTCCTACTATTATATGCTTGTGCCTGTGTATTTGTGAGTTTTCAAGTCAAGTCAAACTTTATTATCAACGCTGCCTTATGTTCAGGAAATACAGAGAATTCCCTCTTATCCCTGGTGCAAACAGCAATAAACATGAAATATAAAAAATATATACAAGCTAAAAGATAAGATAAGAAAAGACAAAAATATAAAAAAATATAAACAGTACAAATATGGCAAGTGTAGCATTATAAACTTCTGCCCAGGGTGCAGGTGAAGCTGTGCAGGGGCCTTTATGTGCTTTGCTGTACATTCAATTGAACTCAATTCACATTGAACTGTGAATTGAAGTCATTATCTGTGTTGTATGTATATCCCATTAAAACTGCTTTAATAAAATGATTTTATTGCATTTAATAAAAAGATTTGCAAATACTTTGTATGATTTTTTTCATTGTTGGTATTTCATCTTGTTCATCCTGCCTTGAAACACTGCACTGTATGAAATGTGATAAACTTTGTTCATTCAGACTCTGAGAATATAATATTATTGTTTCTTTTTGCTCCTATCAAATGATTAAAAGATGCATGAAATGGACAAGTTGCTGCATATTTAAACATCAAGATGTTTAGATGTAAAGATTTTGGCACCTTCCTGTTTATGCCACGCCTAATGTGGGCGCCTGGAGAGGAGAAATCTTTTTTTAATAACCTCTGTCAGCCTCTTTCTGTTTGACCCAAGATTGCTTCCAAGATACACACTGTTTGATAGCAGTAACAACTAGATAAGTTTAAGGGGTCTTCCTGTATAAGAGGTGCAGGTACTGGTTTCGCCTGTGGAGGGGAACTCTCAACATTTTTTTTAAAAGTATTGTACCACATAAAATATAAGTAATAAGTAATAATATAAGTGGGTGACACAAGATATTGGAAGTATAACGGCAGGACCAGAGAACAGATCTCACATCTGAGGCTTTGAATTAGTTTCTGAGTGTGACCTTCACCGTGTAAATCAACACCAAGATGTTAATCTAAAGGTGCGTCTACCCAGCTGCTAACTACCTGAGGAGTGCAAACTCTTATCACTGATATTGCAGAAGTATTGTAACACGTAATACATAAGTGGTTGAAACAAGGAAGTGGAACCAGAACAGCAGGACCAGCGAAGAGATCTCACAGCTGAAGATTTGAAGTGACTCGTATCTCGCAGTCGCTGCAAAAACACGGTAGGACTTTCTCCATCCTCTCCTGGTTTCAGCTACACATCTTTGTCAAACTCTGCTCCTGTTCACACAAACTGTAAAAATGTAGTAATCGTGTTTCATGTTTGTAGTCTTTGTTTCTCTCTAGGATCGCTGGATAATGGCTGCTCTCAGGGCTTTTTTCATCCTTGCCGTCTGTCTCCTGTTGGCTCACCAAGCGTTTGCTAAAAACGAAGCTCCCTGCCAGCTCTCCAAATGGAACAATGGCTACAAGACTTTTGTCAGTCGCCACATTTGCCCTGGCACTCCCACTTCTCTTAACCAGAATGAGTGGGAGAAGTACATCAGGAATAACGGGAGCTGTGACAGACCCACTCAGTCCTTCCTCAAGCCAAAAGACCGGGACAAGGTGATCGCCGTGTGCACAGGTGAAGGGGGGGTGATTTACAAGGAGAACCTCTGCATCAGCCGCCAGTCTTTCACTTTTGTCACGGTGAGGATTAATACGACGACGTGCAGCATCAGGAGCGTCCAAAATGAAACCAAACATCTGATCCTGGCCTGTGACAGGCTGGACAATCAGTGCCTGCCAGTCCATTTTGAGGGAAACCCTAATAACTCAAAGCCAAATAACAATGACGATCCCTGCCAGGCTCTAGCTCCCAGCTTTAAAATGACATGGCTCTGGTTGTTATGTTGTCCCTTTGTTCGTCTTCTTATTGGTTATTAACTTTGAGAAACTAGATGAAACAATCAAGCTTTTATCTGAGGGAAATTTTTCTCTCTGGGGTCTTTCTTCTGAAAACTTTGAGATTTATGAAGTCTTAAAATTTGAAACTGTATTGAATCACCAACATGTTAACCGGATTTTGGAAGAATTGCAATTATTTAAAGTGTATTTGTGTTTTGAGTTGAGTTTTTGTGTGTGCATGCACCTCAGAGATAATGAGAGGATCGGTACTCTGATGGCATTTTGTTTCATTTGATTTGACGTGAACCGAATTGCATGTATTTCACATTATAACTGCATTAATAAAAGCGGCACATACAAGGGATTTAATCGCATTTAATAAAAAGATTTCAAACGCATCAACAGTGATGTCCACACCAGTTCCTTTGCAGTGCATCATTTTGCTTTCCTTTACTCTGTTGTTTGTAATTTAGCTTTTAAATTTTTATTTTTTCCTCACAGGCTGTTGGCAAAGTTATTGGAACATAAGAACATCAATTAGAGTTTTTTATTGTGCTGGTCAGGACAACTAAGAAACAATAAAGAAACACACACACACACACCGTGAGCATCTAAAAATAAGCTCATTGGACCTTTAACAGGTATTTATGGCTGTAACTGGATCATGTTCCACCATGCCTGCTGCTCTAAAGCAAAGCCATGTGGACGGATTTAGGCATTGCAGACACAGTTTAGGCCACTCCCGCTCACACTTGCAGGAAGTGAAATGTGGAACCGTAACTGAGGACCAGAAAGGAGATTTCACAGCTGAATCTTTAAAGTAACTTGGAGCTCACAGCTGCAAAAATAAGGTAGGGAAGTTCACTCATCGAGCAACTACTTTCTACATCCTCTTCCGGTTTCATGTTTAAATAACCTGCACAGCTGCGGCTTTGTCAGGCTCTTCTTCATACAGACTGTTTACTTTAGTACGTGTCATGTAACTTATTTGTTAAAAACAGAAAAAAACCTGGTGAAAGTCAGTAAAGTGTTGTTTCATCTCGTAGTCTTTGTTTCTCTCTAGGACTGCTGGATAATGGCTGCTCTCAGGGCTTTTTTCATTCTTGCCGTCTGTCTCCTGTTGGCTCATCAAACATTTGCCAAAAACGAAGCTCCCTGCCTGCGCTCCAAATGGAACAATGGCTACAACACCTTCTTCAAACGTCACATTCGCTCTGGCACTCCCACTTCTCTTAACCAGAACGAGTGGGAGAAGTACATCAGGAATAACGGGGGCTGTGACCGACCCACTCAGTCCTTCCTCCACCCGAAAGACCTGGACAGGGTGAAGGGTGTGTGCACAAGCAAAGGAGGGGTGACTCACAAGGAGAACCTCTGCATCAGCCGCCAGCCCTTCACTTTTGTCACGGTGAGGAGTGAACCAGGAACGTGTGGCATCAGGAGCATCCGAGAGGAAACCAAACATCTGATCCTGGCCTGTGAAGTGCTGGATAATCAGTGCCTGCCAGTCCATTTTGAGGGTAACCCTGATAATTTAAAGCCAAGTAACAATGCCAAAGCCTGCCAGGACCCTCGCATTAAAGATCTTGCTCCTACCTTTAAAATGACATGGCTCTGGTTGTTATGTGGCCTTCTTCTACACATTTTTATTACTTATTAACTTTTTCCAATTTGAGATGAGACAGAGATTTTTGCTCTTCTCCTGAAGACATCTGAACTTTCACAGTATTGGATCACCGACACATCAACTGTGTTTTGGAAGGATTTCAATTTTTTTAAATGTGTTTTTGGATCTACCTCCCATTATATGCTTGTGCCTGTGTATTTGGGAGTTTTCTTATATGCAGGCACCTCCGGGATAATGAGAGAATTGGTGCTCTAATGGCATTTTATTTCATGTGATTTGAAATCATCAGTGTTGTATGCATTTTGCATTAAAGCGGTATTAATAAAATTTGCATTCAAAATGGATTTAACATGCGTTTGATGGATGTCCACACCAGTTTCTGTCCAGTGTGTTAAATGTGATACAGATCCATAAACCTGACCATAAAGTAAGACATGCACAAATCCATAATAGAGAAACACGATGCTCATCTGTGAGGAGATCAGGACAAAACCCTCAAGATACCAATGAAAACAAGACGAGACAAGACAAGATTTTTGCACAAATGTTGGCTCAATCGTGAATGTTTCTACTGAAACTTAAACGGGTTGTTCAAGCATAAACTCCACCAAACTCCGCCTTGTCCAAGAGTCAGAGTTTCCAGAACAAAACCACACGAGACCGACCAGCGCAGGGAGGCAGTGATTCATCGACAGAGTGATTCATCCAAACATAGAGAAACGCCATGTAAGGATCCTGTTTCAGGGCTTATCACACTGACGATGACGCAGAAATCAAAAAAAGGAAACCACAAAAGAGAAGTAACGCGCTTAGTGATGCTTTCCCGGATACTATAAATCTTACAATTACAACGCAAAAAGCAGGTGTGGCAAATGATATGAGGTTTGAGCTGTTTCTTTAAAGTGTGAACCTCGATGTCGAGGTACTGCACAAATTCGTTGCCAACCAAGAGAGGTCAGAGAGAAGTTTGCAGAGCTGTTTGCAAATGTTTGCGCCTCCAATATTTGTGCGCACAAAATCAACAAGATGTCTCAGTAGTCTATGACACACACATGGATAAAGGTTTTCTATCACTCTCTCAGTTTTCCACACAGATTCTACTATATTTGACCCTTTAAACCAGGAGGCCAAGACTGGAGCCACTATTTATAATCCTTTCAAATTTATAAGCCTGGATTAACAAAATTAGCTATCAATCCCAACTGACCCCCCTGTTTCTCCCATCCTCCCTACACTGTGTGTGTATTAGTTAGTAACTAAGTGAGTTTACTAAGCACAGGTGTCTTCAGTAAAATGTACACACCTTATTAGTTTTTGAATTCAGTGTCCCTCTACAAGATGGGGCCTCAAGCTTGCGTAATAATGCCGGTGTTGATCAACCGAATTCATGAACTGCTCGCTACTAGAGTCCTCCTCCATTTTGTTTTATTATCCAGGTTTACTGACGAGGCGGAAATTCTTATTAGCTGGCGTGAGACTGAAGTAGAGACTCAGGTTATCAAGCCGTCTTTGAACAGTTGCAAAGAAGGTCGGCAGTCCGCAGAGTGAAAAGAAAAGGTAACGGATGACAGCAGAGTATTTACACACACACCCGTGATGCAACTACAAAAACAGTTTAAAGTGGCACTGAGAGAATTGTTTAGTAAAAGTGTTAGTGTCGGCCTTGATGTGCAAAGCTGGCACAAAAAGAGAGAATATGTGTCATAGCTTACTAACAATAGAGAAGATAAGCAAGAAGATTAAAGATTTCCATTGCACTGATAAGTTGATAAGGCACGCTAAAGGTCAAGCTGATAGCAAAAAATTTCAGAGCGCCCTCTGCTGGACCACTCTACTTCAACCAGTCTGCTGAGTTTTCACACGTTTTCAGACAGATCAATACAAAGTGAACATTCAAATGTTACTGCGTTCGGACAAGCATTTGAATTTTGAAGAAAGAGATGCCCGCCCTAGTCCACAGAATTAACAAACTCATACGAGCACACAGTGACCTTGAAGACGCAGGTAGTTCCCTGCTCTGCCTGATTTCTAACCCAGCCTGGACCTCTTACCCTTAACAGTAACCGTGACCTAAACTTAAAACCCCTAAAAACTCCTGGAACAGCTGGAGGCCTCCACTCTGAAAAAACTGGTTCTCACAGAGACAGGAACAGACAAACGCAAATACAAACAGACGCGGTTTTCCAACAGTTTTCCAGATAAACTTGCTGCGCCTGTCCCTGCAGGGATTCACGTAGGCCTCTGTGTGCAGAAGCACAGGGCTGCTCCAAAACACAAATAAACACGAACAACAATAGTTTCATTGGTTACAGTATGCCACCTTAGCTGCACATGCCCAGACATCTTCCAAATAAATGAAGACAAAAGTCCCAGTTGTCAACAATAGCTCACCACTAGATGGCAGAAGAGTCACTTATTATTCAGCACAGAGTCTCGGGAGCCGAGTGAAGCCTGAGCAACCTGAACTTTGACACTGTCTGTCCATCTGTAGCACAGTTTCTTTGTATTTTGTACCTCTGCAAATGTTGCATTACTGTAGTAGGATTCATTTTTCGGAGACGTTGAAACCTGCCTGTCTCTACTCCAACTCCTTTTATTTGTCATGTGAATGTTGCCACAGGGTCTAACATACAACCAAATGAGAGAAAAACTCAGCCCGGCGTTAAGATTATTCCCATTGCCCAGTGGAAATAACTGTGATGATCACCGAAGCCAAACTTTCGTTAAGCTCGCGACGAAGATGAAAGATGAAACTTGAGCATCTGGAGCTACCGACAAGCACAACACACAGAAATGCAGTTCAACACAGAAACTGTTTTGCTGCGTCGACCGCACATGCATCTGATCTGGCAGCAGCGCTCACTGCATAGATGATCCTTTTGGAAAGAAACGCGGCCCCGATCTTGTAAAAATTCCACAACTTTCCGTTCATCATTTTTTACTTTCCCTTTTCTCTGCAGCGAGAACTTTCAGCCTTATGCAGAAACAGGGGAGTACAAGTTTATCATGTCAATTTGCCGCTTTTTAATCCTTTCATTTTCTCACAGGCCGTTGGCAAAGTCATATGAAGATATCACAGGATGCAGCTAAATTTGATTTTTCTTGTTTTCTGCCCCGAGGCAGCGATGATGCGCTGCCGAGTGCTATTCAAGACAACTAAGAAACAATAAAACACATCAACATGTCGCCATTCCCTCAGGTAACCTTGAAGTCTTGAGGGACCCACACTGGTCACATACAGTAACAGCGACCAGAGGTTGACCTCCAGAGAAGTATTTATCTGGAGCCATTCCTAATCCATGACATCATCACAGTCACATGGGCACAGGCTCACACAATCAGCCGCGCACACATCAACACATGACACACGCGCACGGTCAAGAACACTGTCTGCCCGGCGCTGACACACACACAATCACGGCGGAGGAAAAAGCAAAAGCGGACAACAATCGTTGACACGGGTCAAAGAGGAAAGGCTAGGGGGAGAATAAAAGAATGAGTGCAGAGTGAGAGGCGGCGTGAGGGTGGAGGGGGCAGAGCGGTAGGATGGAGGACGGAGGAGGAGTGACACGGGGCCTGCACTTTTAATGAACCTTTTTTTGCTTTTTGTGGTTTTTAGAAAAACAAAACACGCGAACATAAAATAAAGCCGTTAAAGTATGGGAACCGCCGCTTGTTTTTCTTCTCTCGGCTTTCCCCCTCCATCCCACCTCGTCTCTCATCCATTTCGGCTCAGCCTCCCTCATGGACATCTCCATCTACTTCACTTCCTTTCTTTACATATTTGACCCCCCCCCTTCACCCTTCTCCTCGATCCTTCCCTCCTGTTGTCCTCCGTCTTCCTGTTGAGCGTAAAGCAATTTAGCATCACTGAGCCTACACAATGCTGTTTTACAGTGCCGTTGTCACGTCGCACCTCAGAGGGGCCCGCGGGCTCGTTAAACTGTAGGTGGCACGCGGTCAGAGTGGACAAAGTGCCAAAACAGGGAGTGGGAGTTTGAAGGAGACGGACACGTGGATTTAAGAATAACTTCATAACTGATTCTTCTTCTCCTTACTGATATAACCTCTTGGGCTCTGACTCTCTCTCTCTGTCCAGACCAACTCATAATAAATGAGCGCGATAATGAGAACCACAAAGACTCGAGGGGGAGGGAAGAGAGATTTTAGGACTCGGAGGGAAGGGGGGGCGGCTGAAGGACAAAAGGAATAGAGTGTGAGTAATACAGGCGTCTGGGTGCAACTGCCCAGGCATCTGGAGGTTTAGTCTCATGTACACAACGACACTCACACACACACACACACAGACACACACTTTGATATACCGATGTTTTAAAATACTCACATTCCTGGTTACAGTTACGTGATGTGTGTGGGAAGGATTTTAAGAGATGACTTGTGTCTGCCTCTTTTCTGCTTGATGCCTGCAAGATTTCTTCCACGACTAATAACAAATGAGTAACAAATGTCTGGTGGATTTCGACACACACTCGTGCATGCGGGAGAATCACAGGAGTTCACACACACACACACACACACACACACACACACACACACACACACACACACAGACACTTAAGTAGACAAAGCCGAGGCATCATCTTGCCGGGGAATCGGGAACTTTTGCCCTCGTTTTTTTCCCGGATTTTGGTGAGCTATCAGTACACACATTACTGTTTGAGCACAATCTCACAGACACAAGGACACACACTGCCGCACATGCATTCAAATTTTAGTCTCCCTTTTCTTATCTTTCCCTCTCTGCTCTCCTTCTTTCTCTGCCTCTCATTTCCATGCACGTAGTTAAACGCTGCCATCTCCTCTCCTCTAAATCAAACCCACATGGTTTTGGTGGGTCAGCATGCCAGTGGCTCGCAGTGCTGCACACACTTTTGGCCGTGAATGTGTGTGTGTGTGTCGCTGTGGTTGTTTGTTGTGCAACAGCACGCAGAGCAGTGGCTTTCGGACGTTTTGGCTTCCTCTTGTAAACTTTGTCTCACACTGCCTGCGCCATTGAGATGAGACTGATTTTTGCGTGTCACACTCTCATCCTGACACCAGAGGAGGGAGAAATGTTCAGTATTTCACAAGAAAAGAGCAAAGATTAGAGAAAAGAGCACAGCTTTGGGTCACAGAACAGTTTTTTTTTTTGTCTTTCCTGTTCAGTTAATCTTCTCTAAACCCTGTCGGGTTCATCTTACGACCCCTTGGGGAGGTCCTACCCCTCCACTGACACAGAAGTAAATCATAAGAGAAAGATACTGTAATTTGTGGCACTTTTGCCTGCATGCATGTGCACATCTTGTCCAGTGGCTTCCTCTGAGGGTAAAGGCCAGTGATAATGACTTCCAGGAGTTTGGCGGCGGGGAAGGCCAGGGTCAAGTTCACATCTGGGATTACCGGGGTTACTGGGGTGAGCGGATTTTACGGGAGGTCACCTGGATGATAAAGTGGAGGGTGCCACTGAAGTGTGACTTTACTACTGGCTGATCACACGCACAAACTCCCACTTGTGCAGACAAGTCGCTCCCTTGCAAAAACTGCGATTGCAACACGAATTTGACGGGGGGGCCACAGCTGTAACAGAACACCACTGTGCTAAGCAAACAACAAATCTCGCATGGAGCGTAATACGGTGCTTGTCGTTTCCCATTCCACACCCAGATAAGCTCCCTTTGGGACAATAAATTGTCTGTCAACAGTCTGGATGTTCCACAGACATAGTTCAAATCTGTGTCATTTGAATGAAGGGAGGAAATAGGAAACAATAAGCAGCACAAGAGGAAGCGGGCATGGAGATATTGCACAGTTCACCCGGGTGAGAGTGTTGATACAAGGCTCGGTATGATTTGAATGAAACAGAGGCCCCCCGAGAGGGAAATAAAACTAATTATGTCCCTGTACTGCTACACACGTATCTTTGTTGTTTGTTTAAATTACAGTGACAGAAACAACGCGAAGATTTAAAAAAACATCAATTATATAAAAACGGATATAAATAGCTAATGTTTTATTGCCGATAAATCCATCGATCCTTTTGTTTGACTGATTTATCATTAAGTCTATAAAATAAGCTCATGGTGACGTCTTTAAATTGCAGTTTAAAAAGCTGGAAGGTAATCACGCAAAATGTCACAAAACTGAGACAATTAGCAGGTCTTCACAGCGGAGATGGAGGAAACAGAAGATGTTTGCATATTTTGCCTGATTATAGGTTTTAATCGATTATCAAAATTGTTGCCTTTCTGTCCTTTTTAACCAACTAAGTTTGCACTTTCAGCACTATAAACGACATTTTAAATACCACAATGTCCTCTATATATAACATTAATAATGCTGTTTATTCCTATCATTCTTCCTGTCACTGTCAAGCGTGTCGTTGCCATGAACACCAAGAATCAAACATTAATGTAAACAAGTCACAAAACACTTTGTTTTGCCTGCACGTGGTTTAGTCTGTGAACCTCTGCGTCGGCATTTGGGGATATCGATTACCAACAAGGTTCATGGTGGTTTCAGAGAGTGCACAGAAAGATGAAGATGACAGAACAAAAGAAGCGTGGGTGGATAATAGTTGGAGGGGAATATAAGGAAATGAAGATGATTGAAATAAAGTTGGCACAAGAGGAGCAAACTAATACTTCTTACACCTCCAGAGACAGAGGAGTCTGTCTTTGCATATCAGTCGCCTTCATTCTTTCGCTGTTTCTCAACCTCTCCATCTCTGTCACTGTCTGTTTGCCTTTGATCTCCCAGCTCTCTCTTTGCTGACTCACTCCCCCTATCCCTTTCTCCACAACAATGAGATAAAAAATGACCTGCACTCTAGTCTCTAACTTTCTCACTAACTCTTCCCCCCTTTTCTTTCTTTTTCCTTTCCATCCTCTCCCTTTCTGTTTTCCCCTTCTCCCTCTCTTCAACGTGCTTGAGGAATGTGTCAGGGCAGCACAAAAGAACAAAAGCTTGACAGGAGGAGGAGGAGGAGGAGGAGGAAGAAAAGGATAAAGGGGGGAGAAAGTTTCGTGAGGTAAAGGAGAGGCAGAAAGGGAAAAGGGGGAATGGAGGGAAGGAATGAGCAGGAGAGAGAGAAAGGTTGAGAGGAGCAGAGCACGGTTGACTGGCTCTGAATGCCGAGCGGCGCTTTGTCATCACGTGCTGACATGCAGCATCACACACATTTCAGAGCTCTTTATCAGGCCCCCCTCTGAACAGCACGCACACAAGATGGGTGAGGCCGTCGCTGCGTTATACTGCACGGCTGCCTGTTCGATTCACTGGCCTTTGATGCATTTCTTGTTGTGTCATGGTAATATGCTGATGGCCTGCAGCGCGGCTGAAGATGAATTTTCCCAACGCTAGACAGCTCTCTATTGTGACCTTTGTGTTTGCATCAGTCACTTTCAAACGGGGAGGCATGATCAATTCCCTCTTTCTGAGCAGACCACGTTCAACAGACCACCATAGCAGCAGCGAGGCAGACTGATGCTCTGCCTGGATATCTCGTTTTAGCTGTTTAGATGTTGTTAAAATGCACTTTTCTACTTTACTGGGAGGTTGTTTCGTTTAAATATTGTCCGAAATAAAACCCTTAAAGAGTTAACAACTGCAAAAAAAGAAAAAAAAAGTGACAGGAAAGAAAAAGAGAGGATGTGAGCAGAAATTACAGCTCTGATATGGCTGTCTAATGGCTCACCTATGTTGTTTGGGCCAGGAGTAACTTGTGAGGACATGCTGTGATTGTGGCATGGTGTGTGGCCACTGGAGTGTGTGTGTGCGTGCGCGCGTGCACTGTGAAGGAAACAATGCGATCCAGCTTTGTTCACATCAAACAGAGCCGAAGGGCGCGATGCACAGTGCTGGATTTGGTCGCAGGCTTGTGCGTAAAAGCGCATATCGCGTTACCAAAATATCAATCTGAGGCTGTTATTCACCTTTGTTAGTCAGTGCGTCTTTGTTATAAGTCTGACACTGAGCCGATGTGTACATGTAGCCTAAGGGTTTTGGGGGGACCTTCTCCTGATGGCTCCCCCCCTCCCTGCTTTCCTCCAAGTTGCCCGGTTTACCTCGCGCTAATTCGCCGTGCAGTGTAGCGGATGGGATCATCCATCAAGAGTCAATAGTTAACGTCGGCTTTGTCCAGTTGCCATCAATCATCAGCGCGTGCGTGCGCGCATACATACAGTGTGTGTGAGTGTGCGTGGTCTTTATAGGGCTACCTCCGACCCCGCGGGCCCCTGACCCTGCCCCACAGGCCCGTCTGACTCGCTGTTGCAAATGCCCCCTCGTCTCCTCCTCCTCTCTCCCCTTTCTTCCGTCTGCGCAGCGGGGGGCGAAAAAGCGGAGACACTGCCGACCTGCGCCAATCCCACCTCTTATTTTAATCTCTGCCCCTCTCTCTCGGTGCCTCCCTCGGTGGGTTCTGGGTGTTTTTTCCTCTGACGCAGGCCAAGTTAAATGGATAGCCCACCGGTCGAGGCCAGAAGCTGTATCCCATTACCACCGCTTTTATTTTTATGACACCGCGCCATGGCGCACAGGAGACTGGGGGTGAACTTGGCCTCTCTCTCTCTCTCTCTCTCTCTCCCTCCCTCTCTCTCTCTCTCTCTGACACACACACACTCACAGACACAAACACACGCGGTCGATCTGCCATCCATTCACTGCACCAGTCTGGCAGTTGACTGGTTCTTCCTTCACACCGCCGTGCCAAGACGACATGTTATGTCAACAGACTGGCCTGGCTGACATCCTTCCTTGTTTTGCGCTAATACTGTTCACCGCATAATAGAAGTTATTCATCCGTGCCTGCTTCATCACAACAATAATAGTAATACTGATAGCAATATATCAAGTCTGCAACGGTCTCTCATGAGCTTACGGGGCCATCAGGGTGCGGTCACTTCGGCTAATTCAAGATACGCGCGTGGATGAGAGGCGTCTCCAAATGCTGTCTGCGTGGGCAGCTCTGAAGGGCACATGTTGCCTATAGGGGCGGGGTCAGGTTGAGGCACTGTGGACCTTTGCTTGTAATCTGTTGGCCTGCGGGGCGTGTCGGTATAGAAAGGGGCGTGAGCATCCCTACACAAGTATCTTCGCTCTCCGTGCCATTCATTTGTATCGCAGCCGCTTCTAAGGCGCACCGGCACATAGGTGAGATAAGAGCTCTGACACTCATCCCGGGAAGAGGGCAGAAGTGACTGGACAGGCCAGAGTCAACACACACCGGCGCGCCTGCACACCCAGATCAGATTAAGAGGGCAGCAGTTGGAGATTTTTTTTTTTTTTGACGCAAGACGCGCAGGGGACAGCAGCGCACCGACCACACTTGGACGTGACAAACTACCTGCAGCTTAACATGGAGCGCAAAATCCCCAATTTCGCCGGCACCTGGCAGATGAGGAGTTCTGAGAACTTCGACGAGCTTCTAAAAAAGTTGGGTAAGTCATAAAAAAAAAAAGATGAGTCAACCAGAAGAAAAAAAAAACCGTCATATGGCAGCTTGACTCATTTTTTGCGCCAGAGCGGTTTCTCATGAAGCTTTTATCCCTGCGCGTAATGACACAGATCAGATGTGTCAGCTCAAACTGTAGCTTTCTCAGCACATTATAGGTCTTCCACTGTGTCCGTGCACCAGCGGGGATCACCCTCTGTATCGCATGGGTGGGGGGTCTTTGTCATTCTGCAGAACCCAAAATTCAGTGCTTGGCGCCCGGCCAGCCTCAGCCCCTCTCTCCCCCCCCACATGGCCTCCCTTGCTAACACAATAGAGACAAACGGCGGCACATCTGTCTGTGTCACAGCATCATATGTGTGTGTGTGTGTGTGTTGAAGAGGACCGTTATGGCAGGATACAGTGCAGGACAGTCACATCATTATCTGAAGTGACAGTCGTGGGGGGAAATGAGAAACACCTGCCGCTGTGATTTGTCACATCACTGGTGCGCTGGGAGTCTGGACAGGCGCCTGTGTGTGTGTGTGTGTGTGTGTGGAGTCAGAGCCGTCTGTCGTTAATATCCAATTCCCATTAGATGACTTGCCTGTGCACACCTGGAATCCATCTCCTCGCGTACGCGCGCACGGAGAGATGACCGAGATGTCTGCACCAAACAACCTCGCTCTTTATCTCGCTCTCATACGCGCGCACATTGTCAGGTTATTGAAACAGATGTCAAAGGATTGTCCTGAATACGGACACATAAGCACTGGGCGTTTAATAGGCCTCTAACTTTGTCCACTTATCTCCACTGTGTGTTTTTCTCAGGCAGAAAGTTGGGCAGGGGGCTGAAACAAAAGAGAAAGATAGCGACATGATGGCATTAAGAGTGTGTGCAACGACAGTGTGCACACGCTCACTTGCATGCTTGTGCGTGCGTTCTTAACGTGTGTGCAGGAGTGCCAGAAAGATGGGAGGTGTAAGACAAGTATTCATGAGGAGCACTACAACAGGAATGCGGGTCAAACTAAGTGACTGTTGTACCCGAGCCAATGCTTTTTCATCCACTCACACAGACGAGCATCACTTATGTGTTCCTATAATATCCACCTGCGTTGGCATGACTGACAGAGAGGAATGGGCTTCGGTATCATTAAGGGGCATGGGCCGCAGCTGTATGCAGCTTGTCAGCACCCACCGCCCTCCTCCTTCCCTCCATCCTCTCTTCCTTTCTTCACTCCTGCTCTCCTCCCCTCTTTTCTCATCTCCCCACGTCCCAAATGCTTCCTCTGCCCTCTGCTCTTTGACCTCTGACCCTGACCGTCTGTCTAGCTATCAGTGTGCGTGTCCTCATCTGGCCAGGTCTGTGTCAATTGAAGCTATTTTTCCCTTTTGGTCACACATTTGCAAATGTCTGTTCAGGTAATTTTCTAACTTCTAACGACTGGCAGTTACTTGAGAAGCTTCAGCCCCCTCCGTGGCTCCCAAATGGTCCACAGGCCAGCACTTCACTCCTGTGCCCGAGCCAACAGATGGAGCAGTTAGTGCCTGCTGGTCGGGAGTTACATCTGCAGCTATGCGCTGCATTAAACTCAACAATCAGTTTAATCCCCGCAGGTTGATATTATCCTTTATGATGTAGAGTGATTAATTAGTATAAAATGGTACCAAATTCATTAAAATGTTTGTCTATTTTAGATTATTAAGTCTAGATCCATACATTAATTGACTTTTTGTTCAGCAGTCTCCAACTGGGAGTCATGGTTTATCCAAGTTCAGGGTTACAACTAATAATAATTGACATTACAAACTTGTGTGTCAGTTACTTTTACTTGAACTAAAGTAAAAACAATTGAAACAAATGATTATCAATTAATTTTCCATCGATCGATCAATCAGTGTTGCACTCTCTGCCTCTGTCACCAGATTACTGAATGCAGTGGTGAAGGAGGTTTTTATATACTTTAAAAGTTCCTGCAGGGTCTTTGATTATTTCACGTTATATAACTGGTTTATTATTTTGATTCATTAACATGTAAGCAGCATTTTAACGTTGCAGCTGGCAGAAGGTGGAGTATAGCAAAAACTGCACTTAAGTACCGTATTCAAGTACATGTACATATTTATATATATAACTGAGTGCGCGTCTGAGAAATCAAATATGTGAATATATTCGGTCCAATGAGGTTCAATTATGACTTATGGTATTTATCAAATAATCTGATGTCGTTACACAAGTTTTACACAGTGTGAGCTTCATCTGCACACACTGCGATGATGACAATGCACACACATGCATACTGCGCCGTGTGTGCAGACACACGTACAGTGCGTACAGTAGACAGTCTGGACATCCCCGCGCATGCTGAATGACTGTGCATTTCGGAGTGTGTATATATTTACCCTTGGTGACAGGTGGGAATGTGTGAGAGGTGAGAAGTGCGAAACCCAACTCGACGGCAGATACACACTGGATGACGTACACACACTTCCCCTCACACTTGGACAGAGATCTTCACACACCACACACAGACCACTGCCCCCTCGTCTGTCTGACTGACTGCCCCCCCCCCCTCCCTCCTGTCTCCTCTCTCCTCCCTCCTCCCTCCACACACCGGCCTGCTCCTCGTTCCCTCTCTTTTCCCACGCTGTATCATCAGCTCCCTGCAGCGCACTACGAGTGTGTGATGCCAGTTGTGTTGCAGAAGATGCAAAGACGCCAGTTTTTGAGTCTGTGTCTGTGCGTGAAGATGATTAAGCGTGAGGGGAATTCAGATGTGGCATGCTTTGTCATATGACCTCACTGTTTCCTCTGTCATCGTTATTGGACGGAGCTGTGCAACGCTAGGCTGCTCCTTTTACCCTGAGTGTGGAGGCGAACGCCGAACAAGCAGCAACACCACACCACACATTCACACACACACACCACACACACACACACAGCCTAAAGCCAGTGCTTATGCATAATCTGGTAAAAACGTGTTTAATTTGCCTCGTTACTAAGGGCTGTGTTGTACAAATCAACACTGTGTGACACAGAAAGGCGTGTACTGCACGCCTGGGAAATATTCAATCAGAATAGCCAAGTGTTTGCTCGTGTCATTGTGTGTGTTGTCCTTTCCGTGAACCCAAGATCTCTTGTATTTCTGTCACTACCACCTTGTCTTACGCACCTTTTTGTGTCTTTAGGTGTGAATATGATGCTGCGCGTGATTGCGGTGAAGGCGGCCTCGAAGCCGCTGGTGGAGATCACGCAGGATGGAGAGACGCTGTCTATTAAAACCTCAACCACAGCGCGCACCACCCACATCACCTTCACTGTGGGGCAGGAGTTCAGCGAGGCCACAGTGGATGGACGAGCCTGCACGGTACACAACGCAACGTATTCCTAAGTTGCTCCTCTGCCTCTACTTTCTTTGTAGGCGCGCCCACAGAAGAAACAGGCGTTTGGAGAGGCATCTGTCCAGATTACATCAATCTGTTGCATTTGGCTTTTCATCATATTTGGACTGATAGCATATCTTTACCACTCCCTCGGTCTCTGAAGGCCTATAATTCTACACTACGCTCCTTCACACTCTTTACGACCCCTTTCAACTTCCCGTCTTCCCTCCGTTCCCCCTTCTTGCCCTTTCTTGCCCTCCGTCCCTCCCTAATTCTCCCCGTTGCTCTCCCCGTTTTCCCATAGATGGCCTCTGTTTGGCCGTCTCCAAAGCAAACACATGCATCCAGCCAGCGCTTCGCTCTTGTACCGATGAGCGCATCACAAGTTATCACCTCTCAGTGATTGCTCCACCTTTCTTGTCTTCTTCCCTCTCCATTAATTATTCTCTCATTATCTCCCTTCCCCTTTTGAATCGCCTTGTATACGTATGTATGTGTCTCACAGTTTTTACCCCCTCTCCCTTTGTGTGTCTTTAGAGTTTTCCACGCTGGGAGACTGACAGTAAGATCAGCTGTGAGCAGACTCTGGTGAAAGGAGAAGGGCCCAAGACGTCCTGGTCCCGAGAGCTCACCAATGACGGCAAACTGATCCTGGTAACTACAACAAACTATCCACCAAGCCAGGGTTTAGATTTAGAACTAACAAGGGCAACAAGAGCAAAAACTACAGCGTAATCTTGTTTTAACCACATCTACCTGGTAGAGGGCTCAGAAGTCGATGGCTGTCAGCCACTGATGAACCTGGAGTTACAGCATTTGTCAAAATTATATATTATATTATATATTGTATTATGTTAATTTATACGTGGAAGTTATGCAGGTCTTTTGATCAAATTTTGGCAGCCATGTTATGCACATTAATTGTCTTTAACACTGACTGAACACAACACCTTTCTGGCTTATTCTTTGTACATGCAACGTCTCTGTCGGATAGTACATAACCACTGCTGGTACATTTTACTTAATCATATTTTCATGTTGGTTGTTATTGTTTAGGGACTCTCTCTTTACATTACTCAACAAACAGGTTTGTTACCAAGTAAAAATGTGCCATGTAATTAGGCCACTGCATATAGCTACTTTGGCACGACACGAGCTTAAATGGACACACCCAATCTTTTGTTCTGCTCTGCATCCTATCCCCAAACTACAACGCTATACCAGTAAGTAAGTAGCTATACTAGAGATCTAAAAGCATACTATAATGTGTAAAGTTTATTTTGCAATCCCATCGTAATTTCAAGTATATCGTACTTTTAACATTGATTATGATCCTTTTTTTCCGCCAACCGCTGGTCTTCCTCGTTTATTGGTGCCTCATTTGTACAACAAATTTACACTGTGATTTGTAGGCTATAATCTTAGGTGTCATGAAGTGTATAATTGTGAAAGAGTACAGTACGGCAATCTAATTATTCTCCTGGCAGTAGATGAAACAGCTCCTGTCAAGATTACAAACGCAAGTACAGGCCTCGGCTTGAAGTCACGAAAGCCAGTATGCAAAAAAAAAAAAAAAAAAAAAAAAAAATCAAAACAGAACAGGGAAAACAAATAATTATGATGTTAGTGATGTGTGAGTCTGATAATCAAACATTAAACAGGTGTCAAATATGATTTTTTTATTTTCTACCAGCTTGCAGTGTTTTGTCTTGCTGCTATGTGAATACGTTGCCTGTCCCACAAACAGAACTTTATTTCATGAGAAACCCCACCCAGCTGGCATTTCAAGTTGCCTCAAATTAATTTTGACAAGTATTTCAAATAATTACTTAAACAAAACCAGTCCGACCAGAGATGACACATGCATCCTACACAGTTCTCTCTGGAGTAAACAGTTTACAGTCAGTTAAACTGACAAACTGCACACAGAAAACGTATTTACGGGCTAATGGTTGCTTGACGGTTGGCAGCAAGTCTAAATCTGGGACTCCTGATGTGCTCTGAAGCACCAAAACCAAAAGTGCTTTTTAGAAGCCAGCAGTGGGTATAACCGAGTGCTCTGCAACTTTCTGTAAATGTTGTTTATTGGCGCAGTGAGATTATGTGGGCCTTCACTGCTGGAGACATTAAAAATAGCTCAATTTGGAGGTTTAAAAAGACTTCACATAAATGGCTTGTTCACTTCACTCTTCATATGAATTCACACAACGGTGTCAGTTCCCGTCCAACGTATACATTCTCCTCTCTTTTCAGACCATGAAAGCAGATGATGTGGTATGCACCCGGGTCTACGAACGACAATGAACAAGAGCACTTCTCACTTTTCATCCCTCCAGCTCCCCCTCGCTCTACTGCATCACCACTTGCATCACTACTCTGCTTTGTTAAGGCAGCGCTGGGAGATAGCGGTCTATAGTTTTATTCCAGTATCTTCGCTATGCTAGCTTCACCGCGTAATAAGTGTGTATTACTTGTATCTAGCGCTGTATGCCCTGTATCTACACAATGGTCTTAGCGCCTTAGTTATCCCTCTGCCCCCTCCAGCTCCATCAAACGTGAGCAGCTGGGTTTTTAAAACATGTATGTTGCAGCGTATGTTGGATTTGCTGAGTGACAGCTCATTTATTTGGCATTGTGTGTGTGTGTGTGTGTGTGTGTGTGAGTGAGAGAGTTTGTGTGGCAGGAGAAGAGGTGTGAGACTATATTTGTAGATGTGTAAACCAATCTATGAGCTCTTCCAGTTTCAGGTCAGTTTTTGATGTGTCCCTCCTCTCTGTTCATTTAGCCCAGCCCCACAACTTTAACCTTTTCTATCTCACAACGACATTTTATATTTATTACTACACTAGGAGTCTGATACAGTACTGCTAAAGTTTTTACTTTGTGTCTGTTTTATAAGAAATGTGATCGTAAGGAAAAAAACACTTTCTATGGGAAAACAATAAAGCATGATATTAACTAACCTTGGCGTCGATTCTTGGCCATCCCGTACTGAAAACCATTAGGGGCGTAAAAGCATTTAACAGTGCATGTGTTTTATGGTTTGTGAGTGTAGCTGCAGAATATGTTCACATTAGATGGCTCCGTCTTATTTTAGGCTCTCTGTCAGCTGTCTGCTACTAGAATAACTTGTCCCCTCCCTTCCAGTTTCTCTTGCTCCCTCTCAGTTTTTTTGTCTTCCCATCTCTCCCCACCCTCCTCTCTCTCACTGTCAATCATCCCTCTGCCACATGCCCTCGTTACTCCTCGCTCGTCACGCTTCGAGGCCGATCCATTTGACTTTCGCTTCTAATCATGCGTTCTGCTCATCCTGCAACTTTCCCTGGCATGTGACGTGACACACCGAGAACCAGCTGCGGGAATGCCACCCTTAGACTCGGCTCTGTTTTATTTCCATTTCATTTGCCAGTTTGGGTCATGTTTCTGTGGAAAGTCTAAAAAGCCTGCGTGACCTAAAAGAAGAGTTCAACAGTTTTGGGACATTTGGGGGCATTTTTCCTTTCTGGATGAGAGTTAGGTAGATGAGAAGTTTGATACCACCCTAGCGTGAGTATGATAAATTCGAACTGGAGCGTTCAGCTGGTTAGCTTAACTTATGACTGGAAACAGGGAAAACCCACCACTGTATGAAGGTAATAACCAGCACAAATCTCACTTTAGAGGTGCTGCTAGGTGGATCTTTCTACCTTTATACATTCTCTCCTGTTCCAGTGTTTATGCTATAAGCTAAGCTAACTGGCTATATTCAGCATAGTTGTCGTCTAGACATGAGAGTAGTGTCTTCTCACCTAAAGTAGGCCAGGTATTTCCCAAAACTATCACCCACAGCCTCTGACCTATACGACCTCTTCCTTTTAACATCCTATTTCATGGAACATCTGTTGTTATGGAAACCAGGCGGGGTGATAAGACAAATAGAGGTCAACTTGGGACCGTTTTGGGTCGTGACAGTGAACTACTTGACCAATTATCAAATGGTCAAAGAGTGGGCGTGTCTCCAAACAGCAGGAAATGCCAATTGGATTACAGAGTACAGCTGATTGACAGCAGATGTGCTTAACAAGGAGTGGGCTTTTAAAGGGACCTGGAAATGAAAAAAGGGGCTGGGCAGAAAGACGGATGACCCCGGGTTCAAAAACTCGTACACATGTACAGTTATACAACAAAACTGGATTCCTCAGAGAGGAATTCAGCGATGCCAAAACTCTTATTTTTTCACAAACTATCTGTTCTTTATTTCTCTTCTCGCCCTGCAGCTGTGTGTAGTTACAGTGTGACCTCAATAAAGCCCCCCCCCCTAACTCCTTCCCTAATAAAAGGGGTAAATAACTACCCCTCCCTCACTGTTTATTACCCCCTGGGGCAGTAAAAGGCAGCTGTCTGGCCCCCTTCAAAACGCCCGGCCTGCACCGGAGCCCCGTAAAAAAAAAAAAAAAACACGCACACACATACACACACATACGCATACCAAACTAAAAACACACATTCTGAGAACTCTTCACACATACCATCAAACGCTCACACTGTATACGCAGCTCATAAAACGCCGCCGTGGCTCACCCAAAAGGTGAACACAAAGGCCTGTGAGAAGAGACGTAGCGCCACGACACGATCTGAAAAACAAGAGCAAACCGAACACAACGTCTTCTGTTGCTAACATCAGAGACGGAGCTGTCGTACCTGCAGGTTGCTGGCATGGCAGAAAGCTTAACAAGGAACAGAAGACAGTTTGGCAACATCCTAACCTCGCTCCTACACACCCTGTAAGTCAAGAAATAAACAGAGACATACTGCAGAAGGAGTAACAACACACACATGCATACCCAGACAATAAAAAACACCTGTGTGATGACTGAATGCGCGTACATATAACTCAATTTACTCCTCCTCTCAGAAGTAAGTGGATATCTTTTTAATATGTCTAACAAGGTAACCATAGTTATCTGAACAGATAGCAAACACTGGTGCCATTAAAGCTTGTGTGCGAGCAGGTTAGTTTAGGTGCCCAGGGGCCACGGCTGAGTCAGGTTGCAGTTTGACAGATGACTTATGTGCAGGGAGGAGTGGAGTGTGTGTACTTGTCTGCATACTTCAGAGCATGTCACAAAAGTCACGACGGGTGATTTGTGGTCTGGTTGAAGCAATTATTGCCACACGGGGTCAAGTGAATTCTGGGTGAGATAGTAAAGAGGTGGGAGTGCTCGTCAAGAAATGCCCCGCAGATGGGGCTGGGGGGGGAGAGCGTGGCGGGGGCACAAGCCCCCATATCTTCATGATAGCCTGTTATTGCACACACATGCACAAATTCATAGAAAGAACATGCATGTGACAGTGCGATGACAGGTGAGTGTCATTAAACACCCTTGCATACTGTACTGTCTCTGGCTAGGATATTGATTTACATCCACACACACCTGCAAGCCTGCACAAACTGATACACTCACACGCACCGCGGTAAAGTGCACCAATCTCCTGTGGAAAAACGCAATTAGACCACCCAAGAACCTTTGAGGCCTCTTGTAAAAAACTTTGGTCAAGAATAGCACACATGAGGGCATACCACACACACACACACACACACACACACACACACACACACACACACACACACACACACACACACACACACACACACACACACACACAACTGCTCTTTCATCGTTACAGTTCGAATGTTTACTGAAGAAAAGGGGAGAACGCAGTCACTAAAACCACACTGGTGTTCTTGCCATGTATAATTGTTCCTCTAAATGATCTTAAAAGTCGCTTCTTTCTCTGTCAGGATGTCGAGTTAATAAGCCACAGGACAGACATGAGAGAGTAGGGAAGGTATTCGGTAATGGCAATGGGAAGAAGTCTGGAAATGAAGGATATATGGTTGGCACCTCGACTCACTGAGCCACACAGGACATTCAAACCAACATCCTTCAAAACTTTTTAATGTCTGGGCAGAGAATCCTTCCATTAAGGGAAATAAAATCAGAGAGGAGCGGATTGGAAAGACACAGAGACGTTGAGTCAGAGACTAGAGAAGACGAGAGCATCCGTTTAACTTCCTCATCTAATTCTACAAACGATGATTCATTCACTTACACAGAAGTGATTTTGCTCGGACGGCTGCAGATCTACCGTCAGCTCAGTGGGGAGAAACCCTGAAGTGATCACTGCTGGTCTTCAGCACCATCATCCAAAACAATGGTCTTACAGTATACCAGAGGTAGGCTGAATGAAGTCTTTGTCGAGATGAAGAATGCAATGATAAATCTGATTACAGACTCTGACGGTGACCTCTGGGCAGCGCGAGGGAGATGATGAAAAGATGGAAGATACTGTTTGAAGACAGAACAAGAGAACGAAGCAGAGCGTGCGAGAAATTAAAGAGATACGAAATCTCTCATTAGAGTGATTAACTCTGTACTGACACTCTTTTCAGACACACGTACTCTGCTTTGCTCAAAGTATTTGGACGCCAAAACAAAGAAAGCATCAGAAGCTGTATTAGTGAGTAATATTGCAGGAAAACAGTACGCGTGGAGAGCAAAGGTGGAACGCATTGGCCAAACTGCAATCCCATGAAACCCATCAGCTCTTGTCTGACGATGATTTAGCTTCTAATTTGATTTTTTTTTGCATTCCCATACAGATATCTGTCTGACATGAGCTGAAAAGACTCATTCTCATCATTCGCACATATCAAGTTGCTGATCGTGCTGCAGAGGAAGTCTTTCCTGCATATTCAAATGTCTACCAGCTACACTGGAGATTATTCTTTGCCCAAGGGTGAGTGGGTGTGTCCGCATAATGTAGCATGTACACATGTAGCCAGAAATATAAGAATTAAATGTACAGAAGCAGAGAGTGAGATGGAGGGGGTCCGAAGAGAGGCGCCCACGAGGATCATGAGGCATTACGGGGTGATGCCATGACTCATTCCTTTTTTTAAAGGACTGGCTCACTGTTAAGACAAACGCACTAAGGGACGAGCGTGCACACAAACGCACACAAGACCGCTTCATCCACATCTTTGTAAAATCAAACGAGTCCTCCACAGCTACAAAGCCTGTGTTTAATGACTGCATACATGAGGTTCAGCTTATCACCCTCTATTTTCTTCTCTCCCTTCCTCACTTTCTTCACCTACTTCCTCTTTTGACCTGCTCCAGACAGCGGCCTGGCCAAAGCATACCAGAGAACGACATGTCATAGCTGGACACAGTGCAATGCTGGCTGTGGTGTCGTTTGATTGGTTGCAGAGGACTGTAATTTTGGGAACCGGAGGTGGAGGAAGCACACCTTGTAAAAAAACAAAAAAAAAAAAACATCAAAAAACTACTGGCTGCCGCTCATGAACACAGAGCCTGCAGTTGCTGTATGTTTTGAGGGAGCAGTGTTTTCATGGGAGTAGAGCAGAAAGGAGTGCACACGAAAAATCCATCGCAACCGCAGGTGTACAATGTTGGCACGGCTCCTGTTGACGCTGCGGGAGCATCCAGTGACAGACGGAAAACAGGCTCGTCTACTAACACTAAACTGACACTCACTACCATCTAACTTCACGAATCACAGCTACTGTACTGCACTGATAATATGTAGCACGCTGGTGCTATGGTCTCCTGCTTCCCTCTATCTATCCATCTACACAGCTAGGCTCTATGTCTGACATGATGATGTACTGACCATCCAACAGACAAAATATCCCATGGACATGCCAACAAATGTAGCACGCCCAGTAACAGGCATTCCTGTTGCTCCTAAAATTGCTTTAAAAAGGGAAAACTGAGCTTTATATATCAGTTCTCCTCTACTGCGGTCTCTGATACATCTCACATGTAGTTTAGGATATTTTCTGGTTGTGTAGTTCTTGATTTCAGAGCAGAAAATAGTCAGTTTTGATCGTATGTCCAACAATAGCAGGCGCCTGCAGAGTTAACTTGGTGTGAAACAATCTGTGTGTATGCATGTGTGCTGTGGCTGTCAATCCAGTTCAACCAACCGCAGAGTACAACAAGGTTTGGCTGTAAGTGAGCAAGTGCATCTGACTTTACGTACAGCTGTCAGTCAGCACGAGTATGCTGTCAGTCGAGTTATAGCAACAGCAACCTGCCAAAAAAAGCTAATGCGGGACACCGCAAACGGAAAAAGTGTCTCTCGGTGCGAGTATTTGTCATCGTACAGTGTTACCGTGGGAATATTTAATCAAAATAACGCTTGTAGCTTGGTTCCCTGTGGTTGCGATGAAGCAGGACATGAGAAGTAAGACCCAAGAGGGTGAAGACAGAGGGTGGAGAAAGACAAAGATGAAGAAGAGGGAGGCAATAATGGCAAGGACACTGATGGAGACCAATGTCAATTAGGCAGTAACTGTAAGAGCAATGATGGAGAGACGGAGGTCAATTATCTAATAACCGTTATCTTTTCCTTCACCAGATTCATAAATCAAAGCTAATGAAGTTCTTCTCATTTCAAGACGCTTTGGCCATTTCTGAGTTTACTCTCCAAACCCATTGCACTCCCCTGGCATGGATCCATCGCCACATGACGAGAGTCGACAGGGAAAGCTCATTTACAAGAGACAGAAAGAGACATTCAGCAACATTACTAAAATGCGAAAGGAGCATAATGTGACTCCGTCATCAGCTGATCGTCATAAGTCATGCCATTAACAATCAGAAGACAAACTGGCCTCGGATGATCTTTGCAATTAGCTCCAAAAGGAAAATCCACCAATTGTAACCATCTGTTACTGTACTCAAGCACACCATAAGGCCTCTGAGCCAAGCTAGGAAAAGAGTTGAAACAGAGCGGCACCAAGTGGTGACAAGTGAAAGTAACAGTGTGTTTATTCACAGGAAGTCCTATGTCTTTCACATATTGCAAAAGCATGTCACTTTAAACAGCGTCAGAGTTCAGGACCTTCATTTTCTGAGTGATGCAATGCTGTAGAAGCTCTGAAGCATCTCTAACAGGACAGGAACGGGAAAAGTGGATGCCTATGGGTTGATTAATGGGTTTTTTTTGTATTTAAAATAGACATTGCGTGTGTTTATTTGCAAAAGAGGTTAATTAAGTTGCCTTCTGGGTGAAAACAGGGAAATATTTATAGATCTTAAAGTCTCCATTCGGTCTTCCCAAGTCAATTTCTTTTCATTCTTACAAATAAGGCACAATGTGCTTTCCTGCAACCTTTGTATCATGGCCCTTTCATTAAATCCATCTCAAAAAAAGGCTCAAAGATGTCAGACTTTCAAGTCACCATGGACAGGCTCAGATCAGCATGAGAGGATGGCTTAGGCCTCCGTTTCCAGACGTGTAATTTTATCCTTAAACTGGTTAATTCAAGCTCTCTACATGGTCGCCTCTGTTTAATCTAGTTCAAATAGGTACACAGGGCTCATATTTCAAAAGCCAAATCATCTTGCACACATCCTAAGATTAGTCCCTACTGCGAACATGCGACAAACGCAAAACTGCTAAAGCCTCCCTTATCCATGTGTACTGGTCATGCCCGAGCCTTAACAAGTATTGGAAGGAGATCTTCCACACCCTAACCCGGGTATTAAATGTCAAATTAGAACCAAATCCTCTGGTTGCTCTTGTTTGTGGTCACTGGAGGGGAGATTAAATTAACTGCTGAAAAAAAAAGTCCTTTACCTTCATTACCCTCCTGGCTCAGCGAGCAATCCTGCTAAGGTGGAGAGACAAGGCCGTGCATACTCATACACAATGGCTGCCGGACGTCGTGTCCTGCTTAAAACTAAAGAAAATCAGATGCTAGCTTCGATACTCAAATGGGAAATTTCAGGAAGTATGGGGGGCTTTTTTAAATGCATTCCAGTCCCTGCAATGGCTGGATTATGAAGAGCATCTTGATTATATTACACACTACTCATTCAACGCTTAGTGTGGCAAGTAGTACTAGTATTTGCAGAAACAGAGCAAAGGGGCTGAGAAAATCCTCCTCAATTCAACAAGCAGCAGGAGACACTGGGCGTTCATGTCACTTTTGGTCACTAGGGGTCAGGAGAGGCTAAACTCGCCTCATTGAGCACTTACCTGGCTTAACGCTGCCAAAAAAAAACTACCCACTTACACACCCAGCAGAAAACGGGGTCAAGTTGAAGACTTCTTTCTGTCCACCTGAGAAATGTAAGTCCAACATTCACAGATGTTTTAGCCCTGGCTCGTGCGTTGAGAGAGAAAAAAATGCCATGAATTGTTTGGCTTTGTTCACCTGTCACTCACCTGTCACTGCTGCCAAGGTAACAAGGTACAGTCAGCTAGCCGGCGGCCGTGTCATTAGACACCGCGCCGTTTGGGGAATAGTGTTGTGAGTGTGAGCTTACTGAACAAAAGTCCGTCTTCCTGACGACTTATCTGGTTGAGAATAATCGACGGCAGGTAGGCGTAAGGTAAAAGTTATGACGGCCAGCGGTGAATCAAAGATGGAGGAGACTTTCTTCCTCGGTCATAGTCTGGAGTTTTGCTGAGCAGTACCGCCGCTGATGGATGGTGGTTATACTGCGACACAGACAGTTATACGGTTGGTTTTCAGTAGTATGGTTTCATATGTTTATGTGTACATGAGTACATTTAATTAGTGTAGTAGTAAAGTATATGTGAAAGCTTTTTATATTTTAAAATACTTTTTTTATAACAGCCTCTCAGTGTAAAATGTGTCAGTTGTTTATGTTGAGTGTTTCAGTTGATGTACAAGCATCTCGTGTGTGTGTGTGTGTGTGTGTGTGTGTGTGTGGCTTCAGATGCAGCACAGACGATGATGGTACAGTCTTTAAAGGCACTTCAATCTCCAGAGACAATGTACCATGAATGTACCGAGCGTCTCCTGAGGGAGGTATACAAACCTAACTAACTAGTGTTCACAGAAATTAAAAAAGGAGGGGAGTCAGTTTTTTTCGGGTCACCTTCTACATCTGTCAGAATCTGACTCCCCTCTTATATTAAAAATGCAACATGTAACACCAACAATTTTCACTCTGCTGACATGTTGTGACCTCTGCAATTTGTGTGTAAAGTTATTTGTAACTAGTGTGAACAGAAATTAAAAAAGGAGGGGAGTCAGATTTTGACGGGTCACATTTTACACCCGTCAAAATCTGACTCCCCTCTTAGATTAAAAATGCAACATGTAACACCAACAATTTTCACTCTCCTGGCATGTTGTGACCTCTGCAATTTGTGTGTAAAGTTATTTGTAACTAGTGTGAACAGAAATTAAAAATGGAGGGGAAATTTTACAAATTCCTTTGCAAACTCCTGGCCCCGGGGCCCAGACCCACCTTAATCCGGGCCTGCATAAAATGGGAATGCTCAAAGTACACTGTTAGTAAATGTACTGCTGTTACTGCAGAGGCCTGACAGGGGCGCCCAAGAGCTTTACAAGAATGACTGAGATGTTAAAATCAGCTTAGATGGTGCTCGACCAAATTACTCCCTAAAAACATGGACCAATGCATTGACGCTAATTTGAGGATTGGGCTGAAAATATTAAAGCAAAATGACTTAAAGGACATGTTCCTGTGATCTGACAACACATCCATTCATCACTGATGCTCTACGTTCATGTCCGATAAGTATTCTGTGAAGGTTTCTCAGTCATCCAGGTCATATTTCTTTGAGAAGGGTTAATCTGGGGAAACTGAACTTGGTTGTAGATCTGTGAAGACGTTTCAACTCTCACCTCATCCAGAGGGGATCCAGGTGTTTAGACTAAGCATGATCATTGAGCAGGCCATATATATCCTTTATTTATGATAAATGAGTTATCAGAAGACTCATTCTGAAATCGACATGAGTAAATAACCAAGGAGATAATTTTGCACAGCTTACTTTCTTTGCAACACTTCATGCTCTTTAGTCTTTGATTCAGTGACAGCTCATACCCTGTAGATGGTGGCATTGTCATCCTGGGAGAGACGCTTGTTTCATCACAGGATCTTGATGGTCACTCATAATAACTGTAAGAAATTCAGATTATAAAGAGCAAAAATGTATTTATTTTAAGTTTTTACGCACTGAATTATCTGCTTTCTTTCCTTCTCTATTAGAAATCTTGTAAAAGCGTGAACTTATCAAATAATTTGAAAAGCACACGTGGAACTAATGAGATCAATGATTGCTCCTTCGATACAGTGCTGATTTTAATTGTGTTATTAGTTTAATCTGTGTTTCACCAGTCAACCAGCCAGGAAACAAGGCCACCTTCATCTGGATTTGAATCATTTCAATCACATGGCTAAAATCAAGATCAATTGTAAGCTATCGTTTGGCCACGTTGTGCAAAATTCTCTTCCGGCACGACACTAGCTCCTCAGATTCATCAGGAACCAATTCAGATGTCCTGACCTCACTGATTGTTGTGCCTTATTAACCAGTACTGGCATTTATAACTGCAGGCTGACTAGTTTTGGCTCTAGGCTTTCTTTGAGAAACTTTTCCACAACCTGGCAACCCCAATATTGAGTTATTAATGACTTATAACTGAACTAAATTACCCATTTACCAATAATAAATCCACTAGTCACCCTTTACAAAGTGTTTTCTATTAAAAGGTAGTACCAGATGGCTTAAAGGGAGACTCTACAGGTGAACAGTGTAAACATTTAACTAATAGATATCACCATTAAACTTCCCCAGTGGACTACTTACATTAAGACTGTTCTTTTTTGTATTACAAGTACCTTTTGGTGAAATCTACAGGAGCAAATGGACAAGTTGTAGTCAAATAAACACCTACATGTGTATTTAGGGCGTTTTCTTTCCACCAGTCTGAAAGAAGACATGTTATGAAAGCCAAAAATCCCAAAACTGACCAGTGTCAGTGTCTCGACCTACATTATTTTCCACAAAGTTTAAGATCTTGCATGTAAAGAGCAGCTCAGAGAAAGAAATAAGTAAGGCGAAGGTGAGCAAAATGAAACGTTTTGAGAGGTTGAGAGAGTTATGTTAAAGAGAGAGAGAGAGAGGGAGAGAGAGAGAGGGAGATGTGGGTTTGAGGTTTTGTCAATGTGAACCAGTTGCTCTGAGAGGAGTCTGGTGGATGGAGGAGGACGGGTGGAGGGAGGGGAGCTCCGAGGATAAATGCGCTCTTTCATTTCAAAGTTAGAGGGAGATCCGTTACCAGAGGCACATATTTACATCGGGAAAAACTAACGGCAGAAACTAACGTTTTTGTCGTTAATGTGCGGGGGGGGGTGGCGAAACATCATCATGAAATAATAACGGACAACACAAGCAGCCCACCTCAAACTTCTGGCTTGATGAGCGGACTTTGTGTCAACAGGAGGGCTTGATCTTCAAAGACGCGCTCCGGAGTCAGGAGGGATAACGCGCTGCCGGCTGACTGTTTGGCGAGGTGTTGCGCATTAGTAATGGTTTAATGACTCTGAACTGCGGCCTCTTGTTCGGTTGGACAGGTGCAGGATTTTCTCGCATGAAACATGGGTCACAGAGGTGTCAATTGAGTTTTTTTTAAATTCATCTTTCAAGACATTTTCATGCACTGTAGTATAACTTTCTCCTGTGGCGTCACTCAGATACTCCTACAGGGACAAGGAACCTCGTGTTGAGTTGGTTTATTTTATTGTAATCTATATTTAACAGCTCGCGACTGCATTTGTAAACGTCCTGGACTGAGCCCCCACCCCACGCACAGCAGACATGCCACTGCAGCACCGTTTGACCGGATTTTACGCATCTCTTGGGGAAAGAGAGAGCTGAAAAAGCGCTCCTGTGTGTTTGCGTGTGTGTGGTGGCCGCCGATGCACTACATTTCCAACAGCTCAGGGGGGACCACTTTGTAAACAGCAAAAAAAGAAAAAAAAAGTTGGAAAAATAGACGAGAGACTTTTGCTTTCATTCGGTTTTTATAAATGGAGCTGCGTAAATACCTGATGTGTCTGGAGTTCATCCTCCTTCTTAAAGGTAAGAACTACTTTTTAATCATTTTAAAGTTATTTATGGATAAGCTTAAAATTTAGCTTTTACACGTTTCTTATGTAGATTTTTAAGTTCATTGAAGTCTGAACAGGAGGGGTGAAATTATTCAATCTCGGCTCTTTAAGTTCAACCGTGAACTTTGGAGAAGTATATAAAGTCAACCTCTTGTCCATGATTGATGCCCCTTCACTGCCCGGTTCCTCTCTTGTCCTCCAGCACTGTCTCATTGGGTGATATGGTCATTATCCTCCACCACTTTTGCACTTTAACAGACAACATAGGTGAATAATTATGTCACACGTGCCTCTCTGAGTCCCAAAGAGCTTTATTCTATGTGACAGTAAGCTACTGACCATAAAGACATTCCTAACATGACTGTGTGCAGGAGAGTGGAGAAGCAGGCATATTAAAACATATGGACACACTCTATTTGCCAAATAGATCAAAGCAATAGGAAGTTGTGCATGAGTCTGACAAAATAATGGTTCCTGGTTCAGAGATTGATCCTTTAGTAAATCTATCAATTTTGTCAGTACCGTGGAAATATTTCATTCTTGTTGGAGGCCTCCAGCTTCCAGAGGATGTTTGGCGCAATCAGAGATATTTGCGTGTATCCTCTGCCAAAAGGTTACTGGTTCATCTCCTCTTACAGCTGACACCTTCTGACCCTGGCAGCTGTGTAACTCAACCTCACCGGCCATATCGGCCGTACACATCACTTAGACTCGATGTCTAAACTTCCCCCTAATAAGGCGCCTGTGCCATGTGTGTTTTCTCCATGGAGCATGAACATCGGCTCCCCTCCTGGACTCATGTTCGCTGTGGCAGAGCTCTGCCACACACACCTCATTGAGCCATTCCTGCTCACCAGCAAGAAACCCGAAGAAAAAGGCCATTGTTGTCTACCAAAAACTAAGTGTTTATGCAGCTGATAAGCAGCGCTTTAACTGCTGTATTGTGGCATGCAGCCGCGAAGCACAAGTGGATCCATAGGTTGGGGTATTATGTTGTGCAAGGCGTGTTACCTTTGCACATGCTCTGAATCAAACACACAGAGAGAGACTCTTAAGTTAACTCCCATGGGGTGCTATCAGTTGTGTTTTGCCATTGTGGGCAATTGCTCCGACCCCAGAGGGTTAATGTGTAGACTGAGACGTTGGTATTTATGCCAAATTTTAACATGTAGACTCAAGAACAATTATCCATGCAGGCTGTTTTCATGCTATGCAAAATGCCTCTCATCTAGAAGAATGAAGGAGGAATGCATCAAGCATGAAGACCGTTCACACCACATATGTATACACACACACACACACTGATTTATGCCAAATGTTGCCTGTGGTTATGTTTCACACATTACCCTCTATTTTCTCTGTGAATCAAGCACGTACAGTGTAATTTTTCCCCCTTTTTGACGTGTAAACTGTGATATAATTTGCACGGTAGCTTATGTGATCTAAGCGTAAGTGTTCCTGCATGTGTGTGAGTTTGCTTGCTTGTGCATGTGTCATACATAAGCATGTAGGTGAGTGAGTATGCGTGTAATGTTAATGGCTTCAGCAGAGCTCCCTTGATGCGGGCAGCAGGCATCCCATGTCTGTTACACTCTGTTATGCTTTTACCGAGATGTCGAACACAGGTGTGTGTTTGTGCGTACGTGTGTGTGCGCGCGTTTGACTCAGTTTCGCGGGTCATTCATAAATTTTCGCTATTATTCTCCCAGCTATCTCCTCGTGGTTTTTTTTTCTTCTCTACTCTCACATCATTCGTTCATTCCTACTCCCCCTCTAATTCCACCCCCATTCCCCACGAGAGGGTGACAGAGATGAGAACAGAACACGATGGAGATAATGGAGAGAAAATCTGTGAATAGACAGCGAGAAGACGTGAAGGAGGGGGACGCATGGGAAGCTATGAGTCGGTTAAATTAAGATGATAGAAACAGACTCAAGTCTCAAGCACAAGCCATTTCACAGAGGTGCTATAAGTCAGAGATGTAAATTAAAGGGACAGAGACACAAACAACGAGTAAGGGGAAGCTTAAATATGTTAGTCCAATTTAAACAACATGCATCAATGTCTACCCATGCTGCTCTAAGTGCTGCCATGTCTCTATAGTCCCCCCAAAACATTGTAGTGTCAAGTTCAGTTTCTGTTCCTCAACATGTGCACACACACACACACACACACAATCACCACCATACACATCCAGCAGCAGTAGCGCCCAGAGCCGAACGTGTGGTTGAGAGAATCTGGACCCAGTTTGGCTTGATAAATGTTTGCCGCCAGTTGTCATGGCGATGGGTGGTCGGAGAGGCTGTGGTATAGTGTCATACATATATATATATATAAACCCCAAAGAAAATAGAAGCAGAGGAGGGAGGACAGGACAGGGAAAACAGGGAACGATGGTACAGTTTTGTGGGATTCGGAGGGGTTGGGAAGGGAGAGGGGGCCCTTGTGGTAGAGTTACAGTGTGTGTGTCTGTTTGTGTGTTATAGGAGAGGGGGGTACAAGAAAGAAGCAATTTATGGTTTATGAGAGAATGAGTGAAAGAGGAGGATGACGGATAAAATCAGTAGCAGGGGCTGTTATCAGAGGCCTGGTTTGTTGCGGAAAGAAATTTGGAGAGAGAGGGTGGGTGATGTTGCCACAAGAAAAGACAGAAACATTTTACTGCAGTGTGTATAAGAGGGGTGGTGGGAAAGAAAACTAGAGAATAACTTGTTGCATCAAGGCTGGATAGAAAGCCTTCTGTTCATACTGGTTTAGTATTAAGGAATTACTCTATCCTTGCCTCCGCATTATTCCCATTTGTGAAGTCTATTAAACATCTGTGTAGAATCAGATAGATGGCTGAATTTCCTCAAAATCACTGGAGGTTTGGACGTTGAAATATTGGAAGCTCATGCAGATCTGCTAGATGAGCAGAAACAAGAGTCTACTGTTACACTAGAGGCTCTGTGCTGCTACTTAAGCACAGTAATGCTTTGAGTTAAATGCTATCATTGACATATTAAAAGGCTCAAAAGTACACTATTAACAAGCTAAATAGATATAATGTTTACCATGTTAGCATGCTAACATATGCTAATTAGGTCTAAACATGAGTTTCTTAAATGTATGTATTAGAAAACGGACCTGATCAAGCTAAAACCTTATTATGATCCCAGAGGGCTATTGTTTTACAGGTCAAGAGCAGCACAGTTATAGGCAGCACACATGGCAATACAGTTATAACTATACAGTTACAGTATAGTTAAAAACGACAGCACAAATGTGAAAAAGACTCACATCTCAGTGAGTTACAATCTAAAGTAAAGTATTGCGGATTACAGTAAAGTATTATTACATCATAGTGTTATTGCCTGTCTATTTAACAACCTAATATATAACTGTTGGAGTAAATTAGTGCTTGTGTCTATTTGGTTTAATCTCTGTACATGAAAATTGGTACTTGACGGTACAATCTCTGTTTACATCAAGGTATGATGTTTCTGCAGAGTATGTCTCCTGAATATTCGGGTACACCATAGACAGGATAAAAAATGGACATCCTATATGTAATGTCACACATAGGTTTCTGAAGAGGCCAGAGTGTGGCGGCATTGGCCACTGCCATCTTGTCTAATCTAAAAATCAGCAAAAACATGGATTATTGGCGGACCTGAGGCAGACCGGATTACGCCTGGGTGTTCAAACAAGCCATCTGTAACAGCACATACCGGTCAATCAAAGCAACTACACTGTTAATTATGCATAACTTTAGCTTAATATAATTTGAATAGGTGAGTTAAATAAAAATTCAGACTCAGTCCAGTTGTCATGAACGGGGAAATTAGCTACAGAGACCAAAACTGTCTTTTTGTACCAGGCTGTAAACATGTTTATTTCTGCCGTGAAGTTGGGCATTTTAACATTGGGACTTATGGAGATTGACTCGTTCTGTAGCCAGCGTCAAGTGGACATTTGAGGAACTGCAGTTTTTGGCACTTCCGCATAGGCTTCACATCACAACCACGAAGGTTGCCGCTTTGGGTAGACTAGCCTGTCTGATTCCTATAACCTTGCTGCAGTGCTTGATGATCTAGCTAGCTCTTTCATGGCACTAGATGAAAAGTTAAGAGATCATCAGAGTTATCACAAGTCATCCAGAGAGAAACATGAATGCTTCAAGGCGAGATAGTTGTTGAGACATTTAACTCAAAACTACAAATGGGAACCAATGCATGACAATCCAGAGTCAGTAGGTTTTCATCCTCTGGGGAACACGAGGAGACCCTTATATATTTCAGGATAACTGCAAAGTTTGACTTGCTGGTGGAATAAGAGGAAAAGTCAGGGGATTACCAAAATCAGCAGGAGTCATCCTAGGGAGCATGGAAGTACAAAATATATCCATCAAATATTTGTTGAGATATTCCAGCCTGGCTCAAAACTGAGCGACAGAATTACATTGCCATCCCTAGAGCCTATGGCTATGACTATAAAGGCCCACATCTTTGTAGATATAGATGTCAAGTGATTCAGTCTGAGTAAAAGAAAAAATAAGAAACTTGGCTGAAAATTCAATGACATTACAGGGAAAAAACATCTGCATGACAGAGAAATTGAAAGAGCAGGTAGAAGAAACAACAGCAGGAGCAGAGATGGGAGAGAAACAGTGATCGTATCTAGTTTCCCTCTCGAAACCAAGTGGAACCCCCCCCTCTGATTGGCCTGGCCACGGTAACTGTATGTGTATAAGTATCTGTGTACAAGTGTGTGAGTAGCTGGTGTATAATCACGGCAGCAGTGTTCTGGTCTTGTTCCCCATCCTAGATTACTTTTCTCCAGTGGAATCAGTGAGTTATGTACAGTAGGAGAGTTACTGTAGATGCCCCCCAGGTGCTGCAAAATTATACGTCAAGTCAAATTTATTTTACCAAAATAGATCCAACACACCCTGCTTCTCAGGGACTCAAATAACATACAGTAGATACACAACTGGGACAAGTTAAACACCAACTGTCAGAAGCAGCATAGTGTTTCAGAGACTGAACTGGAAATACTATGTGATAATGCTCTTTAAATTAAATGCATCTCTAGGAACTAGCTAGGACAGCTGATTTCCTGTCAGCCATCGTCAACATCAGCGTCAACAACACATTTGCTGAAACAGGAAATAACAGTTTGAAACTCTATATAGTATATGTTTTAATACAAAGTTTTATCTGAGGGTGAACCAAAAACCTGCCAGTAGTCCATTTCTTCTTTCACTGACCTGCTGGCTGTTTTTCTAATACCTGTAGACGAGTCCTGGCTTTTAACAAAATCATTTTAGGGTTCTGGAAACACAAAGTTAAGTGTAGACCTGTATGAGCTTCAATACAGTCCCATTAACATTATATACATCACACACACAACTCTTGTTCAGTTGTTCGCAGATACTTGGCAGGCCGCTCTTGAGTAATCTGAGCAGTCATGCGGATTCAGTCTTGGTGAGAACTGAGTCCGGTTATAATGACATGACATTAATCTTAGAGCCAAACGACTGATGAGTGAGCCAGTGATTGTGGCACATTGAATAAATCAGCTCATGACAGGTTCAATTAATGTTGTATATTTTATTTATCCTGTAGTACCGTGCAATGACAATAAAGACTCTAATCTAATCTATTCATGGTCATTTGTGAACTTTATTTAGTCATAAAAGCAACATGGCTCCATTGATAACAATGTCAGTGTCAGTGAAGTATCTGTTTCTACTATTACTGGATAGACTGCCATTATATTTGTATATGTGGTTTTGAGTGAAATGTCTCAACTATTGGACTTATTGCCATGAAACTTGGTACACACATTCATGTCCACCTCAGGATTAGTTAACTTTAGTGACCCTGATGTTTATCTAGCGACATTAACCAGTCAAAAATTGGATTTGTTTTGGTTTAGAATTTTTCCACTAGCCTCAGTTGAACTTTGTGTTTAGGGTTATTCAGCAAACATTAGCATGCAACACTCTAAACTAAGAGGGTATGCATGGTAAACCTAATAGGTGGGTAGTACTATAAGCATGCAGCATGCTAATGTTAGCATTTACTGTAGCTCAAAGCACAGCTGTAAGTAGCATAAGTAGCTACATGACCGTAGACTCTAATAAATATCTTATTTGGTAAACTATTACAAAAATGATCACATGATGTTTTGTTTTATCTAATGTCTATGACGAGTTACATGTTTATCTTTATATATGTTACTAATTGATTGACTATATATAAAGAAATCAGGGACAAATACAGACATCCTGATGTAGACAAGATGACAGAAAACTGGAGAAGAATTGTGTGACTTGTTTCACCAACTCATAATAACTGAACTGTGAAAATCTGCAGTGTTGCTAATGAGTTATTTGTCCTAAATCCCTAATCTCATTTATTTTGAGTTGTTTTATTTGGAACAGGAACGTTTAATCTATGTAGTGTGTATTTATAGACCTTTCATATATTTTTACTAATGTTAGAAAAACATATTTTGACTTTCCTCTGTGAAAAAAAATCAGATGTGTGTGTTTCATTTTCTTTCAGTTGGAATATGTTTTCATGCTTCTGTTTACACCTAAATGTTCACAACCCAGTGAACTGTCTAACTACCATCTTGTTGCTTTCTGTCTTCTCTGTCTCCCTCACCTCTCTCGCGTTTTATGAAGGGCAGGCTTGTGTGTCATAACAGGGGGCTTACTATACTCCATAGTTTTTCTAACCCACACCCTTCCCTGCCTTGCCTCTTCTCTCCCCTCTCCTCTCCCTCTTTCCCCTCAGACTGAACTCCCTTTTTCCTCAGAGGTTGCCTTTGGTCACTGTGTTTATCCATCTTTTTCAGCCCCTCTTCTCCCTCCCGCCAATCCCGTTTCCCAAGGCCAAGAGGGAAAATAATAATCTGACTTTGCACTGTACAGTTGAAGACACGGTTTCCAGCTCCATGTTTTGAATGTTTTTCACTCATTTTAACAGCTCAACTCAGATTCTTGACACCTTAAAGCAAAAGTTTAACATTTTGGGAAATATACTTGCTTACTGAGTGTTAGATGAGAAGATTAATAGCGTGTTTACATCGATACGATAAATATAAAGTTGCTAAAAAGTAGACCACACATAAACCCCAATAAAACAACGATTAGTTGATTCTACACTTGATTAAACAAACAAGATATAACTAATTTAAATTCAGTATATATATTTCCTCTAAATTCAGCCACATTTAGTATGTTTGTGTGTATATATGATTTTCATTTAATTTAAATAAGTTCTGTGGGACTGAACAGTTTGGCGGCACAGCATGTTTGTGATGATCGATTCACCAGTCTGTGGTCTAAGAAGTTAAAGGATTCTTTCAAAATCTATAAAACGTGTTGTCTTTTCTGTCACCTGTGTAATTATCTCTTTTTGTGATGTCTTTCAGAGTTGTGTCAGTGTTTCAACATAGATGTAAAGAATCCACGCATCTTCAGCGGCCCAGAGGACGCTCTGTTTGGCTTCTCTGTTTTACAACACGAGTCCGATGGAGAGAAATCGTAAGTGTGTGTGTGTGTGTGTGTGACTGGCAAGGAAGGCGAAAAACAAATAATCAAGCTGTCATAAAGAGGTTGTCAGATGATGATAAATGACTGATCGTGTCAGGATGCTGGTTGGTGCTCCCTGGGACGGTCCGCCTAACAACAGGAAAGGAGACGTGTACAAATGCATTGTGGGAGAGGAGAAGAACTCGAACTGCAGCAAAGTGAATCTAGGTGAGACAAACAAAATCAACTGAAAAAGGTCACAAGTTTAGATATGTTATCCATTAAACTGCTCCGTTTGTCTACCTTAGGTGAGACTGCTCTGCAGAACGTCTCCAAGAACCTGAAGAACTCTCACCTGGGAATGACGCTCACTCCAGACTCACCTGATGGCTTCCTGGTATGTGGTTTCAACACCGAGAAATAAGACTCTTTGTTCTCGCTACATGGGCATTTGGGTTGTGTGTGTGTGTCGGGGGCTGAAGGGATGTGGTGAGACCATGTTGTGTTTGTTTGACCGAATCCTAATGAATCAGCTCTGGTTGAGTGTTTTTATTTGACTTCAGATGTGACCATGTGTGGTTTACTGATCCCACACTTCCTGGATACATTTTTGGAGATTGATATGCACATTTACAAAGTCAGTCACACAGAATCCAAATGTCTTTATTTGGTCATAGATTATATTATACATACAGGATTTTGTACATGTTTAGTCACAATGCCTTTTCATATAATTTTCCTTTCAAACCTTTATAAATAGTTGTTTTTGTTTTTTTACATAAATGAATCAGAGCCAGGACTGCAGTTTTTGGCACATCCACATTGGCTTCACTTCACGGCCGCAGAGGTTGCTGTTTGACCAGCGTCTGTGAGCTTGTTCAGGTAGTCAGCTCCAGTCCACAGCAACATACAGTCATTGAGCTGTCAGTGCTCAGCTCACTCTTTTGCTGCCGTGCTGTCACTTGCTGCTGGAAATAACAGTTATATTTTATTTTCAGTTACTGCATAGATTATCATCGGTTGTTATTATCGAATCGTAGCAGTGAAAAGTACCTCGGGCCACAGAAGACATCTTTATCTGAACAAATGTATTTACTGTAACACTGACACAGAGAAACGTTCACTTTTTAGAAGCTGGGACAAGCAGCAACTTCCTTGGCTGTGAAGTAAAGTGCCTGTTCCTCAAAACTGCAGTTCCTCAAACGTCCACTTGAGGCTGACTACAGAATGGGTCAATCTCCATAAGTCCCCATATTAAAATGTCCAACTTCACCACAGAAATAAAGATGTTTACAGCCTGGTACAAAAAACTATTTTGGTCTCTATAGCCAATTTCATCGTCCATGACAACTGTACTGAATGTTTGTTTAACCCACCTGTTCAGATTATATAAAGGCTTAAAGTTATGCATAATTAACAGCCTGGTTGCTTTGATTGACAGGTGGGTGCTGTTACAGATGGCTTGTTTGAGCACCCAGGTGTCGTTCAGCCTGCCTCAGGTCCACCGATGATCCATGTCTTTGCTGATTTTTAGATTACCTGGGAGGCGGAAGAGGCAGGACTACCAACATTGTGACAGCCAGCGTCACAGATTTTGATCTTAATCACCAGCACACATATGCTGCCCATTCTTACACTGTCAGCGAGCTGGTACCACAGAGTGTTTGGCATTGTTGCTTGGTAAATAATTAGACGGCTAATCAACTGCCAAAATTATTGTGGATTCATTTCCTTCTGCAAGCGTAACTGATGAATCATTTCTGCACTTCAGCAGCCTCTAAGTTATTAATGTCATTTTCCACTCCCTGCTGTGCTGAGCTCGCTGCTCCCTTTTGGGGAGTTTAATCTAATTCACGCAAGGCGGCTGACTGAACTGATACCATGCGTATCAATGCACAGGCATAGTACTGTAATCACCGTAATTTTGCAAGGCTAATTTCTGTTCTATTTGAGACTGATATTGTTTTTATTCTCAAAGTCAAAGTCAAATTTTATGGTAGTCAAGTGCAAATCCACATTTTTGTAACTCGAGCCTGAATCGCACATCAAGTGTGTAACTCTGATACACACATCTTGTTGTTGCTCTCCAGCCCTTACTTCTCCAGTTTTGAATCTTCTGGCTTGGTTGCTAGTCCAGGCAGAAGCGTGTGTTTGTTTGTGTGTTTGTATGTTAGTTACTGTGTCTATGTTCCTGTGTCTATTTGTGCGCGCGTGTTTTGGTATCCGCCAGGTTTTTTACTGCTGCTTCGGGTGCGGAGTCGTGTACAGTTCACGAACGCCATCCAGCTCTCTGCCCATTTTAGTGTGTGTGCGCGTGTGTGTGTGTGTCCTTGTGTGTTTATCTTAACCCCAGTGGTCAGGTCTATAACAGGATCGGAATGCGTCTCCGGCCCTTTGTTAATGACAGACCTACCAAAAGCCATAGCACCTCTCTTGCTTTTTCTCCCTCCTTCCTTTCTCTCATCCCTCTCTCCATCCCTTCCTCTCCGCCTGTCTGTGTGCCTGAGGAGAAACCCGTCCATAATGACAGGGCGAGAAAAACCAGGATGTTTCTCTTTCTCTCATTCTACCCCCATTTCACCCCACTTTCTGTCTCTCCTTTGTCTCTCTGCTGTGTGCGTGAGTTTCTTTTATCTCCTCTTTCCACACTCTGCCCCTTATTGCTCCCTCTTGGTATGAAAGCCCAAATAAACGGCATGCTTTGAAGACAGAAATATTTTTATATGATGCCCCCACCCCAACCCCACACTTACCCCCCCTACTTTTAGCACAATCAGATTTAAATTGCTTTACTGGTCTGGTGTTCCAGCTCTGTTAAACCACTCATGACAACAGTGACTGCCAACATGTCAACAATAGTCTCCCTCTCTCTGCCTCTCCCTCATTTTTCTATCCACCAAACCACACTATTGTAGTTTTTCCATGACTTATTCCCTCTCATGGCTTGTTTTCTTTTTTGTTCCCCGTCTGCCCTCATTTAGTCTTTTTTTTCTTCTTCTATGTTTATTTGTGGGTCACCCCGCCACATTTGTCTACGTGTTTAAACCCCTTGATAACAACTAAAAAAGCCACCTACGCGTCCTGTGAGCCGAACACAAATAACTGACTGTAGGTGCTTCCGAAATTGCTTCACCTGTAAGACAGATGCTGATGTGTGGGTGTTTATGTGTGTGTTTGGCAGGCGTGTGCCCCGCTGTGGTCTCAAGAGTGCGGTACATCTATGTTCAGCACCGGCATCTGTGCCTCCGTAAGCGATGACCTAGAACCAAGAGAGACCATCGCTCCAACAGCGCAAAGTAACCGCACATTTGCACCAACACACATATTGAGGCAGAGGAACATGCTGCCAAGGCCTAGCTTTAGCTAACCAAGTATTTTTAATCTCCCACATGTGGCAGGGTGCTCCACATACATGGACATCGTGATCGTGTTGGACGGCTCCAACAGTATCTACCCCTGGTATGAGGTCCAGAACTTCCTCAGCAACATCCTCAGCAAGTTCCACATCAGCTCGGACCAGATGCAGGTAAAAGTGCAAGTCAATGTGTATTTGCACGGACTATAAATATTATTTACATTGGTAATGGAAACTTGTGGGTTTGAATTTGAGTGAGTCTCCCACTTAAACCGCTGGAAGCCCTTCGCTGTTGCCCAGAACAGTAAGACAAGCTAGTCTCTTGAGTGAAAACATGCATAGAGTGACACATATAGAGAAGCAGTTTGGCAAAATATGACCAGAATGAATTGCTTTGGTAATGTAAAGGGACGTGAACCGAGCTAGCTTGAGGTTGGGGGGAGGAATGGAAGTTGGGAGTGAGGTGGAGGAGGGGGGTGGGGGTGAGGGGGCATTATACTGAGCTAAACAAGAGGAGAGAGAGGAGGTTTGGGTTTTGAAAAGGGAGGGTGGGGGGTAAGGGGTAGCAGGCAATGTGAGGTGAAGAGGAAATACCACTGGTTTTTGAATGAATTCAAAAATTCCCCAAGTGCACTGTTTGCTTTAAGAACAGCATTGGTACTTAAAGAGATAGTTCACCCAAGAAACAAGCGTCTCAGATGTTGCTTTCCACAACTATGTACCAGCAAAACCATGAACATGTGTGTGTGTGCGTTTGCGCATATTCAGGTTGGTATCCTGCAGTATGGCGAGGTAGCAGTCCATGAGTGGTCTCTGAAAGACTACCAGACCACACAGGAGGTGGTGGAGGCCGCCAAGAACATCAGCAGACAAGAGGGACGAGAGACGCGCACTGCATATGCCATCCACATGGCGTGGTAGGCCTGTCAATCACTGTTACTTCACTTTTACTGGCTGATGCGCTTTGTACTAAAACATAATTTTGGCTGGCTAACTGGAAACTGTCTGACTGTTTAGATTTCTCTATGTTTTCTGTAAATGTATGACTATAATTTGACAATCAGGTCTATTTTCTTCTAGCCTGTTCTACTTTCTAATGATATGCTCCAGTATGATCCCATCAGGCTGCTTTTGATTTATGGTTTACCAAGCTATGAGACAAGGATTAGATGAAATGGTGTAACATTCAAACTTCGAGCTGCTCCAATAAATATATACGGCTCATATAAATGACTATGCATCGTTTAAAAGGAGTGAAGAACACAGTTAATTTTGAGGCATCTGTTTCCAATGAAAAATGTACCGGGCTTGAGGATACACTGCGTCAGACAACAGAAGGGAACGGTTGGCGACGAGCTGAGAAATGTAGTGCATCATTTCATAGATATTTCTCTCAGCGGTTAAAGACCAAGAATAAGCTAAAAGGAAAATGAATATTGGACTCGAATGAAACTTGGATGTTGCTGCGTGTCAGCTGGAAGAGTAAATAAACAACAGGTTCCCATAACAACTTTATGAGAAGATAATTGTCATTGTCAGCGTTGTGTTTACAGCCTGTTGTGCTCACTTTAAATGGCCACAAAACAGCAGATTAAAATGAAAGAATTAAAATGATTTTTATGTTCATAAAGTTTTGTAACACTTTTGCCCTGACCCTACCCGGATGTCTGTGTCACGTTGCGGCTGCTCTGTTTTGGTCCGTTGTCCACACGGTTTCAAACCACACCCGGAGATTTAGAAGTGGAGCGTTTTACCTGTCAGATTTTGTTAACTTGCTGAGTTTTAGTCATTTTTTCTCTTTCATGTGCCTCTAAAGTAAAAAAAAAGCTACATAGTTAAATTGTTTCCCTTTTGGCTGTTTATCTGCTTGCAACATCCATCAAAATTAAAATTAAAATACAGTTGGGTATTCTTCGCAGAGCTTCTGGGATGCTTCTGAAATGTGCTGTGGCTCTTCTGGTGCTGTTACAAACGCTGTCTAGGACGGTTGTGCTCTGCCAGCGTAACTGAAATATGATGCAGTCGTGTTTGGTGGACTTTAGCAGTTAGGCCTTCTAAGGCATGTTCATGACATGTTTATGTTGGTTAATGTAAACTTTGAATCGAGAATCACGTAACTGATTAATAACAACAGTCATAAACATTCATAAGGCCTTCATATTAATGATAGGAGTCATGATGGTGTCAAGTTTGTTATGCACACCACTTTAAATATCCTTTATAACAGCCATTCAAACAATGTTCATATATATATGCTTTATAACCCATTTATTAAACAACTGTAAAGTTTTATAAACATCACTTGTAAGCAGTTATATCAGTCAGGTTGTCATGCCCCTCTGTGTCACTTTTCCTGGTTAAAGTATGTTGGTGGTATTTGAGATTGTAACCCAAGTCTAAAGAAACAGCTCTATAGGTTGAGGGACAGCGGCTAAATGAAAACCTCTGCGTCTTAAAATATCTCTTTCTTTTCAAAATAAAATTCCTGCTTTATTAAAGTCATACCAACACGGAGCACCACACCCAGACCTGATGTGTGGCCACGGCTGCCATTTTGGGATGTGTATCTTGGAGAGGTGTTCTACTTTTGTGCCGGCTCACACACGCACACACGCACACACACACACGCACACACAGGTAATTGGAGAGTTCCTGTTTTCTCGTATATTTAAAGGTAAAAGTTGGAGAAGTTTAGGAGGAACATTTAAAAGGTGGTTGAAAAGCAGTGACTGGAAAATGGAGCCAGTAAAATGGTGTAACTGTTGCATTAAAACACCACTGACGGGAAATCCAGACACTACTGTACCTCTCTCTCTGTCAGACGGTGATCAGTAGACTAATCAGCACTGAAGAAACTTACTTGTTTACTTGTTACCCACAGAGTTACTCAGAGGCCATTTTTAAATAACCAAAGTGAATGTTTTCTGACGCATGCGTGTGTCAGGGTCAGGAAATCGAGGTGTGGTTACAGTTTTTTGAAATAATTAGAGAACTTCTGTTTTGACTTGCACAAACATACGTACTCCTACTCACACACACGCACATACAGATGGACAGATAGCAGCGCTGGCACTAGACAGGAAAGTGACGGGGTAGAAAAACAGTAAGATTAGCTGAGCTGGACCAGTCGGCTGCTGGCTCAGCACGGCTGCAGGTGTGGCACAGTCTGACCCAGCCTGGTCAGCCAAGTAGTGCTCCTGCAGCTGTAAAAGCACACTTACAGTACACACATGCACGGATGAACACATACACTCAAATCCTCATATACACTTTTCTGCTACTACAAGGGCTGACGCTCACTGCATTCAGTCCTTGGTGCCCCCCAACCTCAACTTTAACCCTCTTCCCTGCATATTTGACCCTTTAACCTTTACCCTAACCTCATCTCTATTATAAACTTAAACCCTAAACCAAAGCGCTTAGCTAAAATAGCTCCTAAATATATGGCCTGGAGGCTTTTGATGTTTTTATTTTTGTGTGGACAATCAGTAGACACTCACACAGAGTGTTGAGACTTGAGACCAAGCAGCAAACCTCAGTGGCTGTGAAATGAAGTGCCAAAACCTGCAATCCCTCAAACAGCTATAACTTGAGCCTGGCTACAGAACAAGTCAGTCACCATAAGACCCCATATTAAAATGTCCAACTTTACAGCACAAATAAACGTGTTTACAGCCTGGTACAAAAATTAGTTTTGTGGCTAATTTGCTTTACTGAGTCTGTATCAATTTCTATTTAACTAACCTGCTCAAATTTATATTAAGGCTTAAAGTTATTGCATAATTAACAACCAGGCGTCATTCAGCCCCCCTCAGATCCACCGACAATTTTTGCTGATTTTTTTGATTAGACGGGGCTACAAAGGTATGACTGGCAGCAGCCAGGGCCACCACTGAGATTCAAAGTCTTAAAGTCACTGAAGACCTAAAATGAGTCTATCATATCTACTTTATATCTTCTTCTTCCACACAGTCCGCCACGTTGAACTGCCATGTTTCTACAGTAACCAAAATAAAACTAAATACACAAATGTTTACATTTGTACACAAAAACTTGTGACAAACGTGAAAATCAGTGCGACACAGTGAGAAAATTGGATCAACAAGATCACATGGAAGCACAACAAGCTAGGCGAGCTATCATTACCAGAGATATAAAAGATCTCAAACAGTTTGAACAGAGTTTGAGAGACTGTGTAGTGTTTCACTTCAAAATATTCATCCAACTCTGGGAAAGAAAAAGAAATGAGATATGACTTTTACGTGCAGGTTTTACGTGGCCACGCAGCTTGAATACTTGTATATTAACACAACATGTGTCGTCATCCATACAAAAACCTTCCTGAAGTCAGTCTAAAGGTCACCATGAAGAGACTGACATCTCACAGCCAAGAAATCGTCTGGCACAAACCCCCTGTAATACTGTGTAATGAGTTGTTTTTGTACAGATTAAACAAACGAGTTTCCAAGGTGCCAGTAGGCAGATTTTGTTACTGTTGGCCAAAGCCATGCTAGCTGTTCCTCCCTGTTTCCAGTCTTTATAGTACACTAAGCTAATGGATGCTGGTTGTAGCTTCATATTCTCAAAGCGAGTTCCCCAAATAATCATCTGAAATGTCTTGAAAAGATCTAAAACCAATTTTAAAAGTAAAACTTTGAGCAAGACGCTGACCCCAAATTGCTCTCAAGGGTGAAAAAATGTGTGCGTTGCTTTGTACCTGCACACAATGCGACGTTGGCGTCTAAATGACAGTAATGGAGTGCAGAGAGGACACTTTGAATGCAGCGTAGATGACAGACCGATGCACGGACATCAAACAGCCCTCTACAATTGGATTAGCCACTGATTTTTTACATTGCTCCACCCGTCTGAGACGCTCTCACTCGCCCCCACCACACACACAAAAGTACACTCACAGACCGCTGCGCTGTGTCATTACCACACTGCTGTGACTCCATAAAATGGGTTGTAAATACAACCAGGCCTCCCAATTAGCTCCACTCACTTTCTCTCCTCTTTCATCTCCCCTTCCCTGTTTCATGTCTCCTCGTGTGTTTCATCGTTATTCTTCTGCGCGTTCCTTTTTCCGCTTTTTATTCTTTCCTCCTCTTCTTACCTGTCTGTCTCGTCTTGCTTATCGATCGTTGTCTTGTCTTGTTATTTGTCTCGCTCTCTTCTCTTTTCTGCCACATTTCTTCTCCCTCTTATATCTCTTTCTTTTTTATTTCACTGTATACGCCACACAATCGTAATACCACACCAAAGCAGGATTTGCACTCCTTGGTTGTAAATATTTGGCTTCATTTTACTGTCTTTTACGAGTATTTTAATTTTCATTCCCAATCCCTTTCTCTAACTTCCAGTAACTTTCCTTAGTAATTCTTTTTACGAGCTATTTCTTCAGACTTTTCTTTTTGCTACCTTTTCTCATCTTCATACGTCTTTCTTCTTTGTGTCTTATTTTTCTTCTCCTCCTCTGTTCTGTTTTCTCCTCTCCTCTCCTCCTCTGCTCCCTATGTAATTTGCAGACTGCATAGGGGAAACGGTTGTTTTTAACTCTGAGTTTCTTGCGGCTGACCACAATGTTATATTTAGGCGAGGGCTGGAGTTAGGCCTGAAAATGACTGAGTTCACTAGCAGTGACTACTCTCCCCGGTTCACTGTGTGTATGTGCTGTGTATATGTGTGTCGTGTGTGTGCGTGCTGGTCTGAGGCTTACCAACCCTATTCAACGCTTGAAACAGGTCCCACTGAGAACAGGTTTCCTGCAGACAAACAGGGTGCGGCTTGGGTCTGTTCGTGTGTTTGTCATTTAGGTTTCCTCTCTGTATCATGGCACAAGCGGATGGGAATGCACAGATGCGGTGGTTGATTGCAATGACACATACGCACTTCACGCAATGAACAATTTGAGTCAATTGGCAGCTCATGCATGTGTGTGAAGTATGACTAATACAGATGTGGCAAGGTCCCGTTGTGATTTGGACCATTTATACCGGGCTTGATGGGAAGGAGCTTGAATCCAGTGTCTCAGCGGCTATTCATTTCTCAGAGAAGCTCTATAAATTGTATATTATCTTATGGGAGATGTTTATTTAAGATTTTAGGCAACCAAGCCACCGATACTCCTCAGATTCTTTCACTCCTTGTACGTCTATTTTCATTCCCTTTCTATCTTTCGCTCTCTGGCGTGATTCAAGATCGCTCAGCTGGATGTTTTTCTCAAAACCAGCTCAGTCCTTTCTTTCTTTCTTTCTTTCTTTGTAGCACGGAGGCGTTCAGTGCTGAGCGTGGAGCCAGGGAGGGCGCCACCAAGGTGATGATCGTAGTGACAGACGGAGAGTCACATGATGGAGAGGAGCTGCCAGACGCCCTGATGGAGTGCGAGAGCAGAAACATCACCAGATACGCCATCGCTGTGAGTGCAAACCTTAAGGAATCGTGATTAAGGGGGTTTTATTTGAGTCTCTTAATGCCTGAAATGAGTGCAGAACACACAACCAACCAACCAACAACATCAGCAGGGCGTGTAGAGCATCCCTAACATTCCTCAAACATTGTATGAAAATGGTATGGAGACCATGTACACCCTCAAGCAACCACACAATACCACTCCCCCAAAAATAACATCTCCAAATTACCAAATGAACCCCTTGGGTCTACTAAAATAGCAAAGTGGGAACAAAAACTCTTCCTTTTCCAGCCCCACCCGACCCCCTCTACACACAGACACACACCCTGAGTGGTGGCACGGTTTCAGTGTCAGCGGGGCAGACAGACTCTCTAGTGGCAGAGCTGGTTGCAGACCCCTCCCTTCACCCACAAGAGAAGCTGGGGAACCTCCAGACTCCGCTAGAACCACAGAAGAAGAGAACACAAGCCAACATGGAGGAGAAGTGGCAGAGCTCCACTATAGAAATATGCGTAGACGGTGGAGATTACATATACCCAGTAATCTATGGATGGAGACATTCACTTGGTCGCACTCTGTTTGGGTAGCCCTGAGGTATGACTTATAATAAAGTTTGGTTGGTTTGTGCTAAAATTGGTTTGGAAGATTTACTGTAAGAAATAATAATAATATGGTTTAAAATGCCTCTGAGACGGCAGGTCCTCTTTGATCAAACTAGGATCTCATTAAAAAGTCTCGTACTGCCTCACTTAAGGAAGACATCTCGGGAAATTAAGCACACTCTGTCCTCAAAGCATAAAGAGATGACAGCCCCGATGAAGGCGTCGTGCTGAAACATATTGGTCTTGGTTTTGAGATAACACAACAGAGGAGAGAGAAACTGTGTCACAGCAATACACCATCGTTCAGAGTTTATTATAAACCAAAGAACTTCATTGTACATGTAGAATGTGGCAATACAGCCAGTGGTTTTTGAGATATTTCTGTCTGGACCAAAGCAACAGACAGACAGACAGACAGGCAGACAGGCAGGCAGGCATCCATAGAAAATTCAACAGCAACATCTCACTGACAGAAAGGCGTGCTATGCTTTGGTCTAAATCCTGACCATTCCAGTGTGAAAACAGGGTGTGGATAAAGATGTGCAAAACATAAATTGTGTCAGGACGTGTTGTTATGGCTAAATCACTGGCGTGCTACTTAAAAACTCTCTGTGACAGATGCAGAACATAATGCTAGCTCAACAAAAGTTCAAATTTGAGAGGAGGAAACAGCCAGAGACAAGGGAGAGTCGAGAGAGTCAAGGCACGGGTAGAGTAGATATTGCATGCGCAGCCATCGGTGCGAACAGAAACACAAAACTGGATGGAGAAAACAAGAGAGAATGAGGTGGCTTTGTGGTCGGGTGTTTGACTAAAACGGCAAAGCGATGACAGGTACTGCTTGTAAGAGCAGCCGTGTTTTGATATTGCTCTCGGCGCTGCTGCCTGCGAGTGTGTGTGCGCCTGTGCAAATGGCTCACAGGGGAAGGCAGAGCTTTCAAAACAAGAGCACGGTCACTACAGACTGTGTTTAATACATCAGTGCAGGTCAGGAGCTGGAAGGAGGATAAGCTTCTGCAGACCCATGTATTTATGTTTGTCCACTTATATTCATATATTTAAATGTCATTGTGCTTGCAGATCCTTTAAAATGTGGATGTACTTTGCATTTTAGGTTATATCCTCTTCTTTCTCCGTTCATGTCTGTAAGAACAAGCAGCAGAGTTGGCAGCCTGAGTGGAATTTCTCTATAAGATCTTAATGTACATATTCATACGTAGGTTCTCTTCACGTTACACACTGCGCCACTCTCCATCCCCTATACCCTTTGAAAACAGAGGATTTCCTTAGTTTACTTGGCAGCTGGAGCCACAGGGGGAGATTCTTGGGTTTGGTTTCTCTTATGGAATTTTCTCATTTGTACTTCAGGCGTTAAGCCATAGGCCACTGCTGCTACAGTATATCTTCCTCATCAGTCATCTCTTCACCTCACGGCCAGGCCTGTGCTCCTCATTTACAAATCTCTGGTGGCTACCATTTCCTCCGTTCCTATGTTTTCCAGTCAATTTGTTGCCTTTAGCTATTGCTTAATTGCTAGTAAATTACGCCGGCTGTGAAGTGTGTTTATTTTCTTTTAAATTCACAGTCCAGTCCTACAGTTCCAGGCGGTGTTGGCAGAAGTGTTCGGATCTTTAACTTAAAGTAACTGTGAAAGTCCTGCATTCAAAACCTTATTTGAGAAAGTTGTTTCGGATGTGTATGTTGCATTTTACTGCAGTGGTTGTACTAATTTGAACTCCTTTATGTACTTTACTTACAGCAGTTATCTTTTCTGCATTATATTTTAAAGACCTCAAACAGCGACCTGTGCAGCGTATTTTCCAGCTAATCCAATGAGCTTTAAAATAGTTTAAATTGTTTATTTAGCTCAAGAATTAGGAGTATTTTCTCAACTCTATAAGGGAACTGTTACATTTTCGGTTTTATGTTTTGACTTAAAATGCAGAGACAGACGCTGATACAGTCTGAAGATGTTTATTACGAGAATTAACACAAAAAGCAGGTGATGGTGGCTGAAGGTTGGCTGGCGTCACAGGTGACGTAAGGCAAGCAGATCAGGGGATTCACTGGAGAACATCGGTTGGACAAAGCAAAGCACGAAAGGAAAAACTTGAATGAGTCTTGATGTCAAAAACAATAGATAGAGGTTAAATCACAGAACTTTACAAACTATACGGGTATGGCAGGAGCGGTGTCTCGACCAGGCGTGGTTTTTACTGGATAGGAAGGGTATTAGCATTTGTATTATGAAAACTAACCAGCAACTAAAACTGTCAAACAAATGTAGTGGTGGAAAGACAAAAATATTTACTCAATAATTATCTCAAATTTGGACTTTCGTATAGTTCCAGGTTACTTTTGAGCTACTTTAAAGTATGGAGGAGTGGAGTTGGTCCTCTCTTCTCTTTCCTCAGATTTATATGATGAAGACACCGTCGTGTTGAAATGTCTGTTTTCAGATTTAAAGCCTGCAAATCAATCAGAGGTCTCAGGTCCATGTTTTATCCTTGGAGGTTTGCTCTCCTCAGACTGAGAAGCACCTGATTCAAACTTGCAAACTGCTGGAAGATGCACAGCGAGCCTTGTTTCGCCTCTCCTCACTGTACCTCAGAAACATGGAGAAGTAATTCTTCCGATTCATGCCAAAATGTCTGTTTATGCGCTCTGTTTGTCAGCCCCTTTTCTCTGCGTCAGTGTTTTATTGAGCTTGTGTTATCTGCTTATTCATTCATCGTATTCTCTGTTTTTAAAGTAGTTTTCCCATCTCTCGCTTTCTCTCACGCTGGGCTCCAGGTTCTTGGTCATTACATCCGCCGGCAGCAGGACCCTGAGACGTTCATTACTGAGATCAAGTATATCGCCAGCGACCCTGACGACAAATACTTTTTCAATGTGACCGATGAAGCCGCGCTCAATGACATCGTGGATGCCCTGGGAGATCGCATCTTCACGTTGGAAGGTTTGTGGAGGAAGGAAAGAAAGGTTTAAGATGTACAACACCCATACTACATTCAACATTTTATTTAGCTGCCTGCTGACAGAATGATTCACAGTATTTACAGCAACACTGTCAGATAAACTCATTTTGTCTGAGAAAGAAGTGGAAAGATGAAACACAAGAATATGAGACAAAACTGGAGAAACAATATTTTAGAGGGTGGAAGAAAGTGAAGGAGGATTAGGTCAGTGTGAGAAAATAAACAGCAGTCCTGCAGAGGAAGCAAGAAGAGGAAAAGAAGGTAGAGGGAGTGTACAGCTATCACAATAGTTGTGGGAACGTGAGAGGAAGGTTGATGAAAAGCGATGCCATCCTTAAACTGTTTAGGGAAATCAGAGAGGAAGGGACGGGGGGAAAGGAAAGGGTGAGGCAAGTCTGCCATCTGTGGAGTTTGCTAATGATGAAGATCAGATCCTGAGAGGCAGAGGAAGGAAGGGAGGAGATGTGTAAAGAAAAATGATGACTCAGAAGACTCGCTTTCTGTCTTTGTCCACTTGTAGGCACGCTGGGCTACAACGAGAGCTCGTTCCACATGGAGATGTCTCAGATCGGCTTCTCCACGCACACACTGGATGTAAGTCCAGTCAGCTGGTCTTCTTTGTGCGACGTGTGTGTTTGACCTGCGTGTCTCATCCGTGTCCTTCTCCACTGTTCAGGATGGCATCCTGTTTGGGATGGTGGGTGCCTATGACTGGGATGGTGGAGTGTTGAAGGAAGGGACCAATGGACGAATCATGCCGCCCAGAGAGGCTTTTGAAAGCGAGTTTCCACTGGAGCTCAAAAACCATGCTGCTTATTTAGGTACACACATATCACACCACTGAACACGACACTAAAAGAATCATACGTGCGTTTTTTTACTTATTAGTACATGATTATGGCACAGATTATTCTGTTATGGTGTGGTTTTTACTTTGAAACGTCTGTCATCCAGACTGGTGCATTCATGTGTTGGTGGTAGGGCAAAGACAAAAGAAGCTTAAAGCCATTAACCTACAAATCAACCCCCACCTACAAGTTTTGATTTTAGGATTGAGGATTATTTACAATATCATTTTTTTTTCTAAATAAATAATTTCACCTGTAAAATATCTGAAAAATGTTGAAATGATCCTGTTAAATCCCAAACTGGAATCTTCAAATTGCCCTCTTTGTCTGACCCTAAGGATATTCAGTTTAATATCACATTCAAAATAAATGTCAGACAGTGAACCTCTGGCCCTTTTGGGGCCTCTGACATCGGAGTGTCTGGAGCCCTGAGGCGGTTTACCTGCTTCGCCTAGTTCATAATCCATCTTTAGCTGACTGCTAACAAACTGAAACCTCCAAAATTCACATGATCGTTTCCAAATATCCTTGTTTGCTTATTGTTTATCTTTCAGGTTTAATATTCTTGAAACTGAACTTGTGAATGAACCCGTATTCTCTAAAATCTCACATCAAAATCACACCACTCCAGAGAAGGCTGAAGTCAGACCACACTTTAAACTGCAAGAGCACGCAATATGACGCAAATGCATGCTTGATTTGTATTAATGGATTAAAACACTCAACAGCAGTATGACTCTTAAACTCTGGCCACAGCGTTGGATGATGTGTGTGTATGTGTCTGCAGGTTACACAGTGTCGTCTGTGGTAGTCGGTGAGTGGAGGAGGCTGTATGTAGCTGGGGCTCCTCGATTCAAACACAAAGGCAAAGTCATCCTGTTTGAACTCAGCGATGATGGCGATGTCAATATTGTGCAGGCTCTTAATGGAGAACAGGTAAAGCTCTCTCTCTCCTGCGTCGCTTTTTGTTGTTTATTTGTAGAGAATGACCGAGCAGAGTTTACCAGATATTAAAGCGAGGGCTCCACCTACTGGAAATAAGCTGAAAGGACATGTTTGTGTCTGTAGATTGGATCATACTATGGCAGCGAGGTGTGTGGGCTGGATATCGACCAGGATGGCATCACTGATGTCCTTCTGGTCGCAGCTCCAATGTACCTCGGCTCAGGAAACAAGGAGGCTGGTAAAGTCTACATATACACCGTCAGTGGGGTAAGACAACAGTGGCAGTGATCACTCACATCATTTTAAACACAGATATTTTCTCAAAAGACTTACAATAACATCTATTTTTCAGCCCCTGTAATGTATTAAGTTACATCCAACTCTTCCATCTTCCTCTCCTCATCTTTCTTTCCTCCCAGGAGGAGGTCTTTGTATCTAATGGCACTCTGAAGTCTGAGGAAAAGTCTCAGGATGCCAGGTTTGGTTATGCTCTGGCACCCGCTCCAGACCTCAACCACGACGGCTTCACTGACCTGCTGGTGGGAGCGCCCCTGGAGGATGAGCACAAGGGTGCCATCTATGTCTACCACGGGGACGGTATCCACGTCATCCACAATTATAAGCAGGTACTTGTCATTTGCTTACAGCTACATTGTCACGGGTGTGTTTGAGGATTCAATCAAACTGATTTCTGCTCTCGCTTCTGCCTCTCAGCGTATTTCAGGGTCATCGATTTCCCCCTCCCTGCAGTATTTTGGCCGCAGTGTGAGCGCTCGGTTGGACTTGGATGGGGATGAGCTAATAGACTTGGCAGTGGGAGCGCAGGGCAATGCTGTGCTGCTCAGGTGGGTAGAGACACAGTTGGGAAGGTAGGGAAGGGCATTGCTGGAACAGATTTTATTTTATAGCTGCAAGCACTGCGAGATAATAAAAACCAGATATTAAATGCAACATCTGTAGCCAGATAGTATATTTAATGTCCTTTGTAGATTCATTTACATGGCTAAAAATTAAGCCCTGCTTCTTCCATCGTCCTTCTCTTCCACAGCTCTCGGAGCATAGTCCAGATCAATGTGAGTTTGTCCTTCCAGCCACACTCCATCAATGTCATTCAGAAGACATGCCAGAGGGGAGGCAGAGAATCAGCCTGTCTCAATGCCACCGCCTGCTTCACAACCGTCTCTCGCTCACCGGGACCACACAGCAACAGCTTCGGTATAGCACATTATTTTTTTCATTGACCCCGAATTTACAGGCTTGCCTCTCCTAATCCTTATCAAGGATTAACAGTCACTCTAAGTGTTGTGAATTGGTCAGGTGCACAAATGATTGGAATGGGACTTTTCCAAAATTCACCATCTGTTCCAACTGCCTGCTCCCTCCTCAGATCTGTGGGTGTCAGCCATGTTGGACGACAGGAAGTTGTCGGCGCGGGCTCTGTTTGACGACAGCTCCCACCGACAGACCCAGCTGGCAGTCGGAGTTCACACAGGACAAACCGTGTGCCACAAATTGCCCTTCCACGTCTACGTGAGTGTCGGTGCTCACATCGACCACGAGTTTGACATTGAGGCATCATTCATACTCGCGTGTGTGCAGCAGAGAGACACTTTATTTGTTTCTGTCTTTCTTGTAGGACACAGCAGACTACATCCGTCCAATTAGCTTCTCACTGCGATTTAAGATCAACAACACAGAGAGCGGTCCGGTGTTGGATGAAGGCTGGCCAACAACTGTCAAGAAATCTGTGAGTGGCACAGCACTGACTGTTCTCATTAGTAACTTTCTTAGTGCATTTCCTCCCTCTTTTCTCCATCAAACACGCCGTCCTCTCCGTGTGTTCCTCTTCAGATCCAGTTCTTTAAAGACTGTGGCGAGGATGATGTGTGTACAACAGACCTGGTGCTGCAGGCTCACATGGACGTCTCTGGGACAAAGTACATACCTGAAACATTCCCTTATTCTCTTCTCTTTCCACACGAGTTTGGCGAGATCAGACACCTTCTCGGTTTAGCGAGCTCTCATTGTGTTTCCTCCGCAGACAGAAGCCTTATGTGATTCGCAGCCCTCGTAGGCGTCTGGCGGTGGAGGTGCAGCTTGAGAACAGACTGGAAAACGCCTACAACACCAGCCTGACGCTGCACTATTCACGCAACCTGCACTTTTCCAGCCTTAGCATCAGGGTAAAACACACATATACACCTAACATATATATACATATACATATACAAGTCGCACACAGATCTATATATACAAACTAATGCACAATTACCGTTTCTCGCCTTCTTCTCATGTAGGAGGATGCCCATTTTAAGATTGAGTGTACAGCACTTGGTGCCAACAGCCACTCGTGTAATGTCAGCTACCCAGTATTTCGCTCCCAGTCAAAAGTATGTCCATGCTGTGGAAATAGCTCCATCACTCTCTCGACTCAGCCTACTCATACTTCACTGCTCCAGGTGAAATGTGTCACTTCAGCTTTGTTTTTTTTTTGCAGGTTAACTTCATGTTGGAGTTTGAGTTCAGCTGCACGTCTCTGCAAAGCCGAGTTCAGATGAAGCTTAACGCTGCCAGGTAAGCTACTTGCTAAAGCAACAAGTTCTGCACACCGCATGCACGCAGTTCACAAAGATAGAGGAGGTTAAAAATGCTGTGCTCTCTTCTACAGCGACAGCGTGGAGAGAGAAGCTACGTTGGGGGACAACAGTGTTCAGCTGCAGAGTTTTGTTCAGTATGAGCCAGACTTGTTTGTTAGCAGGTATGCCGCACACTGTATGTATGATTCAGCAATCATATATTTTAGCTACTTTAAATACATTTTTGTATTTGTGTTTTTTCCATCAGCGATTCTAATTTGAACCGATATGAGGTCCACCCTACTCGGACAGTGTCGGAGGCAACTGGACCAGAGTTCTACACACACCTCAGGGTAAATCTATGGCCTGCATGCTCATTTTATTGACTTGCCAGTAAAAAGTACAGTTGAATCATTTTAACTCAACAATACAAAACACAGTTTTTTCTTTGTGTTTGTAGCTGCAGAATCTCGGCTGTTACTCTGTGAGTAATCTGGAGCTCAGGCTGCATCTGCCCTCTGTGGCTGCTGGAGACAGAGTCTTCATGACCGTCACTGATGTCTTTTCATACAACGTGAGTAGCGCTGCCGCAAGAGCTTTTGCGTCTCTCTATTAGATCATATCTGACAGGTTTAAATTGTCCCATAGGCCACGGGGGTGAACTGCAGCGTGCTGAGTGATCTGGCCCAGCTGAAGGCCAGACAGAGGGACGTACGCTCCCTTCATCCTGAAGACATGATGCAGAATGACATACTGGTGAGGCCCCTGGTGGCACAGCAGCTACCGAACAGCGCGCGGCATCCGTGTTCACGTTAACATGCTGTTTGTTTGTATGTTTTAGAACTGCAGCAGGTCGTGGTGCACCGAGGTCGTCTGTGAAGTCCAGCAGCTTCTAAGGGGGCAAGCCGCCGTCATTCGCGTCAGCCGCAGAGTTCATGATGATTTTTTCCGAAAAGTGAGCGTGCGGATGTTCATTTCAGGCCATTTTATTCTGTCCTATGACAGAAACGTGATCATCACCTCTGTGTCTCTGTTTGCAGGCCAAATATAAGTCAGTGAGGATAATAGGCGCGTATCGCCTCGTAGCTCAGCAGACTAACCTCATCACTCTGGGCACGGGAACAGTTTGGAGGGAGGTAAGAAGACTGTAGCGTGATTTTGAGATCCTGAGCGGAATGAGTGGTGACCTTTTCATTCTCTAAAAATCTCTCCCTTCATGTATTTTTCTGTAGACTGTGTTGGAGGTGCTAAAGGGCAGAGCTATTCCCATCTCGCTGTGGATTCTGATTGGTAGCATCATCGGAGGCTTGCTGCTACTGGCTCTTATCATTTTCATACTATGGAAGGTACATTCCCGTCACATTTACCTTCGAGTTTCATCAGACAATTTTACAGATTGAGTATTAATATTTATCTCACTTCTCGTCAGCTGGGATTCTTCACACGCAAACAGAGAGGAGAGGATGAAAACCATGAGGACTGAGCCCAACCTTTGCTGCCATGACGACAGTCATCTGCAACGACGATTACCAGGAGTCCGTCTCATAGCAGGCACACAGAGAGAGACAGTCCTGGGATTGGACTCGACACACAGATGCAACAGGGACCTCCAGGACCAAAGAGAGCATTTGAGGGTCCAAGAGAAATGCACTACCCACTATCTTCAGGGTCGGGAGCACTTATGTAAATAATCTCTTTTTAATTTTAAAGAAAAAAACAAAGTGTATTAAACCACAATTCTTCTATTTAATATACAGACTTCTTCATGGATTCACATTTCAAACAATCACTTTGTCATATGTTTGTCTTACAGTTTTGTGTTTGTTCTTTAATGAAATTAAAACTGTTGAAAAGATCAATTCTTGTGCTCCGTTTATTGATTTGCCGACGCTTGTGATAAAAACAAGCAAAATAATCTACTCAGATTTTATATCACCCCAAACTGAAACAATCCAGTCATACAAACTATAAAACAGCCATACTTGACAGCATTCATACGCAAAACGGCAAGTGGACTATGTGTTAGTTGTTAGTTAGTTGCTTGTGCATCCGGCTCTCAGGCTGTGGTGGTGGATTTGACGTACGATTCTAGTAGGAAGATGGTTTCATCTACCTGGTTCTCTGCTGAATCTAACCTGGAGGGGGAAAGAACGATAGTGAGGACGGTAAACAAATAAACCTGCATGGAAAGGTCATTTTAGTTTTGTTTTGTGCGCCTACTTGTTGATATGAAGTCGTAAGGCCTCCAGCTGTTGCTTTTCAGGAGCAGTGATCATCTCCTCGACCTCTGTCAGCTGCTCAGGCTCGGCCCCGCTCGCCTGCAGAGATGCCAGAATGGCCTCGATTCGCTGGGATTTCTCCAGTAGACGCCTGTCGGTCAAGCGGAAAAACAATCAGCCACTGATCTGTGACGAAGCCTACAAGTCGGACAACTTTTAAAGCTGAACACGTGCGAGTCTGATCAGACAACATGGGGACAGTTTAACTCACTTGCTCTCCTTGGTCTCAAACAGGCGCCGCTCTATGAGGTTGGCTACTGTCTGCACAGAGAAAAATGTCCAGAGATGGAGACGAGACATTACTAAAGGCAACCCCTGCACCGAATACAAAATACATGCCATTGGTACTCCTCTTCTAGTCAGAGCTCTGAAGGTTACTGTATGTGAATTGTTTCACCTTGTAGCAGTTCTGAAGCAGCATCCTAGCAGTTGGGAGTTGGTTGACGGTGTAAAGGTAGAAGGTACGAGAGGGAGCGTAGTCTGGAGTCTTTGGGATTTCCTGAAGAAGAAAAAATATCGTAGCCGTTCAGAGAGAAGGTAGATTAGAGAAGAAGAACTAGGGCTGTTCCCTCAAATAACTCAAATAATCCAGGTGCGTCTGTTTTGACCAAGACAAACCTCAATGAATTTGCCACATGGTTTATTAAACTTCTTCTCCCTAATTGTCCACAGAATAAAAGATTAGGCTGCGAAGCTTTGTGGGTCTAGTCTTAAAAATATCTCAATCACTTAGTGCATCTTCCATAAGTGTGCCAAACAATTTTCAAAGTAGGTTTTTGGATCAGATTTTTCCAGGCAGTCGCTCATGTTAATACACCAAGAAAATTGGCCTGAAGAGACTTGAAACTTGCTTTGTATATTTTAATCCATCACAGCGATCAGCATGTCCTCTAAGTTACAAATCATTTCTGGAACCAGTTAAGAGGATGGGCGGACTGTTCGGGAAGCTCGACTGGATTGGAACTGAAAACATTCGCTTGGTATGAAAAGAGGAACGGTGAGAGCATCTTCACATGTCAGGCTTGTACCTGTAGCTGGACCAGGTTCTCTGAAAGCAGCGTGTAGAGCATGTCTTTAGCCTCTTTGGCAGGAACCATGGCAAAATCCTCCACCTGCTTCTGCTCCAGGTGACGTTTCCTCAGCAAAAGGCGGAAGATGCGCGCTGATCGGGATCCAAATCTGATGACAGGTTGAAATGATTACAGTATTTAGGATTATGACAGGACAATCCTATTTATACACAATTTAAAAATACGCTCTCACTGACCTCTCCTGTACTACAGACTCGAGCGTGGCCCGAGCCAGATTGGCCAGCGCTCTGTGCAGATCTGAGAAGAGAGTTAAGAAAAATGCCTATGCTTTGAGCTTCATGAGGAAAACGGCACAAAATGGTGTGTTGGTTCTTGACGAGAACCCTCTAAATTAAAAAGGATACTGACGACATACATCCCTCCTCCACTTTCACCCGCCTTACCCACAAACTCCATCTAGAAGAAACACACGATTAGAGCTGAAGAGATCTTGTAAACAAAAACTTAGATTGGAAAATGTGTTGTGTGCCTTGCAGCAGTCATACCGGGTCATCAACCAGTAGCGTGAGGTACTGGTCTAAGATGGGTCTGGGGATGTTGTAGTTACTTGGGAGCGATCTGAAGATCTCATTGGCTGAGAGGGGCTTCGTGCAGGTGGCTGTGGGCGACGTCGTCACCTCGCTCATCCTCAGCATCGTCCTCACTATCTCACTGCTAGTCTAAGTTATTAAAATGATTCAGAAAGGCAACAAGTTATGATCATAAACAACCGGAATATCAAAACGATTATTCACTTTCTTGCTGGATGCTCTCAGCAGCTAGCCTGGCTCTGTCTATAGGCAACAAAATCCACCTACAAGCCTCTAAATCTCACTCATTAACATGATATGTCGTGTTTGTTTAATCCACAAGTTTAAAACGACAATTTGTGTATTCTTTGGCAAGTACAGTAACTTATTGGTGTCTTGCCATCGCCGTCAGGTTGCCAGGCAAACAGTGGATCATCTTAATTTATGAGCTTTAACTGCGCTGGTGGGCACAGACCCAGGCGAGCAGTTTCCTCGTTTCCAGTCTTTATGCTCAGCTTCATACAGTTAAAGGAGTGGTATCAATCTGTTTTATCTGTCTAAAGAAAGAAAGTAAGCACACTTCCCCCAAATGACCATTGTGTAAGCCTGACCTGGTCCAGTTTGTTGGCTACAGCGCTGATGATAGCCTGGTCTCTGAAGTGAAGATGGAACCTCTCAAAATTCACCTGCCAGTAAATCCCCTCGTCACCATGTGTCTGAGCAGAAGAGATGAGAAGACAAAAGATGAGCAACACATGAAGCTCATGGTGGCTAGTAACACATTACAAGTAACAGTTAACAAAGTATTTTTTGTAATGTTTTCTTTTTTAAAAATACCTTTATCGTTTAATATATTTTATATCTACTTTTCACTTCTCTAAATTTGCAAATTAGTCTCCTCTGAATGTGGGTTGAGTTTAGTGTTGGGGCGTGTGAGGAGCACCTCCACTGCCAGTTGCCAGCTGGCTGAGAGAAAAACAAGCGCCACCTGTTTTCTGACTATGATGCAATATCAGTGGAGCAAAACCAAGAACAAGAGGCAGCATCCAGCCACGTCTAGCCGCACTTTTTATAGCTTACAAAATGAAGTTTTTGCTTGTGCCTCCTGAAAAACACCCAGACCTCCGCTTTCTACAGTTAATCAATCAATCTTGTAACCTCGGCGAAAAGTTAAAAGTGCAGTACACGTGTAAAACGAGTAACTTAACATCTTCAAAACACTCACCTCTGTATCCATTTTAGCCTTCTTTGCGTTCCTTTGGTCCTCTCCGTCCTCACTGGAGAGCTGCCGTTTGCCGCGCCCTATGAGTGTCACATGAGGCACCTTATAACAGTCGGGGAAGCTCTCTGGTGTGGGCTGGTCGGTGCTAACAGGGGCAGCGCCAGCACCAGGGGTGGGGGCTGCTGGAGCAGCTGGAGCAGCGCTGTCGTTTTTTCCTGCTCCCCCCATTGGAGGGCAGCGCTGAAGGAAATGGGTCTCCACCAAATTGGAGAAGGTAGAGGATACTTCACTGTATTCCATGCTGCGGCCCTCTAAAACGACAGGAAAGACAACGAGAAAATCGCCGTTGTGGTTTATATTTTGGACCGCACACAGAAGCCTTCGAGACACCCAGACACTAACCCTCCATGTTCTGCGTGAGGCGGTCGGCGACTGTTTTGACCGTGCTACTCATGGTCATGTCACCTCTCTGTAGTAACTCCTCTATGATTAGCTCTCCGGTGTCACCGTACAGGGTTTTGGCGGTGTAGATGTAGCGTGGGTATCGCAGGATCCTCAGAATCTGATCACAGCTGGTCCGATACTCTGTGGGGCTCCCGGGTCCTCTACGACCTGAGCTGAACACACAGGCCCCATGCTGCACAAGCACACACAGGGACTTCTTAACCTAAATTGACACAGAAAAAGAGATTATGACTCCCTTTACAACCACACAGAACCAGATTAATATTAATTAATAGTCAAAATAAGGCAAAAAATTTTATACATTTATGCATATATTTGTATACTGTGCGTAGCATATATTGTTGCTGTTAAAAAAATATGTAGAAACTGATTATGTTTTTATTCTCCTTGACATTGTTCCACTTATGACACAACCTGCGGCAACATTACTCTCTAACATGGCTATACATGGGCATGTAATGAGGTTTCTGGGGCAGAAACCTAGCCGTCATGTAAAGGGAGGACAGGTTTTTCATTTAAACCGATGATGCAAAAACTACAGCAGCTTTAAGTGTGTGTAAATCCATCCACCAAAGACTGGTGTGCTAAACTCTTGAAAATGCTAAAAAGCAGCATATATACTGCTAAATATATAATGTACAATAATACTTCCATGGTGTGCAGTAGAGACGCTAACAGCCTAGAGACAATGAGTGTAAGAGAGTTACCAGGTCCAATGAGACGCCCGTCTCATGAATAATGGTTCTTAAATTCTGTGCTCCACTTCTGAGCAGGTGTGTTGCCACTTTTGCCACCACTTCTCCAAAGTGCTCCCGCAGCAGCAGACCACACAGACGCAACTCCTGGGCAGTCATCTGTACAGACACGCAGATGAAGAGAAGTCTCACTACAAGTTTCCCGACAACATACATTACAGCACCTGCCTCAACACAAAAGTCTCAGGTGTGACAAGTGTCATGTTGGGGGAGAACTTCTGTTGCTATGGACAAACATGGGTTGCTGTGTGTTCCTTTATGAAAAATATACAAAGAGAAATTATAAATGTACATCTTATTACACACACACACAATATTAATGATGGCTCTGTTTTATTCCCTGTAGGCCATTACAGTGTGGCAGTGAGCCATGAACAGTAAAAGAACCCTGAAATTGAAGCAGCTCAACTGAATACAGCCATCATTAATCATTAAATATAAAATCAATATAAATAATAATAATAATATTGTTTACACTGGCATTCCATCCCTCCAGTGGAGTTCAGAAATTTGGAGAATCTATGCCAGGTGCCTGCCTGAAGTGATCTTCGATCTGTGGCTTTCAAAACAATCCAGAACCTCCGAAGACAGAATGTGCTCTCTGACTGACTCTCCCTGTAGCAACAATGAGGCTGCTAATGATTATTTTCATTTTATTGATTAATCTAACAACAAATATTGACCCAGAAGTTGACATCTTCAGATGTTTTGTTTTGTCCCAAAACCAAAAGATTACAATAATATAAAACAGAAAAGCAGGAAATTCTCATCTTACATGCTTGAACTTTTGGCACATTTGCTTAAAAAATGACAATGAATCAAATATCAAAAGAGTTGCAGGTGTATTTCCTGTCTGTTAATAAAATATCCATTTCAGCATTAATAAGATAAAACAGATTCAAAGGTCCAGTGTGTAAGATTTAGGGGGATTTATAAATATGGAATAAAATCTTCAAGTAAAAGGTATGTTTTCATTGGGGTTTTTACCTTAAATTAGGCTAGTGTTTTTATCTACAGAGGGAGCAGGTCCTCTTTCACGGACATTGCCATGTTCAAGTTGCAAATTGCAACCAAATGAATACTCTCCCACACCTCATCCTATTCTTCTAACCATGGACAAAAAACTCTCTCGGAATTTACATAAAAAGCAAAAGGTTTTTTCATCAGTGTTTGGTTTGTCTGTTCTGGGCTACTGTAGAAAAATGGTGGTTCAACTTAGTGGATCCGCTCTCCCTGTAGCTAAAAAGAGCTAATTTTAAGACAATGAATATTGTTTTTTATTAATATTATGAATATGATTAAAAACAAATATTATATAATATTCATGCTAATTAGATACTAAATCTTGACCTTTAAGTGAAATGGACTAAAAGTCAAAACATCTTTCTGCTGCTTTGATTTGGACCATTACTTTGTCATTGTCACAAATACATTACACCTTTAGACAGCTACACAGGTGCACACTAACCAATGTCAGCAGTTTATCACTTGACTACTTTAAAACTTGCAGACTGCAACCTACTGAACACTCCTCACCTCACACCCCATCTTATCCGAAGCTAGTGGGAGAACCTAAAGTGGGTATGAAACTTGTGAAAGGTACTACAAGTAATGTATTTGTGAAACTGAACTCAGGAATGATTCTTCTTATATTAGGTTTACCTCTTGCATGTATAGCTTCTTTTCCCAGAGAAGTCTATTAACCATGGTCGATGCTTTAAAGAAACACTCCACTGGTTTATTATTGTACTTTCATAACGTTTTGAGCGACACAAACAAAATACAAAATGACAAAATAATGGTCCAAATTAAAGCAGCAGAAACCAAGATGAGAGGCCCTATCTAGAGCTTGTGTTTGGTTTTTGTCCGTTCTGGGCTACTGTAGAAACATGGCTGACTCCGCAGAAGAGGACCCGCTCCCTCTGTAGATATAAAAGGCTCCTTTTAAAGTAACAAAAACATTTAAATTCTTATTTTCAGGTGATTACACACTAATGAAAACACAACTATGACTAGTATATTCCATACTTAGCCTATAAATTCCCCTAGATTTTACACACTGTACCTTTAAAAGACACATAAGCTTGTTTTTACTGACGCAATGTTACAAGTGAACCTTGTGCTGACCAGACAACTCAAACACTTTGCAAGCTAACTGCTCCTTCAGTATTTTTAACAAACCTTCCCGCGAGTGAAGTTTCTGGTAGTCCTTGTTCTCAAGCATCCATCCCCGCAAACAGACAGAGGACTAAACCCATGCGGCTCGCTCGTTTCTCTCTCTCTGACAACACACCAACAACACTTCCGCTCCTCGGCCTCCCTCGCTCGGATTCGCCCCGGCGGTGTCGCGGTGCATGTCGGGCTGGAGGCGGACAGCTGTCTTCAGTCTGTGGAGGACCGACGTCAGTGTTTGTGCTGGTCTGGGGGGAAGATGGCGGAAGCTGCGGCTGTTCCACCGCATCGGTTTTTCTGTCACTGTTGTAAGGGAGAAGTAAACCCCAAACTCCCGGTAAGGCTGGATGTTTTATCTGTCTTTATCTGTCACACTCTCTTGTATAATTTGCAGGATTGACAAGTCGACCATTGTCCAGAAACACCGTTTGTTTCGCCCGCTCGCTACAGCTCAACACCAGCTAGCCTGTTAGCAGTTAGCGGCGTTTGTTGTTGTTAACTCTCTGAATAAACTCGTGACACTCGCCAATGTCTTCGTCCACGAAAACACACACACGTTAGAAAGCGGACATCGACAGGTTTTTGTCACGCTTGTGTGTTTGAGACAGTTTTGTCCAAGCACTGTGTTGGACGCCTTGCTGTGACAGCTTGGGGGGGGGGATATTGTGTTTTGCTCCAAAACAACACAAAACAGCTGAGATGAGGAGGTCCACCTTCATTTATAGACCGTGTTAGCATGAATTATTTCACATCAGGCTTTGTTTTCAGTTTTTGTTCCTCACAAACACATTCTTGAACAGGAGAGTTGGGGATTTTTCAGGGACACAAACATCTAGCAGTTTTTAGTTTCAGTTTTAAAGTCCAAGCAGAAAGTCATGTAGTGTTATAAAAGCTTACCATCTACCACTTACCAAACTTACTTAACTCAGGTTGTGTGTTAAACATATATATTTAATTTAGTGCATAATAATTCATTAGGTACACCTAGCTATGAATAATTCAGTCTAATACAGCAGCCATGTTGTAAATTAAGTGTTCGTCAAGGTAAATTTGGAAGCTGCTGTTCATTTATTTTGCTTTAAACCAACTTCACTTTAAACTATTAGTTGATTAATTGATTAGGAAATTCATTTCCAGCAGTGTGCCCACAGAAATACCCAATTTCCTTCGAGTTCCAGCACTTCAAATGTGAAGAGTTGCCGGTTTTTATAATCTTTTAGATTTAAGTTTAATATTTTGGGTTTTAGTCTGTTGGTTTAACCAAAGGAACGATTTTAAGACATCATACTGTATTTTAGGAAGCTGTGACGAGCTTTTGACACAATAAAATTCATATAACATGTTGGTTCTGCATAATACTGTGAGGCTTTGTGTTTAAGCTAGTGTAATTTATATTAATAAGGTCTTTTATGATAACAAATGTGGGTGTTAGTCTGTTACAGGACAGAAGGAACTATTAAGACATCCTGTATTCTAGTGACACTTTATCAAACGATAAAATAACTGGTAGATTAACTGAAAATAGCCTTCCTACTGTGAGGTTTTATATTTAATCTAGTTTGATTTAATATAAAGGAGCTGGACAGATACCGAATAAACTTGTAACTGAGTGTATGATGTATTGTCTGTTGGCTTGCTGTCATTGTGTCACTAAGTCGGTCCACCACATCATCTTGTCCGCTGAATCTGTATTTTTATGGTATGGTTAAAGGTAATTCTAGCCTGCCCTGTCACTGGCTCTAAACTGGCCTGCTTGTCTCAGACACACTCAGTCCTGTGGCATGTCTTCACTGAGCCAGCTGACTGCAACACCCAGAGTTATCACCCAACACTACTACAGTGGATCCCAGGGATTGTCTCTCACACACCACACGCTTGATCAGTTTTGCTTACTGCAGGGTTTCCTGACCAGCTATGACCACGACGCTGGTTTTAGATCCTTAAATTTTTGTAAACCACACTAAAACTACCCAAACAACTAAAATTGTGAGTTTGAGCATAATTTTTTTTTTTTGTACACTGATCTCAAAAATGTAAAACAAGCTCTATTACAGATTATATATACACATATATACAGATATATTAGAATATAAGTATAAAATAGATTAGAAAAATCTATTTTGATAATCTATAAAAATAAAATGGATTATAAAAATGTATTTTTATAATCTATAAAAATAAAATGGATGATAAAAATCTATTTTTGACCTATTTTTCAGTAACGTGTTATGAAATAAGCATATCAGTCTAATCTTTCAAAGCCCCGTCTGCATATTAAATGACCCCGTCGGGGTTGAGAAACTGTTACTGTACAATGTGTGACAACAGATGATCCGGCTGTACAAACTGGCTGAAGTGGCTTCCTCATTCTGTTGCATTGGTTTCTAAAGCGCTGCACTCTTTAGGTGTGGTTGGCAGACCAGCTCTACCTCCTGGGCTACATTCATAAAACGAATCGGACTGATTTTCATCGTTGTTAACAGAGACTGGCAAAGTGCTCGGCATAACGTCTTTGAAATGTTTTTACGATTCACCACAAAATGATTTTACTCAAGTGGAGCTGAAACAGTTCGTCTATCAATCTATTGTGGTTTGACAGAAACCAAATGATCTCTTTTTGATCATCGGTTATTCATTTCAGTCACTTTTAAAAGCAAGCAGTGTAATTTGCTGCTTTCTTCTGCTTGTTATCTTTCAGTTGTGGTTTGTCGGTCAGACAAAACAAGACATTTGAATATGTCACCACCCCGACTTCTCGGAAAATTCTAATGATTGTTTTTCCTGAGCTGAGAGAGTCCTCCATGACTTGATCTTTGTGTTGACTCTTTCCAGGAGTACATCTGTCCAAGATGTGATTCAGGGTTCATCGAGGAAGTCACAGAAGACTCCAGGTAAGATACATTTTATTCTCAGTATCTATCACATCTTCAGACAACTTCAGATTTTAGAGTTAGTCTGGAACAAGAGCAGGTGCGCGGTGCTGTCAGGTGTTTTCTCATGCCTGTTTACAGGAACCCGCATGTTGCAGTGGTGAAAGCTCTTAGGCTCACTGTGCAGTCTTGTCCCAGGCTAACACTGAACCTGAACTTGTATAGGCTTCAGTAGACGTTGCTAATAATGTGTCTTTTGTCCCCTTGTGCGCATTTTCCCTCAGTCTCCTAGAGGGTGGCGCTAATGGGATAGATGACACAGCCACACACTTTGCAGAGGTACGAGCTGCTCTGAGGGATTTTGGGGACAATGGGGTGGGGAAAGGGGCAAAGAGGATTGACTGCAATCATTTTATGTGCTTTTGATTAAATGTGTCTTCTCCCCCCCCCCCCCCGCCTTCTTCTCCATTCACCTTTTTGTTGTCCCCTCTCCTTCATTTTGCTATTGCTTGTTGACTCCCTCTCTTTTCCCATCATGCTGCCTTCTTTCCATAATCCCACTGTCTGTCTTAAAATCCATCTTTATCCAAAAACGTTACTATCTCCCGCCCTGTCCAATCCCAACGTCCCCGTAGCTATGGCACCTGTTGTTACTGGAGCGGCCATTTACAGACGGCGACACACCTGACTCAGAACCACGGCTCCCCGGAGGGCGCTTGGGGGGTCTCAGCGATCTGGGGGGGTTGGGAGGGGGACCAATCGGGGGTTCAGTCCCAGCAGGTCTAGGGGGACCTATGGGCGGTCTACTAGGAGCCGGTGAACACTGGGGACCAGGACGCCCCCCTCGCCTGCACAGCCAGAGGAGATACCGGACTAGAGTCAGCGCTAGGCCAGATCGCTCGCCTGCTGTAGAGGGGTGAGTAACAGACCAGTTCAGCTTCCTCGCCATCCTCTTGACTCTCTCCTCTACTTTATTTACTCCCACATATAATAATGACAGTGTTATTTATGCTCTCACGATCATATCTGGTGATGACATTATCTCTCTGTGTACCAGGATTGTACAACAGTTTCTTACCGGCCTCTTTGCCAACTCTGGAGTCCCTGGCTCACCTCCCCTCTCATGGTAAGATAACATTACAGTGCCGGCACGGCGTTAGCACTAGCCGCACGGTGTCCGAGCCATTTCTTATCAGCTTGTGGTGTCTGTGTGTCTGTCAGGACGGGGATGCTGCACTCTAACCCAGGGGATTACGCCTGGGGACAGGGAGGGTTAGACGCCGTGATAACACAGGTAAAGCAAATTTAACAGAACTTTATGCAACCATTTAAATTTTTTTTTAAATTTACAAATGTATATGTGGATATATGTGTTTGTGTGTAGTTACTAGGTCAGTTGGAGAACACAGGACCTCCACCAGCAGAAAAAGAGAAGATCTCCTCTCTCCCAACTGTCAATATCTCTCAGGAACAAGCAGGTCAGTAACTCACACTCAATCTCACTTGATGTTTTTCACGTTCTCTCCGTGGTGTACCTATTGCCATATTGCACAGAGGCATGGTTGTAGTGGTCAGTCTGATCCTCTGCTTGTAATAACTCCATTTAGACAGTTGGCTAAACACAAATCCTGGGTTAGACCAGCTCTTTGTGAATCTGTTGCTAAGTTTTGTAAGACTTTATTTGGCTAATCCACCTACTGATTGTTTATAGATCATATTTGTTACAGGTTTTGTCATGATTACCAAGATGTTTTAAATATAACTAAACCTTAACCGCTGAGGTGTAATATCAGAAAATGGTTTTTATCTGTGAAACAGTTGAATTTGTTGGCTCTCAACTAATGTTAAATGTTAAAATTTTACAAATACTCTATAAGCCATCTATAGGGGGAATAAAATATAAGCAGTTTGTGTGTAAAGGCGTTTGCTTAGGTCACACGTTGCAAATGTTTAGTAACTGTCAGCTCGTATAAAAGTAGTAATTTAATTTAGGTTGCACCATTTAAAGATCTGTCTTCCCTCTCAAAGTAAAAATGTGCTAATAACATCAGATACATCATGAAAAGACACTTGTTTATATGCTGCCTGCCAAGAGAAGCTTCTGAAACTGTGTCTGTTTGGGACAAAATGTTCATTAACCTTGAGAGTATCAACAATGTCTTCCATAAATGACTTTAAGGTGATGTATTTTGGTCTTTCACACCCCCTGTTTTTTCCTCCAATTCATCTTGTCGATCTGCTCTTCTTGACTTCCTCTTCTGTGTACGCTGTCCTATTTTATTACTCAGCTGTAACTGTGTGGTTAGTTATGCAGCTCAGCTTTTGCAGGTCCATTGAGAGGTCCTGTTTTTTTTCCAAAATCTTTTGTTTTATTCTTTTAATTAATTAGAAAAAACAGACTTGGTATCGTTAAAATGTTTTAGTACCCCGCTGAGGAACTTTATGATGCAAATATAGATTTTGTATTAATGATATGATGTCACCTCAACAAATGTAGCGTGTCATTACCAAGTGACTGATAATTAAAACTAGAAACCACAAGGGTTTTGATAGTGAGTGGTAAAAATCACATTTCCATCCACTCTCCTGTAGACTGCTGTATGGAATGTCCGGTGTGCAAAGAGGACTTCGCAGTGGGAGAGCCAGTCAGACAGCTACCCTGTAACCACTTCTTTCATTCAGACTGTATAGTACCATGGCTGGAAATGGTGAGTTGCAATAAAGACGGTAGAACGTTGAACTCATGAACTGGATCCTTTTAATGACATAATACTGTAGATGAGAGAATCACGGCACTCATTGGGGTATTAAGACCAAAAGGAAACTTGAACCTGCTTTGGATACCCGGTAATCCACATTGAAACATCGGATCAAATTCAAACGCTAATGCTGGCGATATTCTGCATTTTTGTTATTGCTAACAAACCAAGACCAACAAAAGACCAAAACAAACAATAAATCAACCCAACATCCTCATGTCTCTGTCATTAATATATATCAGATTAGGCCAAAGTTACAGTTCAAGATTTAAAACATAAAAAGAACATTATCACCAGAAGACTTTGTTAGTTTTGGTCTTTTCTTGATATTTATTACTGTCTGTTTCATGATAGAGAGTAAGAAAATCTATAGAATGTCACTAACCTTATTGAATGAATGTCTAATGTCTGATAGAATAAATCTGTACTAGTTAAAATTTTGATTTCTGATGTATATTTGCCTGACCAGACAGAATGACAACAGCCTGAGCATCGTGTAAAATGTGACTCCACTTGTTAAAACTGCCCGAAGCTGATGTTGTCTATATTCTGTTCTGTGGCCGCACAGCATGACACATGTCCAGTGTGTAGGAAGAGTTTGAACGGAGAAGACAGCAGCAGCCAGCCCCCCTCGGAGTCCCCCTCTCTCTCCATGGACCCCCGCACACAGGAGAGATGGTCCTTCTGAGACACCCACCTGCATCATCCCTCAGTTCTCCTCGCCTACATCCAACAACACACCGAGAAGACAAAAAAAAAAAGAAAACGCTTCTCACTTTCCTCTTTTCATCTCTGTTGCGGTCATAATCATCTCAGTCTGACTTTTTTTTATTTTATATTTTAATGCCTTTCTCCTCAACCATGTATACAGATATCCATACAAACGTCTTAACAGTCACTTGAGGTCTTCTTGATCTCCCTCTTTCCTTTTTTGCCTAATAACAAACCAGCCTAAATTGATGATGATCAAGCCCATGTTTTCTCTACTTCCACCCCTCGAACGAACTCCTTTTCCATCATTCTTAAAATGCACTGCTGAGATACACTATTGTGGGGAAATGCCAGACTAGATCATACACCATGCCCTCTTTACTCATCGGAAAAATTTACTAAATCCTGCAACTGAGCCCTGTGCAGCATTGGGGAATACTAAAGTGGTTACTTTCACTCTTGGCATTCATATGGACTGGACCTGACAATATGAACACCACCTATACCCCTGCAATAAATGTTACGTTTATGAAGGGTATAATGTTTAATTTTTGTTGAGATTGTGTCAGGAAGATTGACTCTTCGCTGTTTGATGGCTACAAATGGAAGCTGTGGCATCGAATGAAAGCAAGGGACTCCACATGTTTCAGGACTCTTCTGCATCTGAAAAAAAATAATTAATGACAGTAAGGGAATGAAATAAAAAAAAAAAAATTGTAGCGCTCGGCCCATTATGTAATGCTTTAGAATTAAAAATACTCCTCCTGGTGTATATATTATAAACAGATGGCATCCCTCTGTCATTTTATTCCTTTGTTTATGACTGTCTTGTTTCACATTTTTATCACTTTTTTTTTTGATGTAAATAATTTTAGTCCAACAACTTATGGTTTGCAAAGGAAAAAAACATTGAGAATGGAGACACAAATGTGAAATACCTGGTTATTAAACTGTATATTATATATATGAAAAATGTCTATGAGGTATTAATAAATTGACAAAAAAGGTCATAATTTGTCATCGTTCGCAAGCTGATGAACACAGGTGTCATTTTAAGTCCTCTCTGCAACCAAGGATACTTAAAACATTACACCTTACATGCAATATTTTAAAACAAGTGCTTTATTTAAAATCAAAAGATTAAATGGTAAGAGCAGAATTTACACGTTATGTACATTATTTATGATTTCTCCAAGGTGTGACATTGTGAGGACACTTAAAGCATCTTTAGTTGTGAATCAAGGCACCAGTTATGATTCAGCACAGGTCAGCCCTGATAGCAATGTGTATTTATAAAAAAAAATGGAAATGAAATCAGTCGAGTTATTCCTGTTTGCTGAAGTTAATTGAAGTGGCCAGTGACATCACTAAAGCACGGCTTGAAAATAACCTTGCACCAGTTAACGGAAGGACGTGCATGTGATACGAAGTGCTCAGAGTAATAACTGCTTTGGTGATGAAGGATCAAACATGAAACTCTTCCTTTTTGTGGCATGTTGAAATGTGCATAGAAATATTTGTAATGTGGTTCAGGTGAACAAAAAAAAAATGTACATGGACTTTTATAAATGATCAGTGTGTGTTCCAAGCGAGTGTGAGCAATGAATGAGCTGGAGCAGTGGAGGAGATGTAGCCCACGGTGGGATCCCACACTTCAAACTGGATCACTGATGATGACCTACGAAACACAAACGCAGTTGACTAGAATTAATTTAATTTGCACACACAAACTGTACTTAAGCCAGTGTTTCTAACCCTTTTTACACTGTGCACCACCTCAGAATATATTGTTCTCTCCAAGCACAGCCGGTATAATAGATGTTAAAATACTACTATAAAGAATTTTTATTATTGACTTTTTTTTAAAATCCTGAACAAACCTGAGCTACTTGGGTGGAAAAGGGGTACTGCAGATCTGCACTTCTCTTTCTTATAGTTCCTATTTTGAGACACAACTGCAGTGTTTTTGAAACATTTGTTTTAACTCCACTTACTACATGTCCTACTATGTACATGATATGAAACAACACATGAAGTATTTTCATATTCAAATCAGTGTAGTACTGATGATATTAAATGCTTCTAAATGTATTTAATTAAAAAAAAAAAAGTTTCAGAGATTCCTTTGCATACCACTCAAGAGAGCTTGTGGTACTTGTACCAGAGTTTGAGTATATGAGTATATAGTACAGTATTAGGTAACACTGAAGTTATCAAAACAATCAAATAAAAAAAGATGGACTATTGATCCCAACACTGGGGAAATTCACTTGTAACAGCAGCTGACATATACAAGGTGAATAAGACATGGAAAAAAGTCTTGAATTAGAAAAAAATAAAAAGTTATATACTATATATACCTTTCAAGAATACATATATGCATGTTAGATCATTTCCATCATTCACATATAACAGTAAATATAATTAAGGAAAGGGTAATTGGGTTAAGTGGAAACAAATCTAAATGTTTTATATTTTTCATCCTTCAAAGTAGAGGCCAGAAAAGTGATCAGACCGGATCTGGGTGTCCGGACATCGCCTCCCGATCTGCACGGGTTGCTACGGTAACGACGCAGAGATTGTGGGGAGGGGGCGTGACTACGTACGCCGATGACGCATGTTTCCAACGCGGAAGCAGCTTCGTGCGTGCATTTGTCGAGAGTCTTTGCTACTACCAGCCTATTTCTCTTGATTTGACGTCCTTTGTCGTGTTTCGAGTGACAGAAAAGACACTTCGAAATCTGTTTTGATCGGCCAGAGCGACGCATTTGTAGAGATCCGACTGGATATCGTATTTTAAAGCACTTCTGTGGCTCAAATCTGGGGCAAAAATCCAATTTCGTGTGGTCAACACTTCTTAAAATCAATTTGGACATGCCTAAAAACGGATTTAAATAAGGTATTGTCAGAAATCAGTTTAAATCTCTTCTTAATGCGTTTGAGACCATCAGGTGTGTTGTTGAGAAGCAGTGTTGTCATATCCTACAGTACAAATAGTCCTTTTTGACTACTGTACTGCACTTATCCACATTATGGCAAGAACTGCTCAGCTAAGCAAAGAGAAGCGACAGTCCATCATTACTTTAAGACTTGAAGGTCAGTCGATCCGGCAGATTTCAAAAGCTTTGAACGTGTCGTCAAGTGCTGTGGCGAAAACCATCAAACGCTGCGATGAAACCGGCTCCTTTGAGGACCGCCCCAGGAAAGGCAGACCGAGAGTCACCTCGGATGCAGAGGATAAGTTCATCACAAGTACCAGACTCAGAGACGGCAAATTAACTGCACCTAATATCACAGCCTACATAAATGCTTCACAGGGTTCAAGCAGCAGACACATCTCAACGTCAACTGTTCAGAGGAGACTGCGTGAATCAGGCCTTCATGGGCGAACTGCTGCAAAGAAACAAGGCGCTACTGAGGGAGACCAACAAGAAGACGAGAAGCGTTCAGACCAAGAAACACAAGGAATGGACAGTAAACCAGTTTTTGTTCCAACCGATGTGTCTTTGTGAGACCCAGAGAAGGTGAGGATGGTTATCTGCATGTGCGGTTGGAGATGTGATGGCATAGTTGCGCTTTTGCTGGTGACACTTTGTGATTTATTCACACATGAGCAGCATGGCTACCACAGCCTTCTGCAGCGACATGCCATCCTATCCGTTTTGCACTTAGTGGGACCACTATTTGCTTTTCAACAGGACAATCACTCCAAACGCACCTCCAGGCTATGTAAGGGCTAACCATGAAAGATGGAGTGCTGCATCAGATGATCTCCACAATCACCCACCTGTTGACATGGCCTCTCCCCAATAAGATGGTGTAGGTAACAGTGCCAACCAGGCTACAGAGGAAGTATCAAGTGTGTAACATTGCAGAGACGTGGCTGAATGAACTCACTTTGGACTCGCTGGTAACTCTGGACGGCTTTCAATTTGTGAGAGTGGATAGCTGAAGACAGACAGTGAAGCGGGGAGAGAGAGGGGGAACGTCACACAGCGAAGGAAACGTCCGTTGACCAAAGGCTGGAGTCAGAACCAGGTCACTGCAGGAAGGACTTAGCCTTTTTGTGTGTGGGGCATACACTGTACCAGATGAGCCTCCAGGGTGATCCTATTTATTTAATATATTTCTAATCCATCTTGTATATTGTAAGCTGCTGTAACAAGTGAATTGTAACAATAATTTTGGATGAATTGGACTGCGGAGTGAAGGAAGAGCAGCCACCTTCCCAATTAGTTTTGAACAGTTGGATAATGTTAAATTGATTAACATGGTTCAGATGCTAAAATCAACATGCGTGCTAGTTTGTTTAACATGCAAAACAAAGCCATACACGTGTCTTTTAAATAACTTACACAGACTAAACACATGAGTATATAATACACTGTCTATAATAACAGCAAGATCATCACTGAAAAAGTCCTGGATGATGATTCATGTCTTCAGTGTTAATCTACAATGTATGAAGTTAAAAATAAAGAAAAGCCATTTAATGAGAAGGTGTGTTCAAACCTCTGACTGGTACTGTACTTTACCTGTTGAGTAAGATGAGAACCACCGAGCCGTCGGGTCTGATAAAGGCAGAGTATTCCAGATCTGTTTCACGACTGGCGGACACGCCCACTCTCTGAGACCCCTCCCACAGGAACTTACTTTAAAAAAAAAAAAAAAGGGGAAAAAAAGGAGGTTTGATCTGGTGAAATATTCATTCAGTGTGAACAAATATCATGTGAGGCAGAATAATGCTACACCAATCCCGCCTTGATCAGACTGTATGAAAAGAGCTCCAGTTTGCTACCTGAAGTGGGCCATGCTATAGAAGGTTGGCTGCTTGTAGAAGACATCACGGTGTGCGTCCACTACTACAGGGCTGTCCACAAAGTTTTTCACCCAGTTTGGTCCACCAGTCTGGTCCAACGCCAGGTTCCAGTCAGTCCAACCCACCACATAATGATTTAAGTCCTGGCATGAAGAGAAACACCCACAGTTTAGTATCTAGTCGGCGCTTTGTAACTTTGTAGTAAGAGGTGTTTAAATGAAATCCATTTGACTGGTGCCTTGTTTAAATGTCACAAGGACGGCACATCTACATAAACAAATCCCTCCTGATTCTCAAGATGTCTAGACTCTGAATGCACCCATGCAAAATGGATAGAATGGAGGGAGTCCAATTTCCTTTGAGAGAGAGTGAAGACAGAAGAAACAAAACACCCGTTCCAGCTTGCCATGACAGCCTGCAGGCAGTTTTCTGAAGAGTGTGTGCAGCAGACTGCAACTTGTAAACCTGCACTGCAGCATCGGGGGAGGTGATTCACCTTTGAGGAACAGCTCACAGCCTGTCAAATCTCACATCTGTTACAGGGGATCTGAATGAACAGGCATAACCCATGTGCATGAGCTAAGATTATCTTACCTGTATAATATCATGTGCGTAGTGTTCTGCCCTGTCCCAGCTGCCGAGTTTTACCCCTCTGTCTATTGGGAGAAAGCCAGAGCAGGCCTCTGTACCAAACAGGTAATACTCTGGGTAGAGATGGTGGGTGGTTCCCAGGCTTGTCTCAGCTGGGACAATTCTGTCAAGGTACCAGTGAACTGCCACGCCATGAATGTACTTTCCTGCATGAATATCACTGAGGACCTGAAGGGACAAGATGGGGGAAAAAAGAAAAAGATTCCACATAAAATGCATTCCAACAGGGTATCTGCAGCTTCTGTTAAGATGTTACATGTCTTAAATCTAATTTATAATAGTCTTAAATGTTTTCTCCATCAAAAACCATCAGACCTGAGCCAGGCACTACTGCTAGCTACGCTCATCATCACATAATGGGCAAGTGTCGATTTTAGCAAAACCTTGAAATTAATTCATCTTTTTTTTTTTTTAATAGCTTAATCCATCAACACATATTATGCTGCTTGCCCGGATCCAGGTCACATTAATATAATTGATTATATCATAAGGAATTATTGTTATGCTTCTGGGAAGTACTGCAAAAATGTAATATAATGATAAATAATTCTAAGCCACATTGTCCCTATTGGTTTTCTATCATACTTTCATACTTTGGTCGTTAGGACTGTGAAATATTGTATCGCTGGTATTAAATTGCATTCTGTGGTAATAAAAAGGTCTTAAAATGTCTAAATTTAACACTGAACCCTGCAGAAACCTGTTTTTTAAAAATGTATTTATTCATTTTAGACAGCCTTGTTTAATCTTGTCTTTGACTGTGTGGCATTGTTTGTCTCCCAGTGAAAAACTACACAAGACACTTTTCTTCAGGCTGATTCCCGTCTGATACATTATTATACTTTGTCCTCCAGAGAACAATTTGGAGCCCAAAAAGTGAGAGTGGGAAATGTAAGAAGTCCTTTATTCTTGATTGAATTGTATCTTACTATTTTAGCTTTCCCTCCCAGCATCTAAACATAAATATCTTCTCTATTGTATTTTATTATATATTATATGTACCATGTTAACATTTTCTACTGTCCCCTGTCCATTTTCTACTGCATTATGCAGCAGCAGGTGTAACAAAGTTTACCATGACCTTTCCCACTATCGCTCCATCCTTGGACTCACCACTTTAGCCCAGTGGGGCAGCAGCAGGCGGTTGTCATCCAGTATGAGTATGTGTGTGTGTGGGTGTGATGAAGCGTGCAGGGCAGGGCCCAGGTCCAGGGCCACCCAGTCCCTCTGCTCCTCAGGAGTGAAGCCCAGAGCCTGGAAACTGCAGGGACACAAAGATGCTTCTCAGTCTGTTGTAACATTTCAGAGTCCTGACGAAGGTTAATTCTTTGTCATAGAATGCAAGATGAGACCTGTAGTTTGTCATCCGTCCTGCAGAGGGCTCATTCCCTGTGGTCAGTGCCCAGAAGGTCAAGTTATATTTAGCATATTCCTCAAGGAACCTGAGAGGGCAGAAAAAAAGCGAGTGCCAGAATAAGCTTCCATCGTATCAGATATTACCAACAATGTGACATTACATTTAGGTAAAGCCACACATGTCACCTGATATAATACTGAGCCCAGGTCTTGTGCTCCTTGCCCCCAGGTTTGCCCTTCAGGGAGCCCTTTCCAATAAGTGCATCGTTAGTTTTCATCCAAGCGGGGGCGCTCCAGGCACTGGCCAGCAGAGACAGGGGGCGAGGAGACAAGGCCTGAGCACGCTGCAGGAGAGGGATCTAGGAAGAAGAGGAGGAGAGCTTAGAGGGATGGAGTGAGCATGTGTAGGTGTGAAAGTGGGAGAAAGGAGAGAGAGAGGGAGAGACCTTCATTTTGATGTCCTCAGGGGCCAGATTGAAATGATCCAGATTGTAGTCTCCAGGTGTGTCAGCGTATGTGTACAGACGGGTGGAGAAGTCACAGCTGGCCATCGGCACACGCACCACACTGTAGCCGATACCTGCCAGAGGCACAGCGTCAAAAACAACAGAGGCTGACTGATGACTCACTATAATAATTTTAGCAACTCATAGAGGAGAAATACTGAGATGATAGACGCTGGAAATATCTCAAATCCATGGTTAACATCTTTCTTGACATTTTGAGCATCATCACAGGAACTCATGGTTTCCTTTTTACCACATGTACATAATAATTAATACAAAACGTTAACCACAAATGTATACACATTTCAATGCTATTAAGTTATTTGTACACATTTCTGTAAATTTTGGTCAGGCTGTAACCAAATTCGGTTTACACTTCACTTTAATCCCCCAATTTACCATTTACTATCCATCCATTCATTACTGACCGTGCTACCCACTGCACTACCATGCCGCCCCATCTATAATATATAATTTATAAATATTATAATGTAGGTTTTATTAACAACTATATCTCCCCCTGTGGGAGCCCGTAAGTGGACGCTCGTGTATGAAACAGATAATGAATGCAAATCTAGTAAAAACAGAGTGGTGATAACATGAATTACAACTTCGTAGAAGTTAGAAGTGTTGCCAAATACTGTACATTAATAAACTCTTAAAATGCTTGCAACATTACATTGTTATAAATACGTTAACATGGGCGTTTAAGTAATGTGTTACCTAGAATTAGACACAGAGATTCTTCTTACTTTATAATATTTACATTTAAGGAATATGCTACACCTTATTTATTGTTATTTATATTATATTCTTATTATATTTGTTATGCTCCAAAACACCAGCACAAATTTCTTGCACGTGAAAACCTACCTGGCAGTGAACCTGTTTATGATGCAGCCCAGCTTTAATTACAGCATGCATGAGTGATGCTGGACAACGTAGGTGATGATGCTGCAGATTATTCTGTAAATGTGGGAAAACAAAACTAACCTGCACACCTCTCGTAAAATGCGTGCAACGTATTCTTCATTATGTCGAAGCACAACAACTGTTGTTATGTGGACAACACTGCTTGCTCTGTGGTTTTACAGTAAAAATAGACAAACAAGAACAATAAATGTGTCTCGTTTGTGAATGTTCCTGGAATTTATGGTCACCTTATGCCTTTCTGATTTATTACCCCACCACTGTTTTTTTTTTCCTCAGTGTACCTTCAGGGGAAAAGTACTGTCGTAGCAGCTGGTCCTGTGCACCGGTAGAAAGAGACAGGATGTTAATCGCTGCAGCGTCTGTCATAGCTCCACCGAATCCCCTGATCTTCTGGTATTTCTGGTAGGGAACGATGGTCAACCTGAGGGCTGATAGAGACACATAATGAAAGAAGATACTCCAACACCACTGACATCCCAGTATAAACCCACATCACTCACCTGCCCCGGTGCTGTTCACCTGGACCTGACCATGACTTGCTTCAAGTCTGCTACCGGCCATAGTGGTCAGGTATGAGGAATACCAGCCCAAAGGAGGCAAAGTGACTGAGCCAACACTGTCACAGTAGGTTGAATTACACTCACACACCACCGAGCCATGGCCAAAGTTTCTGGCAACACATCCAGTGCTTCCTGGAAGGAGAAGAGGAAAGAGAAACATCTCATTCACATATTAGTGAAGAACAGACGTTTTATGATTTACTCCAAAAGAGGAGTTGCACATTCAGACTGAAAACACGGTGTATGACAGTGGCGTATTGTAACGAAGTACTGAGATTTACTTACGCTATTTACTAACGCCACAAACATATGATGATCCTATAGAATATGATTCATAGCTGTAGATTAAACCACCCAACAGTATAAAGTAGCTCAAATAAGCTCTAAGCAGCTTTAAGATCTCATACCAGGAAAGATACAGAAATATGAGTGTGATGCGTTAAAGACAGTGTGGTTCAGCAGAGGTAAATCATTACCACACACTCTGGGACTGTGCCAAACTGATTTGATATTGGAGTGGCATTCAGAAAGCCTCGAGCACAGTATTTAAGACTCAGATACCGTTGAACTTGGAGACTCATTATCTGGGACATGTTTTGTTTTAGAAACAGAGGAAGGATACAAAGCTGCTGCAGGCCCTTTTAGCAGCAGGGGAAAAAAAAAAAAATCAATCACAAGAAACTGGCTACGTCCAGCACCACCTACGCTGGAAGACTGGTTGACTGGAACAATTAAGTAATGGAAATATTTAAACTGGAAAAGCTGGCTTATTGTTTGAGGATCCAAAAAGACAAATTCTACCTTTTTTGTTTAATAAACAAATTAAATTTATAACCATAACACGGGCAGACTTTGACTCCACTGACGTTCCATGCTCCCTTCCTCTTTCTGATGCGAGTAATAAAAACGTAAGCAACTTTCATGTACACAGTTATTTCATGGATGTACATGAGGAAGTTGAAGCTGAAAACTACTGGAAGATTTAAGCAGAAGCACATATAGATATATTTACATTTAAGGATATACACTGACCAGCCACTTCTTCAGATACACTTTCAATGTGATCCAGTATAATAACTCTGCCATAAACATTTACAAAGCTTGTAATGTTTCAGTTTTTGATGACACTGACAAAGAGGTATTACTTTGACTGTTGTAGTTTGCAGTAGTGTTAAACTGGACTGCAGTATATCAAGGTCTTTCTAATGTGATGTATGTAGTCTCATGTACGTAAATAAGGCGGCCAGGATTGTTGCATTGGACCATACTGGATTGTATAAATGTATTTTCTCAGTGTGGTATTAGTACTTTTACTTGTATCTGAGTATTCTCGGCGTGGTATTACTACTTTTACTTGTAGCTGAGTATTCTCAGTGTGGTATTAGTACTTTTGCTTGTATCTGAGTATTCTCAGTGTGGTATCAGTACTTTTGCTTGTATCTGAGTATTCTCGGCGCGGTATTACTACTTTTACTTGTAGCTGAGTATTCTCAGTGTGGTATTAGTACTTTTGCTTGTATCTGAGTATTCTCAGTGTGGTATCAGTACTTTTGCTTGTATCTGAGTATTCTCGGCGCGGTATTACTACTTTTACTTGTAGCTGAGTATTCTCAGTGTGGTATCAGTACTTTTGCTTGTAGCTGAGTATTCTCAGTGTGGTATTAGTACTTTTGCTTGTAGCTGAGTATTCTCAGCGTGGTATTAGTATTTTGGTGTGTTACCTGCAGAAAGAGTCACTTCCGCTGTGAGGAAACCGAGAGCCAAAAGTAAACATGACGACATCGCCATTTTATCTAGAAACATACGACATTGAAAGAAGTCTTCAGGGTTGGCAGTCCAGTCTCGATAAAACGGACTTAAAATCAGCGTGAAATGGTAAAATACAAGTCAGCAACGAGCCAGCTTCTTTCATTCAGCCCTCTGCCACACACACACATTTCATTCAGAGCACACCAGAGCAGATGATCTCACCTCAGAGGATCCTGACACAAACTCTGACATGTCCTGCGGGTCAGTTCAAACATCTGCACTCGACCATCACCTTAACTTCTTCCTGTCTGCCATACCAGCCACTTTGTTTTTGGCCAACAAATATGACTTTTGGCCGGTCATGTGACTTTGTCAACTGTCACGTGAACAACACGTGCAATAATGTGACTCACTGCCAGGTGTCGCTGCACAATAAATGAGGCTACAAGAAGGGATTGAAGTGTTTGAGTCGGTAAGAGTTTCATAATGTTCTTACACAAACGGGCCTTTTTCACAGCAGTCACTTTGACATTAAATAGCACAGGTGTTTACAATGACACTAAGTTACATTTAGTGCAGCAGAGACTTTACAATGAGCCAACATGCGCCACAGCAGCAGCAGCCTGACTCTGCTTGACCTGAATGGAAGTGAACCTTAAATAGTATCACTGGTAACACCTGCGCTTACCCGCTATTTCATGTCAAAATGGCTGCTGCGAAGAAGGGAGAACAAATGTCTGCGTGCAAATTATAAAAGCCAAATCAAACATGGTACCCCTCAAACAAGGGTGTCCCACTTCTGCGTCACTTTCCCCCGGCAGTTTCTCAATAGCACATGAAGAAACGTTCATAACTAAGTGGTCGCAGGTCAGGAGGATGGTGGCTTTATCTTGGAGATGGCATCTAGTTTTGTATCGGACACTGACTTTTGTAACCAGAGGAAAGGCCGGAGAATATGAAAAGTTTCTTAGGCGACAAAATGCACAGTCATCTTTAAATTGCTGTGTGTTGATGCATGTCGTCTATATGTCTATGTTTTGTGGAAACAGTGACTACATACTCTATGGTTTAATTAAATAATATTTATTGCTATGGGCGGCACTGTCGCCTCACAGCATTAAGGCTCCTGCTTCTGACCTCAGCTGACTTGCACTCACAGGTTAGTTGGTGACACTAAACTGTCCGTAGGTGTGAATGTGAATGTTAATGGTTGTCTCTGTGTGCCCTGTGATGAACTGGCGACTTGTCCAGGGTGTACCCCGCCTCTTGCCCAAAGTCAGCTGGGACAGGCTCCAGCCTCCCTGTGGTTACAGATTGCTGCCTATGTGAAATATATGAACATCTAAAATAAAAATATTGTTTAAAACAAAGCGTCTCTTAACAGTATTCAATTTATAAATAATGCGTCAAATTCTCATCATGATTTATGTAATTAAACTTTTTTACTCTGAACTACTGCTTACTTACTTACAACTTACTTGCATGTTTAATTAAGTTTAATTAAGTTCTTTGCAGTGGATTCAAACAGATGTACAATAATTATTTAACGTTTTCATACAAAAAAAGAGTTGTTTTTTTTATTTAATTCAACATTTTATTATCAAAGTAACACACATGCATCATAAGTTACAGAGGGACAGGTATTATAGACATGGACATTTGTATGTTTGATTTTTGTGTGCAACATTTATGTGTGTACGTCTTAATGTAAGTTCATAGGGAGCCACAGATCCTCTCGAACATGGCTGGATTTCTGTTGCTCAAAAAGACGAGTTCTTTCTTCCCTTCCTCTGTGTGACCTGATGTGGAGGAGAAAAAAGGATTTGAAGTTATCAAAACATCTTTTTTTTGTTACAAAGCAAAGCATCCACAGTATCGTCACTTACTCTGTGGATGCTGCAGCCAGTTACGGTCCATGTAGTAGAGGTAACAACTCTCAAACTCTTTCTCGCTGTAGTTGGGCACCGACACCGGGATGAACGGGTCCATGTTGTCAAAGCCCTTCTGATGAGGGACACGCAAACAGGAAGTCAACATACGGAGCATCAAATGTCAGACCGGAAAATAATCACGCATTTGATTAACAATACTTCAATGCTGTAAGTGATCACTTCCAGCACATTAATCCAACAAATACAGATATTAGGATTACTATCATTTAAATCCAGAGAGAGGAGAAAGCACGCACATTTTTAAAAAGACAAGTTGAAGTCAAGTCCACATGGTCAGCGGTCAATAACAGTTTCAATGATTGTATTATAACATCAACATTTTTCAACTTGGTGAGACAAGAATGTTATGACCCAACATTAAGTTTTGCAGTTCAATCATTTCCCAGAATAGATGTAGGAGGTGGCTGACAATAATAGATTTATTGGTCCATTAGGAAATTGATCTTCCGACATGCGGACATCAGCTGAATACCACCACGATAAATAATACTAGAACACACAGCACCAGCACAATCGCACGGTGTGAGGCATGAAACAAAATGGTAGACAGGATGTGGAAATACTGTCTGATTTGTTGCCTACAGACACCAAAAAGTTGAGATGCTCATCACAAAGCAACAAAAAAATAACCATTATGTCTTTTGTGCATCACTCAACTGAATTACGACACGTCTGCCCATGAGGCCTGAGACGAGTGATAAAAACTCAAGGTCATGTTTGCAATTTCCTGACTAATAACCAAAGTTTGAGAAGAGAAGGAAAGACGAGTCTACTGTCAGAGCTGGAGGGCAAGTGCTGAAGATTATAAAGTACAAAAAAACAAAAAAAAGACCTCTGACCTCTCCCAGCAGCTCATGAGGCAAGTAGTCAGATGTTGAAGTGTAGAGAGACCCCGTCTGAGACAGAGTAGTGATGATGGCGCCTCCAGTCTGAAAGAAAAAGAGCGAATGTTAATAAAAAAAATAAATAAATGAAGCCCTGAAATCTAACAGTCATCGCTCTGCTCACCCAGCTGTTCTTCATCAGTTTCCTCAGGTTATAAACCAAAGTGAGCTCCTCTGGATCCACCTGATGGACGGTGAGAAAGACAAAACACATGAGCCTTCCTGTCTGTTGAAACTGAAAGAGAAGCATGGAGACGAGTATGAAGCGTGACAGGACTGCGAATGTGTTTCCTCACAGCGCTCTTATCCTCCTTCTTGATGGTGGATCTTCCCCACAGGGCGTTGACACCATCCACAGCCACGGCCAGGCGGAAGTTTGACTCTGGCTGCCCACTTTGGAGCCTCAGCTCCTTCATCACCGCCCCCACCACATCACTGCTGCTCTTCACGCGGGTGATACCCTACAGCAAAAACAAGAAAGGCCATCAGAAGCCTGACCACGTCTTACACAATCAAAAGCAAATATAGGGCACTGCACTGGTTTCACAGTCTGTTTACAGGTCTTGAAGAGTACTACTGCATATGTAAAGCCTTTTGTCTCTCCATTGGGAGCAAAGTCTGATAAATGCCTCCAGTTAGGGCTGACGACTACAAGTTTGAAAATGAAAGCTCAGCAGACCACCGTAGGCCGCTCCGCATCTCTGCACAACGCACCCGAAGCTCCTGAACTGTTTGCAGTGGAGAAGCATTGTGGGTAACGCAGACGCAAGGTTCTTACGAGGAAGAATGGGTGGAATAAAACAAAAGAAACAAAAGAAAACTTCAGTTCTGCTGCACTGATTTTAATACGTTGTCTTTTTATTCACAGAGAATAACGACACAAAACTCTGCAGGACAAACGAAATTGAGCTATGGCAGAGAAAGCAAGAATTTCATGCACATTTCTTTAGTTAAGCCTGCGGCTTATTACAGATGTGTCAGCACGACTTCTGAAACGTATTTGATTTCTCATGACTAATAATGTCATGTCAGAAGTCTGGCTATTAATATCAGATCTAATTACAGCCTACAACGAGCTCGCAGTAACACCAGCAGTGACCAAGAAATGAGTTTGTCTGAGAAAATAGAGCAGCACTAATGTCTCAACGTGTTCCTTATTATAGAGCAAATGATTCGGTGAAATATAGCAGAGTGAGGTGGCTGATTGGAGGAGGTGAAAAATTCACAGGCCGAACATAAATCTAATGCTCTTTTTCCACTTTTGTCAGTGTGTGTGGGGTACAAAAATATTGTGCTGATCCATCACTACGCTCCGCTCATTGGCTATTGATCACCACTAAGCACAGGCGAGGTGAAAGATGAAACTTTAATGACCTCTGTTGGGAAATCGGTGGGACAAGAGCAAAGAATAGGTAACAGAAAATTCAACAAACTGATGAAAACGGCTTGGAGGGCGATACAAACCACACCTCCGATGAACACAAATAAATACTCGGAGCCAGAAAAATCAAGACTCCCATTCATTTGTCCTGTGAAAGGACTCACCTGATCCACCAGCTCTCCTAGAGTACTTCCCTCCTCAGTGGATTCTCTCTTAGTCCACACGTAGCGCTGCTTTGTCTTTATCTGGAAGAGAGACAGCACAGTTTCACTGACGTACTGGGTCCTGATTTTAATTCATGCATCAGGCTTTATCTATCAAAAAGCTAATGTAAAACACTCCTATAGTAACCTAATGTCCTAGAACATCTGCAAAAGAAATATTGTCCTTCAAATACACATTATTTTATACTATTTGTGCTATACAAAGACACTTCAAACTCTTCATTTACAGCGATATATGTGGGTAAACTCAGGTGGAGCCATCAAGCTGTTTAATGGCTTTATGCATATCAGCATGTGGCTGCTGTGAAGACACAGTCAAGGCTCATTTAACCTCTATAAATGCCTAAACGCTTGTTAATAATGTGACAGACTATGTATGCTCGTAGGCGCCCACTTAATATTCTAACACCGCAGCCCACCGCTGTTCATGAAGACACGCCGTGTAAAAAAATCATTACCTTTGAAAGGAAGTGTTCATTGGTGACTCTGAAGTTGCGTAACCACTCGGTGGCTTGTAATGGCTGATCAAAGCGAGAGGTGTTATAGGATGACGGCAGCAGCTCCCTACAGTTCTTCACCCAGGCGTGAGCTATGTTATAAAAAAAAAAAAAAAAAGGACAGGAGGGTCACTGTTGACACTTGCTGTTCTTCTGCAGCGGTAGCCGGTAGTCAGCCACTCGGTTTGTGTCACTGTGTCTCACCATCAGGAATATGAAACACCAGCCATCCCTGTGTATAGCAGAAGTGGACTGCGTGACAGAGGGACATCGTCTTCCCGCTGCCCTTCAACCCATCTGAGCAACTAGATAAGGTCGACAACAGGTTTATTCAGAAGCAGCAAGAGAAGAAGAAAAGCCTGTTAATCTGTGTGTGTGTGTGTGTGTGTGTGTGTGAGAGAGAGAGAGAGAGAGAGAGAGCGTTTTAAAAGGATACAGAATAGATATCGCACAGCAGGTTTGCTGGTGTCTGTTTTCTTCAGAAAAGAGATGACCTCTAGAGCTGGCGACCTCACCATCATACAGGCTTCATTGAAGGTCTTCACCTGAAACCATACATGACAATTTGTCTTCATGGCAAAAAAAAAAACAAAACAAAACACAAAACAACATCTATGAGATTCTAAGTTTAACATCATACCTGTTGTTGATAGCGCCAAGGGAGGCCGTGAGGAAACACAGTGCGGATGTGTGCAGAGGGCAGTGTGTAATACTGTCCCACATGTTTCTCTGACTGACATGCCTGGAAAGAAACAGACAGCGAGCTCACGAATTATTATTAATGCACAGAAAACTGCTGCAACAAACACAAACATGTCCCGTGTGTCCCCACCACCACCCGCCTGTTAGCATGATGGCGACATTTGCGCTCTTAAAGTCAGATTTGCTTACTGGATCACTCTCCTGTGCTCTGAAAATTGAGAAGGTCTCAGCCTCTGACTCTACAGCCACAGCCTCCTGCTGCTGCCCACATCCACTGGTATGAAGGGACCTCACATGTGATGCCTGCAAAGGTTGAATAGAATGAATAACTTCATTCGAGTATCAAATAAATCTGTGAAAGACATTACATCATAAACCTCACAAATTAGGACATGAGCACGTTCATACACTGACGGAAAGCCTTCTGAAACAACTGAGCCAAACAACTTGTAATCCACATTAATCTGTCGTGTTGATCAGACTTGGACATCCGCTGGGCATTTTCAGGATTAGCGTTAGTCAAAAATTATGATAAGAGGAATAAAATATAAAAAGTATTTCAATAAAAGTCCTTGTTTTTCACTGCACGTCTACTACTACTTTCCTGAACACTGTTCTTGGAACTGAGAGCAACTTACAACTGGAGTCAAAACAGGTGAAGAGAGACAGGGAAGCGGGCAGAAAGAGGGGGAACGACACACAGCAAAGGACAACAGGTTGGATTTGAAACCAGGTAGCTCCAGGAAGGACTCTGCCTTTATGGGCACCTCTCTCTCTTAGCGCTGTCACCTCACAGCTAGAAGCTTCTCGGTTGGGACCTCCTTTCTGTGTGGAGTTTGCACGTTCTCCCCCGTGTCTGCGTGGGTTCTCTCCGGGTTCTCCGGCTCCCTCCCACAGTCCAAAGACATGCAATTCACGTTAAGTGGGGTCTCTAACTTCCCCGTCTATGTGCACTGTGATGAACTGGTGGCATGTCCAGGGGGGTGTACCCTGCCTCTCGCCCTGACAGCTGGGATAGGCTGCAGCCCTACTGTGACCCTGACGAGGATAAGCTCTTAGCTTATCAAGTAACCTATGTACGAATGAACAAAGACTAAAACGACAAAAAAGAAAACACCTATATCTTAACCATAGATGGGTAGTTCACTAGCCTCAATCAAAAAACTTAAGAGTCTACTGCCAGGTCACCGCCTGTAGCACCCCATGCTGTACATATGAATGCACATCCCAATAAACCAATATAAAACTGTGTTTCACACCCAAACCATCCCTAAGCATGTACTGTGCCTGCTTGCTTTGAAAACAGAGGAGCTGACCTCGGTCAGTAACATGTGAGAGGGGCTAAACTTCACATCCAGTCCACCTGCAGCTTCTCATATAGCATATAAACCCACAGTTAATAGCGGTCTTACCGTTTGCCGTAGTCTGAAGGACAGTCTGTGGAGCGCCATGATCTGAAACATGGAGGTCGAAATGAGTAACACTTCACTGATGTGGTAAGTAATGTAGTAAACCCACACCGGTGTCCCTTAACCTTGCCTAAACAGTTAGCTGGCGGCTAGCGTCTTTACCCAGGAGCTAACGTTAATCAACATTAGCATCGCGGAGCTATTTTAGCACGCACAAAAAATGTTTACCTACGATTCATACGCTCATTAAATATACAGCGCCGAGGATTTGGGTTGAGGTAACCCGCTGACAAACGTCTCCGTAGCAGTTTTTGGAGAGGGTAAACTGCGCACACCTCCACACGAAGTCAATGTGCCAGATCTGTCATGGACACCGCCATCATGCAGCACACAGCCGGAAGTGACGCAGCGCCACCGCGATCCTCTTCAGCCAATGAGGTGGCAGCAGGAGCCAGGCAGGCGACAACAACAACAGAGGAAAATGGAGTTTATCAGACTTTGACACATTTCATCGGTAATAATAATTAATGCGGTGAGATTTATAACAGCTGTGAACACACAGCGGAGGAGCTCCGTGCATTAATAACTGCTTAAATGAGGATCTTGTTCTCTTAAAGTATTAAAATGAAGATTTTACCCATAATTACAGTACTTTTAACTTCATAATCTAATCTAAGATAATCAAGAGATCTGTAATGGCAAGCCCTATCCTAGCCCTAACCCTTTTTTACAAAGTAAAAGTAGGTATCCATGATGAAAAACTGCCTGCAAAATTATACATATGCCCTCTTACATAATTCTTATCCATAACTCTAGTCTTAACCCGTATGATTTATATTTGAAAAGACAAGTTTTGTTCCATATTTTATGTCACTTATTGTTCCATATATCATATTTCAAACTACTAAACACTTTTTTGTGTTTTCTCTATTTTATTTTACTTGTGTTACGCACAACCTCATGTTAGGGTCACATTATTACCTAATGTGACCCTAACAAATTCAGTATATATTATATTTGAAGTGTCTGCACACTCAGTGTTGGACACTTGGTGTTGGAAATCAAAACTTTCATCATGGCAAAAACTTTGATGTATCTTAGTGTGCAGAGCTTTTCTTTCTTAAGATTGAATGTTTTTTTTGGTATTGTGACCTCTTAAAAATTATGCTTTGCTCCCACACTGCAGACTCCTAAATAAAATGTGTTTACTTAAAATACCTCAAACTCATTCACATACAAAAAAAAAAAAAAAAAAAAAAACTGGATCCACTACCAGTGCTGTTATGCTGGAGTATGACTACTGGGTTGTTTTCTGGGTCTCTGGGTCACTGCACTTAATGGGAACTTTGTTGTTGTTGACAGGGCAAGTGCATAAAGTACAACTGGTGCTGAGATGAGGGTTCAGATTGAACCAGAGGTCCAAAATTGTTTTTATACTCTGATGTAACAGTACATCTGGTCATGGGTCAAGGCAAGGCTGGATAACCAAGAAAATGTGCAACAGGCTTGGCCCAGGTTCAGTATTTGTTGTTTTGTATTTGGTGATATTGTAAACTACTGGATGCACTGGAAACCCTAGGCAAGTTTTGCAAATTGTTTACTGTACATTTGAAATTCATGCATTGTCTGTGATGTGCACTCATTTGGTATTTGGAGGTTACAGTGAACACAATGCCCAGAGATAAGGAGAAACGGGGTCAATAGGGGGCCTCAGTCATCCCTTTGTATAGACGTACATGACCTTGTCATAGCCAAAAATAACGGCACCCCTGCATCTCTGTCACATAATGCGCTACTTCTCATAAAGAACTGTTGCAATTGTAAATGTTTTCATATTCTCATGTTTATTTCTTTTGACTGCTTTGGAACAAAACAAAACAGAGAAAACAATGACTTATCCGAGATATTCCACATAAAAATGTCCAAAAATGGACCGGACAAAAGTATTGCCACTCTCAACTGAATATTTGGTAGCACACCCTTTGCTTCCTATAACCGTCAATAAGTGAATGAATTTTGGACCTCTCTCCTTTTGCCAATTGTTCCAGGTCTTTCAGATTTCATGGGTTCCTTCTTCCAGATGCTGTTTTTTGAGATCTCGCCACAGGTGATTTAGATCTAGACTCACTAGACTCGACCTTTTCTGGGATCATTGTCCTGCTGTAAGACCCATGACCTCTGACAGATGCACAGCTTGTGTATTGCGTGCCAATATTGTTGCACTTTATATACAAATAACAATAATGATTGTGTTATTATTACTGATATTAGAACAAAACAACACAATAACAACAACAAAATTATATTATATATAATGTTATTATTTTTATATTTTATTATATATTATAATGTATTATATATTACATTTTTATTACTCTGTTATTATTAATTTGTTTTTATGTATATACTTATGGATATGTTTAAAACATACATGTCTAGTATGTGTCTGTTTAGTTGTCTGATTGCACGAGTGTGTAAAAACAGCTTGTAGTTTTGGATCAATATTTTTTGACGCGTGATAAAACAACTCTCACATATTAACTTTTTGATAAGTGCTCAGCCGCTGGCTTGTCTTTCTTTCCTCCCCCGCTGGTGTAAGCTGAATCCCACATTACATTACGCGATGCAACTTTTGAGCTGCTCCCCAAAATCCAAAGCGGCAGCCTACTTTAGCCAAGTCGTCGCCATTTTATTAAGCGTCTAAATAGCCCTCCCCAATCGCCTATTATGAACCGCAACGAGATCCTGTGCTGTATTCACCGTTTTATCTCCTCCTCTGGCCACATGAAAATGGCCACGCAATTGCATTCCCGCACATCCACCACCAACCCCTCCGCGCTGTCATCCTGTAACCCCGCGCACACGCTGCCCGCCTGCCGCCGCTCGCCTCGCTGCAGCCCCTCCGCTCGCTCGCCCGTCGTACTACTGACACGTTAACGGCTTGTATGCAAACGAGGGGCACAATCCGAGCCATTATTACTGGCGGGAGAGATGTAACTTTCCCCGAGAGAAGTGGGCAGAAAAAAATTAAAAAAAAAAAAAATAAAGATCCAGCGTAACCAGTCCGCCACCTAGCTGCGGAGACGCGCCGACGGAGCTCTGTCGACTGTATGATTATGAAAACACCCGCGCCAATGTTGTTGCACAGTAGGCTCCGCGCTCCGATGAGACTGAAACTCGGTTTTAGGAGGTGTTTTAACCTCCGCTGGTCTTAGTTATGTAATCAAAGCAACATCTAATGCACCAAAGGCTGTGGATTGCTGTTGGTGCGAAGGGGAGAGCGGGACAGCAACACCTTAACCTCCTGCCTAAACGCAGTTGGCTCCGGGACGCGCTCTTGGGTAAGTAGCCTACGTAGCCTTATTACAGATTTTCATGGCAGTCTGTCTGTATTAATGCGTGCAGGCCTGTCATCATCAGGCGAGCTCACAGCACTGTAGGTTAGTGAGATTTTTGCGTGTGTGCGTGCGTGTGTGTGTGTTGTGTGCATCCGCTTTGCGCTAATTTTATCCCCTTGTTGCTGAGTGTGTTTCTCCGTGCACGGGTGATATTTCTTATTTCAATGTTGCTGACACCAGCAAGAAGGGCTGGCAGAGGACAGATAGAAGAGGGGGAAAAAGGTGGCTCGGGACTAATCCACATCACAAACAAGCACTAGCAAGCACATTTTTAGATGCTACGTAGCACCCCCCCCCCCCCCCCCCCCCCCCCCCCCTCCCCAACACACACACACACCAACACCACCTCTCCACCACCACCACCACCACCTCTCCACTTCCATGTTTGAGTTTCAATTTGCAGCCGTGGATGTTTTAGGACGCTTGAAAAAAAAAATTATGGGTGTTATGTTTAATATGGAGGCAGGGAGTGACGACAACAAGAACACGTGCGCGTGTGTATGATTTGTAAGTGCGACAGCGTCGGGCTGAGAGTGATTTTCGGAGGTGCGCAAAGTCATTATGGAGAAGGAAGCCCCCCGTTGACGTCCTCGGCGAACCAGTAATAGGTTGCTCCAGTGCGGTAATGCCCCCGCTGCCCGTACTGTATCTACAGTAGCAACATCAGTCAACCTACGCAGCTGCGACCTGGGTACACAATGTACGACCAATACACTTCTTATACACTAACTAGGCGAAAGTGTGCGTGCGTGAGGAGGAGGAGGAGGAGGAGGAGGGAGGAAGGAGGCTCACGTGAGAAACTTCCCCTGTATATGAGGAGTTAAGTCTGCGCTGACTGACTGTGTGAGGTGGTTCAATATTTTTTTTTTTTTTTTTTTGAGATGCCATTACAGCAGCAGCAGCAGCAGCAGCAGCCCTAATTTCCAGCTGGTGTGAGCCCCGTGCTCGTGCTGTTGTCAGGCAGATGATAATGGTGTTGTAGTTATTGATGATAACACCGTCATGGGATGGTGATGATGGCTGGAAAGATGGTGGGCCATTATCATGATTTAATCGTCCGCCTCAGCGCTGCCGAGGAACCACACTGACTAACAGTGTCAAGTCCACCCATCATCCTGTCACTGGAAATAGCTTCTGGTCTAATGTTAGAATAATTTTGAGTTATGTTTGAGAGGTATAGCTCTGGAGAGTATAAAAAGCTATTAGTATGCACTTTGACTGATGCTGAATGGGTCTGCCCTTTTAAGTTTGAAAAGCTGCCACTCTTATCCCCTTCTTGTAATCACTTTGCACGGCTCACACCAGCGCGCCCTCGTCGCTTTCTGCTCTTCTCCGTACGGGTCGGGGCGTCTGGGAGCAGAGGTCATCGTAAAAAGTGGCCGCAGCTCTTTGAGCGGACCACTGTCCATCGCTACGCTCGTTTTATTTTATTGTGAGGAGGTTTGGCCTTGGAGATGCTTTCCAAAACTGTTACATAACAGCAGTTACTGGAACAGATGTTGATTTGAGCTCAGTATGATTCAAGGAAAGAGTTTTGGGTGTGGAGGGACCAAGAGGCAGGAGAGATAGCCCGCTGAGCTCTTAAATGAAAACATTATCTGAGATGCTCTTGTAAGTTTAAGGAGAACGAGGGGGGGGGGGGGCAGTTCAGTGTGTTGAGAGACAGAGCTATTTCATAAGAGGCTCTCAGGAGAGGGCTGCAAGAATGCTTGGCAGGGTGTGTTTTATTAGAAAATGGATGAGTGTCTCCCTTGATGAGAGAGTATAATGAAGGAAGCATGACAGAAGATGCTGCTTCCCTTCGATACGTTAAAAAAAACCTGGACTGGACGGAGCGAGCGAGCGGGCGAGAGCGAAAGTTTTTTCTCGTGAGGGGAATGTTATTTTAGGGTGTGTTACTTGCTGTAATGTCACATTAAAAGTCAATTTACAATGGGGTCAATGAAAAGCTTACTTGACTTAGAGGAAGCAATGGGAGGAGGAGGAATTTGCACTCCTTTCCAAAAATAAGTTTTACCCTTTCCTACGGATTTGTGTTACCACTACTGAAAGGGGAGGAGGGGAATGGTCTGACCGTGAATGGAGGGATTTAGGTTGGAGAGGAGGAAAAGAATGAAGTGGAGGAGGAAATATGGTTCTGATTAACATGGATACAGTGTATGAGTTGACCATTTTTTACTGTGTGGTCTACAGAGAGCGAAAGAGAGGGAGAGGGAGAGAGAGAGAGAGAGAGAGTGGATGGGACTAATAGAGAATGCATGCAAAAGCTTTCTGCCAAACATGAAAAGGGGAGTTTCGGAGAGAAAAGAAAGTACAGCAGAGGGAAGGGTGGGAGGAGAAGTGCTTGTGGGAGTAGCTGAGAACAGAAGGCGCAAAGACAGTGGGGAGAGGAGGGGAGGAGACTGGATCAAGTGTTCGAATTAGTCAGGAGCTGATTGATTGATATATTGATTTGGGGAGAGGAGGCCGAGTACGGATGAGAACACAAGTAAAAGCGTAGCAGTTGTTTGCTGTCTTTCCGTGCTGCCGTTATTTACAGATTTGATTGAGAAAACTAGCTAAAGCTGTTTTTCAAGAATGTGAGTAGGTCTTTTTTCCAGTTAGTGTCGACATTCTGGGAATCGGCGGCGTTGATTGGCCCCCTGGGTTTTCTGTATGATGAGATCATCTCTGTGGACACAGACTTTAGCACCTCTCTACAGCTGCTTGCAGGAAGGGGACTTTCCCCTCAATTCCTGTACTGCTGCTGCTACTCAACATCTGAGCTCACTGAAATGACTAATCACTGGCCTCTCTATCTTTCTGTCTGTGTCTGTCTGTCTTTTCTTCCCCCCTCTCTCTGCCTCAAACTTGTTCCATCTCAGTTCAAACCAAAAGGACGAGAGAGAGACCTTCCTTCGCTGGATGAAGGAGCCCAGCTGCACTTGGACTATTACAGGATATTGTTTTGGAAATCTTTTGACCTTACACCTGCTTTCTGCTCTTTGCCTTTGACCTCACCAATCCCACCGGGATCATTTAAAAGCGTTATACTGGGAACCCCACAGCTTTTTATTTCTCCCCCCTGACTTCTCTGATGGACCAGAGAGTGAAGGGGGGAACCCCTCCAACCACAAACTCCACTCTGGAACCCGCCTCTGCACCTGAAGACTCTGAACAGGACCAGGTGGCAGAGAAAAAGTGGAGAGGTGAGGGGGAGAATGGAGATGTAGGGGAAAAGGAGGAAGAGAAAAAGGGAGCGGGGAGAAAGAGAGAAGGAGACAAGGGGGCAGTGCTGGAGTTGCTCATCGAGGGGCGCTGTGGAAGCGCAGGGCAGCAACAGCTACAGATCTCTGGCAGAGAGACGAGCTGCCCTGAGGGGAATGTACGACTTCGGATTGGACTACAGGCCAAACGCACCAAGAAACCGCCCAAGATCTTGGAGAGCTACGTCTGCAAGCCCACCATCAGGACCTATCAGAGGCAAGGCAGGGGGGCACCGCTAAGGGGGGACGGAGAAGGAGGAGTGGGCCAGCAGGGCAAAACCAGCTCTGCTCCAGACGAAGCAACCAGAGATCAACGCTCAGGCTTGGATGCTGTCCAGACCACATCCAAACAGACTGCATCTGCTGCTTCACCACCACTTGCATCATCATCATCATCATCATTATCATTGCCATCATCATCATCATCATCTTCGTCATCACAGCCGCTGTCGTTATTATCAACATTTACTGCTGCTTCCACCCCGGCCTCAGTCCCTGCCATAACCAGCCAAGGGACCAAGTCTGCCAAACAGGTAAGTTAAAGACAATTTGCCTCATACACATCATCGTCCCTCTTGCCAGCTGCCAATATTAAACCTGCTATTAGTTTTAGTTAGCTTAAAATGGAAAAACAACCCAAGGGTTACAGCAGCTGAAGGAGCTCATGCATTATTAATGGCACATACTGTATGTGCCGTAGTTCTGTTTTGGTTTTTGCAGTAAACTACCAGATGGTTGAGTATGGTGCAAAATCGCCTAGCTTTGTACTCGGCTGTAATAAGGTCAAATGAGCTATTGTCTCAATACTGAAACCTAAGCGGCCCATTTAAATAAACAGACCTATAAATAGGACAACAGCACGGCAACCACTTGGAGCTATTACAGACATTGGTCCATCAGTCCCTATGACAATCACCCAAGGGGAAGCTTATTGCTTTAGCTGCGCTAACGCCACTCAAGCTGCAGCATACCGAAATTACAGGACAAGTACGAAATGTCAAGCCTTCTCATCTGTATTAGTGGCAATTTATAGCGACCAATAGCGCAGCTTTCTCTGTCTCTTTCTGTCTCTGCCTGGCTCTCTATATCTGTCCCTCTCTTCTATTTTTACATCTCCTCTTTTCTCTACCTGCTCTCATTTATCTTTCACTCCCCCTCTTTGCCTGTCCCACTCCCTGTTTTCTCTGCCTTTGTATTTCTCCTTTCTGTGTCAACCCCATTCCTGTTTCCATCACCTCACTCTCTCCTTCTTCTCAGTGTGCCCTCTTTTCTCTGCCTGATTGAGTCATTTCGTCCTCACTCTCTTTTTTTAATAGGCGGCAAAAACAAACGTGTTTCGGTTATTGTCTCTTTCCCATTGTCCTTCACTGTTGTCATCAGCAAACTAATGGATGTCACAGCTGTTGTTGTTGATGACAGAGATTTCGTGTTTGCGCTCCCCAGGTTCCTATCAAACTGGCCGATAAGACAGAGGTGAATTCAAATGGCTCATCTGAGAGAGTGAAGAAAGAGAAGCTCCCTAGTGTCAATGGCCAGCCTGTCCTTGCAGGACACAAACCTTGTTCGCCTACAGCAGAGCAGACAGCTTCAACTACTCCTTCCAACACATGCATCCAAGCCCTGTCTGTGTCGGAAACAAGGAATGAAGGAAAGACCTCCAAGAAACATAATGGTTTGGTACAGACAAAACAGAAGGGACTATCGAATGGCAAAGGCTCTACCGACATACTCAGCACTTCCACCTCGTCGAAAATCAAAGCTGGAAAACACAGCAGTTCCTCCTCTGTTTCTTCCGCAGACCCCTCGCCAAGACCTCCAGTCTCCACCAGCACCCATAAAGAACTTAGCCAGTCCAATAAGAGTAGGCCAGACTCTCCTTCCACTCCCTCAGTCACCCCTAAACCACAGTCCTCCCCCACTGTGGATCCTTCCTCTGCCCAATCCCAAGATCAGGATTCTTCTCCGCAGGCCTCACTAGAGAAAAAGAAAGAGAAAGAGAGGAAAGCAAAGAAAGAGAAACGAAAAGACAAAAAATCTAAGCGAGATAGATTGGAGGCTGAAAGAGCAAAGAGTGAGGGCAGAAAGGAGGAAGGGAAGAAGAAGAAAAGGGAGAAAGGGAGGGATGGAAAATCAAGGCATGGTAAAGAAAAGGATGAAAGACATAAGACTGATGATACGTGGAGGGATGAACTAAAGGTTGAAAGAGGAAAGGGTGAGAAAAAGAGGGATAAAGTTAGCCCAGACAGACAAAGAACAGAGGATAATAATGCAAAATGTGGTGACACAGTTGATAGTGGAAAACTAGATAAAACCAGTAAAGTTGTGAATCCAGGCAGACCAGAGGAGATCGACAAGACAGATGACAGTTGCAAGCCAGTTAAACTAGCTGAGCCAGCAACAGGTGACGCCAGTAAATCAAAAGAACAAGACGTCTCAAGACATTCAACTGTGCCTCCAAGCCACCCCTCTTCTTCTGCTCCTCCCTCCGTGCCCACTCCTTCTGCCCGTGCCCCTGTTTCCCCCCCTTCTTCCCCTCAAGAGCAGGACAGCCGACCGCTCAAGAAACGTAAAGCCAGACGGCCCAGCTGGACCAAACTGGTTCACCGAGCTCAGAGGGCGGAAAATCAGGAAGCCCCTTCAGATTCCCAACATAATTCCTTACTAGGTTTTCCCCAGAACCCCAAAACGTCCCTTCCTGCCAAGGCCACTATTCAGCAGACTGATGAGTCACACCCAGCTTCCTCTACTTCCTTAACCAGCAGTTCCTCCCCTTTTTCTTCAGCAACCAAACCTCCATCCCCAAAGCAGAGTCACCCCACATCGGACCCGAGCCCCCCTGCTTCCAGATGCCCCATAACCCCTGCCCGAAAAAGAGGCCGCCCCAAATCCCACAGCTCCAGCTTAGACGAACCTCCCCCAAGACTTTCACCAAATGCTATCCCAACTGAGGTGCCTCTTCTGGGCTGTGACGGAATTCAGAAAGCCCCTGTGCTGGAGCCAAGTCCAATACTGCAGTGTGCTGCTCAGTCTAAATCCAGCCCCAAGAAGCGTGGCCGTCCTCCCAAAAGACCCCTCCCTGAGGACCAGAGCGGAGATGCACTGAATCGCACTGATGACACAGACAGGAGTAAAGATCTTCATCCTCCTGAAAGGGGGAACAGGCAGCTAAAGATCAGGAGGCTGATTAATGAGATGAAGAAAAGAAAGAAGAGGAGACTTCAAAAGGTGATGCTGTCTGGGTATGTTGGAAAGGAGGGAAAGGGAAGCATGGCAGCAGATGGTGAGACCTCTCTGAGAATGTGTAAATCGATAGAGGCTACAACGGTACATACGCTCTCAGCCCTGTCCTCCTCCTTTGGGAGTAAGCTGGGCCCTCAGATCAATGTGAGCAAGAGAGGGACCATCTACATGGGCAAGAGGCGAGGACGCAAGCCTAAAATCCAAACAGCCCCAACAGTCCAGACCAACTCCCAGAACTCCACTCAGTCATCTCTGTTTAGCAACCCCTCTGAAACATCTCTCTTCTCGAACCAACCCCAGCCTCCCCCATCTCACCCATTTCCCTCCCCATCTCTTACCCACTCCAGCGGGGCCCAGAGCCCTTATAGCGAAGGCAGCCTCACAGAACCAACATCCTCCCTCATTTTTCCTCACCCCTTCTCCCTCCCTTCGCCATCATCCTCCTGTACCTCCCCCCGTCCTCCCTCCTCCTCATCCCTCTCTCCCTTTGTGAAGAAGAGTTGTCCGTGTCAGGGAAGGCATCACTTCCCCTTTCACCAGTCTTCATGTAAGCTCTCCTGTCCCACCCCTCCACTGCATCACACACCCGGCTCCCCTGGCCACCTGAAAGAGGCCACCCCCTCCCCGAGGAGCGAATCACACAGCGAAGAGACACTGCCCAGCGATAGCGGGATTGGAACGGATAACAACAGTGTTTCTGAGAGGGGGGAGATTAGGGGAGCTCGAGGCATGCTCAGGTTAGGTCAGGGGTCAGGAGTGATTCTGGGGGGTCAAAGACACCCCTCCTCTCTTGCGGACCGTCCCTCTCCTGTCTCTTCACCCCTCTCTCACATGCCCAGACACACAAACCCCATCACCAACTCATCAACTGTGGAGCGGCACAGAGAAAGAGAGCGTCACAGGCACAGGCGGAGGGATTTCGACTGTTCCTCCTCCTGTACTTGCTTGTGCCCGTGCCCCTGCCCAGGACACAACAAGTGCACTCATTCGGAATATTACTCATGCCTTGGGCACAATGCACTGAAGAGACAGAAAAATAAACATAAGAAGAAGCACCAGCAGCTGCATATGCAGGATCCAGAGTTTCTGGCTGAACTAGAAGATCTGATCGGTCAGTTCAGCGAGGTCCATATCGGACGCCGAGGTTGGGCTCGGACAGGCCTGGGACAGGGCTTTGATGGGAGTGGGAATGCTGCTGGAGGAAGGCGCCATCACTCATCCTCCCATTCTCTTCGCTCTAACATCTTCCGAATCAATCTGAACGGCTTCTACTCACCTCACCCCTCACCTTACTCGGCTAATACCTCCTTCTCCCCTCAGCCTTTCTACCCATGCCAGCCTGTGCATTGCAACAGAAAGCCAGACCGCAGGCAATGTGGTTGTCCATCAAAGTTCCAAGAGACCATTGAAAATATGGGCTTTTACAGCAGCTATCCTCCAGCCACAACGCTTTACCACCACCTCCCCAGCTCCTACCCGCTCCCCTCTCCACACCAGTACGGCCCCCATCAGTCGCATCATGCCCATTTCCTCCTCAACCCTGCCAGATTCCACAGGCGGAGAAGCAGGTTGCTTAGGGAGGGAGCTTTAGGAGGAGAAGTTGAAGGAGATGTAGGAGGGGGCAGTGGAGGAGGCCCACACCTCAGCTCAGGGTTCACATCCACCCTCTCCTGTGGCTGTGGGAGAAACGAACATAAACACAAGCATAAGCACCGTCACAGGCACTGCGAGCGAGATATGGATGACGAGGAGGAGTTACACGAGGATGAGGAGGAAGATGGCATGGAGAGAGAGGGGTTAGCCAGTTCAAAACCGAGGTCGGGGTTCATTTTGGGCCAAGGAGAAGGAGGAAGGAAAGGGGCAAGAGGAATGGGGAGCATGCTGACAAAAGAGTCGCCTTGGTTATGCGAGAACGGAAATGATTCCTTCTCCTCCGCTGCTGCTGTCACATCGTCGTCGGCTTCAGCAGAGAGGTACAAACACACATCTCTCACCTCACTGGGGCTGGGTTCTTCTCACTTGTCTTCGTTTGGAGGAAGCTGGGGCGCCCTGGGTCAGAGCTGGACGAAATTCGGGGGGCTGGGAGGGACGGGATTTGGAAACTCAAACCCCAGCTGGAGAGGCTTCAGTGGGGAGCAACACACAGGCCGGCTGATTGCATCAGACGGAGAGGACGATGACAGCGAGGACATTCAGGAGCCACACCTTTACAGGGCGTCCCCGTCCCCTACACACACCAACCTGTTCACATCTGCTGCCATGGCGACGGGGGGGAGGGGTCTGAGGAGCGGATTGGCCGGTAAGAATCCAGGAAGTGCAGAGAGGTCATGGAGGAGAGACGAGCCAGCATGGACGGAGAGGAGAGAAACAGGTGAGCATGATGCATGAATGATATGACCAATAAACGCGTGATTTCGTGGAGGAGCGATGTGTGTTGGATGCCTCAGTATGTGGCGGGGTCAGCGTTAGTGCTAAAGTTGTGAATTTCTCTGGCTGGGAAAATGCTACAAAAATCTCCATTGTTAACATTGTTTCTCAAGTTGTATGAATGCACAGTCATAATCTGTTATGACTACACTGTCAGAAAATATGAATACTGGCAGTGATTTAGATAATATGATAGATAATATCACATCAAATCTGCTTATCATTGGAATACATCAGTAGCATCCAAAATTATGACAGCTAGCTGAGCGATTTTATGCCAAGAGTGTTTCTACATTTGAACAGCATGATTTTTATATTTGCACAGTGTGGAGATGAGACAGTGGCACCAATAGCGTGCCCAATATAGTGACAGCGTTGCCTTTTCTCAGGTGTTGTTGAGCCACACATCAAAGCCTGGAGGGTGTTTGAGAGGAAATCAGACTCCCGTTCTTTTTATAGCCAATTTCAGACTCCCTCCGCCGTGCAGGGGACTAACTGCCCGCCCCCATGCCACACTCACACGAATGCAGCTGCTCGGCAACAGCGTTGAGTTGGAATTCTTTTTCATACAGTGTGTATAGTTGAGTTTAGTGCTTAGCAGGACGGCAGCATCTTGACAGAAATCATCCAGCAAATCTTTGAAATCTTCCCGGTCTGCAGCGAACCGCACGCTGTTGCAGGCCGGGGCTACCCAGTGAACACAGTCATTAGTTAACCACCAGATTGGCTATTTAAAGCTTGGCCTATCCCTCACTGCTGGCCAACGGGGCCTATTTGACTTGGAAAAATCCAATAAGGAAAGAGTGGTCAGTCTTGTCGGGGACTGTGGAAAATGGAACAAAAAGATAGATGACCTCAGGGGTGATTGATGAAGGACTAGCACAGAGGTCAGAATGGGTGCAAAGAGATCTCGTGAGGGGAAAATGTTGTTTTTGAAAGATGTGGAATACATTTGACATCAGTTTATCATCTAACCAAACACACATGTGTTTTGAAGCACAGCACGCTAGCACGGCACATCCACGCACACTATTTTCTCTCTCCTTTCTCCGTCTACTCAGCCTTTTGAGATTGTGTTCCACATTAAGAGTGCAACGCAAGAGTGCACACGTGTGCACGCTCGTATTAAAAAGCGGGCGTTCTCCACAGTGTCTCTGTCCATTCTTGGGTTGGTTTTTGCTGCGTGAGTGTGTGTACATAAATCACTTCTTAATGCATTTCCCAGAAGTGATCTGGTCAGAGGAAATGTTGTGACTCACCTAATCTGTGGCCCCGCATGACTCAGCCTAGACTGGCCTCACCTCACACCTCCTGCTGGCTCAATCACTGATCCACATCTGTCTCATTTCCTCTCTGCCACTTACACCCACCCTTCCCTCCTGCCTCCTTCTGCCTCAACCCCCGTCCTCCCCCCTCCCTCTCTCTCAATGACTGCAGGTTTACAAGGTGACTCGAGAAGCCGGGGGCAGCAGAAAAGTGTGCCAACGCCAGACAGTGTGGCAGGGAAAAACAAAAGAAGGCCGGGTCGGCCCAGAAAGCACCCACTGCCCTCCGCCGTACCTTCCCCCACGCACTCATCTGCAGCTCCCTCCATGTCATCACCTGACCTCTTGCCAGGACACAGCCATAACAGAGACGGGAGAGAAGTGGGAGGGAGGAAAGACGAAAGAGGGCCAGAGAGAGATCGAGGGGCCGATACAGTGCAGCAGGTGACGGAGTTGGAGCTGCAGGCTAGGAGGAAGAGAGGACGGAAGAGAAAACATGGTGACTCTCCTTGTCATCAGAGGTAAACGCTCACAACTGTATCACAAAGTACCTGAGCTGGTTGAAAATTCAATACAACCACTCACTACTGCTATATTAACCCATCGTTTTCAGCACTGTGTGCTAAACCAGTGCCTTTTCTCTCTTTCTCTTTTTCCTCTCTATCGTTCTATCTCTCTCTTCATGCTTTCCTTTTAGTGTCGCCGAGGATAAACCCGAGTGTGACACCCCTCCTGAATGTTTTAGCCAATCAGATGTCGACCAGGCTCCATCCCAACCAGTAGTCATCCAAAGAGAGGAGAGAGCGGATGGTCCTCCCAGGAAGAAGTTTCTGAGGGCAGGTCTTTACTCTGATGATTACAAAACGACAGAGTGAGTTGAATTCATAAACAAACTATTATGAAATTGTTTCTGTTATCACTTTTTTCTGTTTGTTTATATATTTAATGCGTCTCTTTCCTAGTCCACCCTCCCAAGCCCAGCAGTCGTGCAGAGAGAGTATGGAATACACTCCAGAGGAGCATGAATACAGCCTTTTACCTCCTCCCATACATGTTGGTGAGTGAGAAGTAAGAAAATGCAAACGCTGCTGTAGTTTGTTGCAGCTGTGCAATAACAGTTAATCCAAACTCCCTTTGTGTCCTCCAGGGAAGTACCTTAGGCTGAAGCGGATTCATTTCCAATTACCTTATGATGTTATGTGGCTGTGGCAGCACAATCAGGTACAGTAGAGCCCCGTAACACACAACCAGGGAGGCAAAAGAGGGAGAGCGCCACGTATTAACATGTAATTCTCATGTTGTGTTGCTGCAGCTTCAAAGGCAGCCTGCTGTCCCCCTGAAGAGGAAGCGGCGTTACTGTGAGTTGCCAGAACTGGATGTGTTATCGTCAGGTGCAGCTGATGGATTGGATCAATACTCTTATACAGTGTCTGACTCTGTTTTTCTCTCCCTGTTTCACCCAGGCCGGCTGAAGGAAAGGACTCTGTCCTCTCACCAGGCAGCGGTGAGTTCACGTCACTGAAGACTGATTCATTCCAGTGAAGAATTCAGCTTTGAAAATGGCTAAAAACTTGCACGTGCACCTCCTTGTAATTCTTCTTTTGCAGGAGGAGAGCTCCAGTGATATTACCAGCCTGTTTCCCCACCTCGATATGGAGCCTTTGACCAGCAGTGAGAGGTATGGAAAGAACGCAGTGGTTCACATTTCAAGATAAACTACTTGATGCACTATTGCCGAAGTGATGTCAGCGCACATGGCTTATGTTTCTTCCTGTGCGCCCGGACCAGGAGCTTTGTGGTGAAACACCATGTTTTCCTCGTGAGGAACTGGGAGCTCGTGAGAGACAGACAGATCCGAATGAGGATAGAGCGGGAGAGGGAGAGAGACGCAGAGGCAGAGGAGGAGGACTCACGACGTCTGTCCTTTGATAGAGCCAATGGGGACGACAGCCACATCAAGTCAGGTCCATGAAGCAAGTGTGTGTGTTAGTTTTTGTTTCTGTAGGTGTTTGTGTATGCATACGTGTCTGTGGTTGACTCTATACATTTTCATTTTTACTGTACATCTTTATATATTTCCTCTGGTGTCCTGTGTCGTGTCTTTTACTTTATGAGTGCATGTATGTCTGTCTGTGTGCGTGTGTGTGTGTGTGTGTTCTGCTTACAGCCTGTTGTCCTCATATTTGGCCTGTCTCTCCATATCATACTCAGCAGCACAAACTAAGTGGTTTTCCAACCACAGAATTTCAGCCTGCAGAAATGTTTCTCCATTTCTGTCATCCACTCTTGGTGTCCAAGAAGCCAGCAGGCATCAACTTTCCCCATTAGCAGTGAAACCACACAGTTTCCATCAAAGACTCCCTGACTGATGGCAGATAGGAATCAAGGGAAAATAAGGACACTCACATAATTACAGATATAACTAAAAGAAATGATGTGCTGTTTTAATTCCCTCTTGCAACGCCTTTACTAACATAAAGAATATCTTTTGACCTCTGACCCTCAGATCAGCCAGTGGGGGTGGAGGTGACGGTTATCAGCAGTGACCCCCACCATCAGAGTCAGGACACCTCCAGCTTGCTCACTGCCAGCCCCTGTGTGAGTGAACAAATCAGCCCACGTAAAAAAAAAAAGAAAGAAAAGTTGAGAATGCAAATTTCCAAAAGGATAAAAATCTGCTTTTGCAATTAGTTGTGCATACTTGTTCACCACAGCCCACCAAAACCCAGAATAGACAAGAGGAGGAGGGAGAGGAAGAAAAAAGAGGGGAGGAAGAGGTCTGCAGCAGAGACCAGAGGAGGAAACGGCTGAATGATTTACTTTTGACCCTGCAGCATTCATAAGCTAACAGAGAGAGGTGAGTGGAGCATCGGATACAGAAATGGGAGGAACTCGGAGAAATATATGCATGGTTTTGTTGATAGTATCTTGCCTTTGTGTAGGTGGGACCTCTCTGAGAAAGGGACCAGGCCCACCACTGGACAGATGGATAGAAACTGATGTCATAACACTGCTATTAACAGTAGTAGTGCCACAGAGAACAAGCGAGAGAAGGGAGAAGAAAGCTGGAGAATTATAGCGGCTGAAAATGCAAGAAAGACATCTCACACGCTGACAGATGAGTGTGTTGAACCTAGCGCTCTGAAGGGCATCACACCAAGGATGAAACCATGGCAACACATCTTTTGTCCAAGTGGCGAGGGATGAGAGAAATGGAGATAGACTGTCCCGGATGAAAGAAAAAGAAACCGACCAGCTGAAATGAATTTGCACTAGTGCTGGATGAACAAGCACACTAAAGACTGTATGTATGCTGAGTGGACACACTATAAAACACACACAAAACACACACACACATACACACACACACTTTGATTGCTCTTACTTCTGCACCTTAAGCAAAGTGGGAAAGACAGACGTTCGGAGACTGAAAGTGGACATATACGGTACTCAGCATTTCGGCACTGAAGTTTCCAAGAGACGAGGAGTTCACAAACTGCCCGAGGGAACGCGAATGTAGCCTGGGCCCTAACTAGGTCAAAATTGAACCCTCATTTAATCGTTAAGCTTTCAAAGTCACATTGCACCTTTGGGAAATGACACGAGGGGAAGTGAACCAGTTAGAAGCTGTTGAGACAGTGTTAGGGTTTTTCTTCACTTTACCAAGACAGTGTCTGCTATGTACCAGTGAATAGGCAGGGGAGGGGGTGGGCTTAGTGATAGGAATTTTGGCATCGCTGCAAGAGAATTTCTAATGAGGTTTTAAGAAAGAAGTTATTTTTGAAAAAAAAAAAAAAAAAAAGGACAGCTTGAGTACTGTCTGCTAAAGAAATGGACAAAATATATTCACGATAGGAATGTTTATTGTTGACTATTTTCAGTATTGCTTCCTGGGGAAGGGAGGGAGAAGGGGCAAAATGTGTTTTGTTTACTTCAGACTGCCTTTGAGAATGTTTCGCTCTTTGCTCCAGAGCATTGACAATCAGAATGTCCTGGGGGGTGGGTGGGGGTGAGAGAGAGAGAGGAAAAAGGGGGATGAAAACTAGAATTGATTTGCCCCAAATGCTCTGTAGAAGTGCCATGTTGTCTTGTGTACGTACCTAAGCGAACTCATGCAGTCTTTAAAAGCAATATCTCCTCTGATAAGGACTATATAAGAACTTCCTTTGTTATGTTTTTTGTTTTGTTTTTTTTTTGTTTTTTTGTTGTTTTTTTAAGTTGTGAATATTTGAGGACTGGAGGTCATTTTTTGTTTTTCTGTACAGTTGCATAGTAGATTGTTCTCATCTTAGGAGCATCGGGCTAATCCACGTAGTGGAAGTAACCATAAGCGTTTAGTTTCATGTGAATGTACATAGAGAGAGACCTGTTTTCCTTCTATCAGCAGTAGCGTGTAAAAGTAGTATTATACATGACAATACTATCGGGATTATACATACAACTTAATAATCAAATCTTTCATTTTACTAACATGTTTTTAACAGATTATACAGCTGACCAATATATCAGTCATTTCTCCTTAAAATTGACTATGATTGTATATGATTTTTTTTTTGTAGAATTACATAATTTGTCTCTTTTTTAGCTGAGCGTACGTTGGGTTTTTTTTGGTTTTGTTTTTTATTGGTCAGACAATCAGTGACAGTGAATTAGTTTTTCCAGTGTTAAACTTCTGCTCTCTTTCAGTAGTGTGGCTTCTAATAACAAGCCAAGAAAGTGCAATTTCTTTGACTGTTTACATACTGTATGTATATTTTTCCTCTTTCCTTTTTTAACTAAGAGCACTACATTATTGCCAGTGGATGATTAACTTTATAGCAAAGGTACACATGAAGAGTTATTTATCTAGTTTGCATGACATGTAACCTTTGCCTGTTGCCTCCGATAATGTGCATCTGAAATACAAAACATCAAAAACAAACAGTTATAACTCAACGCCATAGAATGTCAGCTCAGACTTTTTGCCTCTATAACCATAATAATAAAAGCATTTTATGTCTACTAGTACTAAAACCCTGCAGACTCTTGTGTGTGTGTGTGTGCGTGTGTGTGTTTTGGGAGGTTACTGCAGTGATTTTAATCAGTTTGAGCTAACAGTGCTATCTAGTGGTGTTAGATTGTATATCTCACGCCGTGTTGTCCTCCATAATGACCCACAATGGAGGACGCTATCAAAGGAACAGGGTTACAAGATGGGGGAGGGCTGCAGCTCACTCCGGAGATTTATTCTCCTCTTTCTGCCCTTCACAACATCCGAGGGCATCCGGGGAGCTTTTGATCCGAAAAGAATAAACGAGAGAAGTATTCCCCGTGAACTTGAAAGGGTTAGGTGTGAAAACGTGTTTTACAGAAGCCTCAATTTTGAGTCTTCATTTCCTTTGCAGTTTGACGCATGGGTAGCTTCCTGTCACGTTCCACGTGTAATTTATGTTGATTTTCTGAGTGAGCTGTCCTCAACATTTCAACATTTGGGCTCAGATCGATGCGACTTTTCTAACGTGCAAAAATGTGACTCAAACAGCTGCACAGGTTTGGTTTATACTGATCATTTTATTTGGTGTATTTACAAACAAGCACATGCAGGAGGTGGACAGTGACTGACACTATAGGGGCACCGAACTATATGCAATAGTAGGACGGGGAGGGGGGAGGAGGGGGGGATGTCTACAGGCTACATGACACCAGAGAGAGAAAGATCGGAGGAGGAAGAAGAGGAGGAGGAGGGGGAGGTACAGAACTCTGTTACAATCACACACACACATGTAAGTGAAAGTGCAGGATGTGCAGACACACATTTTGTGCTCACACTCATCTCTGCATTCACTGCCACATACGCTGACATGTGCTCTCTCACACACATACATAATGAACCCAGATAGATAGAGAGACACTAGATGGGTCAGATAGAGCTAATCCTTTCATAAACCTTAAGATCAATAAATAGTACATCCAATAAATTAACAGCTGTCAAACAAATGCATTTGGACTATAACCTCACACATTTGACAACAAAAGATACAAAAACATTAAAAAAAAAACAAACAAAATCTATCAACACATTTTAATGTGTCAACTGATATTTTAACTTCACCTAGACATTATTTCTTGTAAACACCTACATGTTGTCCATTTGATGGCATTTTTATCGTGATCATAAGTTACTGCTACCGGACGGTTGCCATAGTGACAGTAACGTCATGCTACATGGCATTGACACAATAACACGAGAGGAAACTTTCGAGAACTGAGCCTTCCCTGATTGATCAATGTGAAGCGATGAAACTTTCCTGCTGAATTTAATGGAGGTACTTTAGTGTCAGTCTTTTTCTTCTTTTATATATATATTTTTAAACGTTTTTAAGCTATCGTTTTAGGCTTTAGGTGCCGACTTGCATGAGAACATGACATGAACAAAATAACTGAAACAAAGAAAAAAAGGCTTTTCGCTGTACATTTAACCATATGCATAGTCATCAATACAGAATCTAGAGAATAACTAATAAATATATGACACAAATGAGCAACATTAGAACCCACACATCACTTCCACCACAACCACTAATCGTTAATATCAATGATTATGATAAGCAAATGAGGCAGGGAGGGGTTAAGAGAAATACAAAAGCTGAGGTACGAGGTGAAGACCAGCCACCAAACCTACAGACTTTACAGTAGCATTTAATGAGTTACATACATCTGGGATTTTCTCACCGCGTTAGATTTAAAGTCAGATAGTGTCGAACAAGAGCCGAGCGTCGTTTTGTGAGGTGTCTATGCCAACACGTGTTGAGATATTAGCTACAGACTGCTGTTGTCTGATATCATCGTCTTCTATAACTGTGTGGGGTAGATAACTATTGTCTGGCATTCGTTCAAAGCATTCATGGCACATTACAACGCATACAGTGTTTCGGGTATGAGGCTAAGTCTAATCATTTTATGGATATGATGTCAAGACATTACATAAAGCACACAGGAGGGAAGATACTGGATTTCATACTTAAACAAACACATACTTTTTTTTCCCCCTTATGTATGACAGCTATTCAATGTGTGTGAAGTTGCAGACGTGAAGGTAAAGAATGAAACCATCGATTTTGAATCACCCACCTCCCCAATATGGCCACAGTATTAAGTTTGTGTTTTACTATCTGCTTTCTGTTGTTCATCTATCTATCTTGGTAATATCAATCTCAATTTATATACCTATATATATATATATATATATTTATTTTTATGTATATTTATACAGTCAAATATAGTAGCAGAAACATGTCAAACACACATGGACGAGGCGATAAAGGTGAGAGGTCAATAGGGGTGAAAGATCAATAGAACACAGATCTACACAGCTACAATTCACTACATTACTACGCAGTATGCAACAGGAGCTACGGCCCAGTACTCTAACATGCTCTCTCCACTCGACAACCTGCGAGTCACGGCTCTCTAGAGCTGACGGCTAGAGGCGCAGACGTGGCTACTGCCAGGCTGTTGACTGTCGCCTCCTCACAAACAAGCAGCCGCTGATCTGAAAGCACTTAAATCTGCGAGTGGTTGATTGCACAGAATTTCCCCCGTGATCATTTTCAGACCAGCGGCTGGCATGGAAGGCAAAAAGAAATTTGAGAAAAAGACGTTAAAAGGGATACTTCACTCCAAGATCAAAGGTCTTCCAGAGTGAAATGATCTAAATTTGACTTGAGTCATTATTTCACACCATCTGCTGCATTCCTGCTGCTAAAATCCATTAGTTTAATGCTACCAAACTGGATGGATTGTAATGGGGAAAAAAAGCTCCCATATGTTCATAAAGGGAGAGGGCTGCAGACTGCTCCTGATGCACGTAAAGCACAACAGATGGTGTTATGAGCCCAAATCAAACTCTAGCAGAGCAGGCGTGAAATATCCCTTTCAGAGTAGTGAAGCCTCACCATAACCTCTCAATACTCACCTAAAATATATATTTATATTTATTTTTTTTTTATTTTTTTTTTTTATTGATTGAGTGCAACAGTTGTGGTGCAGAAGTCACATGATGAGGGAGGTGTAGCCAATAGGTACCAGCCCCTCTTTGTCTCCCTGACGACAGCGAATCCAGTCTTGATCGACTCCTCCTAACACCACGAGTTCCTCCCCTTTGCAGAAGCTGAGCTCCGAACCGACTCCGGTGTGGTTGCACAGCGTTCGTACTGACCTGTGGGCAGACAGCAGAGATCTTCTCAACCCAAACAATCTACCTGACATGTACACCAACCACAAACGATGATGTCATCCACAACATGTCATGTAGCTGAGTCTTGGATGAGTCACAACGCAGGATCGCTCAAAGTCAGACCGGTGAGTCATCAATTGTAGTTGTTCAAAGACAAAAACGATAACAGGAGCCCTTCTTATGTCCTCTGCACCAACTGGGGCTCATTTTAAAAAAGGGAGAAAAACACCTCACCACCAGTCGCAGTGCACCAGTGTGCTTTAGTGTATTTTTATAATGTATGAGCTCATATTTATGAAGTGTTTTATTTTAACCATTGCTTCTCTTGTCTTTCAGGGATCCTGCTTTCACATTAGGTCACTGTTTTTAAATGCCGGAACATAAAGGTCCAAAATGTGACTCTGAACTTCATCTGTTAGTGAAAAGTGAGTTGTATCAACATATTGGTTAACATAATAGTTCTTATGTGTCACGTCTTTCTTCTTATATTTTAAGTCCTATGGTTTATTATTTTACATTTAAAATGTCTTGTTGAAGCTTGTTAGGTGAGGAGATGGATGGGTTTCACAGGGCAGAAGTATCGTGTACTGGTGTGTGGTGACAAAAAACATAATTCAATAAAAGTTACAGTGCTAATCTTAAATTTTGACCTTAGATTATAGCGCCGCCACATCAAAATCGAGTTAGTGTTGTCTGAGATGTCAGGTTTGATTCAATAAAGGTTTTAATATGTTTAATAACTGACTCTTTAAAACAATCTTTGTTATTTTTTAAAGCTTGTAAAAATTGTTAACAAAAAAGAAAAAGAAAAATCCAGCCTCCGTAACCGTCAACATCATTTAATATCTGCTGTACCTGAGTGGTCTGGGTTTGTCCTTCATCTCCAGTGCATCAACCTCTTTCTCCGCCTCTGACTCACTTTCTCCCTGGTGCTCCGGGGCTCGTCTTATTATCGGGCTGGAGCTGCTGCTCACCATTCGGGTCAGTGCGGTGACACCAGGAGCCAGCCACTGGGAGGGACGCCTGCAGCGACAAGACAGAAAGAGGATGACAGGAACGGGAAAAACAAAGACAAAGAGCCAGTGTGGCACAGATGGGCAGAGAAGAGTCACCCAAAGTTATTATTCATGCGGGAAACTATTTCAACAATGATTTTAGAGTTTCTTCAAGTAATTAAACTCTTTCAAGATAAAGATTTAATAATCATGCGTGTTAAATTTAATGGCTAACCTGGTTGGTGGACCTGGTGGGCTGTTGGGGCTTTTGGAGGCTCCAAAGAGCCGTCCCAGACCCCAGGGAACCTGAGCACCACTGCTGACAGGAGCAAAGTCACTCCCTGTCTGGACATGGAGATCTGACAGATCTGTCCTCATCGCCTCCTTCTTCATGCTCAGCTCAGTCAGGTTCTGACTCAGTCTGCCTCCCCAGCGTATCACAGCCCCCCATCCCTGCTGGATCGCCTATGATAGAAAAAAGAAAAGAAAAAGTCAGCCCTGCAGGATCGCACAGGAGTGTTTGACGAGAAATACTGAACGGCCACACACAAAGGCGAATACCTGTCCGGCCTGCTGAGCAAGGCTGTCCTCCTCAATATTAGGAGGAGGTAAATCTCCAATTTCCTTCTCCTGCACCCACAGCAGTTGAGGACTTGTCTGTCCGAGAGTGACAGGAGCCTTTATGGGTGCAGCACTGCAATCTGTTGACTCCCCTGATGCTCCATTGTTTGGATTGACCAATGGTGACGGTTTCTCTTTGGCGGCCTGATGTTCTGGGCTTCCAAAGTCTACTTCTGATAGGCTTTCAATATACCTGGAGCCTGTGATCTTGGATTGGGATCCCTCTGTTGAGAGCTGGACTCCAGCATCCTGACTAGGTGGACTGGGGATCTCTGGACTGTGACTGTTTGGCTCTAAATGGTGGTGCTGGAAGAGCAGGTCGAGGTTGAAGGTCAGCAGGCTGAGAGGCTGCAACACGAGGAGCAGCTCCTCAAACAGAGACTGGCAGGCGGTCAGCGACAGACGCATAAAGGAGTCGGGGCGGTAATATGTCTCCAACACATCTGAGAAGAAGAAAGACAACGGTTATGCACAAGCACCGCCACAAGGCCGAAATGAGATGAAAGTGATGGAAACTTACCACTGCACGACTGAAGGTGAGACAGCCAGAAATCAAGAAACTTAATACTAGAAGAAAGAAACAGAGAGAAGAGGAGAAGTGAGGACACAAAGAGGACAGGATGTGCCGGGAAATCAAAATATAGCACATTATATGTTTTAACTACTAATTTGAGCACAGTTCGTGCTACACGTGGAGACCAGAGAGGATTAACATGCAGTACTTACTTCAGTAGGCCGAGGAGGAATGCGTTGAACCTGTGTTTGCTCTGTCTCAGCTGGGGCAACTCTCCAACTCGAACTTGAAGGTTGAACAAGGCCTGTGTTTTCGGCCCTTGAAAAATGGGTTGAGAGGAAGAGGAGAAAATATATTTGAGAGAGAGAGAGAGAGAAAGTGATCGAGAGAGAAACTCGCAGAGGTGAGCGAGAAATTGCGGTGAAACTTGGCAGTCAATGGGCAATCGATATGTGCATCCTGTTGTTTGCTTTATTCAGCATTTTACACTAAAATCAACAAGTACTGACTGATGTGTGGGAAAACGAGAGACAAAGTCTAGAGTTTATCATTATCATCCAGGGGAAAAAACATAGAAATAATAGCCTGATTATATCCAAATCTATAAGTGTTCATTTTCCTGCAATCCTTGGTGTCCTACCTGGCCTAGTGGAGGCCTGGACCAGACCCCAGGCAGAGTTTGGCCTTCTGCCTGCAATCAGGTCACTCTGGTGCGGTTTCAAGCCATCGGTCAGCAAAGAGTGCAGGGCAGGGCAGAGGCACTGCAGTACCAGACGGCCCAGAGATGGATTTATAGTGCTGTCTCCTGATAAGGCCTGAGAGGAGAGGAGAAGAGACGAGAGGACAATGGGATAGAGTAGGAAGAAGATGTGTCAGGATGGGGGAATAAATGAGAAAGGGTGACTCAGGAGAGATGGAGGAAAGGAAAATGGGATACATATAAATGGGGGGTTTGAGAGAAACAGGAGGCGACGAGGGTCAGTATGATGTGATGAGAGATGAATTGGAAGGAGGGGGAGCTTGGGGTTAGTTCACATAGAAATTCGTAATGCTACGAGATTGGGTTATCTAAAGATAATCTAGTACCTTGTTAACTGAGAGAGACTGAGGAGAGACGGAACAAAATATGTAGAGTCAGACCAAGAAGGAAGGGAGGGAAAGCATTTTCACAGAGAAATTTAATACAACATGACATTTAGCTTCTCGACACAAATATTCATTATCAAGAGTGATGTGAGAAAAAAAGAAACACACTCCTCGATAGTGAAACAAACAGACAACAACAAAAAAAAATCCCCCAACAACACAACTTCTGTTATCATCCCAGCAGTGATGCAAATTCAGGATTGACTGACCTTCTGAACTATAGTCCGAGAAGAACTGAACTGGGCCAAGATGGCTTCCACTGCCACACTGACCGCACTGACCAGAGCTGGAGGGGAGAACAACGGTCTACAGTTAAAGTGCAAGAGCTATAGACATCAGGGGCAAAGATAGACAGAAGACTGAACAAGTGGACACACGGGCAAGACGGACGCACACCTTTTTTTTCCTGCAAGCACAGAGAGGACAGGCCCAGACCTCTCATTGGATACTTCACATTTTCGCCCATCCAGGACGTCTCTGTCCTCTGTACAGAGCCGGCAAATGAGACACTGCGGACGGCTGACAGCGACGGCAAAAAAAATAATAAAAGAGAGCAATTACTTACAGTACGAAAAAAAAAATGAACAAAAGCACAACGAATCACCAGAGAGACAGATATACCATAACTAAAAATATTTGCGTTTATTAGCGAGGGAGCAATTAAGCGATGAGAAGCACTGGAGAAGCAGATGGTACGACTGACAACAAACAGTGTGTGAGGACATCCGGTAAATATTTGTTCGCTGTGGTGAGCTTTCAACATCTGGATCTGTGAAGACGACGTTCTGTATGCATCAGGGATAAACAGAATCCCATGCATTAATCTCGACTAAAAACGCACAATTACACCCACACAAACACTCATACACACTTAATATAAGCATGAGCATACGTGAAAATAACTGCAGGGTCAGGGTGGGAGAACAATTGGATAAGCTACCACCATCAGTCAGGTCAGGTATAAATTGCACACATGTTAAAAGGGCAGTGTTGTGTACAGTGATTTATATAAACGAGTTATATAAATACAGACATTCTTGTAATGAACAGGATGCAGTGGAGCTTAATTACTTCGGGAAGTGCCCTAAATGCACACACACAGAAAGATACAAAAAGGGTTAACTGAAACAAAAACTCTGTTGCATTACAACATCGTCAACAAGCTACTCGGGTTGTGGTTGGCATGAAATGCACGTGTCCGTTTCAACACACCGTGCAAAAAACAAAAACAACAGGTAGACAGACCAGACAAGACCGGCACAGATATAGACAGATAGAGGAAGACAGAGAGAAAGAGAGTGATGAGAGTGGCTCTAGACACCCTCTGACAGGAACAGCTGTTACCCTTCTGAAGGCCCTTTACAGATTTGAAAGGACAGTGTCGATAAGACGTATCAGATGACCTGCAGGGAGCCGTCTTCTGATACATAAAACAGCTACAGTTACCCAGTTCTTTCAAATCTGCAAATCCCCCGGGATGAAAGAGTGACAAAAGTTTGAGGGCCACCGTATCCAGAGGGGAGAACAAAGACAGAAAAAGACAGAGGGAGAGAGAGAGAGAGAGAGAGAGAGAGAGAGACATGCATGCAAGCAAGATGTCAGACACAAAGAGAGAGAGTGTGTGTAAGACACAGGGAGAGAGAAGAGAGAGAGAAATCTTACTCGCCACGCGTGACTGCGGAGGAGCCTGGTAGAGTTTTGGGGGGAGGGGGGGCGCCATTGACGGTATAGAAGGGTAGAGGTTTGGATAGTAGAGGGGTGCAGCGAGGGCAGGCAAGGTGTGAGAGCGGGGGAAAAGCGGGGAGCTGAGGCAGGAGCCTGCTGCACCTGGAGGGGGTGCTCCGGAGCGCAGGGGAGGGGAGAGGGCTCCGATAGGGGAGAGGCGAGGAGGTGCACCCCGGTGTAGAGGGCAGTTTTTAGGGTGATACAGGTAATATGAGGGGAGGGGAGGAAGCTCTTTGGATGCCCTGTTGTGATCTGTATGTGAACGTGTATCCGTAGCACCGGTACTGTTTGAATGCGTCATCATGACGTCAATGTTCTTATATGGGGTAGTGCAACCTGGAGCCTCTGTGGCGCCACTAACAGGTGTGTCTGATTTAGTGTGCGTGCCATTTCGCTTCTCTGAGTCACTGCAGTAGAGAGAGTCGAGATTACACATAGAGTCAGTTGCAAAGTCCCTGTGTGTGTTAAAGATATTCCCATAATCGCAAGGGGAGTCTACGCCAAAGTCTGCCAGGGATTCGTAGTTAAACCCAGCGCTTGAATCAGTGCTGGAATCATCACTGTGGATACAAGCTGAGCTGGCAGCAGGGGCGCACTGTGTGCTGTGTTGTTCGTCTGTGGACTCCCTGCCTACATGGCTGTGAGGTCTGGGATCTGCAAAGGGTTCAGAGTTACAGTAGCCTGGGCGAAAGGGAGGGAAGGCGGTGTGGAGGAAGTAGGGTTGGGAAGAGGACTGAGCGAGGGATAGTGGTGGGGAGGAAACTGCTCATAGGAACAGGTAAAAAAAAACAAAAAGGCCCAACATTGTAAGGTGCAGGTTGAGGAGAGGGGAAGCGCGCAAGCCAAGTGATATGAGGGAGCAAAGCGGAGCGATGGACAAACAATGGAAACAACAGAATGGCATGGAGAGGTGAGGAAAACAAGGAAAAATGTGGCAACGAAATGGGAAGGAGAGAGAGATGCAGAAAATGTTAGTGTCTGTCGAGAGAAAAATGCACATTCATGAGTGTACTCCAGCAGAAATCGTCATCATGTAACATCATGCAGTAATGCCGTATCTAAACAGTTGATTGACAGTTACACATTGATAGTGCATGGGAGTCAATGGAGTTGATTCATGAGGAGCAATAACCGTTTCAATCTTTCATTTTCAGTGGATCTAACACAACAGGAAATGACACCACGGCCATAAAAGAGTAACCGTTGAGGAGACTCGCAGCTGCACGGTGGAAATACTCAATCCGTCAATCAGCCACTCATTCAGCAGTGACACCGTAATTAAAATGCCACCATCAATCGCAAAGATTCATCATATTGGGATCCAAGTTTTCTCCACGGCATCTGGTTTCACTTTCATTTCAGACTTGTACAGAGAGCAATGAATATTAAGTATAAGACAGTGGGCACAATGAGCGCCAATCTTGATGTCAACTATTTTGTACTTTACTGCAGTGCGTGCCATCATCATAACCTCTGGATCACCTTCTCTCCCTCTCTCTCTCTCTCTCTCTCTTCCTCTTCTTTGTTTTCTACCTCTCTCTAGCTCGTTCCCCACCGCCACCCCTCCCTCCTCCAGCAGTACAGCATACACTGTAATGCTGAGTCAGTCAACAGATAGCTGAGTGCTGTCCGTTCCTGCTGCCTTGGTTGAAGAGTCAGAAACGGCGGCGACACAATCTGCACCACACTCCGTTCACCTGTGACTATAAGGCGCTGGCTACAAAATTAGCTGTAAAACAACCGTACCTTGGTTAGACTTGAGCTGTCTTTGAACAGTAACACACACTTGAACACATGATACTTCCTATTTTTCTGACACTAACCCCCAGCGATTGGTTCATGCAAGAGTCCAAGATCCACCCCTTGGACTCTTAAAGGTGTACAAACCCATTTCTGGTTTGTTCCCTCCAGCGTGTACTGTACCTCATTAGTAATTCATTTGACTTTCATAATCTGATTGCAAAGGTATGGTCGTGAAATAACGGCAAAGTAATTCCATTCATCATTTAGAGGACAAGTTTTGCTCATGAAATTAGCAGCCAATTGTCGTTGAGCGATTTAAATGAAACATACACCCTCCTATATCTAGACACCGACAATCTAATAATGTCCCTGTAGCCGACTGCAGAACAGTATGAGATAAGTAACTTGATCTTAGCTAACTGTGCCACTCTTGGGAGAGAGGGTGGGTGGGTGGGTGGAGGAGCAGAAAGACAAGGTAGACAGGGAGAGTAAAGCGTGTAAACATCCTACGCTGATGGGATTTAAAACCAGTAAGGAGGCAGGAGCAGGAGGAGGATTTTAGCATAAGAAAAGAGGAGGAGGAAGAGATTTAAAGAGACTTAGTGATAGACAGAAAGAAGAGAGATGAAGGTAGTGAGCTCACTCCATTACCCCCCCCCCTCCCTCCCTCCCATTGGTCTGAAGAGCGGATGAATAATTGAATAAGGCAGTGATGACATCACACTTTGATAACCAGTGCAGGAAATACTGGCTGGAAAGTTTCCAACCTCCTCTTTCTCCTCATATTACCTTCACTGCCTTCATTGTCCTTATCCTCCCATCTCTCACCGTTGCTCACATTCCCTCTCCGGCTTCCACTGTCTTCTCCTGAATCATCCCCCTCATCATCACTTATCCATCATATCGCGCATTGTCCCTTTCTGTGACTCATGCTCATCCTCCATATATTTGCTCTTTTTTTTCCCCATAAATGAATCTTGCCTTTTCTGTTTCTTTCCATTGTGCCGTCCAAGGAGATTATTTGTGCATCGCTGTGAAAGTGAACAAGCTGACTGTTAGTCTGTCTTTTCACCATCTGTTTCTTTCCGTCATCTGCCCATCCCAGATTTGTTCTGTTGTCCAGATTACACTGAGTTAATTTAATGTGTTTGTCTCCCCCCTCCAACACACACACACACACACACACACACACATACACCCCACTGATCAAACTCAGCTGCCTCCTTTATTATCACTAGCATCATCATGGAAACAAATACTCACCTGAAGTTCTTGATTCAAAAGTCCTTTCTCCATCGGCTCGTCCTCTCACCTCCATCTCCTCCCCCTCTTCTTCTTCATCTTTTCCCTCCTCTTTCCCCTCCTTTTCCTCACTCTTAATGTCTTCACACTCCCACTCTCTGCCCATGGTCCACAGGCTGCTGTCACTGACCGAGCAGCCGATCTTCTGTGATGGGCACAGCTCCAGTTGACCACCCTCCTTGTCAGCTCTCTGGAGCATTTCCTTCAGCGCAGCCATTGAGGTGAGGGCTGGTGGTGGCTGCATGAAGAAGGCCTGAGCCTGAGAGGTATACTCCCATTGGTTGCCATCGCCGCCTGCCTTCTCTCTTCTCCACCTCAGGTTGTACAGTATATCTGGATCTGGAGTAATGACTGTTGGGTCGGGATCTGGTTCAGAGATCACCTTTGTTATTGGGGCTCCGTTCTTGTTGCGGAAGCGCAGCTCTTTGAAAGTTGTCACCTTCGGTGCTGACCCTGGAGATGAACCTGATGAACTGACTGACTTCTTTTGAGTTTCCGTATGAGATTTCCTCATTTCCAGAGGTGGAGGCTGTGGTGGGGCTTCACCGTCAGGTGTGAACGCTATGAGCCAATCAAATCGCTCAGGTTGTGCAGAGTTGGCAGGGAGAGTGCTAACTTTGATGGGTGGCAAAGATGGGGGGACTGGCGGTAAAGGACGAGGCGGTGGAGGAGGGGGAGGTGAATCTGGTAACTCAGCAGGATACCGGAAAGACTCAAAGCTCATATTCTTTGCTTTGGTTTCATGTGTATTGCTAAAACCGGTGTTGTAGTAAGAGTCGGAAGTCACACCGCTGTTCCTCTTCCTTCTCCTTGCCATCTCTGTGAACGAGGTGGTTCTTTGTGTGTCTTTGCTCTCCTCTTTCTTTTTGCCTTCATCAGTTAGATCGCCTCTTCGATCTCCATCCAACTTGCCTCTGCTGCTGCATCCATCTCTGTCCATCAACTCGCTGTCGTGTTCCTTCTCCTTCTCCCTCTCCTTGAACGAGAAGATAACGTCTCCATTTCCCTCATCCTCTAACCCTCCAACACAAACACCGAGCTCCGGGCTGAGTTTGAGGAGCTCTGCTTGGGTCAATCCAGCAAGCATCAGCAGCTTCCGAATCTCTACATCCAGTGCATGGAAGGAGGGGGGAGGAGGCAGGGCAGGTGGAGGTGGTATGGCGGGCGGAGATGAGGAGGAGACTGAGATCATTGGTGGAGGAGGTAGAGGCGGGGGACGTGTGGTAGGAGGAGGAAGGGAAAGGGGTGTCTTTTCCTGTTCGGCTTGAAGAGCAGCGAGCCGCTGTGCTTCCTTCCTGGCAAGGTGGCGCCTCCTAGGTGGAGGGATGGGAGGAGTTGGGGTGGGGATAGATGGAGGTGGAGAAGAAGTGGTATAGAGGGTGAGGTAAGGGACTGGTTTAGAGGCAGGCAGAGGAGGAATAGATGGTGGAGATGGAGGCAGGGGTTTCTCACACCTAAAAGTGGTGAATGTGGGGGATGTGGAGTTCGGGGAGAAAGTGGACAACGTAGGAGAGGTGGAGACCGCCATGGAGGTGGTCTCCCTGCTGATATTGATGTAGGTGTGGAGGTCAGAGCTCACACTGGCATGGCGTGCTGGAGGTTTGGGGGGTCTAGGTGGTGGCTCGACGGGAGAAGGGGTGAGAGAATCAGGAACGAGAGGGTCATCGCAGTCCGATGGAGCAGAGAGGTCAACCCCTGCATCGGAAAACTCCTGAGAGTCTCCCATCGTTCCTTTGCGACTTTTATACAACTTCCAGGGAATGTCGATGTTGCCCATTTCATCCATAACATCAGAGAGATCCTGCTCTTCCAGATCTCCAAGATCAAATCCCTTCTCGTGGAGTCTGGCGACGTATGCCAGTTTTACCTCCCTGTTCACCTTCTCCAAGCGATCCAGGTGATCTAGCCGATCCCTCAGAACATCCCAGTGTTGTTCACCCTCCAGATCCCAACGAGCCACTTGGATCACCTGGCTGAAGCGCTCCATTTTCCCAAACTCTCCTACTGATTCTAAAAAGTCAAGCAAGCCCAGTTTGGTGACCTCAGAGTCACCTTTGCTCCCTAAGTAGTCAGGAGAAGGAGAACCCAGGGCAGAGGGGTATCCTTCATCTGGGGAGCAAGGGGGAATTGGGGAGTGTGTTGTCATGGTGAAGGGATTGCGGCTAATAGGAAGGGATGGGGGTGAACGCGGAGGAGGCTGGCATTCGGGGGCTTGAGGAAGAGAGTAGTCTTTGGGGGACAGAGCGGCGGATAGATTATCTTGGTCTTGGGAAGAGCAGATGGAGGTGGATTGATCTGCACAGTCAGACTCCAAATCAGAGCAGGAGCTGATGGAAGTGGAAGATGAGGAGGTAGAGGAGGAGAGCGAGAACTCCAGGAGGGAGGGGGGACAGTCGCAGCACGAGGGGACCAGGGTGTCGTCGTCGTCATCGTCGTCATCATTGTCAGCCTCCTCTTCATCATCATCATCAATATCAATATCCCCGCTGCTCTCTTCCTCGTCATCCTCTTCTTCCTCTACCTTTACATTTTTCTTGTTGTCCAGATTGGAGGATTCATCAGCATTCTTGCCTTCATTTTCCAAACCGGCAGCAGGGCAGGCGGGGGGGTCCAGCTGGGCCTGTGCCTGCAAAGGAGGCTTAGGTTGCTCCTTGGCCCCCTTCCCATCTTGCTTCTGGGGAAACGGGGCCGGAGGAGGTGGTAGCTGCAGTTGCTGTCTGAGAGAGATGGTGTTGTTGTTATTGTGGTTATGGTTAAACATACTGTTGTTGTCCTGTGGGGAGCGCCCATCGCAGCACAGACACGGGAGGCTGGGCTCGTTGCAATTTGGGTCAAGAGGGAGAACAGAGGGAAGCGGAGGCGGAGCGGCTGCTGGTGCAATTTTGGTTGCTGCAGATGCACGAGCACTCTTGGGTTTGGGCTTAGCCGGCTTGGAGATGGTAGAAACCTGTTTTTGGGAGTTAAACCTTGACTGGCTTACTGGGACCCGAGGCTGGACCACCCTGGTCCTAGCAGGTGTAGTGGGGCCTTTAGTAACCCGGCGTGGGGAGGACGCGGTGATCGTGTTCATGTTTTTATCCTCCCTGTGAAAACCTGGGCCGTGAGACTTTGGTGTAGCTAAGTTATTGGTCCGTCTGCTGGCATCAAAGCGCCGAGGCTTCGGTGGCTGAGAGGAGCAGCTAGAGGACTGCATTGTGGGAAAGGGACTTTTTAGGATACAGTGATATTTCTGTTGCTATAGAAACAAGTGTTGTAAAGGCTGGACAGATCCAAACTATGACGCGCTGTGACGGTCACATCTTGGCTTGACTCCCAAGATCCTGAAACATCAAAAGAGACACAGAGTGAATAACAACTACGAGCATAATATCTCTTCAAAGACTGTTTTCTTGCTCAACACATGTTTTCATATTAGGCTAAGTCTTTGAAGTTAAACTCGTCATCTGGACTATTCATTAATGCTCAGTTGCTTTTGGGCTTTTATAATTATCACAGCCAAAGTCTTGGGAGGACACAGCAGTGATATGAACGTACACACAGACTCTCAAACAGTCGATTCAAGCTAAAACAACTATTTAAATATTAAATTGCCGGAAAATGAATTAGCATCTATGGTGATAATCAATTAATGAGTGAATAACGAGTGAAAAAATGCCAAATACTGGCTGGTTCCAGTTTCTCAAATATGAATAGTTGCTTGTTTTTACCATCTTTGATGATAGTGGATTAAATATGTTTGGGTTTTGATTTTTCAGGGGGCAAAGCAACATATTTCTAACCTTTATAGACAAAATGCTTCAAAGATGAATCAGGAAAATAATCAACTGATCAATTTAGAACGACGAAATGACTCTTTGGAGGCCTTAAATAATATTTTGATGAGCCATGCAGTAGCTGAATCACTGTAGGAGCAGCAGCAGGAAGTGGCTTCTATACAACATGTCTGTGATGGCATTCATCACCCATATCATTTAATAACCTTGGGTTAAACAGATATTTAAAAGTGTAATGTCCATCATCCATTTGCATCCATCTGTTGTGCCGTTATCTTATTTTTTTTTCAGATGTCATCCATTCAAATTCAAACACCCACACACGTATCACACGAAATGGTCCCCGTGATAATAATCGCCACCTAATTTAAAGCTCAAGAGCTGCCACCCATCATCTGCATCAGTCATGTTCAGCCCCACTGAGCAGTGGTATTCACGAGTTTACAGTAGTCGAGCTGTCTCCATCTGTGCACCTCCATCCTTACAAGCTGACAAGATGTAGATCATGAGAACAGAAAACACACTGCACCTTCAAGCAACGGCTGAACATTAGAGCAGGTTTAACTGGAGCATGAAATAATCAGGCAGCAGCAGTGAACAACACCGAGTCTGCCTTTTTTAAAAAAAAAAAAAAGCCCATTTACCGATGGCTATTGCTCATATTCCTCCACAGTGCCCTTCACATCACTGAGGAATATAAATCACTCAAGTGGGCCTTTCTTCGGAGTGGATATTTCTTTCTTTGAATTAAAAATAATAATGATAATAATAAAAAACAAAAAACAAAACTGCATATCATCATATGTAATTTAACCCACCGTGTGCATCGTATTTAGGCTACCCCTGCATGTATTGATCCCACAGAGCTGGTGGAGACAGGGAAGATGGGAGGAGGAGGAGGAGGAGGAGGGAGGAGGGGGTACCTCCAACCGCATCGCCCTGATATACAGGCCCATCCGCCCTTATTATAACTCAAATATTACCATTACGATTTAGATTCCGACTGAAACAGACAACAATAATATATTTTACCAAAACTACCCACGACAGATCGCAGTTCATACCAGGATTGCACGTCTCTTGATCTACGCAGGCACCGTGTGGGAATAGGAGGATTTTCTTACCCGACAATGCAACCTAGGCTCATTTGAAAACGCAAAATATACAGAGAAACACAGCGCGTGATGGCTGGACTCACGATCAGATGCAGGTAAAGATGGATGAAGGTCTCCATCTCGTCGGGTTCTCTCACATCCCAGTCCGTGAGAATGTGAATCTCTCTCTCCGACGTTAACTGCCTCAGCATCTGTCTTCTCGCGAGCATCCAACAAACCTCTCCTCCCCCTCTCCTCCTCCTCCTCCTCCTCCTCCACCACCACCACCATCACCACCAGCGACCCAACCAAACCACACCCCTTGCTTGCCCTAACACCACATCCAATTTATCTCGAGTCATTTTCAGCTTCACCTCCTTCAAATAATCAGCTCTGAGTCACGTTTAACTTAAATCATACTCTTTAAAGTTATCCTCAAAGAGGTTAACTAATATGCAAAGCTCATTATTACTCATTATCATTACGGTTTAATGTGGCAGTAATATTCTTGATAAATCTAAATTGTTTAGGTTATAAGATGGGAGAAACTAGTGAACAAAATGCACATTATAATTGGTCAAATGTCTTCAAATTGCTTGTTCAGTATGTCCAAATCTCAAAAATTGTTCAGTTTATTATCAGAGATGACAAACAAAAACAACAAATATTGTCATATTTGTTTGGGAAATGAAGATTCATCAGAATAGTTTGCTTTGTTTCCGATCTTCGCACACATCAAACATCAAAACAATGAAACAGCAAAGAAAAACACTGTTCATATATTATTTATTAAAAGCAACAACATTCAGGGCAGTACAGACTTTGTAGCTACAATATAAAAATATATGGAATTAGACAGCTGATCAGATTTGATCCTTTGTCGGGAAACATCTATATGTCACTGTCCCTTTGATAATGAATTAATAAAACTATTCCAACAAAATAAAAAAAACGTTTCAACTGTCTGATTTGGTCTGTATCGTCATCCAGCCATGCATTCTTCAGAACGAACAGATGACAGCCTGATCGTTTGGTGTCATTCTTACATCCATGAGATTCCTCAGTGGAGACGCTGCACGTTATGCGCTGGGTTCAATAAATAGATAACACGGAACTAAAGAGACAGGCTGTTTGATGACGTTCACAACCAAATATCTACAACTCTTTGCAAAGTTCATAAACTGCTTGAACGACTTCTAAACATCATCACAGCCCTCTGAGTGTCATGCTGCTCACTCAGAGCTTTGTCCCTGGCAGAAAGGGAGAGGTAATGAATCTGTGCGTCATAAAAGTCACAAAGGGAACGAGGCGGATGCACCGGACGCCGATTCTGAACACTGTTCCCTCCTCACTTGTTCCTCTTGTAGATTTTCCCAGCAAAGTTGAGGAAGACTGCGTGAGGAAGGTTTTGAGCGTGGCTAGCGATGAGTTTCTGTAGCCGCTGGTAGCTCTCTTCTTCATATCTGTGGTACAGCGTTGGCATTTGCAGGGCTTTGTACAGCGCTTTGACCTTTTCCACGCTGGCATCATCGTGCCGCCCGTAACACGCCTGAGGAGAGGAGGAGATGAAAGTGAAATTGAGTTTCACGATGTAATGACTGACTCTAGTACTACTTTTAAAAAAGGTGGGCCACCACATTCATGGAGGATTATAACCATAAAAACAGACACCCTGTGCTCAGAAAACAGCTTAAGTCAGAAACAAATTGTTATAATGGATAGATTCTAACACTGCAAAGCATTTTTAAAAAAGGAAACAATAAAAGAGTGACACTTATTCATCATTTATTTCTGCGTTTTCTTCCACTTTTGCTACACTACCTTGTACATTAAACACAATTTATTATGGCAATATGAAAAAAACCTATTCCAAAGCCCATTGAAAAGGTCACTTACTTCAAATAATACAATCTGTCCGTGAGTCATTGCTCAAATTCCAATGTACAACACTGATATAACTGTTGCATGCATTGTATGTATACTGTTGCAAGCTGACTCGTTTCATCTGACCGTGCGCGACCCACAAGATCTCTGCACATGGTTTTGGAGCCAAATCATATCAAATAATATTACATGTGTTCAAAAAGAAATGCCTGTCATCTTTTGTCCCACCTCCAGCTCCGCTCTCTGTTCGGGAGTCATGATTTGCAGGGCTGTCACCACCAGCCAGCTGCACTTGTTATCCTGGATGTCTGTACCAATCTTTCCCGTCACAGCAGGGTCTCCGTAACAGTCCAAGTAGTCATCCTGCAAATGTAACACACCAGCTCTGTACAGTCTGCAGCGTATTATTCAATATGTGAAGACGGGGTGACGTGTAAAAGTAACTACCTGGATCTGAAAGAACTCTCCCATCTCGAGCAGGATGTGTTTGGCATTGTTGTGCTCCTCTTCACTTGTAATTCCCGCCTATAAATGTAAGGCAAAAAGAGTTTCCCTGTCTAGATCAGCTGTCAGCAGGTCTTATTATAACCTTCTCAATGTAAAATTTAATTTCCTACCACCACTCAATGCCTAAGTTCCTTCTGTCATGCGTGTACAATTGAAATACACTTACGATGTACATTGCAGCAGCCACTGGGAGGTAGAAAGAGTAAAAGGCGGTCTTGTATTTCACAATAGCTTTATACCTGAAAAACAAAGAGAGAAATTATTCACATTAAAACCAATTTGGTTTGTGAAACAGCAGCGTTCTCTGCAAATCTGCTCCAACTTCACTACCTCTCCATGGTGAATCTGTTGAGGTCAATCTGACCAGGGGGAGCCGTCATGAGGTCCAGGGCTTGACCTAGCTCCGTCTGGAAAGATGTCTGAAACAAACGAGAGATGCTTTTAGAATCCTGTGTGTGTGTGTGTGTCTGTGTAATCAATCAGGACGTACGGTACCTCAGTAAAAAGCTCCAGTAGGTGGACGTAGTATGGCTGATCCCTGCAATGTCTGCGAAGTAGTCTGTAGATCGACCCTTCTAAGAGAAATGAATCATTGATGGCGTCCAGACCTATTCCATCCTTGAAAACAAACAGACAGGATTCAAGTTAAAAACGCAGCCACATTAAAAAAAAAGAAAGAAAAGCTCTTTCAATGTCTCATTTTCTAGAATGTATGAAGTCTCACCTTCTTATACCAGCAAGGCTGTCCTCTCCTTGTCACAGACGCATCCATGATATCATCTGCCACGAGGAAAAATGCCTGGAGCTGCAAGCAACAGAGACACGGTTGTAACACTTACTGACTTAGAGAACGTAACACCCCTGCAAAGTGTCATTACAACAGTCAGTCCAAATCTCGGCAAGAGAGATGAAGTTTTAGCAACACACTGGCAGCACAGAACAGCCACCTTCCTACCCCCACCCTCCTCTGACTGCACGATTATGATGGTCAACAGAATTCACAATAATGAAATTATTGGAAAAAAAAAAGTCCAATTCATCTTTAATTTTAATTTCAGGGTTCTGTCTTAGGAAATTAGGAGTCTGGAAACATGCTCATTTGTCCAATGTTTTAAAAATATGGTCACAAACGCATACTTATTAAAAAAAAGTAGAAAGTCTTTTTATAAACGGCTAAGTACAGTAAAAATGTGCATCCAATGGGCACCATTCAAGGATTTGGATGTATGTGTATGTGGGTCTGACTCAAAATAAACTACAGTTCCCACGTCCATGCATGAACTTGAAGGAACTTGTCACAGTGCAAAGGAGCTTGTGGTGTTTCTGGATAATAGTGCAGACCTGTGGTAGAAGAATATGCTGCATAAAGCTTGGGGGGCACCTGAAATGCTGTTTGTGGTATTTTAAAAAGGGAGGTTTTGTTGACAACAAGAAAAATATGAAACGTCGCCACACTTGCTGCTTCATCATGCCCAAACAGGTCCTTACCAATTCAATGCACCAGCCAACCAACAGAGCCCGCTGCACTATGTCCTGTGTGAGCTGACTGGGTGGGAGAAGTTCCCTCAGCGAGCCAATCACAGACAGGCCTCGGTTCCTCTTACCTCCAGGTGAATTGTACACCAAAACCTGCCGGAATAAGAGATGCAGATACATAAAATGGCAGTTCGGGACTTGTAAGTAAGTGAGCATGAGACAAGACAACACACACACACACCTCTCTCAGCCTGTTCAGAGCATCAGCCAGCGCGGGATCGGTGAAGTCCCTCTCTGCGAGCTCCGCCACCAGCTCCTCAAACTGGTCTTCAAACAGCTGAGGGTCTGACAGCAACGCCTTTTTGCTGTGTGTCCCGTTGCAGGTGCTGTCTCCCTGGAAAGACGAGGTGCACAGCAGGAGAGACGTGTTTTTAAACCTGAACGGAGAGACAGGCAGCCACATGGCACGGACTGTTTTAGGGGCGTTAAAGCCCCAGCTCAGCAGACGTCGCATCCCCAAACAGCCGTACATACGTCCGGACCGTCAAACTTATCGTCCTGTAGCGGTAACTACTTATCACATATCGCTGGTAACTCCTTCCGGTTATGGAAATTTGACAAGCTATTTAGCACCATGGTCTCATGGCCCACTAGTCCAAGCAACAACAAGAGCAAGGATTAGCTAAAGAGACTTACTATTATTAGGTAGCTTGTCATGAAAAGAAGCGTTAGCTGACGTTAGCTTACGTTATTTCCCCGTGTTCAGTCTGCTAACAATTCTAGCTACAGCACACCAAATCTAAATATTTTTACTCACACACTTGTCTTTACATACCATAATTACACTGTCCTCTTATCCCAAACTGTTGAGTTTAATACAAAGAAATGGTTATTCTTCTGTTTCTTCGCCTTGCTGTCTAACTGAAGTCTGTGAACGTCTCCTGAATCCAGGATGTGCCGCTTGTAGTTCAGTGTCAACTTACCGTCCGTTTTATTATATAGAAGTAGGACTATATTTCCCACCGTCCTTAGCGAGTGGGCGCGCGTGGGCGTGGACTTTCGAAGGCTCCATTTGACATTGAACGTTCTGATTGGCCGGTGGCATCGAACCAGGATGGGCTTTCACAGGGTTCGACCAATAGGATTTGAGAAGAGGTGGGGTTTAAGTGGAGCGGGGTGATTAGTGAAGCGAGGGCTGATCCTCAACTATTACAATGATGGCCTGACAGATAGTGAGAAAAGAGACAATTGGACAAAACAGCGACATAAAAATACAGTATGCCCTTTATAATATGTACAAAACATCAACATAGATATTTTTATTTGATGTCTATTATTTATTTCATATTTTGAAATACATAACTTGCATTGAACGTTTTGCCATTGACACTGCATTTAAAATCTGGAATAGGTGTCATATTTAGATACATTTACTATTCGGGGTTTCAAGGCTCTATCCTGTTAAGCCTGCCATACAGATATACATTTCTTCAAATAAATAATATTTTTTTAATGCAAGACAGGAGGTAGAAATACAGCTCAGTGCCTTAATAAGGGAGTGTGTATGCGTGTAAATTTTTAAAATTAGTTACATACATATGAGTGTATCCAAAATGTGCCTTTACTGATAGGGAGTCAATATCGTCACTTAGTGAGCACACCAAAAAAGACTTTCCACAGAAAAAAACTCCAATCTGACACAAATATCGATACCCATCAAAATCCAGTATCCAGAGCTGCCAGAGCCGCCAGAGCCATTATATGTTCACTGTCACTGGACTGTCAGCAGCCTAAGCCTTTTTCTTTTCATATAACCACCCAGCCATAAGAGAACCTGTGCCAAAGCATTAGTGTGAAGCCCCAAACTCGTAACAAATTTGTCTGTACATCTATTGCAAGAGACTCTTCGTGTCATCAGAGTCACAGTGCAATCTTTATTTTACATGATCGGGCCGCTTTAGTCAGTGTCACAGATATTCCTGTGCACTTCTGAGATATATTCAAAATCAAATTAGGGCGCAGAGGCTTGGTCAAAGCCATCTGGCAGAAAACTTTGGGAGCACTGCACATCTTTGACTCTGACCTCCACTTTCATCTATCTATTATTACAAACACATTTCAAATGGTTCTATCATAGGTCTTAGGTGCAAGAGGGGGGAAAAAAGTAAGAAGCATTGTCAAAACATGCAGATAAAGACATTCTGAGGACATGTTACTTGTTTTACACAGACGGGTCAGGACTGAATGCACAAGGTTCCTGCTGTATTTGGGAGACTGTAGCAAAAACATGCACATATGCAAATCAAACCACCGTGTCCAGGAGCCACCCACAGATAATACATTTCAAAAGCTGAGCATGTGTCTGTGGCGTGCATTAATGTAAATGGTAAAAATGCTGGCTGCCTTATATTTTTGAAGGCCCGTGTGGAGGTTGAAAAGCGTGGAGAACGTGGAAAATCTGAATTGCAAGAAAGAAAAAGGAAAAAATTAGCAACTCAGAGCATTTGTCCTCATGTGTAACCTCACCTGTTTATTTTACACTGTACTCAGCTAACTATATGTTTATTTAGATGCATTTCTTTTTTATCAATGGAAGACAAAATAAGGTTTTTCACGATCACTTCACCTGAGCGATCCTGTGGATGAATAGCAATGTACAAAAGGGCCAGAAGCATATTGCAACCTATAATTATGTAACTGACTGAATGTACATGTGAGTAAGTGGTTGTCGTAGCATGAATGCTAGTTGAGGTGTGTCTCCAGTCTTGAGGAACGTATGTTTCCAGATGAGTACTGAGGGAGGGAGAGGAGCATAGAGAAGATGCTTCTGGTGGGTCATCTCGGCCAGTTGTGGGTTTAATCTGTTGGAACAGGGACCACGCTGCCCAGAAAGAAGCATCTCGTGACCGTTTCAGTGATGTTGAACAGTGAAGTAGTGTGAACTCTAGGCTGATGTTCAGAGTGATGAAGAGCACCACTGAATAAGGCCATTTGCAGTTGGCTTCAGGAAACGGAGGTGACGCGGAGGGAAAGGAGGGAAGGCTCCCACAATTTCAGTAGTAGATACCTCCACTAAACTGCGTTAGACTCTCCTTGTCACCATCCTGCCTTATTTCCTCCGATCCCTGTCTTTCTTGCAACCTCGTATGCCTCCCGTTATCCTCCTCCATCCCTCCTTCACCCTCCTCTCCTCCTCACAGTGCAGACTCTGAGTAGAGAGCTCCTGATGACCCATGTGGTGGATGAGGCGTCAGCAATCGACGTAGTGATGCAGAGGAGGAGCTTAAATCTCCACAGCTCTGGAGGTGGATCCCCTCCGGCACCCGATTGCCTTGGTGCCTGTTGTGTCGACTGTCACTATGGGAGTGGTGATGTCCACGGCGATGAGGTTGATGGGAGTGATAGTTGGGGTGTCCTCGGCTGGTGTTCCAAGGGGTCAGCAACACCTGAGGATGATTTTACGAAGCAGAAATATAGACAAAGAGACGATGGCTTTACTTGCAGAGGAACTGGGCTAATCTGATGTAGTGAAGTGGTGAAATAAATGAGCTTAATCAGAAGTTGTCATACTTGTTCCAGGGGCAGATGGTTGGTGGCAGCGCCCTCAGCTGCACCCCTCCTCTTAGGCCCCTGCACTGTGCTCCCAGCATACTCAGACGAGGGTGATAGGTTGCGTTTGGAGCGCTGTAGGAAGCGAGCCACCAGACCTCGAGTCACCTGAAGGGGAAGATGAAATAAGATGGTCGACAAATACTTCAGCTTTTGCTAAGACTTATACGGCAAGTGTTTTCCGACTAACCTTAAGGTCTCCTAGGGAACGGTGGCAGTCTTTAGGTAAACGCAGCGGTGAGGTGGGCGGAGGTTTGGAAGGGAGCTGCACTCCCGTGGCTGTTGATTTCATGCTGCCTTTCCTTGGCAGAGCTGCAGCAGGAGGCAAGGAGGTGCGGGGCAGCAGGCATGCTTCAGAGGAGGGACCTGTGAGAGAAAAAAGGATTTGGGCTCTCATTTATCAAGTTATAATACACAACCCCAAATTAGTCTAGAAGAGAGGGGAGTGACATAAAAATAGATTACGGCCATGAGAAGAATATGAGCTTGCACATTTTCACGTTATTTTATTGCCAGATACAGAAGTTTAAAATGAATTTAAAAAAGAAACCTGGAGTAGAAATAATAACACTGAATTAACTACACAAAAATATAAAGTTATAATGCCTAACTCTCCATTAAAGAGCTTCATGGCAAGATCTTTGAGGAAAATTGAAGTTACAGATAAGGAACTAATTAACTGGAATTTAGTTTGATTAACTTTAAATTAACACACGGCACATTAAATGAACAGATCTCAAGATAAGCTTGAGAAGGCATTGATAAATACAAGCTGTATAGCCTTAAATAGATATAGCCTCGTGTAAATATATACCATATGCCTGCACAGAGAAAACCTAGTTACATAATATGCCAGCCAGATTGTCATCATGATGTGGAAGAAAGAATAAGAGCAAATAATTTTGTGTTTAAATTTAAATCTACCATAAAAAGTACAAACTCTATTTGTTAAACTCTCAGAGATGCAGGTTCATATTGGGCTATTCTTACAGTCAAGCCGAGTACCTGCTGCAGATCTCTAGCTGTGTGCCTTCACATTGCCAGCGTTCATAAATCAGAATAATAACGTATAAACGAGGAACTGGTGCGGCACATTATTGTTTCCACCGCAGAATCTAATTTATCAATCTTTAATCAAATCACTGCTAATTTAGACATCGCGGAAGAGTTTCCATAAATCACATGCATATGGGGACAGATTGGCCCATCTCCACCAGTGTTTAAATCGAAATCTGCATCTAAGAGGGTTTGATAAATGACAGCCAGGAGGTGCAAACATGCTGAATTGTATTTTCGCCTTATACGGGACTATCAGATGTGAAAAGGGAAGGAAAGGAAGAGTCTCTTACCTGTGTCTATAGATGCTTTGCTGCCTACAGAGCCAAAGTCAACTAGAGGAGAAGACATACAAGAACAGGTTATGTATTGTATTGTAAGAAATGTGCCGATTTTCGCGTCTGACTTACCTGTATCAGTCGAGGAGCCGAGCCCTGGCTCACTGTGCGACCTCACAAGGCGCAGTAGCCCTTCACTATCCCTTCTTACACCTTCTCCATCCTTCTCACCCTTCCCAGCTCTTCGTCGAAGGTACAGCGGTTGGCCCGCAAAGAGTTGCCCGTTAACCTGCCCGCCACACTGCTCACCGGCAGCTGAGGTGGGAGGAACAGAGGAGGCTGGGGCAGCTCCTTGGCGTAAAGGAGTGGAAGGGTGAATTCGTAACTCTGGGATGGAGGATCGCTGTTGAGAGGTAGAACCACCTATTGCTTCCAGCTGGGAACAGCTACTAGCTAGCATGGCCTGACGACGCAATACTGGAGACCTGGACCAGGAAACAAGACAAAATAATATTTATGTGTATGCTTGTTATGGGCTAAATTTTTGGATTTTAATCCGTGCATTAAAATTTTACAAACTGTACCTGTATGTGTTGGTCGCTGTGCTGGGCGAAGAGCAGGAGTTGGACCTCTCTCCTCTGAGGAAGCGCCTGGCTCTTGGCCCTCCTGCCAGAGGACTCTCTGGTGTCTGAGACGGAGGACCACGATAGCTGATGTACTCCCCACTGTCTCCTACGTCTCCCCCCTCGACACTCTTACTCTTGTTGCCCCTGTCGCCTTGGATCCTCAGACCGACCTCCATCAGACAGGAGTCTTCGGAGGGGGAGGAATCATCTGGAATGTCCACGATCTCTGACATTAACAGAGATCCGCTGTCCATGGACACTAATAAAAAAATGAAATATTTATTCATTTTCATTTATTTCACATACCTCCTTAAAATACAGCAAGTAAGAAATGACTTTAATTAACAAAATAATGATGCAGCGCCCAAATCTCCCATCTCCAAATCCCCAAATTTCCTTTGAACACATTTTTTAACATTTAGTTGTTCATTTGGGGGCACTATTGGGAGTTCACATTACATGTCATGTGTTCAGTGAGGTCTGGAATAAAGAACTTCTGTTACCAATAGATATATCAGTTATTTTTGAAGAATGTGTCAATTGATATGTGGCAATTTCTCATAGACCGAGAAGATGTCAAAGAAAATTGACATTTGAGACCCAGAACCAGCATCTTTTAAAAATAATTTTCATTTTCAATTCTCTAACATGTCTCACCTTCTCCACTGAAGGCTGTAGAAGTCCCTCTCTCTCCAGACAGCTCAGTGCCATGGGGGTCATACACTGTCGCCTTGAGAGTCAAAACAAACAAGGATCAGCATTGGCAGTGAGTACATCACACATAACACACACACACACACACACAGATAGACAGATACATGCATACTCACCTGGCTTGCAGCTCTTTGTCCCATCACAGCTTCATAAGGAGGTGGGCAGTCAGTGGGGTAGAGAGGAACAGGACTCTCCATGGAGCCATTGTACGTGATGCTACACCACAGAAATATTGCACAAAGCATTGCCTATCAGTCTATATATACAGTGTAACACACAATAATGCTTACTAAGTGTCTGTGTGGTACCTCTGAGCGTCTGTTTCAGAGCTGCAGGTGTATTCAGGAGGATAGTAGGGGGGTGGAGGGATGGGTGGGACAAACTCCTCAAAGTCCATTATGTTGGTTAGGAAGGCGTCTTGAGGAGTGGTGCATTCTGGGTTGACTGAACGAGAGCGATGCGGGGCCAGCTAGGCAGAGAGAATGATATAATAGGTTAGAAAATTTGCACAAAGTCTGTTTTCAAACGTAAATCCCCAATCCCTGAATGCAGCAGTGTAGTTTACTGCTGGGTATGTGTCATTTGTGGGGAAAAAAAAAAAAAAAGCCAGGCCGGTGCAAAATGTGCTGTGTCTGCACTCACCAGGTGCACAAGGTCCAGAGAGAATATGTGGATACTGCAGGTCACAGTGGACAGAGTACAGATGATAGTGGAGAGAATGCTGAGACCACATGCGCTGAACAAAAGGTCCTGCAGAGAAATACGCATTCAGAAAATCTAAATATGACAATAAAAAGGTTCAATTACAGCGGTTCGGTTATGTCATATTTTAAAGGATCAGTTTTTCAAGCCTGTCTTAGCACACTGCTAAAATGCTAACTTTGGAACACATCCACCTGGTTTGTCTATCTCGAAACAAGGACTTGAGGACATTACTGATCTTTTAATGGCCAGTATGAAAAAGAAGAAGGATGTGAGGACATGGATACTGTTTTAAGACAGACTTTCAGAATTGTAAAACTTTCCTTTAACGGGAAACTTGGACGATAAAAAAGATCATTCGGGTTTCCAGCATAAAGACCCATTCTGCCCACCTTCAGCTGATGTCTGACTGAGCTACAGTTAGCATTCAGGTAGAGGACCAGGGTCTCCTCCTCTGTGATGGAGCAGGGGCGAGTGGGTGCACAACACACACACAGACCATTCTCCAGCTAAAAAAAAAAAGAAAAGAAAAGAGGATTAGTGTGAACTGAGCGCACTACAAAACATATCCATGGTTATTCCTGGCACGTTCCACGTGCATCTGGCTTGAAGGGCATTTCAGCATGAGGCAGAAGACAACACTTGCATATTGTTGTATACCTTGCAGTCCAGCATAGACTTGACCATCTGTGCGTTTTGACAGGAGAGCATGGAGCCGGCCAGACTGAGGATCACACACACTGCGGACAGCAGCATGAACAGTGACACCTGTGGAGGAGCACAGAGTCTTGTTTTGATTTAGAGCACGGTGTCAAAACTTGAGCCGCGTGCGGCCGTTTTATTTTCCAAACAACGACTATGGCAGGTGATTTCACTGAGAGAAGAAACTAATATCTCAGTTTTCACCTCTGAGTCATGGCTAAATAAACCACCCCCGGATTTGAAGTTGAGTCTGAGTTGCTTACCAGTTATTCATTTTACTAAATCATTGCATGAATATACACAATGTACGTACAATCAAATAAATAAAATAGTACTGTTTTATGTAAAGCATAGGGCCTCTAAACAAAAGGACTACAGATCAGGACCATTCTTTAGGCTCTTAGTGCTCAGAAAACATTTAACAGGAAACATCTATAATCCTATGACAACTGAGCAAACTCCATCTGCTGATGAAGATCATGTGATATGACCAAGATCCAAAGAGCCACTAAAAGGACGCTGTGGTGAGATTGTTTTCTCGACCGCTTGTTTGAGTTTACACCATTATTTAGTTGGACATGTTTCTTGACTAATCACATAACCATAACCTGGCTGACCCAGAGTGAACCTGGAGTTTTTGGGGCTCCTCTGGGTCTGGGGTCCCAGCGTCCTCTTTACCCTGTTGGTAATCCAGCATTGCTACATAGCAGATGGTTTTTCACTTACAGCTAAGAGACCTGAATGCTCCTTTTACTTGATGGAGTCATACATACCACCAGCGTCAGAGGTCTCCTCCATGAGATTATTCCAACTACCCCTGATGCCACCACCTGCAAACAGACACCACAAACATTATAAATAATCCATCAGGATTTCTGTTGTTATGCAAATACTATATGTTGTCAGTCAGATTTACACTTACAAAGAAGCCAGCCCAGAATGGACAGGACTGCCTCACACGAGGTGAGGAGGTGAAGGCCATGCTGGTGAAAGAGAAGGCCAGGACCATGGCTCCTAGACCCAGGTGGCATAGCCCTAGGTACAGGAGTAGCCGCGCTCCACCAGGCCCCCGACCCGACATGCCTCTGCGGCTGTCTGACCAGCCTCGAGACCCCGAGGCCGAAGCCACGCTGCTGGAGTCTGAAGGCGAAGGCATGTTGAGCTCGTGTGTGTGTTTGTGGAGGAGGCTGGAAGAGGTTTCACGCTTACTCTGGGTTCATAAAACAAAGTTCAGCTGTGCGGGTAGAAGTGCAGGAGCGCAGAAGAGGGGAGAGACATAAATGTTGGCTCCAGAGCTCCACTCTGTCACAATTATGCACCAAACTCTCCACTGGCAGGTGCCATAGGTTCTGCGCAATGCCCCATGGTGCGCACTATAGTCCGGTGAGTGAGTCCAAGAACTTTGTCAGCAGAAAGTTGAGAATTGAGCAGCCACTACACACTCACAGCCACCGTACTCACCTCATTTGACGTTTCAGCCATGATACTAAGATAGCCTCAGTCAATACAGTGTCTCTTTCACCCCATGCAGTTCACAGGCCACTACAGCCTATAGAGCACAGTCTATGCCGGCCTCCTGCTCGGTCACTCTCTGGTTAAAACGCAATCACACACACACAAATGGGGTGACTTCTTTTTGTTGTTGTTGTTGCAATCTACACATCGTTATGCTCATTTGCTTTTTTGCTGCTCCCTCCTCTCCATCTCCTCCCTTCCACCTCTCCCTCCTCTTGTCAGTGGCATTGCGGTAACTGGAGACCGAGCAGGCCGCAAATATTAAAGCATCCCAAAGAAAGCAGCTGATCGCTCGTTGTTTCAGCTCCCCTCCCCTCTCAGCTCTCCCCAAGCTGGGATGACAGGAGCCCGGTCAGTCCGTGTGTCCATTCATGAGGAGCAACGTCCGAAACATGTGCGCTCCCCTCCCGCGACCTTATGTTAGTTCCTCATCCCGTCACGGAACAGGGGGAGAAAAAAAAAAGACGGTGTGGAGATCACATCGGTTCGTTCGGGAAGCAAGACTAATTACCTCGACATGAACAGGAAATAAATATCCTCCATCGATTTTCAAACTGCACCAAAAATAGCAGCCGGGGGCTGGAATGAATCTTTCCTCACAGGTTTCGATCTTTGACAACTCCACCTCGGGGGTTTTGCGGTGGTCCACGCACCTAGAGCCCCCCTCCTCCTCCTCCTCCTCCTCCTTCCCTCCGCCACCACCACCACCACCTCCGCCGCCTCTTTCCTCCCTGCAGTCACGCGGGCATCCCGTTCACAGCCCGTGTGTTTGTGTGCGTGCGTCTGTGTGTGTGTGTGTGTGTGTGTATGTATCCCGGACGTTCACCTCACTGCCTCCCTCCAGGCGTCACATGATCCTAACAACATAGTTTACAGCCTACCTATGTCCCGGGATTACATGTTTAAATCCATCCGAGTTTATTCGTAGTTCTTCTTTCGGTTTGCCCCGCCCTCTGCTGCCCTCACGTCCTCTCCTCTGTTCCTCGGCACAGCTCTGGCACTGCGAGAAGAAATGTATCGTGTTTGCAAACCTAAACCTGGCCTGCGTGATGACAAGGCACGCAGCATTACGTGCAGGCAACTTGAAGATGCGGCAGAGCGCGCGCACACCGTCGTGGTGCTGATGCTGGGAAGGAGGGGCGGTTGCCTAGCGACAGGCTCCAGCTCCTGCTGCTGCAGCAATGACTGCCGCTGTACTGGGAGGATAGTAGTTAACAAAAAGAAGAAAAAGAAGAAGGCAGCAGGGGGTCCTGGTAGTGAGGGTGTCCCATAGGTGCCTGGTCTAATTTAGGCCTTTGTATTAACCCGAGCTGTGTCTATCGCAGATGTCCTGCCAGTGTCCTTGAGACACAAAGCCACCTTCTGCTATTTAACTGTAAGCTGCCTGACCTGATCTTTATTTCAGTCTTTAAGTGAGGATCATTAGGCTATCAAAACCATAAACTTTAATGTACCTGAGCGGTTAAACAGCAACAAAATAACCAATAAATGTTTAAAACAGATCATAGCGATGACAGAAAGGCTGAAGCCATTGCTTATTACACCTCACATTACAAATTTACAGCTTCCTGATCCATATTTTTCATATACTGTATGTTTACAACATATCTACCTAATGTTGTTTCTCCTTTTATGAATTAAGCATCTATGATGTACATTTTGTAAAGAATGTGTGTTTTTGAGCTGTATAACTAAAACTAAATAGAACAATAGAAAAAAAAGCTACATAGTCCAAAGAATCCCAGCTATATATTCTCATTACTGTGCCGACATACAGACTCACACACAAACACACTCATGATGTTTTATTCAGCAAGCGGCAGGTCTGTAAACTACGTACAAAGTCTTGTGGCTGGTCTAAAAAGACACAGAGTGTGAAAGAAATGCATAAAAAAAGTAGGTATGTCTGTCAGGATCAAATGAGCACCTGTAACCAGAGTCATTTTGAATGATCTGCGAGGGAGACATGTCATGTCAGATGTAGCTGATGTGCGATAGTGTTTAGTAAGAGATTTATCAGGCACTTCAGATAAAAGCAAAGACCCACTAAATCAATTCAAAGTGAGGGCCGTGCGAGCGCTGCTGCCTCCCTCACATCCTGTCCATGCACTTGCATTATCCATCATTCTTTCATCTCCCCACTCATCTTCTCATATTGCACTTATCTCTGTCCCTGTGTTCCACATCCTCAATGCATTCATCTGTTAAAACAACACTTGTTTATCAACACTGTTTGTTTGCCATTCAGCTCAACACAACCGACGTCCACAGCTTGTTAAATCCATTAACGTGAAGAGGATGTTTTCAGCAATAACCAGAAAACGGCCCTGAAATAGACTGTAATAATGTAGATTCTGTTGAATCGCACTAAAATACTGTACACTGTTGAATCATTTAATCAAATCTCAAAGTACGGATGTGTCTGCTGTCCCATTTCATACGTCCCTGCGACAATGGGACGTCAACTTGTGAGTGCTGTCGATGGAATAATTATAAAAATCCATAAAAAATACTGAACTAACCAAAAAAAAAAGTAGTAACCGCTGATGATTTATGACTTTTTCATTAATGTGTTTATCAATTATATCCAGTATTTAAACAGTCAGACAGAATCTACAAGATTTAACAGAAAATGTGTGTGTGTGTGTGTGAACTATCTGTGACTCAAAACACTTCCCATCAAATTCATCTTCTGCTTCTGAGCTCCTACATGCTACCACTGTATGTGCTCACACATAAGACATTGTTCCATTGAACTGGAGTGTTTTTCTTTTTTTATATATAGCTAACGAGTCCAAACAAATATCGCAAAAGCAGTCCTTTTTTAAGACATAAAGCAGTGACAGCTGTAGAGGTGATAAATGTGGTGATAAGCCAAAGAATTACAGGGCAGAAATACAGATCTTAATTAAACACGGTGGTACAAACACTTGTAAAAGGAATACGGGGAGTTTAAAAACATACAGTAAATTGAAGCATGTGTATGTATTTGACAGTTTGAGTCCACCAGATGGAGACAGAAAACCTGCTGCTGCACTGTATTTCTCCCCAGTAATACTGATGTGTTCGTCAATCTGTATGGCACTTCCTTATGTCTGCTGGCCTGTGTGTCCTGTCTAGAGAAGAACACATTTGGAGGATTTTTTCTCTGTGCTGCTTGTGATTTTCACCTCTCGACCCGTGGGGCCCTGTCAAACAAGGAAACACAGACAAAGAAAGGAAATTATAGGCGTATTTATGAAGTCCTATATACGGGGAAGACTAAATGTTTGAGTTCAGTTCAGCAAAACTGTTCGGACTTACTGTTTTTTTGCTGGATTTCTGTAGTATGTCGCGCGCCAAAGACAGAAAAGACTGAAGCAAAAAGAGAGAGAGAGAAAATAAAAGTTAAAACATCGACAGCACATTAACTCATACTAAAAAAAAAAACCCACACTCATCAGATAAAGATAAACGGTTCCATTGAGAGTGTTTCGTCAGAGGTTTATGCACTGGCTCACCTCCTCCACGTTAATGCTGGACTTTGCACTGGTCTCAAAGAACCTGATGCCGTGATCTTTCGCCAGCTGTCAACAACGCACACAGACACGATTACAAGAGATCAGGATACGGGTAAAAACAACTTCCTGCTTCTTATCTAAACTGCAAAGTGAGTATATCAAGATCGTGCATGACATGGTCAGTCCTTCCTCAAACAACCACACCCTTTTTTTCGCCTGTCTGTTTCTGTTCATTCACACTGGACTGCTTGATGGTGCAATAAATCTCACATCTACTGCTTTACCGTTACTGCACGGTAACACAACAAATAGGGTGTGTGTAAGTAATATTTCTGTGAGGGTCATCTCACCTTTTCGCCTGTCTCCTTGGAAACTTTCCGCTTTGCTTCAATGTCGCACTTATTACCTAGTAACATTCGACTGACTCCCGCTGATGCGTTCTGGGAAAGGAGGAATGCGGTTAATTGATTGGACAAAGTTGAGTTCCTGTCTGCAAGAATGTTTGCTTAATGAAAAGAGCGTTTAAGAGCTGATCAAAGCGAAGAAATGCAGACATTTTTACATCAAGTCTGAACCTAACAACCAGAACAAACTGCGCATGCGAGACAGTTACACTACTGCGGCCACGCTGTGGGAAAGCTGTCCCTATATTTAAGGCCAACATGACATCCTGACTGAAATAACTAGATAGATGATTCATGAAATAAACACTACGCAAATGCGTTTCGTTTTGTCTGTATCGCAATTATAGGTTGTTGATTTTTATTTAGAATGGGCGACTTGTGCAGGGAGTACCCCGACTCTCACCTGATGTTGGGCTGGATAGGCTCCAACCCAATGCAACCCTGACAAGGACAAACAGTTGCAGAAAACGGATGGATGGATTTCATTTAACAAAGATCTAGAGAAGACCCGGAAATGCATTCACATTTGCTTTTTACATCCATGCATCCCCAGCAGGTCAAATAAAAACAAAAGTTTAATACAAAACGCTCTCAGATTAAGAATGAGTGTAGCAGTGTCTACGGTTTTTGCGCCCCATTAAGTTATGTACAATCAAAAGATGTTTTATGAGAGCGAAACAAAGAATCACACACACTGTTGGTCACTACTAACGACATTTCAGTTCTTAAAGTTTGATCGGAAAAGTGTTCTTCGGTCCACCCAATCACCCACGATTGGATTAAGGTTCCTGGTACAATAGTAGTTAAGACCCATATTGCTGTAATCAAAACACCCCCAGGTCAAGCCCAGGTCATTTCCTTTGTCTCTTTCTCTGCTTGTTTCATGTCACCACTCACAACTACTGACTACTGATTAAAGCCAAAAACAAGATTTCAACTGACAGACATTGTGGGGGACAAAACACACCTTAATGCGGATGGTGCTTCTTCTTCTGAGATGATTAGATCAGTCAGTTGATATGATTTTTATTGTGAACTATTTTGACAATCGAATGATCATTTCAAGAGCCATTCTCTGGTTCCAGCCTCTCTGATGCTTGCTTTTATAGGTATATTTGGGCTCTGACCTGCTAATCAGACATTTGAAAATGTCACGTTGGGATTCATTTCATAAGCAAAGCAATTAATTCATCAATCGAAAACGTAACGAAGCAATTAATCGATGGTTAATAACGGCTGGGTATAAGTTCCAGTGAAAACTAGGGCAGACATGTGCTTTTTGGTGTGATTTCGTTGAACGGAGCCTTTATAAACACCAGCTGTGAAATGCCCCAGCTTTACTGTTGCAGTGAGTAAAGGCCCTCATGACTAACATGCATCCAAATGACTAGACACTATTTTTAATTATTTCCTGGTTGACTTGGCCATGGCTGAGTGGAAACGCGTCTCACCTCTTTGATGCTCTTCATCCAGTTCTGAATGTTTTCGAAGGACTTCTCGTCCGTGATGTCGTACACCAGGATGATGCCCTGGCGCGGAGCGAGGAGAGGGACAAAGAGAGAGGATTTAAGGAGTCAGTGAAAGGTACAAAGCGAGCACAAAAGGGGGGGCAGTGATGTCAGCCTGATTATCCAGTCTGCTTGTTCTACAGGCATCCTGTGCTCACCATGGCTCCTCTGTAGTAGGCTGTCGTAATGGTCTTGAACCTCTCCTGCCCTGCTGTGTCCCTGCACGGAGCACACATACAGGGAGTGAGAAAATGTGCAGGGATGCATGCATATCAAGCCAGAACTTTAAGACACAACTGCAGGCAAAGGCAAGCTGAAGTTAGAGACGTAGACGAATGCAGCACGGTGCGTTTGATGTCCGTTTTATGGTTGGATTTATGTTGCTGTAAGGTAACCCTTACGTGACATGAAGTGACTCTCTGTGGTGACCATGTGTGATGGCTACTTGGACAATGAACCCTGTCATAAAGCCTTGATTTGAAGAACAAGAGGGAGGTTCCTCCTTCCTCTCATGAAAATGAGCCAGATAAAGCATAACTAAACGCATTACTCAGCATTATCTGCTCAAACAGAAACACAAAACAAAGGATTTCCACACAAGCAACCGACTGTTCCCTCTTACCAGACTTGTAGTTTCACTTTCTTTCCATCCACTTCAATGGTTTTTACTTTAAAGTCAATGCCTGGGAGACAACAAGGGGGCAGAGGAGGGGAGAGGAGGGGAGAAACAGAGGACAGATAATGAGTTAAATAGCTCAGATATGAACTAAAAACACACACACACACCCACATTGCAGAATATATAGGTCACCCTCACACGGGTGGAGACTGATCCCCACTGTGTTTTTGACCCTTCGGTGACATAAAGGAAAGACGCACAGCCATGTAGGACACACCGCCTTTGAGTTTTGTTTTTGTTCCTGCTGGATGGACAAGCTGACAGACAGACAGACAGACAGACAGACAGACAGCAAGGAGGGGGAGAGAAAAGAAAAAAATGAATCCAAGAGAGCCAACCACTCTTCTGGGAGCGTATAGATGGTAAAAGAGATAGGAATGAGGGTGGGTGGACTTTCTGAGAGCCAAGTGAGAGGAATGAGATCTGAAGGAGAGATGGGGGAGAGGGTCAGGGAAGAGACACATTCAACAAGGAGAAGAAGGAGAAGGGGGGAGAAAAAAAAGATAAGGCACAGAATGAAAGAAGAAATGAGAGACAGAGAGAGAGCAAGGACTAGTTCAGGCATGAAAACAGTCTGAGAAACCAGTTGGTACAGTGCTGAGCATCAAATAGAACAAACAATTGCTCTTTCCTCATGTCCCAAAGTTTCACAGAGGCCACTCATAAGCTGGTGCAGACATGCCGTATGGGTGAAAGGAAGGAAAAAACGTTTCGTACCGATGGTGGAAATGTATGTGGAGTTGAAATTGTCCTCGGCGAAACGAATGATCAGACATGTCTTGCCCACTCCGCTGTCCCCGATGAGCAACAACTTGAAAAGGAAATCATACTTTTTCGCCATGGTCGGGAGCTGCCGAGCTCGAGAAGTTAAAGCAGAACTAAAAAGGGGAAAAAGTTGACTTTGCTGGGAGTACTTTTCATCGACCTCAGCCTTCAAATCTCGGTTGCGATCGCAATGAAAATAAAGAAGTATAACACAGAAAAAGTCGCTCTATGTAACGAGTGGATCCTCTTTTCCCTTTTTTTCCTCTCCCCCTCTCTCTCTCTCTCTCTCTCTCTCTCCTCTCAGACTTGTCACCGGTAAATTCCGATCCCCCTCAGTGCCTCTGTGCTGTTTGGACTGCGCTGGATAAAGAAACACACTCCTCCATCCAAAGTTAACTAACTAAAAAAAAAGAGAGAGAGAGAGAAGAAGCTGTCTCCACCTCAGATCACTCCTCGTCACATCTAGTCAAGATTCATTTTCCTTTTCCTTCAAGCAGGAGTCAATATCGCTCCGTTTACAAGCGTGCCCGGGTGGCTACGTGTTTTTTCTGCCTCCTAAAAAAAAAAAAAAAACACCAGATCCCAGATCCGCTGAAACGCTACGTAGTGTGGGAGTGCTTCATGGGAGTAACAGCCCAGACCTGTAGGCACCCGGACTGACCACAAGATGGCGCCGTTTGATTAGAAAACGACACACCTGAGAGGACGGGCTGCAGAAAACATGGCGGGTATCAAAAGTTTTAAGTTAAACTGATCTTATGATCTTATCACCTCTGGTTCAAGTTTACTCTTTATCTGAAACAATAAAAGAAACCTTTGTGATGTAAAGTCTACATAACCTGCGCCTTACTGCCGGCTGCAGCTTGTTTAAAGGTCCAGTGTGAAGGGTTTAGCGGCACCCAGCAGTGAAGCTGCAGATTGCAACCGAATGAATACCCACGCCTCACCCTCTTCTTCAAAGCATGTAGGAAAAATTCTGGATGCCAAATTCACATACAAAGCAAAAGGCCATATATAGATTGGTGTTTGGTGTGTCTGTTCTGGACTAATGTAGAAAAATGTCAGTTCAACATGCCGGACTCCATGTTTGTCAGAGGATCCGCTCTCACTGTAGATCTACAGAGCTCATTTTGACGTTAAAGCAATATTGTGTAATTTTTTCTCCCAAGAAATAACGGGTTTAAAATCATGTTGATTCAACACCGTCTCGTAACTTGTATGTAACTTTGTGATGTCACCTGTAGGTTTCCGAAGCCTGATCCAGCGGAGCTTTCGAGTGAAGCAGATCAGACCCACGGCTGTGTTATTTACTTATTCTCTCAAATAAAAGAAGTGGAGGACAACTCTTCATTTAATGTCCTTTCTCAAAAAAAAAAAAAAAAACACAATCAAGGCGGTCATCATGTACAACTTTAAGCCTTAATGTCATTTGAAAGGTGGGTTTAAAAAAGTTGTCATGAGCGGGGAAATAAGTGACTGAGACAAAAAAAACCAAACATTTGTGAACCAGGCTGTAAACACACATATTTCTGCTGTGAAGACATTTTAATACGTGCACTTATGGAGACTAACTTGCTTTTGCAGCCAGCCTCAAGTGGCCACTCGAGGGATTGCACTTCTGTATTGGTATCCCATGATTCTGGAGGATTCTGGATGGTATAGATTTTATTTATCTATTAGGACATTTATTTAAAAAAAAACTCAAAGATATTTTGTGCAGTGATTGTTTATTGTTGAAATACGTCTGTCTGAACAAATGACTAACAATAACAATAAAAAAATCAAAATCATTAGCGGACACTTGGTGTTTTATAATCATTATTATTTATTATTTCTAAAAATAAAAATTAAAAAATAAAAAACAAAATAAAAACTCAAGCCTCTTCCGCCCTGAGCCTCGGTCCGTCAGTCAGAAGTTTCCGGTGCTTTCGCAGTGAGATCTTCCGGTGAGCGCCCAGACACGCAGACATGCCTGTGAGTAACACTACGGTTTTTATATTCGCCATCAGTCGTTAAAAAGTGTTTTGATCGGGGTAGATGAACGCGGTATTACACGGTGTTGCGTCTCTGTCGTGGTCAGTGTTTTAATGTTGCTGTAATTTGAACGTAAAGACGCGCAAACGGACGCAATATGGCGAACACGTGGACAACAAAGCAGCCCACGCTGCTGCCTTCCTGCTCGCCAGTCACATGTTGATTTTTCGGGGTTAAAACTCTACTTTCAAAACTATTTTGAGTTGTGTTCATTCTCTAAAAAAGTATGTAATCCGATTCTTTTCAGCGCTTTTACTTTTTGTATCATTTCCCTCGTTTTAAAGCTGTAAACATAGGTCGACCTTTGCCTCCTGTAATCATGTTAAGTTGGCAGCTGTGACCAGAGCTGACACTTATCCTGTTTATTACAGTGTTTTTAAGACTGCGGATGATTCAAACAGATTGTAGATTGTCAATCAGCTAATTTGTTGTCTGTTATTTTTCCTTTTTTAGCTCGCAAGGGATCTGTTGCACCCGAGCCCCGAGGAGGAAAAGAGGAGACACAAGAAAAAACGACTCGTGCAGTGTCCCAATTCATATTTCATGGATGTCAAATGCCCAGGTGAGTTTGTTTACATGGCAACCTGGTCAAACCTTCAGTGATGGAAAGTAGTGGTACCTGTTGAGACTTTACACAGTCATATAAAAGTATTTGTCAAAAGTACTTTTGGTTTTGATTTTTTTATGAAACAGAAACTGAAACGACAGCTGTCTGAATGCTTCACTTGTACTTATATATCTCACTTATTGTGATTTTAATCACTTTAACTATGTTATTGATTTAACTATGTACCTACATTAGACTTGCATTAAAACTATTTGCCTTTATGTGTTGCCCTTTCATAGTTTCCTTAATGATTGGGGTGTCAAATAAGGCATACAGTGACACTTGTGACTGGTTTTAATAAATGAGTTTCAAGTGGCTCATTTAGCAAACAGCTGCAAGGACATGTCAGCAATGAAGAAAATGTTATAAAACATTTGTTATATGTTAAAATTGTTCATGCAAGTGTCATGACTGCCCCGTCCAATCATCTGTGTGTGTGTGTTGTCTGCAGGCTGCTACAAGATCACTACGGTGTTCAGCCACGCGCAGACTGTAGTGCTGTGTGTCGGCTGTTCCACAGTCCTCTGCCAGCCGACGGGAGGGAAGGCTCGCCTCACAGAAGGTACAAGAAAACCACCATGGTGAAGAGCTGTCCCACCTGCTCTTCTTAAATATACATGTAGCTCCGCACATCCACATAAAAACTTTTCAAACTGTAGATCATTATAATGCCACACAGACCTAAACCCAGCCTGTACTAAGACCCAACCTGCCTCCACCAGAGTGCTCCAACTGATAATTATTTTAAGTCTTTTCTAAAAGAAAAAATATCCAAATGAAAATCTCAAATGTGAACATTTCCCGCTTTCTTTTGTCATCTCTCACCGTATACTATGAACATCTTTGGGTTGTGGCCAAAACAAGACATTTGATGTCATATTGAGAAACGGTGTTCAACATTTCTCATCAGTTTCTACAAGCTGCTGTATTAAGGGAGGTTTAAACGCTTCTTGAAGCCGTGGCAAGACGCAGTGCAAGACATGATTGGCAAAGCTTAGATTTACCAGACAAAGTGGGTAACTTCTCAGGGGCACCAAGCGCTGCTGCCAGGCTCAATGTGTGCTAAATGGTTTTTTGCTTTTTTTAATTGTTTGCAATTATTAATAAATTTACATCAGGAAGGAAATAATTAAACCAGAATCCAGCATGCTCACAAAGCTTTAGGCAACGCAATATCTCCAAACCATTATTTTGTTCATCCGGTAGCAGAACTTAGTTGTACAATACACCGTGAACTGACAGCTATGAATCTGCCTTTGTGTTGCCCTTTCATTGTGCTCTTCATGAACAGGGTGTCTACTAAGGCGTACAGTGACTCTTGTGGTTGTGACAGAAATTCATCATCATTGATCTGTTTCTACACATTCAGCTGCAAGCACAAAAGCTTCCTCCTTCAGACGTGTATTCAGACTTGTTCCGTATGTGCAACAGCAAATCGTTTTGGAGTGGTTAATTTGTTATTTCCGATTGGGTGCGTGGAGTGAATGACGATAAGCTGTATGTAGTGTATGTTAGTGAATTGCTTGAGTTTAAGGTCAAGGTTTGTGTTTTTTACCGACGCTCTCGCCGTCCCACCCACTCTATCCAGGGCTCTGCTGCTGCCGTGGTAACCAAGAGCATCTCGGTGCGCTCGGCTTTGAGTTACTATGGCTGCAGCTGCAACTATTGGCACTAAAACCACACTTGTTTGGAGGTGATTCAGTCTTTTGAAAAGGCAGGAACAAGTTTTAGTGCCCTCTTTTTCTGTTACATCTGTGAGTCAGTGTATTCAACATCCGCGCCGTGTTGATTTTACAGTGTGGCAATAATTTATGAACTCAGTTGCAAGTTCATTTGGTACACCTGGCTTAAAATTGTCTGATCCAGCAGCCCAACAACAAATACTACCTTCTGTTAAGGTTACGACATTCAGTTAAAGAAGTGAGTGTTAACGTTCATTCTCAACCTCGGAAATAGTTTTACGAAAACAAAAAGCAACCCAAGGACTGCTTGAGCTTTTTCTGATGCATTCAGTTGCATCCCAGAGTCTTCAGTAATATTTAGAGCTGTAATAATTAGTTGGGCAACAAAAAAGTTAATCAGCAATCACTTAGTTATTTGAGTTTTTGTTTCATGAAAAAATCTCTGCGGCGCTCCAGCTTCGCAAATGTCAACGAAAGTAAAGTGATTGTCTGTGCCTTTTGGAGTGAAACATTTGAAGAGGTCACCTTGGGAGTTTGAAAATATTCAGTTTTCTAACATTTTCCAAACAGTCAATTTCTAATATTGGTCGTATCTTGATATAAAGAGGTTGGACAAAATATTGGTTAGAATACAGTTAACAGCACCACACATCAGTCAACACTGATCTTTTTTTTTCCCTCCATCTTTTCCTCAGGATGCTCATTCAGGAGGAAACAGCACTAGCTCTACCAGATGTGGTCGGACACAGTCGAGCGGGAGAATGAACAGCACTTGATGGACATTGAGGAACACTGCCATGGAGCTGGAGGCGGCAATGAAGAGACGGAGAGCGGGAATACAAATCATGTAATTTAAGAAGTCTATCTACAGAATGTGCCCAGAAATGCGTGGCCACATCCATTAATTCTTCTCTCTTAATAAAACTTAGGTTGTTTTTTGGTTAAAAAAAAAAATAATCTTGCATGTTTGTCATCCAGTTTGTTCTTTTTTTTACCTCTTGAAGGTTCTTAGATGTCATTTGTCTGGTAAAAGACACCTGTCAGCTCAGGAACCCTTTTAAATATTTGCTGGTAAAGATCGGGGCGTTTGGGATCCTCCCAGGTGTACAGATCCGCGTCGAGTGAGTTGCATTTGTTCGCATTCCGCCCTCAATGATTAAGCACAGACATAAACAGGAAGACGAGGTTATATGATGGGCCTTGCAGGTGTATATATCCAACATTTACTCATGCAGTTTTCCTCTGAAAACACTAGACCACTTGTAGGGAAGGAGGCACACGGTGGCTTTAAGTGAAAAGGGAGGTAACCTTGAGTTTCACTATGTAAAAGCTGTGCACTGTATAACTGAATGTCAACCGAGGTGTGTTAGAGCACATATACACAGTGAAGTCAATGAGGTCGACAGTGATGTCATTGGTGCCTGCTTCAAAGCTGGCTGTGTTTGTTCAGGGCCCGCTCTCGCTCTGCACGAGGGTTGATTCAGGGAAAGTCTTCGCTGGCTCGGCTTCTGTTTCCTGATGCTTGTGAAAACACAAACGTGTGACACTAAATGACGTAATCAACAACCAGGTCGTGATTTAAATGTGCTTGCAAGCTTCCAGTGAAAATAATAGATGAGGTCTTGTGAAGTTTAAAGAAATGAAATTGAAACCGCGCAGGCTTTGAAAGATGTTTTGTGGACATGTCAGGACGTTTGCACAGTGTCTGTGTGACAGCGTCGAGTTGCACACTGAATAAAGAAACGAAATCAGGAGAAGGAGTTAGTGATAACTTTCTTGTTGCTATGGTGACATTTCTCTCATGTCTTGCTTGTATATTGGACACAGCATACAAATAAAATCACAGTAAATGGGGAATATGATCTGGGTGCGCTTCCTGGTTACTTCATGACTAATACAGATAAGTGTGTCATGTATTCTACATTCATTCATTCATACAGCCATTTAATCTCAGTTTACCCATTTATATTTTCAATTCCAACACTGTTAGTGGATTAATGGTTGCATATTTATATGGATGCTGCTCATCAGCAGCGTTATTAAAAATCCTTCAACAGTCAAAAATATTCTCTCGCCTGTTTACAGAGTGATGTTAATTTAAAAAAGTGGGATTGTTGTGACGGTGGAGTTGGAGCGCCGTCAGACGTGTAGCAAACACTCACTACTGCTGTTACATCATCGAGGAAGTTCGTCGTCTCAGAACATCGAATGAAGATTTTTTTTATCAAGAACTTGAATTAATTCATTTTTAATTGGTTAATCAATTCATCTACTTATTGCAGCTTATCCGGGTCCATGTTACTCTAATTTAATTGATTATATCATTAGGAGCTCTTCTCATATACTGCTGGGATGACTGTGGCAAATTACATTCTATATGGTCTGAACACTATCCAGTGAGGTCATGATGGGACGCTATTGAAGAGCTCTCTATACATGTATAAGGGTCAGATTCATTCAGTAGGGAGTGTGGTTAAAGGACTAAGATTTAAACCACACAGTGGTGAGTACATTTACTCTAATAGTATTCTTAAACACAGTTTTGAGGTACTTTACTTGAGTATTTCTATTTTCTGCTACTTTATGCTTAGTACTATTATACCACTCATTACAGTTAAATGGCAAATATTGTACTTTTTACTAATTTAATAACCTTGTAACTAGTTTTTTTTTTTTCACAGATTCAGATCAAAAGTAAATGTAAAAGTTTGTGTATGACTTTGTCTGTTTATACTGGTGTGTGATACATCTTGAGGGACGAGAGCATGTCTTTGGTACCCATCGCAGTAAGCTCAACCGCAGGCTGAGCGGCCGGTTGGGGAGAGGGCCGACCCAAAGTGGTGGAACGCCGGCAGGTAGGTCAGAGTCTCTGGGACACCTGAGAGCAGCTTGTGACAGGAGAGAGGACTGACCCCGCAAAGAGAGACACGAGAGGGTCAGCGGAGAGCAGCTGGGAAACTGACTCCTGCTGAGAGTGGACAGACACTTGACATCTGTACACACCTGCAGGGAATGTTGGTAGTTTTGTGGTCACAGCGTGGTAATACTTTGGGCACTCACTGTAAAATGCTAAGTTGTAGGTAGGGGGTGCTAAAGTGTAACGTCTCAGGGTAGCTGTAGCTGTGGGAAGAGAAACGATGCATATGGGTGCAAAGCATGTGGATGTAAATATATCTGATCTGAGTTTTTTGCACCATAAATGGTGACTGGTCCCCTAGGCATTTCAGGTTGGTGCTGGATGGAGGAGAGTAATACCATCTGGAGTCTATCTATTCATTTATGCATTCATCCATACATTTACCCCCAACCCCTACCTGACAGAGACCGTTAAGGGATTACTAGAGACCACGGCCTTGCCCACAGACAGAACAACTAATTAGATCTTGGCTTTAATTAGTGTTTCTAGATTTATTGAAAAAAAAAAAAAACAGGATCCTCACATTCAACATGTCTGTCTTCAGGCCTAGAAGAACAATAGTAGGTTGCTCCCTGTGTTGGATGTCACTTAAGTGCTGACATTCCTGAGAGCTACTTTGTTGTATGTTCTTTCATTTTATTCTCCATTTGGCGACTCCTGGATACTATTTTGTGACCAAGTGCTTTAGGGCATTCCTGAAACACCCGGTTAAACACCTGGCTGCTCTGACTGACAGTGTGATGTGCTGTAAGCTCTCCTGTTTGTGTGGCATGCAGAAAGTCAGAGATAGCAGGAATGGGAGCGTAGTCCCAGTCGGATTCACTGGCATTGTTAAAACTCTTGGTCTGGCAAACAAAGCCTGGAAAAAAAGGCTCTCAAAATCTGTGCCAGAGGGAGGACTGATAGCAAAGACAAAAAAAAAAGGGCCAGATGAGTTTTTATAGTATTGATCTGAACAGTTTAGACTCAGTGCAGCTTTAAACCAGGCAAAATGAAAGTTTTGATCATACAGAAAGAAAAAGAACCAGAAACTGTGTAGAGAGTGTACAGGAGAGGGCGAGGAAGTGAGTGTGTTGTGAGTGAGGAACAAGGTTGACACAGTAGAGGCAAAAGGAAGACAGGCTGACCTGGCCCTCCCACGCTTTACTGGGATGAAAACCTGAACAGAAGCACCAAGCACACTGGAGAGACCTGGAGTTCAACACACACACACACACACACACACACGCAGACAAAGCATTCTGTTTGTTTGAGTTTCTCCTTTGCCAAGGACAAAGCCATTACACATCATTAGCATCCAGTCCACAATTAAATGACCTGAACACTGATGAGCAGAGTCTGTCTGACCCCACATGTCTCCATGGTAACGACCTCCAGCATAGGGGAGCGAGTGTCTGGGCCTCTTGTCAGAACCCCCTGGGACTCCACTTTGACGAGCCGCGTCCTGTCACACACTGGCACAGAGCTCGGTGCACAGGGCAGATGGCGTATCCGGCACACAGGACAACGACGCGCAGTGGTCGTGACATGATTTCTGGGTAAAATGAATTTTTCATTGCTAGAATTGAACTCATCCACCCGTACAGGTAGAAAGTGAATGTCAAGGATGCTTCAGTAGATGCTCTCTCTCTAGAGTCGGCCCCACATGCCTTACACAAAGACATACAGACACCCACACACAGACAAACACGCACACACAATTAATCTATTGGTAGTTAAATTGAAGACTGAAAACAGCTGAAATCTGTGAACAAGAATCATTAATGCAAAAGTGCAGGTGGTAATTGGATTTTAAAAGCACCACTTGCACGCACGCACACACACACACACACACGGTTTAATCACTTCCTGTAGTGGTAATGGATTTGATGACTCTGGTTGATCTGTAGCATAATCAGCAGGCCATTTGCATCATCTCACCATTTTCCGAACACCCAATTATCCTGAACTGTCGTTGCTGTATGACAGGATCCTGTTTACCCTAAACTGTGGTAAACAGTGTCTTACTGCAACAGGAAACTTTCTGCTGCATGGAAACAACAAATATCAGTGAGAGGAGACACCGAAGGAAAGACAAACAGCAAAAGAAAGACAATGTTCTTGGACCATTTTATAGATCTCCGGTGTCGAGATAAAAGGAGATAAATATGATGAAATGCGAGTGTAAGCGTGGGTCCCTCGTGGGTTACATCAGGGTGGTTGTGGAGGTTTAGGGTGGGTCTGCTTTGCGGTACATCCTTCACCATCCCATAAAAGCAGTTGAGGTAGTGGCCTGCGAGCTCTACACTCAGAAAGTTGATAAATGAATAAAGATATACTTAGACTCCTGCACAAACATCTGTGCCATACACATCCACACCCACTACATGCACGTAAACACTTTAAACACAAGCTAGCATGCACTCACATAGAAACAGGCAGGAACACGCACACTAGACACCGCACACACACACACACACACACACACACACCTCTGCAGGAGTGAGGGTCACTGTGATGGATGCTATCCCTGAATGGCCCTGAGTATTAAAAGCCCGGCGACTGGGTAAAAACAATCAGTCATGTCAGTTTGTCACAGCTTGAAATTAATCATTCCCGCGTCTGTGATAATTTCCTGCATTAATTATTCTCACCATGTAGCTTAAATAGTCTGTGCGCCGTGAGTGTGTCTGCCTGCACCATGTGTGAGAGAGCACTGAGGGAGGGTTTGAAAGGTTTGAGGTGTCACTGAGAGGCAAGTGAGGTCGTGAAACTGCACCCCCTTCTGGACAGACCCTGTTAACTGCAGCCTCCACACCCTTACTACTGAGGAGAAGACAGAGGAGACAGCTCTGGGAGGATTGGACTGGATTTCTTTGGTGGTAAAAATACAAAAGTACTAAAATATTTGTTCAGATTATTTAGCAAAGCCGTGAGCTGATTGAGGGAGTGACATGAGCTGGACGGATAAAAACAGGTGGCAGAGAAAGGATGCAAACACAGGCTGTTTCGACCTACTGAGAATGTTTGAGCACACTGCTTTGTGTTGGCTAATTGCAGCCTAGCTCCGAATGTAGGAGACAAATAACGCGTTAGGACTGCTGTCGATAGTTTACATGGCGGAGGGGCTCAGAAAATGTAAATACACAATCACTAGCCAAATGCCACTCAGTTGTTTTCGGTTAGCCAAGTTGTCAGCGAGTCTGTTTGCACGAGTGGATTATTTCCCCTGTCAGAAAAGTTCTGCAGCATTTCATGAGTGTACTCATACATATTTCAACTGGTGGGCTACACAAGATAAATTCTGCATTTGAACAATAATTTATAAAGGATGCGTATTAAAAGTACAAAGAGAATACAACTGAACAGCAGTGCTACAGTACGTTGTGTGAGGGATAACCTGCATTACTGTGTCGGGGTTTATTTTAAAACAGCTGTGCATTATCCTGATTATTACACAGCCACTTACTAGAGATCAATATTTTGTGTCAAATGATTGATTTTATCATTATTATTATTTTATTGCGCCTACTGTGTTCCTCCAGAGTCTGTGATTATGAGTGTGTCCATGCTTACCAGCCGTCTGTTAATCACATAGCAGCTCTCTTAAGTAACAGACAGTACAATGCCATAATTGAGTCCATTCAGTCATCCATTCATTGATTGCCTTTACGCATTCATTCTTACTCAGAATCACAGTCATCTAGGATCTATCCATGCGTTCAGTTTGTGGAAGGCGGGGAATACACAAACACTCACAATAGGCAATTGACAGTCTCCCGTCCACCTGACCTACATTCCTCTGGAAAGTAAGAGAGCACCACAGCAGCACACAGAGACGCGCACACGCCGAGGAACATAACAACTCCCAAAATTCACTGGGTGCCAAACAGACACGTTATCAGTCGTTACACGGTGAAATAGTAGACATCATGCAATGACTAAAATATACTGTTTGCATGTGTGTATCCATCATTAGAAACAACTTAAAGTGTGTCAGATTCAAGTCATTCAGTCACTCCAAAATTTTAACCCCCCCCCCAACAATCACTGCTATGGTTGATGGCACTGAAATATAAAGATAAATAAATAAATAAAATAAATCAGTTTGACTTGAATGTCCAATTTGTAATATACTCTAGCTGATTCCTGCTGGAATCAAACCAATCAACAGCTTTCTCAGAGCTCATTAAAAACAAACAGCCAGTGTGAAGTAGACACTGATTGCTAATCAACAGTTTGGCAAAGAGCACGCATGCATGTGAGCGCTTGAGAGCATGTGTGTGTGTGTGTGTGTGTGCGTGTTTCTGTGTCTCCCCTTGCCCGGCATCCTCCTTTCTAGTCCGTGTAAGGAAACTCCCGTCTGATACAGACACAAGACGGTTGCTATGGAAACCAACATCATTTTTCTGGCAAGTAACTGGGGGGGGTGGAGGGGTGGAGAGAGAGAGAGGGTGGGTAAGAGTACAGAGTTCAAATGAATATTAAATTCTAATGTAATCCTCTCTGCGTTTGTGTGTGTGTGTGTGAAGTCTCAGCATCTGTTTATGAGTGCATAAGTGTGATAAGCAGAGGGTATAGCGCTAGTAGCAGGGAAGCAAGCTAAAAAAAAAAAAAGCAGAGGAAATAAAACTGAATGAAAAGACTTGCTGTGCTTGTGGAGAACTGGGACTGTCAGGGTTTTGGACAGGATGGAGGAGGAAGAGGAGGAGAGAGGAGAGGAAACAGGGGAGCCCCGGTCCACTTTCAGCTTCTTCTCCTCCTTTGATGGATGATGGTTTGGGACCTGAAGTTTTAATACTGACAAACACGAGCCACTGGACAGGCACACATGCGCAAAGTTAATATAATAACGCACCCAGTGTGCTGATGTCAAAAGACAACTACAGAGCTGGGCTGTGATGCCAAAAATATCTCATTTGATTTGAACCAAATACCAGAGTCCCACCTGGATGCCGAGAGTCAGACGAGTAATACTGGTGGCATGCTGCTGAGTGCTGGCCGTTCCTATGCTCTAATTGGCTGACTACCCCCATCTTCAGCCTGTCCACATCCTCCTCCAAGGGGCCAGAGGCCACGACTTGAGACCTGCCTCATATACAATGAGGCGTGACACTCTGACAGAGGGCATTGCCTCTGAAACAGAAACCCAGAAAGAAGAAAGAAAATGCCAGACATTCAGAGAGAAAACTGTGAGCCAAACATGGAAGTGGCACTGGGCCATGGCTGTGGGTACACGGAGGAGTTACAGGTAAGAGTTATGTCAGTGGAAGTGGCAACAGTTGAAGTCCTGTCAGGGGAGGAAGCAAAGCAAGCCTCCCATGTGGCATCATTAAAAACCTTTTCGTCTCTCCCTTCATCTCCGATTCAACTGAACAGTCTGAAAAATAGGTCAATTAACAACCTCTGCTCCCAAGCTCCTTCTCTTTCTCTCTTGCGCGCACATACAGACGCGTTCGCTTGCATGCAGCCTGAGGAGATTGTGGGTGGCCATCATTGTCATGGAGCTAATATTGTATACCGGTCCGCTTCTATGGTGACAGTGACAACGGTGTGTCCTGGACCCAGTGAACCCACCTGAGCCACGATCAACAGAGAGACAGTGCAGAGAGTGTGCAGTTGATATCAACAAACAGAAACCAAAATCTTTCATGCATTGTTGTAGAGCAGCCAGCTCTCCGGGGACCGCACGAGTAGCACTTCACCAACTGTATCAGCTCTTTCTAAGAATGATTATCCCCTTTTGTTAAGCTGCCTGGCTGCAAATATATGCACAGTCCACTTTACTGTATACGTTTCTGTTCTGGATGCTGGCCAACCTTTTTAGGTCTTGGCATTAAAACTACATAAAACATTTATGGGAAAAAAATGAGAGTGAGGGTGTGTTAGATTTTAATGCCCTGAAAGCTGACTGGACACTAAAGTGTGAATGGATCAGGTAGACGTTTAAAAACCAGTAATCTGATCTGTTATTTCAACAAACTCACACAGTAATATATTATTTTTTCAGTTATCACTAATGGAACATCCACATTACCTCCATGATTGTATACAGTATGTGTTAGATAAGTAATCCAATCAAGTCTCTAATGGACTTTGCATGAGAAAAGTTAATTGAACAGAAAGGGCAGAGAGCACATTCCCCTAACAACCCGAGCCATTTATTGTGTGCGTCCAGTCCATTAAATGAAAGCGTCTACGTAGGTGTATGCGAAAGGACGAGTTGGCACTAAGTGAGGGAGGGCGATGTGCTTCCACAACTCTTTGACTTACTTGGGCCAAGCCAGGCGGAGCTGAAGACCAGCCACCCACCTGCATGCGCCTGCACTCGCACTGCATCATTAATGCAAGATGCTGAAGTGCTGAGGTACAGAAAAGTGCTGTACTGAAGATCTGGAGAGTCTGGGAAGGCACTGACTCAGCCCAAAACATCAACAATATGTTATGATCGTATTATCAGTGTGAATTTTTCTCATTTCTATCCCTCTTCACCGTAAAAGGTCACCCAGTATCTGGTATTAATTTAAAATTTAAATAGAGTTTCCATATAAATTAAATCATCAACTTACACTGCAGTGATAAATGTGGACATTACTACAACTTGGACTATAACTGAAACACCCAGAGGCCAAATGTTGGTGTGTAGATTTATCAAGTCGCAGTATTTTGGCCAACTGGGTGCTTTAAAAAAGACAGAGAGCCCGCAGAGGTGGTGCTGACTGGAAGAGATATGCTGAAACTGGGTAAGGGGAGATTGGTTAACTGGGCAGCGTACTGTTCTCACTACCAGCAGACTGCATGTCCTCGAGACATGCACCTGCACAGAGAAGAGAAGATAAAAAAAACGATATATAAGCAAAAATTAAGGTGTCCCCGTTCATGTATAGGACAACGGGAAAAGGTTCAGATGAGGGCGAATTAAAGAGACTATTGTGCCTTTAATAAAGCAGATCACAGACTGAACACGTGGGCAGAAATGGCTGTAAAACAAAGGCGGTATGGCCGATGAGCATGGGAAAGTCCTTGGTACGTGTACTCTGCGACTAAATGGGGGACAGGTGTGGAGGGAGGAGCTGGATCAGGTTAATGACAACGGGTGGGGAGGATGCCAGAGGACATCTAGCTGAGAGATGAGGACAGACAGGGTCACAGAAAATACAGGGACACGGGAATACAGGAGAAAGGTCGACAGGGCAGGTGTCCCCACCACACATATTACAGTATGTGTGTATAAGTACTTATCCTGTGGCGGTGTATAGGCGGTTTTGTGCATCCACTTTGTGAATCACAGTCTCTTTCCCACTATACTCTCCTTTCATCATCACCACGGCAACATCCCTGTCACTGATCAGCGGTACCTGCGCAGCACGCACTCTCAAATCCAGTTCAATACAGCCTCTAATCCATCTCATCGTACATACACAAGTACACACTTGCGCTTGCACACATACACACACCTGTACGTGTCGCAGGTCTGTCCCTCTGGTTGCCAGGGAAACAACAGGACATAAAGCATCAGAATGAGAGGATAAAGATCTTCCTGGTAAACTATGACTGGTGGAGTCATCTGAAAGGTTTTACTGAATGAAGAGGATGGCACAATGGTGTGTGTGCTCGCTCCTTCCCAGCATTGACATGTCTTGTTGATAGAAGCTTCCAGGAAACCGTGAAGACAAAGAGAAGTTAGAGATAGCTAAAAGATCCCGTTACGATAGGAACAGTCTCCCGCTGACAGAACCTGGTGACATTTGGGCTGCTTGGGACGATGATGACATTATAGTTGACAGGCGTACCACACGATCGTGGGCCAGCACAGGCATGTGATAATGGTGGCTGACCTACGGCATCCACCTGTCTGCCTCCTCTTCCGCAGACGAAGCTGCATGCGTACACACATGAGCACAAAAACACATGAGCTGTCCTCTCTCATACAGGAGTGCGGGGTCAGGTCTCTGCTTTCAGGTGTAATGAGGCAGCTGGACTCTGCCATGCAGACAGAGCGGCAGGGCACATGGAGTTCAACAGAATCACGCATCTGAGACAAAGATATACGTGGGAAATACACTCCTGTGTTGTTGTATGCCTTGTGTGAGTGCATGCATGTATTTATTATGGTCAAACGGCGCTGAGAGGCACAAACATTTAGTAAAAACTCTCTAATTTTAGAGAGGAGAAGAAGGCAGAGTATTAGAATTACCATTAATCCAAGTCACCTTAATAAATTTGTGATGAATAGTTAAGTCTTAGCTGAGAAGAATGTGTTTCTTTATAATTCTTTGAGGAATATCTCTATAGTACGACACGAGAAGCTCTATAGATTTATAGAAAATGAGCGTTCAATGACACCTGAGCATTATGATTGATACTAGGATGTGAATCAGACAGTGTAGCACATATAGTCTAGACAGCTGTCAGTGTGGCTGATTCACTCTGAGAACATCATTATCGTTGTCTGTGTGTTGTTGCTCTACGGGTAAGGGATATAAGAAGACAAATGAGGAAAAAATAACATCATTATTGATTCCATTTACACGTATTTATTTACTTAGAACAAAACTACCCATCATGTCAATGTTCAGTACTATTTATTGTAATAAATAGCTTAAAACCTTGAGAATTTGGGCTCTCTTCATTCTTATATACAGTTATTCAAATGTGATCTTTCTGCTGTTACATTTTGGTATTTCTTGCTTTTGTTTTATGTAAAATGTTCTTCGGTAATACAATAATCTCGCAGTCATATTCTTGTCATTCTTTCTTTCTAAGTTTGTATGGCATATGAGTAAAATCATATCCCAATTTCCATTTTCTTCGAGTTCTCCCTGCCTATCCTCAGCTCAAACTGCAATCCTGTCAGACTAAATGGGTTTCCTAAAAAAATGGAGAGACCGGTAGACAGGCAGGGATGAGAGAAGAGAGAAGCAGAGGAGACTGTTAAAAGAATAGTCTATGGACATTACCTTGGTTTTAAAATTACAGAGCGCAATAATGACAATGCACATAGCCTGAGAGAAATGAACACCCAGGGGAGGCAGGAGAGACCGCCAGTAAATAACACAGATAACAAGCTCATCACATCTGGGTATGAGCTGTGCCCTGGGTAGAGCAGTGCCGCAGGCAGCCTGGCTTTCATACCTCTGTTTCTCTGTTTTTTTTTTTACTCCTCCCCGGGCTAGACACACAACAGGCTAAGTTTATATGAACCCAGATTTATGAAAAAATGAAAATCAATTTCCTCTGTTAAAGAGAGATTATGTGGACGCTGTGACTGCCTTCGTGCTCAAGTAAATTTACATGTGATAAGCCAAGAGAAGATTAGTATGTAGTCACATTGAGGGAAAGCATCAGTGTTTAATTTTAAATTGCTTTGACTCAACTATCAGTTGAGTCCTAAATATAGGATCTCAATATATTTAGAGTGACTTATTTCACACCATGGCCAGTGAGCGATTATAGAAATGTAATTTTAGTTTGACCGTCCACACACAATCACAAACAACAAACACTGTGTGTAGTTCTTTTGGGGACTTTTCCGAGCAGTGGTGTCTTCACTACACAGATGATGAATGTAGGCTCCCCACTGTTACTCACGGCATTTGAAAACTTTGTGCTACAGTTAGACGAGTAAAAAAAAAAATGTTTAAATGAACAAACAGAAATTCAAAGAAAAAAAACAAAACAACAACTTTGCTGTATTTGCATGGCTGCCTATTGTGAGCATTAATCACTTCTCTTAGCCCACACGCTGCTAGGCCTGCCACGCTAAGATTATAAACCAAACAAAGGATTACACCCAATTATAACGAGACATCTGACCAACATGCAAATCCTGAAACAAATAATACCGTGTTGTTAAAATGCATCTCTCACTTCCAACCAGTAAAGTGACTTGAAAGGCTGTAACAGCAGTCATTTCAAACAGGTAAGCATAGACCTAAATGCAGCCAGTGCAGTCAACGCAAGCACAAAATATCCTTTTACCCACTGTGTTTCTGTGTTTGTTCCTTATTTTTCCCATAAGCACACACTCTTGCTGGCTTTTAGTCTACTAATTTCAGACTGCCACATGCATTTTGATTAGCACGCCGTGGCCTTTTCCCTCACTACAACTTCATTTCCATTAAAACACACATCATTTTTGCTTGACCTGAATTCAAATGCAGCGAGAAACAAATTGAGCATACCACTTCCATCCCTGCTCAGGCAGCCTCATTTCTAATTAGCTGGTTAAAAATGCGGAGCCCAGATTTGACCAGGGTAAAACCAGACACAGGTTTTCTCCTCACCCATGCTCATACTCGGTGGGCAAACCGAGGAGGGATGTCGTCCACCTTTGGGTAGCAAAATGCCCAAAATGCAGCCCTGTTGTTTAAACTGCTTCTTAATTCCCGAGTAGCAGAGAAACTAGAGGAGCAGAGGTGTTGTTTAGTTGAAGTTGTTAGTTGAACATCTTGATCTCCCTGACTTGTGGATCCTTTATGTTACGGAGGCTTGAGCAAGTTAGACTGGTTAAAGACCTCTGACTGTAAATGTATCAATGAATTCACGGCGCTGTCCATGGTGCTGAAGTAGCAGACCATGTATAATATTCTCTAAAGTGTACACAACTTAATCCTAAATTATATACTATATAGTTGATAGAGACACATTTCTACAAATATAGTTTTACTATAGGGTTAGACGTTAGAGGTAGAGTTATCCCTCTCTGTGCTCACACTGTATGATGTTGGTGGTGGTTGGTGCCAGCAGAGAGGACACTGACGGAGCAGAGAGGAGCTGCTAGCTGCGTGTAGAGGACAGAAACAGAGGGAGGCTTGGACATAGACAGAGGCTTTACACGGTCTTTATGATTTCCTGAAGTTACACACATACATTAAGCACAGAGACAGACACACACACCAAATTGCCTAGACTGTCCTCTGTTAAAAGCAACTTTATACACATTCAAACAGTCATTAGTTCTGTGAACATTATTATTCATCATGGCACTTCTTTACTCCGGCCATTCAGCCATGTTGACTAACCTCAGCTCTAATAAGTTAAAGGTATTTAAATAAACTTGAATTTAATACATAATAAGTATCAAGAGTTGACTAATGTACAACCCAGCTAGGTTAAAGCTCCAACACTGAACTGATGAAACAATAGTTGGCTCATTCAAATGTTTTTAAAAAAACAAAACAGCCAACTGTCTTGAAAATTAGTTACCGAGTGTCGCAGTTTACGGTCCATTCATAAATATCGTGAGAGGACGAGCGAGTGGAAAATCAGTGACACACCCCGGGAACAACTGAAACCATGGCAACCCGAGAACGGAAACATCGACCAGCTGTTACATCAGTTATTTTCATTGTTTCCTCGCGCGTTCAACTTATTGCACTCCAAGTGAACTGGGAACAGTGACAGAGAGATATGATGTTTTTACAGACAGAGAGGCCCACAACTGACCGACAAAATAAGTAAGATAGCCGCTGGTAGAAATGAATTTAGTCGCGCGCGCGCGCGCGCGCGTGTGTGTGTGTCCAACTGCTAATTATTCGACGTACATGAATAAATGAACAACAAAATGTTCTTCATGAGTAAAACTGATTACACTAAATGAAGGATACTGATACCACGTAGATTACTTTGTAAGGGAGAGTTTTATTTTTCTAAAGCAAGAAAAAAAAAAAAAAAAAAAAACAGAAATAAAATATTTTTAAAAAATAAATGAAACTAAAAACAGCAACACAAAAAACATGGAAGCTATTATGTTATAGATATATACTTTATTAATTCTCTCTGATAAAATAAAATTACAAAATAATTTCAACCTCAAACGGCACTTTCCTTGATCATAATTATTTAACGTATTGTTAATACATATATCATAATTGTCATGACGAATGAGAAGAATACTATAGTTTAGTAATATTAGATATCAGCTATAACTGCGTTTAATCATAATGGTAGAAAAGACTAAGCAATACAAAGCTAGTTTTCGTTAACAGCATACTATACAATATCCCAAGCGTATGTAATTCAGTATTCCGGCCACAGCGTGTCGCTATAAGACAGTTTTCGAAATTGTTTCCATTGCAAGGGTAGGCTTGTCTCTTTTCCCATCACCATTATAATTAATCTCATATATACCTTAGTGTATCTTTCTGTTTTATTTATTTCATAAAAGGCTGCTCCTTCATGGCCATTTCTCCTTTATAAGGTTTATTTGTGTCCCCTTGTGTTCATCCGTAGTCCACCTTGATCTGTTCTTAAAGCAGTGAAGAGCAGTCCATGTACAGCACTGTAACAAGTCCATGCCCAGATTTTCACAGTTATTCCCTCAGAAATATTGTCAAGAAATCTGCAACGCCTCCTGCTATCTTTTGTCCCCAATGACAGCAGCGTTCCCTGCCTCTTATTGAAGTCCATTTAAGAGAGAGCACTTTGGTTGTCGAGGTGTGTGTATATCTGTGTGTATGTGCGTGTGGGTGTCTGTTCCTGTGTCTGGATGGCAGTTTAAGTGATGGAGCAAGCAACGAGTGTTTGAGTGTGTTTCTTTACATGGAATACATTTATGATAACAGTGCATTGTTTCGGGACTGCAAGCTTGAAAAAAGGAATAAGTAAAGTGTATTTCCCTTCGTAGGGATACAGACACAACCGTACACTGTGAAAAAATATTAATCACACTAACTTATAATCACACGGCTAAATAATTGGATTTTTCAAAGTCAATTAAATTACTAATGTAAAAATCTATATTTTTGTAATTGCAAGTTTAATTTGTTCTTCTTCAGAGAACGAAAGCAAAAAACAACAGACACGACGGCATCCCTCAATCTAAGTCCATTGACTTCAGCCACCTCTCAGTAAAGGAATCAGCAGATCATTTATTATTGATGGAAAACGTTATTTTAACTGTCTGCAGAAGACCTCTGGGTAGATAGACTCCAGTAAATTTAATAACGTAGAATAAGACCACTCACCAGATGTGGAGCATTAGGTTTGTGCAAGGCTCTGTCTTGTGGAGTCAGTGTTTCATAAACAGTTGTAATGCCATCTTCAAAATCAATCAACCAGATTGAAATGCCAGTTTAATAAATATTTGTGTTGTAATCTATTTTTTTTTCCAACAACCATCCCAGTATTAATGCACTTCATACAGCTAAATCGGAGGCTTTTCATGAGAAACGTTCACAGGGAATAGACAAAAACTCATTTCAGTACAGCAGACCTAAAAACACACTTCAGCATCAGTTCCACTCAATCTGTAATTCAATCAATGCGGTCATAAAGTCTTGTTGTAGTTGTGTTGGGTTACTTTATCATCCTCTACTGTCTTCTTCATCACAAACAGACAGACGTTATGGTGTCCCTCTGTGTCATACCAACTTATTTCAACTCGATGTGTAGTTTGTGTAGTCCGGTTACGATTCTCCCAACTGTGGAGTTCAAATGTCACAACTACTAAACTGCTCCATTTAGCCCACGATCACAAAACATAAGTCGTTTGGATGAACATTTTTTACAGTGCGTCCATTGCTTGGCAGTGCTCTGTGGAGATTGACAGTGCATTGAGTGCTTGGCAGTATAGGCTTTAGTATTATCTTCTGGGGCTACTGCATTCATTTCTCTGTGTTAGTGTAAATAGGGCCTGCATTGTGGGAAAAAAAACTTGTGTACTCATGTTTGTGCTGCGTTAACTTGTATTGCGTGGATAGTGTTTCGATGTGTGTGTGTGTGGTGCATGCCACTAGTTTTTTTATTTTTTTATTTTTTATCATGGTCGTATTGATCGAACCTTCTGTTAAAGGGATACTCGTTAACACACAATTAGCATTCAGTTAGAAAATACATCATAAGGATAAAAAGTCATGGTCATTAATTCCTGATGAAGGGAGAGAGCGATTGGGAGAGGGGTCGAGGAAAAGAGGGAGGGATAGAGAGAGAATAAAGGGCATTTTTCAGTAATTGGAGTGGATTCCATTTAGGAGCTCTGAGTTCATATAATTATTCCTAGTTATTTCTCCTCCTCTCTCCTCCTCCTGTATTCTCTACCACCATTTCTCACCCTCTTGACATCCTTCCTGCCCTCACACCTTTTAGAGTCTCCATTTTATCTCCATTTTTCTTCCCCTTCCCTCGTCAAGGAAAGCGCCCCAAAGTCTCTAGCATGTCTCATCATTCATGCTGGCTCTCCATCTTAATCTTATTATTTCTCCGCATAGTCCCCAGTCTTCATCCCTCCCTCGTGGAGCGCTAGTTTTAGAGGATCGCCTCGCACCCCTCCTCCCTCCTCGTTCCTCCTCTCCTTTAGTCTGAAGCGAGAGGACTACCACAGCACAGCATAGCACCCCCACCACACCACCACCACCACCGCTGCCACCCCCCACCCACTCTCTCCCTGTTTTCTCTCCATGTTTGTCCTCTCCTGGTCCTCAGAACTGTCTTCAGCAGCTTGAAGTGCAGGTGTTGAGGTTAGGACTCGCCTCCAGGCTCCCCTCTGGGCTCAGTGGTGGGGGCGACAGAGGGGACTCCAAGGCCAAAGTAGGGACCTGGGGTAGGAGCGGCCCTGGAGATGTGACCTGGACTGGAGAAACTGAAGCTGGCGCGGTGCTTAACGAAACAGCTGGGGACAGCGGGACCACAGCGCCGCCACCACCCCCACCGCTTCCTCTACCATCCCTCGCGTCCCTCTCTCGGAGCAAGTGGATCAGGGCAGCGTGCTGGGCGCTGAGGGTGGCCGAGAGGTGGGCAGGCAAGGTGTTGAAACCGGCGGTGAGTTGCTCCACCCGCTGCTCCAGGGACAGCATCTGGCGCTCCAAGTCCTCGCTGCGGTCGTTGAGCTCCGACATGAGCTCATACATGACACTCTGCATCTATGAACGGAGAGGAGAGCGGCAGATGACTCAGTGCACACAGAGTACTTTGAAGAAGGGAGACAGATCGTGAAAACATATACAGGAGTGTTATGCAGGTCCCTTTATTGGGAAAAAAAATCTTTTGGATTGAATAAGAAGAGACTGTAAAAGTAAAAGAGAGTGAAGCAAACGTGGAAAGAGGGCAACCATCAGGCTGGGGAGAAGTGAGTAAGAGACGAAAGGCAAAAAAAGGTCCAAGAGGGAGTATAAGCTGCAATGAAGAGGAGGCTGGAGGAAAGTCTCTATGTGGGCGTTATAACGCTGTGAAGGAAGAGAGGAGAGAGAGAGAGAGACTGAAAGGAAGGCCTTGTCTCTAGCACATCCTGGCCTCTGTAACCATGGTAAACGCACAAGTGGCCAATTCAGATGGAGTCATTGAAATGGCATAATTGCAAAATATTTGGTGCCAAAGGCATTGCTTCTTGTAGAGACACACACACACACACACACACACCCTCGCTCGATCTTTTTCCTCCTTCTTATTCAAGTCTCACCCTCTGTCTCTCTCTCTCTTTCACAATCACACGCACACTCACACGCGGACACACACATACGTGTGCGCTCACATTCTCACTCAGACACCCACACGGTAACAGAAAAACATGAGCGCTCCCCTCCCTCCGCTCATTTCCTCCTCGCTCTCTCTCTCTGTCTCTGTCTCTCTCTCACTCAGTCATCCCTGTTTTAACACTTGTTCCCGTTGCTAGGAGACACAAAGCAACAGAAACGGGCAGGTCAGCATTGAAACGGAGGAATGTTGTGGTATATTTTAGGGGGCAAAGGCATGTTGGGCATGAGTTACTAACCTATGCGATGGTTATGCAGTGAAGTGCATGCGTGTGTGTGTGTGCGTGCGTGTCTCACCTTTGAGAGGTCCACTAGTGTGTTGGCCTGATCACTGAGTTTCCTCTGCTCCATTTTCACACTGCGTAATCTACAAACAGATACACGCACATTAAACACACACACACGTACAAAGTTGAAAACACAGTAAATACACAGCGGTCGGTCCACGAGAGCTAATCCCTCCGCATCTGGACGACAGCACTGTGAAGCGGTCACCTTGCCTAATTCAGCTTAATTTCTACCTACAGAGAGTTGCTGGATGTGAATGTCCAAACACAGCCATCTCACAGTGAAACACTGTAACTCTGAGATAAAGGTGAAAGTTTACAGACATTTAATGCTGAAATAAGAGCGATCCTAAGCTCTAGAGTAAATGAACAGGGTTGTTTTAATATTGAGAAACCTTCAGGAGAATAAGGTCCATGGGGAAATAAACTAAGGAGAATGGAAATAGATCAAACAAAAGAAATCACCGTTCTTTGGTCAAATTAAAAACAGGACCTCTCAACACAATATGAGCATCAGTGAACTAAAGGTCTAATCTTTGTTTTCATACAACAAACCCTGTGGCTTCCACCTCTGCAATGAAGTGCAGGCTGATTTTATAAGTCTGCACCTCCTCCTCCAGGTTACATGCAAACATACTCATATCCCCATGAAATTACCCTGTTACTGCGCTCACAGAGTCAGCCTCTCAGCCACAGTCCAGAAGCTGCAGGATTAGTCTTTATGTTACAATTAAAACGGTCTCTCGGGGCGGCGTTTAGCTCAGCCGCTAGAGCAGCAGCCCCGCGTGCGAAGGCTCGGTCCTTGCTGTCTTTATCAGAAATAAAGCTTGAAAAGGCCAAGAAAAAATCTCTTGACTCTGGCTTTTGAAGGCACTTGTTAATGTTCTCAAGTCTGGGCTGAACTCTTCAAGTTTAAAACAGGAGGAACAAAAAAGGCGTGACTTAACTGTGATGCTAGACAGAGGACACACACAGATCTCTTAGTAAAAACCTTTAAGACATCCACACTATTATAATATAACTCGATTCTATGGAAGGAATTAATTCAATTTCAGTTCAGCTGTATGTATTTGTATCAACAACAGTCCTAAGTACACATGATATAATATGATGCTCAGTGTCTCTAATAGTGCTCAGTGCACTGATTATCCAGTCCCACAACTGTATTTGCCTGGAGTGAACCTGCCCTTTAGCAGATGATGATTCATTTTCTCTCTCTCTTTTTGTATGTGTGTGTTTGTGTTTGTGTATGTGTGTGTGTGTGTGTTTGTGTGTGTGTGTGTAGGGATTTATGCACTTTATCTGATTATCAGCGTTGATTCAACCTGTGGGTGGATAGAAAGTACAGCTGATTTCAAAGGCTTTATCAACTCAACTACACTGTAATGCTCTTGTGTGTTCTTTAATGTGTTTGTGTGTGTTTGTGTGTGTGTGTGTGTGTGTGTGTGTGTGTGTGTTAAGGTGTGTTCTCACTGATGTATAGCCTGGAGGAACTTCCGCTGGTGTTTGCGGACTCTCGAATGGTCGATCTTCTTCATCAACTTGGTGTGCTTGTAGATGAGCCAGGTTTCCCTTAGCACATTAGCTGCTGCATTCTTTATCTGCAACCAGACAATCAACACACAAACACACACACACACACACACACACACACACACACACACACACACACACACACACACACACACTGTTAGCAACAGGTAGCCCTTGGCAACTGAAGCAGTCAACAGGTTTACCCAGCCCTCTTTCTCCTCCGTTCTCCATTGTCTCCCTGCAAAAAAAAACAAAAAACAAACCTAAACCATCGTTCTCTTCTTAAAGGCTGCCCTCATTCTCTCTGTCTCACTCTACACACACCAGCTTGCTTGCCAATGCTTTTCATAAACAGCTCTCTCCTTAGGGAGATTTGGCAATGAGAACTAACAGGAGTCTCTCCCTCACACACACACACACGAACACACACATAATTCTCTCTTCTTTCTGTCTGTCTATATGCCACATTACATCGTAGACTAACTCAAATGGACCGCATTATCTTGGCTGGTTGGACGTGATTCACTACAGTACCACCGCAGTTCATTAAAACCAGCGATCTTCTGCTTAATTATGACTGCAACTGAAAGAAACAATAGCGAGATGAATCACTGATCTTAAACTAGCCATTAAAGACAACAATCGTCATCCCCGCAGAAGAGACACATTAGAGAAATAGCCGACGTAATGACGCTGGCTTGATGGCGAGATGGTTGTTTTTCTCCATTTCACTGGTCAGACATAGGCTGCTGTTATCTTTTGGTTTGTATCATCTAAGTGTGAGATTGATTTAATAAAATACTCAATTCAGAATGTCAGGGTGGGCTTCACATTGATTTCTGTGGACAGGGATCGGGATACTTTTCCATCAATGTATTTCCATATATGCCCCTGTCTGTCTCATGTACTGTATATCCATATTGGTTGCTATATAATTACAACGCAGGGGTCTGACACCCAGCAAAAAAAAACGCGGGTGGATACCATAGAGAGGGGAGGAGGGAGAGAGAATCTGTAAGGACATAAATTGAATGAGAGACTTCAAAGAGATGCTGAGCACTGAACAAAGAACAATTATACCCCCGTCTGAGGAGCACAAAAGACCCCGGCAGCTTGGCTAATCAGCACCTATCCACCGCAGTCAAGGACTGCTCGCTCACATACACGCCTACACATACACACATGCAGACAAACACACACTATTGGCTACAGATGAAGAGAGAAGGAAGCCCTGGGCCTTGCAGATGTTTTTTCAATGACACAGAGGAAGTCAAATCAAAAAGAGCTAACATACTATAGATAATATATAAGACTCCTCCAGGAGATTGAGTCATTCAGATAACCAATCACTCTTAATGACAGTTAGCATTACAAATTCATGGATGCTTTACTTTATACCGGGTGTTCAGTGACAATTTATTCATATATATGCACACACAGTGTATATATATATATATATATAGCATGGAAATCTCATGTGAATAAACCCAAGAAGATGAAAAGTACATTTATGTTTAACTGGGGCGATGTGGCTCAGTGGTAGAGTGGGTCGTCCGATAACCCCAAGGCTGGCGGTTCGCTCATCGCTCCGGTGAATCTGGCATCTGTCAATTTGAGTGTGTGACCCTGTGCACGTGCACGTGTGTGTTCCAGCAGGTGCCAGCCTGGATGAGTTAGATGCGGAGAAGTAATTTCACATTCAACGTGATTAATAAAGTTTCTAAAATAAAATTTTAAAATATTCACACGCCACTGGGATTTGGATGTGTACTTAGGGCTGGAGTACAAGGTAAACCCTGCTATCCCATGTTTCTCCCTCTGAGCCTCATCCCCCACTGTGTATAAATAGGATTACAGAACTCCCGTCCATGTAGCAAGGCATGAAGACAGGCACTGACAGAGCTACAAAGATCCAGAAGAAGCATCATCAAAATAAAGACATGTTACGAGACAAGTACAGCCACAACTACAGCACTAATGTCAGTGTTGTAGCTTCATTAGATTTTGTTTTAATATGGATTATGGATTATTATAGTTTCTCTAGTTTTAATCATGGGCCAGGTTACTGAAAAGCACATTGAATACCCATCATATCTACAGGCCCATTGGTAAATTGATATGTCAAATCGTATTTATCAGCTGATTAATCACCACGGGCTGAGTGAAATATGAATTGATTGATTGAATGAAGATGAATGATGGCATCTTGCGTCTGCCTGGTCGGCTCACTGTATAAGTTTTCACACAAACTTTCTACATCTGTCCAGCAGTGCAGAGGGAGCCTGTTGCACTGCTTCAGGCCACCTAATTAAACGCTGCTAAAGCTCCATCCTTCATTTACATCCTGGGAACCTGCTCCACATGCAAATAACTGGGACCGATGATACCACACTGTTTGTATCTTACAGTTAATTTCCCCCAACACCTTCTATATTTTTCTATCTCTCTCCTCACGGGAGTTTGTGTAGAAACTGAGGCCAAGATGGCAACTCCATAAACATAAATATTAATCCGCTAACAATGCTCCGCAAGAAACCAAACGACAGCAGCAGAAGCCATTCTTGGACCATATGGCCTGTACTTGGGCAGCCATGATGGGGCCATATGGCTGGTTTGGGTCAAAGATCTGTTCTGGATGCTCCCCTGCACGGCACACCTTATGGCAGGTACAAGAGAAATCTGTCAAGACAAGGGGTTCCCACACCTCATCATGTTGGGCGGTTGATGACATACTGTGGAGTATAAGTCAATCAGTTAATAGAAATATTTTAGAAATGTCATTACTGAAAATAACTAACGTGGATTCAAATATTTATATGTTGGTATCAGATGCTGAAAAAATGGTTCATCATTTGTTGCTTGTGCTGAAAAAATCATGGATTGTTTTCCCTTTATTTTTCGAACGTCGCAGGAAAAACCGAGAAGCCCGACCCTTCAAATCCAGGAGAGCGTTAATGACCTAGTAATGACTTATGTATGTATTAGTAATTATGCGTCATGGCGCTAGAGATCCAATAGTGTTTTCTAAGAGTGCAGAAACATAAACAAACAGGCCAATTACCTTGGCAACAACCTCCCATGTGCCACTGAGACACGAGGCCTTACCTGCTTTGACCTTCCCCTCAGAGGCACGGCGACGAATGGAGGAGACAAGTCTCACACGTGCACGCAGGGAGACACACAGACCTTGTGACACATCCGTGGATGCACGCAGACGTAAGACAGAAGCTCATACAAATCAATGAGGGGGGTCACAGAACATTTCGTAAAACGAAAGTAATAACCGGCCTCCACCCGTTTTATGCGTTTTGTGTTTCCCGAATGAGGTCATTTGTTAGATGACACACACACACAGCACGGCAGAGAGAACCTTTCAAGAATCCAGACACTCGGGTTAAATTGGTAAAAAAAAAAGTGAAAAACATCAGAGAGATGCGTAAATGCATTCATGGAGTGTCAAATCAATTTTTGTCGCTGTCACAATACGTCCACGTTGATAATGATCCATTTGGCTTGCGCGTGAATTAAAAGGCTGTCAGAAAATGAGTTATTTTTACAGTGTGGAGTGAAAGCTAGCTTAGTAGAAATCTTTAGGGGTTAGATTGCTCCCATTTGGCTAGTGGTGTAAACATTGGAAGGCATTGCAGCACCTCCTCCTTGGCCAGAGCCCAGAGTGTACTCAGTATTCAGAGAGGGTGAAGCTCTGAATATGCCACAGGGACTTCTAAAAGTGCTCTGAATTAACCAATGGCCCAGAGTGGAGGCAGAATACACATTCGGCTTGCAAATTTATAGAATGGCCTAACATTTTCAACTTTGCGACAAGAATTAAAAAGCTTGAAATGAAAGTAACGACCTCAGAAACATACCCTGTTAGCCATATTCACAAGGTCAATTGGCTTATTGCTTCAGTGAGTGGCATTTAATTGACATGGTAGTGCTATCAAAAGGAAGGAGACACCACTCCACTCCGCTGACTTAGCGCCTACATTAAGTGTGTCCTACTTTTTCAGTGTCGAGAGCGCTCTGTGAGCGTTCAGGGCGAAGTTCTGACCAGAAGGACTTTCAGCAGCGCTCTGAATTATCCAGTATGAAGCAACACACGCTGCTGCAGCCAGAGTGCCAGCCTTTCAGACACACGATTAGCACTCTGCATCAAGACAACAAGTCCCGACATCAAACACGAGCACTCGCAGCCCCGCACACACGGCCGACTAAGGGCTACGTTAACTGTTATTTAATTAACATCCGTAATAATCCTATCAAAGGGAGAGGAACACTTCACTTCACTGAACACTGCATTAAAAAAATTAACATTGTGAACTTTGAATGATGTTTTTTTTTTTTTTATATTGAAGCACATCATCTTCCCTGATAAGGGTATTCGGTACACGGCACCCAATATACATCACACAAGATTTCAGAAGATTTCAAACTTCAGTCCTGTCGGGTGCGTCTAAAACTCAGACGTGATGATGAAAGCAGAGAACACTCAAACGATAGAAAGTGAAAATATTTTGAAGCGTGCTGAAGTGCATGTCAGAAAGTGTCAAAAATACCACACACATTTGGACTAAAATGATCTGTGTGCTGCGCATATATCTAAAGAAAAGTTGATTTTCTTGGTGGTGTCGAAGTCTTGCTTGCGGTTTTAGGGCTCTCGCTCTCTAATACTTAGATACCGGTGAACATTTACGCTCAGATCTCTTTTAGATGTGATCAGCAGCTCTGTAGTTCACTCTGTTTGTTGATCCACAGAAATTTTCCCACCCTTTGAAAGGCTGAAATTTGGCATGGAGTGCCAAACTCTGTGTGTGTGTGTGTGTGTTTGGCTGAAAGGTGTTGTTGATATGGGAGTGGCCTATCACACACAGACTTTCACAGGATGTTAGAGAAAGGCTGGTCATGACTCATGATTAACTGTTAATGCCAACTGGCAAATAAAGGGGGCTGTGACGGTGGGAGTGTCCCATAACAAAACGGTTTCAAACTACGAAAGACACCGCTCAGCAGAGTTCCCTTTTTTACACCTGTTAGTATTTGTGTGCGCGCGAATGCATTAATGCATGGATGCAAGTGGTTAAAGCTGTTGTAAGTTCACGCTTGTTGCACAACACCCATGTAAAGATAAAGGCAAGGACATCAAACACAGATATTACCAGCAACACGCTTCAATGGCCAAGAGCGTCATTGATTGGCATATAATTGACATTCTTGTTAATCCTTCAAAGGGAAGGAGACACAGTTTCACTGATGTGGAGAGGCAGTGTATGTGCTTTTGTGTCTATAAGTGTGTGTGCGCGCACATATGATTATGGCAAGATGTAGAGGCTATCGTTGCATTATTCATTATAAAGCCTTCAGTGTTATTATGAAGTGTATTTTCTTGTTAGGATGATATGGCAGTGACTGGCCCCAGCCATGTAAATCAATGTGAATACAACAGCCTCAATCATTGGTCTCTCAGTAATAGAGGGCAGGAGACAATTACCACCGCATAAACCAAAGACCCTTTGAAGGAAATGTCACCAAGCAGCAGTATGGCTCCTCCCTTACCTGATGACTGGCTTTGTTAAGGTTGTGATTCAATGGACTGACGAGGACATTCACTTTAAAGTGTGACATTGCATGATATTCATTTAGGTGAGAGTGAAGTATTATCAGTTTTATCTATATTTAAGATGGTATTACAATGTTAGAGTAGAGTTACTAGTTACGTAAAGTATTATTTTCAATTTAAAAATCAAAGGATTCAGGAACAAAAGACGGCAGTTGGCAGGGGGTACGTGGAGAGACTGTAGAGTAGTTTAACTAATTTGAAACACTAATTATGATTTAGTTTTAAATATATTCTCACATGTGTTTAACAGCTAAATAAACAGTTGAGTGTCTATGGGATCTTATAACAAAATCAAGATCCTGTAGGTGTCCAGGAGTGGAACTAAGGCATGATAATCTATGATATTAGACTTAGAGTCAGTTTTAGCCTACTGTAACACCACGAGCTGCTAGACAATCTGAGCAGGGAAGTTGAAATATCTAAAACTAGTGGCTAAATTAATTAACCATGAAGGATTCCCCCACTCCCAACTGGTACAAATAGGAGTTGAGTAGCCTGAATGCAAACTACTGCTCTGCGAGGCTGTGCTTTAAGCTCAATGTTAACACCAGCAGGCTAATATGCCCAGAATGCCTATGCTAACATGCTGCATTATAGGTATTATAATGTTTAACATGCTCGCCATCTTAGTTTGGTATGATTGCATATTAACATTTTGCTAATTAGCACAAAACACAGTGCAAAGTGCAGCTGAATATCTGTAGAATATCCAGTTGTCATCCACTCAGCAATCAAGATAATTTCATTAAAAGCCAAAGATGCCGCTAGAATAAAAGTCAGGAGAAGACATTAGGGTTCATCCTCTGGGGAGCACAAATATCTGTACTAAATGTACGGCAATCTGAAAAGAGGCCAAGCCTAATATGATAATTCTGAGACCACAATGTCTTATATAAAATATTATGACAATATACACTTTTATATAATTAATACAGTTAAATAACAGTTTAAAATCCATTCAAATGGAGGTACATCAGACACAAATCTCTCTCACACACACACATATACACACACATGCACACATGGATTAAGGTGTTAAACGTCTTGTGAAAACAGACTCTGGCTGACCTGGCCAAACCCTGCAGGAAGATGAAGTGAGAGCCCGGCTCCAATCGAGTGACTATTAGGCTTGTCTGTCGATATTTTATCTACGCTGAAATTATTGATCACCCTACCCCGCTGAGTCTCTCAGATACCCTGCTGCCATAATGCACCCTACATATTTGATATGGGAGCTATTTTTAAAACTTGGGTCTTTCAACTGTATGAAAAATTGAAAAGGACCGGTGGAGAGAGGGAGTGAAGGATGGAGGGAAGGAGGCACTGAAGGGGGCTAGGACGAAAGGTAGGGGAAGGAGAGGAGAGACACAGTGATGGATAGAAAGAGAGAGAGGGAGGGAAGGGGATTTACTGTAAGAGAGACAAATGTCAGAGAGGAAGGGATGTGGTAGGGCGGAGGGACGGCCATGTGGGAGGAAAAAGATTGGAGATGGCGAGGAAAAGAGAGAGACGGTAAGTGAGGGAGCAGAACAGAGAGGGTGAGAAAGCGATGACCTTTTATTGCCTTCACTCACTCAAATAACATAGCACTCTGTCACAACAATACAGGGTGATAGTGTGATTTCGTAGTTGGGGAAGGTGAAGGAGGAGCAGCGAAAAGGACAAGCTTCTTTCACCAGGCTCTCAGGCACCTTGTCTACAACCCCCAAAATAATCTGAAAATATAGTGCAGGACAACACATAAAAGCTGTATTTTCTTTTATCAAATACAGTTCTTACCACGGTGCGTGCAGAAAACGTGTGCTTTCTTTCAAGAATCATAGTTTTGCCTTATTTATGCGAGACACACTCATTCACACCACCGACACCACACAAGCCTACACACCCTCTTGGTGAGTTGCGTGTCCATCATGAAGTTGTGTACGTGTTTCTCGGCCTTGGTCAGCTCCAGCTTCCTGGCTACCACGGCAACCACCAGAGCCGTACAGCCTGCACCCTGAGATGGAGAAGAGAGAGGGAGGGAGAGAGGGAGGAGGAGGAGGAGGAGGAGGAGGAGAAAACAGAGCACTGAGTCAGTCAGTAAAGAGGAGGAATTGGTAAATCGGCGGCTTTTGGCCAGGGAATTAGCCCAGATGATTGAAGGGAGCGAGGACAAATATGAGGAAGGGAACCGCGCGACAGAAGGAGAAATGAATGGGAGAGAGGAGAGGATTAAGAGGGATAGCTCTGCTCCAGATCCACATTTCCTCATGTTGAGTCAAGCCAAGTCTATTTTCACTTCCAATCCATCTGGTGTGAGATCCCTTCTATATCGCCTCTATATGTAGCTGAAAAATATGCCCCTTATAGATAAAAAACACACACACACACACCAAAGATTGACACTACCTAATTTCATTTAATTAGATGCTGTCAATCTGAATTACATGGTGTCAGTCTCCTCCTGTCACAAGAGGCTCGAGGCCTGCAGGAAGTGTAAAAGTCTAAAACACAGACCGGTTTGTCTGTATTCCAGCTCGGCCCACATGGGACATATGGCAAATTCATTTGGGAGAGAGTGACAGCAGTCTCTCAACCAGAAAGACATGCTTGAGAGGAGAAGAGGAGCAGGAACACAGGGAGGAAGACAGACTTAATTAACTTTTAGATTAGACACTGTTTTCAATGGGACTGTTGAGTGCTCACAGGTTCTTCTGAAGGGGCAGGCACTCGGAGAAGAAAAAAGGGTGAAGGGAAGAAAAGATAAAGGGAGTGAAGAGCTATGAGTAAATATAAATGGGAAAGGAAGGAAACATGGAGGGAGTGCTTAGAGCGAGGGCTGAATGCAGGAGGCGAGGGTGTGTGCACGGCATAGGAGGAGAGAAAAATGGAGAAGAAGGCAATGTTAATGAGGTCACATATCTCCTGATAAGCAATGAATTAAGATTAAGAGTGTTTAATGAAAATGTATGAGTGCTCTTCCTTCCTTCTCGCGAGTGTGTGCGACTCAGCGGGAGAGAAAAGGGGGGGAGAGAGGCAGAGAATAAAAAAGAAATATATAGTGAGTTAGAGAGCGAGAGCGAGGGAGCATGCAACATTTTGAAGCGTGTAGGAAATGGCCAAGACTTCATCGTGCACACTCTTGAACGATAAGACAGGTTTGCCAAAAATAACTTTGGCTGGGTTCACTAAAATGTAACGCACAAACAGGCATTAGTGCCCACGTCTATACACTCATCCACTCTATTTGTGTTTAGTCCAAAACTATGAATAAAATATGATGAGAGCCGATGGAAAACCCTCCGAGCATTCATACATGTCTGAGCTTTAGGTAAAAGAGCCACTGACGAAACGCTACAGCAAAGTAAAGTGCCGCGCGGTGTGCACACACTCAACTGTGTGTATACTGTGTGCTCAAAATGGTCCTCCTCGGCCAGAAACAGTGGGGTGCTGATTGGTTTGCGAGGGCGGGCTAAATGTGTGTGTGTGTATGCATGTGCTGGGGCGTCTGTGTGTGTGTGTGCGTGTGAGGGAGAGTTTGTTTGTGTATACGCCTGCATCCATTTGATTTCAGCAGGGTTCCCTGTGCAATCTCCACAGAGTGACACGGCTGATGATGGCTGTGCTGCTGTGATTTGTTTCATACGCCTGAGTGTTTCCCCTCGCTTCCTCCACTACAGCCATCGACGTAGATGTCAGGAAAAAAAAAGGGGGGAATCACCCATCTGTGCTTCTGCGTATAACATCCGCACACTCCAGGTAAAAACAACAACAACAACAACAACAAAAACAGCATCTTTAGCTTCAAGCATGAGCAGAAGAGAATAGTTTGCCAAACGGGTCAGTGGGTGGAATAAAGAGAAGATGTACAACACAAGAAAAAAAAAAAAGAAGTGAAATTTAATTTGCTCAATTAGTGTGCGCAGCACAAACACTTAGAGACAGACAAAAACACAAAACAGGTTTTAAACGGCAGCTACTTTAGATCATTTTAACCTGATGACCCATCGAGAACTAGAGTGTATCAAGAGGCCGTAGAGGGAAAAACACAAAAACACAAACACACCACTTCACTTCAGCCCTCACCCCTTCATTTAGCATTCATAGCCAGTATGCAATAAATGGTTTATAACACAATATCATGTAGCTGTACACAAAATATGCGTGTTTTATATTTATAGTGTGTTATGAAACATGTATCAAATATTTACTGCCTAAAAATGCTGAATAGGGAGGGAGGTTAAAATAAAGTGCATCCAACCAACACGCATGAACGAAGACGAAACAATGCAAACACACACACGCATGCACACATGAAGTGCGTTATCCAATACGTGTTGTAATTTTAGACAACATACACCTTTTTGCGGCGTGCGAGAACATCAAATAGTTCACATGTCGTGGAGGTCTACCCTACTCACCCATCCACAAAGACGCACACTGACACCTGGCACACCCCCAGGGGCAGTGGTATATTCCAACACTGTTGGCCTTCATGTGTTGTCATAGCAACAACAGCGAGAATTTCTCCTATAGAAATTCGTTACAATAATTCTCAAACAATATATATATATATTTAAAAAATCACATCACGTTCTTGGTCCTCAACCTTTTACCCCTCACCCCTGCCCAAGCCTCAGCTTTCTCATTCTACCTGCATCCTCACCGCCGCCTCTGATGATCAAATGATAAAAAAAAAAAACAAACCACGCCAAACACCCTGAAGGGCGTAGCGAGAGCGTGTTTGTGACAGGAGAAGAGTGAGCATGTGGGAGTCATAATAAGAGTGTATGTCAAGCTCTGTGTCAGTGTTTGTGTGGAGGATGCAGTCTGTACCTGTGGGCTCGGGCCGTTTTGTATCCACCCCCTGTTTTTTTTTGTGTGTCTTTATGTGTTAGTGTGTGTGTGTGTGTTAACATTGTAGTAAGAGTTGTACTCTAAAACACACCATTTGGATGATTCACCCAGTAAATGGGGGTCTGTATGTGTGTGTGCGCGCATGAGTGTGTTTATTCACACGTTTTTAATGGACCACACAGCAAAGAAAGTAGGTGAGCTGGCAGACACAGTGAGGATGAAAGAGTACACATGCAGGTTTTGGGGGAAGTAGCTAGAGAGAACTATAGACACTAAAATTATCTATGTGACCTTAGAGTCCAGACAGTGCCATGAATTCACAACTACACAATGCCCAACTGCAAAAGTTAAAGACTAATAGAGGAATAATTTCCAAAACAGCCCAAGAAAGCACATTAGGTGAAGTAACTTGTGGAAAAGTTATATATTTTTTTACTCTCTAATTCGCTATCCCAGCAGTTGTTAAGTTGCATCTTTAGGACACTTCTACACCAACTTCTACAGGCTGCCATGGTGGCTGCTGTAAGTGTGTAAATAGGAGATTGCACCAGTGATAATGGTAATAAATACAATTTTAGCAGCTTATTATCTTATTTTCTTAACTAAGCAAAGATTCAGAAGCTCTGCTGTTCGATTTTAGCTCATGACGTTACCATGCAACGCGACTGATCTGAGGACTGTTTAGAGGTGCTTTTTAAAAAATGTTAAGTGGTGCTCTTCCTTTGTATGAGCACATTGCCTTTACTTTTCATTCATTTTAATGAGCTCAGCTATGCCACTGCCCATTATTTCCTGAGTTAAACCTTACGCACAATTATTCTCTCAGGTTTTAAAAATGTGAAAAGGACATAAGTGGCCATTATCCATGGTATAATTTAGTTTCTTCTTTACATGTCTCATCAAGTCTTCCTCGTCTTTTTGTAGGAATGCCATTTTGAGGAACACATTAGTAATATAGTGCTTAATGCATTGCACACTTCTGTGATTCATAAAAAAGTATTCTTTCATAAATTGTTTTAAAAAAAATAAACTGCATTAACCCCAACTAAGCCAATCACCGACTGTGCAGTGACTTTCAGCACGCAGTCAACTCACCATGCTCTTCCCTTTGGCAACAGAAAACATGTCGCGCATGTACGATGAGACAAATATTCCCAGGTAGCATGTTATTATCATATTTTGAGTCCGTACTTATTAGCAAATTTTAATTTTAGATAACTCATGACATTTAGCAGTGGAGCTACCAAGAAATTCAGATTTCTTTTTGCATTCGAAAAGACTTATTTCCTCCAGTCATCTAAAACAGTTTATGTTAGTGCAAAGGATGAGTAGTGTCTACATTCTACATGATTACAAAAATGACCAATGAGACTGATTTCGAAAGACATTAAACAAAAAGAAGACAGAGATGAAGAAGAAAAGGGCCAGCGTGATAAAACAAAGACAGGAAGCGAGACAAATAACAAAGCAAGAGTGACGGAGACAGAAATAGTTTGAGGAGGGAAGAACACCTGTGAAATGAAGCAAATAGAGGAGCAGTCGGCAGCTTAAACACTGATACTAACAGATGGACGGTAGATAGAAATAAACACATGGCCTCGGGGAAGGAGAGACGGACAGAGTGGAAAAGAGAGATAGAGGGATAAATAGAAAGACAGAGACAGAACGAGGGAGAGGTAGATAGTGGTACAGAAGGAGAATGAAAGAGAGAGCGAGAGAAAGAGAGAGTGGGAGGACATGGCACACTGAAAGGTGGGACCTTCATTATGCAATGAGGACAGACAAGGGAATAACATGCACTCACACACACACACATGCATGCACGCACACACACACACAAACCACTAACGTGCTCTTGTTTGCACGCCTACACACCCAAAACACACAGAGGCACAGATGCGGTCTAATTCAGGGAGGATTGCCCAAATTACACAAATGGCAGAATTTCTCTCGCAAATGACAGCATGCTCTCTAATCTGCTGACCTTTGAACCAGGCGAGGACAAGGCCAGGGGGAGGGAGAGCAAGAGAAGAGAGAGAGAGGGGAGAAAGAGAGAAAGTACTGACCATGATTCCTGTGAGCAGACAGACTCCTTTGCCACAGTAGGTATGAGGAACCATGTCTCCATAACCGATGGACAAGAAAGTGATGGAGATAAGCCACATGGCTCCCAGGAAGTTACTGGTCACATCCTGGGCATCGTGATACCTAAAAATAAATGTTCAGGATAAAGTCAGTCAATAGTAAAAGGTATAAATAAATAAAAAAACACAAAAGAACATAACTGGCCCACTGGTCTTGCCTGTTAATGTGGGCGTCAAACCTCAGACACGTGTCCCTTCAACATAACACGTAACTGCAGCTCATCATTCCTGCCCTATGCACAACACTGTTGCCATAGCAACCAAACCTGGTGCTGATCTGAAACAAAAGTTATTTTTGCAAGAAAGGAACAGTGTAAACGTTGCTGTGGTTGCCTTGGATGTTAGCGATAGATATAGCTGCTTTGTTTATTTTATGGCCTGAGAGGACATTGTTCTCCTCAAATTTGAACTTTGTTTAGCAGTTTAATCGAATTGAGGAAATGGAAACTTGGAAGTAGACTAAACAATTCCTTCCCAGCAGCTGGACAATGCATTTAATCAAGCTAATTAACCAGATGACATTTTCCCATATTTCCCTGATCTTCAAAAACATCAGGAGGGATGGTCTCTTTTCTCCTCCTCTGATTACATAACTCATAATAATATTAATGTAAGTGGACCATCTGATTCCCAGTTCGAGACAGTTCCTCTGTAATGGTGAGATGATGCCAGTGTAATGGAGATGCACTTTATTAATAATATTTCCAATTTGTATTTGTAAGTTTTATTTCTCATTTTATGATTATTGTAATGAGTATTTATGAATTTTGTTATTTTAATCTACTGTTATTTTATTACTTTCTCCTGTGGAAATCACCTTCCTGCACACTTTTTTCGTACCTCCTGGGCTCCTGCAGTCCCTCCCCTCTGCCCTCACAGTCCCGTTTTGTGTCGCTGAGGGTAAGTTGTGTGGGAAAATGCAGCAGTAATCTTGCATTATTTTCTTTGGAAATTTAGGAATCTCTATTGAAAGCTGAGATGTATATTGCTCTCTGTTGCATACTCTATGTTACCAATCTGTTTTGTGTTTTGTGACCGCTAATATAAGGTTAATGGATGTTTTTAGCTTCGTGTTTTTGGCGTCATTTATTTCCATGTAGTTGCGTAGCCTGTGCAGCACTAGCTTGCACTTCCTGGTGTTAACACTGAATGTTTGCATGTTTGTGCAGAGGAAGAAACAGAAGGCTCGTAATGTGTTAATGTCTTCTGCAGGAGAAAATAAACACAGTGCATCGACTCATGCTCCTTCATGCCCCCAACCTCACACACCTGTTACACCAGTAGCTGTTTCATGTTTGAGTATCTGCCTGCTGGTTTAAAACAATGTTAAATATATCACCAATCTGCACAACACATTATCATCCAGCTGTTAACCACTGAAGTACAATATGTATTCTGCCCGTGAAGCTAGGAAAAACATTCAGGACATAAAGCCCTGAAAAAGTGCTAGATGTTAAAAGCATGGGAACTATTTGAGCCCCATTTAGCATTCATGAGCAGTAAATAAACAAGTAATAATAAACAGTATAAAACAACAATTCATGAATGTTTAAAACTCTAATGTGACGCAACTGTAATTCTCACATATGCATAATTTATTATTGTATTTATTTGTATTTAATTAAATTAAAGTTATGAAGGTAGTAACTGGACTGGTCCAGTGTGTAATATTTAGGGGACTCTATTTAGCTTAGCTTAGCATACAGATGATAGGAAACAGGGAGAAACAGCTAGCCTGGCTCTGTCCAAATAGAGATAATTACATTTCAGTTAGTGAGCTTCAGAGATATTAGTGGGTAGATACTGTCAAATTGTTCCTCTAAGAATTTCAGGTATAGTTGTTGACTGATTATAAAATATTATTATTTTCCTTATAGCTGCCTAAATCTACATTATACTGTGCCAAAACAAAAATAAAGTGTCTGCTTATGAATGCTGAATGGGGTGGTTAAAATAAAGTGCTACTTCTTTCAGGACACTATCATATTGCTGATTTATGGACGAGCGAAGTAGCAACTCCATCGCCTGGATCAAATTAAGCGTACAATTGGTGAGAAAGCCTCATAAACTGAAGTCTAAAGATGGATTATGTTGCACACATGTCCTAGATTATATTTCTTGCCAATTGAATTTAATTGCACAAGTTGAATTCCTCGTCCAACTGGAGTCCAGGGCTCCGTCTCGTACTCACTCAAACACACACAAAAACAAAATTCAGATGAACCGGCTTCATCACTGACCTCTCGCACACTCGCACGGTCCAGGCGGCGATGATCCACAGGGAGATGCTGAAGACCAGCAGCACCGTCCCGGGGCAGATAGTCATGAGGGTTTTCATTACAAACCGTGTGTTAAAATGCACCTGCACACACACAAGCGCACACACTCAGTACAGCAGAGCTGGTTATTGCACTGTAATATGCATTTTTTTTTTCAAAAGGTTTAGCATTGAGCGGCTCTGAATCCACATCCTGTACATTGTTCCCCGCGCAGACTTGATGTTTTACTAATTAGTCTTCTGAGTAGTTTTTGATAGTGGCAGCACTCGGAGAATCTCCACTGTAATTGGAGTCGAGATCGGGGCTCGCCCTTTGACTCGGGTCAAGCTTTACAGTGTCTTTGAGTAATTGGCCCATTTCAGTGTAGTTTTTATCCGTGGCTCATTTGTTATCAACTTCTGGCAGATGGATGATCTGAGAGCGGTAGTTGAGCCCTGGAAATGTTAAGCAGCTGATAAATGAGTTGTCATGTTAGAGCTGCACTTCAATGGCAGCTTCACCTCCCTCCCTCATCACTGTAGCCTGAGGGTCAGGATAGTGCCATCGCAGATACACTCACAACCTGCTAAATTACTCATTTAAAAATCTACTCCATCTCTCCTGCTGTCCTCTCCCTCTCCTCGTCACAGTTTGCATATCTCCACTGCGGACTACACCTATGCTGTACTTCCTGATTTGACAATCATGTTTATCATTTAAAGTCATTACAAACGCGGCACCAATCATTTACCGTATGGCATGTACATGTTCCCGCACACTCGTATTGCCATCTCATTCGAATCCTTTCTTTTCATGCCCCATTTGAGCCGTATGCAATATCTTGTTCCTATTTCACGCTCCCATCTCATATTGTATTATGAAAGATCCTCCACAGCTTACATCTAAGTCTCCATGCACAGCGATAACAAAAGCAGAGGAAGGGGGATTGAACTGGTAGATGAAAAGGAGCAGGGTGACTAGAAGAACAGAGCGGAAGGAAGGACTTGAGATAGTCAGAGATATAGAGGCCAGGATTGAAAGGGACAGTGCGGACACAGATTTAATTCAGAAGAGAGAGCTCTTGACCTCAATACCTTTACAATTGCCTCACCTCTATCTGCTTTGACCACCACATGCTTGAATGCATACTGCACATACACAGACCTGCAGGCACAAAAAAAAAACCCTTCTGACCTTATTTAGGGCACCTATACTCCTGGAGGAGGCGTCGGTGAAGAGTTTGCTGTGCAGGAGCATGACTCTGGCAATGAGGTAGAGGCGCAGGAACATGGGCACACTCAGCACCATATCCACGTCAGCCTCGGTCTGCGAAGGCACATACGAGAAGGCCAGCCGCGCCCGCCACTGAAACTTGAAGTCCCCGGGCACTGGGTGCACCGCGGACACCAGCAGCTCCAAAGCGATCAGCAGGACCCTCTCCATCGTCATGGCGATGCGCCAGTCGTCCGCCCCGTTGTCGATGACAAACAGCTGCAGGGACAGGAAGGACATGACAAGAGTTAAAAGAGGGAAGGAGTTACGCTGTGCAAACTTTTCATCATGATCCTCGGCCGGCACGGTCCACTCATCTGTACATTTGACTGATCTGATAATTAAAGGAACCAGCTGCAATTTAGAGTCTCTTTTCCTGTGATGTAAAATACGATCCATCTAATCAGAAATCTATTCAATCTTCACACAGGGTTTTGGCTCATTTCATGCTGTATAACCTACAACTAAAAAACCAAAGATGCTTAGTCATCTCAAGTGGCTACTCTTGAGAAAATGAGGTTCACAATTAGCACAATCGTAATATATATATATATATATATATATATATATATATATATATATATATATATATATATATATATATATATATATATATATATATATATATATATATATAAAAGACCACTAAGCCGGCATGTCTCAAGAGCATCGTCCTTTAATTGCAGTTTTCCCACAGTGTGTGTTGTTGTTTTGTGTTTGTAATTGCGGTGGTTGCTCTTGATATTGTCGCCAAAGCTGTTGTTATAAGGAAGTGGTAAGAACAGGTTTCATTACAGGGGGCCCTCCTCCAGACGCCGCTGACAGGATCTGGGTGGTGGTGGTGGTGGTGGTGGAGAGGGTGGGGCTGATGAGAGGAGAGAGTGGTGGAAAGAGATGGATGAAGCGCAGAGGAAATGAAGAGATAAAGATAGCAATAGGGAAGTATTGGGGAAAGGAGGACACGGCAAAAAAGAAACAAAAAAAAAAAAAGAAAGATCATCTTTTTAAATCCGCCCTGTCTTTGGTGCTCATAAAGTTCTTGAGATGAGGGAGTTGTCCGGTGAAGTCGAACGATTTCAACCTGTTTCCAGCACAAAGAAATGAAAGCAAACAGAATGCATCACAAATATAAAGACTGTCCAATTTTCTTGAGGTGTGATTTACAAAGGACGTAGGCAAGAACGTTGCAATTGAGCGGTGCAACATTTTCTTTGGACTCAATTACAATGCAGAATGTCTTGATATGAGATTCTCGGACAGAGCGGATTAAAGGGAGGGAGGTAAAACATAAAAAGTGCAGCACAGCCTAAAATGAAAAAGGCTGTGGCACGGTGAGAAAAATGAGGAATTCCCCTGCCGTAAATCAGAGTTTACTGTACCGCCCCGAGAAACAGCCAGTGCTAACAATCGCTCTTTACCACATGATTCATCTCAAGGGCTTTCAGCCCACACAAGCATTTATTTAGGAAAACAAAACAAAAACAAAAAAAAAAACATACAATAACAGGTCAAACATCAAATCAAGTGGGCATGACAGCTAGCCGCTCTGTGTCATAGCCAACTGGTCAGTGATGAAGAGGACCGAAGCTCTGCCATTTCCCCGACCACCTATGGACACAAACACACTGCGCGTTTCATCGCTATCTATATCTAGCTCAGCAGGATGTGCGTGTTTTGCTTGTACTACTGCCGTAACATGTATGCACACACATAACGAACATGTGTAGACACACATGTGTGTCCCACGCGCATGCCTGAGTCATTGTGTAAGCTATCATTTGAACCGAGGGTCAAACGCTGGCTGTATTATTTAATGATTTCAGGAAGTGTGTGTGCGTGCGTGTGTGTGTGTGTGTGTGTGTGTGTGTGAGTGTACTGTACTTGTGTGTATTTGTGTATGCCTGAGTGAGTTTGAGAGAGAGTGTGCAGACCCAGCCTCGTCATGGTGACTGTTGCCAAGGCGACAACATCAAAGAGCAGCCAAGCTTAATTAGGATCCCCAGCGAGAGAGAGAGGGAGAGAGAGAGAGAGAGGGAGAGAGAGAAAGAGAGAGATGAGACAAGAAGAAAGAAAAACGAGGTGCAAGAAAAAAGACAGAGAGGTGTGTGTGACAACCAGAGATGAGGTGCAGAGAGGAAAGCACGGAGAGGTGTGTGTCACAACGAGAGATGAGGTACAGAGAGGAAAGCACGGAGAGGTGTGTGTCACAACGAGAGATGAGGTACAGAGAGGGAAGCACAGACAGACAGGCTGTCTAACACTCATGCTCTCTGCAAAGACTTGCAAAGCTTTATGCCTCTGTGTGCGCGCTCACATTTCGGGAGATATTTAGTTGCACAGTCACATTACAGGGACTCACCTCCCATTAGGGAACAGAAATCTGGTTCCCATGAGGTAAACCACTGAAATTCAGGGTTAAGACCTGTTTTGCAGCTAAAGTTAGGTCTAAGATTGAAGTTAGGGATGTAGTAGTGATGGTTAAGTCTCCAGGGAGTGAATGTAAGCCAGTGCAATGCCTTCCCAAGTGACAAAAATACGTTTCTGTGTGCCGGGCACTAAACTCCATGTGCATGTCGTTCTCTGTTTCTCTGTCTACTTCTTGTTTTTTCCTCCTTCCAGAATCCCTCACTCCCCTTCCTTCTCTCTCTGAATGACATCTCTCCAAATCAAAACGGAGGTGATCCAGTTTCTTGCCACTGGAGGAAATGAGCGCCTCTCCCTTCCTCTTCCCTCCGCCCTCCCCTCTGTCCTGTCCTCCCTCGCGCTCCCGCTGTCGGTCTTTTCCTGGCTAGATCGCCATGAGGAAGGGATAAATAATTAAATTCCATTAGGAAAGTAATCTGTCAATGGGAGTGAGTGAGTGCCACTGCCCCTACATGACCAGGACAGAAGGAGGGAGTGAGAGAGGAGGGGATGGGAGGAAGACAAGTAGGCAGGGATTGTCTGTGTGTCTGTGTGTGTGTGTGTGTATGAGGCAGTTCAAACACAAACTGTCAACTCTAACCGGAGAGAAACAGGGAGGAAGGTCAGAGAACAGCAAAGCTAAATAAACTCAGACATAAAGAACAAGCCCGTCGGGAAAACTGACCAAGATCCTGCATCCTTTGTTATTTTCTTAATTTTAACAAAACATGGCATCGCAGGACAGAGGGCAAGGGACAAGGAAAGGCGAAAGGAAGCAGACAAGACAGAAGGAGGGCAAAGAAACAGTGAAAAAACAAAGGCCAGCGGGAGAGAGGGGAGATAAAAAAAAAGAAAAATGTGCGAAAATGACATCACAGAAGATAAGCTGAGATCTCTTCCCAGGTCAAGGTGCGAGGTCTGAGAGGACACTCTCTACCTCTAGCATCGCCCACTGCTACATCTGGAGTTTGCCACCCCTCCATCTTTCCTCTTTCCTCTTCAGCCATGCCTCAACCCCTTCCAGTCCTGGCGGCCATCGTACCTTGGTAATCGCGTTAAGTCGCCCATTGCAGATGTCTCTCATCACGGAACCAGACGCCCTGCTGGCCAGAATCCTCCAAGCGAGCAAGTGAGACATGCAGGGACAATTTTGCACACATGCACGCCCCTGTCAGATGCAGCGCAGACTAAAAAAAGAGGTCGATGCAGGCAAATCAGCCTCATGTCGACATTACCCACAGGAGGGAAAAAGACTAAACTTCAGTCTGGGACAGAGACGGCCCTAATCAGTGAAGGAGACAGTGACAGTGCGTGCACACACACTTTCACACACCTCTGGGAAATGTCTGGGTCCTACAGCATGGAAATCCCTGGAACAGGCAGAAAATAACTGGGGCGAGCCAAACGCACACGCACAGACCATACGTGAATATGCAGAGAGGATAACACGCTTTCCTTGACTGTACAGTAATTGCAGCTCTCTGGGAACACCCCTGTGGCTGTTTCTTCGTAGAGGATAGAGGGATGGAAGGAGAGAGGGTGTCATGGACGTGAAAAGAAAGTGCTGGGAAGTGTGAGAGATGAAGAAAGGTTCACGGCGTATGCATGAGTGTTGTTACTGCAACTCGAAAGTCTAAAAACGGCAACTTGGAGAGAGTAAAGAAAGGATTCCACCAGTGGAGTCTCGAGACCGGGAATCTCCTTCATTGATTCAAAGAGAATATGAAAAAACAAGCCGGGGTTTCTAAAAATGGCCAGAGGCTAGCAAGTCATAAATGGCATCTGATGAATGAACACATCTTGGAAATGAGTGTTTGAAATGCTTTTTTTATGTTTACAATCTAAGGAAGACGCCGTGGTTTACCTCGCTCTCATTTTCTCCTCCATTATATTTCCCAAGGCGGATGTACTTTATGCATAATCTGCAGCACACGACATCACAGAATGACCGTCCAAGTATTAGAGGTCCCAGGACTTTAAAGAAAACAACCCTTTTTGGAAGACTACCACTCACTTTATTTTCCTAATACCATCTGCCAGCTTATTGAGTGGCTGTGAGTGCCAAGCCGGTGTCTTCTTGATCAATGGACTGCTTCTAAAATCCTCCAAAAGTAACTGAATAACACAGTTCTCTAATGCTTAAAGTGCACTAATGGAGTAGGGAAATATCTGCTTCTTCCACACTCTCTCAGAGATTCTATTTGATTCATCTCAACAATTCGTTTTTTCGCCTTTCAAGTCTGGATTTCTTGCAAGTTTATGAGCTAAAATGAATCAATTCGCTTTAGAGTACTCTGTTTTCTTGTTGCCGGGTATGTGCAAGTTTGTGTGTGTGTGTGTGAAGAAAAGAAAAGAAGGCCACTGGTGAGCTGGCAGATTAGTGAGTCATGCAACAGACCACAATCTGAAATACATGAACATGCATGCATGGACGTCCCTGGATGCTACATAAAACTCATGAACATTTGCAGATATTCAAAAATTTTAAGCAAACATTTAGTCCGGTTTTTGGCCGTATGAATAATTTATCTTCTTGATTCTGAAAGGACTACTTGGAAGCTGTGGTTCATATAACAGCTGTCTTCAGAGTATTTTTGATTCATCACTGGCTACACTATTGATATTTCAATCCTCAGTCTCCATTATTCCTGACCAATCTCAGTCAGTGGGTACAATGTTAACTCAAACTAATGGTGTGTGGCTGCACAGATTGGACAGTCAATCACGGCACTCTCAAAATGTCTCCTGAGCTTATGGTAGTAATAACAATCTCAGCTGAAATTCTAATTATATCTGTACAATCACAGCCTTGTATCTGTGTACAAGGAGTGAAGATACGATTATATATATATATATATATACGTTTATAAAAGTGACTGAGGAAAGAAAGACATGGTCAATGGCAGTGATGAGATCTTTTCATGACTAAGTATTCTCACAAGAAAATTATCAAACTGACTCCTAAAGAGCAGGTACAGTAGCCGACACAGTCCAGTAGGAATATGTTATAGTTACCATGGTAACAGTTTTGAAGTTAATCAAATCTTGACTGTAATAACAGTGTTTTTTGTCATCTGTGTTTAGCATTCCTCTTCTCCTATGACATTGTTGGACACAAGTTAGAACCAGAGTTATCACGACTTTTTCCCTCCACCCATTCTTCAAAACCTAATGCTTAAATTACCCACAATGCTTCTCCTTTGGTTGGAAATTCATGTATGTTATGCTAGTAGCGGCTAATGTATCCCTTAAGCGGAGCTGAGGAGCGGACTATAACTCCATACCCTCAGATTTTTTTTTGTAGTCCTCAGCCCTGACTCACGCTGACTCTCATCATCACTTGAGGCAATCTATCAATCTAAAGACCTGACATTGTCATAAGAATCAGCGTGGGACTGCCCCGCCCTGAACATATTCTGCAGACTGTCTTGTGCATTTGTAGAACTGTTCCTCTTGCAAGAATAAAATGACGAAACCTTTAAGGACCAATTGATTGACTCAAGATCTCTATTTTTGTGCATTAGTAGGTGTTTCAAATTTCGGCAATAAATTACTATCTTATATTATCTTAAGATGCTTCATGCAACACTAGACAGCACACATCTGAAACTTGCATAAGTCCATTTGTAGAAGTAGGAACAAACAATTTTGTTAAGAGGTGAAATTATTCCACACTGCTTCAGGATAAAATATCATAACTGTTTTACTGAGTACGAGCCAGCAGGGCCTGATGGCCACTTGCAGTCCAAACTAATGCTTTTGAACAGCCGACCTGGAAATACCAGCCATGTCACACTGAAAACCGCCTGCACAAGCACTTGATAATTGCACATTAACTACTCCCACAGTGGAAAAGGAAGAAACAGAAAACCTCAAAGGTTCCTGCAAAAATGTCTCAGATTTTCTGAATTTTTCAACTTTGTTCTAGACTATGACATTTCTGAAATGTTGTATGTATTACTCTAATACCAGCACCTGGATTAGCATATTATGATGTTTTTTGAATGTATAAAACAGCTGTAGGCTGGTGATCAAAATGTAGATCTTTAACAACGTGTATGTATGTTTCAATAAAGACAATTACCAGTACGCAACATCTGTAATTCTCAAATAGTTGTAATTATTGATTAAGTAAATGTAATAATAGTTTTTTTTCAATGTATTAATGATGAAGATGATGTTTGAAATTGTAACTAAATGCACATAATTGACATATTATTGTAATGCTAATGTGTTCAAGGTTCTCACAACTGTATGCGCACAACAAAAAGTAGCTTGCTTTTTAGAAAACATGAGCATCCTAAGATGTTCATGTGATGTGGGGGTTACGTAATGTGCCAACCAGCCTTTCGTTTTTGTGTTTCCAGCCGTCTGTAACTTGTTGTTATCTTGGTGCTAATGGAAGTGCAAAAGAGCGATTCAAGAAACTACCTAAACGATCATCTCCTTTGCATCCTTTCCTGCTGCAGCATCGCTTTTTTTTGTTGTCAGAAGTGTCACAAGTTTAGAAGTGACGATATTGGATAGTTTGTATATGAAAGGGGTCACTCATAGTTACAAACCACAGAAAATCTGCAGCCCCCCCCCCCCCACCTTGTTTTTCCAGCTTTTCCAACTTTACTGTTTTGTTTCAGGCTCGCCTCATCTCAGGCAGCTTTAAACACCACACTGCAATCACACAGCAGAAAAAGTTTGCAACTAGCTGATGAGCATAGTTCAGCATGTCCTGTGCTGCAAAACTGATCAATAAAACTTTAAAACTCCCGTTTTGTAGAAGTTTAAGAACTTGCCGAACTGAAGAAAATTTGGTACGACAGAAGCTATCCCGGGAAAATGTTGGAACATGACTGATGCCCGTGAAAATGAAAACAACATTTGGATATTTAAACAGCACATATCTGAATATAAAAGGATTTAGAGAATGTAGAAATGTGCTAATTTATGCTGCACTGATTTAATTTAAACACACAGTAAAGTGATGAAAATCAGCAGTGGCATTTTTAGTTTAAATTTGCATTCATTTTACATTTTGAACTTTCCAGTTTGTTGGATTAAAAATGAAAGAAACAAACCCTGGAGTGTCACTGTGGCTCTGCTGACTAAACACGAGGCAAAACTGCAACGTTTTCACTTCAAATCAGACATTTCTCATGTCAGCTGCCTGTAATTTCCACTCCAGTGCAGGAATACCTTTAAATCTCACACAGCTTTGCCGCATGTTGATGTGAGTTACAGCAAGTTTCCAATTCATTTATACAGAAAACAATTATCTCTCTTTTATAACTATCTAATTACTGTCAATACGTAATGAGAAAAAAGAACTCCAATTATTTTCTTTGATGGCAGTGGATAAGAAAATCCGTGATGAGAGAGCGATGAATTGCACAATAATGTCGACTGTTCCTCTGTATTTCATGCTGAGCCGAAATGGCACGAGCTGTCCGCAGAGAGATTAGAAGAGACAGTGAAGATGGAGAGGGATGAGGAGGAAGAGGAGAGAAACATCCAAAGGAGGAAGGATAAGAGGAGCAATGCTGGAGACGACTATGGCGGGATGAAAAAGTGGACAAGATAAAAAGAGCATGAAGGTTTTTAGAGTGAGAGCAGGGCAAGGAGAAGGGTAAATAGGTGAGAAGTTGAATGCTGAGAAACAAGGGAGAAGAGGAGTCAGGAAGAAAGGATGTGAAACTCAACAACAAAATTGAATTGAGGCCCAGTGGAGGTGAAGGGAGACAGATCTAATCTGATAAGCAAGAGGAGAAAGAAAGGAAAAAAGAAAAAAGGGGAAAGCGCACTGATGGAGGTAAACAAAAAGTACTGTGAGATAAAAGTCATGAAGAGGGGAGAGAGGAATGGAGATCAGTGTGTGTGAGAGGGAAAGGTGGTATAAATGCCAGCTAAACCCGATAACATCATTCTGATCTCCAGCGACTCCTGCCTCTCCAACCTTCTGCACAAATGTATATATATGTGTGTGTATGCGCATGTGTGTGTGTGCGTGTAATATCCTGTTACATGATGGGCAAAATGCTCCGGCAGACTGTGCCATAATCTGAGAATGAGATCTTTATTGAACAATGCCTTTCATTTCGCACAGCATTACTTCTCATGGTGTGTGTCTGTGTGTAAATGTTTGAACCATCCAACGATAAAAAACAGAGACAAACTGACTTTTCTTATGTGGCTCACGTATGTAAGAAAACAGGCTTGGTTCCAGCAGGCCGGTCCTTAATAATGACATTAACATGCATTTAATAATCAGGTGTATATGAAATGTCTCTGCAATGAGCTGATATGTAACTACTGTACTGGAGAGTTTGAAGCTTTGAAGCTTCATTCATAACACTGACATTCAAATTCTGAATCAAAGCTGGGCTGTTTTTTTTGTTTTTTTTTGCATGTCTATTCATTCTATTTAGTCCTGTAATTTCTGCACAGTTGCAGATAAAGATTAGAGTACAATAATAATATTACATTCCAGCGGTGGCTGTGTAGGATTGCTTCCAGCTTGTGTAATCCAAACATTTCCAATCACCTCAGGACATTGTAAAGTCCAAAATTCAAAATGTAATTAAAAAAGATTGATGTATTCATTTGGTCTTGTCTCAAGACAACTTTTTTTTGGACGTCTTGGTCGCGGTTGCAATCTTGCCTCACTTCCTCTCGGAAGTGCATTTTTACTCGAGGACTCGAGATTTTAGACCACCAGTGTTTCTCATTAATCACCTAATAATTTCTAATGTTTGAACAAATGACGGTGGAAGCTACAGTTCAAACTCTCTCTGCTCTACAGTCTGCTCTTATAGAGCAAACACTTGCATGGCAGAGGAAACTAAAAAGAGGACAGGAGAGTTCAGGTAGAGGTTTAACCACAAGATCACGAGCCAAACTCAGTATTTTATAAAGTGTTGTTTCATCCTTAGGTCACACATGGTCACGCATGGGCCTTGAGGTCACAGACAGTGACAGTACTAAATCATATCAGAGAACACTCTCTCTCTTTGGTATGCGAGGCTGTGCACTGTTTAGATTTCTGGAGGAGTGCAGGTGGCAGCCTATCTCGTTGTCGTAACGTTGCCTGGTGACCAGGGTCGGAAAAAAAATGAATGTGGGCCTCCTAGACATTATAGATAGCTAACGGTTGACGTTCCATTAACATAAGACAACAGTTGCTCCAGGCTAACATGGGTAAATGCATTCCCTTCGACTCTTTTTGGGCGTATAGTATTTGTGGCGTCATCTGTAGGTTTTTAAAATCCGACCACCAGCAGGAGTTGGGCTGAATAGAGACGGGCTGTGCATACCTGATTGTATGTGAGAATGTCTCTGATTCTCCTTTATCAAGCTTCGGTAAATACTACAGCTTAAGACATCAGAGGCTCCTGAACACTTTCTTCCCTCCTGACCTGGCGCCATTGATTTTCAGCAATTTCTCCACAACAAAAAGAATGTGAACTAGTTCTGGTCCGGTTTAAGCTGAGAGTTGCACATGTTGCCTGCTGAGAAATAAATTGTTGCCTGTTCGGGATACTTTATCATTCCTACATTTTAATAATCAATACTTTGTTTAGAACAAGAATTAATGCTGCACGATAATTACTAGACTTCAAATAGACCTTGTGATCAGTGATCCGTTTTGGTCGGTAAACCTGCCAGCAATCAGTGATCAGCTTAAGAAAATCTGATCAGATCACCTTTAATGGTAACCATCAAGTATTCAGCCAGGCCATTGTTGCATGGTTGCTGCTTGGTTAACTGACTACTGACTCGAGTTGTTAGTTAGTGGAATTCTGAATTTGGACGGAGCTAGGCTAACTATCAACTGCTGCCTCCAGTCTGCTGTGGAACAAATCATGCAACACCACCTCCACCTCTTCTCGCTTGTTGCTGTGGGAGTGTCAGTGCTTACAAGCTACAGTAACAAGCAAGTAGGAGGTAATGGATATGCAAAAGAGGGTTTCCAGAGCCTAAATGCACTATCCCACTACTGCATCACTCTTTTGCTGTCATTATTTTTTCTCCCTGTGAGACCTCCAGGCAATTTTTGCCGTTATTTGTGTGTTTCAACTTTCAGTGCCTTATGTTCACATCATCAGTCTGTCCTGCGTCGTCTGGGTGACTTTTTTTATGCCGTATTAAATATCATTCTTATTTCATACAAGGAACAAATAAGCACATCTCCCCCCAATGTTCTTTAGATGTGTCTATAATCAATATTTTGTATGTGAAGGGGATCACTTCTGGTGACAAACCCCCAGAAAAATATCATGTGCAGAAAAACGATTGTGTGCTACCCTGCGTGGCCTGACCACAGTGGAGCATTTACCTGCTGATAAGCCTGATATTTTCCTCAGGAGGTGGCTAAGACCAAACCAGAACTAGGGAATGAATGCTGGACTTAAACTTGCCAGGTGGCCAGAAATATGAAATTGAATGCTGATGTTGATCCATAACTGCTGGATGTGAAGCAAGAGTTTCGTTTTGAACTCTTGAAGACCCAGCTCTGCAGACAGGATTTATGCAGGAATCCTCAGGTTAAATTTAATACCATTTAATACCTTTTTAATACCGTCAAAATATTTTTTAAAACCTAAATGTAGCCTGCCTCTAGTCATATAGCAAAAACAGGATTGATAAATGGGATCATTCTTGCTCTGGTCTTCAGGTGTATAACACCAGTATTAATGCCCTTAAAGGTTCAAATATTTCAGCCATACAGTATCTGGCAATCCTAGCACGTCTTAAATAATATATTATTAAAATGAAACTTTGGGCTGCATGAAATCTGACCGTGGGCCATAATTGGCCCCCGAGCCGTACTTTGGACATCCCTGATCTACATAATTTGAGTTACGCTACTTGATATCTGCTGAAATGACACAATGCCTAGAGTTCAGCACCACTCCACACATAACCACGTTCTCTAATGAAGACATCAAGTATACTTGACCAACAGCGTTTTACAGGAGGATGATCTGAAAGCTTGAAATCTCAAAGCTTGTTTCAAGTTTTACTCCAGCAAAAAACCACTTGTCAGTATTCAGTGCTTTTGTACCGTCACACTAACCACAAACGTCATACTAACCACAAAGTTTCAGGGTGTTCCCGTAACCATGGTAACTCACAGTGTCGGAGGAGAGGGAGCAACGCTGAATGTCATTTTTACATGATAATGTCTGGACAAAGTCCAGAGTAGATTCGCTGTTTCACACATGAAGCAACAACAGGAGACTCTTTGTGTCAGACGTGTTCTCATATGTTGACTAAACATAGATGTTTTTTTTTTAAATTCAATTCAATTCAATTCAATAAACTTTATTTGTCCCCGAGGGGCAATTAACGGCACACAGAGTAGCAGACATCAAGACCAAGCATTATCTGCCAGATAAATACACAATAAATACACATATGTACAATAAAGATGTGCAGTGTGAATGGTATTCACAAAATATAAATATAAAATAAATAATATAAAAAAAAAACTGTATAAAAAAAAAAAAACTGTATAAAATAAAACTGTATAAAACTGTATTAAACTCCAGATTAGATAAATTTATTCAGAAGACACACAGAGAAACTATAAAATAATGAAACTTCTTGTAGTAACTTAAACCTCTGTGTTTCCTGTGCTATAAAGATCACCAGCATTTCGGGTGCTCCCCCTTTGTTTTTTCCTCTGGCTAAACTGCTGGAACGTTCGAAACCCGTCTGATTATCTTACTGCAATATCACTTCCTAGATCTCAGCAATTATAGTAAGTGCAGTGTTATAATAACCAATAGAAATGATGGCCACAACTACAGAAATAATACTCAAGTTGTAAACCAGGATTATCCTTTAAAGCTGTCAGTTGCTGTGGGGTAAAAAAAAAAAAATTGTAAATTATCACCATCCTCATTGAAGTTATCACCAAAAGTGATTTGAGGTTAAATCCAGACATCACCTCCCCCGCTGAGCTGCTGTTCCCACCCCGTACCTTCACACCACCCTCCCCAAACTCCTAAATTCATTTAATCAAAAGGAATGATTTCTCAAAGAGATTAACAGAAGACCATTTTATCTCTCTCTCTCTCATTCGGTCGTACAGTAGTGGTATTAGAGTGCCTGTCACGTGCAGCAGCCACAGTGTGCGTGGGAGTAGCACCGAATGTGACATCAAACTTGTGTGCAGAGATGAAGGTTCTTTTATCAATGAACGCTTCGCCATATATGCAGACACAGACACACATGCACGTGCGCCAAATGTGCACACATTAAATAATCCCCGTTTCATCATGAATCTAAATACACAGCGGCAGCCTATTACAGATGGAGAATGGATACACAGTCCCTGTGTATAACAGTGAATAAGCAACAGCCATCCAGGTATTGATCCACGGACGGAGGGGCCTGAACCTCAGAGTAGAATGCATCAGAATCTCCATCACAGACCGGCTGGAACTTTAACTGACATTTTCGGCAACATCCAAGCTGTGATGTGATGGAAAAAAAAAAGTCACAGCATTAAACTAATATGTGGTTAGATGGATGAGTGTTGCTCCGTGGTTTAGCTGGTGGGAGTAATAGCTGGTGTGGGGGCACTCATTGGGTCTGATTTCCGCAAGGCTCCCATAAATAGTCAATGTGCATCGATTGCAAATGGCTTCAGAAGAAAACTACGGCTAAATGGCCGTGGTACTATTATATTAGTGAAATGACAAACAGCAAAACAGCCATCATGAAGCATGAAAGCATTTCTGATTGATTGTTCCAGCCTTACAAGAGGCTGAGGTTATGCGTGTGCCTTGCGTGTGTGTGTTTGTATGTGCTCGCATGTCCTCTGTGCATCTATTGAATGACAGATTGCTATTGGCTGAGTGTGTATTTAACATTCGGTGGATATCTACTCGATGCATAGCCATGCAGACTGTTTTGTCGATCCCACTACGACTCTCATTAATGCCATTAATTGGCCGGGGCTGACACACACCTGGGTCCCTTGGTCTATCTCAGGAGCCTGAGGGACGGCAACATAATGTGTACACTGTTGACAGAGCTCAGATGTGCCTTTGTTTATATTTGAATAATAGTCACTATTTTAGGAAAATCTCTATGAGACAGATGATAACATTGATACCGCTCTTACGTCGGTCTACTAAATATGGAGCTAACCATCAGATGGTTATCTTAGCTTTGCATAACGACCAGAAACGAGGGTAAGCATATAGCCTGGCTCTGTCCAAATGTAACTGAAGTCGCTTTGCTGTTGTGTTATTCAAATGTTCGGCACGAATGCGGTAGGGTGCAGAGCAGAGCACCTGCAGGAGAAGAGCCCTTGGAAATGGCTCGGGTTTTGTGATTCCGTCTAAAAACTTCATAATCACAATTTAGAGACCACTGGGAACGCTTGATTGGAGGGGGTCTTTAACAAATGAGATGTAATGCGTTCATTAAAGGTGGTAGGCAGATTTTGTTGCGTTAGGACAGAGCCAGGCTAGCTGTTTCCACCTGGGTCCAGTCTTTAAGCTGAGCTAAGCTAATCACCTCCGATCCACCAGACCTGCCAAAACTCCCAATTTTTCACAGGTATTTCCAGGCTCCTCCTGGTTTGTTGTTTCTCCAGGGAATCATAACACACTGATCCATGTTTTGTATGTTTATATGTTTATATAGTACATACAATTTCAACCCATCTGTCACTGCAAACTGAAAAGCAGCAGGCCGGGTAAACCTAAATACTCTTTTTTATTTACCAGCCCACGCCCCACCGAAAACACCTCCATCGTATTTTGAAATCTAAATGTTGACAGCTCTTCTCTAACTCCTGGCACAAGCTAAGCTCCTGAAGCTATCAACATGTCAAACACCTGTCTGGGAGGTAGTCTGTGTCAGAACCTGTCTGCTTGTGTACGTGTGCGCACGTGTTTTACCTGAACTTCCCGTGCATGGTAGGCTATGATGAGGCCCAGCAGTATGACTGTGGACAGACTGATCAGACACTTCAGGGCCAGAGAGTACATGGAGCTCTGCGGAGAGAAAGTGGACACACACATACCATTATAAACATGCAGCACAAACATAATACACGTTTCAGATCGACTTTGCTGTGAAGGTTACTTCAACATTTAGAGCTTAATGACAAAGAGAAACTATGACAAATCACTTACTTATAAAAGCTCACGACAGACCGCACTCTGTCAAAAGTCTGGTACAAATTAGAGCGAGTCCCAGATGTTACACAGTGTCCTCTGTTACTCACCTAAAATGGCATGTGTACCACAGTGGCACTGCCTCAGCATAGACAATAAGAACTAACATTTACAAACTAGACTTTCAAACGCCGAGCAGAAGTAGAAGTATGGTAGTATTCCACCCGTCAATATCACTCTGCAGGCGAGCTTTAAATCCTCTGCTTGTCTGGTTTCATAGGGCTTATAATCAATGCACTGGGGAACTTCGGATCAATACAACTCATAGCACTTCAGTGGCTTCTTTAACCCCCTCACCTCACACACTCAAGGCACAGCAACGTTTACCGGAGTTGACATGCATGTGCGCTGGCAGTACACATATACGATGTACACAAACACATTCGTTCATCAACTCATTTATACAAGGACATACTTTAGAATATGTTTTCATTGGCAACAACAGTGCGTTTGGTCTCCAAATGTGCTGTAGGAATGAACGAACAAAGTGTCAGTATCATATCTTAAAAAAAGATGCCACTTCAGGTTCTTTGGCATAAGGCCATTGGCATGTAAATTTATGCTCCTTAAAACTTCCTGGTATCACAACAACAACAAAAAAAGGTGATACTCTGCTTAGTTTTCTGTTTCTTGCTGTCACCTCATCCATTAGTAGCGTGCATCAGGAAACCGTGGTAACAATGGTTGTACAGTAGGATCCAAATGGTGTGTATATAGTTTGATTTGTTTAGCTCGCACACGTTTTCTGGATCACAGTAAGAGTCTACATAGTTAGGCTGCAGATAGTGGACGCTACAGTTTAGTCAACAGAAAATATCCATCCACACAGCAGCAGGAATGAGATTCAGTGTGGGATTGTTCACATGAGGCCCTTGGATCACTTTTGAACAAATGGGCATTGATGTATTTGGACTTTCTTTGAACATGTGGAAATATTCTTGTTGCCGGTAGCACATCACAGCCTTTAGAAGCTGTGAGCTCGATAGTATCGATTCCTTCTCTGTATTTTGTTGGAAGTTTGACTGGTAGTAGCGGGTGTTTGTCTGGTGGTGTGTCCATCATCACATGAATCCTGCTAACTTTGGCCATCAAAGTTTTGACAGATTCAGTGAACTACACATCTCAACATCTAGCTGATGGATTGGTACCAAATTTTGTACAGATATTCAAAATTCCCTAATGATGTATTATATTGATTTTGGTGTTTCCTATAGCAAGAGCAGCAGGTTGGTCCTAAAGGTTTTATGTCTAGTGCCGTCATCAGGGCAACATTTCTGTTTTATCACCAAATACCTTTCAAAAGTAACATTTTCATCTTTAACTGATAAAGCTAAACATCAACATGTAAGCATTATAACTGGGAGTGACACACTGAGCCTGTCTGGGAAGTCCCAGTCATGTTTTTCAGTACCATTTGTTTCAGGTTATCACGCTATCATTCATTCAGATGAAGAAAAACAAACAAACGAAAACTCCCTTATGATAGACTGGATAACTGGATGGACTGACGCATGATAGGTGTTGTATGAGTAAACAGAAGTAGGTGTGGGGAAAAACTGGGGAAACAGATGACAATATAAAGTATGTAAAGTAATTATGATAATAGTTTACTAATAGGTGTAATTACTCAATTTAATTAGTTGTTATACAAAGCACAGTCAGCAGGAGCACAGTATTAGATGCCATTGTGCTATTTCAGGAGTCAAAGGATAAGGATAGTCAAACATAACCAAAACAAGGGTTCTCTTAATACTTTTTAACGTCAACTTCCTGTTTGCTGACCACGTTACACTCACTCATTCCTAGAGGTAAAAAAAGGGCACTCCTCTGTATAACCTTGATGCCCCCCTGGAAATTGTATGCCCACTGACCATGTTGGCCTTGTTGCCCCGCTCTCTGTCTGTATTTTCTTTCCCCGCCCTGCCTCTCTGCCTGTCAAGTCCATCCCAGCAAAAGAATGTCACTTTACTGTAACATTAACATTAATCAACATGTGCGATGTGGCCAAAAAATACCAGCGTGAAAGAGCTGTTGTTTTGATGAAGGAGGAAGTGGAGCACGTCTTCTTGTGCTGTCATGCTAGCTGACTTTAGCCAGGCGCTACCCTGCCTGCTGTATGTGTGAGGATGATGGAGCTAACATAGCTAAAAGCTAATGGAGCTGAAGACTGGGTCACTTCAGTGCACCGGTTAACTGCATTTTGTTGTTGTTTTGTTGTTACTCTGTTAAATAACATTAAAATTGAATGTAATCTAACCTAATCTAAGACGTGAGGGTCATGAAAACACAACCGCATGACGTTGGCAATGTTGGCTTACAGGGCAAAAGACCTTTTTTAGTGAACGTAAACAAAGACGTAAAGAGGTGTGCCATGATGTGGTTTTCTATGCACTTCTAGTAATGTTGGTCAGGCCTATGTGGTAAATATCAATAATGATAAAATGATTAATGGTACACTGCTTATTAAAATGACTTAAGGACTTGCATTCAAGTGAATCAGCATTGTGTTTTGTAACATATGGCCTTGATATGGCCCCCGACATGCGGGACCAAAACTCCCAGGCCTGGTCACAAATATTATAAAGCTGAAGTAATTTTCTCAGACAGTGGATCACTGTAGCAGTTCAAACAAAGAGCTATTTGTTGGAGACTATTTTCAGCGGCACATTAATATCAATTTGGTGTTCTGGTGAGTCTTTACAGCAGGGCAGCATGAGAAGGAACACGGTGGAAGAGTGTGGCTCATTGATGGTTGTCAATACTTTTTGGACAAGCTCGTGGCACAGAGGGATAAGATGTATCACATTTTGGCTTCACAGGCAATCCTTGTGACTGTTGATTTGTGCTTTGTAGATAATAAGATGAACTTAGATTTATCTTTTAAACTCTGAAGAAATGAGGGAAGAAAACCACACAACCTCTCAGATAAAACAGTTTTCACTTTGTCAGCTATATATGTTAATACACAAACATGAATAAGACTGCTATTGGCTTGCTGACCTTTTACCAGATATTTGTCAGTGTAGTTTACCAGGTGTTCCTGTGTCAATATTCAGTTTCAAAAGTTCTGAAACATTGCCAAGATGCAAAATGTCGGCAGTCAAATAAAAACATTTACTGTGACTCATTTTGCAAGCTTTAGAGATAAAACTAACTGCATTTAGTGCTTGGGTCTCTAAAAGCCACACTCACTGAATTGATTCATTTGTCTATATCAACTCAAGGACTATGTTTTGAATTGTAGAGTCTAATATCCAAAAAAAAACCCCAAAGTGCATAAATTCTCCACAAGGTCACATGATGACACGGTCTTCTCCCCCCGAAAAAGAAGAATTGAGCCACCTTAAGACTGCAGCATCTCAGATACAGATATGTGAGTTGTTAAGCAGGGTGCAGTTAAGCATTCATCGCCAATCACACACACTTAATCTGAGTGTGCAGAGTTCAGACGTTATTAAGCAGAACCTACATTGCGTTTTTATATTCATGAATATATATTTATATAAGTCAGCCTTCTGGAAAATAGAGTGTGTTAGTGTGTTACTGTGTCTATTTTGGGTCTCTGTAGATACTCCATGGCCTTAATGGTATTAATTCAACATCACACACATACACATGCACACAAGTCTAGTTTGTTAATCCTCACTGACACCCTCCTCTGTTTAGTATCCTCTCTCACATAATCAAAATCTGAGAGACTTGAATGTGAAATTGGTTGTCCTTTCCACCATTTAACACACACGCACACAGGAGGAGAGCATTAAGTGAGTGTTGTTCATTTGTTCCTCATATCATGTGGTTATGGGCCACTGCACAGCACTTGGAGAATACCATCTAGTTTCGGCTCTCTGCTGATTTCCTCTATCGGCTTGCCCGAAGCGCTAGCTGTCTTTTGGTCTTTATTTTCTCACACTCTCTGTTTCTGTCTCGGTCCGTCTCTCCTCTCCTAACGTCTCATTTGTACTCACCGAAGCCGAAACTAGGTGGAAAGGAAGCCAACATTCTTGTACTGATGAGGACTGTAAGCTTAGAGCACCTGGGGGAGCATTTGTGTTTGTTCCACGGGCATTTTGGACCACTGTGAAAAGGAGGTTTTCAGGCCTGGGACGCAGATGAATGCTGATGTCGTGCCAGAACCAGCACTGGGCAAACGGACAATGTAACCGGGCTCACTAGCCTCTATGGACATAATGACATGGGCAAAAAGGGCGAAGGGGACATTGAAGGAGGAAGCTAAAAAGAGAAAAGGAGACAGTGACTGAGCAGAAAGCTGCTGGGAAAAGGAATATATCTAAAAGTAAATCTGTGACTGGCTTTTTGAAAGACAAGACACAGAGCTGGGCTTCTTACTGTTGGATTAGTAAGTAATAATAGCTGGCTGCTATGTCTTGTGTTGCACTTTGTTTGCTGTTAGCAAAGTTGTCCTGCCCATATTTCCAACAGTGGTATTCTGTAATCTGAAGCTGCGGGCGCTAAATCCAAAAATACCAATTTCTATGCAGTGTTGCTTTAATCATCCAGCCTCTGTTGGCTGTTCAAGTTGTTTTCAGCTCTGCTCATCACAATGTCAAGTACGCTTTGATTATGCCTGTTTCTACCTCTTTTACTCTGCCTGTATACTGAATGACTCGGCTGTGATGAGAAGTATGTGCGTACATGCTCGCCTTCTGTTCATTTCCAATTTTAATATCACGGCTGCAGAGAATTCTTTCGAATCTATTTGGCTGGCAGGGGTCCATTAATTTCTACTAACTGGACTGTTTTGTTCATCATTCAATAGAGACATGGACAGCTGTGAGCGGCAGACGCACACAAGCTACAGTCTGTGACGCTCGAAAACAGGAAGTGATTTCATGGCAGCAAGAAGAAGCGCTCCTTTGTTTGACTGCACCGCATCGCAGTCATTTGCCGCCTTTGTACTTCCTCAAAAATGGATTTCATGTTGATAATAAAAGTCTCTTTTGAACAAGTGTCCACTGTACCTTTCCAGGACGATGTGTCATGCTAGCTGATAAATGGCTGCAAAGTAACAACCGCACATATTTGATCTGAAATCAGTTTGTTATTTGTGTTTCTGGGCATCCAAAGGATAGGAGGAGACAAACCCTGTCATGTCAAAAGAATCTGATGTGCGCCATTGTATGTTCTGTTTCAGGTGTCAGCTTTCTTCAGTATTAATGAGACTTTTGTCGGTGTGACCTTGTACAGTAGTTAATCACCCGCTAGTGATTAATGTCCATCAAAAAAATACTAGTGAGATAAATGGTAGTTGGAAAATATGTAATAAATAGACACAGATCATATTCCATTCATGCAAGTAACCTGATAACCTGTAATTAGTTTATGTCCTATACAAAACGCATGTATGTGCACCAGTCTCATTGGCAGGACCTACACACATTAATCAAAACGACATAGTCGATAGACAAATAGTAAGAAAAATTGTAGGCTAGTAAGCACATTCAGTCAATTATAGAAACAGCCAGACCAAGTAAAAAAAAAAAAAACATGTAAACTCATGAAGCATAGGACCTCCATATAAAATATAAATACCCATGATTAATTATGTATACTCATAAAAAAACAACACAACAACTATTCCCAATTTAAGCCCCCGGGATGCTCAGTCTGAGAGTATCCAAAAGGCCTTTGGAAAAGTTTCCTCTCCCTGTCTGTTCCCCTCAACACTGGTCTATCAGCTGCAATATGTTATGATGGAGGCTTTTGCCGCCTCAGTTCCCTGTGTTTGCCTTGTTTTCTCTCCCCTTGTGTGTCTTGTTTGTCTCTCCCTGTTCGCTTGTGTTGCTGGGCGTGGTCTCCGATTCTCCCTCTCACCTGTCTAATCACCACCATCCCTGTTTCTCATAATCCAATCATCATTCAGTCGTCAACTCAACGTTATGGCCATCCTAGTGAATTTTTGGAAACCTGTCCCATGTCCCTCTCTCGTCTTCGCTCCTGTTTTTTGGTTTCTTGTCACCGCCGACCTTGCAACTTTCTGGATCACCCTCACCGCAGAATTCACCCTGTTATCTCCGCTTTTGAGAGCTGACCTGAAACTGTCCCTGCTAGTTTTAATAAACAGCTTTAACTGATCTTGCCTTGTGTTTTCATTTTGCGTCCAATACCATTTAACATTTAACACATCAGCCATGAACCGCAGACTGCCAGCAGAATGAAAGTGCCTGATTACAGGAAACTTCTTATTTCTATTTGTGATGTTACTCTTCGACTCTCCTCGACTCTTCTCAATTTTCTTTTTTGTTTTTTATAAACTTTTTTTTTTTTTAATAAACTAATGTACCTCATATGGAGGAGTTGGAGGCTTTACTCTATTACTTACATTCAAGAGAACAACATGTTCTGTCTACGCAGTTATTTATGAAACTGGCTGAAAAAGTCCTGACTAAAAACAATTTTAGATTTGGGAAAGACTTCTTTTCAACAAAGTACTTTCAGTCCTAACTATGCCAACTTGTTTATGGGAAAGTCGGAAGTGGATAACTTTTACAATAACTTGTTTTTTTATCCACACAACTTGAAAAGAAGCTTGCCCTGCAGTCAGATATTAAGAATAAAAGTAATTTGTAGCTTGAAATTATTCATTATTATTATTATTGCTATTATTTATTCCACTCTCTCTTTTTTAATTGTTGTCTGTGAGCTTCTGTAAAGCCGGCTTCTGCTGGTTCTCATTGTAAAAATGATCAGTGTTGTTTAGTCCTTGAATTTCAGGAAATTAATTATTGAAGGGACCTGCAGATGTCCTCGAGTTAAGAAGGTGCTGAAACCGTGATTATTACATGACAACTCATGTAATAATGTAGCAATAACTACTGAGTACTTGCAGGTCAGAATATCAGCACGTAGATGGCGTGGTTGCCATCGCAAGATGGTCTCTATGTATGCGATTTTGCTTTCTTGCGCGTCCCCAATCTAAGTGTGTCTCTTTTCCTATTTATTTTTCTCCAGCTGTGTAATTGGTCTGTATTGATCAATGGTTCGGTGGACAGCATGCAGAGATAATGAGCTTTTGGAGCTTCTTTAGTTCAGTTCTACAGACACACAGACACGCGCACACACACACACACACACACACACACACACACACACACACACACCCACACACACCAAGCCAGGAAGTATCTAGACAAGGGTTTTCCCCAAATGTCCCCACCTCACCCTTATTGACACAGATGTGAGAGCAAATACCCGTCGCTTAACAACACATTACTCTCGTAGTGATAAGTCGCTCACTACATGTGTTGTTAACGCATGTGTGTGTGTGTGTGTGTGTGTGTGAGTGTGTTGTAATGAGTTAGCCTTGGGGGTCTCTCCCTGTCAGAGCGATGCCTTCTTGCAATCAGTCTCCAGGGAAACAGGCACTAGACAGAGGAGTGATGTCACCTTAGCAGGATAAACACACAGGCGGACACAGACACAAACACAAACTCAACTGCACACTGACACACAGCATTATGGCCCTACACACTCAATTAAATCCAGACAAAGGGAGATGTGAATGTACACACACACACACACACACACGCAGACACACAGGCAGGTGCATCCATGAGTACTGATATGACAGTGCTGAATAGATATGAAAGAGACATGAAGACACACACTTCATACGTGCTCATATACACAGGAGACCACTCAGCGACGAGGATGTTTACGTTAGTGGCAAATGATGTAAGTCATACAACACACACACACACACACACATTCGAGAGGGGTAGCCTAGCCTTATTACTCTGCAAGAAATGAGCATATTTGTACTTGTTAGTAGGAAGACCTTTGGGATCTACTGCCCCTTTAGAAGCCTGTGATCTAGAAGATGAGGGGAGTGAGGAAGAAAAGAGAGAAGGTAGAGGTGGAGGATAAGGGTGCCGAAACGCTGAGATGGCTGATAGCTCCTTTAGAGAATATGGTGGCAGTTGGTGAGCTTAATTCCCCGATGATCCCCGTGTACTGTCGGAAAAGCTCCATACCACCACCATAAGTGGCCTCAAAGAGAAAGGTCTGTAAAGGTCTCCCGGTAAATGTCTGTGAGAAATGTCATGGATAGGGGAGCGAGGGTGAGGAGGGAGAGACGGAGGTAGCGCGGGGGGGGGGGGGGGGGGGGGGGGGGGGGGGGGGGGGGGGATGTTGTAAGCCCGCTGAGATGGCAATGTCCCCCTTGGGTAAACAGGGAAGTATTGAAGAGTGGAACATAAACACTCCTCCTTAAGTGAGAAAAAGAACGGAGACTGGGCGCGAGCGCTGCTGCTAATCTGTGAAATCATCTATGCTTGTGGTGAAAAATGGACAGTAAGTGGGTACATGCCTCTCACACATACACGCAAACAGCCATCTGGATGTCGAGGTGTCAAAGTATGTGACAGGTGATGCTGACAACTGTGCGATCCCTCAGAATAGCCATGTTCCATTGCAGGCCTCAAACGTGGTGTGGAGCGGGGGCCCCGAGGAGCCGCATGGGTCTTTGGGATAATGATCTATTGATCTGACAATGAGAGGCCACATGCTGAGGTCCCAGGTGTCCGAGGGCCTTGGTTATTCTCAGATAGAGACATATGTCAGACAGGGACCCACCTCCTTTTAACCTGATCCTAATAAAATCAATAATAGAAGCTCATAAAAATGTTTTTAAGAGGGACTGTCCAAACACTGTGGTTAACATTTGAAGTGTCAAGGTCCCCGGTCAGAGGCAAACCGGTGACAATGATTATGAATTGAGTTAAAAATAAAGTGCCACTCTGTTCAAGATAGAGACTTTAAAACTAGTCTCAAGATAAATTATGACAGCAATTGCTTTTGTCTTGGATGCTTTCTGTGGGAAAAGCTCAAAATTCTGCCTGAGAGCAAATTAAATTATTTCACATTCATGAATTATTTCATCATCTAATATTCTCTCTGCATAATCTATCTTGGCTCAACAACTGTGATTGGAAATTTACAGCACAGGAATTCACCGCCACTGCCTAGAGCGCTGAATATTAACCGTGGAAGAAGTGTTCAGATGCTTTAATTAACTAAAAATGACCAACACCAGGGAAATATGAAAACATTACTTGACATTAAGCACATAAGTATTACGGGAAAAATACACTTAGTATTACATTAAAAGAAATTACATAATTTGATTGTTAAGTTGGTAAGTTTTGTTGTAACTGGTTGAGCTGGAGCTAATTAACTTTTCTGTGAGGTATTTATTGTATCATAATATCATAGTATTTTTCAAGTTTATTGTTTTATGTAATGTAAAAAAAAAAAATGGGGGGAGTGAGAGGGACGGTAAATCTGGCTCATGCAAAAGTGTAATCGCATTGTCATGAAGGTGAGATGACTCAGAAATAGCCAAAGAGGAGAAGGTCAGAAGAACAACAACAGCAAAAAAAAAAAAAAAAAACACACAATCTGTTCTATGATCAGGCGAGCGCGAGGAGTCATGTTAACATCGCTGAGGCTTTTCAACGGTGATGAGACGGTAGAGAGTCGTGAAGACAGATGCGGAGGTTGCTCTGTTTCTACTTGACACATGGGTAACATTAGTTTTCCTACGTTTCACAGCTCCCGCTCGGAAACTGTCTCATTTTCTCTGCATACTCGCAGCTACTACATAATGTTACCTTCCTTGTTATCTTAGCGACACATCCACGCTCCTCTCTTTGACCACAGAAGTTTCAGAACAACTGGCTCACTAGTTTTTGCTCTGTGGTGTTTTGGATGCTGTGTTTGACTGCTTGCTATGAGACAGAGACATCCACTTCCACGCTGTATAAGCCTTGTTGTTGTTAGTGTTGTTGCCTTGGCGACAAAGCACATGAATCCATACTGTGTATTTGTTTGGCCGTTGCTCAAATATGAATAATGACTTTTTTCTATTTTTTAGAGTCATTTAGAGTCTTGACCAATGACCAGGTATGTAGTATAGACAGAAGGACGATCGAGCTTTGGGTAAATAATATTTTGGGTTTTCATTCAAGGTTAGATAACAAGCTCTGTGATCTCTCTGTCCCGAGTCAGACAGATGCACACGTCAGTGTCAGATTTTCATTTCTGGTATTAAATGTGTCTCAGTGCAGTGGTTTAGAAAACAAAATGATCTCAGATGTGGCCTTGATTGTGGACTTGAACTCAATTAGACGTGTAACTCACAGCTGTAACTACAGTGTTTTACCATAAAACTGTAAATCTTCAAGTAGCCCAGATTTTCGTCAAAATGTGTACACACATCCCCACAGAGACACAAACACCCTGTTAGCGTTACTGTTAGCGTTTTTCCCTTTATCGTTCCTAACGCACACCAAACCCAACCAGTTCCATTCATTCTTCTTTTACTTTCAATGACAGTTTTTGGCTTCGAGTGATTATGATTAACAGTCATTAGTTTTATTGTTCCTGTTTTTTTCACACCTCTTTCCCAGGACTTGAAACTCGGCTACGGCATGTTTAGTTAAGCTCGCCCCAGGTGGCGTGCCTTTGTCACCAAATTAGTTGTAATGAGTAGGGTAGGGTTGTGTTGCAGTGTGCAGGGCGCAGTTATAAAATGGCTTTTATTTCGCATATTTCACACTCCCTCTCAGGCAGTGAGATCAAACAATCAAGCAAATAATTTTATAATCAGATTTGGAGATTTGAGTGAGATTTGTGAATGTGTCCAAATCACAACTTTCTGAGGGTTCTCTGGGTTTTATGTTTTGTTTTCCTCTCATGTCCCCCGGCTGCTCTGCCTAAACTCTGCATGATTTCCTGATGGATAAACAGCTTTAGTTATTGCTGAGACATGCAGCTAGTTAGCTGGGCCGCTGAGCTTAGTGTGAACATGGCTGGACCTGGACCAAACAAACTTGTCTCCGCCTGATTCTGTATTCCCTGTTGTCAAACAGCCTCCACTGGTCTCGGAGGTTGTTGGCCCCCGATCCGCATTCATTGTCAAGGCTTTTGTCATACATAAGTAGCCATGGGTAATGAGGCACGCAGATAAATCACCACACACGTTTCCAGATTGCTGCCACAGTAGAAATACACCAAAAGTCATGAGTAAAAAACACAAACCAAAATGTGAGAGGCCTGCCTGAGTCGTAACTATTGACTAGCCAGTCTCTCCACTTTTTGGATCCATAAATATCTACATATGTATTTAGAGATTTGTCTGTACATTTACAGATCTGCATACATGTCTGCAAATGTGCATATAGATTATGTTAACGCACACACAGACTAAGATACATTTTCACGACTCTATAGTCACATTTGAAAATAATTTTGCTACCGTAATGACCTTGTAAACGGGCAGGCATGGTCGATATGCACTATGGCAGTCCCAAACCCTCATACAAATAAGTTAGAAGACAAAAGGCTAAGCATATGACAGCTGCAGTGCAAGTACAGTACAGTGATGACTGTACAGGCGTCTATAAAGGGACATGCCTTTAATTCCTCTGGCACAAAACTCTGTGGTCTTAATTTAGTAAACTGATGATAAAGGCTATAATACAATGAATTAACTCAGTAAACCATAGAACTGTAAAACTTCAAGTTGCTTTTATTTGATGAACTTAACCTGCCTATATTTCAATTTCAATACAGGCCTTCAGTTCCTTTCATACAAAACTCTTGGTCAGCAAAGATGGAAAATACAATCAATTTATTCATTTAAACCACTATGTATAAAACTTAGCCTATCGAGTAACATATCAATTATGAATCTTTCATTTGATCTAGCTCCGAGAGACAGCGCATCTAGGCCAACCTCATGAGCAGAGAGAGAGTGAGAGAGAGAAGAGAGTCATCCTTTGATGACTGAAGTTGACAGTGAGCAATGGACTGAGGAATGGAATGAGACCTGTTTATTCGCCCAAATGTGTCGCCACGCCCGGTGAGGAAAGGGACTTAATCCGAGTTTAGTTTCTAATTGAAGTTTTGCGGTATATAAGGTCACGTCCTTGGCAGCTCCTAACAAACACAGTCACAACACAAACACACACCCACAGCCATACCCTCACACACAAAAACAAGGACCAGCTTGTTTATCTCCATTCTTTTTCTTCATTTTCATGTTTTTGGGAGGACAATGGAGCAGCTGGTTTGGTTTACACACACACACGGACGTTAGCAGTATGCTTTTTGGTCGACAGCTATTGCCCTTAACATGGTTTACGAGTGTATCCATACATGTAGATTTTCAATAATGAAAAATGATCTGCACCTATCATTTACCCACGAGCTCTTACACATCCTCTCAAGGATGGCTGTCAATGCACAGCACACCAACGAGCACCTCTATATGCCAGCATCCATTTCCAATGTGTGAGATTGTATGCACATGTGTGCTGGGATGGATAGTGCATGTGTGGGTGAGTGATTATCAATAATCAATAGAAGAAATCGTTCAAGGCTTCACCTCCAAGACTGGTTTAAAGTACTGCACGAACCTCTCCGGTTCTCCCTCTGCCGTCCCCCCATCCATCTGCTTTTCCTTTCTCGCTTTCATCCTCATGATCTCTGTCCATTTTTCACAACAACCAGCGGGCTTCTCTCCACCTCAATTATCTAAGTGAGGGCTTGAACTGTCTGATGGAACTCCAGTATCTGTTGGAGTCAAACCAAATCTGCAGCCATAAAAACGGGGGGGGGGGGGGGGGGATATATAGTCTGCATTTAAAAATCAATTTTGATCATGCTTTCCTGAAACATACTTAATGGCTTCAACCTCTTTTTTAATTGTGACTATGAGGTGCACAGACTATTGTTCATTAACTCTGACTTCCCGCTCTTAACAAGATTTCTTAATGAACATAGATTGGGCCCTGGCAAACACAATGAAACACACAGACCTACTCGTGTTTACAGCTGTCCATCAATTCTTATTGATAGACGATTCCGCTTGCATCAGATGAGAAGGGTATTGGTTTTAGCTTAAGAACCTAAATCAGGCTTTTCATTATCGCCTTTTCCTTTTTCTCTCCTTCTACAGCCTTTCATTTCTCGCCCAGTCGCTTCTCTCTTCCGATCACACTCCCCCAGTTTGACGCCCACTGGAAGAGCCGAGGAGCAGAGGGAGAGAGAAAGTGAGGGGACAAATGAAAGAAAGAAAGAAAGAAAGAAAGAAAGAAAGAAAGAAAGAAAGAAAGAAAGAAAGATATAGAGACAGGCGTGGAGTTGGAATAAAAATGAGACAGACAAGAGAACATTAAAGGCATCTGCCATCTCCTTCAGGGAGGAGAATAGGTCGACGGGAAAGGAAGAAAAGAGACGAGGAGGGACTGAGAGGGAGAAAAATTCAAGCCATGAATTTTAAAAATAAAAAAAAATAAAAAGACATGGACTCTAAAACTCTGTTTTTCATGAAGTAATGAGCAGGAGTGGCAAAGCCACAGCCGGCAAAAGGGAACAGACAGATTTGTCTAGCAATGATAACAACAGAGAGAGACCAAGTATCAACTGGAGACTACGAACAGAAACAGAATGAAGGCAATAGAGACACACCCAGCTGGCCTCCTCTAATAGGCTACCTGTAAATCTGTGCTCTCACACGATCCCATATCCTCCCTCACATGATCAGTGATCCATACATGACAAGCTGCATAAGTGGAAGTAATGTTTCCACCTTATTAGGTAAAGAAAACCAACCTTCTGTGACATGACGGAGCGGGAAGAAACGATGGAACAAGGACAAAAGTATCTTTGCATTGGGAAGGTGAGCGCAACATGCTCCAAGGCTTACGGACACTGTGACACAACACGCACACATTCGCACATACGTAAACACAACCAAAATAAACAGACAATAGCAGCCAGGGGCCGATTCAGCTTATTACACTCCCCATTACACAGACAAATGAGATCCTGGCCTCCTACTGATAATCTGCCCCCCATGTCCTCTGCATTGTTGTATTACATCACCCAGAAGCAACAACTGTCGAGCCTGGCTATTATAGTACACGCCCCTCCGACAATGTGGGCATGGTGCTGGTCAAACCGAATGGGATGTACCAATCATGACTTGGTCATTAACTGGTACAAGCTGACTCTAATTATGCGGCCACTGACCCATCCAAATCAGCCAAAGGCAGAGGTGTCCCGACGACCTGGGAGGTGTGGATGTCTGGCATTAAATGTCCCCGATTTCTTTTTGACCTTGGTGACCTTTGTTAGTAGTCATTTACTTTCTCTCTTTCTCCCTTTATCTTTCCTATCACCTTCACTGGCTATTATCAAAATAAAGGCAAAAATGAGCGCAAAAGTTAACCAAGGAGATTCCAGCTAAGCGCCAGTGTGCGATCAGAACGGCCTGGTGTGACATTTGTGGACTTTTTTGGGCAACTTAATGTACTGAGCCTACATTAAAGGGGCCATCTACCCATTTATTATTGTACTTTCATAAAGCTTTGAGCAGAAGCTTAACACTGGATCATATACTTCCCATAATGCACCTTGATAGTATCTTTTATTTAATGCTTCCCGCTTGGTAATAGCAGGCAACGGTTTGTAACCAGCTCTCCCCTATAAATGCAAGCTTCAGCCTAGATAACCCTGATCATGTCACTGTGACATCATTAGGGTTATTTTGTCACGCCTTACAAACGTCCTCCAGGCCATAGAACAAACGCAGTGTAATGTTTATGTGTAAAATCAGTGGGATGCCCCTTTAAGTGTCAGTGGTCTGTTCCCCTCACCTTGGTGTACACGCCCCATGACAGCTCCGTCTCAATCACCATGACGACGATGCCAAACATCCCGAAGATGAGAGCATAGTCGCTCAGCCTCTTTCTCTTCTCAAAGAGCGCCCTGCGATGCCCCAGTTTATAGCCAATGTTTTGGTTCTTCCGTTTGGGGGCCTTGGAGGTGCTGCCCCTAGCCCCAGTGCCCACTGCCCCAACCCCGCCTTGCCTGCTGCCCCTCCCCGGCTGCACCCGCCTGCTCTCCACCAGTGCGTGGTTCTGGTGGTAGATGGACATCTGGTTGGATGTGGAGTCAGTGATGTCATACCCTTCTCTGGGGTAAGGTGAGTCTTCTTTGGATGAAATCACAATCTCTGGAGGGCTCTGAATTAGGGGTTGATTGGTAGAGGACTGGGCTACCAAGGAGGTAGGAGGGGCTTCCCTCTGTCTGTCATGCCCCCCAGCAGCCGTTGCCCCGGCAACAGCTGAAACACCACCCTCTTTGGTTTCACTGCTGCTGTCTGATTCGATGAGGTTTCTGCGGGAGGCGCTGAGGCGGCTCAGGGGCTTCATGACCCCGCCTGTGTACTTACAGGAGCTCATGGCGATCTCCGTGAAGGGGTTACTGTCCCTACGGTGGACCAGAGGGCTGGCCTGTCTGTGTTTGCAGCCCCTCTCTCTGTCCCTGTCCCTGTCACGCTCTCTGTCCCTCTCCCGATCCATGGAGGGCGAGTGGGATGAGTAAAAGAGGGCATTGTAGACCGGGGAGTTGTCCCCACTCAGACTGTGCTGCGAGCCCAGGCAGGAGGAGAGCGGGGTGCTGGTGGGGTGCAGGGCGTTGGGGATGGGTGGAGGCAGAGGCTGGCCTCCAGTGGATGACAGGGGCAACTTGGGGAGCGATGTTGGAGGCAAGTTGGGTGTGGCAGGAGATGGGGACGGGGTGCTGCCATTTAGACGGTCGAGGCTTGATCCTCCCATGTGGTTGGAGTGGTTTGATCCTGGCTGGTTGCCAGCAGTGGAGGGATGGGATATACTGCCCAGGGGAAGGAGAAAGCGCTGGTCTTCATCCTCACTCCCTCCTAGCAGAGCCATGCTCAGAGAGGGGGGAGGCTCCATGGTCACAGCTGTGGCCACGCACCTGTCTACAGACAAACACAAAACAAGAAGAGAAGAACTGTAAAGAAAGATAGAGCGCAGGATGACAGAGAACATTTATCATGACAGAGAGACGGTGGCTGGAGGGCGGAAGGAGCTTTGTGCCGGATAAAGAAACAAGGGAAAAGACTGAACTTCAAAACCTGAAGATCTGTGACAAAGAGGGGCAGCAGAGTGAAGAAAAGTAGCCATAATTGGAGAATATGTTCTTCCTTGAGTCGCATTTGAGTCAGCTGCCCAGTCAGCCCCTCTCAGCGGTCTCTCTCTCTCTCTCTCTTTCTCCGTTTCCCAGTGTCCTCTCACCCTCTCCCATCCCACAATGCTTCCAGCAATTTATGCCATAAAATGTCATCTGTGTTACATTGTTGTTATCCAGGAGGATGCTGTAGATCCCCCTGGAAATGAGATCAGCCAAACAGACTTGAGGATAATAATTGGCACTGATAGCCCAAGAAGTGCTGTGACTGTGTGTGTACGCCTTCAGTTCAACACAAGTTGTCTGCATTTGGTTGCATTTGACGGATCCAAAACAATAACCTACTTTCAGTATGATATAACCAGACACCTTCACAGCCCCCTCCTCCCCGTCTGTTTCTCTACCCACCTCCTACCTTTTCTCTCTCAGTCCTTGTCCCCCAGGTTAGTTGTGTTGAATCACTGGCTGGATGAAAATAGACCACCACACTTTTTCTTTTTCATGTTGCCACAGCCATCCTATCATCTTTTCGTTTCGCCTCCTTTCATATAGGTCCACTCCCACCCACCCCCCCGCCCCCCCCAGCCACCCGCCCACCCCTCCACAGGTCCTCGCTTGTCTCTCGAAATTGTGCGTCGCTTCCCACAGATGTTGCCTCCGTCTCCGCTCACTTGATGTAATCAGTTTGTTTCTTTCTCAATCGCCGGCGGTCTCTCGACGGTGCCCATTTCGATCCCGTTAGTGACAATCGACTCGAGATGAAGAGGAATAATCCATAATCACTGGATTAAATCGGTCAACCTGTGGCTGCACGTCAAAAGCGACATAAACGTGCGTAAAGGAAGAAAGAAAAAAAAATAAAACGCAAAGCTGGGATGTCAAGTAACAGTCCTCGGATGAGCAGTGAAGCCTGAGATTTAATATGTGACTCCACCGACTTCCACTCAATCTACAGCTCCCTGTCTTCTCGGATCTGTCTCTCACTCTCTCCTCCAACTTCTCTCCCTCTTTCTCCGCCTCCAGTCCTGTCGTTCATTCCCATTGGACGGAGTCAGAAAGGCGAAATAAGCGCTGAAAACAGGTGGCAGGCTTTGTAAGATGTAGCCACCAAACAAATATCTAATCTAATGCACTCGGTTATTATTATTATTATTATTATTATTATTATTATTATTATTATTATTATTATTATGTTCCCGTACTCTCATAAAAACAGCGCTTGCAGATGCTGCCTCTTTACAATAAACATTATATGCCTGATCTGATTGCGTAAAGCACCTGTTACGCCCGTAAAAGGACGCAGGGACTGGCAACAACTCAGTGTCACAAACACAAGTATTAAGATGAATGGCACATTTATAAAAAACAAACCTGAATACGTGTTAAAACTTGAAACTTGAAACCTGAATACGTGTTAAAAGGTGCATTTCTGTGCGCACTAATGGAAAGGACATCTCTGTTTAATGAAGGAAACTCCGTTGGAGAATAGTTTAGATGTTACAATGCATTAGCCTCGAACTATAATACATTAATATTCTCTGTATTTTCGTATCTGTTTATCTGGGCTGTGAGTTGTTCCACAATCACCCTTGCAGGTATAAATAAAGTTGTATTGACCTGAATTGAATATTAGGTCAATAATTAATGCCTTGCGGAAAATAAACAACAGAAAAGCCGATGCATAATTTACAGGAGATTAATATAACCATCATTTTCTTTTTTTCCGGTGAGGATTGTCCGATTTCAGTCCTAGCACTCTAAACAATTTATAATTCCATCTCTACAGAGTCTATATAGCATAATCCTCCATAATTAGACTATTCTACCTGGTCTAATCGGTTTAATAGTTCTCTGTGTGCGTTATGTGCACCCTTAATCGGATGAGCGCAGACGCGGAATTATGTGGGAGCGGATTAAACGGTTTCCTTATAACGGGTCAGCCTATCCCGCGGTTATGCAACACGACAGACATCAATAAAGCAAGAAAAAAAATCATATCGTGTGCAGGGTGATTTCTAGTATTTATACAACACCATGCCATATGCCAACGTCTCACTCAGACGGCTAATTTGGAAGGAAGGCAGACAGTGGTCCATTAAGGATGTCATCATACCATATGTTTCTACTGTCAATATCATATTTAGATGTATTTTTGTCGTATGTTATTCTCTAAATGGTGCACGAGTGGGTCGTCTGAAGCTGACAGCCGATTATTTCATCCGTTTCTTCCTCGTGATGGGTGGGAAATAAACACAGTAAAGCGTTGTTTCTGCCCGGGGGTGATTCATGTTGGGTCACTGATGGAGAGTAACTGGTTCAATAAGCGGTAAATTCCTCAAAGAAAGGGCCGAGAGGAGGTCAAAGGTCACGTCTGCACCACCACATCATTTCCTGGGGATAATGGGACAGAAATATGAAGACATAACTTTGTTGGTCTTGATTTTATGTTTATTAGGATTCAGATGGTGGTTTAGCATCAGAGTTTTTATTAAGGAAAGGCAAGGTTAGGCGTGTAGTTTTGATGATGTTAGGATGAATGCATGATTTGAAACTGTTGGTTCATTCATCGATTAGCTGACTGACAACAATTTTAACAACCACTTAGTCGAAACTGTGACAACATGCTGTTTTTCCTTGTATATCGTTGTAAAATTAACATCTTTAAACTTTTTAATTGTTAATTGTCAGACAAAGACATTTAAAAATGTCACATGAGGCTGATGTTTTTACAATTTCTTTACAGATCAAACACACCCGTCATCACCCCGTGTACGACAGGCTGAGTCATTTCTGCAGTGACCCAGGTTGGGCCCCAGCCTGTGGTCCTTTGCTCTGTGTCACCCTCTCTCTCTCTTCCTGCTTTCCCGTCTGTCGACTGTCCTTCTTTATTAAATAAAGGCAAAAAAACACCCAAACATAATTCAAACAAATAAACAAACAAATGTGTGTGTGTGTGTGTGTTTGTGGAAGGTTAGTCCAGGTGATTTGATTTCACCTGCACAGTTGGTATATTCGTCCTCATTTGTGTCTTCTCATCTTCTCATATAAAAACTGAATTATGCAAAAAAAACTAAACTTTAATGTTCTGGCAGCAGTGTCTTCACAGCTGTTCTGTTCAATAAAACACAGGAGAGAGAGGAAGTCAGAGCAAGAGATTTCACAAACTCAATACAATACAGCGAAGCGCAGAAAATGGGAAAGGGGTCTGCCATAAGGCCCAGGGGGACATTAGGACTGACAGAAAATAGAAATGGTGGCAGGCCACACTGTATATCTTTCACAAGTCTGAATATTGTCGGCAGAGGTTAGAGGGCAGCCGAGAAAGATGGAGAGTTTGGAGCAATGAAAGCAGGGGGCAGTGAGACAGAGGAGGAATGATGGACCCATTGAATGAAAAGGTTATTCCACAGTCTTGCCCTGCAGCATACGTCACATGCATGGTGTAAGAAATATGTGAACAAGAAAGTGAATAATAGAATACAAAGCAGAATAATAAAGTGGGATGGCAGTTGCCATGCCAACCCTGTAGTATACAGATGGGCTCTCACGCCACCTGATCTATCTCTCTTTATCTTCTCCCTCCGAGTTTAAAGCCACATAAAAGCTCGACTACAGGAAATGATACTGTATAAATCACACAAAACGTCTAAGTCACACAACAGGTGGGCGGGTGAGGAAATAGAGGAAGAGAGTAATGTGCAACGGTCGGAGAAAAAAACGAAGCTGTAGAGGAAATATGACAATTTGGACATGAGAGAGGAAGGGTTAGGAGAAAGGAGAGAGGGACTGATTAGATTTTTTAAAAAGCGCCACACACTCACATGCACACACTCGCTCACAAACATATTCACAGCAATCATTGCATTTACAGTACAGTTCTTCCATTTTCCATTCAACATTTCCTTCAAACCTGTCTACATTTGCAAAGCTATTACATATTTTTCAAACACTGAATGTTTAGCCATTCAGGAAAACTTGAGTTATTTTTTCTGTCGGTCTCCTCTTAGCTCTTAAATCCCCTTCAGTAACAGGAGGGTTGGAAGAAGCATTCAAATCCCAATCACACTCTCATACAGCAAAAATAAAGTCCCAGCCACCAGCTAGTTAGCTTAGCTTAGCACAAAGGAGGGAACAAAATCTTGCCACCACAACCATGTACAGTGGGTGCATGGTAAAGACAGTAGTACTGTATGTGTGTAGGGGGCTCAGAGTCCTGATAGCTACAGGGAATAAGCAGTTTGTGAACGTGCAGTCTAAGTGGACAGTGACCTGTAGCTCCCTGAGGGAAGGAGCTAGAAGAGCAGTATTTGAGGGGTAGAAGAGGATCTTTGCTCGCTTTACAGTTCGGTGAGCAACGTAGGGATTCAACTGAAGGAAGTACCTCTGATCTGCGGTAATTTCTCCCATGTTTGACTGTCCGTGCTGCTGTACAGAGAGTGTGACTTGATCTGTTATTTTTTAAACCTGTCTAATGAAGTGACGTCGTTGTTGAGGTTTCAAAGTATTGATTTTCCAACGTCAGGTTAGTGCCAATGTGAGAGGAATTTTAAAGGATGATGGAGTCTTTATTTATTGCTATGGGTGTTTTGCCATTTGAGATGCAGTAGAAGTCAATAATGAGCTCCTGTGATTTGGCTGAATTAAACAGGAGGTCATTGTTTCACACACCATGTAACAGCTCAGGTCACCTCGGGTCATAGCTGGAGATGAGGCATGCAAAGGTTGTGTCGTCTGCACATTTGATTGTTTTTGCGTGTGGTGAAGAGTTTGAGTGACTTGCTTGAATAGTGCGTGTTGGTGTGATTTAAGGTCATTATTTATCTCTGTATATTTAGGCCAATTGCCACAAGGTGTTGCAGGGTGCGGTGCTGTCAGCTTGCTCAACAGACTGGCTTGGTAAGAAAATTGATGTGGGTCCATAAGACGGAACAGATGCCAGCTAGTCTGAATTTGTTGAGGCAGGTGATGTTTTAGGACTTTGGCCAAGAAATGATGAATGTGAAGCACTAAGGTGGCCGTACACTGACTTAGAGAGGTGTTAAAATGTTGGAAAACAACAGGGCTAATTGAGCTGCTCAGTGGTTTAGTAGAGCAGCACAGATCCTGTCTGTCCCTGCTGCTTTCCTGAGGTTCACCTGAGGTTCCGCCGTAATGCAAAAGGGTGGCAGTGTAGCAAAGAGACTGGTGGAATAGGTTTGTCAAACCTTGCATAAAAATTATTTAATTTATCAGGCTCATTATATAATTGTCTGTAAAACCAAGTGTATTCTTTTTACACTTTTTTTTTTTTTTTTTTTTTTTTTTTTTACAGAAATTAAACAAATGGTTTATTGGAGAGCGTCAGGTGCTTGTAGGATGATTTCTTTTTTAATTTTTGGATGGAGCTGTTTCTTCCTGTTTCCAGTCTTTATACTTGAGTAAGCTAACCATCTGCTGTCTCTAGCTTTATATTTACCATATAGACATGACAGTGGTATCAAATTGCTCATCTAAATCAGATTCCCCCAAATATCCTGCAACTATTCCTTTAAATAAAAGCAGAGATACCACACTAAAAACACCCCATTAAATAAAAGCCCTACATTTCAAATTCTACGCCCATCAAAGTAGAGATGTATTTGAGTATCAAAAATAAATTCAATCAAAGAATGATCCTTTACAACGTCTAATATTACATTTTATGAATATAGTGAATCACTATCACTGATCCACGAGGCTGTAAGCAGCCTTTTTTAGTCAGTAGACATAAAACTACTTTATCTACCAATTTTATATGTAATAAAACATTTTATTAACAGATCATATTCTGGTAGAGTAGAAGTACAAAGTGGCATCAGGTATTTCTACTTGATACCACTTTGTACGTAAAAGTAACTCGATATTACAGTATACTTAAGCACCATGTGAAATGTATTGAACAATAACACGTCCACACTCGACCGCACTGAACTACGAGGTCGGTCAATAAAGAGAAGGAAATGGAGGGGCTGATTTTTCTCTTTCTCCGAATGAGACACCTGTTGTTGACAAAATTTATGATAAATGTCAGAGAAGTGATGAGTAAGCGCATTGCATAGCATAGAGATCACTGGACTGCCCCGACTCTATCAGACAGGCTCTAATCGTTGCCCTACACTGGCTCCATTGTATCTTAATGGCTCCGATTGCATTAGGGGCCTGGAAGCTATGCGGGCTAAGCCACAGCCTAAAACCGACAAGCTGCATGCAGATGGACCTCGGCACAGCAAACAGCACTCTGATCTGACTGCCTGGGAGAGACTAATAAAATACAGAGAAGAGGAGGCTATGGAAGGGGGGGGGGGGGGTGAAAGATACAGAAGAGGAGTGGGTGTGGAGAGGGTGGAGTGAGTGGTGGAGCTTGCAGAAGGGCTGTGGGTAATGCGTCCGCTCTCCCATTTATGTGGCGAGAGCAAGCAATGTGGAACATCTCGCCTCCAAACAACTGTGCCCTTTTAATGAAAGGACAGACACACATGCAGGCATGCTGTACACACACACACACACACACACACACACACACACGCACACACACCACACACACACACACACACACACACACACACACACAGTACATTCGAAACAGCTTTATTAGACTTTGTCACAAATTGTGTCAAAAGACCAAACAAAATAATATTCTCTGCTCGGTGTCAGGTCTTATTAAGACATAATCACGTGGAGGAAGAGCATCGTCACCCCTGACTGGAGAGCCAGTTGCTTAAATGTGCTGCTTACAAGTGTATGCAGCTGTCGTGTTACTAATATTCAAAAGTGTTTGAAGAGTTCAGAGGCTAACTACAGTTTCACAGTGTCAGCATGATAGTGAAGTGTATGCCGTGGTGGTGCTGATGTACTGGATGTGTGTGTTTGTGTCAGCTGTCTCCCGAGTAAGAGTCAGCAGTCAGCAGTCTGGTGACACTGCTGGATTTCCCCTCATACACACTTTTTCTGTCACTTGAACATCCAGGTCCCCTTTTTCCCCCCTCTGGGGTTTCATGGGTGGCTTTAGCTTGGATACTCGACTTGTCCCTGAAGCCCACCAGTGCCCAGACAGATCTTCATGCCAAGTGGCCCCAGTCTGTTCAAAATATGCCTAGTCACTGTTCCAACCAGGAAAGGTGCTTAGCTTGGCTTTTGCTGCCTATCACAGGGCCAGGAATGATGGGGACATACTAATCCCTGTTGCCACTCACTATCCAGATAATGACTGTGACCAATGCTCCTTTGACTTCAGCGTCCCTTCTTGGACACCATCTGTTCGTCCTGGTCTGGCTCCACTGGAGCAACCTCTGGCTTGATGTCCTGCCTGATGTCCAGGAAACAAGGGTTTGTTGATATGCTGCTCTGCTGCGTGCCCAGTTTTGGTTGCCTCAGATCCCAAAAGAACCAAACAGGGATTCTCTCTGACAAAGAATAAAGTTGGAGACCCTTCTTAGCCTAAATATTGGACTGAACTTCCATTTAGTTTCACTCAATTATGCGGGATACATAGCAGTGTTGGTTATGTTAATAGAAATTGAACAGTACACCCCCTCCATTATAATATATTATTTTATTCACTAAATTTAATTCTTATTCTCATAATATTTTATTTTAGTCATTCATGCACTATGCACCTTTTTTTCTCTGTATTCTTGGTCATTTTTTATGCCTTTGTTAGAGTTCTGACACTAGAGAGATAACTGGGCAAGCAACAAGGTTCTCTGGCCAGACTCCAACCATGGATGTTGCATTTTGTGGTTGGGGCTTTAAATCCCCAGGATTGAAGTTAGCCAGGTACCCGGCTATGTAGGAAGATGACATGTCCTTTTACAATCCAGCTGTTAAGCTCTGATTGGTCAATTGTTCCTTTAAAAGGCAGAAAATTACCTCAATTTGAATTTCCCAACAAATCCGAGATGCGCAAAGGCAAAGCTGGAAGTCTGGAATCAGGCTACCCCTATAAATCACTGATCAGCTGCAAAAAGCTGTGTTTGCCCCCCCCCCATCAGCCAACAGCACCCTTTCTTCTGCTGATTGAAATGGCAGCAATAGTTCTGAGAGGCTGTGACAAATTTAGGCCTCTTAGGTAGCAGGGAGTCAAGGTCTCGAGCCTTTTGACAACAGGAATGTTATATTGTTTGCTGTGTGTCACCCTTGATTGAAGAGGCAATTGACTAAGTATGTGCAGCTGTCCCGATACTGACATTTTAAAGTGTTAAACGAGTTCAGAAGCTAATTACAGTTTCAAAGTGTCAACATGATAGTTATGTTTACGCAGGGTCGGTGTTTGTGTGTTTGTGTCTGCAGTCTCCCTGAGTTAGCTCTCTTATCTCTCAGCTGAGTGACACTTCCAGACTCACATTGTATTCCTCCCTTTTATTATACCCAATGTACTGTGCCATTATTGTAGTGGCCAAAAGACTCAATCCATGGTTCTACAGTACTGTACAACCACTGTAGTATTCAGTCAGTGGTACTATTACTGACATTATTACAGCATTACGGAAGTTAGCTTTGTGCTTTCTGCCGTGTGGTGTAATCACCATTCCATTATATTTAGTTACCAAAAAGGAGGTACATTTTCTTTGACGTCAGTATGATTCAAATAAAATGCAAAAAGCCAATCATCTAAAGCATTTCCAAAATATACCTCATGTGGGGCGTCGATTGGCTCGAGCAAGCATCCGCCCCGTGCACCAAGGCTCAGCAACGGCCCAGGGTGTGAATCCGACCTATGGCCCTTTGCTGCAACTCTCTCTCCCCACATTCCTGTCACTCTTCAGCAGTCTCTATCAAAAATAAAGCTTGAAAAACAGCAAAAACTTAATAAAAAAAAATGTATATATACCTGAGGTAAATATAAAATGCAAAACAAAAACAAACCATCTTCTCAGCACTTACATCATTACAACTTTGTCAGCGATTAAGTTTTTCCTCTTTACCAAACTTACCTCTCTGCCTTTCTGACTCTTCTGGTTGTATAACCTCATAAAAGAGGAAACAAAAGATATTTACTGTCAATACACCAATGTGCTCACACGTGAACCGATGGCATGGTTGTCATTTTGCTCACTTGTTATTGTAATGTTTAGGTCATCCCGTAATGGCCCAACCCTGAACAAAACTGAGATTGGCAGGTCATTCTTGATCTTGGAAACAGTGAGTGACTAAACAATGCCAGCTCAAGGTTCACTTGTTTGCTTGTTTGGGAGCTTTTCGCTGAATCACAAGCTCGAGCTTTCATAACTCTGAACACCTCTGGGTATGTGCAAAAGACACTATGCTGTAGCTTCAAGATTGATCTTGAGCTGAGATCGTGTCAATATCAGTAAAAGCTCTTTATTTTATTACATTGCAGTCTATAAGTCTGAGTGTTGCTGCCTTTTCTGGAGACACATATGCAATACATTATGTTCACACCATTACATTTCCAAGATCTTGGAATGACAGGTCTTCTGTCTGTTGTAAAGTGGCTTGAATAACCCCTGGGCCTTTTTTGTTTCTGATCAGGTGTTGCAGTCATTGAACAGAATCCATTTAGCTTTACTAATCCTCAGGATGTGAAAGGTCAAACAGGTCACATACCATCACATAACAAGTAAGGCCATAGCCATGCTAGAGAGCCGGTGAGGCTGTATTTAGGTACAGCGGTGCTTTGAGTTAAATGTTAATGTCAGCATACTAACACCCTCACAAGTCTATCATTCTGTTGCTTGACACTGAAAACAAAATACAGCTATAGTAAAGTATGATGGAGATGTCCTTAGTTTGGCAGGTTTTAAGGTATAAACTGAAGTGCTGGACATTAAAATTTTAACCTCATGATGGTGTCACATGAAAAGTCGGGGGATAACCAAGACCAAGAATATATTTACAATATTTCGTGGCAATTCAACCAATAGTTTGTTAGATATTCCGCTAAAAACAAACACGTCAACCTTGTGGCGGCACCAGAAGAAAAGAAAGTCAGGAGATCCCCAAGCTAACAAAGGACACACTTTCTCTGCAGCACGCGCACCAATCAAGTCATTTTTTAAATTTTTAGTTTAGTTTAGTTGTTGAGATTTTTTATATTTTTATGGCACACCGACGTTATTAGATGTATAGTCATCCTAGGCTTGCATAACTCAAGTGCGACACCTTTATAAAGCATTAGGTTTCATTATGCTAGACAGCTCAAAACCATGTACGCAAAAGGTCAAAGTAGAAGCTATTCAAGATTCACAAATGACACTTATTATTCATAGTTTAACATATTGGTCTATTTCACTCCCAGAAAAAATGTTTAAGTTTTAAGTGTTTAAGTTTTAAATTTAAGTGTGCCAGCCTGCTTTGCTATAATATGTCATCTTACGTACAGATATATGTGCAGGCTGTCTGCTTCATGAAGTTGCATTCCTATAGTGTTGAGTTCAGTTCAGACAGGTTTACATCCAGACTGCAGAGTCACTGGTGATCGAGTTTGTAAGCTGGGCGCAGTAAGCTGATTTCTGTCTTTATTATAGTTATTGATTAAAACATGTAGATGTACCAAACTGTAAACACCATTTATTATCCTCACATGCCACTTTTCTAGCACCCGTTTTCCTTTCTGATGCCTCATGGACTCGAGGCTGAATCCCTCCTGTCACACTTTTGATGGCCATTATAAATTAGCACCGGGACGCCACAGGTTCTCATGATATTGTGTGTGTGTTTTTTTTTTTAACTTAGCTTCTAAACCATTTCTCTCCCCACTCAGCTTTCATGTATTCCCTCCTTCCCACCTCTCATTTATTTCCATTGGAGAGCATCGATTGGCTCATTTGAGCTCTTCGGTCAGGACTAATATTTCACTCCATGCATCCCCATTCCAATTGCCCATCCATCCCTCCATCGTGCTTTACTCCTCTCCCTTTATCATTAGTACTGCCCTCCTGCCATCTAAATTCTTGACATGAGAGACAACATGAATCAAACTTGATGGGCGAAGATCCTGACTGAAACAAGCCCTCATTATTGCATGCAGACCATTTGGACAGCACAAACACACGTCTATATTGGGTAAAACAATATTCACATCACTGTTGCAAACTTGGGAACCATATTGATGGGTTTCTTAGCTCCAGCTGTGTGTGTAGGGTTGTTATCATACATACTCCCCAAAATTATTTATGAAGCACAACACTGATTGGCTGGCAATATTGCTGCTATCGTCCAGGCACACGAGAGAAACAATTACTGCTGAACTGGAGATAAGACCGGATCTGACGCCACGCAGAACTGATTCAAAATCAGACACTGAATATCACTATGTGTTCCCAGTGAGACATCACACAGAGCGACAGCTCTAAACGGCTTGTTCAAATGTTCGAAGTGTTATTGAATCACACTAAACCAGTGCTGAAACAGTGTGGAGTATCAGTATTATCAGTATAATGATTTTACAGCACATAATTAACATCTCTGAGAGAATACACAAGATCGTCTGCATTATTTTTAGCTGCTTTTTCTCTTACTATCACAGTCACGATATGGGTTTTGATGCCGTTTGCATGTTTAGATGTTACTTGGTTGCTCTGGTACTTATTGTGTACAACAATCATGTACAATAGAGTTGAATTGAATGTGCACTCTGCTATAGTGGCAAAAAAAAGTAATCACTTTTTCAGGTCTGTATCTCATGAATGAAAGCAAAAGGATCAAAATATCTTACGCTCGCAAGAACTAATGTGCTGGTCTATAGATAAAATAAATGTCAGGCCTGCACAGATTTTAATAAGGTAATCTACCCACATATTTTGTCAAGCATCCACCATAAATATCAGGTCACCTGGGGCTGATTTCATGTAGATTTTCTCCTCTCCTCACATTCACACATGCACAGAGCCTCCGGCCCTAACACGAGGACATGTTTCCATCTGCTGATCCTTTGGAGCATTGCATACACTCTGCAGCAATTTGGAGGAAAACTGGAGCTAAACGCCACCCCGAGGAAAGGAGCCCCAGCTGTAAAAAATGATCTCCTACTCACTCAAAGCTTCAGCTTTGAAAGTCTCTTTCCAGCCATTATTTCTCCGTATCCAAAGCTCTGTCGTGGACGAGGAGTCCGCAACAGAGGCACTGCTGAACATTCACATAACCCCTTAATGAAACGCAACGCATCTGTAGCCCAGCTTGGACAGACAGTATAACACACTCCCATAAGAAAATACTAGAAACACATGACTCCACTGAAACGATGCTACTTGTTTTATTATTTCTTTTACTTTCCAAATGTCATTGGTAAAAAAACAGCATATTCCGTTGCAGTTTAATTAAAACATCAGGAAAAAAAAATATAGAAAAGCAACTGTAGATGATTTACAAAATATATACATTAAACTTATACATATACATACACACACAGATATATATATATATACACACACACACACAGCATTACACTCATACATCCAGTTTTGCATACAGTGGGGTCCTAAAGTCTGAGTCCACTACCTAGAACTGCACATTTAATGATAAAAATAACACAAATTTTCACCTTTTAAAGCTCTTCATTAAAATCTTTTTTAGAGCCGTCAATCATAATGATGCAGTCTTGAAATACAATAAACACACACACAAAAAATGTTTTGTGTTATACTTTTATATGTGTAACTAGATAAAAGGACTCTTTCCACTTGTCTTTTAGGTCGGTCTTTATTCAGGGCCAAACAGCAGCAGTAGTTCTCAATTAAAACTTGAACTTAAGGGCTGCGGTAACAGCGCCATCTGTAAGGCGTACTGTACCCAACTGTTTCAAAGAAGAGTCATTTTCCACACAACGATGGCTCTGTGCATGAATCAAAGCTACACCGATCTGTTTGCTGATATTGACATGGCTACTGGCTATGGCTATGGTTAGACATGAGTCAAGCCATAACATGACAATCCATCTCCGACATCCTCGCACGCTCTGAAGAAGTGCTCCGACAATGTGGATGTTTTACAGAAGAAAATTTTTTTTTTACTGCATTAATTTATAAAATAATTAGAAAACACACTTATTTTGATAAGATCTGTGTTTTTTTGAAATTATTTTTGATGAATGAGTTTTTCTGGAACCGGACTCAGGCTTTTGGACCCCACTGTACATCTGTGTGTTCATGTATTTGTATATACCTGATGTATATATTGCACCATCCATCTACATGTAACCAAATCAAGAACAGACTGCATGCTCTCCTTACACAAAACAAAACTGTCCTCACTTAGCAGTCCTCAAGAACTGGCCATGCAAGAGAACCTAAAAGCCTTATTGTACTGTGATGTTAAAAAACAAACAAACAAAAAATAATATGCAGGCAGGATAGTTGAGACTTTCCAGGACGTGCTAACATGGCCAGCTACTGATGAACTGTGTGACTGCAGTGAAGGGAAAAAAAGTAGGGAGAAACACGCAACACAAGAACACAGCATAAGAACAGAAATATTGTACTTGCATTGAGGTCAAGACGTCAGTACTTCTATATAAAAGCACAGAGAAATGATGGGACTGATCAAAGAAAGTGCACTGACCGATGCTATGCTAATGGCAATCATAGCAACAACGCGTGGATGCGCGGACAGCTAAGGGTGTATCGTAACTTGAAATTTGTACTCGGGAAAAGGGGCCTGATCGTAAGCTTCAAAGTATTTACAGGAGCTGAAGCCTCAGATGTTGGACAGTGAATGTTTGGTTAGTCACTGATCAGAATAGAAGTTGGCATTTATATTCTTATGTACAATGAAAGCCTCTTGTGCACAATGTAAGCTGGGCGTGTGCTGAGCTAATTTCCAAGTTTACTCATGACATCTAACTAGGGTGAGTGCAATTTTCCCAAAAACACTCGAGATTCCTGTTGAGAGCGTCGCATTGTTTCCGCTCGTCGTCCTTAAAGCAGCTGTTTGTATTCCCATGCAGTAAGACACAGGGAGCAGAAAAACACTAAGCACTTCATGACAGAGGACTTAAGACTCGAAATGAATGTAATCGCCACTACAAGCGCTGTTACAACGGCGGGTCATATTAGGCTGAATGCCAATTAGCAGCACTTCAGCTACTCGAGCTCTCGTGGCAGATTTAGACAACGAACCGTCGTCTACAGAAGACAAATCAACTGGGTCCAAACCGCGATTGCACTGGTCAAAGAACTCAAAAATGAGTTCACATATCGAGCAGACTCGTGGAAAACTGATGGCAGAAGATGCCAAACCATTGACAAATGAAAAACTGAAAGTACAATTTGAAATCAATCCACAGTTAGAAACAGTATGAACACAGGAGCTGCTTTAACAAACTAACATAACCCAGATTTGTAGCAGAGTTTGTTTGCCACAGTGACTTCAAACTGATTCCTTTCTCATGTAGTGTTTGTATTTTTCTGTACACCCTGTGGACCTCTCCATCCATAGCTCTCTGTGACCCACTCATCCCTCAGTCTTTGCCCTTGCCATCTTCCTCTCTCATTCATTCTGTCCTTTTCCATCGCTCTCCCTCTGCAGCCTTTAACCATGTTCCATCACAAGATACAGTTCTGGCTGCTGGCTACACATTGTTTGATTGTCCTTTTTTTCCCCCCCCTTCACATCCACTCCTTCAATCTGCCCTTGTCTTGTGTCCCCCCCCCACCCCCCCACACACACACACACATATTTATATTACACACTTTATGCACCCTCCACTATTCTACGCCTCCCTCTTGTTTGTACTCCACCACTCCTCCGTTCCTGTTGTTGCTGTAACCCGCGGGGACGCTCGCCCCATTGTTCCCAATTCCCTCCCCTGCCTCAAAACTCTTCTCCTCCAGGGGCTTGCCGATCCAAGCGCCGTAACCGTGGACGCCGAGCGCTCGGAAAAAGTGCTGCTTCGCTAGCTGGAAGGACATGGCGGACATCTTGGCCTGGGAGTAGGAAGGCAGGGCGAGGAGGTCTGTGCGGCCGCACCGCTGGCACAGAGAGCGGAACAGACCGAACAGGTTGGACTTGGACACTCTGGACACGCTCATTTTGTTCCTGAAGGGAAGACATTAGAGAGCTCTTTAGCTGAGTGTTCATTAAAAAAAGAACTGTGACAGTCATGGAAAACATAAATTGTTTGGCAAGCTGGCGCGACACGTTTTTGTCTCCGATCCTGCAGTGTTTCCTGTTTAGCTTACTTAAGTGCCTGCTGCTCACTGATTTTGGTGACTTAATTAAAATTGAATTAAGCTTGTGGTGATTTGACAGTTTTCACTGAATAGAACAGAGCACTTTATCCAAAATTAGAAAAACATCCTGCCAAGTTTTGCAATTTTTGTGAATTGTTTATTCGCAGTTTGCCACAACTCTTATTTCCTGTCACAGGAAGTGGCGTTGTCAGCAGTTTTGCACGATCTGGGACGCGCGGTACTGACGCAAATTGGGTTCTAATAACTGTTTGCGCCATCTTCAAATAAGTTCTTCTGGAAACGGCAATGTTTGCTACACAATGAAATGAAGCCACGATGATCAATAACTCATGCGGACGAAAAAACAAAAATCACATTTCTGGAAAGTGTTTTATTGAAACTGAAAATCTCTGCTCAGCAAATAATTCAATCTGCGTTCAGTTAATCCAATTATTGCTAGCCAGTGGAGAAAGGAGACACTGAACAGCAGCACTACACTCTTTAAATTATAAGTTGCTGAGTGGATGACAAGCTAGACAACCAATCCAGAGCTATTAATAAACAATGTGAGTTTCCATCAAGAGCAACAGGATATGGTTAGTAACGTACCCATCCAGTTTTCCTTTGGTCCCGTCCAGCACCTCCACACTGTGCTGATCTGGAAAGCTCCAGTTTACACTGGACTCCTTCGTCTTGCCCGTGTGACGCGTGGAGTCGTATACACTCACCCGGCCCACCTACAGTCCGGCCAGGTGGTGTGGGAGGAGGGAAAGGGGAGAGAACATATTTTGCTCAATCCGTGCTAATTTAGCCCTTCGGCATGAGTCAGCATTTCCAAACAGAGCGTGTAAAAATGAGTTGTGTAATGCGTGTCAGTGTGACTGGCTGTGTCATGCTGCGTGTCAATTAGAGGCTGTAGATTCAACCAGTGTCGCTGATGTGTGAATGAAAGCCATGAAAGTGTTCGAAAACGAGCTAAAACTAGGAACAAGCTGAACTGTGCTCAGCTGCCAGCTACTGTAATCTAAGGCATTTTGCCCGCTGGTGTGACAGTGACCTAGCTGCTTTTTGTTAATTGATGGATGATGCAAATTTAAACACGATGAAAAAACAGTTTGCACGCACAGACAGGAGTGCTGGCGCCTTTATTGGCTAATTAAATAAGAATGGCCTCCATACTCTGGATTAATGTCCACGTGTGACGCTGCCAAACACTTACCTCTGGGTGGTTGAGCTTGAAAGGAGAAGGGAGACTTTGGGAGAAAGCATCGCCGTCTCTGGCCAGCCGACAGCAAACAGCACGTGTCAGGTGCCCGTGGCTGTACAGATAGCCTGACATATCAGAACAGCAAAGACAGGTTGTAGGACAGAAATTTGAGACAAGAAGCAATAAATATGTTAGTGGGAATTCATCCAATTTCACTGTGGCCTCTGTCATGAATATCATGTCACACTATCTCTTCTTCAATCCAGGGACAACTATGTAACAGCATGTTTTACCAAGCGTGATGGACTTCAGGTAGATGGGATGCAGGAAATGGGTGAGCAGTGCCCCCTGCAGTCCCAACACGTTCCAGCGCAGGATCTTATCACTGCAGCTCATGGTTCGCAGCCTCTCACCATGCTGGATGCCGTCCCAGGTGGGTACAATAGCACTCGACTCCACCGGGATGGTGCCCTCTCCTGACACAAGCAACAACACGCGCGGGCAAAATGTCACGAGGAGTGGAATCGTTTGTTTTCCGTGCCCTGCGCTGATACACATTTGTGGAGTCGGATGCTTGCGTGTGCGTCAGACTCACCGTTCTCCACTTTGGTGCGGAGCTTGCCCTGTTTGGCGTTTTCGAACAGAGGCTGGTGGCCCTGGCCTTCATCCCCTGCCTCGCTGCATGACTTGTCAAAGAGGGCGCCGTCCCCACAAGGCGCCGTACTATGGATAAGAGAGAAAGAAGAGACACGAGGTATTGATATGACACCCACTTCATTGATCAATGAAACATTGATGTTTCTAGGTGACAGGGATGAAAGAGGAGAGCATGTTTGGAGGTGAATGAGGAGAAAGAAAACATCTGATACCCCCACCTGATGTAGAGGTGAAAGGTGATGTCAGGTTTGATTTGCAGTTTGTTTTTCTCTGCTGGCTCAAATATACTGTCGTCTGTGCCATCATAGTACTTGAGCAGCTCGCTGTACAGAAACCTGAGAGGAAAGGAGATGGCAAGTTAGACTTATAAATAATGTCCTGCAGACTGGGTCTGGGAGAAGAGCAGGATATTTTCAGAACTGGGAGAGAAACATTGATGGAGAGCAAGATCTATTTCTACCGGACAAATCCCCTTCTGGAGATGATTTCAGCGTGGCAATCATTAACAGTGTCGCCTTTAAGGCTCAGCTCCTCCCCTTTAACGCAGCGATTTCCTGGTGGAAGAAAGAGGAGAGACCCGTTCAATGTCAAACACCACAACAATGCATCGCCTCTCGGTTCTGCAGTGACCTAGTTCTGTTGAAACTTTCTGACAGTGCATGCCTCCGTGCACAGGAACCCATAAAAGGTCTCTCTTATCATGGGGAAAGTGCAGTGACAATATATTTTTAGGCTGCAACACAATAATTCCTCAGACGCCACATTATTACTGCCACTCTTTGCTTTGAAGGTTATATGCCAAAAGCGATGGATATACCAGTTCCCAGGCTGACAACAGTCCCCAGGCCCTCCCCCCTCCTCATGACGATGGTGGCCAGAATCTTGCGGCCCAGAAGACTGTGCTGGATACGTGTGGTCAGGGCGTTGAAACGCTGGTGACTCAACATCGCTATCTGGTCATGCAAAGTGCTGCCACTCACTGGGAGCTAGAGAGAGGGATGATGGAGGACAAGACAGGACAGGCAAAAATAGACAGGAGATGAGGATTATTTAATACTCTGTGATATGTGAAATTTGTTTGACTGTGCAATCCAATGACAAGTCTTAAAAAACTACCGTAGCAAATTATTTTGACTTTCTAAACATATTTAAGGCAGACTCTGAGTTTATGGTAGATTAAAATGAAAACATGAGTATCCAGAGGAGGCGTTATGTTTGTATGTTTAATGCTTGTACAAATTCACTTCTTTTAGCTGCTACGCAGATAAATCTTTTAGAAAATAACTAACTCATTTACTGTGACGCACCAAATATGTTAATAGACTGGTTGTGTTTTAACTGAGGTCAGATTTAGGCTGTTCAGTCTTGCGAAGTGAGATAGTTTGTTTTACACGCATGCTGCAATTGAAAGTTCGATCTTTCAACGCAGCTAAAGAGCTAAAGCCAAACCTCGTGCTATTTCTCTCATCCCACTACGTGCTGCCTTATCCCGCGTTAAGCCAGACAAAGCTCTTTTCATGTTGATGCATATTCAGGTTTCATTATTGGATATGTGAAAATCGGTGAATAGCCAGTACCTCGGCTGGGATAAGCTCCCCGGTGCGGGCTGCCCTCTCAGCCTCTCCAATCAGAACCCGGAGAGCAGCATCTGCTGCTTCCTGTTTTCCCTGCTTCTTGTTGGACGCACACACTGGAGGGAACCAGCGTCCGCCCAGCTTGGCCTGGTAGGTGAACCTGAGCAGGCAAACAGATAGCAATCTGATGTGAATTTAAAAAGGCTTCACCACTTGCTTGCCTAGTAATGTTCTTTAAATTATTGAATTCTTCTTCTCAACATAGTTTTTTTTTTCCTGGCACATTTTAATCTGCACAGTCAGACTTTGTTATCCAGTAAATCGTGTGTGTTTTCTGTGCAGTTCAAACTTACTTGGGCTCGTGTTGCGGCCCAGACTGACCCACGAGTCGGATCTCAGCGGCAAAGCCCCGGGCTCTGGCGTACTCCAGAAGACCAGACACTGCGTTGTTGTTGAGGTGGTTGATGAGGTCCCCAACGCCCGCCTCGTGTGCTGCTCGCAACTCATCTGCTGTGAGAGGGGGCAAAGAGGGACACGTAGTCCCAGAACCGCTGCCATCGCTGTCTCTGGAAGAGCCCAGGGGCAACTGAGGCTGGAGAAGGAAGCAGGAGGAGAGAAAAAGAGAGATGTGAACCATACTGAGCAAACTGAGCAGGACAGTGTGACGGAGGTGACAAAATAATTTCCTTCAGCCTGACTGATCTGTTTTTCTAAAGTCACTCTATTCATTTTGGGGGATATGTTACGCCCCTCTCGGTCCTCCCACATGAACAACTTGAATTATTCTCTGCTCCTAACTCCCCACCTTGTTGAGCTGCAATCGTCCGCCTGCCATTAATTCTTTGACGGCCTCCTCTGCGGCCAGCTGGCGGGCTGCCTTCTTGCTTGGAGCCGAGGCCTCTGAAAACAAGCTCTCGCCGACCTTCACCCTGTACATGAACCTGAGCACGGGACACAGAAGGTGAAAACGGGTGGACACAGATAACTGATAACTGGCGAGAGATTGCAATCGAGATCACAGATGTACCAGTGGAGCCTAGTGATCAAGACAGATGCAGGCAGCGTTTGTAGTTTAGATCAGAAGAAAACACAAGTTTGTATTGTATCCCACACCCAGCCGCCTAAAGGAATGGATTAAAAAGGAGGTTAAGACTGAAGGAACAGAGATGACATTGTGGCCGTCAGCTGACTACAGCACTGAGGACAGATTGAACAGAAATAGCTGATCAACTGCTTCCCTGAGAAGGGAAGACTATGAGTGTGGGGGAGAACAACATGCCGGAGGACAGACTGAGAGAGAGGTGAAGTCGCCGGTACCTTGGATCATGTGGTGGACCTGCCTGGCCAGTGATGATGAACTCGATGGGGTTCCCGCTGCGCTGGCTGTACTCCATCAGGACAGACACCGGATTCTTCCCACCAGGCAGAGAGCGCGATAGTGGCTGGCGAGGTCCCTCTGCCATCCCTACCCCTTCCACACTACCAGTCCCACAGCTTCCCCCCTTGCCTTCAGTTGACCCCTGACAGATAGTAAAGGAGAAATGTTTCAATTTTTTTTAAGAATAATTTATACCAGGTTTGCAAAATAATCAAACACAATGGCGTTGGCCTCCAAAACCTCTTAAACTTTACTGACAGATAGACTTGCACTGTGTGCGTATGTGTGGAGTTCCTCACGCATTCAAACACAAGCTTACACTGGAGTCTTGGAGTAGATCCATCTCTTGGTCCGTACCGGCAGTATTTCCCTCGTCCCCTGTGCTCGCCCCTCCCTGCATCTCTCCCATGAGAATGCGCAGGGTCGCCGCAGCGGCGTCTTTTTTTGCAACCTTCTTACTGGAGGCTTCTGCGACAGGAAACAGCTTCCCGTTGAGCATCACTTGCATACGGAATCTTGCGGGAGGGAGATATTAAAAAAAACAGACAACATGCACAGATGAGACACGGTGATGGGTCAATATATTATTTTGTTGAATAACAAGCACAAAGTAATCTTCATTCTTAATTGGCAGCATCATGTGTCTTCATTAAGGCAGATTTATTTCCGCAGACTTTGAATTGATAGTCACCAGGTGCTTTACAGACGGTAACAAAACATGAAGGTAAAAAAAACAAAGAAAATATGCACGTCACGTAATGAAACAACACAAAGCAAACACCCCAAGTATACAAATGCTTGTGCATTGAATATAAGTGTTACATTTTTGCACTACTGAGCAAACTTTTTTTTTTCTGAAATCTTTTTCCAATAACTATAACCTACATGGAAGAATTTTTTTCCCATGTAAACTGAGATCACTTAATGACTGTAACTGATACAATAACATTGACAAAAACACTATACTCAATATCTGATCTGCTTACCTAAAGTCAGTATTGACTCTGGTGTTCAGTTTCAACATTCCAGCCTGAATACCCAATAATCAAAGACTCACTTAGGGCGCTTTCACACCAGGATAGTCTGTGGGACAGGGCAGGAAATGCCGAAAAAAAAAAGTTTCACACCTTCCTTTGTTTTGGTTGACTTTAGAAAGCAGACCAAACCACCTGGACAACGTCATGCAGTTACAACAGCTCCTGACCAGGAAGAAAAAGAAACCTGGCTCGCTGAGTGGCCAGGACCAACACGCTCCATGTCACTTCCTCTGTTTGCTAGATAGTCTATTTGCATTTCCCACTGTAAGCGAACCGCACCAGGGTTCACTTGCAAGCAAACCGAGATTCATTGGACCAGAGTTCGCTCCGCACCAGAGTTGGGATGAGCTTTCACACCTGCTCAAACGAAGCAGACTACGTGAGGAAACGAACTCTGGTCCAAGCCGCTCTGGTGTGAAAGCGGCATCATTCTACCTCTTGTATCAAGTAAAACACTAACACAAAGAGACTAACCTTGGGTCGTGAGAGGGTCCTGACTGGTCGAGGAGCAGGAATTCACAATTCTGGCCCAGATACTGGGCATATTCCATGAGGCCGCTGACGGGGTTCTTCATCCTCACCTCCTGTAGTTTGGCCCATAGGTTCTGGGGAGGTGGAGCGGCCAACGACACGGCTACTGTTCCCACGGCGTTGGCCTTCTCTGCTGCCAGTTTCCCAGCATCTGTCTCTCTGCGAATGGCATTGAGGAATTCTGGGATGTCGTCAGTGGCCCACTGTCCTTCATTGGTCTCTTCGTCTTTGATTGAGGTAGAGGAGGGAGGCTGAAGGGAGGTCTGGGACTGAAAAGGTAAAAAAAAAAAAAAAAAAGGGTTAATAAAAACAGGGTAGAAACCCAAAGCTGGTAACTTTAGCTGAACACATTTTGTAAAAAGACGCTTCACGTGTTCCAATGAAATTTGTCTTTTCTCTGTAAGCAATAGTTAAACAATTCTCACGCAACTGCTCACATGCCTGTTTAGTATACAAGGCTGCAGGCGGAAAACAGCAATTAAGTGTTCTGTTTATTGTTCGCAGCCACAAAAGTCTAACTATCTCAGTTATATATTCAGTCTAATCATTCTAGTTATGTTTTCAATTAGAATTCAGACGTGTAATTGAAAAAAAAAAAAAAAATCATTTTATCTACCGCTTCACTATGACTTTGCTCTGGCATCCAACCCTCTGGAAGTGGCTGTGGCTCGAGGCCTGGTATTGGTGGTAGTGGCGGTGATGGTAGAAAGACAGATCCTCCTCCTTTCTCATCTCTGCTGGGTCCCACCTCCATCTGAACCCCCTCGGCTGGGGTGCCCTGTGCGGCTTTAATGCTCCTCTCCATCCTCTCTCTTCGCCGCGTGGAGAGCTCCCAGGTGGGAGGGTTGACTTCTCCATTTTTAATGATTTCACCTTGCTTCTCCAGGGCATAGAGGGTGGGATTGACCTGCTTGGTAGTCCTAAGACCCAGATTTTTCGCTATGACGAGAGCAGTTGCCTCCTGTGAATGCAGGAGGTACCGCAGAACGAGCTCCTTCTGATCTGCCATTGAGGGAAGCTTAAGGTCCTGATCAGGGGAGCTGCTAGTGCCGGGATGTTGCTGCTCCTCGTGCTGACCTTTTCCTGGTGACTGGGATTCTTCAGAGTCAGATGACTCTAAAGAGGAGCAGTTAGAAGAGCTGGATTCTGTGTCAGAGTCCTCTTCTATGATTTGTCCCAAGTTTTCTGTTGTTTCTGTTTTTAGCTCAACCTTGGCTTCAGGAGGGTGCTCGGCGCTGACACACAGATAGGAAGGTGGACTTTGTACTTCAGAATTTCGATCTTCCTCTCTGTATAGAGCCCACTCAGGAGGGTGGAGTCCTTGTTTGGAGGCTTTGTGGGAGCGCTCCAAAGAATACAGAGCCTTGTTGACTATCTTTTTGGGCAGACGCAGCTTTTTAGCTAACAGTTTTGCAGAGATAGCCTCATTGGGCTTCAAAACAGCCAAAGCCCTGTAAATATGATCCTGGATGTCAGGAGTAAGAGTGATATTAAAGCTCAAATTTGCCGAGCTACTGGATGCAGAATGTCTGTCAAACCGTTCTCCTACCTTGTTGGGCTGGTCTCGATAAAGGGACAAACTCTGAAAATTCTCAGACAGAGAGTCTGTTTCGACACAACATTGTCTGCTGGGGTACTGGTTGTGGCTTTTACCTTGCAATAGGTTTTGATTCGGGTGTCGAGGGCCTCCTGGGGTCCCTCGCGGGGGTCTTACACTGGGTGAGTATCCAAAACTGTGGTCCTGATTGTACCCCCCTCTACCCCTGGGGCTGCTGTTGGGGTTTGGATATCTACTATAGCCTGACTGAGGCTGGTATGAGGAACTAGGCAGACTTCCAGGTCCCACTCCTCCTCCCCCTCCACCTCGATGTGGATTTGCTCTGAAATGTGGCGCCTGAAAGCTTTGTCCTCTCAGGAACTCAATCTGTTGGTACCGAAAAGAATTGGGAGCAGGAATGGGACCGTGGTTCTGATGTGAGCTGTTATGGACCACTTTATTGTAGTTTGGGATGGGTGGAGCTGAGGGAATCAGGGCAGGTGCTGGGGGCTGTATGGGCACTACGGGGTGGCCAGGGCTGTGGTAGTAATTCGAATAGGGGGCCTGCTGTGGGCCAGGTCTAGGGAAGTGTGGGGACGGACCAGATCTGTGGTAAATCTCCTTGGGCTGGAGGTCCGGTGGTGGATGCCTGTGATAGTGTTCTCTGGAAGGCCCTCCTCTACCTCTGCTCATAGCGCAGGGGTTGAGTGTGAAGGGGGCCGTTGCAGCTGGCTGTGCAGCTTCTTTTATGAGCGTACGTCCTCTGGCACAAACAGCAGAGCCTGATGTAAAGTCAGGTCAGGCCGAATGCACACTGAGAGCACCTGAAATACAGACAAAAGGCGACGTCAGGAGAATATTAATAAATAGTAATAAATAACAGACTTGGATGAAGGGAAGAAAAACGAGCGGCAGACGTGAAGGAAACTGAAACTGCTGCTCCAGCCAATAACACAAGTTCAGGCACTGCTGGCAAGTCTCCAAACTGCTCAAGTGTCCTTGGATAAGTCAGTGAATCTATACCACATCCAAGGACACTGCTTTTAATGTGATCCTAAAATCTTACCTTGCCTGAAATACTGAATAAAATACACAGTGGCAATGACATATCTGGGCATCATGGACTAAAAAAAAAGAAAGGCAATGTGCAGGATGTGCTCTAACATAGGCCGACACTGTCAGCGTTGCAGTGCATACGTCTCCAGATCATACCCGAGCCAGTTTACAAGGATACTGCAGGGTGACATACTGTTTCTCCCAGTCAGACTGAAACTTAATCCCAGGGTAAAAGGGTGGCGATTAATAATTCAGACCTTCTTGTGACTATTCTGTTTTATTTCTGGCCTTACAAATTATTGCTGGATCTGGATCCATAGCGGGGAGGAAAAGTGAGACAGTGATGCAGACAAAACGTTCCAAGGACACGGGAACGTAAAGCGCTGCCTGTCAGTGACGAGCTGCCGAGAGGAGAAAAATCATGCAGTTGTTCGCTGACAGCTCTGACTGTAATGATAAGGTTTTGCAGAGGTAGGTTCAAACCTTCCTCCCAAAAAACACACACTCAAACGGACTGCGTGTGTAGAAATGTACCTGGTACGCTGCATAGCCCGGAATTCCAATAGCCTCCTATGGTACAACAAACATCGATTCAGCCTCAAGTGTCATATCTGACAACACTCAATAATGTCTATAACAGTGAGACCGACAACAAGGGGACACCTGATACTGAGTCAAGTTTCATCCCCTCTGGCCCAGTCAGCATCACTGGTCTGTCACACAAAGCTGAGCAGGCCTGGTCGCCGCCACATTAGCAGAGAACACCATAGAGCTGGTTCATCATGGTAATAGGGGCCGACAGGGTCGGCAGCCGGGGGGCCCCAACGTGGCTGGAGCCGACTCATCTTGACCCTGATGCAAGGCAACAGTTGACAGCCAAAATAACAACTCCGTGTTGTTTTCCTGAATCCATTCCTCGTCATTACGCCCATCTCTGCGAGATGACCCATCTGACAGCTGATGAATCAACTCTCTGGCACACTTAACGCTGTCATGTCAAGACACGTCCCAACACAACCACCAAAGTGACCCCTCATCCTCCATCGCGGGCGGCCTTTAGAGCAGAGGACCACTGTCGACTTGCAAAAGCAGTGCAGAGATTACAACCTGGCACATGCTCCACACACCATCACACCGTGTGCTCGCGGGGTTTTGTGGCTCTCACCTGAACAGCTGAAACAAAAGCGGGGACGACTTTTAACTGCTGCTGCTCCTGCAGCTTCCCAACGCCCTGACGGCTTTAAGCGAGACCGTGACGCCGGTGTTGGAGTAAAGAGGCAAAGTGAGCACCGAGCACGGATGAGCAGGCGTTAAAGCAGCTGTTTGTTTACTCTGAGCGAAAAGATTCCCGGCGCGCTCTCTTCCGCTTCGGCCGAGGTGCGTCCCGCAGTGAAAACGCCTGGCTCTGTCGCTGGCTTATGAAGACGGACAAAAACGAGTTGCCTGACGGTTGCAACAAAGGGAAAGTCCACAAACGTGGCTCCTGTGGAGACAATGAAACGCGGCGGCTGACGGCTTAAGTTTCGATTTCATTTCTCGCTAAAAAACAAAGTTAGGTTTCCTTTGTCGGTCACGTGACCAGCGGAGGCCAGCAGACTTGATTCCCCACAGACACAAACAAGATGAACAGACTGTCGGCAAAGTATTAAAAAGTAATACCGTGATAGCTCCTCTGCGGCCGTCTCTTAATTCCCATGCTCTCCTTTTTGTATTATTAAGAGGTCTCTCTGCGGTCCAGCTCAGACGATCAATGTGCCGGTGTTACTGTGCGAGCTACAAGGACATCCTCTCCCGAACGCATGCTGTATACAGTACACAGTGGCAGAGGAGACATCACATGCTCAGATCAGATTCTCACATTAAAAATAAAACGGGACATGGGAGAATGATAGTAATGTAATACATTTTGGGAGATACAAATATCACAGCAAAAAAAAAAAAAAAAAAAAAAAAAAAAAGATCCCGTGACGGGGATTGTGAAAGGGTGGAAAAAGAAGATGACACGCGAGTACTAGCAGGTGAAGGTCACTGTAAACACGCGAGTAGCGCGCGCGGACACATGTTGTGCGCGAGAGAGGAACTATATATCACCTGTTCTCACGCGGGGGGGCAACAACGCGCACAGGTTAGAAACTTAGAGAGCAGCACAGGTGCGACACGGGCAAACGAAAGCCTTTAGTGTACACAGACTGAGTGGAGTTATTGGCCTATTTAATTGCGATTAATTAAAGATTCGTCTCATTCAATTTGTTTTCATCTGTTGCCAACGCGTGCAGGTGTAGCAGAACACACACTAAAGCTGGTTAGCTTTCACGTGTGTCGTGTGTTAAGTCGACACTCGGAGTTTAGCGCGGGCAGACAGACAGCCTTCCTCCTGTTTAAATCAGTGTATCAGTCAGGTCTAAGCGAGTGGAAGGAGGTGGATGTATCCCAGGAAGGACAGGGCTGCTTTAGGAAAGGGAAAGTGATGAACTCCCCCTCTGTCCTCCTCCCTGACGCAGACTTTGAACAACCACAACAAACCAACGGTCACCCAGCGGTTAATGCTTAACGGCTACAGGTTGGGACGCGTTTCTCGGATGTTTAACCCGACAGAGGCAGCCGTGTGTGCCGGGGTGTTTCACTTTCTGAGTGAAGCCATAATCAAAAAGGACGTGTGAAGCTGACGGCAGCCAGCTGAACGTCGTCCCTCCTCCTCCTCCTCCTCCTCCTCCTCCTCCTCCAGCTAACTCTAGCTAGCCTGCTAGCTCACCCCTGGCATCACTACACCGCACTGGCACTGCACCATTTCACACTACAGCCCGCAGCACAGCCGACTCCTGCACCGCTAACGCAAAAACACACACACTCTGCTTCCCCCTCCGCCCCCGGCCAGAGCCACAAAGAAGCGTAAACGCTTTGATTTGTTACCTTACCCCGCAGTGTTTCGCCTCAGCGGGCTCGCGTTTGCGGCGCAATATTTTAATGCGGTGAACAATCAGAGGACTGGTGCGCGGAGAAGTGACGCGGAACGTTCGCGACCGACACAAACAGCTACAGAGTCGCAGGTGGGTGACGTAGGCTCAGCGGGCAAGGTTCGGATACTTTTCAGACGCGTCCTTTTATCTGAAGCCCGGGTTAGGGTTAGGTTAGTTACCACTTTTATAATATATTGTGTATGGCCTGTTAGGATTGTCAGATACTGTATGGCTGGATGATTCGGCTTTTCTGGTTGACATAACGAAACGTTTGAATCTTGAAGGACACAACTGCTGGTGTTGATGGTTGGTGACTGTAAAATATTACTGTCTGAATGATTTTGTGAAATAGAAGAGTAAGAGTGATAGGTTTTAAACTTAAATGTTAACAGACTTTGCATTACTCATAATAAGCCATGATCCTAAGATTTGTATCAACTTCATGCAAGTTTAGCATATTCCACCTATTCACATCTGACAAAGGTGATATTTAAAAAAAAAAAAAAAAAAAAAAAAAAAAAAAAAAATATATATATATATATATATATGTTACTAAAATAACGTTCTTCTTGTTTGTTTTTCATTATACTAAAAGGCGCAATCCTAAAATAAATCATAACTTTGCAATAGTTGCTTGTACCATTAAGCAAAAAGTTTGAATTGACAGAGTTCAAGAATTTGAAATAATAGTAAAAAAGAGAAAAGAAAAAGTTCAGATTGAGGGTTAAAGGTTTTGTTTTTGACAAGTACAGTGCAATAATTTAAACTGTAAGTGCATCTGGACTTTTATAGTTCTCACTGACAATACCAACTTTCAGTAAGTGAGGCTTGGCTAAGCATTCCAGTCAAATCATTTTTAAAACCTTCATCAAACACTCATGTCAGTTTATTCAGAGGGTTGTCTGTTTTCTCTGTATTCCTTTGTCAATCTGTCTCAAATGCCAGATTTTGGTACCTCAGTATGTATTTATTTGATTTCTTCCATCTCAAGGAATTCTGTGTGTCGGCACTTTATTCAAAGCCGTTTTTCCATGTGATTACCTTTACCACCAGAAAAACAAGTAAAGGCATTTTAGAAAACTTGGGACTGATGGCAAGAGTTTTGCACTTTTCTAACAAATCCAGTGGGTGTCAGCATTACTCTAGAAATGTACTCATGCCAGATTTGACTAAACAGCAGTGCAGCTTTCGACTATTGCTGGCTGATGTAAATTAGATAGTGACAGGCTGTAATGTGATCTTTTGATGTTTGGATAGTTTTAAAGATGTTCAATGTTGATGTTGTTCCTGTTAGGTCACTGGTGTGCTTACACACCACATCACTCTTTTGCACCCTCTTATTTCATTCCCCAGCTCTGAGTTAAAGACATCTGTTCTACTTCAACTATATAAACCCAAGAACTGGATCAATGGACTCTCTCGAAAATGCTCTTGAGATCCAGATCACCAACCTAGACAAGATAAAATAGCTTCCAAGTGCACAGTACAATAACGGAGGAGGATGACTGACGTGATGATGGATTAAGTGCATATTAGAAAGTCTGCACGAAAAGATGAGCAGAGGAGCATGAAGGGTGAGTGTGAGCTTTAGGTCAGGGTATGCCCAGCTCTCAGTATCCTAGTGACTCTGACACACAGCATCTCCCTCCACACAGGAGACTTGTTTCACTGCATCTCTCACCCACTCTGGCTCTCCTGCTCTCTCTCCCTCTCTCCCTCTCTCCTCCTTTCCCTTCTCTGCCACTGCCGGTACCTCACTCTCTCCACTTGTTTTTTTTTAATTTTTTTTTACAACCTTTCCCCATCCTCATCTGATCTCTGTCTCGCTCTCCTTTTTTTTTTTTTTTTTATCTGCACCCTCATCTTCTCTCCTTGTTTTCCTTCCTTCCACTCTTTCCCCGTGAACACAGAGGAATGCAGTATGTGTCAGGCTGTGGCTTTTTGGCTGTTGATACTTTCGACTCTTCTCCGGGGTGAGTGGCTTTCATTGGTGCGTTGAATGAGACGGTGTTGGAACAAGTGTGTGTGTGTTTTTTTCTGCATGTGCTGTATATATTGTACTGTGCTCTTGCATGCCCGTGCCACCGAGCACTCTGTTCCTAATAACTGTGCACACAGCAGCTCACTTAGACACTGGGGAGAGTCTGTTGGTCTGCAGCCAGAGAGGGAAAAATCTTTTATTTTTATGTAGTATGAAATGTGATAGTCCTTTCTGCAGATGACAGCGCTGAGCTGAGCAGATAGATAGATAGATAGATAGATAGATAGATAGATAGATAGATAGATAGATAGATAGATAGATAGATAGATAGATTGATTGGTAAATTGATTGGTAGATATATTGATTGGTAGATCGGCAGTCAGGCAACAGGAAGACAAGGCTGCTATTGGATAGTTTATGCCTGGGCATTATGGACACTCATTAATCTAAATTATAGGCATACCATCTGTGGACTCATATTGATATTAATTAAGGTCTAGTTAGTGAATATAGATTTAACACTATCCACTAAGTGCTTTAATTCTAGACCATTTAGCACTCCTGTTGTTGTTTCTACACTGGCGCGAGCAGGCTTTGTGTATTTATTCAAAGCGTATAGTTCTTTTAAACTTATTCGGTGTGCATCTTATGCCCACCAACGATAGCTCCCTCCACATCAAAGTGATTGCCTCGTGGAGAATGAATCAAGAGCGAATCGAAGCCCTCGGTAGAGTTATAGGGCGAAGAGAGACAGTTCCCTGCTCTCATCGTCGTGAGTGCTGTGTGTGTCTGTCTGGGGTGTTTCAGTGTTTAATGGCCTTACTATTTCCTGCACGGAATGAAACTGACACATTTTATGGCCGTGGAAAGACTTTGTCTGCTGGTGATCAATCAGTGATGCAATTGATTAGGAGGAACAGGTTTCTTTCTGTCCACTCTCCCCTCTCTTTAGCTCCTGCCCCCTTCCTTGTTTTTCTCTCACACATTTTAATTCTTCTCTCGTCCTGTGCCATCCACTCTGTTATAGATCTCTGTGCTCCCTCTAAGAGCCCAAGTCCATCTTTAAAACATTAGTACCTTTACCTCTAAAATCCCACCCTGTTTGTTTTTTTTTAACCTCCACTGAAGCATGTCTACTCTCCCTCTCTTTGGATGTTTCTTCTTCTCTTTCATTCACATGATTACAATTTGTACACCAGTTTTTAAAGAATTAAACTAAATCTTCTATCATTGTAATCACACCGTTTTTATTCCTGTGCTTTGTCTGCGGCGCTTTCTCCTTGTCTTCCCCGATACAGCTATCTCTTTGTAGCTGGCACTTTTTCTCTTGCTCATCTTTTGTGATTTCTCTCCCCTCTGTTAAACTCCCTCCCCTCCCTTTTCAGTGTCAGTGCAGGGTCCGCACCAGCGATTCCTGCTCAGGGAGCTGTTGCGGGATTACAACCCCATGGAGAGACCAGTGGCCAACGACTCTCAGGCTCTCACTGTTCAGTTCTCCTTCACTCTGATGCAGGTCATGGATGTGGTACGCATGATAGAAACACTTCTGAAACAGAATCATACACCTATACAGCACATACAGCAAGTCATACTCCTAAATAAGATTAAAGGATAGGTTGTTAATACAATATTCTCGTGCCCATATGTACGTTCAGAGAGCTGCAGAATGCATTAATACACTCCAGACAAAGTCAACCAACCTGTTATCATTCACAGCTCATCAAATGCCGACACTTTGTCACACCCTTCTGCATTCCATACAGACACACAAGGGGTGTCCTTTTAACATCTGTATGAGACACACTGAGCTTTCAATTAACTCATTGGCATTAAGTCCATGGCAGTAAGAGATGCTAATAATGACAATGAGAACGGGTTAACCAAGTCCATATTGGAGGGTTTTTCCACGCATGTAAGCACACAACAGGAGATTCTCCATGTCCGGAATGTTTTCTTCTGCACACAAAACCAAGTCTTAAAATAATATCACAGCTCTGTGACGCAGTCAAAAAACTAATTGATAACTGATGACTTTGCAGCCCCTGAATGAGTCAGTCAACTTAACAAGCAAGCGATAAAAGTCCAAGTTAATGTGTGTCCCCCCCAGCAATTGTGGCCCTGAGTAACCGCATAGCCCGCATATGCCAGCGGCCGGCCCTGCCTACATTTAAAGAGTTACTGGATGCTGTAGTTGTTCCTCCTTTTCATACTGGCTGTGAAAAGATCCCCTCCTCTCATTATACAAGGCTTCATTAGTCTGAATTAGTCAAATCAGATGGATAACTCCCAAATGTTTTAAGAATAATAACCCAAAGAGGGAATTTTGTAGAAAAGCCTGCACAACACACCGACTTACACAGATGTTTTAGACTGCTGAAATAATAATTATTATGTTTACTCAACTTAGGAATGTATGTTTACACAAAATATGGACTGTGGATGAATTGGAATGAATGACTTTAGATAGGATAAACTAAATACATACAAATTCCTTTCTTAGCCAAACTTTAATTAAGATACATGTTACTGAATAATTACAGTTTACATAAGAGAGCAAAATAGATAATCACGAGATAACAAATGCACTTTAAACAGAACAAACACAATCTCTTCAAAGTCACGAATATATGACAATCACAGTGACCAATAAGACCGGCGTGAAAAGTATAAACTCATTCCTTAAACAGTAAATCACCTGTTATCTTATATGCTTTGTGTTATACAAGGATGAAAAGAACCAGATCATCACCACAAACGCCTGGCTACAGATGGTGAGTAGAGTGAATATCAATAATATGATATTGATTTGTGGAGTGAAAATCTTTTGATATCCACCGACCCCTGCATGATCAGCTACATGGTACAATGCCAGATGCTGGACGGGTTCAGTACATTTTAAAATGGAAAAACAAACTGACAGCGTGTGTCTGGTCTATGTTTTATTTGCACCTGTCATCACGTTTTTTCCTCGTATGTAAAACTAGTATTGTGCTTGTGTCTCCCAGCAGTGGTACGACCACTACCTCCAGTGGAACCAGTCAGAGTATCCTGGAGTCAAGAACCTCCGTTTCACTGCTGACCAGGTCTGGACGCCTGACATACTGCTCTATAACAGGTGTGTGGCGTGCAGGCATACACACATATCGAGCACTGCTGCTGATGTTGTTGCTGCTGCTGAGCTCTAAACTGTCTTAAATTGTGTTACTGTTCTCCAGTGCTCATGATAAATTTGATGCCACCTTTAAGACCAATGTGCTCGTTAACTCCAGTGGCTTCTGTGAGTATCTGCCACCAGGTACGTTTTTTTTTTTTTTTTTTTAAATAATTAGTGCCTTGTCCTCAATACCAAACTATATCTTCAGTCATTCTGCATACATACAGTATTACTGCAGTAAATGAATGAATTACTGCAATCCAATATTCGCTTATTTCCAGATGGCCGTGCCAAACAACATTTTTAATCCAGTTTTTCCCCTTCATTGCATCTTTGGATGATTTTACTTAACTTTGATATCTACTTCTCTTTCATTGTGTTAACCATTTTTCTTCTCTGCTTTTCAAGGAATATTCATCAGCACCTGTAACGTGGACGTGCGATGGTTTCCATTTGACATCCAGCGCTGTGAACTGAAGTTTGGCTCTTGGACATTTGATGGCTGGCTGCTGGACCTCCAGATGAAGGAGGCAGACGTGTCAGGATACATGCCTAATGGAGAGTGGGACCTGTTGGGTAAGATAGGTTGTCAAGGCCCTGGCTGGCAAACAGTGTTGCTTAGTAACGGCGCTTACATTTCTACCATTCAGCTCTGACCTGTATAGACCTAAAGATTGATTAAATTTTTATATAGATGCATAATTACATTTAAGTGGGCGAAGTAATTCAAGCATGCTTCATAAACTGAAATTAAAAATGTGCTTGCTTTGTTTTTTTTTTATCTTTATATATTTACAAAGCATCATTTCTAGGTGACAGACACCGTCCTTGATTTTCATATAGTCACAGATTTTCATAAAATTAAATCTGTCCCTCTACCCTCTGTTTCATTTTTGTTCAATCATCTTTTTTATGATGCTGCTCTGTTTCTTGATGCACTTCTCATTTCACAGCACAGCACATTCCATTTCTTTCTCACGCTGATTAGATTTATATACCATATTCAACCACACTCGACGGCTGTAACAAAGTACACTTAGTTATTTGGAGTTCTCGATGCTCTTCATGTGTTGTTTTCTCGCTTTCTCAGCCCTCGCTGCTGCTTTCTGCATTTTAATGTTGTCTTTGTTGCATCCTCAGAGGTTCCCGGCGGCCGACATGAAGTTTTCTATGACTGCTGTGCAGAGCCCTACCCGGATGTTACGTTCGTGGTGACTTTACGAAGGAGGACCTTGTTTTACGCTCTCAACCTCCTCATCCCCTGTGTCCTCCTCTCCTCCATGACCCTGCTGGTCTTCCTGCTCCCCGCCAACTCGGGGGAGAAGATCAGCCTGGGTATGAAATAATAAGATGAGTGTGGAGATGAACAGAGGTCAGGGATGGGGTTACAAAAAAATGGAAACAGGAGGTACATGTTCAGTAAGATAAAATATATTTCATGCCGCATATTCTTTACTCTTTCCGTGTGAAAACATGGGCTTATTTCACTCTCCTCGTCTTTCTCCTACAATCTCTCTCTGCCATAATTACTGGAAAACTTTCAGTCAGCTATGAAGAGCTTTGTACGGTGTCAGGAGGGCTGATAGAGAGGGAAGAACAGACAGAAAAAAGGCAGAAAAGGCAGGAGGAAAGATAAGCCTAAAAGACTACAATCGAATGAGGTTTCCTGGGAATGTCAGAAAGACAGATGATTATGGCAAGAAGTCAAGTGCGACATACCAAATACACTGTTCCACTGAGTGTACTCATGTACTTTCTTATTTCCTCCTTTTTTGTTGCCACCCACCGCTCTCCTTGCGGCGTCCCATGTCTGCCTCCAGGCATCACGGTGCTGCTTTCTCTGACTGTCTTCATGCTGATGGTCGCAGAGATTATGCCCGCCACTTCAGACTCTGTACCCCTTATAGGTCAGCTTCTCTCTTCTCTCTTTCTCACATGCGTGTATCTGTTAGTGGGTTAGTGGGGAGCTGACATTGTTCATCACATACAGACTGTCAGTATCGCCTAAGTGAAATATGCTTTCCCCCTGTCTGTCTCAGGTCAGTACTTTGCCAGCACCATGGTGATCGTTGGGATGTCAGTCGTAGCCACAGTCATCGTCCTTCAGTTTCATCATCACAACCCCAACAGCGGGCACATGCCACGTTGGGTGAGTTTTAATAATCAGTATTAATTTATATGTGTATAAGTGTTCTCTGTGATACTCGTCCTCATTATTAAAATCAGCAATCCTCTCTGTAGTTTTGTTGACTTTGGGCAGCTTTACCTGCATCAAACTGCAACAGGGCCAGCCCTCGGCTTTTAGTGGCCCTAGGCAAGATTTCATCTGTGGCCCCAAAACACTCTTAGTGCAGTTGATAAATTGCACACAGCTAATAACTAAATGAATACACACACACACACACACACACACACACAGACAATATCAACAAACATTCAATCTCCTTCAGTTTCTTTGAGCGTTAACACGTAGCTACAAACAGAAACATTATGCGTAACAAGAAACACAGATTGTTCACAGACTGTGGATCCTGCGGGGTCATTCTGTCCAGAAATCAATGAAACTAGTCGTTATTAAACTAGAAAGTTTCCTTCCTTTTTTATTTGGCTTTAGATTTCTCACCTACGCTCATGTTATGATACAAGATTTCAGCATTGGGGAACAATCAGGCTGCATTCACGATTTCACTGAGAATCATTAGAAAGTTTCACGGCATCCCCGTAACCATAGTAACTCACAGTGCCAAAGGGGAGGTAGAGACGCTGTGCTGCTACCAGAAGAACCATTTACACTAATACACTCCACACACTCCACCTACACCGCAAGACTGTTGATTTCAACCCGACATGAATTCACTTGAATTGCGCGGGGGGGGGGGGCAGCAGAATGGAAGAGGTGTTATTGCCAAATCCAAACTGTCTGGGGTCTGATTGTGAGGAGGTTTAATATATCCAGTTGCAGAGTGTGGTACTCGTGCCCAGGGAAGCTGAATTTCATTGTTCAGTCTCACGGAGGAGATTGTGTTGAATGATTGAGCTGAAATCAAGCAACATTCTGATGTGGGTGTTGTTTCGTTCAAGATGTGTGAAGGTTGTTATTAGCATTCAATAAAAGGGATTTCATTCATAATTCATTCAAATCAGTGTGAACTAAATTTTTAAAGTTTAGAGAGGTTTTGTTGCCAGTCGAGGGATTTTCAATCAAGGCAAGTGAAAAGTGCACTGCAACAATGTGAAGTTATGATGAAATAAAGGCTTATATGAGATTTTCTTATAACCTCTTTAAAATCTTTAAAATCTTTGCAGTGTTGATAAAAAGTTGATAAAGACGAGACTTAACTAGCTTAGCAACAGTGATCCCAGCGTCAGCTGGGAAAAATGTTTGACCAAGATTTGAAGCTGGAGGTTAAAAGTTGCAGGATAAGAATGCTGGATGTCATCAGCAAAATGTTGAAGGCGAATAAAGACTGTAAGGAAATGTTGTTTTGTGTGTCAGGTGCACTTGGTTCTGCTGCAGTGGGTTCCTTGGTTCCTGCGGATGAAGCGTCCAGGAGAGGGAGCAGAGCCAACTCTTTCCAGCAGCCACGCAGACTCTCAAAGCAAGACCCTGTCCTCTCCCACCACCACCACTACCACCACCACCATCCACACGCCAGTGCCCTCCATCCTCCCCCAGAGCCTCAACTCCCTGCAGTCCAGCCTGGCTCAACTCAACCATCCTCTGTCACACCCGCTGCCCCATCGGCCAAACCCTCAGGGTGTTATCCATTCTAATCCCAGCCACAGAGACCCCAGCTCCAATCCACACCCACAACCCAATGGTCACCTGGTTTACATGGGCTTCCAGACCTTCCAGACCACTGCAGAGCTAGAGCCAGTTCAGAGGAACAGAACCACGAGTTATAGGAAGGTTAACAGTGGTGTGGGAGAAGGAGACGGAGCAGCAGGAGGAGGACCGGCTGGAGATACACCCATCCATCACCACCCCCCATCTTCCAAATTTGGGAGCACTTTACAGGAAACCCCTGTGTCCCCAGACCCTGACCCATCGACCGCAGGAGGTGGAGGAGTGAGATCATCTGCCATACATACCCACAGCGGTGTCATTCGATCTGTGGCAGTAGACAGCCAGCTGCAGGCTCTTCTGGTGGAGGTACAGTTTTTAGTTGAACGTGTTAGAGAGCAGGACCGGCAGCTCAGTTTAGCAGAGCAGTGGCAGTTTGCCGCAGCTGTCATCGACCGCCTGTTCCTGGTGGGATTCAGTGTTTTCAACATCATCTGTACTATAGCAATCCTCATGGCCGCACCCAACTTTGGGGAAGCGCTGTCAAAAGACTTCCTCTGACAGACCAAAAACAGAGATTTAAGAGAGGGGGAGATGCTGAGGAATAATACAGATAATGATTTGCTGGAAGCACAACTGCTGTTAACCATACTGGGACATACAACAGCAAATGATTCCTTTTCAGTGAGCCGGGAATGGACTGTGACACAAGTGGAGTGGACGATGATTGTGGACGAATCTTTTCTCTCACCTTAAAAGTCTGTAATTTTTCATGCCCAAACATACCCGATCAGATTTTTATTGGCATTCTTCTTTGCAGCATTTTCTGTTGAAGTTTGACTGGTGTATTTTTTACCAAAAGAGCTCCAGTCGCCAGGATGATGTAAAAAAACAAAAAAAACAATCATCTCACACCTTGATCATTTTGGTGACTTGTATTTTAAAAAGATGGGCTCGCAACTGAAACTTCATTAGAGCATCAAAATGTCTCACTGGAATACAGGCGATGGACAATATTATGAGCTAAATAAGAAAAGACTCTTTTCTCGGGGGCGCATGACTTTATTCTTTTTTTTATAAAGTATTTCTACTGCCATCTTGGAATGCTACATGAAGATGCTCAATAGAAAAGCCGGACACTGATGTGCTGCATGTAAAATGATTACACTCATGCAGAATTCATTTCACAGTTTACGCTCTCAGAGTTACATTAAAACTGTCTATGATATCCTTCCTTTAATCGTCAGTGCCATTTTTCTGACGATACAGACCAGAGTCTCTCTGTGCTCTTGTTGCACGCTTCCTCAAATATAATAAAAACTCCAGTACGCGCATTTTATTACCACCGAGAGGTTTCTCTGCAAAAATATTATTTTAATATATATTTTAGAATTTCAATTTAATTTTCAAATTCATATAAAGCTTTCTAATGTTCTTTTTGTGACTGGTATCTTTCCATGTGAATACTTCCTGAGATGAAAAAGATTTTATTTTCTATTTTTTTCATCACAAACAATGCAGCCCTAACATAATCCATTTATGGAGCGATGACCTTGGTGATTCATTTCTACAGTGACTTTATCAATCAAGTTAGCTTCATATTATGCTGCAGTGATAACTATAAAGCAGAAAATGGAACAATATCCCTTGAAAAATATGCCGCAGACGGTTATACGGATAATTTTTTACCTTCGTCATTCACCCTCTATAAAACTAATCTGTGCAATAACATGATATCTCAGCTGGAAAGGGGTTGGATGAAGTCATCCTTCTCTTGTTTCTGAATACAGCATACACACTCACAGTCACAGCTAGAGAATATATCTCAAAGCTCTGTTTTTATGGTGATGTGGGCCGTAATTGTCTTCCTTCGCAGACATAGATACGGTTCCGATTGCAGTCTGAAATGGAGAAGATAGAAATCATAAGTCAGCATGTCAGTAGTCAAGTGTTGGACACTTGATTGCCAATAGGTTGTGACAGACGGAGCTGTAAACGTTGTGAAATAAATTGTCTCATCTTTTGTACTCGGTAGACATGCATCAAATGCTCTATTCTCTGGCACTCCTGCCTTCGATCCAAGTTTAAAAGGGACGAAGAAGCAGAGGGCAGCAGGAGTGAGTCTGTATGTGTGTGTGTGTGTGTGTGTGGTGGGGTGGGGGTATGAGAGGAAAACAGGCCACAGAGAGAGGAAAGAGAAGATGGAGGTAATGAAGCACAGCAATAAAGAGGGCAGAAAGAGACAGAAAGACAGATGGAAGGGAGGGCTATGCAGAGGCGCAGACACGGAGAGGATGCGGAATGAAAGCGAGCACAGAAAAGACGGCGGCTGCATGGTTGAGAGAAAACAGAGGAGGGAGGGGAAAAAATGTGCTGAGGAGGCAAATAGGAGCCGATAAAGTTTTTAACTGATTGCTCATTAATGAGAGAGGGAGGAGGGGGGGAGAGGAGTGAATCCCTCCTCCTCCTCCTCCTCCTCCTCCTCCTCCTCCTCCTCCTCCTCCTCCTCCTCTGGGATGCTGCTGCTGCTAAGCTGTACTTAGACCAGCATTTAAGGGTGACTGGACATATATTCTGAAAGGGTGCCTTTATCAAAAATTTATGTGCAGACTTCTGGCAGCCACTCCCATGTAAAAATGACTGACTATGAAATAATGCAAACACTTTATGGATGATTGAATTTGTCTAATTGGTGTTTTGGCACAGCTGTGCTCAAACCTTCAGCGAGGAGGGTATTCATTTGCCTTTAAATGTTTCCATTGTGGGTACAGTATGTGCAGGCAGGGTAGTTCACTGTTGGAGCAATTCACCACGCGTTTCAATGGCCTACTGAGCTCCTTTCGTCCTTTTGTGCGACTGCCAGGGTTACAACACGGCTGAGAGATGCAATACAGCGCAGGTAATAAATCTGAGCTGCTCTCCTCCTGCGGTGGCTCAGTCATCCACATGCTCTGTGTCAACAGCTCACACAGAGCCGTTTGTTCGGAGAAGCAAACCAGAGTCAAACAAGCCAGAGGAGCGTGAAACGGCGAGCAGGAGCGCGCGTTTGGTTATCAAGGGGGCCACTGCAAAGTGCGGCTGCAGTTGTCGCACAAATTTACACCCTCGCCCACAGATGTGTGAAGAAGCGTGACCACAAACCCACTCAGTGGTGAAGTGGTGACCCTGCTGCAGACCTAATGCAGTAACCACAAATACTCCTAAAGCTCCCTCTGTCTTTATAGGCCTCTCTCTCTCTCTCTCTCTCTCTCTCTCTCTCTCTCTCTCTCTCTCTCTCTCTCTCTCTCTCTCTCTCTCTCACACACACACACACACAAACTGTTCACTTGCACAGTGCTGCTTGTGCAGTGCTGTCAGTATTTTTATGGTTTTTGCTCATGTGAAAAAAAAGACACAAAAGAAGGGAGTAAACGTTGATATGATGTGCTGAATTTTAAAAGTTTAATCAATTCGAAAATGTTGGAAATATGGAAATCTAAAAGAAAGCTACAACTAAACAGTATCTTCTAAGTTTAGCAGCTTTTTTTTTCTAGTTAGTCAGCTTTTCCCACTATAAAAGTGAAGACAAGGACACCCTAGACAGGCAGGTTTTCCACAGACAATCACAATCCTCTTGATCTGCATTTTCCAAAATAGGAGGAAACTGAAGAAAATGCAGCGCATGCGTTTGTTACTTCTAGGCTGGATTATTACTAGAGACCACATTTCTCCCATTTTGGCTTCTTGGCACTGACTACCTGTAAAATGCAGAACAGAATTTAAAGCTCATCATGGTCAGACACCATTATTTTTTTTTAAAGAGCTCATAGTAAACTATTACCCCATTAGAACACTGCACTTACAGGATGCATTGTTCCTTCTAGTCCCCAAAAGTAGGATCCGAGCCAGAGCCCTCATCTATCAAGCTCCTTGGAACAAGCTCCCGGTTTGGTTTCGGAAGTCTGACCATACGCACAGGTTTCTGGCAGTTGGTGGCTTTTCAAAATTCAGATGTTCCGAGAGAATATCCCCCGCCACCAACAGTCAATAGTTATTAATTACTGGGTGCAGAAGCTCGATGCAGGTCGATATGGAACGGCTATTTCACTGCCTGTTGGGTAATTGTCTCCCAGATCTCATTAAAAGACATCAGAGTTAGGGAGAGAGGAGGGCCGTGCAGGAGAGAAGAAATAAAATGTGGGTACACAAAGGGAAAGTGAAAGAACAGGCGTAAGATCATATTTATAGGATCTCACCGAGAGGTCTGTGTGTAACTTCATGATTTTACCCAAGACTCTCACACTTCCACACACACACACACACACACACACACAAAAACAACAAACAAATAACTAACTTTGCATCAATAAATCGGTTTATTTAAAAGAATATGTTACAATTTATTACAGTAAGCGACGTAACCAAACACTTTGTCTTAAATTTTACATTTCAACATTTCAAAGAATCTGCGGGTTGTCGATCTCCATCCTCTTCTTAGCGTGGCTCTCTGAAAGCCAAACCATGTCAGGTGAAAAACGGAACGACGGAGACGCTGAATTTAACATTGTATCTTACTGAAATAAATAATGTTAGTGACACTTAACTTTAGTCAGAATGAGAGAGAGAAAGAGGGTGGGGTGCAACACTTGGGAGGTGGCCGGATCAGACTATGTCAGACAATCGAACACGCCGGACATGGTCCAGTGAACAGACAAGAATCCTGGGAAATTCGTTCAGCCTTTGGGGTTGCACATTCAGTCTCTCAATTCAAGGCTCAACACAGTTAATTAAACCTTTTTTTTTTTTTAACACAATCTCCAAGGTCTACTGAAGCTCATTCATCAGCTAAAATGGCTTTTGTGAACAGCACCGTTGTTTTAACAAGCACTCTTAGTGAGAGCCTCTGATGTGGAATCTATGACTCTTTGCTTCTTGTAGAAAACGCAAAATACTGCTGATGTCCTCATTACGAGCCAAACGGGAGTCAGGGCTGAATAACATGATATACTCACATTCAATGGCATCATATCACGATCACGTGACTTTATCGTATTGTTTGAGCATCGGTTTGATGGTCTTACATGTGATTTTACATAAATTAGCAATGTGATGATGGGCGACGTATTAATTCTGGAAAACGTACTTATCGGCCACCATGATAATCGATGGAATCACCAGGAAGGCTCACCCTACAAAAGCTAGTAGCTACTGAACATGTAATATCCTTCAGATTAAGTAAGAACTTGTAAGAAATGTAAGAAAAAATGTCCTCCTAAATGAGTTTGATAGTGCAATAAAGCTATTTAGACTTGATGGATAAAGTGGTGATGCAACTAAACTGTTATTTTATGTCAGCATTAAGTTAAGAGTGTCATGGTTTAATAGTGTAATGACCTGCAATAACATTATTTTATGTTTATATTGTCAGTCTGCAGTCAGCACTGCGTCATCAGAAAATTAGGTTATTATTATTCGAGGGATGAGAACATTAACCAGGCTCATTTAGAGGGACATTACACTGTTTACTATTACATTATACAGCAGTTATGTGCTCAGCTGCTACAAAGCATTTAGTGAATGTGCAGTTATCTTCATATCTGACATGCTACTGATGAAGGGCGCAAGCTACCCTTTTCACTACGCAATACTCTTCCCGTTTAACCTGGATCTGGAGTGCATGAGGGCCAGCTACTGAGATAAATAGCGCTGCTCTTAAATTACAAACCCATTGTAAATCCTGCTCTCGGAAACAAAGTAATCGCTGCCTTAAGGAGAGCATGTAGGAGGAGAAGGACCCCTGCTGCCTCGTATGGGTAATGCACACTAAACATGTCGTGCTACACTGTCTGATCAGTGCTCCGCATCGCCACTGGCCTCAAAACATTAGCATGGAGTGTTCATATAATACTATAAATAAAGAAACATTTAACGCATGGCTCTGCACCCTGCACTAACCATGAGATGATGCAGTATATAATCATACTGTAGTCAGCGCAGACTAATTCCAGTATTACGAATGTCCATTATCTGCTTCTTAAGTTACATTTCCCACATTTGTAGGTTAATACTGTTGGATAAAGTGCAACATTAGTCTTTCTTCGTTTAACACGTTCCTGCTTACTTGTCAAATCCTCACAGCTGTGTGCAGCCAAATATATATATATATATATATAACAGAAAAAAAAAATAATGCGTCTAACAATCCTACAAAAATGTCTGCTTTCTCTCTCCCTTCTCACATCACAATGTTAATAGTTTTCTTTTATAAATGCGAATCTAGCGGCAAACCGATGGAAATGTATGCATGACACATAATTCAGTCGTGACTTACATTCTGAGGGCCTCGCTGCGGTCGGCCCCGTGGCTTTTTGGGCACCCCGCGCGCATAGTTAACATGCACAAGCGCACTTTGCACGCCAACAACTGGCCAAAAAGACAAAGAAGACACTGCTGCTCTGATTTGTACACTGAGGAACTAAGTGCCTTCCTGTGGTTATCCCTCAGTGTAGCTGATCATGTGTTATCTGTGTTCCCCTTTGCGAGCACTAACGGCTTTCGCTTTCCCTTATTAGTCCACCACATTCACTTCCCGGTAGGACTACTTCAACAGAGGCTCCAAACCTCCTCGTGTACACGTCACATTCCACTTCAAGTCCCTGCCAGTAAGAAGAAGGCTTGCATTAATCCACGACTTTAAGTCTATAGAGGCCTCGTTTCGCTTTGACAGAGCTCTGCTTAATGCATGATTATGATGTGCTGGATTCAAGAGTTCTGGTTCATGTGTCTGTAGCTTGTTGGTTTGCATGTATCGGGGGTGGCTTTTCAGGTTGTAGCTGATGGTGTGTAAATGATGACCGTGTGGTTTATAGCTGAGTGTTGCTGGGTCTGGGGCTTAGATGAGGGCCGAACTGAGCCGAGTTGGTGATGACGGTGTCTCGTTAAGAGGTAACGATCTCCCTTCCTAGGTGCCTCCATCCCTTCTGTGCCTCAACAGCTGGAAAATATTCTGCAACAGAAAGAGCAATCAAGACGAAGACACAGAAACTCGGAGAAAGTCGCCCAGGCTACTCCTGGATCGTAGACTGGACAGAGGCAGGCAAAGCCTTACCTTGCCACACATACCATCTTTACTGCAGTTCTTATTGTCCTTGTCTGTAGCCTCCTCTTCCACCTGTAGAAACACACACATAGCAGGTGTGAGCAGAGGACACAAATAAATGGCTTGTAATAGCGTAGCTAAGTCTGCTCACAGATGGTCCTTTACCTCCTTCCTCCACTTCAGCTCACAGAAGACTCTCTCGAAGCACTCATGCATATAGTTGAACTGAACATCGACCATGCACAACAATGCAAAGAGAGAGAAACATGGATTTTGATTAAAAAGCAACAAAAAACAAGACTGGTTTTATGATGGCGTACAAATTTATATTTAAAAGAATTGTTTGACATATTGGGAAATGCTCTAATTTACTTTCTCGATGCCACTCTAATGACTGTACTGTATATAAGGTTAGAGCCAACAGCTGGTTAGCTTTGTATAGCAAGAAAGCAAAAAGACTGGAGACATAAAGAACATTTCCGCCTGGCTCTGTTAAATTGTAACCAGTCCCTCCAAAGCGCTCTAACTAACACTTTACATCTTGTTTGTTAAATCTGGACAAAAACTGCACAAAGTGTAAAAATGAAAACTGCAGTTTTAGGAGGAGTTGTGTGCCAGACTATTTCTTGGCTGTGACCCTGAACTTTCTGGAGTCTCTGCAGGTTGCCTGGAAACTGCTCATAGCCAAGAAATGGTGTATAAACTGTGTAACTGAAATGTGAACAGCTTCTCCGCCACACCTTTCGCTCAGTTCCAAAAAAGGTATGAATTTCAGATTTTTTTAATTAAAAAGCTGTCCTGAATGTGACAGGCAAGTAAGACTGATCATCACACAAAACACGATAACTTTTGTTATGAATTGTCATATATATATATATATATATATAGAACTTTACTGTTCTCCATTATATTATCTTCCAGATCCAGATATAAAGTATAAAGTATAAAATATATGATGTCATAACGTGCATGTGATACTCACATAGGGCGTAAATATCTTGACCCAGCGTGGTTTCTTCTCTCCTCGCGCATATTCAAAACAGAAGGCCATGCCCTCTTCATCTGTGTCCCACCTCTGCATCTCCCCCCAGTCGAACGCAATCACCTGGTTCTGGAAGAACACTGGCAACTTAGCACACTCGTTCCACTGTGCATGCAATGATATGTTAATTCAACAAACAGTGGCCCTTGCCTCGAGCGTCCCTTCCTCGGTGCAGGCGTGCAGCTTGAAGTGGTGAATGCTGATGGCTGTGATGACGTGGCCTTTACGTCGGGAGTCACAGGAACAGTGGGGGAATATGATCTCGTTGTAGCCTTCGCAACCCCTCAACAAACTGAGGTACTGAGAGGGAAAGAGGGAGAAGTTTTCTTTAGGCCCAGGCCTATAGGCATTTAGTGACCCTAAGCAAGATTTTGTTTGTGGCCCCAGAAAACTCCCAGTGCGATCAACAAATCGTATACACCACTAATAGCTACGAACAGATGTGAAAAGTAAACGAAACAAACTGTTCAAAGATCATCTGCTGTGAGAGAGGAGATGACACACTGAACTACAATGAGTAACTCTATCTATCTCTGTGTGCGGGAAAAGCATCAGAGTAACCGTGTGGCATCCTGTCCTTATGTGAGCGACTGACCATGGACATCTTCTTCTGCTCCGCTAGCTTTTGCAGCTGGTAGGACTTCTGCTCTGCTTTGATGAAGCCTTTCTTCACATCGTCCATTGCCTGCAAAGAGAGGACCAGATGGGGGGTCAACATATGCGAAACACAGACGCATTCACACGCCGCAAAGAAAGACAGACATATGCACACACCTGGTGAAAGAAGTAGTTCACCGCGAGCTGGTTGTCATTGAGCAGAATCTCCTCTTCTGTAGTAAAGAGCCACTTGCGCAAGGTGAGGCAGGTTCCTGGGATGGCTGAGGTATAGTTCTGTACATACAGTTTGTGGGGGAACTCGTTGGGGGCAAGCTTACGCACTGGATGAGGAAGGGTGAGAGGGAAAGAAAGGGAGGAAAAGAGAAGGAGAGAGTGACATCTCATCCCTATATGGCGAGAAAACATATCTCAAATATCTAAAAATCTTTGAGCTAAACTCTGCATTTCTGTTAGATATGTTAGATAGCAGACGCCCTGCGTGATGCTGGTTTGTACGGTTTAGAAAAAGAAAAGAAAAAAGAGAAGAGACAACACACTGACTAACAAGTAGAACTGCAATCACTATCCACTGAAAAAAAACACAACACTTGTGAACAGACAAGTGGAACCTGATAACCCTGACCAGGATTACTCGATAGCAGAGCAAACAGCCATTTTATTTCCACTTCGGCTATACAATAAAGGCACACGTTAAATGTAAGAACAATAACTTCAAGTTAATCATGAAACTAAAAGTCTAGAAGAAGGGTGGCGATTCATCATCTTGCTGTCGCTACATTAAGAATTCAAACTGCTGCCCTTCCTCCAACGTGGAAATAAGAGACTTTGGAGAGTGGAAGGAATGCTAATATTTATGATAAACTGCCACTGATAAAAACATGAATGATTTTCTCCACATCACTGAGGGATAAAAGAATACTTAACTTCTCTCTTGTTCTTAGGTTGAAAGCAACTCATTTGAACTCTTATGAACTGCGTGCAAAACTCGAATCAAACTGCACCGATGCTTCTGTCTTTGCAGTAACAGGCAGGGCACACAGTTCATGGAGATCAAATTCAGCTGTGTTGTTGGCTGAAAAGAACTACTTCTGATGGTAGCTGCTTTTTTTAAAAAAAAAAAAAAAAAAGGATCTGACACATCCTTGTACGGTACTAGCCTTGGGAAAGTGAGGACCAGCTGAAGAACACACAGGTAGTAATTTGTGATTATTTTTAAAAGAATGGATGTTGAGGAATCATATCTGAAAGGAAAAACATTTTCACTGCGGAAAAGGAGCGTGCATAGAAGCTCAATTATATGCTCTTACTAACCAAAGGTGTGGTTGATGACCTCAAAGAGAGCAAAGTAGCTGGCTGTCACGCTGTCCATCCCGAGTTTCATGACCACGGCCTGAAAAGGGGGAGGCAGAAACAGAGTCAGAGAGGCTGGAAAAAGACAACGGAAAGCTGCAAAACACCGGGTGTGACGACCATAACGCCGTACTAATTCAAATGGTTAATAGACAGACAGGCCTGTGTACGTGTTTACCTGGTAGACCTGATCTGTGGTGGAGTTTTTGCGGACTCTGACAGTGAGTGTGGTTTTATCAGGCATGGCTATTCTCAACTCCACATCAGACACGCCGTTATAGTTCTAGGTCGTGAGGAGGAGAGACAAACTGTACAGTGAGTCACAGGCAGAGGACAACAAGAAGACACGTGTGTAAGCTGTTCTCTCTCTCTCTTTTTTTACCTCATCTGACTCAGAGAGGAACTCCTGCATGATGTCACTTTCTCCGATTACCCGCACAGAGCACACTGGAGATGAGAAACAAACACTGTGTTTAGGTACTTTGGATTGCACGCCATTTCCCTCAGCTCTTTCAACCCTTTTTTTCTCTATTACTTGTACAGAACCCTTACACCCCCTTCTCTCTTCCTGACCTTTCTCAAGGTATTCCTCCAGGCCTCTGCGTCGCGCGTCCAACTGCTGCTCCGACAGGGAAAATGGCCATTTCCCAGGTAGCTTGGGGAACGTAAAGTTGGCAAACTCCCTTTTTAAGTTTTGGTGCAGGATCACAAACTCGCGGTAACGTTTGGAGCACAGCTGCCTGCCTGCCATGTACACGTTATATACCTGAGAGAGAAAGGGGATAATGAAAACAATGAGAAGGAGTTCAAATGAATATGTCTTCAAATTAAAATATTAACAAGGATTAGTTAAAACGGTTTGTTGGTACATTAGACATGAGTCAGCAGTTCAAAGTTGTGGACACTGTAGTCAGACCTGTGTTGTCATCTGCCAAAATATTATTTACAATATTATTATTTACATTATATACATAATATTAAAATGAATGTTATTCCAAATTCATCCTCCTCCTCTTAATTAGCCATCTGCTGTATGTATTCATCCACAAACACACCCACCACAAATTTTTCTTGGTTGAGCTCGGTGTGTTTGTAGCTCGGCACGGAGATGGGGACTGCCTGCTTGTCAGAGTAGTCATAGCAGGACTGTGCTGAAACATCGTCTCCAGGATCCAGACAGTCGGCCTCCTGGGGTGGTACTGACAGCACGGCCAGGACCAGCTCCCTCTCCCCAGCCCGGATCAGGTCCACCACCTGCTTGTGGGTCGCTCCCTCTACATTCACGCCATTACTGTTACATAAACACGGAGAGATTTCGATGTTAGGGTGGTGAGACTAATAGTTCAGTTTTCTCACTGCTGGCGAGTTTGTTTTTTTTTTTTACTTTAAATTTAAGCAGAGAATTTCATCACATGCTGCAAAAAACACTGTTTTTAAAAAGGGTACAGCTTACAGCCTTGGCTTTATGCTGGACTGAATTATACTGAAAAGTTTTATATATCCAGGAGTGAAAATAGAATAAAACAAACAAACAACATAAAATAATCAAATACAATAACACCACAGAATCCCTTCATCAAACCACCACACACACTCCGACAACAACACTGAAAAATCTGTGAGTTTCACTTCAGTGGTTCTATTCAGGCGATAATAATTCATCATCATTTCGCATTTAGCTTTAGTGAAGCATTGAATTATGCGATTCTTAGCACCGTGTGTGGGTTTTAAGAACTGCTGAAAGCTCTAAATAGTACAGAAATTCTGGATTAAACGTTAGAGAGAGGACAGAGTGTGATAGATAACAAATGGGCTATAATTTGGAAGCTCCTGTTAAAGCGCGGCGCGTTGAAAGAGGCTTTGTCCTCTGAACCACTCTGGGTTCACATCTTGCCCCTCGGGAATAGGACCTTTGGTTTATGTCATTAACACAGCTAAACATGAGCAACGCTGGGTGTGTGCCTTTGGCAGGCATGCGTCAGATGCGTGACAGCGCTGATGACGGCGCTGTAGCGACCGACATATAGTTGTTAACTTCACTCAAGCAGCCACCGCGCCTCTTCCAAAAGCTCTGAGCATCACCTCCGGCTGTCTGCGACACTTTTCCAAACAGATATCAATGTTATGCCGGCAAATAAATGTTTACACCTTGCAAGAATGAGATTCAGGAAATTAGATTATTCTGTGCCTTCACTTCAACTTATACCATAGTTTACAAAAACCTGCATCAATCACAAGTTGGCCTAACGTCAGCTTTAACAAAAACTCTCTCAAACATCACTTGTTAATCATTTGCACAACCTGAATGCAACCCAGTCACCACTTTGTGGTATGACGATTTGCATGACATAAAACAGTTAGTCAAAACACGCACAGGACAATGGCTTCCTCTTTGAGTTTTGCAAACCAGGCTGATGTTATAATACTGGACTTCCCAGACAAACACGACTGGATTCTCAACTCTATCACCCAAGATCTGTTCCCACGCTGACCCAAGACTCATTAATAGCTTTCAGGCGTAATGTTGCAAAAACCTTAATATCTTAATACGTTAATATGATCTTCAGAATATATATATAGGGATCACAGCCTTGTCACTGACTCCAGCCCTGGGTCAACAGAGAAATTAGCAGTTAAAAAGTGTGTAGGGGGAAACTCACTGACAAGTGACAACTTCACGCTTCTGAGACAGGGTAGCGAAGCTGAAGCTAGTGCTGGTGAGGAATCGTGCAGGCAGAAATAAACACAGACTAACGGAGGAGACACAAATAAGACCATCTTGCAGGTGTAGAGGGAGAAAGAGCACACGTCTCCTCCAACACCAAAACACAGACTAAGCATTTTGGCGGCTCCTTCATTCCAGCAGCTTTGTGACTATATAATAAGCACCTGATGTGGCGGCCTTTGCACTTGCACGATCAGCAGTTCGGCGTGTGATAAATAGTTTTTAAAGGGACGTTTTCCTGGCGTCACATCCTCAAGTCTCTTTGTCTACGCGATTCAAAGTGATAATTCAATCATTTGTTCATATCGATACTGAAGGGTGGAACGTTTTCTGTTTTGTACCCTTTGCAGGCACCCTTAAAATGGACAAAACTCAAAGCAAAATACAGAACAATACACACTGCACAGCTTAAAGGGAGAAGCAGTGTTAACATGACGTGAAGGAGGCTGAAAGAAGTTGTCTGGCACTATGGATTATTCTGCATCAAAGGCTCAGTAGTAGAGTAGAGTTGTTTGTAAATGTACAAAGAAGTATTGATTGCATAGAGAATAGCAGAGGCTCTATAACACTGCAGCTAGCAGGCAGGCACTCCACTGTGTGTGTGTATATACTGTGCCTTGACAGCGGGGCAGAACACAACAATAAATGTGTAAAGCTCTGGTCATATCGCCGGCCTGGGAGACGGCAGACGAGACATCCCGCACGCAAACATCCCCTTCATCTTAGTCATACGCGGGGATGAAATAAAAAGGGCGGAAATACAATGCATGTGTGCGCACAAAAATAACGGGGTCAACAAACTGCCAGGTTACTGCGGGCCATCCATTCGCAAAGTAGTGTGCGAAAGAGCCAGCCAATGAGACAGTGGATTTCAGAGAGCAAAGCCAATCAGAGCTGAAGCGAAGGCATCCCTCCCTCTCCTGCATCATCTTATTCCACACAGACCCCCTGTGCCAGTAAGTGATGCTGAGCTGGATGCTGCGTGCTCCTCTCCATAGCAACAGAGCCTAACATCAGCAAGCAACCTCCACGCACACTAACGTGCCAGAGAGGACTTCTGTCCTAGATGATAGTAAAGCCGTGTGTGATAACGGTAATGAGGGTTATAGGGATGATTTGTTTTGGGGTTTTTTTTTGCATCACACACTGCATCTGCTTACAATTAACCGAGTGTGTTCACTGGGTGACTAGAGAATATTTGGCACGCCGTGGATGAGAGGTCTCAGTGTGACGGGAATCTCTAATGATCCCTGGATCTTCTCTCGCCTGACACACACAGTCGCCCCTTTCATTGCGATGAACGGGCTACTTGGTTGCCCTGCAAAAGCAGTATGACAGTGCACGCACACACACACACACACACACAAACAGAGGCTACACCGGTCCCGGTACGGACACGGTAAAACGATGCTCACGGGTCCCCGCTCGCCTCGATTTTCCCTGACAACCATTTTGTCATCTGAACGTTACGCAAAACATGTTTCTGGTTGAAGCTACGACAGCGGCCACTTACACTTCAAGGATCCGGTCCCCCTTCGAGATACCGGCTCTGTCGGCGGCACCTCCCGGTAGAACAGCACTAACGTGTTGCAGCGGAGCGTACAGTTCCCCGTTAATACTCCGCAGTTGCCCGCCTTCACTAACTTGTCCCCGGACATTGAAACCGTATCCCGAATCAGACTTCACTATCCGGACTAGCCGTGGGCCTGAAGTAACGGTGGTTGCCGTCTGGCAGCTGCCGCCGGTGCCCGGTGTAACGTTACCGCTGCCGGAGCCGTTACGAGAGGAAGGTTGAGGCAACGGAGGGACCGACGAACAAATTCCCTGTCCCTCGACGTCCGCCATTTTTTTTTACTCTATATTTGTATCATCCACTCCAGCTCGGCCAGCGATAAATATCCTACAAACATTAGCTGGTAGTAGCAGGCTAATCAGCTTGGCTAGCTAACTGACCGAGATCGCCGGAAAAAGCCGAGAGCTTCCGATGATTCGCGAAACCGCCCCGGGATGCGTTCCATGTGGGTCATTTCAGACTCCTTCCTGGGTGTGGGTAGGCCACATGAATGTGGTCAGGGAAGTTGAGAGTCAGCTAGTGATGTTTGACTGTAACCCAGCACAGAGTGGGAGTAAAATCACAACATCAGACAAACTGCTGAACTGCTTCCACCTTGATCATTTCTGGATGGTGTTGTATCAAAACAGCCTGCATTAGGTCAGGATACACCCACTAAACAAGAACTCCTGTGACAACAAGAACACGTGTGTGTCCTAGTAATGCTTAAACACAAGGATTGGACTGGAGGATTGGTAAATACCATCCTGAGTTCTGCTTTCAGCTATCCCGTAACATAACAATGACAATCCGCCCATATTCATATTCAGGGAGAGACGCTGTAATGCCACTACAAGATCCACTGAATGATGCTGATTTCACTAATCCAGATTCCTGTTTCACACATGTAGCACACGGAGGGTCTCCTTTTCTGACATGATGAGAAAAACTTGACAAACTGAGTCTCAGAATGTCAACAAACCACAAATCTAACTGACAGAAATGGAGGTCTGTATGGAAGCCCTAAGCACTCATGCATTAATACATTTTATTTCTTCTGGGTTTTTTTTAATGTCATTTTTTCTTGAGCTAACTGGATGATTTTCTTGAGATCTCACAATAACAAGACTTTTAGACTGTTTTCCTGTATCATTGCAGGAAACACTGTTTAATATAACAATGTCAGAGGAGCAGGGGCCTATGTATCAGTGCTGTCAGTGTGAGGAACTTAACCCCATTATCTCAAGAAAGCAAAGTCTCATTTGGGCTCCTGTAGGTCTGCGGCACAGTCAAAAACTAATCGATGACTGGTGATGTTGCAAACTGTTTTGTTTTATGTGATTTTAACACATCATATTTATAATTTGACCATAAATTGACAAATTAATAGACATTTGCACCACTCCACACAATTCAAAAAACACCCCAAATCATCAGCATTCATGTATCCATGCAACATAAAGCTACATATTAGATATGAATTACTTATAGAAATAAAGTGCAAAGTCAGATGGCGGATTATTAAACACAGTCCTTGTGATTGTCTTCCCTCTGACAGAATCACAGCTGTGCTGATATGTAGTACGACAGCACCCCCTCTCGCCTGTCTGTTGATGTTACTTTATTATATTCCAGAGCTGGAGTTGGGTGGAGCTAACTACTTTCTGGGTGTCTGGGAAAATAATGAAGCAGTCTGCTTAGTGAGAGCGACAGAGCTCAAACATAATAAGGTCGGGGGTCATTAGAGGCAACTTAATACTTCTTCTTGTTCGTCTTCTTCTTTTTCTTCTTCTTTGCTTGTTTTACCAGATTTTGTGCAAATACTGTTACAACAATACAACTCTTTTTTTTTTATCCTTTTCTTTTATCTTATTTGCTTTGGAGATAAATGTTCTACATATTTAATGGAAGCCACTCTAATTTTAAGCTTTTTATGTCCTGCAACTGCAGAAACAAAGTTTCCTGCCTCTCCCTCAGTGCTATTTCCTGTTGTATGTGAAAAGCCAACAAATAAGGTGGGATGGGTTCCTGAGTAATGAGTCATTTTAGCTTGTTTGTTTATGAACGTACACAAGACATTGAAAAAAAATGACAACATTTTCATTCTTTATTCGTTACTTCTGACATTCAGAGTCAGTGCAATACACACTCAAAGCCAGCACATTTCAAATCCCACAATCCAACACAATAACCTATTTATGATTAATCTGCATGTGTTTATATCCTTTCTTTCTCAGAACACATAATAATGACATGACATAGATGCCATAGGTTTGGCTGTGTTACTGGGGTAAAGTATTTAGCCCTTGAGGATCACACTGAGGGCTGTTACAAAAGTGACATACTCAGTGAAATCAACAACACCATCCTTGTCGTTGTCCAGCATGCTGAAGAAATTATCCACTTTAGCTTTGTCCATACTCTAAAGAAAGAGAAAAAACAGTAGGAGTTGTAAGTAGATTGTAAAACATCAAAAATATGTCAAAGAGGCATTCAACAGATCATCTGTTTTACTTACTGCTTCAGGACCAAGCTCCTTATGAAGCAGGTCAGAGAGTTCTGCTTTGGATAAAGTATTAGCGTCTCCATCTCTTCCAGCGTACTTGTCAAAGGTAGCATGGAGCAGAGCTAATGCTTTGGTGAGGTTCGACATAGTGGCTGAAAAAAAGAAAATAATACTTAATTTAAACACATGGACCCGACTCTGCTGCTTTGAAACATCCAGTTTGAACACCACCAAGAGCTGAACAAACAGCTGGTTAAGATGAGGACCGTTACTGCACGACAGATGTTCTCGTTTATCGTGTGAATAGAACTGACCCTTTAAAGTGTATTCAGTGCAGACTCTTTCTGCTCTTTGTTGGCTTATCACCTTTTCTCCGTCCCTCAGTGGTAAATCTAGTGACTGCTGGTTTTAAACAAGAGTCATGAATCAAGCACTGGTTGTGCAAATGAGAAGAAAATTGGTGGTTTGGTGTGGCAGGAAAGTCTAAATTTACTTTAAGACGTTAGAACAATTCCTGGCATCAACACTGCTTGCCCACTCGCTTTTTCTCTCTCTCTCTCTTCTTGTTTTAATCCCATCACAGATCCACATGTTAACCCTTTTTCAGATGCAGCACTCCACACAAACCACACCCAGGAGCTCAGCCGTGTATCTCATGCAACCTAATGCTGCAGTGCATGCAAGGTGTAAACTATTTAGACGAATGAACGGCAAACTGGATAATGGTGCATTTAAAATAAAATTTAAAAAAAACATATTAAAACATATATCTACTCACCAAAATTGGACGAAAGCCTGTAAGGATCGAGAGAGTCAAAGAGAAGGATTTGAGTGGAGGGCATGGACAGAAAACTTTTATATAGTCACTGACACGCCCAATTTTTAAGCCGACACCCCCCTGTCTTTTTTCTTTTTCCTTGCTTTCTGTCTTGAAAGGGCTTTCTGTCTCAACTTTCTTAGCACCAGATTCAGACAGCTACAATTCATATTTTCACAAAAGATGCTATCAGTAATGGTGCTTGTTGGAAACTCCTCTTTTCAGTCCACCTGATTAGGCGGCATCAGATCTTCCAAATACAAGGATATCTGTCATGTGGAAGGAAAACTTTTAAGGGCGGATCCCAGGACTATAAAAAACACTGCATGTAATAACCCTGACTGCGTTATTCATTTAATAAGCTCATCTTGCTACAAATGCTTTGTTGTTATCAAATTTTCCATTGTGGTATTTCTTATTTTAAGTAAAAGAACAGGATATTACTTCCACCATTGCCAGCAAACTGCGACAGCATTTTGTCCGACTAACACCAGCTAGCAAGCTTTGCTGACTCACTATGCAAACTTTTTCCTTTTTCCTCTACTTCAGTTTAGCCCAACTTAGTCCCTCCAGGGCTTCTAATGCAGCTTTTATTTTCAGTATTGTGTCCTGTGACTAACAAGGCAACAAGTACAAACGCCTATAGCCTCCAGGCATATTTTGGAGAGATGATTTGCTGATATCATGATCTGATAGACAGACAGTAATTATGCTGAAACATGTTGATAGTATTAACATGAAAAGACAAAGAGTAAGTATGAAAATAAAAAACACAGGAAAGGCCTGATTAAGAGACTCCATGAGTCACTGGGAGAAAATGTTTGTGGTTAGCAAAAATGCTCTGAACTATTCTGATTCTGTTCTTCCTCCAAAAACACAACACATGACACTGATCTGCCAATAAAAGCAGCGATATTGTTTTAGAAATTAGGAAACACCCTTTCCTACTCAGGAATTTCCACAGACTAGAACACCCTATGGACTGTGTTGTTGGACTGTTTGGTAGACTCGTGTACATCGAAGTTGTGCGTTGTGAGTTCCCATGCTGCAGCACAGCTGCTTGTGGTAGATTCCTTGTGGATTATCCAGTTAATTAGAGGGACGGAGTCTGAAACATTTACTAAACCTCCTTTCTCAATGATTCTCAACCAAACTGCGTCCTAGCTGCTATTACAGTCAGTTTTGAATAGCAAACACAAAACAAAAAAACTGTCCTATCCTATCCAAGCAAGGAAAAATGTGTTTTAGGCGTATAAAAAATCAGATATGTGATGTACTACACAGTGCACACAGTGTACTGACTGCTGTTTACTAAAGGTGACACACTGACTGTGCTTCCTCAAACAAAAAAGAAAAAGAAAAACCTGATCCTTCTATATTTCAGTTTGTTTAGCTTATGATCAAATATCAGACAGGAAGTAACACAGTACAAGTACTTCTGTCTCTGTACTTAAGTAGTTTTAGTAGTCTTCACTTGAGACATTTTGTTTGGTTTGTTATCACGCATCGGTGCATGTCATGCATAAACAAAGCACATGCAAATGAGGGGGAATTAAGTCTATTTGAAGTTTCCGTTAGCTTGGTACAGAAACAGCAGTTAGAAATGTTGTTTAAGGAAAACAAGAGTGTATACTTTTATAATTTTATACTTTGAGTACATGTAGGTTTTCATTTTTACTTGAGTAAAGAAGTCAAAAACAGTACTTCCACCAGCAAACGACTAATATTCCCATCAGCCAGAGCTGTAGCGTTTAACCCTAACTAACATGGTAAATATCTGCTAAACATTTATACAGAATAGATGAACATATTAGCATTTAATTCAGAACAACATTGTGCATAAGTCACACATCAGAGAGTTGCTAGTGTGGCTGTAGACTGTTTTTTGAAAACATAATTATGAAAGCTGGAAAATTACTTGACTTCAGTGTGACACACAGGTAGAAATATGTGCAGACATTTGACACAAAACCTATAGAAGCCAAGAAGGTCAGGTCTTATTATCAGGACTTATTAAATATTATTTTATTTAATTTTCATTCTCTGTAAGTTGCTTTGTATAAAAGTGTCTGCTAAATGACTAAATGTAAATGTTATTTAAATAGTCCACTTATGAATAGTTTATGCACTATTTATAACATTTCAACTGTTTCGCTTTGTCTGTGCTTTGACTATCCAAATAAAGTGTTACCAGACCAACTTCTCTGCGAGCAAAGGAAAATCTGCAGCGTAATACACCCCTGTTTCATCTTAAGAGCAGGGGTCTCTATTTTTGGGTAAACAGGCTGATGTTGTGTGCTGTGTACTCTCCGACTTTCTCAACACCGAGACTTTCAAATACAGTCCAGTAGTTGATTATGTGTGTGCGCAAGAATGTTGTTTACCCCGAGCGGAGGATTTCACGGAGGAAGCAGCTAAATTACATTATAAAGCAAATCACTGCAGTGTATAAAGGAAGATGAGAAGAGAAAGAAAGAAAGGAAGGAAGAAAGAAAGAAAGAAAGAAAGAAAGAAAGAAAGAAAGAAAGAAAGAAAGAAAGAATTCTGTTTACCATTTACCAGACCAGTCACTTCCTGATTCTTTTACGTACAAACTTGTAGCCGCATATACAAGCAGCTACACTTGCACAAGAGTGTGTCGCAACTCTTTTGAGCTCATAATGCTTTATGAGCTATGCTCGGCTGAATTTATCCCTCATGATAGATCAAACTGGAGCTTGTTCTCTTGGCAGTTGTGCGGTTTTAGCAAAAATAATGCTGCTGTTGCCACGCAGCTAGGTTTACAATGAGTTACCACTGGATACCAGGAAATAAGAGAACCACAGCGTTCAACACAATGAAATTCGAGTTTGTTCAGTTTGTGATGCTCTGCTGGTTTCCATTGTTACTGTGTTTTGTCAGCTTGTGTTATTACTGCTTATGTCAACGCTGGTAGCAATACAATATTGTAAAACAAACAACTTGATAACCAATACCCATCATTTCACATGTGCAAACGCAATGTCATTTCAAGAGTAGATGTCACAAAGTGCTTCACAAATGAAAAAAGCAAACAAAAACTGTAGGAGTGCAGGAGGTGCACAAGCTCAAAAGCACACTCTTTTGTCTCTTTTTGACTTTTGTCTTGCGCCTGGAGCGAGAAACAGCCACGATAAGATCAAACAGTTTTATGAAAAGTAGCTTCTGCTGCCAGCGTTCTCAGGAGTGTTTTCTTTTGGAGGATTGTGTTGTAAACAGGAGCAGAACCAAAGGTGCAAACACAAACCGGAGAACTGTATCCACTTTAATACAGTGTATTGAATTTACAAAGGGAATGGCGCAGTATAGTTGGACATCAGAACGGCGCAGGGCTTGTGGTGGCAGATAGCCAAGCTTCATGTGTGGAGCCGTGACAGAGCTGGATGTGGCAGGCGTGTGGCTGAGGGGGTTTTCCTGGAGTACAAGGAGATCACAGTTAGACAAAGGTTTTCCAAAAGTAATACTGAACTAACACTAGATCTGGCCATAGCGCAGGTATTACATGGGCGACTGAAATCTGATTCCTGAGTCTGGGAGGCAGAGCCAGACTTTTATACAGTGTAGGCATAGGAACAGTGTAGGTTGAGGCGTAGGTGGTGAGGTGATTTGGTAGGTCGAAACAGGTCTTACAAATAATCTTTTCTAAGAACAGATACTGTCTGACACTGGTACACACATAGATCTATAATACAGACCTGATGATTCATGTACTGCAACACCCTCCACATGACAGTGTCTGTCGTTGTTTAGCTCAGTGGGCACAGAGCAGCCGCCCCACGTTCAGAGGCTCAGCTCTTGCAGAAGCCATAAGAATCCAACCTGTGGCTCTTTCCTGCATGTCATTGCTCGTCTCTGTCTCCCCACATTCCTGTCACTCTTCAGCTGTCTCTATCAAACAAAGCTTGAAAAGGCTAAATAATAACATTAAAAGTCAGTCTTTTGTTGGCCCCGTGAAATTACAACTCTGACAGTCAGCAGCTCTCCTGGCGCCAGTGAGTTGCTATGGTTGCAGTTCAGGTGTGACAGTGGGTTACTATGATTACGGGGGGTGCTCACATATCTTTGTTGCTCTGAAAACTTTCTTGTGTTTCTCAGAGGTTTTAGTTCAGTGTGACTATGCAAAATCAAATTCACTCCATCCTCTGTGCTGAAGTCATTTACATGGCTGGTTATGTCGTGTGCGCACCCTCACGCTGCCGAAACAAATCTCATGCAAAATAAGTCGAAGCCTCAAAGCCATCCGTCCCATGAAAACATAAATATGAAAAACTGAGAAATTCAAAACTTTGTACAACCATTACAGTCTGCATTGCTGTATGCGAGGTGGAGTTTGTTGGAGGAGAAGATCATCTTTTGTTTCATCAGTAAAGACTCTATGACATGTTTCAGCTTGAAGCCGGGGGAAGATGGCATAGATGCATTCCCTTCAGATACTTGCGTGTAATCTACTGGTCTTCAGGCTTAATTATACGTCTTTGTGCAGTGAAGTAGGCGTCATTGTAAGGTTAATTTATGCTTACATTATTGTATTACAGCTAAACAACACTCTTTCGGCACAGTACAGTTTGTGAGGCTGGTGTGCTGTGCTGAGAGAATGACCTGCGGTAGCCACACCCTAGAACATACCTTGCTGTTTTGTCTATTTTACTCGAAATGGGACAATAATTTACTAAATGAACATCATACTCTATGAAAGAAGACTTGAAACTACGGATTGAGACCATACACTCATGTGGAAACGGGGAAGGAGCCTCATTTTTTTCATAAACTTACAGACAGACTGTTTTATGTTGTTGCAGCCAAGTGTGCAGCCCTCTGCTGGCCATTTGAAATAATGTCAGACGTTTCCGTGTAGGCTTCATATTTCAGACTCTGAAGCTCTGTCCACTAATTATACAGGCAATGGTCACATGCATCAGGGGTGGGAGGAGGTGAAAGGCTGCCTCCTACTTGTCTGGAGTGTGTATCCAGGAATTATAAATTGCCCTTTAAAATATTTAATAGTTTTCTATCATGTTCATTTCTTTACTGCATTTCTTTACTTGTTTTTTTTTTTGTTTCTTTCAAAAGTGGACATTTAATGTTTCTCTGCAATACAAGTATTACAAAACTAGGAGAGCTCTTGGTCATTTTTATGTGAAATGATGAAGTACACATTTCAAACATGGCTTCCAGATGTGGCTTGCGTCTTACATTTTGAACAGAAGAAAATATTTTATCGTATATTTCTATATTACAGATCCCATAACTGTTCTCAGAAGTGTTTCCTGGATGGAGTAACCCCTTGGAAAGCATAAACTCCACTCCACACTCCAACAAAATCAAAAATATTATGTTGAAAAATCATCATCTGAACTAAATCATTTCATAATTATTCTTCACCTCGCCTTTATGTGTATGTTTCCAAGCTTCACTCTGCGTGAAAAAAGGATCACCCATAGGCCAAGTGGTAATAACTGCGTAAAAAATCTACAAAAGGGAAAAGAAACAAAAAGGTAAGGAGAAATGAACCAGGATGAAATCTGAAATAAAACTGTTAGCAGTGACACTCTTTCTTTTCATTTGTCAGTGAGCCACTCACGCACACACATGGCCATACAGCTTACCCTTTACACAGAGTTTTCTCCACAACAAACCCTACCCAACAACTGCAGTAGATTAAAATAGGTTTATCTACTGCACCTATCCACCACCGCCTAACCGTCAAGCCAACAAAGTCACCATACAAAAAAAAATGGCTTTCTTTATTCATTTACTTTATTTATTCAGCCCCAACAGGACGAGTAAAACTAGTTTGCAGGTACTATAGACCAGATTTGCAAGACGTGAATCATCAGGTTTGCATTATGCATGTTTGTGTGTGCAAGTGTCATGCATTGTGTTTCTGTTCGTATATAAAAAAAGGCTTTCCCCTCGGTCTGACATCAGTCTCATCTGGGACCAAGCTGGTGACACGCACGTGATCTCTCTTCACCTGGTGAACGTGACCGCAAAGGTAAGTCCTAATAGAAAGGAAGTTATTGAGGCAGGGAGTTTTGTGAAAAGAGAGAAAATAGCTGTGACATGTTCAGATATTAAGCATGAATGAGTGATGATATATCACAAAATATTGTCTGGCAGCATTATTATTAGTCTTATTAGCTTTAGAGTAGAAACTTTCGTAATTTCTGACATTAGTAGCACTGAATATTTGTCAACCTCTTTTGTGCTGTTGAGTTTGAACGTCTGACTTTTCTATTCTCACCTGTAAACCTTAACCACACAGCATATAGATGTCATTCACCAATATTCACCAAGATTTTGTAAGACTTGACAATATAGTGTCATCATGGCAAAAGCTTTATTTTCTTTTCAGCCTCTAAGTTTCAAAAGTATTAACTCCTGTTCTTTGTTCAAAATCAATCTGAATCTTTTTTTTTTTCAGCTACAACTATGCCTGGCCTGAGAAACCACATTAAAGGGCTCAAAGAGGTGTTTGACAAGTATGCTGACAGTGACGGCAATCTAACAAAGGACCAATTCAAGACACTGTTGGAGACAGAAATTGAAGACGAAGACGTTAAGGTAAGAAACTCGACACAATCACTTCACGTGACATAGTTATTATTAGTAGTTAATTGTAAAAGCAAATGTTTCTCCAGGCTATGATCGCTAAGATCGGCTTTGAAAAGATCGCAGAGAAGGCGGACCAGGACAACGATGGAAAGTACTCCTTCAGAGAGTTGTGCTTGTGTGCAGCTTACCTGGGCAAAAACTGCAACAAACAATGCGGGAAAAAATGTGACGCTTAAAGTGAATAACCAAGCAGGAAGCAAATGAGTAAATTGGTTTTCAAAGAAATGCCAATTGATTGTCAAGTGTCACTCAATATGGCTCAGAAAGAATAAAAACTATGAAATGCAATTTGGCTTCTGTTGTACTTTTTCTGAACATAACACACAGCTGGGAATAAAAGGAAGAACAAAGCGTGGGAGGCAACCCGCACAAGCTCTTGTTAAGGTTAAAGTCATATGCATGCGTGGTATTTCTAGGTAGTGGTGTTGTCGTTGTTGTCAGGTGCCATCAAGTTGTCTGGGTGGGGACATCAGCAAGAAAACAAAGCCAGTTCTACAGGATTTTGTCAGCAGAGTCACTTTAAATACAAATGAACTTAATTATCTTTAAGAGGACGTGAAAGCTAGTCTGACGTGATTTAATTTAGTACAAAGACTGGAAGCAGGAGTTAAAACGTAAATATTAAATAACATTAGTTCTTTCCAAAATGTAGTACTTTTGCTTTAAAGTATGGTCAATTATTAAGAATTAGGGAAGCCCATTTCCATCAGCAAAAGAAAAGAAAGTAAGACACACTGGAATGAAAAACAAACATGAAACATTCATTTATTTGTCTTTTGATTTGTATTTTAGGACTCAGTATTCCCCCAAAACACAGTTTATAGCTACGTGCAAGGCTTGTTTTGCTTCCACGGCCAAAAATATGATAAAATATGTAAAGTGTTCTGTGTCTGAAGGGGGTTCAAGTTCAAAGAAAACCTCCAGGAGTACATTCAAACTCACTTACTTACTTAATTCATGAGAGAGCATGAACGCTAGACTGTAGTTTTTACAGCATCTGTCTTCACCCGACAGATCCTGCATGCAGGACAGTATACTGGTGAGAAAAGGCCGTGACTCTTGATCTATTAAGTGGGGAGGCCACATAGGGAAAGCCATTCAGCTCACTGAATCACTGATTTTCCTTCAGTGCCAATAAAAGAACACGCATGAGTAAACGCTTTGGCAGCCATACATCATCCAAAGAAGTCTTTTCTATTGTTAAACTTGCACAACCTGTTCTGACCACACAAACCTATGTTTCATTACATCACTGACTGCAAGCGGCAAATGTTTGTTGACAGCCAATCACAAGCGCCTCAGAGGGAGGCAGGAGCATGGGAAAGGAGAGCCATTAGAAATAGTTTCTAGACTGGCTGGAAGTGTGAGTGAGTTAACGCGACGCGGAGTCGATCAAAATCCACTCGAAAGGCAAATATGGTGATCTTTGATGAGTTTGCTAAGAAAAAAAACTTTAAAGTAAGAAAGTTGACACAATCGTTTTACATGGCACAGTAACAACACACACAAACATTCATTTTGCATTTAATGATGTCAACTGTCATAATATTTTCTCCAGACTGACTTGAGCAAGGCATTAAGAAGGGGAAAAAGAACAAGTGTGTGTCTGGTGTCAAAGTTTAAACCTGTGGAGGACTTCAGCCAACAGTGTCGAAAGGAACAGGCACGACATTTCCACTGAGCGAACGCTGACAGTGATGTGCACTGGAGGACGTAGCGAGTCAGTCTGTTAGTGATGTCTGTTGAATCTTTGATGAGCCTATTCTTGTTTCCTTACCCAGCAATGACACCAAATACCTTACAAACACCATGTGCAGTGATTGTTATAAACAGACGAGGACGCGCACAACGAATCAAACTTCATAGATGTTATTTATTTGCAGGAAGATTTGAAAAGACAGAGACAAAAAGACAATGGATATTGCATTTTGCATGCATGTTTAAAGCATAAATAACAGCCTCGAGTTGCAAGAGTAGCATCTCTTTTCATAGGTCATATATGACATATACAGTACATAATGCATATGCCATATGTATACATGTTCTTTAATTAACATTTTAAGGGTTTCTAGTTAATCTTCTTTAGTCTTCTTGTTCCCCTTCTTGTTCTTTGCCTTTGCCTCTCTTGCCGCCCTTGCCTGTCCTCTTCTGGTAGTAGGATTTGGCCAACACACACACACACCGGCAAAACTCTCGGAAGTTGACCTCACCGTCATGGTTTTTATCGAGCATCTCCATGGCTTCCTCAATGTCATTTGCATTTATTTTATCCTGAAATACAATTAAAATAAAGAGCATGAAATGCAACCGGAACACATCTGTATTGTGATGTAGGTAGCAGGATGATCTTTATGAAGTGATCTGCGCATCACGTAAACTGAATGTTTGGAGTGTCTTACTTTTAACTCTGGGTGTTGTATTTCTTTCTCCAACACTTTCTTCAACTCGTCTTTGTTTAACTGGCGCTTCTTGCCTTCGTCGTCAGCATACTCCAGAAATATATCCACAATGTTTGTAATGACCTGTTCCAAACGAGCCATGGCTATAGCTGAACAAAAAGATTGTTATTGGTTGTGGGTAATTAACGGAGAGGCAGAAGGAAACAACCTTTAAACATTCACATATGTTGTAAGACAAGTTTTTATAGACATGAGCATAAGATGTTAAAGCTTCAACACTAGATTTTAATTAAAAGCAATAACAATTTATGGACAACCTACTTGCATATTTCATGCTCAGCATCTGAATTAAATGCTGCCTTCATCAGTACTCACCTTAGTGCTCAAGTCCACCAGGTGAAGGGGGGGGATCAGATCCGTGTCACCAGCTGTGCCAGGTGAGACTGTTATCAGACTGAGGGGAGTGCGTCCTCTTAAAGAGTAGACGCACATACGCACATGCACACACGCGTGTGTTTGTGTGTGTGTGTGTGTGTGTATGTGTGAATGGATGGAGTAGATCATCTGAGGCGAGACAGTCCTCTTCATTGAGGAGCTGCACAGACTAGCTTTCTGGAGAAAATATGTCAGTTGTGAGTCAATGGAAAATTACAGTAAGTGGGTTTCAACTCGGCCCAAAGTGTCACAGCAGTGCGCCTGTTTTCCTGTTTGCCCAAGTGTTTTATGTTCTGTATTATATAACAGCACTCTACGTGTGTAAACGTGGCTATAATAAGGTAATTTAACATTTTAAATGTGTTGCACTTATGGAATAAAGAAATGCTACATGGGACATTTATAAACTCAAAGTCAGATAGACCTTTGAGTGTATGTTTCTAACTTTAATTCATCACTAGTTGAACTAAATCAGCAGCTGTTAGTTATTCCGTGTCTGATGCAAGCCACTCCCATTCAGCCTGCTAAAACGTTATGTAACTCAACCTCCATTTTCCACTTGTCTGTTCCAAGGCAGCAGAAAGGCGGCATTTTCTTCTTCTCTTCCCCTCACTTCCCCCCCTGCCAAGTCCCTTTTAACTGTTCAGTTCCAGCCGCTCTTCACTTTGGCCATATTACTTTCACTTATTGAATACTATCAGATTCTCATCGCAGGGGAGGAAAAGAAAATAGAGACGAAGGATCATGTGGTCTTAATTACAAAAAAAGTTCATCTTTCCACACTCCGCTGGCTGAGGTATGAGTTACAGTCTCACTGCTGGAGAGGTTGTGCACCTCCGCAGTGGTAAGTTTGCACCATGAACATGAATCCTACATTAAAAGGTTATCTGTTAAAAAAAAAAAAAAGTTGAACTCCCTTCTCAATATTACCATTCACTCTAAGGAGAAAATGTTACAGCAATTCTTCAAAAGATTGGATACACCTTGTCACTGCTTCTTGTTTTCTTTATTTGAATTATTTTCTACATTATAGATTAACACTGAGGACATCCAAACTGTGGAATAACGCATATGAAATGATGAACTAAGCAAAATATGATTCATAATTTAGACTCTCTTTTGCTGAGATGACAGCTTTGCACACTCTTGGCATTTTCTCAATCAGCATTATGGGGTAGCCACCTGAAATGATTTTAAATGAACAGGATTGAAAATACAATTAATAACATAAAAGAAATGCACAAGCAGAGAAAGTTGAGCTCTTACAAAAATAATGAAATAACCATAAGTAACTGAGCGAGAGGCTAGAGTAAAGCGTGTTCAGATATAAGAATTTTAGGGGATGTTTTGACCTCTTCTGTACATTCATCGCGTAGATAAAATGTTTGCAGAGGATTTAGTGAAAAAACATAAACATGTCTAATATTTCATTATGATGTTAATATTAATTAAATATGCTTATTCTTTAAAAAATACTAACTGGACAGCAGAGATTATTTAGGTGCTCTGTCGTTTTCTTTTATCATAAGTCTACTGGGATGAAACTACAATGGTGCTTTGCTTTAAATGTTACTGCCATAAAGAGTGGCGGGACAGCACTATTATCTGGTAAAGGATAGTCTAGTGTATCTTACCACCTAATCCTAACAAAGCCTTTGTCTTGGTAGACACCAACACGTCATTCTGTAACACAATATATTTCACGTGCAACCTCCATTCAACTGATTTTTGTGGGGACATAATAGACCGTGTACATTCTGTGTTTCAAAGTTACAGTTTGGTCTCAACATCCTCACTGAAACCAGAAATCTTTACTTTTATAAAATAATATTTTTCTTCTCTCTAAAGAAAAACAAGCGAAGGAGTCTTGGGTAATCTACAAGAATGTCTAAATGGTTTTTGAGAGTTTTGTGTCATCTAGTGGTGAAAGGAGGACAATGCATGACCTCTTGCTCACAGGACCAAATCGCCAATTTTCTGTATTATCTCTATATTCCATAGGTGTATATTTAAGGGTCATTCAGCATTTATATTTTATTTACATGCTTTTATCCCCTGCAAGAGGAAAGAAGAGTGGAGGCAGAATAGGTGGCAGCCATGCACAGTTGATGAGCATCGAGGAGCAAGAAGGGAAAAGGAGGAGGAGGTCTGACCATTGGTCTCAAAATGTCTCAAAACCAAGTTAAATGAAAACTACTAGGCTTTTCTGAGTTTACTTCCGGAAGTATTGGACGAACCACAAGATCATCTAAATGTTTTTAAGGGCTTTGTGACATCTAGTGGTGAATTAACGTCAATGCACAGATGATAGCTAATGTACTATAATGTTTACTTTTGGAAGTGTTGATTATTAATTTGCTAACTTATCCTAAGGTGGGACACGCAGTTGCTATACATTATCACAAGAATTGAAAGTGTAAGTGTACAAAACCTGATTTTGACTTAAATTGAATGAAATATTTGGAGGCTCGGTCACTCCTCCCCTCCACGCTCACTCCTTCATTCAAACTCAGTCTTGGACCAAGTCTCTCCGTGGACTCTGGAGATCAGCAGCCTGCCTCAGCTGCCACTCACACCACACGAGGGATAACTTTAATTTATTCATATGTCTGATACATCTTATCAAGAAACTGAAACTCCACAAAAAGAGCTGCAGCTGGCCTGTTCCCATTCACAATTGATACACCACCCACACCACTGATACTCCGGGATCCCCTGCTGATTTTGCCAGTTTCCATGAGGTGCTACTCAGAGGTGCAGCAAAAGTCTTGATGATGTCAAGGAACTTCACTAAAAAGGTAAATAACTTAAAGACCAGTGAGTCCATATGTTCTGGTTCACGGGGAAGTATGGGGATCAAGACTAAATTTAATTTTTACTGTCACAGCTGTCCGGATCTACACTGCACTAAATCCCTGTTTTTAAATTAATTCATAAATAATAATAATTTAATGATGTAATCATTACAGTACAACACCAACTGGAACATTTGTCTAATTAAGTAATTTTTATTACTTTAACTACATTTTTCTGATTATACTTGAATACTTGTTTACTGCATGTTTACGACAAGTTATGCTGTAATGGTCCCCTAACCCTAACCCTTGTTATAATAGACATTATCGTAATGTTTCCTCGACAAGGGACTGGGACCCTGTGTGTGTCTACAGGGAAATTACATCTTTATTCTTGAATACCAAGGCTTCAAAGTTCAGACTGTGTCAGGTTAATTCTGTCTCATGAAAACATAATAAAATTCATCAGTATTCAATGTCAGTAATGGAACACTTTAGTAAGCTTAGGAAAAACTTCTCCCCAGTGCTGTTTCCTTCCTTTTTTGAATAGGTGTGAGATGAATGTGACTTACAAAGAGCGGACACTGGAAAAGGAAAGAGGAAACTGGCAGAGGCAATAACCTTGTGCCAGACACAGAGGCTGTTACAGTAGATACAACTGAAGACCTCTCTATTTGGCCATGCTTGCTGTTTTAATGCTGTGCCCTATTAACCCCCGTTATTTTGTCTATGTCTCTTAATGATACATAAAAAGAATAAGCATTTCACTCAGTTCTCCTCACCCAAATGATTAGTATTTGACATGGTTTTATGTATTGCAATCCATCTGAATGCAAAGTTATTTTATGGCCATAAATGTGTCTAACATTGTGTGTTTACATAAGCTTATATATATATATGCCACCTTTCTTATCCAGGTAATATTGCCTCTTTCCCCCTTACCTTATAGGTTGGCTCTTTCATGTACCCTTGGAGGCATATGAGGGGTGGAAGGTTATACTGAAACATACAGGTTAGTATATGAACATTCAGAAAGAGTTACACTGGCTTCAGTTGTTGTTTTGAATAGAAATAATCAGAGTTGGTGAGAGATATCTTCATAGCAACGTGGATTCTTATGTCGGTTGAACTGAAACCGTGTCACATTTATGAACTAGAATTTATCTTTTATAATATAAGAAAGCTAGCCTCCATCTAACACAATACAACAATTACAACACTGACTGTCTTGATTGGACATGATGCCTGTTACATGTTTTAAATGTGCGTTAAGTTTGAAGTAATTTTCTTGACAATCCATCTGATGTCTGCCGACTATGTCGTATAACAGTGCTGTTTAAATTATGTCCAAACGTAAGATAATGCTGACATACAGTAAAATTTGTTATTCACATGACTGATTTGATTGACGTTGACATTTGATACAGTTTTCTTGTGATGATGAGCCCAAGGACCCTTGGACCAGAAACAGAACAGGGACCCCCGCATGTGTTACATTTTATGCCTGGCCTGTAATAACTTTTATACTTACTTTATTCAACTTTTCTCCTTGGGGTCATGGACCCCTGGTTGAAGACCCCTGCTTTACAGCATTAAAGGCATGTTTCTCCCCTTCCTCTGTGTATTTAAGGGTGTGTCTTTTCTTTTCACTGCTTTCTCTCTGCTGATGAAAGCCAACTATCCCAAGAATGAGGCTGACAAAGGGGCTCTGGAATGGCCTTCCTAAAACATGACGAACTGAGAGTTACTTACTGTTTTGCCACCTAATGCCCCGCAGTGTATCATGACTTTCTAGCTTCACTCCTTTTGAATTACTTTATACTCAGGACCTTTTTCCTGCCAACATTTGCAAAATTCCAAGTTCCCTCCGGGCATGTTCATACTTCAGATTAAAAGCCTGCCGGTGCCATTTGTATGAGCACATAAGTTGGAAAGAATTAGCAATTAGTATCCAAACGGGAGGAAGCTATGAGAGAAAAATCTCAAGCATCTCCAAAAAACACAAACTTTCAAACCCCACCTAATCTTGTATGCACTTAAAAGCATGTTTATCTGACACAGCCCTAACCTCTAACTCATAAACTTATGACATACAGTATACAGGCATGTGTGCTACGCCCAAGTTCAGGCTTCAACTGATACCAGCACATTCTCATATTGAACCATTTACTGCTGTGAAAACTGGTGTGTTTCAGATGTGAACTGAACTCATCAGTCAAATCAGTGCTTTCAGAGATCTTTTTCTGGCATTGGCAGAGCTGGTTTTCACTATAATAGTTCCATAGATATAAGAAATAGATGGCACAGAGATAAGCTTCCTTATGTGTATCCAGTATGTTAAAAGACTACTCAGGCCAACAGAGAAATCACAGTGAAATCTTGTCAAAGGTAGTCTTTACTTGCGAATCTCACACACAAAATTGTCAACAAACGTCAGCATCATCATAACACACAATATTCGCCCATTACTTCTTGCCCTTCTTCTCATGCATGAGCATGTAGCCCTTCTCACAGGCGATTGAGATGCCGGCGATAAGGGGTAGAAACTCTTCAAAGTCTAATTTATCATCTTTGTTTTGGTCTAGATCTTTCAGGATGGTGTCCACAAGTTTGGGGTTCTTCTGGGCCTGAAAGTGCATCAGCAAGAGAGATGAGTTCAGGATGCAATGAATCACCCGTAAATCACATATATACGTCTACACTGATGGTGCACATGCACTAAAAATGGAGGTTAGATTCTTACTTGCAGGTAGGAGGGTAACTCATTCTCAAGTAGTTTCTTCAGTTCCTTCTTGCTTAAGGTCTTTTTATCGCCGTCTTGATCGGCGTAGTTGTGGAATGTGATAATCAGGGACTCCATGCACTTCTCCAGGGCAGTCATGGCTGCAGATTCAGATGCTGAAAGGACGAAAGTCTGTATTTAAGTTTTAAGTTAAGCTTATCTGACAGCTTGTGCAGCTTATATAATATTTTATATACAAATAAGCTGAAAGAGTGATACTGACATATATATATATATATATATATATATATATATATATATATATATATATATATATATATATACATACACACACACACACACACACACATACACACACTTTGTACTTTCTTAAAACTTCTGCGTACTCCCATCTACTTCATCCAGAACTAAGACATTGTTATATGAGGATGTGGGTGTTGGTTTTACTGGCACTCAAAGCAAATTCTTTGGCTATTAGATAGATTATTCTGACGCATAAACCTTAAATCCTTATCTCAAGCCTCTCACTCCCACTTTGCCTTCTCCATAACCTTTTTTGGTGGAGTGTCGAAATAGAAGGGGAACAGAAAGTAAAGGCAAAGGAGAACTAAAGATAAACGGAGGACCAAACAGTACCGAGAATGGAAAACGATGCGTAATGCGCCAAAAACGCCAAAGCCCACTCAAGAAAACATGTTGAATACAGGCTAAACTTTAAGTGCGAATACAGAAGGTTTTTGCCTGTGGACCCCTCGAACTACATACAGCAACTGGCATGAGTCATCTTCAGTCATCATAATGAAAGATCCGCTTTCTTTCTAAACTAGCGCAACTTTTAAAAGAACGCGAGACAACAAACGGCGATGAAAAAAAATACATTTTCTGAACTCACCTGGACACAAAGAGGCAGAGACTGGAATTTGACACGGTCAGTGAAGGGTGCAGGGGCTCACTGAAAGTTTATTCCAGAATTTATACTAAGCTAGACAACGCCCAATAAGATGGGAGGGAGAGGGAGGGATACAGAGACACAAGCGGAGAGAGAGAGAGAGGGGGAGAGAGCAAGTAGGGTGGAAAAAAAAAAAAGAAACCGTGTGCAAATACCAACCCTGCCCATGTTCTCCCACAAAACTCTGACCGCAGAGATGAAGCCACAGCTTCAAAATGTGACACAACAGCTGTTAAAATATCTAACCTTTAGAGTTATCTCTAGACATAAACTTCCACGTCAAACCTCCATGTCCTGAGAAAGTGCTGTGCTAATATGAATCATAATTAAATCACCACAGTGGCGACATCACAGTAAAATGACTCAAAGCAGTCAGGCTGCGGGCTGCTGGGACATGCTAGGGACAAGCCCACTCTTTGACAGTCTATGTCAACTCTTTTGGCCTCTGATGCATTCCTCTGATCTTCCATTGCACCCACCTCCCCTGCATTATACTGTGTTTTATGGATACAAAACGTGTGCGATCGATTTATAACTTTGATTAAAATAAATAGTAATGACATTAACATATCCTCAAAGCCTTTATTTATCTAAGGAAAATTCACTCCCTTTGTCAGGAACACCCTGCCCACACTGACAGTCACACTTGGAAGCTGCCCAATACAAACAGTCTGATCAACCAACCACCAACGCCTTGTTAACTTTAGGCCCCTATTACCCAATAAAAATCAAAATAAAGATTAAATCTATTAAATACAATACAGCTTTTGCTGCTATCAATCAATGTCATCCTGGTACTTTTACCACCCCAAAGAGCATCACCTGAAGTATAACCAACTGTGACCCCACCCCTCTTTGAAGCAGACAGAGTTACAGCCAAGTAACTTCATGTTGGTCATATGGTTCAGTTGATTCATCAGGGACATTAAATAAACAGTTGTACATCAGCTCACAGTTTCAGGACGCTGCCACACCTACCTGAACAAAGAGACGGACATTTGCAAACTGGTTTCACAGAGTAAAAACACACTCACAAAGTCTTTTCCAGAGTTTAATTACAAAATTAATTAAACCAAAAAACATTTGATGCTGATGAATACACAAACAACATGAATCTCTTCGCAACCAGAGTAAAAATAGTGCTGAGGAAAAGGTTGGCAGTGGAATGTAGATAACATTTTTTTTTTTTAATGGCCTTACAAATGGGACATTTCTCCATGACTCAAATCCATTCGAAGTCGCTCTAACGATTACAAACTTGAACTGATCATTTTCCAAATAACATTTCCAAACCACCAATTTAAAAAAAAATCCAGTGAAAATAAACCAAAAGGTTAGTGCTCTGAGAAAGTATTGTGACAAAAACAAAAATACAATCAGCACCTGTGTAATAATTGACTGGTTAACGGGATGCAAGTGGGTTCCAACAGCTTTATTCAGTTCTTCCTCTTGCCCTTGCTGGCAGCCTTGGCTGGTGTTACTGCAGGGACAGCGGCTTGGTAGAGAGCGGCAGATACTTTGTTGATGTAGTACAGTGCGAAGAGGGAGAATATCAGGCTGGAACAGAAAAAAGGCAACACATTTAGAGACTGCTTTTAACTGCGTCGTATTAGGTTGAAGTATTTACGATCCGCAGAGGTCACATACCATGTGGTTACGCAGACACGGTGCACCAGACCAGAGGCAAAAAGTGACAGGCAGAGGCACAACAGAACTGGAAGTTGGGAGAACAAAGAATAATACAAGTAAGGAGCAGAGTCTGAATGATATATATCGAAGAACTGTTAGTGGACTAATCCCAGATAAAGTGTATAAAACAGTTAACTCCTATTGGAAAGGCTAGCAGGGCGATGTTCAAAAACAAGAATGCTGATGTTTCAGTGCAAGCTGAGCTGACGCTCGCCTTAGTAAATCACAGGAGAAATATTAGCCCAAACATCTAAGCAAAAGAAACACTGTGGACTTGAGTTTGATCTCAGTGCCGTCACCACTTACTCTCTGGGAATATCTTGGCTTGGAATCCCTTTCCGAAAATCAGGTTTTCCAGATTATTGAACGCCTGCAAGTAAAGTTAAGGTGGAATACTCCTCAGTGATATCTGTGTATTCACATGCACACAGGAAACAACTCATACGCTGGATAATTTGTACACAAAGGACAAGAACAACACAAGACCTTCGTTAACAAAAAGCTATTTTGAACAATGCATGAAATACTAACAAATATTGCCGCTTAATGATCGACAACATGGACAGAAGCAGTTCAAATCTGTGCGGTCAGAAAAAGGATACGGTGAGTGAGCAGATGAAGAGGACTGAGCCCAGGAAGCCTCCGAGGATGGTGAGCCACTCAGTCGATCCCAGCTGTTTACTGAACATCTGCATCCCAGCAAAGACCAGTACTGACAGCAGACTGGACAAGACTAAAGATGTGCCCGTGTTCACAGCTACAAGGCAAAGGAAGTCAGTTTGATTCACGAAGCTTTTAAACACAGAAGCAAATTAAAGCCTTTCACAGAGGAGAAGAAAAACTGAGGCGAGCGTTGAAATTGGTGGAAGAGTATGGTGCAGTCAAACAACTGAAAAGACATTTAAGATTTCATGCAGCCCGAAGCGTCATTTTTATAAAGACTAGTAGTTGACTTAATCTAAAACAAATATAATAGCAGCACACTTAACGGTGCAAAAGAAAATGTGTAGACTGTAAACCAGGCACGTCCAAAGTCTGGCCCGGGGGCCAATCCCGGCCCACATCAGATTTCACGCAGCCCGAAGCTTCATTTTTATAATTATTATTTATGGCTGCCAGATTTTTTTGGTTGCCATAACGAAGGATTTGAATGCACTAAACGTTAACCTCTGAGGACATAACGGCCTGAAGATGTGACACAAAGTATTACTATTAGAAGAGAAAGAGTGATACGTTTTAAAATTAAATGTCACCAAACGCAGCATTATTCATAATAAGTCATGTTTAAAATGAACATGAGGTTAACATTTCTATCCACGTGATGCAAGTTTAACATATTCTGTGAAGACAGAATTGGTTTTTAGATTTGTTCACGCCTGATTGGCTTCGATTTGGTGCCACTGGCATTAAAATAATAATAATGATAATAATTGTAACAATGAAAATAAAATTATTACAGAACAGTGCATTTGTATGTAACTATGTAACATTTTTAAATGTTAGTATTGGCTCCCAGGCATCTTCACATTGTCAAATCTGGCCCTCTTTAAAAGAAGATTGGACACCTCTGCTGATAATCTAGTTTATTATGCGAACAATAGAAGTTTAAACCAACGAGCTTTGTCTGAAGATTGTGACTGCAAATGCTGGAAAGACTTTCTGCAGCATAACATCATCATTTGAGTTAAAATACCCCAGATTTGTGGATCTATTAACTTCAAAACTTTGAGCTAAAACACCGAGCTCTTTACAACGTAACGCCACGTCAGTGCTCCTGCACACTTCCGACAAACCGCTGTTAGCTTTGAGCTAAAACAGCTCTGTTTACTGTAACACTCTACACACACTGTATAATCAAACACGTGTATCTTTCCTGTTTAGCAGTAATAATAACAGTAAAAAAAATCACTGCAGGTCCACCAAATCATCTAACATTACTTCTAAACGTTAGCCGAGGCTAGTTAGCTTAACCGTTGGGGCTAAATTCGTGCATCCGTGCAGCTACTGCCTCGCTTCGTCAGATTAATTGAATGACAAATTAATGGTGCAATACATACCCATGATTTGATGTTAAATTAGAGTGCCTTTAAACAGACAGGTGGATATTAAGTTTAACTGTGTTGAGACGGCTAACTGTCGCAGCTCTAGGAACCAAAACTGTCACTACCCGGTCCAAATGACAGGTGGGACCAGTGGGCGGAGTCGTGAATGGCGGAAGAGAGGAGTCTTTTTATTTCATTAATTTAATAATTAAGCGTCTTTTAAATCTGTGTTTTACTATATTTATACATTTTTATGTCTGTTACACTTTTTACTTTTATTCATTTGGTTACCTGTCTGTCTAGTTATATATCCCTTTACTTTATATTAAGTGTATTACTGACAAGTTTGAACCATTTTAACCACACATTAATTTTACATTGCACATTCATGAATGCCTTTTCTGTCGTTTAATGACAAATCTGCACGAAATATTGACCAATTGCATCGTGCAGTAAAAGCCTTTACTGTAAATTACAGCATCATCACCTAAATTTAACATCTTCTTATAATAATTAAACCATTCCTAATTGTAATATAATATGGCCTGTATCCTGTTTTTGTCTACTTTGTTAGCTTTCCGTCCAGTACAAGAAAGACTACTACTACCATCGCACAAGCTTCACCATTCAAATGCTAGAAAGGACATTGGATTAAGATCCTGGTTGTAGTAACGGTCTGCTTAGCTGGGTGAAGAAGTGCATTTCTGCACAGCATGCACTGAAAAAGATGTGCCTGGGAGCCAAAAATAGATTCAAGTAACAAAAGGGTTCAGAGCAAAAAGGAAAGAGAGACATCGACAGTTTACAAAAGAATTTATACAAAATTTATTTGTGTTTACAATAACATTCTAAACAGTGAACTACATCAGTGTTTACTGACATTTACCATTATTTTTTGACAAGGGACATTCTGTCCTTTCTAAACACACTCTGGACATTAAAAGTGAAAAATAACTATCTGGTATCTGTCTCATTCAAAACATGTAAGAATATAATAAAAACATTGCAGACAGACTGTGGCTTCTATATTCCTTTGATGTTTGTTGTTGCAGTGTATGCACATAAGTCAGTAACAGTTTCTCAGTTCATTCCTCTGTACGTCATCAATGAATCACAGTCCTTCCATCCCACACCAACTTGCATCCTTTCACATGAGGGCAGTCTTTCATAATGGCTTCTTCTTCAGTCCAAAAACAGCAATAAACAGAATAATCTCCACAAAAGCAGGTAGCACGCTAGAGGGAGAGACAGACAGAGAAAGTAAAGCCGCAGTACTTACTGATACATCATTGTTCATAGAGGCTGTCTGAACAATAATACATGGTTGCACACACACGCACAAACACACCAACCTGCAGGTGGCAAAAATAACCCAATATGTCCAGCATTCCCACTTCTCAAACACAAAGAAAGACAAGGATACAGATGCACTGCAGTGGACAGCCAGTGCTGGGTGTAATCAGTCAGGGAAAAAACCCTTTTGGAGAAATAAACACACAGTATTAAGTGTATATATATACACACTAACCTGCAAATGACAAGGATCCACCAGTAGATGTCACACTCCCACTGTTCAAATAGAAAGAAAAGTAGAGCCACTGAGGCACTGGCATGGACTCCTGTTGCTATAGTCGGCGAGGAGTCATGGAATCATAACTCAAGACTACAATGACTTTTTAATATAACTTATCTGACCTCTTTTTATGCTTTGACATATTTAGAGGGCTCCTCAAGAGATATTTAAATTAAACACCAATTTCCTGGCTTGTGTTGAGGCTACTGTCAATTCCAGGCCAAAATGAATTCCCACTTATCCTTCTTTGTCCAGGGGGTAGAGTTTTTTTTTTTTTTTTTTAGGATTATATTTTTGGCACGTTTGCTTTTATTGGACAGTTGGTAGTGAAGAGTCAGACGGGAAACAAAGGGAAGGAAGAAAGCGGGTTACTAAGACTACAAAGGAGCTGGAATTGAACCAGGGACGTCGTGATCATGTGGCACGTACTGTACCATTCACCTACCAAGTACTCTGGGAGATAATTTTAGACAAAAAATATTGCTGTTGAGTTCCACTGTTGATGGATACTTGATGTTGGTGATGGATCCCCTATACATACACCACTTATATCATCACACATCTAGGGTGGCTGTGGCTCAGGAGGTAGAGCAGGTTGTCCACTGATCAGATAATTAGTTCATCATCATCAATCAGATGGTTCGACCGTGGACAAGATACTGAGATAGCGAACCCCAAACAGTATGAATGATTTAACTCTGAGGAGCAGTCGGCACCTTGCATGGCAGCCATCGCCATCGGCGTATTAACGTCTGTGAATGGGTGAGTGAGATATGTAGCGTTTTGAGCGCTTTGAGCAGAAAAGGCGTTATACGAGTACAGTCCATTTACTATATCTCCTATTATTAAAGAGGCAGTGACACTGTTAAGGATACACAGGAGACCTTGGCTGCAGTTGAACATGGAAACTCCTGAGAAGAACCCAGCCAGCTCTATCGCAAACAGGCCGAGGGTGACCGCCAGTGCCACCACCAACCTGAGACAAAGAGGGACACGCGGTTATTACAAAATCTTTATTATTATAAATCTTGCTCTGTGTGTGTGTGTTTTCTTACTTTTTATCTTCAGTGTCATACTGCTCTTGTGTGTACTCTAGAGGCAAACAAGCCTTCACGTTGTTTTCCTGTGTGAAACAAACATTTCAAACAAAACACATACAGAAAGACCCGTGAAATTAATCATAAATCGTGCAGAAATAATCACACTGATTAACATAATCAGTATGATCTTTTTTTTGTACTCACCCTGGACCAAAAGATCGTGATGACGATGACAAGGTGAGCTACGATGGTCAAGAACCGCGCAGGTACAAGACTGCTGACAGCCGACATGACGAGCGACTATTAACTTAACCAGACAACCAGTACAGCTTCTTAAACCCACTGCACACACGGTGCTGGACAGGTGAGTCTTTGTTTACTCTAATTTAAACGTGCCGGGCTGCTCGGTTAGCGGATTTCGCTCACTTAGCACTTAGCCGCAGCCTCATAACGAAACTAACTTTATCCGAGACGAACACAAACAACACTGCTCGACGCCAAACGTTTCGTGTACTGATTTCAGTGAACATATCACGCCTTGAACTAGTATTAATGACACTACTAACACAACTACAACTGCATGTACTGCTCTCACGCTGCGGCGCCTTAAGACGGTTGCTACAACAACCGACGAACTCAGTGCATCCTTGATTACGGACCGGCTTCAACATTCAAAGGTTCCGGACACGGACCGCAATCGAGAGGGGACTGCTACATGACTCTTACGCAAACACTGCCATCTAACGGCAACACCAAAACTAGGCCACAAACAATTTAACATGAATATGGCCATTTTAGGCTTCAGAGACATGAACCTCAACAAGCAAATGGGTTTATTCGCTTAGCTCATTGGTAGACATATTTTATTTTAAGCCTATAAAGGATCCTACATCAAGTATATGACCAGACATAATCAAATATGCAACCTAAATAGAAATGCATAATTTATGAAATAGCAGGCAGATTTGTATCGTTTAACATCACACTACCTGCATCCATTTTAACAATGTAACGTGAATCCCAATTTGGGCAATGCGGCTGTGATAGTATAGCCTGAACCTAACCCCTCCAAATCCCCCCCGCCCCCCTCCCATCCCATTTCTACAACAAACCGACTCAGTCCTTTGAGACAGACGCCACAGGATCGGCGTGTGCGCATCAGCACACACCAAGCACAGAAAACAGCCGACAGCGAGATCTGCTGTAACGATTCACCGGTCAAGGGCCCAGGGTTGGTTTCCCCGACGGTACGACTGACACAAAAACCTGCACCAGGCTTCCCCCAGAAAAAAAAAAACGGATTTAGTACCGCACAGACGCTTGCATCGCATAGTGGAGGCATGGCAGAAGCGGAGTTACAAACCTTTACCTCTATCATGGACGCGTTGGTTCGCATTAGTGTGAGTATGACGCTCATTTTATAACCTTATTTATTTTTAACCACGTGTGCTTTTTTTTTTCTTCTGATCGTATCGATTATTACTGTCTCCACCGCCACCAAAATTGATTTCCTCGACCCGTCTGAACGCACGGGTTGCGCATGTGATGGAGGAATGTGAGGCATGTCTTTCTCTTAGGACATTTTTTTTTTGTAATCTGTTAAATCAAACAGAGGATTTCTTTTTGTGTGTGCACATCTGTAGCACTGTCGTTGCAACAAAATAGCAACAAAACAACAAAATCGACACAGTAGCACACACGCAGATGGAGCAGTGTGTGCTTGATGTTTGATCGACTAGATATGTTGGCTAACGGTAGCTTCAGATGCTCGCATTACGGGCCGCACACGATGAGAAGGCAGAGATGATGCACGTTGTCATAGAAACGGGATGCTGCGTTTAGCAGCTGCAACACTGGATGTAGGGCCTCCACAACCAGCAACACTCGTGTGAAACAAGAGGCCCGCAGCTATAAAGTGAGCAGGAAAATCTCAGATCTGTATTTTATGTAACTGATTTGAACATCAGTTCAGCCAGAGCTTCATGGCTAATTCTACGTTTGCATTTTTCATGCTTAGAGACTGGCTAACACCTGAAGTCAGGGCAAAGCTATTTTTTCCTTTCCTTTCCTTTGCCCTCCCTGTGTTCTGTATATCGAATACAAGCCTACGTAACCAGTGTCTGCTGCATCTTCCCTTCTCGCTCTTGACTCCTACACATCTCATATACATTTTTTTCAGGTCACAGGATGTGCAGAATGTAAAGAGCAGGGGATTCTTTATTTATTCCAGTGACTCAGACTTCATCAAATGTGACTCCTTGTTATGTTCTCCTCTCCTCTCCAGTCCAACATGAAGAGCATGGAACAGGAGCTGCATTGTCCCGTGTGTGATGAAATGGTGAAGCAGCCCATCCTGCTGCCGTGCCAGCACAGTGTGTGTCTGCTGTGTGCGGCCGAGGTGTTGGTACAGAGGGGTTATCCTCCTCCGGACCTCCCTCCGGAGCCCAACTCGCCGGCCTCAACACCCAACACTCGCTCTCCACGTCTGGCACGAAGACCCACGCCCAGGACGCCTGACCGCCTGGAGCGGGTCCTGAGAACAGGTGGAGGAAGGATGTGTTTTGTGTCTTGTGCTCATGCGTGAGAGAAAAAACTGAATGATCTCAGCATGAAGCAACCCAAGGGTGACATCATCATTTAATAATTCATAGATGATGGTGTAATATGACGCAAATGCCATATTAGCATCTGAGTTCCATAGGTAATGTAGCTGACACATCATTATCCCGCTGTATATCCAGAGCTTTATGCATTCATGTCATGACTTATATGCATGTAGAGCAAGGGCAGGGAGAGTCAAGACAGTAAGCATATAAGCAGGTGTGTTTTCAGAGTGTGTGTGTGTAAGCAAATTGTGTTACCTCCACCGCCGCTGTGTTATATATGTGTGAGAGACAAGAGTTCTGCTTGTTACTTTTTCAGCAGCCTGTCTCTCTTAATTCACTCATGACTACATACGAATCATCCATCCATTCTGCAAAGGCTCACCTTTTCCTCCTCTGTGTCTGTCTCTCCCCTTCATCTCCCCTCCTCTACACACCTGCGTCCTTCGTCTCCCAGTGTGTGGGACATACCCAGGGCGGAGGCGGAAGGACACAGCCCCTCCCCCCATATTTTTCCCATGTCCTTCCTGCCAGGAGGACGTGGAGCTCGGAGAGAAAGGCCTGACAGACTGCCTCCGTAACCTCACACTGGAGCGGATTGTGGAGAGGTATGCATATGCCCCCCCCCGAACTGTAGTAGACACAGACACAGTCAGAAGTGAGAGCTGATTCCAAACATGATTTGTTTATCATCCTATGATAACGTCTCATCATCAGCTCATTAAAAGAAATCATAGGTAACCGCGGGTTTAGAAACAGTCCCTTTGACCAAGTGTGCAGGCAATGAAGAAAGGAAACAAATGAAGGGCTCAGTCAATACTGCTTTATAAATGAGACAGGAAATCATTTGCTGGAATGAGTTTCAATAATGAATGTTTCCTTTACTCCTGATCCAAGGCTAAACCTGAGAGGAGATTGAAAGGACAGCAGAAAAACTGCAGCGCACTGTACATCAACGACTTTGGTGAAATGGTTTTGCCAAAGTTGAGCGGAGGAAGTTGGGAGTGAAAAACATCCTTTAATATTAATCATCCTCTTCTCGTATCAGTTCAAATAATGAAGATCAAAGTGAGAGCAGCTGCTTTTGAAAAAAAGTGCTCTGAGATGGGGGGAGAGAGAGAGTTATGGGGATAGGCAGTTTCCCAGTTTCACACGCAGCAGTTTGATGAGTGCAGCTGCTTCCTCCCCAGGCAGTGGTTGTGTTGGTCAGGAAACTGTGACGGTGCATGTTTTAATGCGCAGGATGCACTAACAAGGCAGCTGCTGGTGATGTATCCAGGTCAGGCAGTTAAAGAGTTGGACTAACTACTGAAAAGAGAGCAGGGCAAGCACAGATGAGCTCAGTCTTCTCTTTCTTAAGTTTAAGGGACTCCTTCTTTCCTTGTTTTCTCTTCTGCTGTGGAACTGCTTAAGCCCTGTCCTTATCTCCCTGTCCCCCTGTCTGCCCTTTAGGTACAGGCACACAGTAAGTCTGGGCAGCATAGCCATCATGTGTGGTTTCTGTAAGCCTCCTCAGTCTCTGGAGGCCACCAAGGGTTGCGCCGACTGCAAGTCCAACTTCTGCAACGAGTGTTTCAAACTCTACCACCCTTGGGGCACCCCCCGAGCTCAGCATGAACACATACTACCCACCAACAACTTTCGGCCAAAGGTTTGCCTGTTTTTGCTGCTTTGTGCATCGTGAACAGTAGCTTCTCTTCTGTTGGCGTTGTACCTTAATCCTGCTTTGTGCTCTAGGTCCTAACATGTACAGAGCATGACCAGGAGAGACTGCAGTGGTACTGCCGTAACTGCCAGAGGTTACTGTGCTCACTTTGTAAGCTCCGTCGTGTCCACCATGGACACAAAGTGTTGCCTATTGCACAGGCTTACCAGGCCCTCAAGGTGAGTTTGTGTGTTGTCTGTCTGGACTGCGTTAAGATCCTGATGTTAGCAGCCCTGAGATGTCGTCTTTTGTCTTGGTCTCACAGGACAAGGTCACCAAGGAAGTCAACTTCATCCTGGCCAACCAGGAGACAATACAGAGTCAGATCACTGAACTGGAAGCAGCCATCAAACAGATGGAGGTGAACTCTTTTACATCACGTGCTTTGTCACAGTACAGGTCCCATAGTATTGGTACGCTGATGCTTGTTCGTTTAGGAATTCACTCGCCAACACTCTGCTGTGGCCTACACAACTGGTCATTGCTTTTAACTTTTAACATGTTGAAAGCAGTGTGTTGACTTGGGATTTAAAGGACCAGTATGTAGGATGCAGTGGCATCTAGTGGTGTAGTTGCTAATTGCAACAGCGTTGCTTCAACCACTTCTTTCAAGCATGAAGGAGAAACTACAGTGAAATGCATGAATAAGACAAAAAGTGAGTGTGCAGTTTGTCCATTCTGGACTTCCTTAGAAACATGTCGGCCTCTGAAAGATATAAATATAAGGCTTATGCCAAGAAGTACTTGAGTATATTATTTTCCAGTTCTGCAATATTCTGTACAAATAGGTCCCTAAACCTGATACACTGGCCATCACAGGACCTTTTCCCTTGTGCTTAAATACAATGGGAATCCATCCCCTGTCCCCTATTCAGCCAGTTTACTTTAACTACAGCTACAACTGGACAGGCAGGTAGTATTAGTGGGCCCTCTAGAGGCTTGTCGTTCCAGTACAATGGCACACTTCTGTGCTGGAAAATAGCTAAGACATCGTCTCCGTGTTTATCATCCTAATCTGTTCACTCTTCCGTGTCCCCTCTCTGTCTCCGTCTCCATTTCTCTCCAGGCGAACAGCGCAGTAGCTCTGCATCAGCTGACTCACTGCATCCGAGAGCTGGGAGCGGCTGTAGCAGAGCGTCAGGGGGCTCTGGCTCTGGCCCTGGAGGCATCTCGCAGCAGGAGAGAGGAGGCCTTGTCCGCTCAGGTCTCAGAGAGGCGAGGCCTGCTGGAGCACGCAGGCTTGATGGCCTATACACAAGAGCTGCTCAAGGAGACGGATGCACCCTGCTTCGTACAGGCTGCCAGAATCACTCATAATAGGTAACATGCACACAGAATTCAGCTGAATCCTAAACTCAGGAGGAATAAATTGGTTGGATTTGTCTTTCTGACCTTTCTGTGTTGTCTTAATTTCTATTTTTGAAGGCACATTGACCATTTCTTTGTTTCCTTCATATTTATCTTATCCTATTCTTCTTTGCCTTTCCCCTTCCAGGCTGGTGAAGGCCATAGAAAACCTACAGTGCTTCACTCTCTCTGCTGAAACCTCTTTCAGACACTTCCACCTAGATGCATCTAAAGAGATTAAACTTATCCACGACTTGGAGTTCATACGTGGTAGGCTCCTTTGTTTTTTGTGATATGAACTCTGCCAAAGGGAAAGTAAATTACTGTAAGCTGCATCTCTCGCTCTCTCCCTCTCTCGCTTTGTACCCACTACAGCCCCACTGGCCCCCGTCATTGACACTCAGAAGACACTTGCTTACGACCAGCTGTTTTTGTGCTGGCGCCTTCCTCAGGACTCGGCCCAAGCTTGGCACTTCTCCGTTGAATTCCAGAGACGGGCAGGAGGAGCTGCTGCCACATGGGGCGGCATCAGGTCCCCTAATGCTGCAACAGCATGGCAGCGCCTGGATGAAGTGAGAGGGACCAGTGCTGTGGTTGACCGACTGCAGATGGACAGCGTGTACGTGCTCAGGGTGAGAGGCTGCAACAAGGCTGGGTTCGGAGAGTACAGTGAAGAGGTTTACCTCCACACTCCACCAGCACCTGGTGAGATATGTAAATGTGTTATATTTACATTATCTACTTTTTTTTTTTTTTTTTACATTTTATTCACAACAAAAACCACAATTTTTTCATTCCACTTAAAACAAAAGAAGCCATTCCTCGTTTCCAACGCAGTTTCACTGAATTCATGAATTCAAATTTGTGACTTTAGTGACTGCAGATTTATTTGCTAACAAAAATTCAATTCTTTAAGTCGGATATTTTCCCGGTATTGTCATTTTACACTTGATTGACTAATCTTGATATTTGTTTTCTCTCCATCCCTTCATTTCCTCCATTCCAACTTTTTTTTTGTTTGTTTGTTTTAGCTTCTGCACCAAATCTTCCTTTTTCCAGTTTCATCCCAGTCAGACTCTATCTGCTTCTGTCTTTACTGCTACAGGTCTGTCTTTTTCACTTCAGAAAACTCATCATTCCTTCTTCATGTTGTTCATTGTTACTATCTACATTGTACTGTCATTGCGTCGCACAAAACAAAGAAGAATTTAATCAAATCCTTTTATCTGATCAGTTGAAACAACATGCAGATAGTTTGAGTCTTAGCTTTATTCTGGTTCTCACGTTTCCTCCTCAGGGTTAAGCCTCTTATTCCCACTTATCCTCTTTAATAGACCCTTGCTCTTGATCTGCCTCTTATTATGTGTTCTCCTCCCTCTCTTCTTCAGCTCTTTATCCATTATGTGTTCAAACTTGCTGTAGCCTGACTGTCCCAGCTTCAGGAATCTAACCCCTCCTCCCTCCTGAATCCTTTCCGTTACCCTCTTTGCCATCTCTCTCCTTCTTACCCCCTCCTGGTATCCCTCATGTCCTCTCAGTGTTGAGTTTCTCCTTGGACTCACGCTGGGGGTTGCATGCTGACAGGCTGGCGTTGGGTAGAGGCCAAACATACGCCCGCAGTGTGCCAGGCCTCTCCCTCCTGCAGGCCGCCGACCGCACACTCACTTCTTGCCACTTGACTTCTGACCTGCTGGTGGCCGACTTAGCAGTCACTCAAGGCAGACACTACTGGGCATGCTCTGTGGAGCCTGGATCCTACCTGGTAAAGGTGAGAACGATGCTTATTGGTAGGTTGGTTTGATATTATAATGTACTTTATATATGGAATCAGTGTTACATGTAGACTCGAAACGGTTGTGACCAAAGCTTCCTGTCTTTCTTCCTCTCTTGCAGGTTGGAGTAGGGCAGGAGGCCAAACTGCAAGAGTGGTTTCATCTCCCCCAGGACATGGCCAGCCCTCGGTAACTAAATCTTACTCTCTTAAATATAGACTTTAGATTAACTGTCACCCACAAGAACAGTTTTCTTATGACAACAAATGTAACGCACTGAACCACAAATGCAGATAGGGATGGGATTCACCTCTGTCACATTGATTGATGGAGTTCTCGACGACGTAAGTACATCCATCGACACACACCCTTCACAGAGGGTAAGGAGCCGTGCCAGAGCTGTTCCTTTCTACATACTTCGAGCAGCGTTAATTGATTTTTCATTGACTTTTTTGCCCACTTGGTGCAATGAACCTGTAAGCACAACATTGACATAGGTATTAGTGCAGCTTCAAAGGAACAATGTGTAGGATTTAGCGGCATGCAGCAGACCAGTGTTCAGTTTGTCTGTTCTGGGCTACTGTAGAAAAATTACGGTTTTAATATTGTAGGCATCATTAGGAGGAGAAGAAGTATGCAGGACCAGTGAAAAGTGCAGAATATTTGGTGCATAAAATACACCATGTACGTTAACATCCAACTAAAAGTAACCCTTCATAAGAAAAAGAGCCTCTATATTTTTATAAAAATTCATGTTTCTTTCTATTTTTTCACTCGCTGTTGTTCTTTTTGGGAGGGTGTGTCATGACCACGTCATCCTAACAGTTAAATTTGTGCGCACAGTCTTCACGCACTAATCTTGTACAACAGTGCTGCAAACAAACAATCTATTAAAAGCAGTTTCAACAGAGATGTGGTAAGGAATAATGTCACAGTGGGCATGAGGGGACAGACTCAGGCGATTCACTCATGTTACTGTGTTTTTAGCTCTTATTCCAGGTGCAAACTGCAAATGTTATTGTCGTTGCTGTGGAAAGCTAGCATTGCAAGTTTCACGTCTTCACGTCCTACTGTATTCAAACATTTAAACATTAGATACCTCCTTTGTGCAGTTTTCCTCTTGCACCAGCCTAATATTCTCCTCCCCTCTGCCTCCACCCAGGTGCGACCCAGACAGCGGCCATGACAGCGGGGCCGAGGACGGCCAGGACTCTCCTCCCTTCTGTTTCCTCACAATGGGCATGGGCAAGATCCTGCTTCCTCAAGGACACGGTCACAGTCAGAGCCAGGGGGACAGCCACAGCCAGGGAGGGGTGCACTCCCACAATAGCAGCCATAGCAACCCGCCTCACCCTCACACCACTCCCCTGCCACCACGGCTAGGAGTGTGTCTGGACTGTGACAAAGGACGTGTCACATTTTATGATGCCCACAGTTTGCGGATCCTCTGGGAGGGACATTTGGATTGTTCGGCTCCAGTGTGTCCGGCCTTCTGCTTCATTGGCGGAGGGGCCCTGCAGCTGCAGGACCTTGTGGCCAATCAGAGCATTGAGGAGCCGCCGCCACGGAGGGTAACTATCCAAACACGTGCAACAAATCTCAGCAAATAAGTTGGCGGTGAGGCTGCAGTTTATACACACAGCTCACTCAGTGTCCAAAGTTTATCACGTCTGTAGAGTTGAAAGGTGGTTTATATTCACCACTTAATGTGAGTTGATGATTAAATTGCCTTGATCCTGTCAAACTGTAACTGAACATGGTTACATTTTCCTTTCAGTTTTTGAGATCTGACTCAAAATATCTGATGTTGTTTTTGCATTTGCACCTGGCCTGAAAGTATCAAATCTCTCTTTTGGCTTTATTTATTTCATATTTTACCCCCCCCCCCCCCTTGCTTTCTTTCTTATTGATTTTGCAACGCTCCTATGGACATTGTGGCTGAAGTGATTTTAGACTATGCAGAATTCTGTTAAGGAGGCGAATGCCTTTAAAAACAGATTAAAAAAAAAATCTGCTCTCCCTTTACACTTGTCTTAATTTGTCCAAGAATGATCGGACAAACAACAAACGTTGCATGCAAGTGTAACTAGGATTAATAAATAACATATATGCAGATAACTGACTGTCACCTTGTAAAAGCACCTCAGATGTACTGTATGTCTGATTTTATATTGTAATCTTTTTTTTAAGTAGCCTCAACAAGTGTTAACGGTGTGTATATAATTCAGAATTACAGAATGTGAATATTCTTGGGTTGTTGAATAGTAAAGATCCGCCGGCTGATGTCAGGATCACGTCTCTGTGTCTGAACAGCCCCAGTTGGTATTTAAATAGTTGCTGTTTTGCATTTCAAAAAGGACTTGTGTGTATTGTGCATTTCAGCTGGGTAGACATGCTCACAGTTGCCTCAGTGTTTCCAGGTTACAAGAGAAATCAAAGTAAAAAAAAGACTCTGAGGAATAACAATGAAATAATGTTCTCATTATGCTGTTAACATGTGAATACGTTTCAGTGTTTTACATTGGAGGAAAGGTAAAAAAAAAAAAAAAAAAAACGCGAATGGCCTACTTGTCCGGTATTAAACTGTGGTGTTTGAGTGATTTGCACATACATATTAATGATCGAATGTGACGTTTGAAGGAAGTGGATGAATGACATGATAACCAGCTGAAGTAGGCTCATGAGACAAAAGCCTATTTTATGAGTTTTCTTTTCTATAGCTTTTGTTTTCCTCTCTGCAAGTGACATTATCTCGTTTACTTACTGACTTAGTTCACTCTTATGTTTGGGGAATGTATGAGCTCAGTTATGTGTCATTTCAATGCAAGAGATGTTGTAATATTTTCAAATGGACTGGCTCTGACTGTATTTTCATATATAATACGATTGTGACTGGTGTGTGTATGTGAGCTCTGGCTGTGACTTTAATGCTTTCCGACGCGTGGATGCGCCCGTCGTGTCTTCAATGACCTGTCTAGACTCCTTAACTTGTGTGACAGCACCGCACTTGAATGACTTTAGACTGTAGCATCACAGAAATCAGAACCTCTTCATTTAGACTTATCCGTGCTGGCAGAATGTTTCCATCATGTCATGAGAAAAACAATAAATAAGTGCTAACATGGAGTCACTTTGTGTTAAATGATGACCGCTTGAAAGTAGAACTGTAACTGTACAGGAGGACGTTTCCTGAAGATCATTAATAACTAGCTCTCCGTGATGCAGTGAAGACAAATTGTTTCTTTACGTACTCCTGTTTTGTATTTCTGACTCTCTTGGGTATGAACTTCTTTTTGTTTTCTTCTTTTCTTTTCATGTTTCATGTTAAAATTTAATTGTATGTTCACTTCGATTTTTACAAGATGAATACAAGTGACATGAGCCCAACCCAAACTCTATTAAAGTCACAGTCATCCCTTTTTGTAGGCAAGAATTAGTCAGAGTTCTGAAAAAAAAACATTTTGTCTACCAACTTCTGATTTTCTGCCAAAGTTAGAGCAATTTTGGTTATTTAATGATATTTAGTATTTCTGTTCATCATTTTTTCTTACATTCCTAACAGAAATAAAATGATACAATACAAAGACCTACTATTAAACCAAGATAAGATGCAAACCACTGAACACAAACACAAACATGTAAACAACACACACACACACACAAAGCTTTCATTTTCGTCATCGCCTTTCATTTCCCGCCCTGCAGCCAAAATGATAAACATGTTTTTAGACAAATATAACTGCTGCGTGCAATAAAGTTGTCACATTTTGATTGACTGTAAACAGCAGAACAATGCTCCAGAAGGGATTATGAAACCAGACTCTCCTTGTTTAAATGTCATGGAAAAACCGGTGTCTGTTGGAGTGCGTTGTGCCCGCCTGCATGTAAGGGCAAGCATGCCCTTAATCACACGAGTGTGCCAGAGCTGCTGCAACACGTAAAGTGGATCTTTTGTGCCACGGGGTTTAAATATAATCAGCCTGTTTCATGCAGAGCCTACACACACACCTTATAGGGCACGTGATGCAGAACGACAACGGGCTGAACAGCTGTATGTGCCAGAGACAAGGCAGGAAAAGAGGTGGTGGGGGGGCGGTTCAGTAGATGAGCCTGTTGGACTAGGTAGGTAGAACATTGTTTTAACGGCCAGACAGTGACAAATAGGAATGTTCCACAAAGGTGAAAGAGTTCACAGATATTACGTAAGACCAGAATGATTGGGCGTTAGTCATTGTCTCTTTACATCAACAAGGAGCTGTTGCAATCGAACCAGTGTTGGAGCTCTCTGCAAGTCAACTTCAATCTGCAGTATTTAAAAGCCACCTCTAGGGGGCAACATTGTTTGTGCTTTGCTGGTAATCCTCCGCCTTGTGGAAAAAGAAAAGAGTTAGTCAGCAACAGGTGCACCATGTGTCAACAGACTTGTCTGGTCGCAGATGATGATGATGGCAGGTCAGACATTGCACGTTCAGAGCTTTAAGCTTCTGGGTGATTAATCCGAGCTCACCTTTATGATGGTATATTTTGTACCTATGACACATCCGCATATACAATAGAGAGTCATATACCAGTTACAGCAATCTGCACTTACACCACACGTACCCAAAGTGATGTAATACAACAGGGGGAAGAAAGAAAACACAACAAGAAGAGCTGCATTAACACCACGCTGATCCCCACAATTATACTAAAGACGGGCCATTAAAAAAAAAAGGGTTCATCCGAAGTGTTTAATTCCACCTCCGCATGGCTTCGAAGCCAGCGTGGTTGCGTTGTTTCTTAGTTACAACTCGGTTAAGTTTACACATGTTTACCCGGCAGGGCTCCAGTTAACCCAGTGTTTGTCTGTCTTTGCACGCAAGCGCATCAGGGTGAAATTCAATTGAATCTCCAGCTCCAAGTTTTATTGTGAAACTTCACTTCATTCCCAATGGAGGAGTTGATGGTCTGATGATGAAAAATATAGTCAGAGGTTGAATCAGCTATAGTCTTTTAGATGAACACTGATGACAGCAGAATTCAGTGGAAGGCAAATATTTCACACATCTAATAATCATTTTGACGTCATTATGTTTATCGTCCCCTGGATGAGTCATTATCTGGGATGTTTCTGAGCGAAGCCAGGAAAACCTTGTTTCATGTGTTGAAATTGACCGAAGCCAAAAATTGCTGAGTGCCATGCAGTATAAGTTCCGCACGCAACGAGATGTAGCAAACTTTCAAATGTGCATACAGTGCAGGAAGCTGCAGAAATGTTTGCTAATGCAAGCACAGGCTCCAAGTCCCCCGAACAGCTGTGTCTCCTGTCTTTCCTCAGCGCCTCTGCACATCACAGCAGACGTGATGCACGCGGAGACACATACTACTACCCCAACGTTTTCAGCTCCCAGAGTTACTATGCAAGTTCCAACTATGGTCTACAAGAAAAAAAAAGTAAAACTGTCAAACAAAATGGATCTCCGCCGGTTTGCAGAGGTTTGTGAGCCTCACTGAAAACAAAAACAAAAACATTGCACTCAAATCGAAACACATCCACGCAAAAAAAATCCAGTCAACACGATTTTCCGTTCAAAAACACCTTCAAATCCACACTCACGCATGTACACACACAAATCTGCCACATGTGTGTGTGTTCTGGAGGGATGCCAAAGTGGGAGAGCGTGCTCAGACAGGACCAAAGCCCCCTCAGGCTCTGTCAGTATTATGTGTGAGTTGCGTGTCATTTTTAGACAGGAAAAACATTAAGTGTCCATAAAGTCTTTAACTGTACCGAGCCATCTGTTTGACTTGATTTTTAACTGTGGACAGGTTTTCACACCTACAACTTGCATTGTGGCTATATTTATCCCACACGAGAAATTTGCAAGTATGCTTTTTTTTTTTAAAACTTTAACGAAACACAATGACAAATGTGGAATAAGTTGAAATGAGCAGAATTAAACTGTCTGCTTGACACATGTAACGCTGTTGTTGTTGCTGTGTCCAGTCATGTCAAACACGTTCATTGAATCTCAGATATGTTGGAAAAAAAAGAAGAAGAGGGATACCTGACAAATGATTTATATCAAAGACGAAATGTGTACAGTACGTTCATCTGTGCTGACAGTGTTTTGGTCCATAAGCTGTCCTCTGACAGCTTAATGACTGGCTGTCCACATATCACTTCACTCGCTGTTCCTATTCCGAAGAGCGGCGAAGCGGAGGGAGGAAGGAGGAAGAAGGAGGAGGAAGGAGGAGAAGGGGAGCAAAACAATTTAAGAGACTGAGACAGGACATACTGAACCACGCCATAACCCTCAGGACACACCGGAGGGCTGCCTGTAAATCTATTTCTGTGGCAGAAGTACAGAGCAAAGGACTTTCAGCACCAACTGGTAACGGCGAAAGAGCTGAAAAGTCACATTTTTGCATTTTTTTGCGTGATGACGCACGGAAAAACAGGAAGGTGGTCTTTGTGCGTTCCCCCAAAACGCATGCCAGTTCCTGTGTGATCCCCTCAGCTGCTCTGCCACCAGGCTCTGAGGAGAGAAACGCTGAATATGAAATCAAAACAAAGGTGGAGAAGCTGGTAACACTGGGAATAGAAAGTCACTTGCTGCTCCCCGTACATGGTTCACCATAAATACTTAGAGCGCCAACTGTGTTTACAAGAAAGGGAGTGCATGCATATACATGCAGACCTATAAAAAGGTAAAATAGAAAGCTGCAGTGATAATTGGGGGACTTTTATGTGCAAATCTTGTGCATATCAAAAGAGCTTGGAGCTTTTTTTTTTTCTTAGCTGAGAAAACGCGTGAGCTCCTTTCCGCTCCCCTTATAAAAATCTATATAAATCTTGGCTGACAGTTTCACGAGACAGACCTGATAATCACCGCAGATGATCTGAGTGTACAAAACACGGCTGTCAACTGCCGAGTGACTGTTTCATAAATGTTGAGCGTGACAGCGCGACCACCAAGCATTTCAGAGGAGTGAAGAGGCGAAGACCAAGAAACTGAGAACGAGACGGTGTGAGTGAGAGAAATTATTTTTTGGCGAGAGATGAAGAAAAACAATGGGGAGAGAGAAAGAGAAATCAGATGACAGTGTGCGTGTGTGTGAGAGAAGAAGAGGAACAATAAGCTGACGATGGGTATAATTAGATAAACAAGCCAAGGGATGAGGGCGACAGGGACGGCTGCAGAGGGTGAGGGGCTGACAGGGAAAACTGAGAGAAGCACATTCCTTCTCTCTCTCTTCTTCTCTTCAAAACAGCAGCTGGGACAGGTGTGCTTTTACTGATGGTAGAAAGTGCACAAGCTGCTGACTGCCCCCCCCCCCCCATCCCAGCGTGTTGCTGTGTGTGTGTTTATATGCTGAGTGTGCACACTGTCTGGCTTCAGACTGCATGTTAGCAGAGGAGGACTTTGTTGTGTGTAATTACGGAGGGGGGAAACAAAACCATAGATCAGGATTCGCCCCGAAATGACAAAAATAGACATCTGAATGCACACGTGGTGTTTGTGTGTGTGTGTGTGTGTGTGTGTGGGGGGGGGGGGGGGGGGGGGGGGGACTGTGGGAGTGTCTGCGCACGCTATACGTACAGTGTGTACAGTGTATTCCTGTTTAAATTGATGTGGGCAAAAGTACAAGAGTCAGCTTGAGTGTGAGTGTGTGTTGTTTAAGGAGACAGTCTCTACTACAGGAAACAGAGGGATCCTGTTTGTGACTCGTACTCATTGTTCAGCTGATTATGACCCCCTCTACACCCCTACACACACACACACACACATACACACACACACACACACTCATACACAAAACACAGCCCTGTCCCTATTTGGCTGTCGACCAAAGACGTGTACACATCAGCTTGAGGACCATGCTTTGATTTCCTGCCTAACACTTACCACGTTGTCTCTTCACAATAAAGCCCCAGCTTGTAATGAAGGGTGTGTCCGACCAGCCTATCTGACTCCACGTATTGTCCCTCCAACCTTATTGATGTCTGCTTTTTTTTTTTTGCCAGAAGAACAGACAACACCCGACACTCCCTTATCTTCTCCTGAACTTATCATTCACTCATTTTTCTCCTGGCTAAACTTTCCCTCACCTTTTCCTACAAAATGACTAATTTATATTTTACAAGGTTGTTTACCGGAGAACGCTGCCTCATATTTCTGCTCCAGAGCAGACCTGATTAGTCTGACTCACTCGTCTGCACCATCCTGTCCCGGCTTGTTTTTTCAATTGAACTTTTACCTCATTATACAGGACAAATCCATAGAAAGAGATTTCCCTTATTGACCCGAGTTTTACTTTTTGTTCCAATTTCTATGCACCCTTTCTTACTGTTTTATCAGCTGCAACATTTTGTGCCACACTGGCACTGGATACCAGTTTGACAGTACAATCATGTCCAGACTGAAATGTGTCAACAACCGTATAGTATTTCACAGATAACAGAGGAATTCAGTGGTAAGCTCACTATAAAGTTTTCATATCTTAAGATAATCATTCGGACATCATCATGTTTTGCAGTCTAGACACAAAGATCCAGACTGAAATATCTCAACAACCGTTGAAAGGATTGCCATGAAATTTTGTACACACTAACCCGTGCCAACGGTTGGTAGAAGTTTTCCCTTGTGCCAATATCGTTGCATCCCCTGGCTGGATTGGGGAAAACAAAGGTAGTGTGATTCATTATTCCATCAGTCATATCAGCAACCTACGTGTGAGAGATAGCGTACCTGTGATTGGCAAAGATTTAGGTGGAATTTTCGCTGTTGTCCCTGCTTGTCTGAGGAGTGTTAGTTACAAGCAGGAAACGGAGCCAGATACTAGTTCAGAGACTAACACGGTGTAAGGTTAGCAGCTGTTGTTTTGGTGCAGGCCTCGGCCCAGAGTAGCCTGTGTAAATCATATCTGAATATTACTAGAATATTCACTTCAGAGATGCCCTGTTGTTGTTTTTTATCGAGCACCATGTTCAGGTCAAACTTTTAATTTGTCCAATACTTTTGTTTATGACCAAACAAGCCTAAACTGCGCTTGTGTTAAGTGCTAATTAGTAACAGTTTAAAAAATGCATGCCGTATCCGTGACGTCGCTCAACCTCGACATTTTTATTTTCAGTGTCATTTATACAAAACTCAGTACAGTTGTCATGAACGTGGAAATTAGCTATAGAGACCAAAACAGTTTTTTGTCCCAGACTGTAAACATGTTTATTTATTTATTTATTTAATATGGGGGCTTATGGAGACTGCTTGTTCTGGAGGCAGTCTCACGTGGTTGTTTGAAGAACTGCAGTTTTTGGCACTTGAGTACTGGCTTCACTTCACAGCCACAGAGGTTAAAGCTTTGTGCTAATCCAGCAGCAAGTGTACAGCTAACTTCACCGTTCATGACAACTGTACTGAGTCTGATTTGTTTTGGTGAATATGTTATAGCAAACAGGATGTTGCATTGTCACTATGAGCATGCTGACAGTGGTGCCAGCATGGCTGTAGAGTCTTTATTATTATTTTATTTCATTATATTACAACAGAGCTATAGAACAAACAAAAACTTATTGTAGTCCCAGGATTTAGTGTTTCCCACCTCTGTCTCAGTTCATTCTCCCCTGCTTTTCTTTCTTGTTCCCTCTTTCAACTCTAGCTCATTTATCTCCCACCTCCAGTCCTCTCAGCTTAGCTTTTCTACATAACACTCAATTCCAGCACAATACTGTGTTGTGTCTGTGTGTGTTTTCGCTGTCAGGGGCAGGCTCTTTGAGCTCAGGCCAATGTAACACACACACACACTCACACACATGAGGATGAGAACCTCTGGCGTGGCCTTTCCCACCACTGCCCGCTCTGTATCAACACACTCGCACAAACAAGCTCACTCGCGCTGCTGCACCATCAAACGAGCTTTTGTCTCTTCTCGCACAGCCACCCCGATCTCTCTCACACACATACACACACACACACACTTATCTCCACACATCTGCATGTAAGCTCATTACTGCGTCCAAAACAAAACCTCCAAACTACAGCGCAGGTCTTCCTGCTTCAAAGAGTCAAGTGCGACTTTCTCACACACACACACACACAAATAAAAGAGAATCATTCATGTCTTCCATTCACAGCTTAATAAGCAATCAGCAAACAGACACCTTGATTGTTAAGATACAAATTTATTCACATGGCACCTTCGAAGACCTTGCATCCATCAGAAGTGTAGTGAATCAGCACTGACACTCAGCTGTTTGATTTGCATAACATATGTTCTTATTACAGGAAATAATGAGAAAATGAACTAAACTCTATTACCCATGACACCCGTCTCTCTCACACACACACATCATTTATTCTTGTAAACAAATCCTGTGGTGTTAATTTCTTATTTTGTATCTAATCTCATATACAAGAGCTTATAAAAATAGCATTAATAATATAGTTAGACAGTATCTAATCTTGGACACAAGCCACTGTACTCAGTCTGTATCAAAAAGACGAAAAAAATACATAGAAAACAATTCTGAACAAATATAATTTACCTCCACGGATATGACTCTATATTCTGGCCGCACGGCGATACAGAGACGCGCGTACCAACTCTAAAGAGTTATGAAATCACCACTGCCTCACCAGGCTGTGTGGAAAAAATATGAAAGTACACACTACATTATTCCATAGCAGGAGTACCAGGGAAGAGCAACTACATGTAATATTAAAATAGCAGCCAGAAAGTTACAACTCCACAAAAATCTTTGGCTAGTGCAAGGTGAGGGAGATTTGATTCAGTTCAGCGGGATTGTGAGCAGACAGTAAGTCTCCTGACGTGTTGGTAGATCAGAAAATGCCATTGGTTTTTAATGACAAACAGGATCTAACAGAAGGCACTTAAAGGACACGGAGAACTGCAGAAAAAACAGACAAACTGAAGACGTCGTAATTCTTCCACTTAACTGCGTAACAGATATATCACCCCGAAATGATTATGTCACCAATCACAAGACTATTATGCCCACTTCATTGGTGCCGTTCAAGGACAGTTCGTTTCCCTCCACTCTGCCTCTCTGCGTGATTAAAAATACAAGACGAGTGATGGCACAGCTTTGCTGCGGCCCTCCATGGATTCAACAGATCGGTGTCAGCCCACCTTCTTTCGTGCCCTCATATAAGCAGAGGCTTATAGGACGGTGAGCTCTGATTACCGGATGCAAATCTCCAAAACAGATAAAATCGGACGAGGCTGGTGAAGATTCCTGGTGAGTTTGGGACCTGGGATGAACACAAACAGGTTTAAGTTTGGCTCGAAACCGACTGTGTGTTTACAGGTGTGACTCGGGTGCGGTCACTCTTACTTACCACGATATAGTAGTCGTTCAGCTGGTAGCCGTAGAGGACCCAGGAAGTTGAAGTGAACAGGGTGGCTACAGTCAGAGGGAAGGACAGGCACTGCACGTTACCACTGCGCAATATTTCTACCTGAAAGAGAGGATAGAAAGAGAACAGACCCAATCAATTAAAAGAATGCTTTCATACTAGTTTTTATATGTGTGATGGTGTATCTGATATAATGTGAATATTGAGATTTTGATGTTTGTGTTATTTATTTCTGTACATTTTACATTGTTAATTGTTTCTGGATGTTTATCAGCCTCGTTAGGAGGATTAACGCCAACTGCCTCCACACAGCTTGTCAATCTAATGATGTAGAAATATACATACACACTGTCAGACTTTCATACATCCTGACCTGACAGAGATCCAAGTGTGACTGAAATGTTCTCATTATTAAACTTTTGTGTCAGTAAGTGTGCGGGTGAAATGGGACTGTGTGTCTGCTGGATATGTAAATAAGCAATTGTTTGCTATGCCAGCAGTATATGGTGATCATATTCCAATGTTGTCTTAACAGCCTGTTCGACTGCCTTCAAGTTGCTCCAGCCCAAAACACATACAAATAAAAATAAATAAAAAATAAGTTTAAAAAAATCTGACATTCAGACCCATTTCATGCAATTGACCAATTGTGGTGATGTGACAAAGTACGCTGGGCTTGAACTCAAACTGTTTCTGTCACTTTTACATGTACAAACGAGTGCAACACTATGAATGCCTTCCAGTACAGACTGTCTGAATATGTGCGCCAGTCACGCTCCTCTCTACGATGGCAGGCTTTTCACCCTGTTTTCATGTGTGCCCATTTGAAACAGCTTTCTGACTTGCGACATAGTTGGAAAAACTATTATACGAACTAGTCCCTTTCAAGCATGATCTACTCACCACACCGAGATCTGGATACACAGCAATACTGCTACCACAAGGATTCATGAGAGATGAGCGGTCAGATGATCAGACAAGTTGTAAACAACGTAACAGTTCAGCCAGATGATCTTTAACCACTTTATTCAGAGATGAAACCTGGAAGTCTGCAATTAAACTGTGATGGATGTCACTATTTGCCTTCCTTTTTCTTGTTCCACATAAATTTATCTAATCCGGGTGTTTGTTTAAAACCTATATAATTATCCGACAGCATGTTTTTCTTTCTTCCCTATCTGCTTTCCTTAGTGATAACGCCACATGCCCGGAGATTGCACATCTGGAATAATTACAGATAGTCTCCGTGAGGATGGCTTGAGATAGATAGACTATCTATCTTTTTGGTATGTTTTGGAATAATTCAGATAAATGCGTTGACAGCACGCCAATATGAAACCATGTAAACCCGTAAGGAGAAAACAGCATGTAACCAGGGGGAATGGGACGCAAACAGAAAGAGATGGAGAATAACAGGAAGAGACACATGAGGGAAAGAAAGGCAGGAAACTGACCGGGGGTCATTCAGAGCTACGGGGCAGATGGAGGGAAGGAGACAAACAGGATGGAAGACGGAGAACAAGACAAGATGACACAAAAAGACAAAAGGAAACAGAGAGGACGGGGGATTTATTCCTTCATTAGGAAATAACTGCATGTGCGGAGTCAACGGGGATGACTGAACAGATGCTGCCTTCTGAGTGCACGCAAGTTCGGTCAGCCATATGGTCAGAGAGGAACAGTTAAAGCTGGACCTATTGAGAAGTTTGAGTGAATATTTTTATATGAGGTGTGGCATCGATCAATGGATTAAGTACGGTAATTTGATACTGAGTATATAGACAGATATTTACTGACGATTAACAGACCAACTGTAATTATTATCTCTGGATCCAGTGAGATGACTTAGTTTATTTGTCTTTTTATCTGCTGTGTGTGTGTGTGTTTGTCTATAATGCACGTGAGCTTTACCAGGCTGGTGAGCGGGGACATGTACATGCTGACGGTGACTACGCTGCAGGTGAGGCCCAGCTGGTTAAGCCGAGCGTCTCCCTCCGGGAGAACCGTGGTGAAGTAGAACCAGCCGCAGGTCAGAACCGTCCCTGCTGCTAGAGTCTGGGTTGTTACCAGCCTCTGAAACACAAACACACGTACACACAGATACACGCACTGAGAAACAGCCACACACACAACACAAATAAAGGTGAGATATATATATATGTATACACCCGAGGCCCGCTGACCTTCTGTTTTGTGTAGTGGAAGTACACCATGATGTAAAGGATCTGGAGCAGAGCTCCAATGATGTTGACCAGGATGATCGTCTGATCGCTCTTCAGGATCCCGTAATACAACCAGCCCAGGTTACTGTGGAAACAAGGCAAGCATGAAAGAGACCGACGGGAGCATGAGGACAAAGATGCCGAAAGATCAACATAGACACACACACACACACAATCACACACACATACACGCACTCACTTAAGACATGTGGTGAGGAAAGGGAGAAACTGGATATTGTCAGCACTTTTGGATTCTCGCATCTTCTTCAGGTCGGTCCTGGAAACACACACACACACACACACACACACACACACACACACACACACACACACAGGTAGAAAAGTTAACACAAGTACTTGTATGAAACAAACAAACAAACACACACACACTTTGACTCTGGATCATTTATTAGCACATTCCTTCACATGTTAAAATGCCCTGCAACCCTGCAGCTGACTCCAGATAAGCAAAGGGGGAAATGTGCAAAACATCTGTGCATGTGTTTTATGTCAAACTGATGGAACAACGGGGGGGGAATGAGCGTAACAAATTTGCATGCAGCGTGACATCAATGAGCATTTCAACTTACAGTCCAGTCGAGAACATCCCGACTGTAAACACGATGCAGGCCCATGACAGAAGCTGCAAAAAATCCATAGAAGGAGAGAAATAACACGGATCTTCTGCTCTGCTGCGTGTTACACGTGCACTGTCTGCCCTCGCGGATGTTTAAGTAGGATGTAATTTAAGGCGACATATAACTACGCCGACGCTTTTATCGCTCACTGTATTTCCGTGTTTGCAGTCAGTGTGCTCGGCGTTTCCGCACTCTGATTGGCTGCGAGACAAACCAGGTTGGGTGGAGGTTGAGCCAATGGCGTGCTGAAACGATAGCTGACGTCGCGCGTTACATCATCACGTTGATAAACTTGTGAAGGTCCACTGAGGTGTGTGTGTGTGTGTGTGTGTGTGTGTGTGTGTGTGTGTGTGTGTGTGTGTGTGTGTGTGATGGATGGATGACACTCAGACAACGTGTTCAGTTAAAATTAAACTTTATTCATCAATCCATCATCTCATACCGGGAGCATTATGTAACAAAACCCATGCAATGTGTGCATGCATGCATTAGGAGTTCCCGATCTGGGCTGCAGGTTGGGCCACTCCAGTGACTCCAAGTTCACTTTACACTTCACAGTTGGTGCAAGTCAGCCTGTGGAAACTGTTGTCTGATGCTGCTGCCTTTTTGCCTATGTTTTGCTGAAGGGGATCAAATCTGCTCTTCTGAGCCACAGCCGCCCCCTGCTTTGTCTAACACAACACAACACAAGTTTTGTATAAAATTTTGTCCGCTTAGGCGTGAAGTGGGAATCCACAAGGCAGAGGAGTTCTAATGAAAAATCCCTTTGAGTTGCATCATTTGATTTGGACCATTCTTAAAAGAATGGTGAGCTCCTTAACCTTATGGAAGTGTAATATTAAATTACAGGAGTGCCCCCTTTTTATGAAGCAGAAAAAAAATCCATAAAATGGCCCTAAAAAGTAGTCTTCTTTAGATTCAGTTCAGTTTAGTTTAATGTCATATTGCCGCACATGTTAAAAACAGAAAGAATGAAATTTGTTCTCAGGACAACAGCATACAGAATAAATAAATAAATAAAAAACTACAGTGTCATAAAAAAAAGACGCATGCATGCAGAAATAAATAACCTAAACCTGAAACAAATATAACACATAAAAAACCAACATACATATGGGGGTAGTAGCTCAGTTTGTAGGGATTTGGCTTGGGAACCAGAGAGGTGCCAGTTCACCTCCTGGGCAGTACCGAGGTGCCCTTAAGCATGGTACATAACCCCTACCTGCTCCCAGGGCGCAGGAGCATGTGTGGCTGCCAGTCACTCCACCATCTCTCTGCATTTGCATGTCTAAGCCCTTTGTGTGTGTGTGTGTGGTTGTACTTCAGGTAAAACACATGTAAAAAAAAAAAGAATTTCCCCTTTAGGGATCAAGGGGAAAGTTGGTTGGTTTGTTTGGTTGAATTGGTCACCATTTGCAGCTGGTATCAAGTAGACAAAGCTTTGTTTTAAGCGGTTACTGGTTTACTGTGTAGTCTGTACTTCACCCGTACTGTCCAACTGTGTCCAACGATTTTGCTGTTGAAAACAAACTCATTTTATCTATTTCACTCCGTGTGCATCCCCCCTCCCTACAAGACAGTGGAGTGTTATTTCACTCAGCATTGCAGATTCATATTTCAGGTTGTGAGTCAAAAAACTTGAACGACCGCTGCCTGCTCATTTAGGATCAGGACGATTTAATGCTAATCACCTAAGAAGTCCTCATTAACTTTCTTTGCCCCTTCTCACCTCTCTTACCTCCCCCCACCATCATGGACCATTACGGACTGGTCTCTCCGGTGTCCAGCTGTCACGACCGAGTGTCAGAGGGGCAGATGAGGCTTTCAGCAGTGCGGCCTCGTTGCCGTGAAGTTCTTTCCACAGATCTCTTTTTCACTCTACATTCAAAATCTCTCAGACCTGACCTTTAGAAACAGTCTGTGGTGTGTAATTTTCCTTTCCTTTTTATTCCTTTAGTTCTAACCTTTTTAAAAGTTTGCATCTGTTTGACATTTAATTTCTTTCACTTCACTTTTTTATGTAATCACTTTTAATGTCACTTCTATAAACATGCAGAACAATGTCATATCTCCGTTTTATATTTAACCATTCTGTTATTAAATTATAATTCATTTTCTTTTTTCTGACACTCGAGTTTCTTCACGTTACACAAACCAAATCTTCTTGTTTTTTTCAACATATTTGACGTATAGATACATTTTCATTTAAAAATATTCAAACAAATATTTTCAAAGTAAACTTTCTTTCATTATCAGCCACTGTAATAGATTACATTTTGCAAGCAGGAAACAACATGCTTTTGTCTGCAGTTTTTCTTTTTGCCTTTTTAGCACCTGACTGTAGTTACAAGGAATTTTGCAGATTACGATTTACAACATTTAAAACATAAGCAACATAAAAATACTGAATTTATACTCAGTCAGTGTCAGAGCGTGAAATCCTCCAACTCATTTGAAGGCATGAGAATCATCGTGTTTAATTTTAAGGATTTTTGTCATTATATTATCTTAAATCAGTGTATTATTATTTGTGATGCATGTAAATACTGTATGCACCTTCACACTCTGATAGGTTGGTAAGTGCTGCTGATACTTGTTTTATCTGAAGTAAAAAATTAAAGTCAGGACTTTCTATTGCAACTTTTACTTGTGGTTTAACTAAATGTACCCCAGCAAAGGGTTTGAATAATGCATCGCCTGACATACATCTGACTGCATTTCATCAATCTTCAAACATCGCTGTCTCATCCTTGAGCTGAAACATTAAGATTAATACTGCCTCGTTTTGTCTCTTCCATCGGACACCCCGAAAGCCTGTCCTGCATTAACCTACTGTGCAGAACAGCAAAGACACATTGGCGCTACATTGCAACAAGATTTCTGAGACTGTGTGATCATCTGCAGTGAATTTAATCTACGGCGCAGTAATGGAAAAGCAAACAGCTCTGTTTTATGTTCTGGTTTTGAACGTATATGCCGCGTTGTTTTACAGGGGATGGTGACTTTTGACAGTTTTCAGTCAGCTCTGAGGTTTTTGCACCGTGCTCCTCTTCATTCCAACATACCAATGTGTAGACGGATGTTCAGCTTTCCCTCCAAAGAGGATGTACACAGCAGTAAAAGAAAGGGCGGAAAAAAAACAGCGAGAGAGAGAAATAGTGAGCGAGGAGGCGAGAGTGACACCATCACACCCAGTTGTCAGTTTGTTTGTGGGCCTCTCTCTCGCTGCACTACCCTGTTTTCTCGCTCCTTCATCGTTCCCCTCTCGGCTCTCGTGTTTGGTTTACAGGCTGTGAAATCTAAGCCAGACCAAACGATGTCACCGGTGGATGAAAGACGGAGGGGGGCAGAGAAGAGAGAATGAGAAACAGAGGTTGGGAAAGACCCGGGGGTGGAAATGTGGAGGGTGCTGGGGAGATTTTGTCAGACGGAAGATGGATAGCATGCCAAAATATTGTGTCATCCATCAAAACCTCAGTGACGTGAGTGGGATTTGAAGTGGGTTGGTGCAAAAATACATTTCACCAGAGCTGATAAAAAAAAAAGACAGAAATCTTTATTACATCACAATTTTTTTTTATTTCACTAAAGATTTTTCACATCTTAAAACAGCTTCTTATAGTTTTCTCTATTCACAAATTTACATATAAACATTTACAAAATGAGACAGGCATGTTTAACAAGAAAACTGTAAATGTATTCCGGGAAGTCTCTTCAGTTTGAGGTTTGACGATGCGCACGTGGGATCACATCTGCACATCAGCCAGTGTACCATGATACTGACAGTAAAAAATGAGTGAATAACCGCAAGTACTGAAGAAGCTCGGCTCCCTAAAACCTCTGCTAGTGTCTGTTTTGTTCTCTTGACCGGCGTCTCTCAACCTTATGTATGTAAAGGAGTAAGCCAAAATAAATACTTCTGGGATCCAAATGAATTCAGGCGCATTTCTTCTGAAATACATTGTCGTTTAATCTGCACGAGCAGCGGTGGGCATCACTTTAAAGGCTCAGGAGCCAAAAAGAGGACCAAAAAAAAAAAAGGTTGAGGACCACTGATCTGGATTTGTTTACTTGTGCTGTGTCATAACTGGAAAAAAAATACGTGATGTCAAACACTTTCAGTGATGTTGAATTTGCAGCACCTCAATCGGTGTTAGTGTGAATGTGACAGCGGTGCTTTAACGGAGGCTTGAAGAGATGAAACAGGGAGCTGAGTGCTACACAACAACATGACAAAGTTCCTACATAATGTATACCACACTGGCAGTAGTTGACAACGTTTCCAAGAATTAATTATTTCTCTACATGTAGAGGAAGAAAATGACTGCTGAAGATGAGTACAATGCAAATCTGTACCAACGGTCTGAATATTTGAAATCACAGAGAGAACGAAGACAAAATAATCCTCTTGTCATTTCCAATTTGATGTTAATCCGTTCATTATTTTGATCATTTGCTTGAAGTTTTGTTCATTGTGGCTGAAAAGAACTCTGCATCTTTACATGGTCAAAAATGAGAATTTCCATCCTCGTGATAAAATAATAATTAAAAAAAAAAAAAAGATCTTTGAGGTCCTCTTCTTTGAAACGATCCACGTTCCACATTCACGCAAACAAACACACAAACACACACTGACAGCACCATGCTCATATATATATATAAAAAAAATCTGTATAAAAAAAAAAAAAAAAAGAGTCTCTTTGAGTGTTCATGGTCCCAGTGGCCAGCATTGGGTTAGCATTGTCTCTGTTGTGGCGATCGGCCTTAGTGTAGCATTACGGCTAATAAAACTGGGATCATGGTGAGGAAGAGTGGAAAGACCAGCTGCGCTCCTGAACTTCCGATACTCCTCTGAACATTTGGCTCCATCACCTCGGGGTCATCTGAGGAAAGGAAAAGAGAGGAAGAGAGTCAGTATTTCCATCGTTCCTTCATGACAAACACGACCAGCAGAGCTCCTCTCGCTGCTGTGACTATCGTGAATGGTATTTTGTTTCAGAAGGATCCTCACCTGCTGGGAGACGGTTCGAGGGGTTGTGAACTCCCCCAGCTGCAGGAAACATCCCTTTTCCTCCATCAATGCTTTTTCCCAGATCATCTGCCTTGGATTTATCTACATGGGTCTTTCCAGAGCCTTTATGCCCGACAACATCCACTTTCAGTCGGAGACATTCCTGGCCGTGGTGATGCATTGGCTTGGCTGTGGAGAGTCGGGAAAAAAAGGGGGAAAGTTAAATACAAGAAATCTTCTCGGGATCAGAGCAAGTTGTTGAAACAGTCAGAGTTAGTACTGATACTTACAGATATAATAATAGCTCTCTCCCTGTCTGAATTCCTTGCCCAGGGTGAAGGGAGTAAAACGCTGGAATTTCTCGGAGAACTTCTCGGGGGCGTGGGGAGCGAACGGCCGCGAGCACTCCCAGCGGAGCTGGTCGAAGGAGTGAGGCTTGCACACCTCGTAGTCCTCCTTCTCCACCATGTACAGCACATAGCGCTCAGCTGCATGCGATGACACCTCGCCGTGGGTGTAGTGGGGGCAGATGATGTCCAGATAGTCGTTTATACGCACTTCCACCGTGTACTCATCCCACAGGAAGCTGCAGGGAGACAGGAAGAAAGGAGGAGGTTACTGACAAATGTCCTCACCCGGCAAATGTTTTTTTTTTTTAATCGTTTAAAATGAATAACAAGATGATTAATGAGCAGATATTGTCCCCACACACCCTGACAGCTTGGCTCCTACAACATACGTGTTAAGAATAGTGAGGGCTAATCACACGCAGACACGCACAGCAACAGAAAACCGACTTACTCGCACGAATGTCACATGTTCACATACAGGTACGGCCGCTTGGGAGGAACTCGAGTGCCATGTTTGTGACGGTGTGTTTCTGTGTACTTGTGCAAACCCGTCACCATGACAGAATTAGAAAGAGATCAGGCCGGACTTGTTCACTTTGTTTAGACAAGAAAACACACCTGAAGCCACCCCACTCACACACACCTTTCTGCTCCCTTTCATTTCGCCTTCAGCAGAACTTCACTCCTAACCTGCCTACAAGAGGAGGAGATTTGAAAATGACAGCTCAGGCCCCGTCTCTCTCTTCACCTCATCTGCTAAGCTTTCCATCCGTGCAACCCGGTGACTCTTCTGTCAAGCCTCTTAAAAATTGTTTTCCAGTTTCTGGGTGTTTGTCTATTTGTGTCTAAGCTCCTCGCACTAATTTGCTGTCTCTCAATTTGTCTCTGATTTCATCAAAGACCGAGGCAGGGTGGGTGGAGACAGGCTGTCGCTCCCTTTTCTCTTTCTTTTCATCTTTACCCTTCATTTAGTTTTACGGCTCTTTTTAAGCCGTCTTCTCGGCTCCTCTCTGCTCACTTCCTATGCTTGTTCTCCTCCCGGTGCCTTAATGAAGTGTAGGGAAACGGTGAAAGATCTGTATGAAATCAATGATGCTCAAAAGCAGTTTTCATGCAGTGTTAAAGTTTCACCTTGGTTGAAGCTTTTACTTATTAAACACGCAGCTACAAGTCAGTGAAGAAAGAAACCTGTTGGGGCAAAGGGGTAAAATAATTGAACGAACTCTAATCGGGTGGCATCGCTTTCAGTTTCATGAAACTAATATGTTTTTACAGTGAATGTGACGCTGGCGATGCCGTGCTGCACTGCGATGTGTGGCTGGCGTGTTGCAACTGATGTGAGCTCAGCCAAAAGCCCGGAGGTGAAGAAAGGCTGATATTTGCGCAGTACTCTGATTACATCCTCGGGGGGGTGTAATGGGCTCTAATCCCCAAATTCAATCTGTGCTGGAACCGAGCTTGTGTTTGACGTGTTGCAGAGAGCGAAAGTGACAGGAAAACAGCTCCTGTGTGTCTGGCCATTGTTTATGTGTGTTCTAAGTGTGTGCGCCACAGCTTCAAAGCGTGGGACGTGGTGGCTCTGCTTCACCCCCCCCCCCCCCCCCGTTCGCCCTGTTGTTGTGGCTCCTGTTGGGACCCCCTGGCCGAGTCACAGACACGCTGGCTCCAAAAGTGGGCCTCTAACCCCTCCTTCCTGCCTCTGTATGCATGTGTGTGTATCAGTTAGCCCTAACCTACCTGTCAAAACATGCTTTGTTAGGTGAGCGCAGCTCTACACTTACGTTATCCCGGGCTAACAGGCTGATCGCCTCCCTCCACTTGCAATTGTTTTTGTATATGCGTAGACTCCTGTGCGGGTGTGCACGCCTCTGTTTGTGTGTGTGCGTGTTTGCAGGGGGGAGGTGGGAGTAGTGAAAGCAAAAGAGACACAGCCTGTAGCAGACTAATTGGCTAAATAATCTGCCCTCTCGTCTTGTTTCGCTCCGCTCCGTTTTCTTTGATTCAGATCAGTAATAGCAGGGTTGGAGAAAACAAGGCGCTTGGAGATCTCTCGCTGCTCCCTCTGAAGTAAAGACTACTTTTAAAATTGCATGGGATACACCTTTTTTTCCCACACTGAATCTTTGTTAGTGGCCTGGCTGACCTCCGCATGAAAACACAGGCTTGTCAAAAGCCAACAAAAACCCGCTTCTGTTGCTAATTTTATTCACAACTCATGCTTTTAAGAAAACTCTCCTTTTATCCTTCTCTTCGCCACCTCACCCCCCCCCCCCCCTTCCTCCTCTCGTCCACTGGTTTGGCTAATTAAAAGCTGTTAGGGGTCTGGGGCCAACGTGTTCTCTAGAAAAGGAGGGGAGGAGGAATGAATGGGGTGTAATTATACCCTTTCCCTCCCCAAAGACAGAATGCCTGAAGGCTACAGGGCCCCTTCAACCCCTGTACCTTACCCCCCGTGGAGCTTTCACTAGCCTGACTGATGTAGATATGCGTTATTTGTGCGCTCGTGTGACCGTTTCAGTGGTTTTCAGTCGCATTTGAGTTGTCGTCGTATTTGTTTTTGCTTGAAGGAGTCCTTTCTTCCCTGTGGATCGTGTTATCTTTATGCGACCGCAAGTCAAGAAACTGGGAAAACTTCTGGTCAGAGTGCCAGAGCGGAAAAAAAAACTGTTTTTTTCTGGTCCTCTCTCTCTCCCTCCCTCTTTCTCTCCATCCTCCTTGCTGTCTCTACTTTGCTTCACTCATCAAAGCTCTTTACTCCCGCAGACGTCTACTCTCGCCTCTGACTGACACTTCTCGGGAGAGTGAGAGTCGCATTAACGTGATAGCTATGTCGTATGTGAGAGTGAGAACCAGGTGCGTGAGTTGTTGCAGACCTACTTTCCAAACAGCTTCATCTTCCCGTGTTGATCTGTTGTGTGTGTGAGTGTGTGTGTGCATGGGAGAGGGATTCTCTGAAGACCCTTATTCAGGGCGTCTCGTGCCCCAGGCTCATGAGCACATCTGTTTATCAAGGCCCACCGAAGCCTCTTGTGTGTTTGACTGCGTGTGTGTGTGTATGTGACTGAGGTGTGGGTAAACAGCGAGGGTTGAAGGTGGCTGTAGTCGTTCTTCCTCTCTGCCGCAAAAAGGTCATTTCTCACTGTGGAGCCACTCTGGCTTTTGCGTCACTGGTCAACGTGTATATGTGTGTGTGTGTGAGAGAGTGTGTGAGAAGGGTATACAATGCTGAAATAGCTATAGCACTGGTAGTTATGACAGTAGGTGAGTTCTTCAACGCTTGCTGCCTCCTTACTTAAGCTTTGAAGTCTCACCATTGTCCTTGCACTGCTCTACCACCATTAGCCTTTCCTCTCCCCCTTCTCTAACGCAACCTTGCTCTCTCCCCCCTCCCCTCAATTTGTCCCCTGAGCTCTCACTAGTTTCGCTCAAACAACTGACGCAGGAACTCTGTCTTTCACGTCTCTCCGGGGAGTGTTTCAAACTGGCAGCCTGGGTCGCGGGGTTAGAGTTCAGGGTCGCAACTTCTCACACGCACTACCATCCGAGTCAGCAGTGAAGATGTTTGTTCCACACACACACACACACACACACACACAACACACTCTCTACCGAAGCGAGTCAGCACCACCAAAACACTAAACAGATGCACCCCCCCCCCTCCTCAACCATTTGCTCTGCAGGTAATCAGTAGTAAGTGTGCACACGCTGGAATGTCACAACGGGGGGGCTGCGGTTTGGATGGTTTACTACGTTCTCACAAGGCACACTCATCAAATTTCCAGTCGCACTCTCGCACACTTTTACTTTGAGGTGTACACTTAATACCCTATTAATTTGCTGTGGTATGGCAGATTCACACCTCCTTTCACGCGGGCAGAGGAGCTGTCAGTGGTTCTAATAGGTTTAGCTGCTCACTAGTGGGATGCTCCATTATAGCCAATCTAATATACACTGAAAAGGCCTTTCTATATTAGCTTCCAGTGTAATCTACCTTCATTCTTCCTCCATCTCATTGTCTTGCAATAACCCAGTGGGAATCCTTCCCCCTACGTGGCACCAATCTTCTCTCCTAGCTTGGATTAGAAATCCAGCACTCAAGTTTCCGCCTTTTGTAACGTGTGTTACGTGTATGAACGCTTCCCATAGCCCACGAATGGCAAGACGGGAGCTTTCAAGCGCTCGATGCTGCCGTCTCTCGCTCATTCAACTCCAAACTTGTCCCCTCCCTTCATCCATCACTGTCTTCCCTCTCCTCCCTCCGTCTGCCTCTCCTTTATTCTCCCAAAATCGGCCCATCCCCCCCTCGCCCTCTCCTCTATTTTGTCTTGTCCCTTAACGCTGACATAATATACCAGCGCTCTTCATCCAGGCTAATTTCTCAACACAAATCCCTTTCTCCGGTTCACCCTTCTCTCACCCTTCACCCGCCTCCCCCCTCTCCCCTTTGCCTCCAAAAGCTTTTCACCCCGTCTCCCCTTTTTGTAGCCTCCCATTCTATGCGCGATGAATAGAAGAAGGCCAAATGGTATCATGCTTGGTTTAATATGTTGGGGGGTGAGGAGGGGTTCACAGAGAGTTAATCTGTGTGCCTGTGTCTGTCTGTCTAGCTGAGAAGGGGGGAACAAGTTCAGTAACTTCGATGACTATATATTAAATATTCTTATTTTGAAATAAAAAGTTTGGATTTTGCAAAACGACACAAAAAGTTTTAGCCTGTCTGACTAAAATATTTAGCTAATTCTGCCCTTTAGGGGGCGACAGTGGGCTATGAGTGGACAGCAATACCATGGTATGACTGCAATGCTATGAATGAGCAGTGTACACATATACACACACACAGACGCATGCTTGCCCACACATACTACGATAGCGCCTTAAAGGCCTTTCTGGTGTTGGCAAAGCCGGAGCTGAAAGGTGCTCTGTCCTCCTACAGTGGAAAACTACTGGGGCAAAAAAAAACACAACAGAGGAAGGTCTGTGAGAAAGAGGGGGACTGATGGAGGGAGGGGGAGGAAGTCTGGACCACAGATAAGGAAGGGAGAGGAAGAGCAGGGAGAAAACAGAGGTGCATGGACACCGTGACCGGGGGAAGGAGGACGTCTGCAGACCCATGGCACAGATATAATGCACATAATGTAGTTTATAAACTTGACTTGTCACTACGATTCCCAGCCGATCCTGTGTGCTGGGATGCGTGAAGGTATGTGTGTACATATGTAAGCGCGTTAGGTAAGAGGACAGTTACATCAGCCAAAATCCTCCTGATATTAAATGGGCAGGATTCATATCAAGATAAACGGAGATATCCTGTTGTTGTTGGAATTAATTGCTCTGATAAAGGATGGATCCCATCCGGGAGATTACGGCAGCAATGCCCCACGACTGCAGGTTTATTAAGCAACGTATGCAGACCGTAACAGTTACACAATAACCCACCTACCCAGATACACACACATACATGTAGTACTATAAAAAAAAAAAAAAAAACAGACAGGAGTTACATCACGGGATCACAGATGCTTAACTATATATAGAATAAAGGCAGCAGCTTGATGTTTTTTTTGTCTACGGGTCAGATGTTCAGATTACAAGCCGCCTGTAATCTATGCGCAGATGTGTTCTCATTCTGGCGAGATTAGAGGCCAACAACCAGACGGACGCAGGCCAGGGAAGGGTATATAATAAGTGGAAAGAGAGAGAGAGAGGGGAAAAATGTATAAACTGTATAAGGTAAAGGACGGGGGAGGGGTGGGGGTTAGGGAGGTGGTGACATCAACCCCCATCACCCCGAACTCATCCTCCGGGCCACATGTACGTGTCAAGGCAGGCCCTCTGGATGCTTCAATAACAGCAAAGACAGACAGAGCCAGACACAGACGGTGATAAACAGAATATTACATTACACCTCAACTCCTGATAAAGATGTTTGCGCAGATAGCACGGCGAATAAACCAGGGGTACTCTGGATGCACGAAAGCAGACAAATAACTCAGAGATAGCGGATAAGAAGGAGGACATGGAGTGCTCTGTTAATATCACATCTTGACTGTACTTGAATTTGGTGGTGGGGAGGGGGGAAAAAAAAGAGAGCTGGAGATGGATCGGGGCCAGCGGGCAGCCTGGGAGGAGACCCAGCTGTTAAGGAGAGGGAAAGGAGTGGAGATGGGGAGAGGAAGAGACAGGTACAGTGAGAGAAACATACACACACGCACACACACACACCAACACAGCTGACAGGGTTGAGTATAGTAACAGCGGGGAGGAATGTTGGCTGTGGCTAATATTAACATCCAAGTCCTCTCTCTTGCCCCCCAGTGTGTGTAAGTGTGAGTCACACATTTATCATGTCTCGCTAAGGCTGGCGTACGGTAACGGCCACTCCTTATTTTACTCTGACGCTGGGGCGCACACACACACACACACGCTAATCACGTCCACAACACAAACAAAATCACTTCCCGTTAAAAGCTTGTAAAGGGCAGCACAAGTTCAAACCCTCTTTCTCTCTTCCACACAAAAACACACGCGCGCGCACACAGACGACTGACACAGGCAGAGACACGTAGTAAAAAAAACAAGACCAAACCGGACTGAGAAAAACATCTCTCTCCACCTGTCGTGTAGGAAAACTACACACACACACACACAGACACACACACAGTGTAGAGTAACAAATCCAATAAGGACTTTACGTATGAGATTAAGCCATTAAATCACACTGACAAGCCGGTGATAAACACACTCATGCATGCATTATGTTTAGAGAAAAACACGGTCACACACACACACACACACCTAAGCTGCTGCCAGTGTCCTTCACATCTCTCTACTACCAAACATGAATTGGCAGATTGCTGCCATCTGGTCACTGTCCTCCACCTAAGACAAATCACTGCTCCTCACAATCAGACCAAGAATCAATTAGCATCAATTAACTGCGGCCTGTTGCCGTCAAAGCCCACTGATGGATCAATGTAATCCTCCGAAACAGGTGACAGATTGATCACCGGGGACAGTGCGGAGGCAGGTGGGCTTTTAGTCAAAGCTGGATACAGGAGAGAGATGATGGAAAGAGAGAAAGAAATGTGTGTGTGTGTGTGTGTGTGTGTGTATGAGAGAGAGGGGAAGTCAGAGACTGTAAAATGCGACACAAATTGCACTACATGTGTGCATGCGGAGGTCATGTGGTTTCACATATGGTTTTTATGCTCCTGATATTTTTCTGTCGCTGACTTTCTGAGAAGCGCTAGTTCCCCCTTCAGTAGTGTGTGTGTGTGTGTGTGTGTGTGTGTGTGTGTGTGTGTGTGTGTGTGTTTGACATGACAGACTGCGAAACCGGTCTTGGTTGACACAGTAAGGAAAGCAGAATGGCCACATTTTTTGCCCTGTGTTGTTGTGATGTGTGATCTTCACTGCTGTCTGTGTCAGGATCTATGTTTAGCCATCCAGCATAAAAGAGGGATTAGTGTTATGATTTTTCTTCTGGTTATACAACCCCCATTTGACAGCAGAAATAGTCCAGGGCCGGATTAGAGACGACAGATATAAGATCTATTAGACCACCCTGTCCTTTCTCTTTTTGTGTCCCCCTTTTGTCTTTACCAGTCTTTTCTCGTTTGGACTAAAACTTTAGAGCTCCTGTTTCCTCCTTTATCCACCCCCAAAAGACTCTGGTTTTACATTTCTCTCTGTATAGTTGCCTTTCCTTTCAGTCCCTCCCCTTCTGTCTGTGGTGACTCAGGTGTAAAACTCAGGTGGGTCAAACCCGGGTCGTTGAGTCACACATGGACAAACCCATGACACAAGCACTGCTCATGACTTTCCATTAGAGTCCTTATCCAATTATCAGGACAATTGTTTTCCTTGTTGCGAGCCTCTTTTTTAGCCCCGCGTCTATTGTCATTCTTAAAGGGCAATTAGAGAGCCAGTAATGTAATCAAGACAAGACTAAAAGGCCATAATGGCTTTTGTCCTTGTTGCGGATTTTAATCGACCTATCTCGGCAGCAGAGAGGCAGAGAGCTGTCCTTCTGTTTCAGCTCGGTTATAAAATAATACTGTCTTTCAAGCGTCGGGATCGCTCGCTCGCTCCACGCTAAAAGCTCAATAAATCGCGCTGCGATATTGCGCGTCTGTCAAGCTCCATCGATCCCACTGAGTGGTCGGATAGCATTACATTTCTGACCTCAGAACAAAATAATCAGCAATATGTGACTCTCTCTCTCTCTCTGTCACAAACACACACACACGCACACACACACACACCATCGCCATCCTCCCCTCCCCACTTTAACACACTGATGTGGTCTCTGTATAAAACTCCTGAGGAAATTAACATACTGATTCATTCTCATTTATAGACTTTCCATGACACACACACACACACCAAACACACACACAGGTGCAGACTCTACAGACAGCGTCAGTGGCCAAGTTCATACTTGTCAGTCTATTTTCTACTATTAGAGTATGTCTGTGTTGCGGTTAAATATAGTGGTGAATCTGTCCATCTGTCTGGGTACCCGCACACAATCTCCTCTGCTTTTACGCCCCTATGTTGCTCTAGCCAAACAGCCCGATCCCAATCCTGTTAGGCGAGTTTAAGAAAGGTGAAGCACGCACGCCAGACTCTAAACGCCACATGAACCTTTAATTATCACGTGAATGAAAACAATAAAGGAATTAGTTGTAGCCAGTGTAAGAGCGTGGTGCAGCCTCGGGGCCTTAAGGACACATGAACAGTGAGTTTACATGTTGGAAAGCTGGAAATTGCGTCCACTCGCCTCTGGAGACGTCAGAAAACTCATACGGTCGCGCTGACGGAGCAGTGAATGATTGACCCCTCACATGTAATCACACATTAGACAACTTCCTGCAGGCGCGCACGCACAAACACACAGCGCGTTTCACACAAAATCACAGAGGAGCACTTACTTTGGGTTCGAGCTGTTCCAGTAGACGCTGTGTCTCTCCGCAGAGGCGAACCAAGCGCCGATGCTCAGCGCCAAACACACTAAATACACCATATCCATAGCAGGTCTTCTCCGCAGGAAGCTTACCGGGTTCAATTAGTAAGCGCTGATTTAAAGCTGCGTCTGTTGTTGTTGAAGATTTCAATGCGTAAATACGCGCACGGGAACCGAACGTGGATTTTACGCTCCTGGTGCGGCGATGAAGGCGGTTTGAATGGACGCTGTTTACCAAACACTGTTGCAACTCCTGACTGATTTACAGACGCGCAACTTGTCTGTTTTGTCTGAGAGAGGCCCCGCCCCTCAGTGTGCCGCCAACCAATGGGGACGAGGTGATCTGAATAATCCGCCCACCGCAGCCACTGGAGACGCTCCCTCCAGATGGCCGCACTTTAGACCAAAAAACACAAAAACAACCTTCCCAGAACTATAATAACCATAACAAGCATGATAAAGAAATAAAAGTTAACCTGGAATAAAAAAAGTGATAAGATAAGATGAGGAGTGACAACAAAAAGTGAATGTCCACAGATTATTTTAAGAACAGAGTTAATTAATTAAATCAAGTCAGCTGTCAACAGGTTTTATCAGACGTTCAGATAAATAAAATCAATTAAGAGAGTAAAAACATGTTAGTAATAATACTGCACTATAACAATGACTTATTACATGGTGACACACAGGGTCAACAATACAATGAAATGTGTTGGACAAGAGGAACCAGTCAGCTCAGCATTAAACGTGTGCAGAAGGTAGAAATAAGCTAAGAAGTAAAACACAATAATACATAAAAATGTAGGTAAAAAAGGATATGAATTACAAAACATACTAAAATGGAGTATAGAATATACTGAAAAGAGTATGGAAAATATGCCCGAATCTTCTACACACTGTAGAAGGTTGTGACAACTACATTCATGTACTACTGTACAAATAGATATGAACATACAGAGCAGAGTGACAAATGATTGCACATTATTGTATTGAGTATCATTATGCCGAACTGACAGTTTTGATAATATAATAAGATGTTAATTCTCAATCTAATCTATTATGTAAATTTACTGGAGTAAGAGGTACAACTTTTCTCTCTGGCACTTAATAAAAGAAGACATTTGAAGTAGCATAACAAGGAAATACTCAAGTAAAGTATCGCAGCGTTGTTCTTTTTTAAAATTTTCTTGGATAAACTGATGGAAAATTTTCAGTGAATAACTACATCCATTGTGTTTGTTTCTATTGTTGTTGTAATTGTGTCCTCCTATGCTGTTGTTGTTGTGTTGTAACACTGTCATGTGTTGCGCTGCTTTGTGACGCACCGCATGTTGCAACTCATTGCATTGTGTTGAGCTGTTATTATGCATTGTAATGCAGTTTGTCAAGTTATAGTTTTGCCTGTGTGTTGTTTTTATTGTGCTAAGCGGCATCATTTTGCACTGCACTGTTTGACTATGAAAGTGAGCTGTAAATATGTTGAACACAGATTAGTTTAATACATATTGTATCCTGGAGAGATAAGCAGCAATGGTTGTGTCATTCGAGGACTCTCTGCAGAATGGAGTCTATATTCTTCCAGGCTGTTGTCAAGGCACACCGGTGTACTGATTATGTTCTGTCAGATAATAAGGAATTATTGCCGTCTTATCAGTCAGCCTAATCTAGTGGTCTCCGCTTAGTCGCTTCCCCAGACAGGTGACTTAGAAAACAACTTCACAGATGGAGTGGATAAAGTCCAGACCATCGGGTGTCAGCGGGATTGTGGCTCCAGCAGGAGAGAGGGCTTCCCTTGGGTGGGGATGGAGCCCAGCCTAGGTTAGCTAGTTCAGAGCACCATAGCTGCAGGGAAACAGGAGGGGACACTGTGTGTGTGTGTGTGTGAGTGTGTCTGTGTCTGCGTGTATTCATATGGTGCAGACAAACTGAGTGTCTGACTATCCTTAGGCTTGGGCAAGCACACACACGTCCTTGGCACTCTGAGAGGATCACAGACACCCCCACACACACATACACACACACACACAACCACCCACACACAAACAGACTTACTGTAGATCCTGCAGGCAATGCGGGGTTAATCACGGCGCGGTCGGGTGCTTTTCCATTTTATAATATCTTCCCAAAAATGACGAAAGAGGCGTGACGACGTAAATTTATACAAGAGGTCAATTTAAAGGTCTGATGTGTAACATTCAGGGTGATCTACTGGCAGATCGAGTGGGGAGCGTTAGGCAGGCAGTATTTAGTTGGAAGCGTAGATGCCGCTGAATCACACACGGTGGACCTTTTCTGGCACAATGAGATCTTTTTAAAAGCATAATTATTTTGGATGATGTCTATTCCCGTAAACACTTCATTCGTGTAGCCCTTCTGACATTGGAAACTGCTTTAAACCTAAGTATTGATTTCTTCTGAGGGATGACTGAAACGCAAATACTGTTCCAGCAAAACTACCCAGTGATTCACAGGCTTCAGCGCAGACCAGCAACAGGATCCCCCGGTTCTTGCTCATACACCCAATAGTGGGTGAGTGTCCCTCGTTGCCAACGGTGGAAGCGGAACAGACTTCCGCTGCTCAAACATGGGATCTCCTCACGATGCGTTCATCCAACATACAACTAACCAGGTGGCAAGATCGATGTGCAAAATTAGAAATTCACAACCCACAAATACACCTCCTCTCCACTGCTGCGGCCAAGACTGGAGTCAGATGGCTGGGATCTCCCTTCACATATATGAACACACATGCAAACAAACATTTAAGTCTTTCACTGCAGGCTCTTATGATAGTGTTGTAGTTAATGGAAACTGCAGATGACTCTCAGAGTGAGACTTAATCCTCCCACAGCCCACACAGGCTCACACAGATACACACAGAGAGGGGAAGACCAGGGCTTCTGCGAAACGACAGTAAAGCGGTGAAAACTTGATGTCAAAAAGTGCTCGAGACGATGGAAAGCTCGACAGCTCTAAAAGTGGATTAAAGGAAGTCGGGGGAAGACCTGACAGCCGTACAAACCTCCCGGCAAACGGAAATAGGCTTGTTTATTTTCTAGAGAGTTGTCTCTGGGCGTCGCAGTATCTGCCACGAGTTGTTCGACATGCTATGGAAATCCCACAATTACATAACACGCGCAATTAAGTAAAAGAAAACGAGAGAGAGAGAGAGTGTGTGTGTGGAGCTCCCTGTACCTGGCAATTCCTGATTTTCTCTTTCCCTTTCAGCCATAGCAAATGCAATTTTTATTGGAGGTGAACATAGAGAGGAGTTTCGGGGAGAGGAGACACATATAAAACAAAAACAGATGGTGTCAGAATGAAGAAAAAAAATACAGCCCAGCTAGAATATATGTTTTGATAAGAGGGGTTAAGGATATGTGGGATGGCTTTTTCTGTTAAAAACCCTCAGCCTATTAAATTTTCAGCCTTGCTTCTCTTTTCTGCTTCTTCCTCCTCACTATCCTGTCGGCCTCAGGCAGGGATCAGAGCTGGTCAGAGATCTCTGTCTTGAGATTTGGAGGGCTTTTCCTGACACACACACACACACACACACACACACACACACACACACACACACACAGAATTATGAAGCGGGAGCGTTTAATAGAGGAACAGAGAATAAATCCAAACGAGGTGGAGTGAAACTCCGAGAAGTAAGACGCGTGGAAACGCTGGGCGTCAGCCACACCAAAACTAACAAGGACCAAACAGGGGTGGTGGAGAGAGACTGCGTGGTAGGCGTTCATGTACGCGTCTGCCCAAACACAGGCATGCACTTGCACAGCTTTTTTATTGGAGTTTGAAGATGAGGCAGCGGTGCTCTGCTGTCTCTCTCTCTGTGAGACAAAGCGAGATCTTATCCTGCTGATCACTTTGCTACCTCGTTTCTTTTGTCCCGGCTTTATCACGTCATCGCTCGTCGTGCCCTCAAGCCTCAGCTGCCGATGTGCCATTTGTGGCTCTCCTGCCTATCCTCTCCCACTGAGAATAACCTTAGCTGGCACTGGACGAAAAGGTCACAGGGAAGATCAACATTACGACACAATGAAAGGGGTATAGAGGAGCTTAAAGGGGGTTAAATCATTGTAATATGCTCCATATTGACTCTAGTTGATCACAGATTGCATTTCAAATAGTTTCCCTTTGTTCACCCAACCTCTGTCATTACCGCTAGCTTAGGCTTGTTAACACTTGGCATTGTTTCATCTACACATGGACAGCTTGTCACCCTACTGCCCTCTGTCCCTTTATCCCCCGGCCTCCTGTGGGCCAATGGCCCTCTGGCTCATAGCGGCACACTCCGACAAGCTGCTCCTTCATCGGCACCACAAAGGCATGTCTCCTGGCCCCTATTCATTCACACCCCCATTCATCTGCATACAGGTGGCCCCCCAATTCAAACACACGGAGGCACACTTCTGCTTAATAGCGCTCCATGTGTCTTAGATTTAAGCCAGCAGGGGAGCAAACAGTGTCATTCTTGAAATGACGGGCTCGTCGTGAGGTGGCGTTTCTGCTCTGAGCGTCTTCGGGTAAGTCACGGGGGAGGCCGAGCTGTCTCCAAACGTGCGACACTCGGGCTAACGGGGTTATCGAGGCAAACCACGGACACGCATGTGAACAAACTGAAACAATGTTGCATGTGTGTGTCAGCAGGGGGGGTAAACTAGCCCCCTCCCTCCCTCGTGGACACTGTCTCACTATTCAGACCACAGGAATCATTAACTCACCCAGTCAACAGGCACACTTCACTTGTGCCTGCCGCTCTGTCCTCCTTTCGTCTCCCAGGGACTCTCATGCCCACACACACACACACACACACACACCAGCACACAAAAGCACAAACAAACCCAAGTGAAATATTTAACCACGCTAGTCAGCTTGCAATGCCTCTGCCATCATTTGTTATACTGTATCTTCTTGTCTGTCTCCCCGCTTGTTCTCTCGGCTCATCTGTTGTCTCTGCTGTCTTTCCTTCCTTCCCTTTTTTTTTCTGTTCATCTGTTCAGTTATTTCCACAGAGCCCTGATTAGCCCCTGGCCTGAACGTACCGGGTACATCTCTCCATGATTACTTTGCGTTCTCTTGTTTTCTTTTCACATTGACAAGCTCTCGAGTGACTTCTGTTTAATCTCTCTTATGCTCTATTGCTCCCTTGCAGTTTCTACTTCTCCCCATCCTGTCCAGTTTTCTTCTTGCCGACTCCCCCCACCATCACTTTCAATCTCTTCTTATCCATGTTCACCCCCCTCCACAAGTACCTCGGGCAGTGCATTTGCTAGGACAGAATCCATTATCCTCCTCCGTCCTCCTCCCACCTTCTGTCCTCCCTCTCTCCCTCTCTCTGTCTCCCTCTCTTCTCCTCACATGCCCCAGCCCTATATTCATTAACATAGTGTTAATGATCCCAGATGGACTGACATGTACTCTATGGGGGCGATGTGTGAGTGGCTTCTTCCAAGGGTGTGCGTAGGTGGTTGTGCGTGCATGTGTGCATGCACGTCTGTTGGCTACATGTGTGCACGCTTGCGTGTACATATGTGCGTGACTGTGTCTACATGTGTGCATGTGTGTGTGGGTTCATGCGTTCGCGTCGAGAACGACATTTGCTTGTTTCTCTCCCGGGCGGTAGATTGCTCTGTTGTGATGATATGCATCTCTTCTTTCAGAAAGCCAACAAGAGAGTTGCTCAGACTGCGGCCGAGGAAGGATGTAAGATCAGGAGCAATTTGTTCTGCCTTTGAGTTTAAAATGAGTGAAGAGCTGTGATCCTCCTATACGAGCGATGGGTGAGAGTAAATTTAGTCATTTTGACAAAATAAGCAGCTCCGAAAGAGCAACTTATCATTTCGTCACATTTATAGGAGGCAATAACTTCAGGTCTTTAGGTTTCAGTCATATTCATACAGTTTGTTTATTGGTAAAAGTAACATTTCACACACTGGGGTCACTGTCTTATTGTTATTGTTTATTATTATAAATAATATATGCGGAAACACCTGCCTGAGAAAAAGCTGTTGCAGGATTAAAGATCTAAATCAAATTCTTTAAATCAGTATTTTGCCTCAAAGACATTGTAAACCGTTTTGACAGGCGATTCTTTCATAGATGATCTGACTGACCTCCTCAAAAATAACACACATATACATATATATAATATATAATACAATATGAGTGACTACACTAGATGCCCAGCTTTTAGTCTTGGCAGCTTCTGAAGAAGTTTGACAGTAAAAAAAAGTTTTGGCTGGTTATTTAGCAACCCCATGGTGACGACAAGACCGCAGGAAGCCAACGTACTCGTAAATGCTCCCATTAAAAGCACAAATGATCACTTTTACACTTTGTTTTTGTACACATTAAAGCGGCTGTCATATACTTAAGTTAGAGCTGCTGGTATGCAAATTCTGTTACCTTCCAGGCTGTTCACCCTTATTTCGTTATGCTTTTTTTGTTACGCCAAACTAAGTTAATGAGCTTCATACTCATGGCGCAAACTCAAAAGTGCCGTATGGTGTTTTTTTCTTGTAAACAAACACACTGTTTACATTCAGTGCCAATCACCAAAACGTAGTGTGTGTATCCAGCAAAAGTGTTGAATGCATTATTCTTCTTTTGCAAAGACGATCAAAGTCAAAATATGTTTATACTCATGTTTAGCTAGAGGTCTTCTTCTTCACTGCCTTTACTATGGATGTATTGCAGCATTTCTTGGTGTGTTGGTTTGTAATGGACCAGCTCCACAGCACAATGGTCACAAACTCCACAGAAAAAAAAAACTTTAAGAGTGGTATCAATCTTTTCTTTCTACTCTTGGCGAGAAAGCAAATGAGCATATTTCTTAAAACGTGGTGCTGCCCCTTTAATGGTTTGGGCTCGGTCAATATAGTTTCTATAAAGGGAAATCTATATACTACAGCGTGCAATTATATTTTACAGAAAAACGTGTTTCCAACTTTGTGGCAAGATATTGGGGAGGGCCGTCAACATGTCAATGTCTCTGCGCGCCAAGCAAATGCCATGAAGAAATGGTGTGAATGGTGTGTAAGAACGTGACTGCCTGGGCCCAACCTCGACCTCATCTAACTCTTCTAGGATGAGCTTGGATGCCAGCTGTGAGCCCAACATACACCCAGTTTCTAAAATCATTTTTAAAACCGCAACACATACTTTTAGCTTATGTTGGAAATGTTAGCAATGCAGCGCAGCGATGAGGCATTATGATTTTTTTGTTGTCGCTGAAGCGACCCTTAGACTCATAACATGCATGCTATGCTGAATGTGTCTATGTATGGGTCCAAAGGATCAACAAGTTAGACAAAGTCAAGAAGTTAAAACCCTGATGCTAACCAAGTTTAGGACCTGCGGTGCAGCCTCACACACACATATAAACACACTGCTGTATGCTAAGGTTACAATGTTACAGGTGCAAGGGCAAAGTGCATGTATGTGTGTCATGGATACGTTAACATTCTCTAAATGCATACACACATTGCCTGACCCCCCCCCCCCCTCCAAATATAGTTTACTGCATGCTCACTCGTAGCATATTCCGACCCATATAGCATAAAACCAAGTTTCCACAAACTTCAGCAAAAGCGCATCAAACTTTATCTTTAAATCGTTCTCTGCAATGCATCTTTTTTTTCCCCCCTCTCGGTGGTGTTTCTTTTGTTTTCTCAGTAAATCATCCAACCCTGTCACGCTGTTCTCTCTGCCTCCTGTTCTGTCTCTCTGTTCTTTCTTTGTCTATCATTGGCATGGTCACACTCGTTGCATAATCGCGCCGTCGCTTAATTCTCAAGAACACTCAGTCTAGCACTTTCCATGTCAGGGGGGCTGTCCTCGTGCCCTTCTACACGTAAACACACTCAACCCGGGAGCTCCCACACACAAACATGCGCACGGAATCAATCAGTGTCTTTATCTGGACCATCGCTTGTTTTTCTCCCGTTGAGCGGGATTGTGGCATGAAGCTAATGTGCCCTTAGAAAAACACCTGTAGATGCAATTACAGAAATAAACTTCCGATTTGAACACGGCCAGAACCACCCACACTCAGCCACACACCTAAAGTTATTACAATCTCCTTTGTGCCACGTTTTATATGCAGCTTTTTGTCGCAACTTTCTGACATCTTCTGCATACGCATTATGCAAAGACTGCTAATGATAAGGGTACAAAAAGGAATCATTTAGTCTGGGAGCACAGATGCGATCCTTTAAGAGATTGTCTAATGGGAGCCTGGAAATGAATTTAGTGAGCACAGTCCATTAATAATTGATGCACTCTCTAGTCAAACAGGGGATGTGTATTTGTTTGTGCGCTTGTGTGTGCACCTCTTGGCAGAGAGTGGTCACCATGGTGATCTCCTAAATCAGGGTCTTCTAAATGACAGAAGTGGGCAGCAGCCAGCTATCACACTGCACAAGCAGGCACACAGAAAATGTTTTTTTTTTATATATATACTAATGTGAGATTTGTATCGACAGTGTACAATCTTTACGACATGGCCTTTATCTTTGTAATTCTGGGCATCGCTCCTGTAGTTTATGGTATTGGTTTATTGTGGCTGTGTAGATCTGAGGATGTGGCAGCATGACTTCACACAGTCCACCTGGGCAAAGAGTGACGAGCGATCAGATCAGGGACAAAGCTGCAAGGCCGGTTCATTGGCTCTGCTTATGGAAATCTGGGCAGTGTAATAACACAAAGAGGACTTTACGTGCCACATGAACACGCGTTAGACATGTTGGGTTTTATGCAGGCAGCTCTAATCAGAATTACATACCTTGTAGAGAAGACTCAACACTTTGACCACAGGGTACAGTAGAAGGGTTTAGAGGATGCACAATTAGCCAAATTCGGTTCGGTTCAATTCGGTTCGGTTTGTTTGGCAGCTAGCCGGCGGGCGTAGTGCTGCTGTGGAAAATCTGGACTCATGACCTCAGTTTCTAAACAAGCGTCCTTCTGTGTCCTTGGGTCACATGGACAAGTGTAACCATGCTACTTAAACCACATATTTTTTTGAGGTGAAAGTTAACGCACTCCAGATCCTAGTTAATGCACAGCCACAAGCACAACACCAAAAATCAGTATGAACACCAAAGTGTCCTTGTAAACCAAAATATCCTCATTAAATCAGTGAGCTAGTTAATCGTCACAAGTGTACTGGAGCTGAACCAGACCACACACAAACACATGCACACGCTAGCAGGTTTGGATCCTTGGAAGATGTTTACATGCACAGCATTGTCTACCAAACCTGATCAGCATAAGGGGTCATCTACAGACACAGAAAGGCATGTTCCACCTGAGTGATTTATAGTCCCAGGCACTGAAATTGTCTGAGTTACCTATGCGTGGACAGAATTTGCGTCCAATTTTCTGATGACAGCAGGTGATGGGTTGAGGGAGGGTCAGGTCAGGTCAGATTTTGCAGATGATTGGGAGAGTTAAAACAGGCAGTGAGTAACAGTTCAGTTGGACGCGCAGGTTCGTAACAGCTAACAGATGGTGTCTCTTACCAGAAAGGACTAATGGAATAAAATATACTGATTCAGTAAGACACACGCACAAACACGCATTGATCCTGCAAGGAAAGAGGCTCATGGGGATCTGAAGAATGTGTTTGAGATCTTTCACTTGCAAGGAAAGGGATGTTCTTTAGGAGGAGCCTTTCCATCAGAGACTCTACTCACTCAGATAAAATGTTATTTTCTGATGTGGGCTTTGTCGGGGAGGGAATATGCACATGACCAAGGCGTCTTAGTCACTGTGGCATGATGCGCAATTACTGCAGCCTCATAAATAAGTGGGATGCGCTGTAATAGATTTTTTTTTACAGAGGACATGTCCCCTGATCATACTGGATTTTAACAAAGACAGACTGGAAGTGGACTCTCCAAACTGGAATGGATGCGTGCAGGAAAAATTAAGACTGTGATCACATTTGGCTTTGATCACCGCCATCTGCATAGACTCACTGGCCAAAACCTGTCGGAACTTTTGCATAGTTTAACACATGGAATCACAGAATATGACAGGTCTTAAATCAGGGTGTAACGCTGACCTAAGACTTGAGATATTCACTGGTCGGATTCCTATATCCTGTACGCTAATATTCCGAGGCTACGCTCCTCATATTAGAACAAAAAAAACAACAACTGTGAAGCCTTGAAGCTCGCCTACTTCATGTCCTTCCAGTCGACAATATCTGCAAAGTGAAAGCATGTCTTATCTAATACAGCCCTCCAGCAGTACGCCAGGTGAGCTGAGATACACTTAAAGGGCAGGTCACAGGGTTATACAAAGAACAGACAAAGAAGAGCACTGGACGGTTTTACTTAGCTCCTCAAAGTCTCCATTGTTACTCTTACGCGATTAAAACCAATCCCATTACTGCGTCTACGTCTATGTGGGGGGATAAGGTATGAAGATGAGGCGCAGTGAGTCTGGTTATAACAGGCTTACGGTTAAGGGGCTGTGACTTTCAAAGAACTACGCATCATCTCTCTGAACTCTCAATATTTGTCATCTAATCTGCACAGCACCGCACTTCTAAAAGCTCACATCTGTTACCGGTTTAGCTGCAACCGGAGAGGATATATAGAAGAAGAAATTGAGTATTAGAGCTCTGAGGTAACTCTGAGGACTGATTTTATGGTTGCCTCGGTGCATGTAGGACCCCTCCTCTCTTTACTCGTCTCCTCAGCGTCAATGGAATAAAAGGATCTAATCCCGTTATTGGATAATATACTTAAGTGGGTTAACGTCAGCGGCTGTGCCTATCATTGGGGCGCCTCGTGAATCTGTGTGGATATTCAACTCACTCTGCAGTGTGTTATGCGGTATGAAAACACTCTGGAGTCTGTTAGTGTATTGGCCTAAATCAGTCAAAGATAGATGTCAGATTTGGAAATGATTACTGCAAACAAAACCTAACTTGCCCTTATCAGTGTTGCCTTAAACGAGATGTCTTGAGGCTCGTGCGCGCAAGCGTGCTGCATCTCGCACACGCACATATCGCAAACACACTTTTAGGTTGTGTTTACAGTGTCATCGAATATCATCCTACAATGTATGCAAGATACGTGTTTGCTGATAAAAAAAACAAACTCCCTTGATGTTTTTTTATTTGCATCGCGCCATTCTGCAAGATTCTCCAAATCACTGGGAGCCACAGGTGCATTAGCATTCATGCGATCCACTAGGAGACCCTGATATGGATTTCAATAAAATGTCAACTTTTGAAATTGATTTGTCCTGCTGGCCTCCACTCCGCACTGTGTGTTTTCTGTGTATGGGGGAAAAAAAAACAGTCCAAATAAAATGTAGCAAGCTTGAATTTTCATTAAAGTAAGCTTGATGGATGATATGAATGCTAAATTAATCAGTGAACCCTGACGGCTCAGAAAAACTCTCAAGTCAAGCTCTCTCAAGGTTGTTATAGTCGGCGAGGTGTGTATGTTTGCTGATAAGCGAGTCGACGGTAAACTGCCTTTGCACTTGCGGATTTCTGAAGGAGAATTTTTTTCATATAAAAAGAGAGAGAGAGAGAGAGAAGGAGTGTGTATGTCCAGCGTAGCAATGCAGTGTTTATATAAGCCGTATGGTCAGTATAGAAGTTTTAGACGGTTCTCTCTGCTGTTTTCCCACTATTCTCGGAAAAATCTTAATTGCAGTCCTTCTTTGTGGTAAGCTCACTGTGGTACAGGGCTGTGCTCGTGTGCTCACACTCCTCTCTCTCTCTCTGTAACACACACACATGGTCATGAGACCAATCCCTGTAGTTTTACATCACCTCTTCGCTGGCCTCCACTCCATCATGACCGCATTGGAAATTACTCCCTGACTGCAAATGGCTGCCAAAAGGGTTGCCGGTTCAATTCCCTCTCCAGCTGTTTGTGTTGTATGTCTCCGTTGAAGCCCGGCAGATACACTTTAGGTCAGCTCTGACATTTCTAATTAAAGAACAGGACGCAGCAGAGAGAGGGCTGTTAATGCACTGTGGCCTGTTCAGACTGACTGCCATAATTACAATCAGGCTGGCATAGCCAGGGCCCCGTCTATAGGGCCGAGGTGTTAAACCACCCGTGGCTCTCATTAGAGGACATGGGCTAATGAGTGCACTCCACACACACACATACACCGGGAACACACACACACACACACACACACACACATCGTGTCTAGAGTTCACTGTGCTTTTACTGCATTCTGGCAAGCTTAATTTCACACTTTTGCCTCCAGTGACACACACACAGACGCACCTACCCTGAGAGGGGTGCGATTTTAAATAGAGTTGTTATGAATGGAGCTGGGAAAGAGCCAATTAAGAGTGTGTGATTCTAATTATGCCATTCATTTTACTGCACGCCAGTCCGCGAGGGAACCAGAGAGCGCAGGAAATGAGCGTGAGGGGGAATTTTAAAGAAGAAATAAAATGGTGGAAATAGGTACGAGAGGAAATGTTTCACGGATACAAGGAAATGGGGAGGTTTGAAAAAAAGGGGAGGTGGGGGCAGACACAGAGGGAAAGAGGGTGGAGACTAGAGAGGGCAGGGAAGAGGGATAGGGTAAGGGAGAAGGGAGGGTAACCCGATCTCTGTCCCGATAAGGCCGAATTTATTTTGGAGGGTAACAAAAACAGCTCGGTGTCACTACGCAGATCTACAGGGTCGGAGAGAAGAGAAACATCCAAGTCTGATCCTGACAGAGCAAATGAGGCAGAGAAATGTAGATTGGGCTCAGGAGATACACTGAAAGAAAAAAAAAGTTAGATTAGAAATGGGAAGAAAGTGACATGATTTTACACTTGTACTAAAAAGGAGAATGAAGGAAACTAGGAGGAGAGGAGAGAGGAGAGTGACTGGCTGAATGAAGGGCTAAGATAGCCCGCTGGGTTGTCTGAAGAGGTTAGCCGGAGTCAAATGCGGGACCAATTACTGCACTGCTCCACGAGCCCGTGACTGACAGCGAGACAACAGAACATGGGCAGATGTTGCTCAGAAAGCTGTAATGAGCATAAAATAACTTGGCAGCCAACAAAAACAGAAATGTTTACAAGGAGAAATGGGTGATTCATTCAAACGTTAATGAAATCACTTCTTTTTTTTTTTAAGGAACACGCCCAGTGCACATAGCTCTGGATGTTACTGGTTTCTGGTCTATTTCTAAGCGTTTGGGTGGGGTGCATGTGCTTTGGGATTGAGCCACGAGGTGTGCTTCTTGGCACTGTCAATGGTGTATTAGAATTGGTGTTGACTTTTCTGCAGACGCTGTCATGATGCGTTGACATACAGCAGTCTAAACAAATCCAGGGTCACTTAGATCACCTAGACTACATCTGACCCGATAAAGAAAAGCCTGGATGGGTGGGTGGGGAATACAGTATGATCAACTTAGCAGTGTCCATCCAAAGAGGCTGCCCTGACCTACATCTTACTGTCCACAATTTGCGACAGCTAACAGTAGGCTAAATCCTACTTACACACAACATTGCAGACACCTACCCAAGCTTAAAGGATGCTGATCTGCTGCCAATAGTACAGTGTTAACACAGCTGTCAGAGAAACTGAAGGCTGCGCATTTGCTGGTGTGAACTGAACGGAAAGATGGTCAGGCGACAGGTCGTATTTAGGGCAGTTTATCAGTCGGCCCTGATGCCCGAGGCTTTAATGCACAATCCAGTCTACTGGAGTGTCTACAAATTAAGGACTGGTTACTACAGTCAATCCTGGATCGGGCTGCTTGGTCTCTGCGGGTCGGGAGGATCAGACAGATTCAGACAGACTGGATTTAATTGACACATGTCTGAGAGACAGTAAGCACTGCCTCACGCATCTACCAGAAAGCCACATTTTCTTGTTTCCCTCAAGGCTGGGCTGTGGAGAGGTGAACAGATAGGAGAGGTTTATGCAGAGAGAGACGGACGGATGCAGGGATGGAATACGAGGCGAGGGCGGATGGTGGCAGATTGTAATTAGGTTCTGCTTGCGACTGGCCAGTCAGTTCGGGTTACCTTGGCAACAACCGATACAGCTGTGTGGTATTATGGGATGTAGCACTGATGGCCAACAGGCACATGCACGCACGCACGCACGCACACACTCATGCAGGATAAAGATAAGATGCTAATAAACAGGTACGACATCGCGGGAGCGTGTCCGTGCATAATCACACGCTCCACGATCACGTTAGCGTGATGTGTGCGCTGCTGCCATGCTGAGTCACATGTGCAAAGCGTACGTGCGGCAGGCCATGCCGAGCTCTACACTTGTGAGGGCTATTAACCAGGTGTGTGTGCACCTTGCTCCCGGACAGATAAGACGCTCGTAGAGAAAGCGATATAAAACAAGAGAGGGAGTTTTTACCCGTTATCATAACTCAATAAAAACTTTTATCTTACAAGTGTGTGTGTGTGTGCAAAGTTCACCTCTGTTTCTTAAGAGCGGACTTTGTAAGTCGGGCTGTTTTGCCAGACCAGACAATGTAAACTGAAATCTCAGCTCTGAAACCTTTCCTTCTGCGCGTCTGGCTGAAGTGGAATCCATTTAACTCCCACAGAGACAGGCACAGCAAAGCTCACGAGGCTTACACAGCCACTATTGTCCCTCCATCAGACCACCATTGTCTCCGGGTGTGCATGCATGTGCATAGTTATTGCCTTGTGCACCAGAGTGTAGGAAGGTATCTGTTAGTGTATATAAGCATGTGAGTTTATGTAGGCATGCACGATGGCATGCATGTCATAGGAGAGGGAGCTCATGGACTTTGGCGATGGGTAGACTCAAAAAGAAACAAACGCACTGATGTGAACATGGGAGACAAAGAGAGCGAGATGCTGGGAAAATACTGAAAACTTTGAGAGAAAACAGAAGAAACAAGAAAGCAAACATTGTCACGGTGAATAGATGTTGATACGGCTTGCAAAAAAATGTTAAAAATCTGTGTAATAAAAAAAAGTACAATCAGAATTTGAACAGTACAGTCTGTCTAAATATTATTCTCCAAAGTACCAAAGAAAGAAGCCAGAAACAAAGAAAAGAAGGAAAAGAACCAGCTAGCCAAGGTAACCAGAGGTCCTTTGTCTTATCACACATTAAACAAGGTGACATCATGCCTGCTGGTAAGGCAGGTCACTGATACTACACTATTTACATCATCAGAAACACTACTCCTGTTTACCTCACCACCTGCTCTGTGTTCCCTCGTCTGACTCAACCATTAATGTGCTGGTGTGTCCACCCCTGTGCGATGTCGCGATGCGGTCAGCATTATTCCAGGCACTGAAACTCGAAACCTTCTGTTTAGCGCTTGCAGCGTATGATACCCATTTGGTATTACCACTCTGGCTAACCTGCAAATTGTAGCTTGTGTGTTTTCGTGTCGGCTTAAACTTTGTTACTGGAGGTTTCACTTGGTTTCAGGAGGAAAGCAGACTGAGCTGAATAAACAACGAAATGCAGTAAATCTATGAAGCGGTGGTTGCTGAGAGATTTCACCGAGAAGTGAGAATTTCTTTTATTATAGTGTACCTTTTCGCCACAATAGCCAAGGCCACGGTGAATAGAACTACTCTTCTCATTAAACTTTATCATTATTATGGAACCATCAGACCTAATTTTACACACACACACACAAAAAACATGGTGTCACGTATCTGAAGCACGTAATACTGCAGATCCAAGTGAACATTTAAAGAAAAAGTTAGACATTTTTGGAAATAGGCTTATTGATTTTTTCCCCTTCAATTTGAGGAAAAGACTCTTGTCTGTGTGCTAAATATGAAGCTTCTGCTGGCAGCCATAACTTATCTTAGCATTACGACTGGAAACAGAGAGAAACAGCTAGCCTGACTACATCAAAAAGTAATAACAAGGTCTTCCTAACGGCATCTCTAAAGCTCGCATATTAGCTGCCAAGCTGTTTTCCCGTTTCCCGTCTTTAGCTAAGCTAACCGGCACCTGGAAGCGGCATTAGCTTCATGTTTGGTGCACAAACATGACATACGTGTTTATTTTCTCATCAAACTCTCAATAAGAAAATGTAGAAAAGTATATTTTTGAATGATCTGAGAGACAGTAAAACACGAATACAGTACTACATCCAAGCACTGTTCATCTGACACTACAGGAGCCAGTGTGGTCCAGCTTTTGATTCTGGGTCAGAGGAGATCAAAGGCTCTCCCCATCATAGTCATGCTTCCATCAATCTTCCGATCTCCGTGTGTCTTCGCTGGCATTTCCTCGTACCACAGAGTTCTCTGTGTCTGTCAAAACGCTGTTTGTTTCTGCTCAGTGATGGATCTGAACAAGATTCTGTTTGTGTCCAGAGGGAAACAATTAGTTCACTGTATGTGTGTGTGTGTGTGTGTGTGTGTGCTTGCGTGCTTGGCTTTGTGGGTGTGTGTACCAACGTGAGAAGAGCAGGCGTTCAAGGCCGTCGCTGTACAAACTCATTAACCGACCATTTGTTAGAGCCGAGACAGGACCAAACAAGATATAAAGGAAGAGAAGGGGGGAATAGAGACATCTGAGATTAATGTGGGAGAAAGAAAACGAGCGAGGAATTCAGAACACAAAGGGAGAGAGAGCTTGTTCGGGCTTAATGATTATCGAACCGTTTCTGATCACTGTGGTCAGTTTGAAATGTCTCTTGAGTTAGCGCGCACGCACACATACACGCACTTGAACACACATATGACAGACCCCCGCCTGTTATTACAAATGATATGCATATAACGTTACGCAGGATGGAACTGATCGTACTAATCTGTTTCTCAAATCTGTTCCGACAGTGTTATTGTCAAATGAACTGTGACAGCTTACTGCCATCAGTGCTTCATCATGTTCCCATATGTCTGCAGCCTATCGAGAGCAATTTCGCTTTCTCTTCAGTGATCTTGATGGTGAAACAAGCTAAAAATCAGAAAAACATCTTAATAAATATTTAAGGCTCCAGCAAGTTGGGGATGCACACTTCCACCTAAATGTTTGATGTCACCAGTTTTAATGTTGTTTTTCTTCTTTCAATAATGTTCAATTTTAAAGAGATAAAAAAAATAAAAGAAAAGCATAATTCAGACATCAAATGTATAATTTACATTTGATATAGTTTTGGCCCCAAAAGAAGAATAATTACATGATTAAAATTTCAATTTAGCCGATGCTCCCACAGGGTTGCATGACAGGGGAGAATACTGTTGGAACCATTTCTCGCTCAAATATCCTTCGATTTTCAACTTGTTATACAGTCCAAAAAAAAGTGTACGTGACACGAGATCTTTGCTGATCTACAACAGTGCCATTGGGGCCTAAATATTTTGGGAACCTGTTTTTTTTTTTCCCTCCGCGTTGGGTTGAATAAGTTTAAACTGTGTCACTTCACAGTATGTTCAGCTGATATTCCGTGATCCAATTCCAATAGCGCGGACCCCAGGCTAACGCTCTATTTCTAATTTGAAGTTTCAGGGTTTTGTGTTATAAGCACTGTTGTGCACTTGACACCGAGACAGAAACCTGTTCCTATTTAAGTCTGCACAGATTTTGATGCTAAGCTTCCATTTTATTCCACCATTGACTGGCGATTTCCTACGTTCTTAGTTAAATATTGCTCAGAGGGTTCTTTGTCTCTTTCTGCCCTTCCATCAGTCTGGTTGAACCTTTTTGTTCTCCATGTACTAAACATTACCTTTTACATTTGCACACCCTTCACACAAATTAACATCTGTTTGTCAAAAAGACTTTCTACAACCTAAAAGCATGAAAATTCATAGTAATTTAACTGCACTGAATTAAGCTCTTTCTGGCAGGTGACCTCGACCTTTTGTGGGAGTTTTTTTTTTTTTTTTTTTACAAAATGTACATTGCTGTCCATTCCCCTCAGAGAACATTTAAATACTACCGTCCTGTAGCACCAGTTAATGTAGGCCCATGAGAAATGACTACAGGTAATTAGGCTAAATTGCAAAGGACTCCGTGACTCCTTGGTGTAATTTTCTTACTTGACAATTACAAAACAAACAGAGGCCATGGGTCAAGCATTCTCATCAACAGAACTTTGTGCTAGGCAGCTGAGCTAATGAGTTCAACACAATACAGGTAGTTGTCATGAAAGTAAAAATCTGGTGAATTACGTCTATTTGGAAGAAAAGGCACGGGTGCAAATAACAACATTAAAGATGGCTGAATTCCATTTATCTGCTTCAGTTTCGGGGTCCTCGTTTGTGCGCTTCAGTTCACTGTCACACTGGCGCGACTTACTGTGACACTTGAGTTTCTGAGTGTCATCTGTGAGACGTGCACACGCATGCACACAGACAGGGCGTCGAAAACAAACCAGAATGACTGACAGGTTATACCGAGCTCGTCATGAACTGAAACACCCAACCGTTACACAAGTAATGGGCGGAAAGTGTTTCTTACGTCAAGAAGGAACCCACCCGGTTAGCTCAGAGGGCAGAAAAACACTATTAGCTAACAGTGATCTGTTTTTCTGACAGCTGGTGTTCTGGATAGAAAAAAAACATGACTTTATTATGCTTAGAATTTTGCAGAGATACAATGTGTGAGGCTTTGCCTGTAAACAGCACCGCAGTCATCTAACATGAGCTTTTGCACTAATGTAACACACTGACGTCTGGTATATTTTGAGGCTCTCTGCTCTGAACTTGTGCAGCAGTCAAACAACAGGAAGTCCACGCAGCATGCTAACATTACTTTTAAGTGCTAACTGTACTTGTGTAAGGGAGAGTTCTGTGCTTTTTACCTGTGCGGGAGGTTCATGTTTTGAGACGTAGAGCTAACGTAAGAGCAAGTAAGTAAGCTGCTTCATTTCCTAATACTGAAAACATCCATAATTAAGCTATCATGACATCTGCTGCGCTCATATCCCGTGTTAATGTTATTTGTAACACTGCCGCTTCTTCTTCTATGACGAGTCAGAATGTGTGAGGTGAAACAAACTGAAAGGCCTCGCACTGCAGCTAACGGCATGTTCTGTATGTTGGTGTATCTTTGTTGTTAATGAAAAGGACCACAACACACAGCTGAAATTAATGTACCATAAGTTAAAAACAAAGTACTGAGGTCATGCAATATTTTGAGGATTATTATTATGATTTATTAATATTGACATTATTTTTATTAATATGATAATTTATTTATATTTGGCTACATTACATCACAAATATTGTACTTCTTACTTCACTACAATCTGATAGCCTTAGTTACAAGTTACTTTTCAGATTAGGATTAGTAATCCAAAATATAATCATCATATAATCAATGATCAACTGGTAAAATTTCCAAGCTATAAACTGAACTCCACCTTTTCCAGCTATTGGATTAATGTAATGTAATGCATCAACAGTTCTAATACAAGGATATATATATATATATATACTCTGCTTTTATTTCAGTAAAAGACCTGTGTACTTCTTCCAACACTGAAAAACAGTAACATCGGTTGTTTGTGTTTCTTTCTCGGAACTAAAGATCAAGGCCACTTACCCTCTCGCACTGACTTTCAATGCTGCCAAACAGGAAGACGTGTGGAGGCAAAAATATCTTATTCCTCACTGACAGTTCCTTCAGAGGACTTTAATGCAACACAGCCAAAACACATGTTGCGTTTTGAGTAATGGGCACACCAGGGGAACTCTTACTGCTACTATCATTATCACCTCCTCTGTCACCGTTGCGGTATACACCTTCACATAAACAATGCTGGATAAGTCCAGGCATGTTTGTTGGGGGATGGTGAAAGTGGTTCTGGGAAATGTAGGAAATGACTTCCAGAGGTTGAATTAGATAACAAAGGAATATTACAGACATGGCAGTGTGCAGTAGTGCTCCGCATTGAGGAGAAAGGCCTGATAAAACCAGAACCTTTCTTTGCCTGATGTGATGAAAATATTTTTCTCTGTAGGACGGGAGTGCGTTGGTGTGTGTGTACTGTATAAGTGCATGTTTGTCACTGTAAGACACCACCTCTGTGCCGGCATGTCCAGATGTTCCCAGATTATTACTTTTCTCTCTCTATCCCTTTATTTCCCTACCATCCATCATCCTCCGCCCTTCTGTCCTGCCCCACTGACTTACTGCTGTTGATATGTGTAATCCACCTTTTATCTCCTTCTCTCTCTCTCGCTCCCACTGCCATGCCTTCATTATGTATTTGTCTGTCCATCACTCTTACCATTTAATCTTTTCTGTAAAACAAGCTGGGTTTTTTATAGACTTTAACTCTTCTGTGGAGGGCGTGGGTCTATATATATATATAGCCTGTAAACTAGAATGGTACAGCCCCCCAATAGACGTGTGTTAATATGCTGTTGGTGCCAAAATGAATCAAGGACAGCCTGCAGGATGTGTGTTAATGAGGTGTTTGGATTCATTCTAATGTACTGTACTATGTGTGCGTGCGTGTGTGTGTGCACGCGTGCGCGTGTGTCTCTGTGTGGTTGTATCTGGGTCTGTCTATGTGAGTATGTTACACAAACTAATATGTTCGTCCTTAGTGAAGGCCTGGGGGAGAACATGGGATCAAATCTCCCCTTGTGCACTAAATCACATCAAGAAGTTCTGTATAATTAACCTGTTCTTTATGCACAACCCAAAATAGAGATTTTTCAGATGATGTGTGCCAGATAAAACTAAGAACTTTAGGGACCTAATTTCATGAACCAAAAGGCGAGCAATGCAAGAGGATGGTACAGTGTCCCTGTTTGACTTTTTTTTGGTAATGTAATGACCAAAATTGTGGCACTGGTTTACTTTTTAAATGAGTTGACGTGGAATATAATAAAAAGAAATTACAAAGTTAGTACCAATACAACAACCCTTAAAGTGAAAGCACTCCTGGAGTACTTCACTAGTGCCTTTTTTTTATTTTGCCTTGTGAACGCGGTGCAGCTGTCCACGCTGAAGGTGCTTTATCCTTTAACCACATATTCCCATCTTTGCCTGAAATAATTCCTCCTCATTATATTTATTTGACACCGCAGAACTTTTTGGTGGTATCTCAGCACTCTGAACATGCCAACACTATTAAATACACCACGCTTGACCCCACCACCTCAGACAGCTGCTATAACTGTGGTAGTAGGCCAATCCAACATCACACTGAACTGAGGAACAGCTTGCAGCGAATGGCCGTGCGCATCCAAACACCTCATGTTTTTCTAGATCTGGGTACAAAAAGGATTAAGCGCAGGTATCGTTTCACTGGAAAAGTTTCGGTTCTACTTGGAGGGTGCAACATGAACTTTTTTTGTCTAATGGCCACATTTAACAACATTTCTTTGGCTGGTGAGTGATGCATATTGGATCAGCATCTGTTTGGTGCTTATACTGCGCCCCTGCATCGAGAACCGATATGCAGCCCTATAGGGGAGGAAAATCTTTAGCGACAGATGCGATGGGTGCAGGCATCAGTCTCTGCAAATCACATCAGCTCCTTTTAAAAGCAGTTCATTCTCTGTCATGTTCACACTTACTGCAGTCCACATTTATATAAGATTGGACAAGACGAGAGTATATTCAGTTAACAGTTTATTAGATACACCTGATCTTTAATGCTTTAATCTAATACAGAAGCCCGAGAATAAATTCCTCTGGGCAGCTTATGAAGTTTATGTTAACACTGTCACAGAGGTGCTGATTCAACTCTAGTAGATTTTATTGCTTATAGCAGTGTTGAAATGGAGCGCCCTGTACTGTATTAATATGTCTTTTTTTCCATTCGGAAACAAAAGGCCAGGATATTAAAAACAACTTCTCACAGTATTATATAATGCTTTCCAATGCAACAACATAAATCTCTACAGCCACATTAGTAGTTCTGTCAGGCACCGCGGTGGTTGGAGCCAAATGTTAATGTCAGCAGGCTAACATGCTCACCGCTAACGTGACAATGTTAACATGAAGATGTTCAGCCTGTTCACCGTCTTAGTTTACTTTGTTATCACGCTAACGTTTGATGATTAGCTTTAAACCTATGTAGAAATGCTAAAAACTGCTGGTTACAACACAAAGTTATTCTCCGTAAGTCCCCATATTCAAATGCCTAACTTCCTAACGTTACCGCCTGGTGCTAAAAACTGTTTTGGTCTCTAAATTTTCTTCCTTTCATAACTGCACTGAGTCTCACACGTTCAAAATATATTAAGTCTTAAAGTTGCATAATTATTAGCATGGATGGACTGATTGACAAGTGGGTGCCATGAGAGCAGGCATTATTCAGCCTATTTTATTTTAGGTCCATCAGTGATTCACATCTTTGCCCACGTTTAGGCAGAAGAGGCAGGACTGCCAACATGGCAGCAGCCAGAGCCATAGATTTTGAGCTTCAAAGCAGCTGGTGGAGTGATGGGAAGCCACGTTCGTGGTTCAGCATTTTGCTCAATGCACAGGTTGTGCACTACCTTTACCGGCCACTGTACGGTTCCCAAAGCAAATCCCTATATACCATGAACGTCTGTACTAAATGTCATGCAGTCTATCTGATAGTTGTTGAGACATTTCAGTTTGGACCAACGTGTTCCATACTGAACAACAGGCTATCAACGCCATTACCATAACTGTGCTGCTTGAGTGACTAAAAATAACAATAGAGTGAATCAACAACACTGACACAGCATCAACAAAACCATTATAGGCCTCACATGATCTACTGCAGGGCTGTTATATTTAGATTTGACTGTGTCAGTGTACCTAATAAATTGGCAACTCAGTGCGCAGCAGTCTAATTTAGAATATACAGAGCCACAAACATAAATATAAATACATCCTCTCAGACTACATCCCTGAGGGCAGATCATACCCCTCTGTAAGATGAAATCCCATTTCTGGAAACACTGAAATATTTATCAGTATGTTTTCTGGGTGTAATGATGCCCATCATCAGGCTTTTAGTTGAAGACGCTGACTGACACATAATCCAGACATGGCAGCACCATAAAATGAGATTTCATTATTTCGTAGGCTGCCTGTGATTTATGTAACCAGTTTAAAAAGACTCCGTTTGATTAAAGGCTTGTTTACATTAATGCAAACACTAATATGACTGCTGACAAAAAAGCAAAAGACAAAAAGAACGAGGTGATAAGCTGATGAGCCACTTTAAAAGATTGCATAAACTGGCAATTCAACGTAATAATCCTGTTTGCGTAAGTGAAGTTATTACTTTCTAGAGAGAACAGAGGAAATTCTGGACCATTACCATATTGTTCATAGCAGCTATGGCCCTTGGTGTAATGATTTTGTATTAAAGTGGCTGCTGAAAAGAGGAAATGGTTTGTTGAACTAAGACACCTCCCGTATGTGAGCTCTCCTCGCGTGAAAAACTCCCTGGAAAACTGCAACTTTGTGGAAGCAGAGAGGCTTGGCATTTGTGTAGATGTTTCTTTTTTTTTGCTGCTTTTGCAAGACTAACACTGGATGCTGCATTACGAGTTAGAGGTTGCAGATAAAAAGTGAATAGCTGTCCTTCAGCTGTCGCCTTTTGTGTCTATGAAAGGGGATGTTTTTACATACTCTGTCAGCACTCGTAGATTAGAAATATTAGCAAGAATTGCCTCATATTCTATAGACATGACGTGTCATTACTTATGAAGAGACACAATTATTATTTATGATATTGGATTGTGAGATTGCAGGGGTTGTACAATCATAACAACCCTTATAACATGGCATGTGTGCTGGCAGGAGAAAAAAAAAAAGCTTCAGCCTCACACAATTGACACTTCACTAGTATATAAAAGCTGTTGTATTCCATTTGTGCCTGGCATGAAAACAGCGCCCTAAAGCCCAGAACAGAAACAAAGCGTCAGCTCAAGTGAATCTTTTAATCCACAGCAAATGACACAATAGAAGTGAAAATATGACAATCGCAATTATGGACAGAAAATTGATGATGCGCCCTGGCGAGCACTTTGAGCTATGAGCTTCTTTCAGAAAGCCGCTCGTACAGAAACCAAAATGTTACGAGCAGGTCGCCTGCAAAGCAGAATTGCACCTGATGTTGCTGTCAAAAACTACATTTACAGCGATGTATCGGTGAACGGTTCGCTTAGCGATTAGGCTAATGCGTACCGAAGGTTAAGCGTCAAGGAACCTGAGGCCTTGCCCAGAAACAAAAGATCAAAATCGAGGTTATGTTTGACAGACTGTGGCGAGGACGAACATTAGATAACATATCCATACATTAGCTAATGAGTATGACTATGATATGCAGTTCATTACTAACGCATTTTCGCGGGAATAATAACATCAATATTATCTAATACATTTGACCTGTGGGTTAGTGGCATTATATTTCTGCATTGTTTTAATGAGACAGCACTGATGAGGCAGGAATTGGCTGGATAGACATTATGAAACGCTGTGATGCAAATGAATGCTGAGGCCACGGAGGTCACACGGAGAGATTTCTCACAGTTATAACAATCAGTTTGTTATACAATGTTCATAATACTCCACTTCTCGTTGCGTCATTATGAAAACAGTTTGTATGTTTCTGGATTTCTGATTGATGTGAAGGTCAAAGGTAAAAAAAAAACAACAAAAAACCTGCAGGCAGAGTTATGAAAACTGTCAGTGGATTTATGCTGATCATTAAAGAAAATGTATTAAAATGCCTGTAACTTGTAGGAATAACTTCTCTTTGTGTATTCAGGCTTCTGACATCTGGCATTTCCTCCTCACATGCCAAAATCTTGACCCTGATAAGACAACTTTATTTCAGAGCGTACAAAGGGCACAGATTATGTGTGATACAGCTCAAGATAAACCCCAAATCCCGTGGAGATTTTAAATTCTAAACTTGAGGATTTATTTGAGGTAACTCTTGGGACCGGGGTCACAAGAAAAACAACTTTGAGAAATGCAACATGAAGAACCTGCAACATTAGGCCAATGCCGGTTTGTAATTACACGAGATAAGAAGATGAGTGGAGGTTTAGTGCATGTCTTGACTAAATGAGAGAGTTTATTTGTGATCCAGAGGGCACAGGATGATACTCTCGTTTTACAAGCTTAGGCCACTGCGCTGTCTGTTCAGGGCTTCGGGGCCAAGGGAGGATGTAGCCCTCTGTTTGTCTGTCTCTCTGTTTCCGAGTGTTAACAAATACACGTGTTGTGAGGCATACAAACACACACGCATGTGCACACAAGTGATCACATGTTAACAGAATGTCATTTTTGCTCATCGATTCCTGTTTGTCTACTGAACTGCACATTAACCCACATTGTCGTGCTGCAGGTTTCAGCCCTGGAGATGTTTAATAATCAGTGTCTGAGTGTGTGTTAGCGTGTGAACGGAGAGAGGAACTGGCAGTTGAGACATGTACTGAGTCAACCAGAAGGCTTCAAGTTTTGTCTGTCTTTATTTATTTATTTACAATATTACAGCAGCTGAGACATTGTGAACAATAAAGAACAAGGGGTATATTTATATGTATTTGTTTTACGACGACACTAAAATAAAATATAGATTTCAAGAGACTCTAAGTGACAAATGAAGAATAGCAAGAGGGGAGCTGAGGAGAGAATGATAAATGACAGTATAGTCAAGACTGAGCTGACAAACAAGCTTCTCCATGAATTTTAAACTTGCTGGATTGAATTTAGAGGAAATGAAAGAGGGTGATATAAAGTAAGAGAGCTTGTGCACTGAAATCACTCCTTGCTGCAGAACCTGATAAGGTTTTTTTTTAATTAACTTCCAAGACCTGGGGTTCATTAAAAAAAAATCATATTACAACGGCAATTTGACTGCATACAATCATCTCAGCGAAAACATGAATTTTAAATGATTGATTTTCAGTAGAGTCTCACGTTTAGCATGCATTGATTTCCAATTAGACATAAGACATGACGCTTCAGGTAATATCACTTAAGTGTAAGGCTGATGTAGGACCCAAGGCCAGAGGCAGATAATTCAATGCAGTATGAAATGCTCAAGATGTGCCTTATATTATCTACCAACCTCGATCTGTGTAACAGCAGTCTGAGATCTGATTCTGTAACACTAGGAGAGCCATAAACTGACAGTTTTTCCTCATTAATTCCTCTATTTGGCCAAAGCAGTACTCAGCAAGTTGCAACGTGCTCACAGCTTCAGTCGTGCCCGTCGGCTCGTGTGTGTGCGTGAGTCGGCCAGACGGCTCAGCTGTTTGTTTCAAAGTCGTTGGGCATTTGAGGGACTTTAAAAGTGGAAATGAGGATGTTCTGCTTTTTATGCAGGACAGAAGAGTAGACAGAGTCAAAATGAGACTCATAAGAGATTAAGAGGAAATCTAGGGACAAAACAGCAGCTAGACGATGCGCCATATGTCCCCATGGCCCATTATCCACTACTTCAGCCTATCTTGCACTTGTTTGCACCCCGTGGATTTTCAGGACTCAACTTTGCAAAACAACACATAAAATGGAGCATCAGGCCTTTTATTTTGCTCCTCGTTCCCGGATTTAATGGGACATGAGCAATTTCGCTCTTTCAGAAGTAAACGCAAATTCACACATTTATTGAGAAAAACTGACTTTCGAGTTTTAAACACGGATCTCGAGGCTTGAATGGTGGACGCTTTAAAGGAACAGTTTGGAAAAGCTTCCCTTAACAAAGAGTGGAAGAAAGGGGACGCTAGCCTGCACTATAAAATACTCCTACCAGTACTTCTAAAGCCCACTAATTAACAGGTTTGTTTAATCCGTACATATTGCATAAATGTCAGTTAATGAGCTGTAAAGGTTCCGGTGTAGGACGTGAGAGAGTACACGTCCTTAATGATTTTACAATGGATTGCAACCCTCGTATTGGGCACGCGGTAGAGCGGGTCATCTACTAATCAATCCCCGGTTCCTCCAGTCTGCATGTCAAAGAGTCTTTGAGCAAGAGTCCTGAAGAAGAAGCAAAGAAGTTTCTATGAACATTCTTTCCCCCCGTTGTCAATGGATCAACTCCAACAGGACCACAGCTACTGTTGTCTGAAGAAATGTGAATAAAAAAAAGCCAGACTTCAAGTCTACAGGAGTGGATTATTTGACACCCAAAAGAGGGTTTGGTTTTTAAAATCACTCTAACTGTTCATCTGTGACTCTGCAGCACAGCTGAATGTAAATCTGAGCAACATTTTAATTTAACACAGTAAAAAAAAAAAAAAAAAAAAAAAATTAAAAAATCTGCATGGAAATTGCTCCATTTAACGAAACAAGCACAGATTTGTCACATTCCCCTGCTGATGAGCATCTGCACCTAGTCATGTATGAGCGAATCAGGGCCTGACCTTTATGTTGTGAAGTAAACATATTTCCTTTTTCACAAGCGGCATGAATAAATGAATATGAAATGTGGAGAGGCGGACATGGGTGCTGCAGGTGGTTGTGCATGTGTGCACATGGCCTACATGTGCAAAGGAATTCATCATATGAAAATAACACAATATGTCCAACCTGATGGCAGCCACCCCCCCCCCCCCCCCAACATGTGTGTGCGTGTGCATATGCGAACGTCAACGTGCACGCCAGTCACGTTTTTTGACGACAGAGGTGACAAGCTCCTTACGTACGTCTCACCACTCGTGTCGGATAACAGTGCCGGTGCCGTGTGTGGCTTTTTCAACTTGAAAAGTTTACTTTGCACCGTAGGGATGCACCTCGGCCGTGTATTTCTCCTAACTACATTTGTTAAATCTCAAATTTGGAGTTGCTTATGTTTATGTTTTAATTGATTAGAGTTTAATTAGAAGCACTCGGTAAGCACCACGCGTGGGAGCTATGGGTATGAGGTTGGGGGAGAAATGAGCTGTACTGAATGTTTATTTCTGTGGCTATGTTGTGGTGTTTCTATGTATCTGTGTATTTGTGTATGTATGAGGACTGCGGCAACCAATCTTCTTGTAAGGACAGTAAAGTATCTGTCTATCTTCATCTGTTAGTTAATCACGTTAAGTGTCAAAGTATATTTTGACAGAAGAGTTCCAGCTCCAGCTGAGCATTGATAAGGACACCATAATATGGAGCTGCACGGAAAAGAATCAGTTTGGGAATACGTTTACATTTAGATCACATGCTGTGACTTTAGACATGTGAGATATGTCCTATTCTTTGATGACAGTGCCAGCTACCAATCTTTCTCTGGAAAAACATACAAGAAAAGACGGACGCGTCACGTCTGTCACAGGCGTGTCGCACAAACAGGCAGGATGAGTTGCTGTTGTTGTTGTCGTCGTATGAAGTGCAGAGACGCCAGAACAAAGACCAAGCCGTCACTCCGGAAATCCGGCAGATAATCCGGTGATTAGAGGATAAGAGAAGAGACGATGACTGGTTAGAGGTACAAACCACGCAGTTCCACAGCACTGATTAATCAATTACATCCAGATCTAATACCCCCAAGCTGAACTTACCACCAACACGCGGGTACAAAGAAATGAATCCACACACTCAGACAAAACGCCCAAAATATGCACAGTCACTCACGTGGCATGCATCTCTAATAATGCTGTAATGATGCACTACACTTGGGCCAACTCACACTTCATAATGAGCACATGAAACTGTCACATGTGTGATGGCGCCTTTTACAAAAACGTTTTTTTCCCAATCTGACCTGACAAACCACACATGGACAAGTTAAAGGATCATTTACATACTACCTCTGCAGTCTCGAGAGTTTTACTAATGAGTCTTTCGCGTCCAGCGCGTAGTTAAATGGTTGCGCGGTGCTAAACTACATGTCTATTGTATGCATGTATGTGTCAGACAGAGTAAATATAACCCTCCCATCTGTTAGGGCTGTACAGATGCTGTCTCAGAAATAGAGGATTAGTGCTAAACTTAGAGGAGAGGGGAACATGTGATGAGAGGACGAGGGGAAAGCCAGGCAGTGACTAATACCGAAAGCATAAATCTGGGGGCGACTGACAGCGTCAGAGCAGCCGTTCGGAGGGAGGATGAGAAAACGGAGAGACGGCAAAGTGGGCCGCGCAAAGTTGTGGGGGGGGCACGCTGCACGTTGCGTTCACGTGAGGGACAAGGAGTACAAGGACGTACAAATAAGGAAGATGGGGCAAAAATTTGTAACATTCAACATTGTCATAACATCTCATTATAGCCTCAGATATGGTTGGTCAAAAATATCCACTTTGTAATAAAGTCGTGGCGATGTGGTTGTTGGCCTGTGGGGAGGAAACGTATCTGCATGGGTGTATGCAAATAAAATGACTTTCATTGTATATGTGTCAGTGTTTGTCTCCAGAGACAGCATCAGCCACTATTAATAACTAAATCCACTCGGTCTTTCGAGGGAATAATTCATTTACCCTCATGAGAAAACAATGAAAAGGTTGACACGTCAGTGCAGAGCTTACAGTGATAATCCACAAAGCACCAACTTTTATTGTTTTTATTTATCGCAATGCTGAATTTTTTTACTTGGTCCTTCGTAGAAAGGATGTAGAGAGCTTTGAGAGGCTGTAATCAAAATCTCATCTGTGTTTGCGCCTGACGGGTGGAGACACAACATTGCGTTGGTGGGGATGGAAGGGGGTACAAAAGCCTGGTTGCCTTTTCATTGCTAATGGCAATGAAAGGTTCATCTGTGGCCAAACTCGAAAAAGCTTGTGGGCTGCTCACGTGTCGGCCAAGCTCCCCACTGTTGCGGTGCTCAAGATGTCTGCAGATTGTAATACGCATGTAACAAGTAACGTTTGCGTTTGTCACATGCTACAGCTCTGCAGCATGGGACATGTCTTTTTCTTTGGATTTTTGCGCTGCCCTTTGCGTTCTTCTAGGTCGCCCTCCTTTTTAGCGTCGTCCAGCCACTGTTTTTCAATAATGATAATTTCTGTTGATTTGAACTCACTGTTGTTACTTCCATGAACAAAGGCGAGTCACTGTTCACAAAAACCTTTTCCTTGGAAAGGTCCAAGGTTAAATAAAATGTAAAATGCTCCACAAACAGGTTATGCGTTGATTTGATATGGAATGGAAAAGCAAAACTGTATTTATATGAAAATGATACAGATTATTACTTCAGCCTTAAGGCTTTCACCATGAGGTTTGAGAAATGGAATGATCGGCATCAGTGATCAGTGATGAAATTGCATCTTTAAAACCCGCTGGGACTCTCAGTGAGATCTGTTTTGGCATCAGCCAGACAGGGCTGTAACCGGAGTTATGTGTGTGCATGTGGGGATTCTTCTGAGACCTTAAACGTGTTTTTGAAGAGAGGGGGAAAAGAACATTAACAAGTTTAAGATCTTTGCTTTTGATTCAAATCCAAAATAAAACATGGAGACGCTCCAAACTAGTCGAAGATCAACTTTTCTTTAGAAGGCTCCTAGAAAACATCTGTTGCCCCCCCAGTTATCTCGGTGCCGTCGGGGAGAGTTTATACTCACACCTGAGCATAACCACCACGCACACTCGACAATGAACCATATGGGTTAGAAGGTTTTCTGAATTTGGCTCCAGGTGCCCCAACGTGACATCGGTGACTCAGCTAGCTTTTCACCTTCTGTGGCTGTAGACACACACACACACACACCAATACACACGCGTAACGTACCCACCACATACACAAGCGCCAAACAACGTCTGCATACATGTTGACGCAATCGCCCCCTTATGTTCAGGACAGGTTATTCAAGGCTTGTTGACTGAAGTAACGTGCAGACAGACAGGCGTGTTCGCATGTCGAGGGGTTTTTTTAAACGCTAGCCATAAGGCAGAGTAGGAGGGTTTCTCTTGCATCGTCGCTGCGCCAGTCCCAAGGATCATCACCACACAGCCATGACTAAGGGAGCATGGGGAGCAGGGCGTGTGTCAGCACAAGGGGATCATCTGTTTCATATGTGCCGTGGTCTTTCTGCTAATGTGTCTTTGGGTGTTGCAGATGGATGGGTGTGGGGAGGCTGATGTTTCCTCAGATATCAAGACCATATGTTATATTTACTTTGTTTATTTTCACGGCTCAGGATAATGGTTATAATAACACATTGCTCATCGAGGTAATTGTTTAGATATGTTAGATATGTTTAGATACGTCTAATTGGACGACAGAGTAGTCAGATTACCGGTCAGGTTGCAAATAAACCTCCAGGTTGAACAAAGGTGAAGTAAAAAAAGATTAGACTGACCCAGACCGTCCATTTTAAACACCTGCCGCAACTTTTCTCTCCTGCTTCATCCTAACGTCGCTCCTGTAATTGTATGCACTCGCATTCTTCCTACGCAATGAGGCATTAGCATCATTATGGGTGTGCTTGCTTTAGTTTCAAATAAAGTGGTGGCTAATCTTTCAAAACTGTCGGCCTGTTTACAACCTCTAAAATTGCCTGAACAGGTGTGTTTGTCACACCATTGAAGCTATTTCAGCTTTAGGGATGGTGCTGCATTTTGTGATCTCAGTAAATACTTTGGTGGGTGCAGTGTTGTCGTAACCAACGGGACAGGTGGCCCGAGCTAGAAAAATAAAGCCAGAGTTGTGATAAATCATAGTTTAAATACTCAAATCTGGAGATATTTGTTGCTATCCGTACTCCATACACCCTACACACCTACTACGAACGAAGTGTCCCTTATTTCGTCCACGGGATGTTTGCGGCAGATTAGAATTCGAATGTGTTTTTGGGCAGTCGAGGCGTTGTGGTTAATCTAGGGTGAAAAAATGACTTCGGCATTGTGTTAAAATTCACAATACTTTTCATTCAAGATAAAACCAAAGGTTAGCCGTGCAGCAGAGACGGCTAATTGCAACATCGTCTTGACGTCCTCACAAAAGAGCAAACAGTTGTTAGATTCTGGTAGAGCGAGCCTATTGTAGACTGCTTCATATTTACAAGCCTGCCCATGCATAACATTGATTTCTCTGAAAAACAAACACAATCAGAGAAGGGAGAAAACATTTCTCTTCAGCCTGACTCACTGTGATAAATGAATGCAGAGAGAAATTCTGCCTTAAAGTTCGTGACTGGAAGACCCCGAGTTTGAACAGTCATTTGTTGAAGCCTCGGATGGATGGTCGTTGCATATTTTCGCGCCGGCTGGTATGTGAGAGAGTACACGTCCTTGTCCTTTGCAGCCACATTCCTACCTTTGGGAGCTCCAGCAAACCTTCTTCATCAAGTCACCTTTTATGCTTGCAAATGTACGGTTATATCATGACCCAGTAAAATAAATCTGCATGTTTAATCCCAATGACTCTAGTTACACAATGGCCATTGTGGCTTTAATGGATTTATGTATTCAGATAAGGGATTACAAGTCAGGGGCTTTAGGGAGCAGAACCTCAAGAAGGCTGTGACTGAACAGCGGCGCCAAGTGGCCAGCATGCACTACTGCAGCACACGCATATAAAAATAAAGAAATTTGAAAAAAATGTGTGAGAGCTCCGGCTTCCTCTCACAGTCACAGACACACACTTAATAGGTTAGTGAGGATAAGTGGTTACAGGTAATGCATGTATGTATGAATATAAGATGAAGATACATGATGATTTACTGTTAATGTGTTATCTCCTGATGGGTTGGATTCGACCCCTTTGACAATAGTAAGCACTGACCTGAGGTTAACAAAGATTAGAAAGAGGAGAGTTTTAGGACTATTACAAATACAAAAACGAATAAATAAAAACTGACTTAAATGTCTGGAGGCTTGGAGTGAGTCAGCGATTCTCGGAAAAGCCGACCTAATGTTGCCAAAATATGGTTTGATGTGTTGTGCCAGACAGTCCTAGCAGTCATCAATCAAGTTCACTTTTCAGATGCTGCTGATGTCTGATTCACTGCCTGGATCATCTTCCACTGGGATGATGACGCGTCTCTTTCCAACTGGAATTGATTTTGATACTTGGAAACGTGATATCAACAGAATGAGGAGGACACTTGTATAATAATTAATTGGGAGTATTAATAAAAGCAAACAACTGGACCACACATCTGTGTATCTGATGAATTTAAGCCCAAACGGTTCACCTTTTTGAATGTTTAACTGGTGCACACCTGGACAAGAAGATGTGCATGTGTTTTGCACATTGATTTTAGCATTAACAAAGCAAACTAGACCATGTTTTGATCTGACTTCACATCTAGACTGGACATCAGATTTTAGATACTCAACTTTCATGACTTTGCTGCCAGAACTTCTTTCACCAACTAACTTTTGTCCTTCAAGCTGTACATCTTCTCGCTTCTTGCGGCACCTACCTAAGTCCCGACCTCTATCGGCCCATCTTCTTCCTCGTGTTGTCTTCGGTTGTGTTGGCTTATCAGTAAGTTGAGAATACCTCCTGTACGACAATAACCTGTTGCATAAGATCACAGACAGTAAGCCTAGCTGCACTCAGCGGCGGCTTTATCCCTCCATCAGCCAGTCCAGACATACAGGTACACACACTGCTGCTCTGTCCCATTGTCATTTAAATGTTGAGCTGGTGATTGAAGCGCTTATCTCTCCTAATCGGTGCGTGTAAAGGTATTACTGCTGCGAGAGAGCCGTCGCCACGCCAACTTTGATATGGAAAATCACATCTGTGAGCTCCCAAACAACATTATCTACAGAGAACTGAATATACCAGGTAAAACCTTTCCTGCTACCCCTCCATCTGTTGTCTTGGATTAGCTCCATGCTTATTCCCTATCTTTTTTTTTTTTTTCTCCAGATCCTCAAAGACAGAGAGGGTGGGGAAGGTGAGCGGGGGGAGATTGGAAAAGGGAGGGCATAAAAAAAAAGAGCCGAACACACATCTTGTTAAAAGTAAGATTTGTAAGCTTATTATTTTGTTATCATGATCATTGTTATAACCTCTGTTATGGTTTGTTCAGTTTACAGTTTATTTTCAAGTTCATTTAAAGTCATTCCAGTCGAAGGTAAACATGATTGTAACTGTTGTTTCCAACACTATTAAATGCTTTTTTTTTTTTTTTGTTTTGCCAGACAACAATCGGTCACACTCGCTCGCTCATACGCACATGGAAAGAGCAGAAACAAAACGGCTGTTGCTCACTTACTCATCTGTTCATTCGTTCCCACACGCGCACGCACACACACAAAGACAGACGGCATCTCATGCTAAAGCTCCTGCACACACAGACATGAAGTGATTAACAGAAATGAGCTCGGATTCTTACTCTCCCTGACACAAACACATTTTCAGATGACGCACCCACACACACACACACACACACACTTTCTTGCTCTCGTGTCTAAGTTCATAAGTGCAACTTCTCGAAGAGTGATTTACCCTCCCGCACAGCTCTTCAACCCTCCCGCTCCACACCAGGACCCGAAATCCCCTTCCTACCTCACCCTCCCACCGAGAGCCATACATACACCTGGGCTGGTTCACACACTGTATCATAATGCACTTGACGATGCTCGAAACCTACATGATGCTCGTTTGTTTCCACAGATATAATGTCTTGTCTGGGTGACGATAGCTATTGAATAGCTAACTGACACACAACTTTAGAGAAAAAAAAAGCCACATTACTCTCAAACTACAAGCGCACAATGATGTAAAAAATAACTTACTTAGAAAAAAAAAATCGTGTATAACAGTGGTCCCCAACCTGGTGGACTGGACTGCCCAATAGAAACACAACAAGATAGATGGTCCAGCTTCCGGTTTGTTATTTCAGACTTTCTTCTCATATTTTCAGTTGAGAATGACTGGACAGTTTTACCTGATCTGTAAGTATAATCATCTTTTGATTGAAAAAATTAGGAAAAGCAGAGGCAGACATATCCAGACTTTCTAAAAGTGCTGGATCCAACGCACCCATGATGCATCTCAGATGTTAGAAAGCTCCCTCCAGCTCCAGAAGTAAAGTCGTGGAGTGTTGCAGTTGGGAACCACAGCTATACACGATTTGTCAATACTCATCTTTCTAGAAATCACAATCCACAAGATAACTTAACCTTAAAGTCGTATAATCAGTTGGCTAAGAGACTCGGAGTGCAGCCCAAGTTTACGTACGGCTCAACCCACCCAGTTATCCAACTTTTAGACCCCCCCTTTCTCCTCAAGATAACCAAAAATACACCACAGCAAAACTCAACAGAATAATAATAAAAACAGAAGAAGAAGAAAAAAGACAACCACAAGAAAACTGAGCTTCAAGTTTGTAAAAATGCTTACATAACATTCCACCGTGGCAAATTTCAAGACATTGGGAATTCCATTCGTTGTCCGTCATGACATTTACACGAGTACTTGAACGTCTCACATGCCGGTGGGTAAGCCGCTGTGTGACACGGTCGGCCAGCGGTCAGCTCACAGTCCGTCTTCATTATCATTGTAATCATCGTCACCTTTTATCATTGTTATCAGCTACTATGGTAAGCCATGCCCTACTAGAGTCCATCGTTGGCAGGGTGGGGTAACCATGGTGAATAAGGTGCTAGTTGCTATGGAAACACTATTCTGCAGCAACCGACTGGTACAGTTGTTTGAGTTTTGAATTGCCGTACCTCCCCACCAAAGCACTTGGTTTGTATGTATTACTTGTTGCTTTAGTTGTGGTTTGATTTTTTTTGTTTTTTATTATTTTGCATTTTCATACTTATAAGATGTACAGTATGTGGATGTATTTTCAGGCTGTTAGTACCATTTAAAATAGTCTCTCTCTCTCTCTCACTCTCGATCACGCACACATGGCACACTCAGACCTGTTTTTGTCTTTGTCACTCAGGCACACACAAACACTCGCACGGTAACAGAAAACTGTTTACATGTGGCATCTGACAAATGGGTTTACAGAGATGAGATCGGCGGAGCAGGCTGCTGCGCCAACGCTGATCGGCGGAGAGCTTCGTGTCGTCCCAGACTTGGATCTGTTCACAGATGCTTGTGTGAGTGACTTGTCTTTCCTCCTTTCTTTTCCCTCCTCCCCGCTCCTCTCGCTCTCCTCCGAGCAGCCTGCGGTCGGTTGAGAGGAGGGCAGTATTGCTGATTGTATCCATGGCTGCTCCGTAGCCATCGTGTGCTTCGTTAACCTCAGAGATGACAGAGGACTAACCGAGTGCTTCGAAGACAGGACAGAAAAGTAACACGGCAACTTATGACGTCAACAAACCCTTGTGGTTTCTGTGTCAATGGCACATCTACAGTAAATTCCTCCCCCAGATTGATCTTTAAGTGAATGATTCATCGTTTAAATGCTCTGTAATTCCCCCTCTCCTGACCCCGTCCTGCCCCGGTGGCTTCGTTAGAGACGTGCTGGAGACTGATTGTGAACACAGGATGACACAGCGGAGTGGAGATGACAACTAAAACACTGGCGTCTGGAGTCCCAGGGTGTGTTTATGAACTATCAGCTACTTTGACTAGTCTCCTACACAGGACCTGCGCAGTTTGTCAGCTGGTTCCTCTTTTTTTTTTTTTTCCCCTCCTCCGTGGACTGGTACAAGTTCCCAGCATCGAGATCAACAACAACAACGACGACGACGACAAAAAAAAAAGGCAATTCCAGTTCAGTTCTGCTGAAATCTATTTGATTCAGTTCATTTGAGTTCAGTTTAAGTCTTGTAGCAAGAAACTATGGCAACTAGCCCTAAGGAAGTGTTTCAGCCAATCAGATCCAGGGGAAAGTCCTTAAATGGTTTTCAATAGAGTGGGTGGATTGGATGCTTGTTCTTTTTTAATAGGATTTCAGCCCCGCCTCTCCTGTTGTATAAATGTTTTGTGTGGTGTGCATGATTCAACAAGCTCAACCTGTGGCCTGTTCAGACACACACACTCATACAGACACACACGCACACACACACACACACAGTCTAGCACACCTGCATCTGTATACACAGGCTGCCTTTAACACAACGTACGGTTCAGTCTGTGTCACCGTGTGCCTGAAGGTCTTTCAGCTCCACCAAAACCTCACTCCCACAATTGCGCAGCTGTACAAACACACACACACACACACACACACACACACACACACACACACACACACACACACTCACACTGTGATGCTTGAAAACTCTTGCTCCTCTTGCCTTTTGCTCTGTTCACGGTATTCTTAACTCTCTTCTCCTCTCTCCTCCTGACTCCCTCCTGACTCCCACCCGCTGATACTGTACACCCTCCCAAGGCTAGTTGGCATGGTGACGCTGATGGGATGGCCGTTGCTAGGAGATGAAGAGAGCGGCCAGAAGGAGCATCGTCACGGTGAGGAGAAGGCGATCCCTGGATGGGCTACTTCCGCTGACACTCTTCTCCAGCTTGGGAACAAACGGGTTAAATTCATCTGGAACAAAAAACAGCGAGAAAGAAGAAAAGGGATGAGGGAGAGTGATGTCTTCATATGAATTCATTACAGTTTTTCTATGCTCGGAAAACTTGAAAGGGAAAACGAGGAGAAAAAAAAGAGTTCATCTGTGCCTCTAATCATGCTATGATCTGCTTACACAGCACGGCTCTTACTAAAACACGACCACCTCTTTTAATGAGACAGACTGACTGAGGAAAAAAGCAACTTTAACAGCGCGGAGCCACACTCCCACTGAAACACGGCGAGTCTGCCGCAAAGGCAACGCAACAGCAGTGCTATAGCTGACTGCTGCAGCTGTTATCAGAGAGCTCTCTTATTGTTCTAATAAAGTGACACATCCTTTAGTCACACACACTCGCATACTTTTAAACACAGGCCTACTGTATAACACCGTAACACCGGTCCCCTGTGCACGTACACCTGGCGGCGTCCTAAAAATAGTTTGCGGTCTTTTGTTGCGGGCTACACGGAGAGAGAGAGAGAGAGAGAGAAAGAGAGCATTGATGTCTAGCCGATGTGTAAAGGAACACAAGCCACCAGACAGTTCGCTGCATGCCTACACTTATGAGACACACGTGCGGCCAGACACACCCTCTCCAGTCACTTGATTAATGAGACTAGGGGCCAGACTTAAAGCACACTTTTCTGTCTATACACAGGACAGCTGATATTCTCAGTTTTTTCCACTCCACGCCATATCGAGCATCCTCGAATATTTCCAGCTGCTCCGTGGGTCAGACAGCAGAGTAATGACTGGCTGACACCTGGTTTTAAAGATGGCCTCCTCTGATATGCTCTGCTGGCCAATCTAATGAGGTCTACGCAGCAGCGGCGCTCAGGTTAAACGCTTTGACCGCTCTGTAACCGAGCATGCCGCTGAAGGGTCAGGACACTGTTGCGTCGGCGCTAACTGACAGAGGAATGTGGTTTCGAAGACACAAACAGCACAGACGGCGGAGCTTTTCGCTAAACTGGTTCTGAAGTGTGGCTCTACTAATCGCTTCATTACACACGCGCGCTGTCTCTCACCGACTGTCACAAACATCTAATTATTGGCGCGATGTTTGTGCAGAGGGCCATGTGACATACTGTACATCGTGACCTTCTGACATGTTCCCGTGCCAAACGTCGTCTCACGCGGGGACGCTGTGTGCATTTCTGTAGTTGTAGCTGTGTGTGTGTGCGTGTGTGTGCGTGTCACATTTTAAAGCAGGCAGCATCTGCCTAATAATTAGGATGTTCAGACACCTAGAGGCGTCTATGAAATTGAATGTCATGTTGACAAGAACAAGGAGATATCTTGCTCTGACTGTGTTAAGAGTATCTACCTGTGTGTGAAATGTGTGTGTGTGAAGTGTGTGTGTGTATAAATGTGTGTGTTTACATTTGTCAGTCGTCATCAACTGTGGTTTCTGTTTGAGCTAAAACACAGGCATTTTTTTATAACATAGTTTTATAACACTGAATAATAATTTGATGTCCCGTAACACACATTTTATTCAACGTAGGGCTAATAGAGTGACATGAAACATATGACCATTGTACATTATTATGCAGTTCAAACATCCTGCAACAAATATGAAAATAATGATGTTTAATTGCTGCTGTGAGGCAGGTGATGATTCACCTATGTACTAATCTTCCCAGAAGTTATAATTTGTGGTGTTCCCGGATCACGATGTCCTCATTAACGGTTCATCCCAGTGATTTCCTTTTGCACCTCCATGTAGTGGGGGGACTTTTGAGACATTGGTTAAAATAAGAAAGGAATTTGCTATGGGATGATCTTTCATTAGACCCTCTGTGACTGATTAATACGGGAATCTTTCAACTCAAAACTTAATACTACTTAAAACTTAAAGTCCCGCAGAGCCACAGATGACAATACAATGTTTTAGATATTTGGACATGAAAGAGGCACACCTGTTAGATTTAAGGTGATATAGCAGTTTACTCTTTAGTCTGATGAGGTCACATTTCTGTATCGTGAAATATTCTTTGTCAAACAGACCTTTTTCACAGCAGCCATTTTGACATGTAACGGTAGGCTAAACACAGGTGCTCCACGTCAAAATGGCTGCTGTGAAAAAACGTCTGGTAGCAAAAAAGCAAAAGTTGATTAAATGCTGAGGAAGCAGTTTGGGGCTGTGACATCACCGGCTAAACTGATGAACTTCAATCAGCTGGCACGCCTGGCATTAATTAGCCGTTTCTTCTCGGCGGTTTGAAAGCCAAACAGGATACTTGAAATGGCAACAACGTCCCTTTTTTTCCCGTGTGTTTTAAAGCTTGGCGGATCCCCCACGCTTTCTCAATCGCAAATTAAGCACAAATTTGTATAATGCACGAAATCTGTGGAAGTGCTCGTAATTACTGCAAGGTAATTAGCGCGCGTGACTCCCAGAACGACCGTTTCCACAAAAGCAGAGGTGACATTCGCTTTGTGCTGTGTCCTGCCCGCTGAGACTCAACCTGATGTTGCTGGCGAGGTAACCCAAAACCCACTGACGCTTAAAGGAGTGGTAATTGCTACAATAAACCCCATTAAAGGAAAAGCTTCTGATTTCGCCCGCTAATGGCCGGACCTGATCGTCAGATGCGGTAACCTGAGCCAACAGGGTGGGTAAATGAGTATCCTCCCACTGAAAGCCGTCAGTAATCACATGGCTGCATGGGGAGCTGCTAGCACCATTCCATCTGTGTTGTAAATGAGATCTAAATGAAATCTAATACTGGAGGCCGTATTCAGGAGGGAACCACTGTTGAGCTGTAGACACTGATTGAAAGGGGCAGCGCCCAGGAAATAAACTGTGCGCAGCGAAGGGGAGACGGGTGGTTTGCTGCAACATTCAGCTTAGTTAAACATTTTCAGACGCAGTAATCAGGCAGATTTGAACCGAGCGCTTCGCGCGTCGCTTTGTGTTTGTGCAAACGCGCTGATGTGAACTTTGAATAACGGTAATTAAAACTATGATGTGATGAGTCTCATCGGCAGTCGGGAGGAGTGAGAACGAGGGAGGGGAATAGGAAAACTGTACGGCTTCTTTGTTTTCACTTCTTTTCACAGCTCCCTGCTGATTTCCTCACTTCCTCCTGCACCACTTGGGTTACCCTATTAATTTAATTGGCAACACAGCACTACAGGTGAAAATGACCCACAGGAGCCGGAGTAATTTGTGCTCCGCTACTGTGTAAGCCATTCACGAAATATTAAAAGCATTTTCATGTCGCCCACATTCCTTATCTGTTCAAGTACATCCACTGTTCTTCTGCGGGCACAGCCGAGCCTTTTGTATATTCTCGTAATTGCGCGCGCACTGTGTGATTTTGTTGTTTTCTGATATTTTTTTCTGTTATTGTTCACTGTGTGTTTACAATTATTCGCAAGAAAGGGAAGGAAGGTGCACAAGTCGCGAGGATGTGTGATGAGAATGTATATGTGTTGCTCACCGAGCAAAAGCACGGGTGACCTAACCGCAATCTTTGCTTATTGCAGGGTTGAAAAAAAACAAAACAAACATGAACGAACAGACAATAAACTTTTTTCCTTTATTCTAATGTCAATGTGATAGCATGAACGCGTGCTACAGCCTCACAGATTAATATCATTTTGGCTGGAGAAACGGCTAAAGGAGGGTAAAAACTCAATTTCACACATCAAAAGGTGAATAAACTGAGTTTTTTGGTGGCTTTCCCCTCCGCTGCATTCCTACTTGTGCTCTGGGGGGGGGGGGATGGAGGATGGGAATTAAAGGGTGGGAGGGCGAGGAGGGCATGGAGAAAGGAGAAATGGAGTGAGAGATGAAAGAATGATGGAAAGAGGAAAAAGAAGCGAGAGAGAGAGAGAGAGAGAGAGAGGGGTGTATCAACAAACTCGCATGACCTGCAGCCATTCGCCGCAGCCGGTGATGAGTTTTCTCGTGACAGTTACGAGACTGATTTATCACACGGGCGCACGCACGTGAGCGCGCCCGCTCACACTGATGGACGACGGCGCGGCGGCGCGTTTTACAGGCTACCTCGGAGAAGAGTGTGACAGCCCGATGACTGATACCTACGCGTCTGGTTGTGTAATGGGCGCCAGCTAGGTAGGCCCGAGATAGCTGTACATGTTGTCATTGTGCCGTTGCGCTATTGTTGTCACAACGCTGGGACGCAAGCACACGATCATCTGTGAGATTATCTCAGAGCCTGTCACTTATTGATTTACGGCTCAGCTTCTCCATTAAACCGCTTCACACGCTTCCCGTTGCTCACAGATGATAACGTGAGTCACGTGATTCCCATGATTTCACCAGTTGTGTGATGTTGACGAGAGCGACATAAGGGCAAACTGGGAGCGTTTGCCAAGATCTAGCAGTTAACTACGGGAAATCTGGACAAGTCTTTGCTTTTCTGAATGAACTAACCACGAAACTCTGTGTTCCTTGCTTACCCGGGTGAAGACGGCGAGTGTGAAATGAATATGCATGTTGTTGTATGGAAGGATCAGCAGCTTGTCGAGCCAGCTGGCGCTGTAGAGTTAACTGTGCTGAAGGTCTTGGTTTGAAAACGGCACATCTCGCTTTAGCTGGCCACTTTTGACGGCAAACGAACGGGTCAGGCTGCCATCAAATATCAAGGATCAATCCTGCTGTCAGTATTTAAATTACGAGGCGAGTGATATTCTATCCTTTTTTTTGTTATTGTCAGTAAGTCCCACGGAAAGACAAGTGTGTAATTTCCACCGGGGATGGGGTGACCCGACCCTCTCACTTTTCCATTTTCCTATTTTTGCTGGCTGTCTTCGTAAAGCTTCTCCCTAAGAGTGACTCACTCCGATCTCTCTAGTCAGTGTCCCCTTACTGTCCAGCTGTCATAATCCAAATGAGAAAGCATTGAGTCAAAAAAAAAAAAAAAAAAAAAGTTGATTTAGTCCACCATATCAATATGTGCTCACTGAGCACCACCAACTTCTTTGGGAACTTTTTACTGCCCTGGATTTCGCCTGTGGGCCTGAGAGCAAGCTGTCCTCTCTACTTGATTGATGGAGCGAGTCGGGGCTGAATGCTACGTGACGGGAAGAAATTATTTACAGGTGAAGATGATGAAAACACAAAACTGAAAGACAGAATCTATCATAAATCAAATTTTATGAGTCATTCATGAATCTAAAATTTACAGTTAGCAATAATACAGAAATTGATATTTTGTTAAAATACTATAACAATGCAACCAAGTGCAAGTGTTTGCTAACATGAATGCCTGTAAGAAGTATCCTATTTATATTCTTTTCTTTTTTCCAGTAATGAATCTACTCCGATTACAAGTATCTGTGTCATTGACACAGATTACGGCTGTTAAAAAACATAAATGAGCCACATGTACACACGCGACCTTCATTTACAGTGGACACGTGTACCCAAGCCCCACATACACCATCCTGTAGGTGTAATTATTCACTAGAGCGCCAAATGTTTATTAATACGCCGCTGAAAATAGTCCACGACAAATGCACCATTTACTCCCGTTTGAGAAACGTTTGTTAAGAACTACAGCGTCCAGCTGTTGCAAAAAAGATAGATTTACATCGTCAGCAGAAACAAAGAGGCTTGTAAACATATTATGGAAATCATAAAGTCCTGACAGATGAACTAACATATTGTTAGTTTATGAGATTCTTTGAAAATAAGAAAAAAAAGATGATTAATGAACATTTAACACGATTTGATGCGATTTGACTGGAATAACAAAAATGAGTCAGCGCCTGTTTTCGTGAATCCAGACAGGTTGCATAGGTGTGTTCCACACTTACTCAGCGTCACATGTGTATAAGTTGAACTGCGTGTGTGTGCGTGTGACTCACCGATATCGTCAAGTTTTAGGCCTGGTCTAAGCGTGTAGTCTGGTTCTGTAGGCTCTGGCTCATCATCCACGTCAGAGGCTGAAAGGAGGAGAGAGGGAGAGAGAGGGAGATGTGTGAGACAGAAAAAAAAGGGAGAGAGAGAGAGAGTGGAGGGGTTAAACCATTTCACCAAACCAAGGGATTTTAATTACATCTAACTTGACATCTCGAGAGAAACATGCAAGAGCGGAGCAAGGCAAGGGTGTAGGGGTTAAAAAAAATCCCCCGCAGCAGACAGACTGACAAGCAAAAACATCACCAGAAACCCTGAGAAGAAGGAGAGAGCGGGAGGGGGAGAGAGAGAGAGAGAGAGAGAGAGAGAGAGAGAGAGAGAGAGAGAGAGAGAGAGAGAGAGAGAGGGGGAAGGTGAAGGGTGGCAGATCAAACTGAAGAGAGGCAGTGTGTGAAAAGGGAAGGAGAGTTGTGGAGGGGGTTGGAGGGAGGAGAGGTTAATACTACACGGCGGTGGAAGTTAAAAGGACCGGACAGGCCAGGGATCAAAGTCTATGTGTGTGTGTGCATGCGTGTGTGTGTGTGAGAGAGAGAGAGAGAGGGTCGAGAGATTGAAGGAAGGCAGGAGAGCGAGTGAGAGAGGTTAACGCTACATATACATAGCCACCCACTGACTGCACCCAGCAATAAATGGATTCTGACAGGGAGCGAGGGAGGAAGGGTGAAAGAGGAGGAAAGAGGAGGAAAGAGAGAGGAGAGGAGAGGAGAGGAGAGGAGAGGAGAGGAGAGGAGAGGAGAGGAGAGGAGGCGAGGCGGGGGTGAGGGCCTTCAAAGCTGGAGCTGCTCCTTTTTCTGCTGCTGTACGGGGAGAGCAGGAAGGGAAAGGAGAGAGAGAGAGAGAGAGAGAGAGAGAGAGAGAGAGAGAGAGAAGGAAAGAAAAAGAGGAGCAAGGGTGGTTCTGTGCTGCGAGTGAAAATGCTGCAGGGGAAACTCAGCAGGAGTATTAATAGCTCTGCCTGTTTCAGACTGTATTTAGATTTGTGCATGCATCTGTATGCAGCCGTGTGTGTGTGTGTGTGTGTGTGTTTGTATGTGTGTGGGTTTATGGGTTCGTGGGGAGTCTGGTAGTTGCCAGATGGGTAGAGTGGCCAGATGGGTGCAGGTACAGCCTGCAAACAGGTCCGAGCATTACATTGCTGCAGGTCACACACCACACACACACACACACACACACACACACACACACACACACACACACACACACACACACAGATAAAGTGAAAGACTCACCCGTGGAGCAGCAGACATACACCCGTAGTCTCAGACAGCTACGGCCGTGATGATGGGTGGGTGTGGCTGTAAAAACATGAAATGCACAATAGATCAGGCTCAGTGTGCGTTTTTATCTCTTTCACTGACGTGACCACAGTTTGGTTTTTTTTCACCTTCAAATGTGATAAAAGTCAATTCATCTGTCTCTCCATGCACCCAAAAGATGTTTTTTTTTTGTTTTTTACAGCACTAATAATAATCCTGAGAAAAGCACCAATTTAAACTACTGGACCAGTATTAGTGCTGATACTGAAGTTGTTAAAGAGATTGAATATCAGCCAGATGTGACTGTTCCACATTAAACACGGTTAATATACAATTTTTCACACCACATTAAACTTTAACACAATTTTTAAACCCCCTAGAACAACATAACTAAATTTTGCACAAATCTATGACATATACTACAGTTATGAAGCCAATTTGTGATTTACGACCTAATTTTGCGACAGTCGTGTGTGCAGGCGAAAGCGATCAGTTCTGGTGGAAATGATGTCTGAAACAGTGACTGTGGGCGGCTCGGCGGATAGTTAAAAGCACAGATGAAGTCAGGTTGCAAATCTGGGAGTGCAGCGGTTTGAAAATGTTTGGTTGACATTTTATCACCTCCTCTGTACCTCACCAGACTCCTGTGAAAAATAAAACACTAATGTAGGTTTATTTATTCAGTGGCCAACTCCTTGTTGTCTCGCCAAATAAATTCTCTAAGAGCGACTCGCTTAAACTTTCAGGTTGAGACTAGAATACTTTCGATACTCTTGTTTATAACTCAACTGTGGCTGCATCTTTAGCATCCGAGGGGAGTCGAACACATTTAATGACGAAAAAAGGCTTATTGGCTTTTTGGGACGCATGACGACAAGTCAGATGTCTGCTGTTAACAAAGCATTTTAAAACAAAAGACAGTTGATGAGAAAATGAAATGCTTTTCATCTAAATAATGAAACCAACCAAATTCATACATGTTTTAAAACGATCACTTTGGTTGGTAATTAAAAGAAGTTTAAAAGTTGGCCTAACAAAAAACACAAGAAACAAGGAGGCGTCATCTCTGTCGTGAAGCACGGAGCAGCTTTCTGCCGCAGAGCCGAACGACTTTCCAGACGCGCTCCCCATCAATTAATGTATCTTCAATGAGTGCTGCATTCATTATCCAGCCATTTAATGCACGAGACATTAATCCGCGGCTTGAAATATTTGTTTTTAAATGCTTCTCGCGACAAGTTAAAAGTTCATTATTTCACACAGTGTCATACCGGTGCAAAGGTGTTGCGAGTAAATTTGATTAGCTATCAACAAAATGGATGAGCCTGCTTGGCTGCAGGGTGATGTGATTAGATGTGAAACAGCAATTTGTTATCCTGAAATTACCTGAGGATGGACTTTGGCTAATCTGAACTGAGTAATCATCAAATCCATTAAACAATAAAAAAAAAAAACATGTTTAATCTTACAGGGAGTGTTTGTCACGTTGCTCTAATCTCAGAGACCTTCTGCAAGAATAGCAAGTTTTTACTGTCATTTCTAGTTTTGTTATTTTGAAGATATTGATATGCACGACACTGGTTTGATTCCACTTACAGATGTAGTAGTACTCCTGTCCGACGTGGAACTCGTAGCCCAGCGAGAAGGCGCTGTAACGCTGGAACTTCTCCGAGAACTTGATGGGCGCGTGGGGAGCGTGGGGCCGGTTGCACTCCCACCTCTTGAAGCCCAGTTGCGGGTCGCAGTTCCTGTAACCGCGGTAGCTGACCATGTAGAGGACATACTGCTCCCCGGTGCCCACCATGCGCTGACTGTCATTGTAATGAGGGCAGTAGATGTCCAGGTAGTCGTTGACGTTCACCTGCATTGTGTAGCCCTCCCTGCGCAGACTGGAGACACAGAAAGAGTGTGAATGAGCGGAATCACAAATGCTGCAGAACACACACACACGTCAGGTCTCGTGCCGTATCTTTTCCCAGTTCCTCTGACAAGAGTCAAAGGTGTTTCAAGCTAATTGAATTTCCATGAATCTGTCAACACATCATAATTGGATATGTTCTTGAGTGTTTCGCGAAATGTTTGCAGAATTTGAGCAGAGGAAACCTGTCAGTCAGATTAAAGCATCTGGTCTACAACTGCAAATTGAAACTAATTAAACTTTATTAATTAACCTTGTGCACACATGCGCTGAACGCTACCACCTCTTGGCACACACAGAATAAGAGAAATACAGAAGACACACTATTTTTATGATGCTGTTAACTGCCTCTAATTTACAATTTGCATGCAACATTCTTAGATACACACATTTTTTTTGGGGGGGGGGCTTCACACCTCACTCATACACAACTGCAAAGGAAACGCAACATTTCACGCCACCGTACGGTATGCCGCATTTCAGATCCATAATTTTCAGCTTTAATGTTCACCCGGGGTCAAACAAATCTTTGAGAGTTATTGAGTTATTAATAACACAAAGCAGGTGTGTGTGTGTGTACGAGTGTGTGTGTGTGTGTGCGCGTGAGGGTGTATTTGTGGCTGCAGGGGCTGCCGTATGCAGAGAATGCGGTGCTGGCTCTTCAGTATGGACTGAAGGCCCCAGGGCCACAGCTCCTTCTCCCGGTGTCAGCGCAGCGTTGTCCCCTAACCCCAGTGCTCGTACATCAACCTGAGCGCAACGTTGCGCTCACGTCAGCCGTCAACGTCCTGGCCACGTCCCCCCCTCCCCTCCCCCAAAGCTCATATATCAGCGTCAAGCCTAAAAAAGGCTCGGCTTGACAGGAAGATAAGGTCTGATTCTGTGTCTGGGAGTGTATGTGTGTGTGTGTGTAGTTTGTGTGACAAAGTGAAATAGATTCTTTCCTGACATCCAAAAGCCCTCCTTTTCTCCCCATCACAGACGCGAGCCCATATCTGTGTGACAGAGACAGGTTGCAGTTGTAAATCATACACACACCGATGAGCATGTGCGCACACACACACACACACACACACACACACACCCAGACTCACTCAGATGTTATAGTGGTGACATCATAAAATCACAAGGGGGCAGCAGTGTGTCATCCTCAGCCTGACGCTGCCTCCCTCTTTGCCAGTTCTAGGTCACGTCTCCAGGGAGATTATTATTCAATTATTAAATGAAGATCGAAACACTGTTCCCAATGTCTCCTTCTCTCCATCACTTCTTACCGCTTCTCTTCAAATCCTTCCTGAATTTGTCTTTCTCCCCCTTGCTCTCCCATTTCTCTTTCATCCCTTGCTTTCAGAGCGAACATGAACGGAAGATTAATTGTTCGACATTCATCCCCTGCTCTCCTCCATCTCCTCTCCGCTCCTCACTTTCTCTCATTACATCATTTAGTAGCCTGCAGAAGAGATTTACTTATTGTGGTATTAGTGGTAGAAAGAAAGAAAGAAAGAAAGAAAGAAAGAAAGAAAGAAAGAAAGAAAGAAAGAAAGAAAGAAAGAGAAAAAAAGAAGAAGAAGAAGAAGAAGAAGAAGAAGAAGAAGCAGAAAACGCTTCAAGGGAACTATATTTATAGTGAATGCAAAAAGAGGAGGATGGAAAGCGAGAGAGAAAGAACATGAGTGAGGGATGAGTTTGGGTCCACGAGGGAGGCGTGAATGCAAATTGAGTAAAAAAAAAAAAAAGAAAAAGCAGAGAGCCAGAATGGATCAGACGGAAAAAAGAAAGAGGCAGTTGTAGAGTTTTACACTACCAAGTTCTCCGAGATGAAGGGATGATGGCAGAAAAGAGAGAGGGGGAAATGGGGGGGGGGGCAACTTGGAGTATCTCGAGTAATCTGAGAGTAAATGACTTACTCTGGGATAAAAGCTGGTTTCAGGCTGTGTGTGTGTGCACATGCGAGCAAACAAGCATTTCTACATCAAAGTACCAAACTTTTATGAGTGACATCTTTGGTGGGGGGGGGGGGGGTTGTGTCTCTGACATATATACGCGTAAAACACAACAGATGAGGCTGATCTGCAGCAAATCCAATATCAACGTGGTGTCAGAATCCTCGGATGTTGCAATAATCTGTCTAAGATCACTTTATGCTACTTTCAAGCCGTGGATAATCAGAAAATGGCCAGATGAAGGAAGCATGTTTCAGGGTAGGAGCGAAGGATTATGGGTATTAAGAGCAAGATTTTCAATCATACCTCTGCTGTCTCATAGGTACACAATACGGTACATGAATATATTACATGTACTTTGAGTAACCAGTCAGGAACACTCCGTATGCATTCAATTACAAGGCTATATTCTCTGTTGTGTGCGGAGAGAGATTTAAATGAATCAATGACAAGTCATGAGAAATAGCATTTCTGGAATTCTTTGAGACAATACGACGAGAAATCCATGACCTGACCACACTGCGACTGTGTTTTTCTGTTCACCACTTAAGTGAAGCTGTTGGATATAAACCGTCTGCTGGGAACGCGCACTTTCCTTTGTGCAAAGTTGATGTGACAGCCCCGTACCAGACGCGAGCGCGCTCTTCCTTTAGTCGGCTTCGAGACAAAAAAGAATGCAATAAATATTTTAATTTAAAAAAAAAAGAAAAAATGGTTTCCCTAAGAATCGTGAGCGAAAAATCCACTCTGACTGAGGAAATCGAGATTCTCGTTTTATCCCAAAATGTGCCCCCGTACTTTGGAGGCTTTTTTTTTTTATTCTGCTTTACGATATTGGAGTTTATTGGATGGTAATGCTCTCTGAAAATTTCCAAATAAAGACAGATGGAGAAACAGAGAGATACAGAAAGTAAGAGGTGGAGTAGCTTATGAAATGTCACGATGCGTTGCCCTCCCCTGCTCTCTCCTGATGACTTCCTTCCCTTTTGTGTTGGATCACCCGCTAATTTCCTCCCCTCTCCTAAGTGATACCTGGCAGGGCGAGGAGAGAGAGATGGAGCGAGACGTTTCATCAGCACAACACAAGAGCAGAGGAGCGGAGCAGAGGAGCAGGAGAAACACCGGGGGGATGGAGTGATGGAAGAGATGGAGAGAAAGATGGGAGGATTTATAGGATGAGACGAGGGGTAGTCGGGGTTAAAAGCTGCCGAGTCTGGCCACCAGGGAGCGGAGGGTGATAGCAGGAGGGAGAGAGAAGGAGCAACAGCTAAGAGCAAGATCAAAGTGGGCCTGGATCAATGTCACTACTGTAAAATCACATCAGAGAGTGTGGGAGAGAGAGAGAGAGAGGGAGAGAAAGCGAGAGAGTATGTTGCCTATATAAATCAGTCATAGGCAACATAATGCCACAGAGTTACCCCCTGCCCGCCTATTATCTGCCAAGCCCGTTGGAGCACTGTACATCAATAAAACACTTTGACAGTAAGAGCAATCATTCCTTTTTGTAACAAGAGCTTGGAGGACCAGCTTACTCTGCTGTTCTCTGTTGGCAAGATGGTAGGCTTTGTGGAGAAAGGGAGCGGCGGGGTTGAGAGGGGAGGGGGGGCGAAGCTCAAACGTTTAAGCCAGCCGAGTCATAGCACGGAACCACACTGACTGCAAACCACGTTTTCGCAACGACAGAGAGCACAATATAGCGCCCAATCAACAAGGACACTCAAATCACCCGTGTGTGCCCCGTGCATTAATCACTATGATTTTTTTTTTTTTACCTGGTGATGATGCGCGTGTGATTTATTATCTAAACCAATCAGAATCATCAGGAGCGGCTGTGAAAGCTAACCGGTGCTCCAGCTAAATATTCTCAGCTGGGGGATGTTGCTTATTTTGGCAAATTTTGCACACGGTTTATTAAACCCTCTTGCGACAACAGGTATGCAAATGTGGGAGAATAGTCCTCGATAGCTAATAATGATAAAAATAATCTCATGAGTGGCTTTGGAAATCGCCATGGAAACCTGAAGGAAAGATGTAAAGAAGCACAATGCAACAATCTGACAATCGGAGACTTCAGTGTAAAATGAAGTCTGAAGTGGTAAAAATTGTTTCATTATGTATTATGTAATTGTTTCATTTTTTAAATGGCATTGCGACACAGTCAGATGTCACAGTAGGAGAAGTGCAGGTGTAAATGATAAAATGAATGACTTCTATTTAGCCGCTTCAGTTTCAGGATCCTGGTTTTGTTCTGCTTCTCTGTCACAGTGTCATGACATTACTGTGACACTTGAATAGAGCAGAGCCATCATTAACCTCATAAGTAGCACCTGTACTTCTCCTTAGACGCCTGCTTTGAAAGACATATTTGATTTTTCACTATAAAGAAAATCCTAAATGTTTATTCCTACAGCAAAGATCCTAATGAGAGGCCGCAAATCCATCACGCACAGCGACTTCTAGCCAAAGTCGGAAACAGTTGTTTAATTAAGACTGCGTCAAATAACTAAAAAGAAACCCTAAATGTGTGACAGGTGCATCAGGGAGCAGCTACATTTGAATAGAAATATAAATCCTCCACGCAGCTGTCTCACTTACTGCCGGTTTGTGGATATAGTGTGACATTTCAATTGTGACAAACTTCATTAGTGCACATTTCCTGGTAGGAACGCCGTACATGAGGAATATGGGCAATTTTCTAGTTTTCTTCCTCTATTAATTTATCTTTCATGCACTGTCGTAGATCATACCTTATTTTAAAAGAAAAGACAAACCTAGCTTTTGTGTATTTTCAAGGTGCTTTATCCACCGAAGCGGGACAGAAAATGGAGGTTTTTGTGAGGTTGGCTGTCCTTAACCTCAACCTCAACCTTCTATCAGAAGTAATTAAGACTTAAACACAAACACACATTTACAGAGATGTTTGAGCTTCTCAATTCCTGTCTCACAAAAGATCGTGGAAGAACGTGGAACAAAGGACGTAATGCTGTTTAGCCTCAGCCCACATCAGTTCCCTCCTAATGTGCTTTACATTTTGTATTTTATCATCTGTTTTATTGAAAAGTCTTGTATCCATGACTCGCTGCAAAACCAATTGCCCGCTGGGGACAAATAAAAATGAAAGCTGAAGTTAATCTAGGAGTCTTAAACTGTTTTAATCTTCCTGACCGGTCAATTTTAGCTCCGCCTTCGTGAATTAATATCACTGATTTTATTTACAGAGCGCACACCAACCACTGCTTTAGAAAAAGATGAAATAAAACACAGAAATCAAATACAAAAAAAAAACCATACAGATAAAAGCATATATTCCACTCAGGACTGTGTACTCAACAATCAAAAGTAGAAAACCACAGGTGGCTGATTGGGGCCCGCGAAGGTGTGAGTGTGTGTAGCTGTGTCAGCAAGCTACCAAAAAGAAAAGAAATGCATGCAAAGATGAATCAAAGTTAAAGAAAAGGCCACACTGCTGATGGGCGCGAGGCTGGCCTGGATTAAAACCTGTCCAACAGTGTTACAAATGATTGCCAATCAGGACTTAAAAGCCACTCTGCCTCCTGAGGCCAGAATTCTAAATCCCAGTCTCAGTTCGGTACATGAGATGCTAACATTGTTACGGGAGGACTCCAATCAGCCGGCAGAGCGGTAGGTATAATTGAATGGCTCCCCCCGCTGAATGGAGACTCCCGGAGATCTGTAGCATCAATGAGGCCCTCATCAAACACAGACAGGAGTCCTTCCCCTGTATCCTCCTCCTCTTCCTGCTCCCCCTGCTCTGCCTCTCTCTCTGTTTCTGTCTAAGTTTGGCTTTCGCCCGAGAGAAAAGCATGCAGACGAGAGTGTTTAAAAGCAGACGCGTGTGTGTGTGTGTGTGTATACATGCCCCTTAGTGATGCTATCTAATTCCACATTGGTAGACACTGAAGATACTGACACATGGGTCGCTGCTGGTGAGTAAGAATGCCATCTTTCTCTTTTCTCATCTTCTGTCTCTTTTTATTATTTTCCATCCCACCGTCTCTCTGAACCACTGGAGGAACATACGTGTGTGTGTCTATGCCTGTAGGTGTGTGTGTGTGTGTGTGTGTGTGTCTGCAGGAGGGGGTGTCTTAGAGGGTGTAGTGGTTGAGTAGGTTCTAAATTCTCCCCATTGAAATCAATACCTGTCTAGAGTGTGTCCAACAGACTGGAATATGCTGCCTTCTCTCAAGGCCGCTACACACACACTCTTACACACACACACATCTACGGGCACATACACACAGGCCTGCCCTGCAGAGCGATGGTTCATCATTGGTAATTGATCAAAGTATTACAGCTAACGGGGTTTCTTGCCAAGTGTCCTCACGCGCAGAACTGACACGATCCCATAAAAAAAAAAGGAGCGGCGTTTTCTGAATCCTCCTCCATTTCCGCCCCTTTTCTTACATCTTGTCCCTGGTTTGCTTCATTTTTCTGCTCTTGTCTCACTTCTCACAGGCTCTTAAGCACTCTTCCTCCTTCCTCTCTTTCCCCCTATCCTCCATCCATCATGCTCTCCCCCTCTCTCTTCCTCTCCCTGCCTGTGGATATTGACTATGTGGTGTGAGAGAGAGAGAGTGAGAGAGTGTTCCAGCCACACGAAACCTAATGGCAGGCATTATTAGCCCTTTGAACTGAGCTGTCTCACTTTCATACAGAGCCGCATTGGACAGACACACTCTTAACCCATCATGTATACACAGAGCACGGAGTTCTGCACATGCATCCCTCCGCCCCACAATCAATCATACATCCTTTATTTAGTGGGTTTTGGTCCTGAGATATATGACACAGATGGATGGAGGTGCGGAAATTAAAATTAACAACTGCATGAAACAACCGATGGCAGAAGCCAAGGCCGAAACACGCGCCGAATAAGAGGACAAAGAAAGAAGAAGAAGAAAAAAAAAAAGCGAGAGCAGATCAGAGATGTGGGTGGATGAAAGACAAGGAAGGGAAGAGGAAAGGACAGAAGACTTGGATGAAGAAAAATGTTGTGAGTAAGACCTGGACTTGTGGTCTTTACCTTAATTTGCGTGTTTATTGATTTTGTTTTCAGCTCTCATTTATCGCTGGACGTTTTTACAACCGTCCCACCCAGCCTATTTTACGCTCCGGGGGCTTTCCTAATTTTAAGACTTCTTCAAACGCTCAAGTGCCATTCACAAAGAATCTGCCGATCCCATCCAACCTCTTCGCTCCCATCAATTCTTTCCTGTCCCACTCTATCCCTCTGTTTCCCTACACCCCCTTGTCTCAATTCCCAAAGCCCTTACACGAGCAATAGTGATCCCATCAGACACTGGGCCAGCAGAGGCAAACAGACACACGGAAGAGAAAGAGAGTGTATGTTCCCTAAGCTCTCTCATGATTGATAGTGATCCTGTCTGATGGCTGTGTATAGACTCAGCACTCAGTGAGACATTACCCTCTGACCCAGCTATTGATTCTTGCATTCGCCGCCCCAAACACACAACACTAGTCTTGACCCTGCCCGCGCAAAAACCACACAAACACACACGAGCGCCGCGCGCGCACACACACACACACACACACGCTTGTATGTACAGTCCTACAGATTGATAGTTTGGCGGTGTCCTGTGAAACCTGATCAATCTGCTGCATAACAATCATTCTCCCTGCCTGCCTCAGCCCACTTCCTGGCCGAGTCACATGGCACCCATGTCCCGCTGACTGATGTGTTTGGGTCAGGGTCTGGAGGCTTGAATATCAGGGCTGCGGGGAAAAAGAGCTCCAGCGCTGGGATAAGCAGCTCTATACAACAACAACAACATTACTCAGATCCCTCTCCTGAGCCAAATTTAATAAGGGATCCGGGGCAAGAAACAGTGCTTGCCAAGCAGAAGGACAATGTGGAATGAGAAGTAGCGCCATTCATCAAGAAGACCTGGGTCAGATAGTATTTGCAAATATTTCCTTATCAGCTTGCACTTGTTTTAACCTACCTGAACTGCAAGGTGGGTGGGCGTAACGCACAAAAGATGTCGGCGACTAAAGGGAAGTATTTAAAACTCACTTTGCCTCTTGTGTGCGCGAGTCTGGGCGCGAGTGTGTGGCCAACCTGGCTAACGTAAGAAAAGAAAGAAAGAAAAAAAAAATCCCCCTATCAAGCACTTCAAACGAGCTAAAACAAAGCACCCAGATGATTTGCAACCGTTATTTGACCCATGTCCGATATCACAGACAAGTTCAACACAGAGAGGATATTTCAGCCATTGTGTGCCCAAGGAGGCAAAGCCAGAAAGAAAAGCAAGACGGAGAGGAGTGCCAACTGAGCTCCAGCCTAATGGGCTTCCAAGACAAAACCACAGCTGGCTTTCAACATTAGTCTCCATGACGACAGAAGAAGCCCTAGCTATGGAGCTATTGTAGCAAAAAAAAAAAAAGAAAAAAGAAAAAAAAAGGGGGCTACAGGGGTTCATTGCTTTGTGCAAAAAACCCATCTATCCCCCCTTTATCCACCATCTCTCCTCTGTCTCTCTAATGGCTAATTAAGTACCACTTATTACTGTTCTACATTATCACAAATCATCAGCTATTACTGTGGCAAATTCAGTTTCTCACCGTGTTCAGGAGAGGTTTTTTTGTGTGTGTGTGTGTGTTACATGTCAGTCTGGCTGCAAAATGAACAAAGAATTAAGGCTAAAAGCAGAAAGGGAGGGAGAGGTGTGTTACCCAGGGTTACAGGCAACATCGGGATTGGTCATGTACCGTACCGACAGCTAGACGTGCAGAGCTGCGCGGCTTCACGTGTGTCCTAGAGGGGACATCCAAAGGTGAAATAACGACCGGATGAATATTTTATTCAAGTTTTTAAACCCGCTTACATCAGCTACTGAAAATGGAGCACCACTGGAAAAACTCAACCAGCCAAATTAAAAGATGTGTCTACTTAACGTTCGTCTCTCAAACCTTTTATTTTGCTCAGAAAGAGACGAAACACAATGCGCCCAGGCTAAAACAACAGAAAAAGCACACGTTTTTTTTTCAATGGCAAAGAGAAGTTCTGTTACTTTTAGAGATACAACAGATGGATAATCGTCCATGCACATGCACACACCGGGGCAGCGAGACAAATAGCAGACTTGGTAGGACAAACAGGCACCAGCATTAAGTCTTTAAGTGTTTAAATGCGTCTGGGTATTCTTGTCAGACAGAAGATGACATTGAGCGCTAACATTTCAAGCATTATGGATGTTCTATTAATGCACTGTGACGTGGAGAATTAATTAAAATGTATTCACATAGACCCGGACACAAAGGCCTGAAAATTAAGGCATGCAGATTGAGACACAATGCTAATCTAAGCGATAAGTGCTCAATTACCCATTTAGGAAAATGATTTTACTGCGTGAAATCAATGGAGTAAAACAATGAAAGGAGAGAGAGAGAGAGAGAGAGAGAGAGAAAAAAAAACAATGTTCAGACTCAGACGTCATCATCTATTTTTATTCTATATCAAAGTGGAACATAAAAGACGAGTACAGCGCAGAATGTTTCAGACCTTCACACAAAGCAGAGGCCAAAGCGATAACGGAAGAAACAAGAAAGATTTTGTTGGCTGATTGAATGAGACGAAAAAATCTATTAATTTTAACTTTGCACACAATATACTTGGTGGAAACAGAAACTTTAAGTTGGTGCACTAAAAAGCAGTGTGGGTGTTTGGGACGGTAGGTGCAGCTGCATAAAGCTTCGCTCTGCTCTCTTCAATTACACCTCCTGAGCAGGCCCGAAACACCGGAGCCTGAGTCCAGCCCGCTGCATTACATCCCCCTTACACTCCAGTAAATTACCTCTCAAAAATGTACAACTGCGCGAAGCATATGCAGGTCGATAGGAACAATGAAACAACATAAGAACGGAGCAGGACGCTGATGAACATGGAATCATTTTGCAAAGAAACATGTAGCTGGAGGACAGGAGACAACAGGACGCATTCAGGTTCACTGCACGGTAATTCAAATGTAAGTAAATTGAGGCGTAGTTGAAGCAACAGTGTTAGCAACAACGAATACACACAGTAAGTTTTTAATCTTGTTGATCTTACAAGCTTGTATGTATTTGTGTGTGTGTGTGTGTGTGTGTGTGTTGGGGGTGTCAGTATTTCATGATGTGGCTGACTCTCTCCACTGAACATGAGCAGACTCTGTCAGACTCGACAGTCTATCAGTGGAACATCCCTCTCCCGTTTCCCTCCCCCCTTTCTCTCTCTCTCTCTTTCTCCCCCCCCCCCCACCATCCCTCGCTCTGCCTTACTCTCCTCTTCCGTCTCTCCGTTCTTATCAGTGTCCCTCCATCCGTCTCCCGCTCAATTTTTCATTTCAGGTTCAATCTTTTTGACGCCCTCTCACGACGACACCTCTCCCTCCTTTTCTGTCTTCCTCCGCTGGCCTGTCAATCTGTCGTCCCCGCCCTCTCCCTTATGAAATCAATATGCCTCTCCATGTGGTGGCGTCCTGTCAGTCATCATATGACAGTGAGTAGCATGTGCATTCACATGAAGCTTTGCGTATGTGCGCTTTCGTGGGGGCTTTTCCCGGTGCATCGGAAACCATGCGCAGGGTCGTCCATCCGATAAACATTCCTGCTCTGAAAGATGCTCAGAAATCACCTGTCAGTTCATTTTGTCTGGTTTCCACGCGTTTACAAGCCAATCACAAATGAATACGTTTAGGCGCGTAAAATTTTTAAAAAGTTATGCGGAAGGCGACAAACCACCTCAGAGCGTCGTCATTTCCCCTCTGCGTTTGTATGTCATAAAAATAAATGAATAAATCCCCCCCTGAAATATTGCAGCAAAAGTATGAAACACCGTGCTGCCTTTTTTCACGGCGCTTTCTTTTGATGAGGTTTGAGCTCCTGTAGGTTCTTCCGCTCTTTTCTTTCATTCTAACCATTGAGCTCTGTTTACTCCAAAACAAACTGCTGCTGCCGCGGCTGTCGGGAGCGTGCGAGACAACACTTTCTGTGCGCCTGGGGGTGTTTCTCCAGAAAGGACAGGAAATGAAAAAGGCATCGGCGGAATCGCTATTGTGTTTCAGAAATGGGAATGGAAAGTAGCGAAGTTAGCATTTATTCAGATGAAGACACTGGGGGTTATTACTTTAACTCATCCGCTGTCCTGAGAGACGTGCAAACACGCGGCGGTGACAAACAGCGGTGACTCATACAACAGGTGGCCACATGGGCCCATTTAAGATCTGATCTTCCATGTGCGGCATTAAGGTTTATGGATATGTGTAGGTGTCTTTCTGGAGGGGTTATGAAATGTGTTTTATTTATTCTTATTCGGTCATTTATTCAAAGGGGACAAACCAGTGGGGTGTGTATATGAGCGCTCATAAAGTCAGCCCACGTCCCGGTGCAACATCCCGGCCATATAAGCAATGCCTGCTCCGCTCTGCTTTGCTTCTGGAATATGAAATATGCATGGACCATAAAGAGCATATGGACCATCTATCTCAATATCCGCTACAGCAGACCATCAAAAAAGATCATTAAACCTAACACACACAGGCTAGCCCGCGCACACACGCGCGAACACACACAAATGGCACATAAACATGCACTCCCACGTCGTGCATAATGGTTTATCAGTTTCAGTGCCAGGTTTCTGCTGACAGTGCACACGCAATAACAGGCAAAGGCATGCGCACAGTCAGACAGACACAGATACACATTTAGGAAAGGGAAGAGACCTAACTGTTTGTGTACGTTTGCTTACTTCAAGTTTCTAGTCTTAAACTAAATACGGCTGTCACAAAGTGGGGGGAAAAAAAACACAAAGAGACCTGAGCAAACTGTACGTCCTTGTTCCTCTCTATCACACACACACACACACACACACACACACACACACACACACGTGCCACAACTCTGGGCTGTCACTCTGTCTATATTTACTTTACCACGCCTGTGTCAGGCTCTGTCACTATCAGGCTCTCTGGCCCTCCACTGCAGGGAATTAAAATTTAATATGAAACTCACAAGAGGGGGGAGAGAGAGAGAGAGAGAGAGAGAGAGAGAGAGAGAAAGAGAGAGAGGCCGACAAAGTCACTGTGACAGTAAATCAGAAAAAGGTTCAACTCGTGGCCTCTTGGTTTGCAGTGAGTGACAGCAAAATTGCACAAACGAAGAGCAAAGTCAAAGAAACTGTTAACAGAGAAGTGGAACAAAGGAGGAATGCTTGAACAGAAAGTGAAGGTGAGATGAGGAAGAAGAGGGTCTCTGAAGAAGAAGACAGTGAATCCTCGCTCGCAAATTTGGCAGAAACGGCAACTTAAAACTTCCGTTGCGTGTGCGCGCCGTATCCGAGTCTACCCCTTCTCTCCTTCCTTTACCATCCTCTCCCCTCCTCCCCCCTTCCCTCACATCTCGCTAATCTGTTTCTAACTACACTGCGTGTCAAGCGCGGAGTCCGACACTAAGTCAGCGTCATATTCCTTCACGCATGCAGAGAGAGACAGCAGCACGGGCAAACGGGACAGCTACAAGATGGGCTTCGTCTTTATCTCATCTCTTCTAAAGCCCTTCCTTCCTCACCTCTCCATCCCACTTCCTCCTAAACCTTGTCAGCACAGGTGAAGCCAACATCAATCTGCTAATGGGCGCTGTTCTCTTGTTAGTTCACACTGTGGCCTAAAAAAAAAAAAAAAGCCCATTTCGTTTGGCGAAAAGCGACCGGAAAAGGGGCGAGCTGGACAAAATGTATGTGTGTACTTAGCAGCAGGATTTTCCCACACCCACCTTGTTTTCTCCTTCACAGCAGAGGGTAAATGTTTGGGGAAATTCAATCTTTGTTGCCAGGTTCTACCCGCTGGTGTAATAATTCACTTCTTTATGTATAGAGGTGTGAAGGTAGAGGTTGCAGAGGGTTTTTTTTTTTTTCCCCCATGGTCAATTCAGGGATAATTTAACAGCAGCGTGGGTTGATGTTATTACGGCAAACAGTTTCACATGTTTCAACTTCATTTAGAAGAAATCATGTTCATATCCCATCAATTCATTATGGCAAACGGCTCGAAATCACCAGCTAAAACAGCTGGGGCACCAGCGGTACAAATGTCAGCTGTAATCTAGCCAGCTATGGAAGTCTCATCGTGTCTTTGCGTTGACGCAATCCGCGTAGCGTGATTCAACTCGAAGGCTTCCAAGCCCACCCGAGCGACGTGCTCCAACTTCTGGACGACTTTGAACACTTCCCATGCGCGACGTTAATAAGACTTCCGGAAAGCTTCGCTCCCGAAATACTTCCTCCCACTACACAACTCTACCTCTCAGAGTTTACCGCCGTCCTCCCTCTGGCATTCAACACACCTCCATTATTGCTCCACTATACCTCCAGTGTATGGATACAGCCAAAAAGTGAATGCAGCAATACTCAGGGACTGTCATTGGTATATTGCTGCCTTCTGGTTTGAGATTTAAAAATATCTCTTTTGAAACCAGATGTGCCACCTGCTCACCTCAGCTGCTGCGGAGCTCTTTTGACAGGCCGGCTCCCTGCCTTGTTAACAGCACTTTGATTCAGCCAATTTCAGGAATATGAAAAGACGCTATTATGTCTTGGGGGGGGCCGTTGTTGTGCCTTCGTGAATGCTTGTTTGTGTGTACGCGGTGCAGCTGGCTTAGGTATTGATGCCGTGCGAGTTGGAGGGTGGGTGCGTCGACGCGGCCCTCGCAGATGTGTGTGAGGATGCGGAGAGAGGGAGAGAGAGAACACAAGCGGGCACAGCTGACATTACAAAAAAAGAAAAACACATGAGAGAAATGAATCAACTGTGTTTGCTTTTTTGACGTTTTCATCCCCTCTGGCAAGGACTTTCTCCCTCGCTTACTGTCCTCGCTCCCCTTCAGACACACTTTTCTTTTTTCGGTCTTTTCTGTCTCTGTTTGACATCACCTGTTCCTCTCATCCCCTGCCCCTTTTTGTCGCCTCTCTCTCTCTCTCTCTCTCTCTGTGCAACTGCCAATCTATTCACTCTGGTGTAAAGTTGTAATCCCTTTCCCTCTTTCTCTCCAGTCGTTTACTCCGCTCTCTATCTTGGTAATTATCTCTCCGCCCTGTCCCTTCGCCGCACCCCCTGTCACCCATCCATCTGCCTCTATGTAAAATATCTCCATCTGCTTTCACTTTCATACTCCGTTTCTCATTCCCTGCCCTCCCTTATCTCGCTGAGCTGACCCCTTCATCTCCCCCTCCTTCCCTCCATCCTTCCATCTCTCCCCCTCTCATCAGCACCATCCCCTTTGCCTTTGCCTTTGCCTGCCTCCATCTCCCCATCCCTCCGCCCGGTCACGGGCTGATTGAAATTCAAACCCGGGCTTTATTGTGCGGTCGATGATTTGCTTAGCGCACGTTCCTGGCCGAGGCCGTGGAGGTTGCGAGCGTACTGGTGTTGGGTATTCAGAGAGAAGATAAAGCAACATGAGAGGCGGCGGCCACTGGCTCGTCCATTCATTAGTTGGCTGTACTGTTTATCATTACCACCGAGCTGGAACAGCGGCGGCCAGCCACCGCTTGCTCCCCTGTCTGAACTCTCAACTTAGTCTCTGTGAGGCGGAGTTAACTCGCTTTAAATGCTTCGACACACCTGCGTTTAGCTCCCGAAAAGGCGGCCACTGTGTTTCGCCCTCCGCCACCTCCATCTATTCTCCGATATTTCTTGCTGTCAACCAATCTTTCTTGGCTTTTCTGCGCCGACATTCTCGTCCCATCCCTTTCTCTCTCTTTGTCCCAGCCACGGGAGCAGCAAAGTGAAACGCAGGGTGACAACAGCAGCGGAGATGATGAAGGTCAAGATTTAGGCAGCTAGGTGTAATTTCCAGAAATTAAAACACATTTTTAAGCTCTCAAATGTGAGCACATGCAGTCTTAAATTACTGTAAACTGAATATGGGAATATGGGTCAGGGTTCTGGACTGTGCATGACAAAAACAGGACATTTTACCATCATCGGTTCATGGATGTTGTGATGGAAATATGGAAAATAATCAGATGTTTTACCTGTAAATCAGGGCAGACTAGGACAAAAGCTATTGTAAAGCTTTAGTACGGACAACAAAGAGATGATCAGCAGATGGTGTGTGTATGTACACTGGATAAGTAAGAGAAAGGGATGTTTGTTTGCTAATATGTGCGAGCAGCAGACAGGTTATATACACACTTTGCAGGTGTCACAGCTGCTCCTGCAGGCTGACTTGTCTTAATATGTGTGTGCTCAAGAGCGCCTGTGTATGCGTGTGTCAGATAGTGTGTCTGGTACGTGTGTGTGTGTGTGTGTGAGACCGTCATGCACAAGACAGCTGCTTCAAAGATGGCAGTGTGAGCTTTTATTCTGTCTCTTCAATCAAAGTGCTTCCCCACAGCTCGGCCTGCCAGACAAAACCAGAGTCAGCCAACACCGGGCTCTGAGCTCGTCTCAGTCGGACTGAGAGACAGACAGAGGGAGAGAGAGAATGGGGAGACCTGTGGGTGAGAGGCCACGAGGTCTGTTTCTGTCTCTGGTGCAATGTGATGAAACCGGCAGGCAGCCAATCAGACATGACGATGAGCCAACCAGGGAATAACCCGCGGGTCAGCCAACACGCACACACACAAACGCACGATCATGCGGCATTGTTCGCCGAGGTCTCAGCATCTAAGCAGACCTTTTCTTGATATGAAGTGCTGCATGTAGAAGGTAATTGGATTGGCTGTAATTGGTCGTGGTCGGCTGGTTTGAATAGCAAACGCTGGCTTTGCATAAGCACACAAATTAAAAAGCCTTGTTTGTGTTTGCGCGTCTGCGGGCGCACACGCAACTGAAGCGGGCTGTCGTTAGATCCGTTTGTGCGCTGATTGCAGAAACAAAAAAAAAAATTCTGCATGTTGCAGGGAGAAAAGGACAGAGAGAGAGAGAGGGAGAGGAGGAAGCATCAGTGACATGTGAAACAAAGGAGCAGGAGATAGATGGAGGAAGTGAGGGTGGTCGGGGAGGTAGACAGAGACGGAGCGAAAGGCCACGGAGGTCAGGGAGAAAGTGAAGGGGAGGGCGAGGCTGACTCTACCGGCGATTACAGCAGCATAAACCTTCAAGCTCGGCTAATGCTCTGTTTGTTTGTGTGTGTGTGCGCGGATGAGTCACGCTGGCTGTAACGAGGAGCAGATTGTTTATCATTTATGTGTAGCGGGCGTGTGTGCATGTGTGCGCGTTATACCACCCGGGTGACGGTCCAGGCACGCGCACACGCACCCGACGGTGCTGTTGTTGTTGTGGAGACTAAATGAGACAAAGAAACTTCGGGAGGTGTATGAAAACACCCATCACTTCGGACCTCCCACCGAGTACGAATGTGCAGTGTCAGCCTTCATGCCTCTGCCTCCCCCCTTTATTACCCCCTTGTTTCTCGCCTCTCTCCTTCCCAAATTGTTTACTTTCCTTTCCGCTTATTCGCTACCTCACCCCCTTCCCCCCCCCCCCTCGCTCCACGCCTCCCTCTCTGTGCGGTCGTTACGGCAGTGAGGGAGCGGCGATGTCACGTCATCATGTCTTCCCCAGCGCAACTGCGCCTATACAGTAAGATGTCGTTTATAGATCTCGCTGCTCCCCTCGGAGTCTGTTACCGAGGGCAAAATGCACCGTTTAACAATGTTAAAGTTACTGTATGTATGGTGTTTTGCATGTGTGTGTGTGTGTGTGTGTGTGTGTGAAGTGCTGCTGGCAGTAAGAACACACTGATCCTGTCTTTACATAACCGCTGTGCAAGGAGCAAAGTGGGGCAGCCAAAGAGCGACAGCAAAACATTAGAGTGTGTGCGTGTGTGTGTGTGTTCTGGCTTCTGCGCGCCCTGTTTCTGTGTGTAAGTGTGTGTCAGGGGTCAGATCGGCGAGGAGATGTTTCAGGGAGAGAAACTCTGAAGAAATGGAGGGAGACAGGCAGGCAGCCTGGACAGCGAGAGAGATTTGGTTTTTTCCATCTCCGCCACACTCCAACATCCGGCTTGTGTGCTGAAAAAAATCGATCGAGACCCTCAATTTCTTCAAGGACATTTCAAACCGGCTCTCAGTGGGGTGACGCTTTTCCAGAGAAGCCTGATGAGAGGACTCACAACTGCATCCAACGCCGAGGTCTTTTAATTGGAACGTGCGCCGTATACTATGTCGCTCGGCTGAGCAAAGACATTCCACTTAGCAAATATGTGTTGCTCTGACTCATCCGTCCTCGCTTCGTGGACTTAGATATTCCTGCTCTTACAAGGGAGGGACTAAGAAGAAAGGAAAGGAAGGAAGCGAGGAGGCATAAACTGGGAATTAGAAAGACAAGCAGCAGGGGTTTGGTTAATGATGGGATGGAGGAGAATTGGGGGAGGAGAGGGAAGGGAGTTAATGAGTATGTGTAATTGGTTACTGTTTATTAGCATTGTCCCTTATCACTGATTGTGAAGTAATTTTTCCCTGGACCATGTGCAATTTCACATTTTGCAATCAAGTTTTTCCGTGCGCTGATGTTCAGAATAAAAGCATCAATTTGTTGTGCTGGTTAATCTACTGTGGAGAATTTAATTAAGTTTTCATTTTTTGGAGTCTTCAACTTTCCAGTGAGAGTCATCTGAGCCTGCCTTGTTAGCAAGACGCAGTAACATCCATAAAGACTGTCCTGCTACAGGCAGCCGAGCAGATCTGTAAGACCAGCAAACATTTAAAACATATTTCTGTTCACTCGGTCTACGGTCTCTTCCCAATGTTGTAACAACACGGGTGGTTATAGCCCAGGTGATAGTAAGAGTCGATCTTCTGTCCAGATGTCAAAGTTTTTGAGCATCACGTTGAACCCCCGAGACAAAATACACACAAACGTACTCAGCTTTCCATCATTCTAAAACACACGCACATAAATATTACAATACAGAAACGTCTGTTTTAGGCTGTAAAATCTAGATTTAATTAACCGCCGGAAGCGTCTTACTCTGGTTTGTCTAAAGATTTGAGCTATCTGTCTTTCTGGGTCATAGTTTTCCAAAAGGCAGACTAAAATAACAAAGAAGAGATTGGTTTTTTTTTTTTCTTTTTCTTAATTCACAATTTATGCGCTCCTGCCTTCTCCGTTTTCCTTCCTCCGGCTTGTGACCCAGAAATCAATTGAGGTCCACCATCTCTTTAAGTGAGGAGAGACAAATAATGAAACATAAACTTGAGGTTGAGTTCTCGGTGTTTCCGTTTCTCTCTTCGCGGTAATGTGTAAGTTTTTATGAAGAGGTAACCTGAACTTGTTGTTTGCGGAGCGCCGATGCCGGCGTGCTGATGCAACACTTTAAAAAACAATCACTGGCTTCTCATTCACACTGACTGATTACCTTCACTGACTGAATTAGACGTCTCCGGGGTTTTCTGTGCTGTTTCGTAATTGAATGGGAACTAATGAGCCTGAGAGATATGGTAAGAAGTGCTTAAAAATGTCTTCAACTGCGCGTATTAAAATAGAATTAAAAGTGAAGGGATGAAAAATGTAAAATGTGAGCAAACATCTCGAAATGAGAGAACAGAATTAGGCGGCGTTTAGGCCAACATCGGCACAGTGTGAAAAAAAAAATCAAACCCCTGATTTCATTTCACAGGGGTGTGAAGGCAGAACGCTCTGGCCAAATAACAAATTGTCATCAGGGGAAAAAAAAAAAAAGTAGAACCTGGCTCAACTTTTGGCAAATGCAATGGCATCGGGAAACAGACGCGTTACCCGGTCAGTTATCTGCACACATGCATTCTTGGTAGATTGCTTCCACTCTTCTAGACGGCCTTAATAAACCTTCCGACTCATTAAACTGATCTTTCATTGCCTCACACGAACAACATGCCCGCACTTACACAGCTCTATCCGTCATTTTGGGAACGAGACGAATGAAGCTACAGCCAAATTACTTAGCTTAGCTTAGCTTAGCTCAAAGACTGTAAACTTGGTGAAATAGGTAGCCTGGCTCTGTCCAAAAGTAACAAACTCTTATGTTTATACAGGCTAACTCGCCTTTGGGTGCAGGCTGACTAGCTGTTTCCCTCCATTCTCAGTCTTTATGCTAAGCTAACCGGTTAGTTGTTCATGTTTAACGGACAAATGTAAGAAGCGTGTCAATCTTCTCATCTAACTTGGCAAAAAAAATAATTAAAAAAAATCCAAAATTGTCAACCAATCCTTCCCTTCCTTTTAACAGAGTGCAGAGTTTTCGGTCTATCGCTGCTTACACAGTCGCTAACCGTGTTCTCCGCCAGCCAATCTCTAGACTGAAAGCAAACCAGCAATCTCTCCAGCCTTAAACCCGGTCTCTCAGCACCGCAGCTCGTATGTCATTTTAAAATGATTATCACACAGCAGGTCGCTCTGTTCTCCTCCATATTTAAAGACTTTATTAGGATCATTATTCAGGAAGCAAAAGTTAAAAACTGATGAATAAGGATTACGCTCTCTGCCATTCTGTGACAAGGAGTGGCAGTCATTAGCAGGAGGATATTAATAGACAGGCTATTAGCTTAGGTCGGAGCTTTGTGTCAGACTCTGTTACAGTTACACTGACTTTCTGTCTCCTTCCTCATGTGCCTCTCCTCCGCAACGCCACCATCTCCTTCGTCCGCGCTGGCTCCAGCTTATCCGCTCTGATTTCCTACCTTGACTCAGTTATGCCTCTTCCCTCTCGCTCGCTTTCATACACCGGGCCCTCTCCGTCACTTTTCTCAATCACACAGTTCTCGGCGCTACAGGCCCAAAACCACTTCCCTGCGGCGTTGTCTATCTAATCCTGTTTTCTATCATTCTGCACTCTCCTCTCTTTTCTCACCCTCCCATCATGCTATTTCTCAACATAAATCTTCAAACCCAGCCCCCACCCCGCCACCCGTTGGTCGCCACGCATCATTTGATAACACTCTCTCACCCCCCCCCTCCGAACCCATCTTTTCCTATGTCTCTCTCTCTTATTCACTTTAGCCATGACCACACTAATGCAGATGTATCTGAAAGCACAGTTTTTTTTGCCTCAAACGGACTTCGATTTTAACTTTTCAGACTATTTAAAAAGCAGCTAAATATTTCCCTTGCGCTTCCCTTCCTTTATCCGGTAAGCAGTGTAGAACATTTTGACAAACACATGACGCTGATTTAAATGAGGGTCATACATCGCTTGGGCATGGGTCAGAGTTGGGTCGTATTTTAGATTTGGATCTGACCGCGTGAATTTAACTTTATGTCATTTAAAACCCCCGTTTTGCATCATCAGCGCTGCTTGCTAACAAAACGAACAATCAAAAAGACTGAAGAAACAGACAGTTGGCTGTTTAATGTTGCCGCCTTGCTGATGGTGGGGCGGGCGATATAGATAAAAATTAATAATGCAATGAATATAGCGCCATTAACCATAGTTAACAGTTATGAGAGTCCAAATAGGTTAATTCACTTAAACTACATCTACTTGGGTCGCGTCCAAAATAACCCGTGTGTATTCTTTTATAACTCTGTGTCACAGTCACTTGTAAAGAAGAGAAATGAGATTTGGGGCAATTATGGAGCATCATTTAACGTTATTACTGACAGGTGTTGTGACGGAAAGTCACGTACACGTCACGGACACGACTTTCTATCCCGTTCTTTAGGGCGTGATGTATAGTGTGTATATCTCACACTCAGACACACTCTGAAAAATATGCTGCACTATATATGAAAGAGGGAGTGATTTTGGACATGAAAATTCTTGTTAATTATCTAACACTGACTGAATTTAATAAAATGTTACTCTGATATTAGAACTGCAATATCTCAATAAGAGAGTTTTGTACAATTATCTAAAAAACAAATAATTATACAGCATTTTTTCTGCCCAGTCCTTGATTGTCTGTGAAACATGGCACTCAGATCTATTATTTAAAAAATCTGTATCCACTATTGAGATTTTTGAAAAGCATTGTGTTTAAGTGGAAATCTTTGTTTAGAACAAAGAAACAAAAAACTAAACATACGCCTTCATGTGGCCTCGCTCTTCATCCTTCATCAAATGTGACTTCACCCCAGCACCCTGTCTCCTCTTTATCCCTCACTAACGACCTCTCTGTCCATCCCTCTATCTTTAACAAATTCCCTCATTTCTTCCCAATCATCGTATCTCTCCTCTTATCGCTCCTCCATTGTGGAGTTTGTGACCCCCCGGGGAGAGAGAGACAGTTTGGGAGTAGGTAAAAAGAGAGGGAGAAAAGAGAGAGAGCGGCAGAGGGCAAGGTTTCGATTTCACAGCAGACAAATAGGCTGACTTTACGTAGGTAACCTCTGTAAATGGGTTTTCGATCTCTAATTCTCAACAGATCCCTATAAACGATTACATAAAGACACACATGTGTGTGAGAAACAGGGAGAGAGAGGACAAAGGAGGAGAGAGAGGGAGAGTCGAAGAATAAGACCAGAGAGAGAGAGGGAGGGAGTTGAACACCTCTGTAAAAATTGACAAATCACCTCAGAATTTCCCGGTGGTTTCTCAGTCTGCTCGGTGAGTCAGAGAATTTACAGTCATTCACACTGACTCCTACACTTACCAACGCATAAACAAATCAACATTTAAACACAGATACACACATATGGCTCTCGCCCACACTGAATATGGTCGGAGGTTTGACCCCAATCGGTCTCCTTCTGTTTGTTAGTCTGCCCAACGCGGACCAGATTTTAACGATGCTTTGGGAAAAGATCTCAGCGCTTGTTTGTGGCATTGTTTTTAATTAACTCCAGACTCTGCTGATGGGACTTAGATTAACCTTGGAAATTATGCATCTCGTCAGGGCGGTAGAGTATTTACACAGACATGCAAACAGGAAGAGAGAGACAGGCCGCTAAACTGCTTCACCCTATAAAGACTACATGAAATTCATTAGCGGTCCAAATTAGGAACTAGTTACATAGTTCCATCTTCTTTAAAGTAACAAATGCATACAGATGTGCATACCACACACGTGCACACACCAAATTACGGTGCATTTCCTGCATTTGTTTGCTTCAACGTCTCTAAATTTAGACGTCTGTTTTCTCCCTAAAAAAGGACCTTCAGTTTGAGTCTTTGGGTGTCATATTCTGAGAAACGGGAGAAACGATCACAACGCTGACAATGGCGGCGGAGAGAGAAAAATAACTTGTAATTAATCAATCTAGCATTTTGTACAAAGGCTTCTCAGGAAGACTACAATACAATGAGCGTAACAAGCTCAAATCATAAAAAATGGAACGGCACCACTGAGCCATCCATCCATTTTTTATACATTGATCCATTGTAGGGTGGCGGGGGTAAAAGTCTATCCCAGCATGAATTGGGTGGGAGGCGGGGCACGCCATGAACAGGACGCCTACACGGTTTACCCAACACGCGCGATTTTGCTGGAGGAAACCAGAGCACCTAAGGGGGGGGGGAGAAAACGGCATTGTAAATAAGTAATGAACTGTTAAGTGGTTTTGTTTTTGAAAAGGCGTAATGATTTTATGCAACACCGCTGACACCGGTCTACAATCTAGACGTCATTTCATCACTTAAGTAATTTATCAAGTAAGAATGTCACATTTGCAGCTCCAAGACGAAGATTTGCTTTTTCCTACTTCATATCGCTGTAAAATGAATATCTTTGGCTTATAGACTTTTCATTTGAAAAATCAATTTGAAGACATCCCCTTGGGCTGGGAGGAACTGTGACGGCCATTTTTCACAATTTTCCGGACACCTTATAGAGTAAGACAAAACAATTAATCTTAAAAAAAAGAAAACTAAATCATCGACAGACTGATTGATAATGGAAATAGCTCCTAAATGTGAAAACTGTTATGCGCTCTATCTAGGGCAACACTTTATCTCCTATTACAACGCGCTCACGTAAACATGCAGATAATCACCTCTCTCCAATTTCAAGGAGAATTTCTCTTTGGTTCATCAGATATGATTCAGCAGATATACAGTCATACTGACAAAGAGAGAGGGGGAGAGAGAGAGCGAGGTAATACTCGCCCTCTTCTCTTAATAAGCCTGATCTGTACTTTCTGTTTATTCCGTCTCAGTCCAAATTGCTTCTAGGTGCGGCTTGTTCAAAAAGTAATTCTCCTCCACCATATTTAATTGTTTTATTGTGTCATTACTTCATGTTGCCGGAGCATTAACGCGCCGTGCATTCCACCGTGCCTATTAAACTGTAATGGCTCTACAAAGCAATATACGTCGCGATCAGACGTACACATGCGTGCACGCAAACACTATCAAACGGACACACGCTATTAAGCACCAATGGTGCCAGAGAGTGATATGAGGCAATATTGCAGCCGAGCGATCTGATGAAGTGTGCAGAAACAGTCATTAGCCGAGTCCTCGTCCCCGTTCAGTTTGCCACACACTTAACATCTTAGCGAAGGAGCCGCACTGCTTTCACACTGCAACGGCCTATAATCACTTGCAGAGACGCTATCAGAATTATAACACATGCTCGCTTTGTCACTCATTTATACGCCGCGAAACACAGACACGCAGACAGTTTCGGCTCGTTTTCTCTCGGCTTATGAGACGAACTGCGTCTGAGAATATGTGCATACATTACGGCGCGTGAAAAAAAGTGCGAGCTGGCGAAAGAAAGTCTTAAATGTTTCTGAGTGTGTGAGAGGAAGTAATAAGATGAGTGGAGTGCGTTTGTCTGCTGAGAGAGGGATGATGGATTGTCGAGGAGAGGCAGGTGAAGCTGAATATCTCCCTACAGCGCCGGTCATAAAGCAAGAGAGCAGCCTCCTCTCCAACAACACAATGAGATCAAATAACCTCCAGTGCCTCTAAGCGCAGGCACACACACACACACACGTACACACACACAGAGGTGAAAGCAACATCAGTGGCTGGCACTGATATTCTGGCTTCTCTCTGTTTTAAAACATCCATCATATTCTTGAGCAGAAAGAGAGGCAATGAAAGTATAAAGGCGAGCACTCTTTGACACGCTCCCCCATCCCCAGCCCCATCTCTCACAAAAACACATAGACGCGCGCGCAGACAAACACACGGCAGTCCGTGAAGTACGCGGGTGAGAGGAGGTGAAGTAAGATGAACAAGAAGGAGAGGAGGTTGAAGAAGAAGAACAAATCCGAGGCAGGGGAAGGGGAGGGTGAGAATCAAACCAAAGTGCGCCGAGTGGAAGGAGGGTCACTGATGGGAGAGACTCTCCGGGGCTCAGAGGGGGATTAGGGCCCAGGGTGTGTGTGTGTCTGTGTGAAAATGTGAGAAAGAAAGAAGGAATGGCATCAATCTTGCCGAATCTGATCGTTACTTTTTTTTTCATAACAATAAACCTGTGAGCAAGGCATTTTACAACCAGCATCCGTCACAAAGCCTTGACACCACCACAGTCCGGCTCCCTTTCTGTCCCCGGCAGTCATTAACAGGCCTCCCTGACTCCTCGCTTTGGTGTGTTATTGTGTGTGTGCCCTTGTTTGTGCGTGCCTGTCCGCATGTGAGACTCCCCATTGCTGCACAATGTGTGTGGAATTTCATGCTATAATCGGTTGGGGACCGGAACACACGGCAGACAAAGCAATCCACAACAACAACGCGCCCACATAGCTTACAGGGCACACACATGCATCATGCTGCACACACACACACACACACTGAACACACACACACACACACACCTCCTGAGCAGGCTGGTGAGATGTAGTCCTCTTTGAGCTCCTGCACTTTGCCCTCTTTCTGCAGATGGCCAATTACATGATCAGATGTGGTCCGTTAGACTGCGGCCACACACGAAATGGCGCATATTCAAATGCTCGCCCCATGGAAAATTCATGCACACACACACACACACAAACAGACTCATACCATGCCAGATCATAAAAAAAAAACATCCACCAGCATGGTCCTAGGGGGTAATTTAGGATTAAGGTGCGTGATGCTAAAAACAGCCTAAAACATGCTCGCATTGATATGGAAATTAGACCAATCTAGCTGTGGCGCAAATGGCTAAAAAACAGTTACTTAAATGTCAAAAAAAAAAAAAACTGTGTGTACTTGCGCACACACACATACAGAGAGAGAAAGAGAGATATGCATATGAATGCCATGCGAGGGATCCGTCCCAGAGCTTGGTTGTGCCTATCAAAGGCTCGTCTCTCCCAGAGACCGGTCGAGGCCCAGCCTTACACACTTAGCATTAGAATACATCAATGGCGCAGGAATGGAGGCACGCAAGCTTTCATACCCCGAAAACCCACCTTCAGCCTCTATCTTCCCCTTTTCACTCCAAGCTTCGGTCCATCCCCAGCCCTCCACCCCCACTGTTAGCCCTCGCCTATTATCTCCTGCTCCTCTTATTCCACCCCCACCTCCCCATCTCCTTCTGCGTCTTAAGACTTCACCCCCACCCCCCCACTCCCCGCAACTCCACTCCAGAAGGAAGCCTTTTTAACCGTGACAAGAACTCAGAGCTGCATGGACCGTGACCACATAGCCATACAACACCAGATAGGGTGTGTGTGTGTGTGTGTGTGTGTGACTGACATACAATAATCATAGTTAGGCCTGCCACTGCTCAGTCACCCCTCAGTGTTTGAACGGGCGGCTTCAGATCCCGTTTAGCTCTTTGGGATTCACTGTCTTGGCCATCAGCATTCACCCCAACACTTCACTGACTAACTGACAAACTCCACTTAATGGAATCAAACTTGGCCCATCAAACGTGTGTCAGTGCATGTATTTGTGTGTGTGTGTGTGTGCGTGCGTGTGTGTGCGTGCCCCGTCACTTGTCTGTCGATACCCAGAGACAGCCTTCAGCCAGAGAATAGGAGAGGGAGCTGAGAAAAAAACAAGCCGGCTCTCCTTTACTCTCTAATTACAAATGACAAACCTGCTACCGAGAGTCGGTCTGGCACCTGACGACGCATGATAACCTCTCAGCTCTCTGCCGATACTCTGTGACAGACTGGAGGCTATCTGCGAGTGTGTGTGTGTGTGTGTGTATCGGAGTAAAAGTTGACTGACAGATTAAAACGGCAACAACAAAATCAAACGGTGTCCTGCCCTACAGCTCTGATTTCCAATGACAAAGCAAGAAGTCCACGGCCAATATCTCACCTGTCTTCCTCATCTTCCTCTCTTCATTGCCCTTTTAGTTTCCCATTCTTTACTTTTAGCCATCGATTTTCTCCTTCCTCCCCTCTTTCCTTCCTTTCGCTCCATCTCTTTCTCCGTCCCTTCTGCATCATTTAAACACCACCCGTTCTCCTGCAGATCATCCATTTCCTCCCCACTGCGTAATAATGAGGTTACCACTGCATTGTGGCTTGTACTCTTACTGGCTAATATCTCTAATTGCACTGTAATGATATCAAAAGCCATCTACTGCAAGTGTCATGTGATATAATATCCTCACAACGCCGAGAGGTTGTAACCTGTTCTCACACCATGCTCTCAACTCTAATCTTCACACCCTGAACTCTGTGGTTTTCTATTTGAGAGCAGCTGTAGAGGCTGAAGGAGCAAAACTTGGGGAGGTCTGATAGCCGATTGTTGACCCCAAAACAGTGCTTTTGACAAAAATATCAGCTTGTTAAGGGTATGAACCATTTTGATTGATGAAAACACATGAAACTTGAATGAAACTAAATGAGGTTTAATATTAATGGACAGTACTGGGAAGATTTGAAATTACATTTTCCCAAAAAGCGGACAGCTTAGCGGATACATCGGACTAATTTTAAACTGTGTGAATACTACTCCTTCTACTTCTACACATACAAATAAAATATACTTATGTTTAATGTACAGTTGTGGACTAATGAAGCCCTGAAGTGTGACAGCTTGCGATGCTACAGTTACTGCCCTTTAACAGTGAGAACTTCCCTAAGTTTACAATGTTGCTTACATGTTAGCGGTGCAACCCAATTTAATAAATCACTCGTTTGAAACTATCAAGCACTTACTAAGAACTTATGCAAGACTTAATACACAGACTTAATAATGGATTTATGAAGAGCGGGTACAACCCAGTCCAGGAGGAGTGTTCTTATTTTTAGATGTTTGACTTTTTTGAGCCTTTATCCTAGTGACTGGGGTACCCAAAGACACACAGTTCACATTTTTATATTCATATTCTCTTATTCTTCCTTTTTTTGGTGACTTTGTCAATCAGTTTGTTCCTAATGACTTCTTATCGTTGTTTTCTGTTTTAATTAGCGCTTAAAAATACCAATGTATTGAGGTCCTAGGAGACCCCAGCTAAAAGCAGACAATTTCACCTGTGCAGTTTTAATACTTGGAACTATTTAGTGAGTTTGGGCCTAATTTGAAGTATCACACAGTTACAGGGGGGATAGAGTCACCGTGTCAGTCATTTTGCAGGAGAAAGACAGATTTCCTCATGTGCTCATGTCTATTTTTGTTTTTTACACAATATGCAAATGAACTGTAAACTTAACTTTCTTATCATAATTATATAACTACTGATGTTTTGAGTGGGACTGAGGGAACATTGTGCTATACTGGTTCTTCCTTACAGTTGTTTATTCTTGAGATCCCCAAGGATTCCTTCTCTGTATGTTAAATATGTTGAATCTATCATCTGTGTTGACTTTTAAAGTTCATTCTGGGCCCTCGGAAACAGAAGTTAAGTTATTAATAGATTTCAGGTGCGTCGCCTGATTTTCACAAGTAAATGTTTGTCCAGTTTTCATGAAACAACTCAAACAAAGAACAACAAGAATACTATTTATAATCATAATAATTTCACAAATAATCACAAATCAGCTTTATAATTAATTACAACATGCTTTGTTGACCAGAATTTTCCTAATCTTTTCAGGAATTAAATGGACACACCCTACATCCTCTGAAAGCTTGTTCCACGATTTTACTACACTACTGCTCCTAAAAAATGTTTTTCTTGTTTCTTTTTCTATTTAAAAAAGAAAAACTTTTTAATCTAATAGAAGATGCCAAATGTCTCAGACACACTCAAATGTTTAATGTTGTCGAGCAGCAGTGGAAGAACTTGGCTCAAATAAAATTGTCAGAAATTGGCAAAATTGCGATTCAAAACAGAAACTGTGATCAAAGAATAAATGAAGAGCAAGCGTTCGATGCCTTTGGGAATTTGATTTTTTTTTTTTTTTTTTTTTTAAACAGGATCATTTTGATTGGCACCAAAACTGTACTGAAGTTTTAATGTGCAGCCCTTTGGACAGATATACATGAGGACAACTTAAAAAATGTGAAAAATAAAAGTGGGGCAGGCAGACAGATAAGGCAGGAGGGAGACACCCAGAGAGACTCATACATATACACACACACACACACACACACACACACACACACAAACGCCAGCCTGAATGCACCGCCACACATGGGTTCACGCTACAGAAGTGAGCTTACACTTCTTCCCATTCACACTTAGCATTGAGCTAGCATTGACTCCCCGCTGAATAGCCTTGTGAAGGCACGGGGGCGATGCTAACCGGGAGGCACTATCGCTAGCCGCCCTGCTCCTTGGCGGAATAGCCGGGGCAGCATTGATATGGTAATGTTAGGGACATTTCAGGGCCAAAGCTTGGGACCGTGGGCGCTCTGTGATCCTCCAAGCCCAAAAAGGACAGATCTCCAGGGCATTGTGATTTCCCCAGTCAAGGCCCTGAGTGATCAGGATAAGCCCGTCCATGCTGCTTTAGTGCTGTCACTCAGACGCTATTGTGGTCATGTGAACGGCCATTTTCATCACAATTGACCTCGGTTTTGGCAGTACTGTTCTGCAGGGCCCTCCTTTCTCTATTCTTCGGTGCCCTCCCCTCCTTCCCCTTCGCCCTCCCATCAATGATTTTCTCTCTCTCTCTCTCTCTCTCTCTCTCTCTCTCTGTCTTCTGTCTGGTCTTTCTTGTTGTGTGCTCTCTCTGTCTTTTTTCCCCCCTCTCTCCAGCAACGACAGAAGCCAAGAGATATGGCTGATGCAGAGTTAAACTTGTTCTCTCTGCCTATCCACTCCCATCCATGGAGCCTTTGATTATCTGGACTGATACTGTAGAAAATTGCAACGCGTGATGCAACACATATGCTGGGATTTACCCCCACCCACCCCCCTCCACCTCTGGGGGGAAAAAAAAAACTCAGCATGTATGGTGTGAGCAACAATTTACAATACACACAGCAAGTGGGCGGATGGGTGTCATCATTCGGTTTCATTCGATCACGGTTTAGCAAACATGGGAGTGTATGGTGTGTGCGTGCATTTTCCTGCGCGGAGGAGTGCGTGCGCGCGCGTGTGTGTGTGTGTTCTCTCTTTGCTACACTTTATTTGATCAGAGCTGGAAGAAAATAACAATGTACTCCCTTGAGGAATCTGTGGGAGGTAATGACAGAGATTGTCCCTGTGAAACGAGTTTTGCCTGCACGTGTGTGTCCGCGTCGGTGAAAAATGGCGCGCGCGTATGTAAGTGGGAAAACAGAGGGTAAGAAATGGAAAGAGAGATAGAGGACGCGGAGAGAAACGGATGCATATGTATGGGTCTAACACATGTGGGTAATGTGTGTGTGTGTGGGTGGTACGCTTTTAGGCTGTGGGGCATTCACATGCCTTCTTTCTCACTTTCTTTCTGCAACCCCCCCCCCGCCCTTTTTTCTCTCTCACAGACACACACTGATACACACACATATGCACATACTAGGGATGGGAGGAGAGTTTGCCTAGCTGTGAAGAACTCTGCTCCATCAACACAACACATCCTATTTCGCAACATCTCCTCCCACATCTCCCTCTCCCCCCCGCTCCACCACCTTTATTTCTCTCTCTCCCGGGAAGTGACACAGAATTCTTTTTAACTGCAGTACATTCATTACAACAACCCTGCAACCCCCACATCCTCCATACACTCCCCCTCCACCCTCTACCCCCCCCCCCCCACTCTATCCTCTACGCTCTCTTTCTCCCTCCCCGTAATGCAAGTGAAATAAAGACAGTGTACGTATCCACCTCCGGCAGCCACCCTGGACTTTACACTTTCATTAAAAACACGATAGTCGAACGGGATAGAAAAAGTTGGCTGAGGGAGATAGTAAACACTCATTCATATGCGGCCTTACTACAGCAGCGCTAGCACATTCCTGTGCCTCAAAGCGTAGGAACGGAGAGCAGAGCCTACAGACAGCGTGGGTGTTGTGTACTGAGGCCAGCCAGCATCGCTAGCTCTCACCCACCCTCGTACTATCTCCCTCCATTGACTACCAGCTCCTGTTCAGCGTATAGACAAAGCGCGGCTGCCCGTCGTGTAAAATGATGCAACTAAATTGCATGGCAAAGGTCAAAAACATGGAGGTGTGCAAGACATCGCACACACACAGAGGAGCTCACACACCTCGCAGATAACGCTGGATGTATAGACAACATACCGTGTACTGCAGGTCAATAGAAATTTGTCAATTGCCATTGCAGGCCATGTTGCAAATCAATGGCGGAGGACTGCTGTATGGAAGTATTGGATTTTTGCATAGCTGTGATAAAGTACCTGGATTTGTCAGTTCTTTAATTCGGCAGATGAGGCAAAAACGGACTTTCTCATTATGATATTTCATCTATGAAAGATCTCTCAATGGAATTTCCAGCAAATAACAATTATAAAAAAAGTTCTTGCGCGCTGCAAAATTGTGCAATCGACCGGCGAACCACAAAATCCTGCACAGCGTTGATCCCTTGAACCGACTTTATTAACGATGTTTGGAGGTTCTGATGACTGAAATGTCTTCTGCAAAGTGTGCAGTGAGCACAAGTGATCGACAAGTTATTATTTTTTTTGTTCTTGCAACAGAATTTACCCCCAAAACACGTACCGCGCTGATATCTATATCGACGTTGCAATTTAAAATGATATTTTACGGCTGCAAATCGCGTTTATTTTCATTATCAATAAATCGCTCAATAATTCATGTGTGTCCATCACAAGGGCCCAGGGCGATGTCTTAAAATATTTCGTACATCCGTCTAGCCATCTGAAACCCAAAGATATTCCAGTCTGAATGAAATAAAACAGAGTTACTTAGTCGACTGATCAATAAAACAACTTATTGTTTCAACCTACCACATATAGTACACCACGATAGAAGAATTTATCCCAATCACCACAGCAGAGCTGCAACTAATGATTACTTTCTCTCTCTGTTAATCTCATTTATTCATTGTTCAGTGAAAAAAAGGCCCTTCACAATTTCCCACAGCCTAAGATGGCGTCTTGTTTTGTCCAAAAATCCAACATATTCGACACACAATAACATAAAACAAGCAGGATGTCCTCACATTTGAAACGCTCGAACACATGAATATATTTCATTTTGCTCAAAACAATTCACTGATTATCTAAATCGGCCTTAAAAAGTCACACGATGATACAGAAATGCCTCGAAAAGCATTGAAGAGCTGCAGCATCATATTGGCATGCAGCACAACACACAAACTGGCCAATACGTGAAGCCAGGAACAGGGATCCCTCGTCAAGAATAATTTGCACACACCTACACGCGCTAAGAGCTCGTTGTCTGATCTGAAGAGAGACTTGGAGGGCAGTACGGTGATGCAGAGGAGTACAATGGAGGAGGAGGAAGAGAAGAAGGGGATGTTGAGAAAGCCAAGCCAACATGAGCAGCGGGAGAGACGGAGAGGCAGAAGGAGGAAGGGGAGTGCAGAGCAGCAGGTACGCGGCGAGAGGAGAGAGGAGGAACAGGCTGAAACATCCAGGAGAGGAGTGCAGTGTCTGTAGGACGCCATCGATCCGACACTGACAGAAATAGACAGCCAGGCCAGAACCAACAGAGGCACTCGGAGACACACTGACACACAGCGGTGTTGCTGACCGTTCGCACGTCTGAACAGCAAGAGCTTTTCATACATGAGCAGGCAAAACACGCTCTTCATCCGCACACAGGCAGTCACGTGCACGCACACACACAAACATTAGAAGAGAAAAAGCTAGAACAAAATGGCCAGTTTGAGACCAAAATGACGCGTCGCGCTGGCATTGTTCGTCGCACGTGCTCCGTGGAACGATTCAAAAATCGCACGTTTTCGCCACCTCGTCATAAGTTGCATTTCTCATGTGTCCATCGGGCTGCGTACTTTTCTTTTTCAGCCTTTGTTTCCACCCCGCGTGCCATTCGTGCTCCTCCGTTCTTGGCTCATTCCAACATGAATCAGATCAGCTCTTAAAGGCTAGACTCACCGGGCTTTGCGAGATAATCTGTGCACCTATATTACCATTAACATAAATGTCTGCACTTATGTAAACACACAAGAATATAAAACCCACCAGCAGGACTATAAATGCAAAAAGTAGCGTCTGCAATCTTACCCAATGATTTGCAAACTCTCTCCACATCAGGCCTGAAGCTTCCCTACAGCAAGCAGACCTCACGTGAATTATTGTGCATCAGACTGCAGGGGCACTTTAGACAAAAATTAAATTTTATATTATATCATCATATTATCTTGTTTCAACTGTACTTTTAGTTGCATTTTAGGAACAGGACAATCTGAGGACGACTGTCAGCAGATGCATTAAATAACTCACACCTACAGTGCTAGGTCGTGTGGCTAATATATACTTTTGACATTGATTTACTGCTATCACAATATGGGGGGGAAATCTAGTCTAATCTAGAGGCATGCATCTGATAAAACTCTTATATGTAATATGTAACAAAAACAGGAATAATTGGTGTTTTCTTAAAAGTCATTCGCTCGGGGTGATGATTTTCGATCAGAATTTTAAAAAACAAAACAATAACACCACATGACCTTAGAGCTGAAGTTATTTACACACTGATATCAAATTAATCCGCAGCAATTTTCATAATCGATGAATTGTATAAGTGATTTACTAAGCAAACCTCCTCTGCTTCCAGCCTCTCGCATGCAAAAAAATATACTGATTTATCATTATTAATGTAGAATGAATGTCTCGGAGCTGTTGATTGGACGAAACAAGAAATCCAATGGCATCTACTCCAGCTCTGGGGGAAGTTGTGATGAACAATTTTCACCCTGACATTTTATAAACCAAACGATTGATCAAGTGTTTGAGAAAATAACCTGTAGATTAATTGATAGTGCAAATAATCATTCGTCGCACCTCCAGTAATTATTTTTGTTCCAGTACGATTACACCGAAAGTCGATAGGCTGTGTGATGAACCCTGCTCACCCGACCCTACATGCAGAACACACGACGCCAGACCAGAGCAGAACATAACTCTACAACTGTTTCAGCCTCATGATCATATATGAATTTTCTGCCAATAGTTTGTGAATGCGCCCGTTACTGTGTGAATAACAGGTTGAGTGACTGGTTTGACAGTCCGTTTTCCTGACTGGCTGCTGTTGCCGTCAGGAGCAGAATGCTTGTGTAGCGAACATTTTCTGCCTCCCTCCCTGGCCTGGCTGGGACTGATTAAAGCCTTCTGCTGAAACAAGGTCATAATTCACTTAGCCATTTCCCAATTTCCGCATAATTACCCTCCTGCCTCACTAACGCTAACGCGCGAACACCCGCGCGCCCGCGCACATTCACACCGACGCTCAGACACAAACACATTTCCTCTCTGATTTGTGTCATTACTGAGAGCAGAGTGGTTAAAAGGTTTCAGAGTTGGCCTCTTAGTGACAGCTTAAATGGATAAAACCTCAATTAAAGACTCTCTCTCCCTCTCTGCCGCGCTCTCTCTGTGGATGGAATAAGCATAATTCTGTGTCCTTTTTTTTTTTTCTTCCCCCTCTCTTCCTCCAAAATTAAACCTTCCACAATCAAGACTTTTTCATATCTGCCCATAATTGTTTCTTATGAAAGCCTGTTACAGTCAGGCTACATTTTGAATAAAACTGAATAAAATTTTTTTTAAAAAACCTTCCTGCCCGCTCACAATTCAGATCTGGAGTTCTGTACGTCTTGATCAGGCGTTAACAACATTCATAATCAAAGCTCAACAATAAGCATCATTTCTGCCTAGCGAGCACTGACAATAGACACTTTTCCTGTCAAAGCTGTGGCTCTCCTCCCTGCTGCTCTCTGGCCGGCGACGGTTGACTCGTGGTGTGCGCGCGGGCGTGTGTGCGTGCGTGGGTTCGACGAAAACGGCTACACTTTCACGTGCGGACGCATTGTCCTTACGTGGAGGATTCCTAATTGTCACGTCGGTAGAGTTTATTAACGCTAGACCACTTTGCGCTGTCGTGATCAGCCTCAGCATATGGCCTCAGACTGCCTGTACGCTGCTACCATTAGCTACATCACAAACACACCATGTGAGCATCTGGTGAGCGTGTGTGTGTGTGTGTGTGTGTGTGTGTGTGCAAGAGCTGACAGTCTACATTATTAGTGCCCCCCCAAAGCCCCAAGAGCGCTGGCGAGGAGTAGAGTAGACATCACATAGAGAATACTCGCACACACACACACGCACATATACACACCCAGATACATAAAGCGCTTTGAAACAGCTTGTAAACATCACAGCCTTGTTATTAGCACCTGATTACACTGCTGGAGCTTAGGCATCGGCTCAGAGAATAATGTTAATATCAACAACAACATCGAGTGTGTGCGTCTGTGTGTGTGTGTATACGCCGCATATGTGAGCGTTCTTGTGTATTGCCTCGCTGTGGGATTTGTTCTCTGTGGACAATTTGTTCAAATTTAACACATGGGTGGGAAAGATAAATTCTTGTTTCGCCCCACGTTTTGCCTAAAATGTACAGATAACGAGGGAAGCCGGTCATTCAATAATTTGGCTGTCAAGGGGGAGAAAAAGCGGCGTTCTAACTGCATAACTCTGACGCAGCTCCTCTTCTTATTGTTGTGGGATTTCTGAAAACTAAGTGCGTCGAGATCCGAAACGTCCTGAAAAGATCTTTCTTTATGCCGCTTTCCAGCACAGGAACTTTCTGCGGGGGCTAGGAACTTCTGGGGGAACTTTCCACCACAGGGACCAAGTTCTAAATTAAGTTCTAAAATAATTTCTTTACCCCCGAAAAAGTCCTTGCTTGAGGGGGGTAGTACTTACTACTTAGAGCATTTTATCTCAGACACCATTTTTAATGGACTGGATGGACTAAAGACTGAAGAATATGGTGTCACTGTTGCTGTATAGCCACCCTCAAACACGATATATAAAAGCAGCCGTCGCTAAGATTTGTCTGATCTTTGCCAGTCTTTAGACTGAAGCAGAAATGCTAACAACCCTTTTAGTTCCTTGAAAAGCAGCTCCTGGTACTAAAGGTTCCAGTTACTTTAAGTGGAAATACAGCTTTAGTGTCGCTTTACTGTCACTCTTTAATTTGTGAGCTCTACATTTCCTCTCTGTGCCTTCACGTACCCATACAGATTATGCAGAACACTGAACACAGACCTCATCTCGAAAACCGCCAGTGGAAAAGCCAATATCGATGTGTCCTGCTCCTATGTGGCAAACGGGAGTCACTTCTGTGATGTGAAACGTTCTCAAGCCAACAACGACGTGCTCCAGCAAAGGTATGCGATGTGCATCTGATAGCCGAGAGTCATTCGTAGCTGCTTATTCATATTCTCGGCGGATGGCAGGAAAATGGACAGGTAGCAGGTTTATCAACGGCTAAAATGCTCTCTCTCAAAAGAGGTGATGCCTCATAAATCACGTCAAAAAAAGTCAGGCTTGACATTTCGAGAGTACAGAGGGGTGGAGGAGAAGCCAGATTACATAGAGAGGGTGGTTGTAAGGAGGGAGAATAGATGAGTGGAAAGGCTACAGAAAATAAAACATCATATTTGCATTCAGCTCACAAGTTGAGGCGCTGTGACTCAAATGGATATACTGTGGTTGGGCAATGTAAAAGTGACTGGTACAGTTACAGCGGTGATCCGCCGGATGGAGAAGAGAACGTGCGCCGCATTTGGAGCTCACCTCATTTTCACACCTGTGCACACCTGGCCAGAACACAGGTGTGTGGCTGTCAGCTTGTCGGTTACGGAAAGTTACAATAATTGGGCGGATCGGGGCGCGTGTAATCCAAACACCTGAGCGGAGCTGTTCATCATTTTCAGACTGTCCAAACAGCACTTCTAAAAGAGTGTATATACAGTGGGCCTTAACACGAAGAACAGCAGTCACACCTTTGGGTAATTTATACCGTCAAATCTAACGGATGGCATGTTGCTGGATTCAGGTGCAAACTGAAGCGTGAGGATCTCTATTTATCAAGCATCACTAATTAGGAACTCAGTCCTAACTGGCCCAAAAAGTCTCGGACTAGTGATATATTGAGACAAAGATATATGGTCATCCCGCTTGGGCGTAGAGATAAAACCGTTTCTATCAGCTGTTTTTGAACAGGGAGAAGTCGTCCTGTCGGCTCCAGGGTTTAGTTGAGCTGCAGCTGCTCAAAGCTGTTAGGGTTTCCCAGCAGGTGGCAAATGCTACGATAAGCACGCATGCACACTCCGACAGATGTGGAAACATTAAATAGGGAACATTTGATTTTAAAACAACATACGTCATTCGGAGAGAGAGAGAGATTCAAAAGATACCAAGTGGATCCAATAATGACTGATTTGGTCCGGGAGCCAAACATGCCATTCACACTTACACGCCCATAATATGAGCGATAATAACTGTGAACGCGCTGCCGGAACATCAAACCTCCAATAACACACATGACATTTGGAGTAAATGTGTGGCTTTCTGGGATTTGTCAGTGTCATGAATCACATAAATCACTGGTCCGAACATTGATAAGGACACATTTCCAAGTAAATCCATATCGCATTATCGACACAGATTGGGTCTGCATGCATTACCCTTGACGTTTTAGCCAAACGACACACAGACGTGCGCAGACCACGAAAAACAGGCTGGGAGCAGCGTCAAAACATCACCTGCAATTATCGTTTCGACTTCCTTTGCACAGGATGCCGTGTTAAATAGAGGAAGCAATTTCCGTGGCATAAACACAATCAACACTTCCCGTATCTAAATATTTAGGTGACCAATCCAAATCGATTTTCGCCCACTCAAACAGGTCTTTTTGCACGTCTGTGTTTAACGTCTCTTGCCTAAATTTCAGGGCGAAAGCATCGCATCAAGCATCGGCTGGAAAGTCTGCCTGAACACAGCACTCATGTGCAGTTCTTGGCTTCTGAATTCAGCCCACCGCGCTACACCTCCACCTCCACCTCCCCTGAGGATGACTACCAAAAATAAATTCCCAACTTGTGGGAAACACTAGCAGTGTTGTTATTTTCTATATTTTATTTCAGTTTTCCTGCTTTCAGCTTACACTGGAGCTACACCTGACCACCGTCAGTGTGTCAAATCTATATTGTAACTTAAATGATTCTTCCTGAAATGGAGAATGTATTTTTTTCTTGTTAACTTTCTGCTGGAATTTCATTAACAAAACACCTTGTTGCTCCGAAGCGCGTCCTTAGTTTTAGTCCTTGACAAGAGCGATTTCTCGCCGCGTCTCTGAAAGGCCCGATAAATACAGCCTGCAAAGCGCCTGTTCCAACCGCCGAGAAACCGGCATGGAATAAGCAGTCACTTGAATCAATACTAATCCTAGCCATGCATTTATACCCATAAGACCTGTACTTTGAGTCAGGCTCGATCAGAATTGCTCAACTAGGTCTGACTCTCATGTAAGGTCGGTCTCAGCAGAATTACATCCCCAAAAGTCCCTAAAAACCCGCTCCCTTTGAATCCATACCACTACGGTGACCAGTTAGCGTTTGATTCAAGACTGAGCAAGCAGGAACGGCGAACATCAATACTCCATTTTCACAGCAATGCTTCCGATTAGTCGATCATGTAAGCGAGACAGCGTTTGAGGAAATGAAAGAGCCAATCAAGAGATGTAGAAAAACAGGGTGGGCTCGATATCTCGGCCTTGTCTTTTTCTCGAGATCAATGTGCGCAAGCGCGTGCGCGCCTGTGTGCGAATGTATGGGATCTGCAAGGAGGTGTGTTTGAGATGGATTTTGGTCAAAACATCAAAGTGTATGCGAGGAGAGGGGAAGAGTGGTGAGAAGAAAAAGAAGAAGAGAGAGAGAGAGAGAGAGAAAAAAAAAGGCTGGGTGAGGCGAGGTGAAAGAAAACCAGACCTCAAAGAGAGGCAACATATTTCGTAGCACTGGAAAGATTTAGTCCAAGTTCATTTGACAGAGAAAGAGTCTCACAACAGTCACATTAAACCACATAGCTCCCAAAATACCACCACCCCAAGAGTGCTTTCCCATCAGGCAATTGGAGGATGAGAGGAGAACAGAGAGGTGGGAGCACACTCCTGAAATCTAGCTCATCCCCAAAGAGAGAGAGAGGGAGAAAAAAAAAAAAAAGATAGAGGACAAGAAAATAATTAATTTCTTTTCCTCCCTTTTCTCTTCTCTCTTACATGTCCCTTATTACTCGGCTCACCTACCAGACAATACCCATCCAATCAGAAAAAATTATTTACTCCTACGCGCGCGCATAGAGCGAGAGAGCAACAGCATAAGAGAGAGACAGAGAGAGAGGGAGAGAAGACCACTGGATCTTATTATGCAAACAGTAGTCATCCATCACACAGGTGTTCCCTATTGCTTTTAATTAATGACGTCTCCGTGCGAGCGTCTGCACACCACACACACACACTCTCACACCCACACATCGCGACGCAGACCAGAATCCATTCACCTGTACACTATGTGGCCTTATTATTTGTTACTAATGACCAGTCTGATCACTGTGTCTATATAACTGTTATGATGATCACTGAGCCTGTGTGTGAGGTGCTTTTTGTGTGCGTGCGTGCGCGCAGACACACGCGCGCGCGCAACGCATCGCAGCGGCAGCGCGAATGTCTATGATGAATGGGGTTGTACGCACGCACACGCACGCACGCACGCACACAGGCGGACCATGCGCCTCGTGATAGTGAGTGAGTGATACTCTCCTTTGTGCACATATTCATAAATGTAAATGTTGTTGTCCTAAGTGGGGCTGGGAGATGGATAGGTTTGTGTTGCTGTCAAGGGGATGGTTGATTGGCCTGCTTAATCCTCTCGTCTGTGTCTACATTTCCCCCTCTCCCTCTCATGCGCGCACACACACACACACACACACACACACACAAACCAAGCTATGGTGTCTACTGTGAGAACTCAGCGAGTGGATCAGGGCCCTGGCAAAGCATTGTTATGATTATTATGATGACCCTCCTCCCTCCGTGCATCTATTATAATTCAACACCAAAGTCCATCTGTATTCTTCCTGACGTCCTCTCTCCACTAACCAGTCCCACAGTATTTCTCTCTCACCGTCTCTCTCTCTCTCCCTCTCTCTCTCTCTTCTCATATTCTTGCATTATTTCTCTCCCGCCCTGCGTGACATGTCTCTGCACACTCTGACGAGCCGGATGAATATAAAACAAGTTCCACCTCAGCATCGATTACCACACATATGCATGTGCATTCGTATGAGAGCCAAAATCTGCTTGCGAAGGCTGGCTTCAATCCAGTAGCATGCGTTGAGGTGACAGTGTCATTGGTGCACGCCTACGCCTACGCGCGCGTGCACACGCAAACACACAGCAGAAACGTTTGCGTTTGTTTATTCACGACCTGATCGCCTCCGAAACATACAACTGATAAATTAAGAGATATCGCCAGATATCTATTATGCAAACCGCGTTATTAGATTACACACGTGCATGTGTGTGCGCGCGCACGCGCACACTCACACTCGCAGCGGTGGTTAATTGCCAGGTGGTGGAAGATAATGTGTGATTTAACGGACTGATGGATTTGTTTTTGTTTCGGTCACCCATCAATGAACAGAGACATCTGTAACAGGGCACACACACGCGTGCGCCAGTCCTCACACACACACACACAAACGCACACAATTATACACACACACGCCCAGGGATATCAGTGACAAGTGACTGATAGGCAGTGGCAACAGCCTTTGTGCAAGACGCACACGCAGGAAATAATCCATTTTCTCGAGGTAAAGAGAAAGTACACAACGAGGACGTGTGTGTGTCTGTGTGTACTCACGCCATCACAGATAGATATACGTATGGGAACATGCTAGCATGTGCACTTGTACAGTTGTGAGCATGCATGCGCGCGCGTGCACGTGTGTGTGTGTGTGTGTGTGAAGGAGTTAATCCTCAGTAACAGTCTCAGCCTGTCTCTCGTGGTTGATGAGTGGCTTGGGGTCAGAAGCTGGTTGAGAAACTGCAGGGTCCCGAGGCTTTACAATGTGTTTACCACTCAAACTGACAGCTATACTACAGCTTATTATTGGCCTTCTAAACCTCCACACTGCACTGTGAGTTAGAGAAACTCCAGAGAGGCCGATTGCCAACGGCTAGAGACACGCCAGCCAACCCTGTTGGATGTTGTGGCGTTGAGCGCAGAGATTAAAATAAATGCAGGAAATGGGATCTGTGCCGTTGAAAAATGGCTCAGAGGCGTATGAAAGAGTAGATTAGACAGGTTATCCTGCACTTTATCTGTCTTTTGTGTGCCACTGTCCACGGCCCCTTTGTCTCCTAATTCAATAAGTAGGCTGAACTGAAAAAGTTATCCCCACTCACTGCTCATACGTTGTCACCGCGTATGTGTGAACTGGGAAAGAGGAGAGAGAGAGAGAGAGAGAGAGAGATGGGAAGATCAGGGATGAGGCAAGTCCACTGAGATGCAGTGTTCTTTAATTAACCACAGTCTTTTATAAAAGACACACACACACTAAGACTCACACTGCAGGGGCTAAGAATATTCTGCCGCTGGGATGAGAACCGTATTGGCAGTGAACGTGTGGAGAGGGAGGAGAGACTGCGGGGCTCTGCAGTACTCAGGTCCTGGACAGTCAGGTTAAAGGTTAGCCTGCTGTAGACTGCTTTAGTCCTCCCACTGCTTCGTCTGAAAATAAATCAACTGCGGCTTTGTTATGTTTTTTTTCAATCTAACAGCAAACAGTGTGAATGCACAGCTAGAAAGATTGTTTAATTAGGTATACATTCTTACCAAGGTTAAAACCGCTCATGGTATATCAAGCTGATCGTACCGAAGTCCCGGGTTCACTTCTTCCACATCCTTTTATGCCTTTGAGCACTCAACCCCCCCCCCCCCCCCCCCCCCACGTTTTTATCTAAATCAACTTCTGTCTCCGATATGAAAACCGAAGTTAGAATTTCATTAGCATTTATTATAAAATTATTAAACTAAAGAAAGTAAAAAATGTGCGGCCAGCACACTGATGGATGCAGAAACACATCAGCTAAAATGGATTAGCAGCAAATGTGCACGCGATATTAGTTTCTCTAAAATGCGCGGAAACAATTTTCTCACTTTCAGGGAAACTAATATTGTTTACAGTATCGCACCACGACCAATAACCTTATGTTTTCCGCTCCCGTTACTTTGTGCAGTACTTCATGTATGGTAATATTGTTGTGGCGTGTACGTTCGCTCGCCTCTCATAGTTTTATTTCACGCTGTAAACTGAAATCATTGGCCTGGGGGTTACTGTCAGCGAAACAGAAGCATTGATCGTCCGTCTGCAAAAACAACAGTGAATTGTCTGAGTTTTCACATTGTTTACGTCTTTAATAAACGCAGTCATAAAATTTAAGGCGCTGCATATCTGGCTGCTCATCTTAGAGGGCCGGTAAATACTGCCGAAGAGGTAAACACCACAAACTGAGATGTTCTGAGAGGACGCACGGCGGTTGCAATATAGCTCACACATGGACAGGATTCACTGCAAGATGGAGAGCAAAAGGAAGGAAGGTGTGTGTGTGTGTGTGCGTGTTAGTGTGTGACATGCGCTGTGGTGCACCTCTGAGACCTAACGTTCGGGTTCATCGGTGCATTATTTTGGGACGACGTCGAGAAAAATCTAAATATATTAGATCGCACAACTTGCTGAATTGCTCACAAAAAAAAAAACGCAATCAGACAATATTTCATTCAAATCTGGCATCCGGTTGCACATTTACATCATTTCATCTTTTATCTATCTATATTCTATTTGGGGGGGGGGCAGATGAAATGCGGATGGACAGATTAGGACGTGAAGTACAGCTAATACAACATAAACTTAAAAGATTTTGCATTGGACTGAAGGAAGAGAGATAAGCCTACAGTGTGCTGGCGCAGACTGACGCTACATTCTTAAGGATCCAGCAGCAGAGCCATGGACTCTTGAGGACAGTATCAAAAGGCAGCTTTCAAAAAAAGAGAGAGAGAGAGAGAGAGGGGTGGAAAAAAAAAAAGAAAAAAGCTTTTTCACTTGAATCGAGATAGGGGCGAAGAGCGAGGGATTAGGAGGATAACAAAAAGGCCAACGGACTGAGTGTAAACAAGAAAGGGGGTTAGAGAGGGATAGAAGGAGAGAGCAAGTTGGAGAGGGAGCGAGAAGGAGAGATTGAATAGTGACACTGCCACAACACAATGGGGTCAGGATGAAGAAGTGCTCCTAATTGAACCAGATAGAGGAGAAGACAGAGAAAGAGTCCCTGAAAGACGGAGAGGGGAGAGCCACATGACGGAGAGAGAGGAGGAGAGGAAGGCGAGAGGGGAATCTCATGCGATCCTTTTCTTTCTACTCCTCGGTCATGCATGGCTGAAGGTAGAGCAGGGGAGAGGAAAGGGAGGGAAGTAATTGAATAGATAGTAATATGCACAGATTAGGCGTCGGAGCCGGGCACGGAAACTAAATGTGTCCAACTAGTTGTGCAAGAGAAGGTGCTGAAAAGATGATGTGAAGGCACCTTGACTTCACGGTAGGGGTCTGACAAGAGCAGTTCGAGACTTAAAAATAGCTTTACCGTGCAGAGAAACACGAGAGGCCGGTTTGAATAGTTTTTGTGCTTCGAAATAATCTCTCCCATTCAAAGGAGAGGAGGAAAGGTGGCCGCTCCAACCTTGCCAAAGCATCGGGGGAGACACAATCAAGCAAAGCCTCAAAGCGGCAATAAACACTGACAGAATCAAAGTGTGATGGTGTGAACCTGACAGCCCAGGGAGTGCAAATCAGGACATTTTCCTGCCCTTTAAAAGGTGGGCAACAAAAGGAAATGACATAACACACACACACACTATAATAAACATGGCAAAGTAGTGAGAGGGGGGTCTTACTGTATGTTGGAGCTGTTCCAGTAAACGGAATGCCTGTTGGCTGACACCTGGAGCAGGTCCGCCCAGGTGAGACTCGTAAGCACCCAGAGAGACAGCGCTACCAGAGCCATGCTCCCGGCTCCTCGCTCGGCCTCCGTCCCTTTGGTCTCTCCGGCCACTCTCTCGGTCCCTTCACCCCACCAAACAACGCGACTCAAACATCCCAGCAAATGCCTAACAGACGGGAGAGGGGGAAAACAAAAGCTTCATG